>BSBM01001287.1:4430000-5862500 GCA_027924585.1 Larix kaempferi
TCCAGTCAAGATTGTTTGTGATGTATAAATGAATTGCATTACACTCTCGACCAACTGTTTGATGATGATAAAATTAAAATTCAATACAAATGTATAGTCACTTAAAAAAGTATATTACACTCTAAATTGATGCAAAATATTGAATATAAAAATAGAATATGTATGATATATATACATAAAAATCAATAGTCAAATCTGTTATATTACCTTTCACCTTCCTCGATCTACCTTTCCCCTTCGGGTACTCGCCTTTGAAATCTTTATTGGAGTCCGGATCACAAATGCGACGTAAATTGAGCTTTGACGCTAATATAGGAATATATTCACTAATATACAACATGTTTTGGTATACCATATATCCCTCCATCATAGAACCCTCAGCATATGCTCGTTGTATGACCAAAACCTTCATAAATTTCAAGTGCTTCTCAATCATCCACATGGACCTTGAGTGCACAGGTCCACACAATTCAATCTCCTCAACTTGGTGTATGAGGTAGTGTTCATGTGCATTGAAAAATGCCGAAGGTAGATGCTTCTGCATTTCACACATGAGACGAGAAATTTCTCTCCTCCAATACTTTATATCTTCTTTATGGAATTCTTTAGATGACAACCATCTACAAGTGACATGAAAACCCAATCAAGAGATTAAAGAAAAAAAACATTATATTACATCAAATGAATTAGAGAACAAAAATCAAATATAAGTTCTACGATGAATTAAACAAACACTAAGTGCATGCAAAAAATCACCACTTACCTCATGTATTTCCCAAGATTATATATTACTTGTTTGACATTGTTGTCGAAGTTGTCCGAGAGAGAGAGAGGTAGAACAAACTGTAACAATATACAAATCGTTTAATTTTTTAAACAAAGAGTAGACAAACAAAAATACCAACCATATTCGCTGGAATAGAAAAAAACTAATAATTAAATGCATACCATAATAATTACCTTCATGAAGACATGCCAATCGTGTGTTTTCACCCCCGCAAAATCACCTTTCTTTGTTATGATATTCTTCATGTTCGCACAAAATCCGGTGGGAAATTTAATTTTTTGCATGACTTATTTTACAACATTACTTTGTTGGTCTGTTAACATCCATGAAAGTGATTTTATATTAATTTTCTATCCATTGCTATGAAATTTAATGACGTCTTTCATTGCATGGTTGCCTTCTTGAATGTCTTTGCAAATTTTGACAAATTTTTCTTTCTCACTCCTTCCATCCAATATTCGCCATGATGTTTCAGTGACATTCTTTCCGATATGCATTGTATCAAACATATGATCAACTTATAGGTGCTCATAGTAGGGCAACCTACTAAATTATCTAGGATAACTTTTCATTCCTCGTGGAAGCCCATTAATGCCTTCATGATCACATGAACGACAATCATGAATAATATTTTATAAAGAAATTACATAAATCAATGTCAATTATAGTAAACAACACATAATAAAAAAAAATACAATATAACATTTCATATACGATGATTCTTACATACCTTGACGATTTCTATTATATTGCAACTTCCATAGGTGAGGTGTCATTCTCTACGGTTTTAATGCAATCTCTTGCTTTCCATTGAACGGATGTTTTTATGTAGTTCGATACTTGTGATTCTTAGAGAGGAAGTGCCTATACTCATCAAACACCTCCTTTCCTAAGCTTTTTGAATGATGAGATTTGATCTTAGGACCAAAAAATGGACATGCAAATTTCCCCTTTGTCTGAAGACCTACATAAAGAGATGGAATATTTATGACAATTGTAATTATATACAAAATGATTGGATTATTTAGAAAAACATGTGTGTGTAGTATATTAACTAGTTCATAAGAGTAAATGCAAATGAAGTGGAACTTATAATTACATACCGCAAAAATGGTTTAACCCTAGGGCATCATGTATTGTCCATACAATCATTGCATGGAATTGAAATTGCCATTGTCGTATTGGTCTAGATAGGTCATACATAGTGATGCCATTCCATAACTTTAGTAGCTCTTCAATACGAGGTTCATAGATACATTCATATCTTTGACTTGGTACTTACCTGATTGATTTGAACATATAAAAAATATAATTATGAGACGTACCATTTAGATATATAAAACATATTGCACAAGAGAAAAACAATAAATATACATATATGAAATTATACAACAAAATACGACAAATGAGATGCCACTACATTAAAAAAAAAACTGTAGATACAATATACCTAGAACAATCATCGACAACATTATGTGCTCCCTCTTTATTGACAACCATGGAGGAATGCTATTGTTGATAACAAAAATAGGCCACGCAAAGTAAATGGATCTCATCTTTGCAAATGGATTGACAACATCTGCTGCCAAAGAAATCCTAAGATTATGAGGTTCTTCTTTAAAGTGAGATCATTTTTCCTCCATATCTCTAAAAGGAGACCCATCTACAGGCATCCGAATAATGTTGTCTTGACTTCTGTTTCATGCATGGTAGTCCATAAACTGAGCTATGTTTTTGCACCTAAACAGTTGTTTCAAATGTGGAATAATGTGAATATAACAAAGAACCTTGCGAGGCAACTTTTTTGTTACTTGATCTGTTTGATGTCTTCTGATATGACATTCCAGACATTCTGTTGCAAATTCATGCTGATTATAATATAGAACATGGTCATCGGGGCATGCAGGAATTGCTTCATACTGCATTCCAATTTCTTTCATGATGGCAGATAAATCTCGATATGTCCGAGGTATAATATTTGACGGTGGTGAAAAATATTCACCTATCATGCTACAACAAATAAAAATAAAAATCTAGTTAATATAATATAGAAATAATATTAATGAAACACATTTCATCCGTATTAATTTGACTTATGAATTGACAATAAAATTATTAGACGATCATATATATTGTGTGATGGAATATATTACATACCTTAACATCCATGCGACTGATATTTTTGAAAGACCATTCATAACCTTCAAGTTCATTATCAGCAATGTAGTAGACAAAATATTTGTGTTGGAGCCCTGATAAAGGGGTTCGTATGCCTTCTCAAGAAGAGGTATATCATGAATATCATCAAAATGATGATCATTTTCATGATCATCATGATCATCATCATCATGAGAAACACACAACACTAAGAGGGGGGGGTTGAATTGCTGTTGTAATATCTTAATAGATTTTATAAATCAAAAGCAATATACTGATCGATTAATATTTACTTAATACAACATATCCATCAAAATAACATCAACAAAGAATTGCTCTGCTTTGTATAAATATGAACTTTATATATGAAAAGTTTGTGCTGCAACACATAGTACATATGCCAGATACAACTGGTCAATCAGAGGCTTCAATCTCAATCAATAACTCATCCTCATCTTCAACTGAGATGGTTTAAACAAGCTACAACCTGAATATGGACATAGGATTGTCCCCTTGCACCACCCTTCCTCCCAATGAGGGATTGATTTTAAATCAATCCAATTTACAAAGATTTGCAAAGATGAAATATAAACTTAACTGTTTTTTTCTGACTGCTTCCAAGATCAATTGTCTCCAGTATACTTTCTTAATATTTTGAACTCACCAATTTTTTCTGTAGCCTCCAAAAGTATATCTTTCAACCATCCAAGGTATTGTCCTCCTTCTACCTACTCCTCGGCCTTCCTCTTCACTACTGCACCTGCTGGTAATTTTCTGCTACCCTTGAGCTGTCCTCTCTTTCTTCCTCTGAAAAATATCAAAGCTACTTCCCCTCCGAATTTAGAGTTTCCTTCACCGATTTTTTCAGAGCTCCCTCACTCCACCCGATATTTTCATAGCTTCTCTACCTCCATGAGTCTTCCACACTATCTCCTTCCGAGTTTAGAGCTTTTCTGCCACCTCCCTTCTCCTCTGTCCGCTGAGATCAAAGCTCTCTACTTCACACTCCACTGACATTCACTTCAAATTCATACACTCACCCAAAACAATGAATTGGCCCTTCTATTTATACTAGAAGTTGCTCATGTTTTTGAGGAGGCCGACATGTCCAAAATAGAGAAAATAATATATGTTTATTTCATTTCTGGATTTGTGGAGGCCAACTAGTCTTCATTTAATTAAATGTTTTGTGCTTCCATGTTGGCATTCAAGTTTTTATTTGGTCTTTTAAACACATGAGGACCAGTTTAATGCTCGAGGGGTATTCCCGTAGGAGGACATTAACCCCTTCCCGTGAGGGTTCATACACATGCCCTCAGCCTCTTTCAATTTCTTTATTTAAACAAGCCCGCAGTCTCATGTTCTGGATGCCCACAGAGGCTTGGAGAGATGTCCGCAACTGGATTTTTGGTGATGCTCGTAGCTGGTGTATTCAGCTTCCCGTAAGGGTTTCCATCATGAATATTTATTTTCCATTTACATGCCCGCAAGCTTACTCTTGCTTGGACTTTGTATTTTTTGTTTTCCATGTCACTAAGTCATTCTTGCTTGTCCAAATGGTCATCTAGCCCATCACTCATTCTTGTTTTGTTTGTCTTTTCCAAGTTATCATCCATCATCCAACCATGACCTTTGTCCACCTCATCATCTAGGGTATTAGGTCCATCTCCAAATGACCAAAGAATGGCTCATTTGGCTCATTAGGTGGTCCAATGCCCACCACTTTGTCCACTCTGTCTATGTCATCAAGCTTGCCATCCAATGCCCAACACTTTGTCCAGTTAATCCTTTGTCATTAATGTTGTCATCAATGACCATCCTATTCATCAATCTCCCCCTTTGGCATTGATGACAACCATCCAACTTCTTATTCTCCCCCTTTGACATTAATGAGAAAAGGTTGAGCAGCCATTAAAGGATTCACAATACCAAAAAAAATTGCTTTGAACACATCATGAAATTTTATGTTGAGTTTGATCATTAGCCATCATCAATTTTTGTAAATACTCCCCCTTTCTGGCTGCCATCTTCATCAAAAGTTTATTGCTGGATTGGATGCTTTTCACATGCCATCTTCAAATTTTGAGAAGTATACACACTCCATAAAAGTTTTCCTTGAAAGCTATTATGAAATCATTCTCTGAGTTTACCATTTTCAGATTTCACATGAGTGCTCCCCCTATCAACATGACAATCAAACTGAATAGGATTTTCTTCAATGTAGTTGTTTCAATTTTTCCAAACTCCCTCCGAGCTTATGTTGCTCTTGATCAGAACTTATACACCGGCTGTAAAGAGATTGTTGAAATGCATCATTACTTATTCTTCATACCCATATTTAAAAGAAGAATTAGAACCACAACTTCTAGCTATTGCTATAGTTGTCTTACTTCATCAAAAGCTCTTTGGCTTCTTATACACAAGTTTCAGTGTTGTAGATTTCCAAGGTAATCTTCCTTTCGGATCCTGATAGAATACTTGTGAACAACCTAACACCATCTGTTGTTCATCCGTATACTTCCTGTTGGGTGTGTGAGCTATCTCAAGAAAACACCTAATATTAATTATCAACCAGGATCAGTAAACTTAGAGTTGATACAAAATATATGCCAAGGTAGAAGGGGTACCTAAGATTTCAGCTTGTCAAACCTTAAAAATATTTAATAAATAAAAGATCTTTCAAAATGAAAAACCGAGTCAAAATCTAGATAACACAACTATTAAATTAGTCGAGCTAAATCCTCTGAAAAAATAATACTAAGACACATTATTAAATTTCACAAAGCAAACTACTTCCTAAGAGATTGGAAACACACTATAAACAAAACTGGAACGACAAATGCAAGATAACAATTAGTGTTTACTACCTATTTATACATGAATGGCATGAAACTGATGTCACTTAGAAACAAGTAAAAACTTAATAAAAATATATAATCAAACTGAACTTGACTTAGAAACAAGTAGAAAACTTGATAAAGATGTTTAATCATAAGAACAAGTAGAAAACTTAATAAATATATTAGTTATAAGAATGAAATAGAAAACTTAATCATGATCATCGATTGTAAGCTATGTAGAAGAAAAGAAGCAAGATCTATACTATGGAGATTATAACCATATAAACACGAAACTAAATGTAAATTATGAATTCAATTTAACATTCTAAAGTCCTACTTATAACAGAATTTAAGAAAAATAAATTAAACTTTTAATGGGAATGAAAGCAAATACAGAACAATATTAATGTTTGTATGACAATCTGGATGGCAGATCGAATGACAGAAAACAATTTGGATTAGGGAAAGAAGAAAGTTGCATGATATTTACTACCAGCTGGCTAATGCATATGACCCTACAGTGCAAAATAAGTAGTGAGTAGACTATTTAGAAGCTCTAATGAGGAAAAAAAACCATCTATGTGAATGATGATTATGAAACTAGCTATTTATGTTTTATCCTAAAGCAAGGCTGAATTGTGAGTGGGATTATTTTACTGCTATAGAGAGAGAGACTACAAAACTGAGGTTTAACTATGAGAAGGCTTAGAAAATTTTGCTAACTAGACTCTAGGTGAACCAAGCAAACCAAATCTTTTAAGTAGAACTACTTAAGCAAATTAGAGGAACTAAAGTGTGGCTTAACTTATGAAGCAAGCAGGATGAATCTATGTGTGATCTAACCTATGAAGCAAGCAAGATGAACCTATGTGTGACCGGTCACTGGAAACATTATTACCATAAATAAAACCATGATACACATAACAAAAATATGATTTATATAAACAACATACCAACGTGAACAGTAACAAAATACATAACATAAGACATAAATCTCATATATGTAAACAACTGAACAGGTGTTAGATTTCAAGACAAGAACAATATGTATAAAAAGAAATGAAATGACCAACACAGCTTATCTGCAGAAACAAACACAAGTTATATACACAGACAGGAGACTGCTGGTCGTTGAGGGGCCCATCTCAGCAATCAGAGGCTGAGCCTTGACCAATCAATCACCGCATCGTGATAAATATTCATAAAACTAGAACATGGGTATATTGTATTAAAACAGAGTGTTACAGTATTACTGTGTCTATTTGCAGCTTGGGATAGATAAACAATACTAACTCCGTCTCAGTCATGTCAACAAAACAAGACTTAGTTCGTCTCAGTCATAAGGACATCTATATATACACGATTACAATAGGGGGATCAAGTCAACCCTTTAGTGGTCGACTACTCTAAAAATAGACAGTCTTTAATATAAGAAACGACTTTGTCTAACATCTCATGACAAGGCATAAGCCAAGGAATGGCTCTGCTCAGCATCCTATGACAACTCGTAAGCTAAGGAATGGCTTCGTAAAGGTTCATGACAGCGCACAGGGCATCTTCCCAAGTTGATGGGGTCGATCCTTCATGCAATTGTTGAAGCATTAATTTTTCTTTGACGTGGGAAGAGATGGATGTGATGTTGAGCTAAGCATGCAGGAGGAAGGATCTTCCAGAACACCAGCTCACCTATCATAAGGGTCACGCCCCAAATAGAATCCATGTGCCAATTTACTTTCTAACGACCCGGAAATACCTCAACCAATGATCTCACAGGTCGAATGCGGGTCTGAATGACTCGCTGAATGCTTGCAGCTGCAAAATGCATCCAAATGTCGATTTGTTTGATAGCCAAGATTTGTGAAATGAAATATAGTTACTAAACAAGCCAAATAAATATCAATAAACCATAATATAATAGTTTTTACCCAAAATGCATATGATGTGTGGAAAAACGCATAACTGCTCCATTTGTCGGTCTGAATGGTTAAAAGAGCAGCTTATTATATAAAAAATGGTGACAAAGACATCACTTAGAAAATATTTAAAGGCAAAAAATAGTGACAAAATGGACACCAACATTCCCCCAAACTGGATACATGCCAGGTCCCATTGAGCAAAATAGAAGAAAATCAGGAAGAAGGCCAAGCTGCAGTAGCAGCACCCTTCGACTTTGAGGAGGATTTGAGTTTGGCCTGGAACCTTTTGAGGTTGTCATACTTCAGTCAAAGAGAAAGATTGGCAGCTACCTTGGCCTCATTTAAATCTTCAACGGCCCTTGCTTGCATGCGTAATTCTTTGATTTCTTGACGAAGCCCATAAATGGTCTCAACATACCCTTCATTATGGTTTTTTAACTCTGCCATGTCTTGGTATAGTCTGTCCACGGTCTGCTGAAGTGAAATAGGTGCTTCTATCAAAGGCACAGGGTCCTTTTGGGGGCTCAATTCCTTCAGAAAAGGCTTAGAGACAGCAGAGATAATGTGTGCCTTAGTGGTCTTATCTTCAATATGTGTAGAGGCAGGCTCCAAGATAGGGTCTTGAAGTGAACTGGATGATAACTTGGCCAATGCGAGAAGAGGGGACTCAAGGGCGGAGTCATCTACTTGATTGTCAAGGTTGTTCGGGTGCACTGGTTCAATGACTAGCTGATTGATGGACTGAACAACAATGTGACTGTCAGACTGGATGATAGCTGGGTCGACTATTTGGTCGCGATTAGCCCTTCTTGAATTTGTGTGTAGGAGTTAAAAGAAGGAGGGTTCTGTGGTAGTGTCCTTGTGGGTATGCTCAGAGGAGGACAAATGAACGGGGTGTATTTCTTTCGAAGGACCCTCACTAAACCTTACAGATTTGGCAGCTTTCTCTTTTTGGGAATATTTTTGGGTTGGGTCATTGCTACGGGTTAGGAAACGATGGCATTTACGAGAGACGGGGGATTTGATCGTGGGCTTCTTGACTAAATGAGAGTTCAGGGTTTCTAACACAAAGCTATCCTTGGTTTTCCAATTTCCTTATAGTTGATGGACGATTAGGATTTTTATAAGGCAATGATGGTACAGAATGCCAGTGGGGTTAACATTGTTCTTTCGAACCTGGCTAGACATCTTTTCTAGACTCTTTAGGAAATAAAAAGGGAAACTTAGGGGTTGATTATCAACAAAATGTGCCAATAATCGAAAATGACAGGCTTTGAAGACGGAGAAATTACCTTCACAGGTGATTAAGTGAATAATTACGGTCAATGGTTCAAGGTACTCAGGCCTGACCCATTCTCTGTGGTCCCCTTTTGCACCTTTAACATGCTGATAGTCGGGCTTGAGGGCGAACTCATGGGCTATTTGTGGAAGAAACAAATGCTTGTGCCAACGGATGCCTTCCCTGGACAGTTTTGTGGCCGGTGCTATGGATTCCTCTGTCACTGGGAAGGTGAGATGGCCGACCGGAGCCATCTTACCATGAAATCCCTTTGCAAAAAGCAGGGAAATTTCGTGGTCATGGCCATCAAGGAGACAAAGGAACAACCCCCATCCAGCTCACAAAAATATTTCACAGCAAGCCTTAAACTCAGAAATACAAAGGAGGTCCTTGTAACTGCCAGGATCGTAACGGTTGGGCATTGTGAACAAAAGTCAATGGATTTGTCTAGGCAAAGGGAATGCACAAGGTTTGCAGTGGATGGAGCTTCAAGGTGACTGAAGAAATGAGCAGGATGAAACAAATTTTACATAGGGAGGTAGGTTTAAATTGTGGTTCGTTCGAGCGGCTAAATGATTGTGAAGAAGATTTAGCACGTATGAGTGATATGCTATCATAAACTACCTTGAGTCGTGTGCCTCCCTATAACTTCGTAATTATGGATTCGTATGGTTTGTAATGTATTCAACCATGTCCAAAGTAAAAATTTGGACAGGTTGAACATAATCGTTATTATGAAATGGACATAATTACCTATAAAAATCATGATGCCTTAGTAATAAATGATAGATGGTAAGTGGAGGATAGGGTTCATATGATAGCGTCCAAAATATATGATTAACCAATTTTAATGAAACGGGATAGTATGTAAAGATGTCATTTCAATTGATCCTTAATACGATTAATGAATTAGATATATAATAAAAAATACAAAATATCTTGGCATTCTTATTAAACTATGGTTTCATTTTGTATTCCATTCGGATTAGTATTCATTTACTTTGTTTGTCACTTCATCGTTCAGATCATTATTTATTCGCCTCATTCGTCACCTTATTCGGATCGGCATTCAACCTGTCATTCAACCCTTCATACAGAATTTGGTCTGTATAATATTTGCTGACTGAAGCTACTTTTTGCAAGGAGTTCTTGAAGTTGTTAGTAGACAAAAGATATTGCAAACTTGTTTTTCTGAAGCTTTTAGTTGCATACTTCCTTGTTGATTTTTTATTAGAGCAGTCCTTTATCATTTACATTTTTCCTGAAAACACCTATCACTTTGTCAAAGATACATAAAAAAATAATCAGACCATAAAATATTCTGAATCTCCCCCGAACCGAAATTATGGCATGTCCTCAAGACATAAAAGAGAAAGAAACTAGTTAGAATATGATCTCCAATCTAATAATTTAGACACAATTCTAAAATACTGTTTATTTTATTGAAAAAGGAATGCTTCATAGAAATTATTCATATGTGCAAATTCATTAGAATTAAATAACAATGCTTATAAAAACCATATGAATAGTAGTGGTGTAATTGATGCAAGAAAATGCCATAGGAAAACAAGTCATCTAGGGCTCACTCTAAAAGATCTCTTGTCATCTTAAGAATATAGATAAAGTTTGTCCTTGAGTTTGTTAAATTTCCATGGTTATGGGTCCCACTTCTAGCATAACAATTTCCTAGGTATTGTTTGAATTAGATGCCAGGGTCCAAGTCCATCTTACAGCCATTCTCAAATGATTTTACAAATAATTATCCAACAAATTAATCATGTGCATAGCAATGTGCTAACTGTATCTCTTTTACCCGATATTGCCCCACTGCAAGCAGGCTTGTTCAGTACCCCGACGGGTTTATCTTGATACCATGCAAGCATAGTCCCACTGCCAGCAAGCCTGTTCAGTACCTCGGTGGGTTTACTTGCATTTACCAAGCCTCCTTGTTTTCAAATTTTACTTAGCATGGATGCACTGCCAGCGATCCTGTTCAGTACCCTGGCGGGTTTACTTTGTATAGTGATGTTAGCATATGGAAGCCAGTTGGTACAAGAGTGTTTTGAGCATTGCTAAAGGCATAATTCGTACAATATAAGTAAAATAGCTTGTATTACTGATCATATCAAAAGAGAATAACCTAAAGTTGTCTTTGACCTCTTAGTCCATCTTCTTCATAAAAGATCAGTAGTGTTCCCCATAAGTAGAAATATCACTTACCCTTGGGATGACTTTTGAAAGAGTACTTAAGAAACAAGTTTTGATGATGAGTTCAAGATGATCTAGTAGTCCATAGGTAAGAGAAAAACTTCTAACCGGTGTATTGATTACAGTAGGTCTTAAGCAACTGTCAATGAAAACAAATCATGAATTTGCATATTTGAATCAGATACCATGTGGGCATGAAATTTATCCAAAAGAGGATTTATAAGATTATTTTATCTTTTTATGTAGGATGAATTTTAGAGTATTCAATTGATGTCTTTTTAGGCTTAAATATGTGATCCCTATAACTAGGCTACAACTATTTATTCAAAATGAGGAAATATATGTACATAAAAAAAAGTCTTTTCTTTCTTTATTAATGTAGGCTTATGAGCTGATTAAAAGAAGTAGAAGCTTTGTTCTTATTAATCATACAATCAATTGTCAAAAATGACTCTTTCTTATTGAAGACAAAGACAAAGATATATCTACTTATGTACATATGAAGATAACCCTCTCATAATTTCAAGAACTAGGAGAAGGAGAATGTTCCTTTTCAGCCAGATCCATCTCTTGTTGCATTTGAATGACAACTATTGATTTGGGCTGATCTTGCAAAACTCTTCCAGACCATAATCGAATCTCATGTATTGGTGGGGTGGTCATAACATAAGATGGAAGAGGTTGTAACCCAATGTTGTTGAGTTCTTGGGTTGACTTGTTGTTAGGATTTGGTATCGGTTGTGTAGGTAATATTGGGAATTTCATGTCTCGGACATGGTGAGGTTGATCTGAGCTAGATGGTAGAGAAGGAGGTGCAAATCTAGGCAAACGTTGTTGGATATTAGGTGGGTAAGGGTAACTAAGAGGGGGAAGTTGAGTATAAGCTTGTCCTCTCTGTCCATGTACCCATTATTGTTGTTGAGTATCCTGTGAAGGGTACTGAGGTGGCCAGTTTTTCCAATCTGAAGAGTTCCATTGCCGAGGAGGTTGAAAAGGGTGATAGTAGGGTGGGACTTGGAATGATGGATCTTGGTAAGGTAGTTGATTTCCAGGTTTCCAAGGCCTCCTAGATGTTTCCTTAAAGTTTCCACTCCTACATATAGCTTGCAAGCCAGGCAATGGTGGAAAATTATCAGTAGGATGCCCTTCTATACAGGGGTAATAGGCTGAAATTTTATCTAATGGACATTCCTATTAAGGATGCTTAGTTCTACATCGAGGCCAGAAGATATTTATTGCTGCATGCTCTTCATCCTGTCCCTTCTTAATTTGTAATGCATCTAGCTGAGAGTCCATAGCTTCTAAGATTTTTGTTTTAAAATCTTCTAACAAGTTTCCCAACTATACCCTTAAATTTTTAGCACAAGATTCCCGAAAGTGCCTCCCATTTTTCCTTCTGCTACTTATATCATAAATGAGGTTAAGGTTTCTTAAAAATTCCCTAAAATTTCCTTAGGGAAGAATGTTACAATTGTATCCTCTTGAAGGTCACTGTATCTTGGTTTATGCAAGACATAGTGAGACGTTTCAATGTAGTCTTCTAGGCTCTTATGTTCAGATTGGTGTACTTTAACAATGTCATGTCGAGAAGATCCACAGTAATATTGATACTTTTGTAAAAATGTGGTCTTCATTTCTCCCCATGTTTTGATACTAGATTATCTTAACCCTTTAAACCATAAAAGAGTGGAGCCTTTTAATGTGACAAGAAAGTGTTGTTCAGGATTTCTACCTTATAGCGAGGAGAGGGACACTACCAACTTCTGGGGTGACAGGTAAATACATTGATCATATCACACAGACTTCTATAAAAGGAAAGAGATCAAGATTCTTGAAGGCATACCTTATTAACGATGTTCGATCCTAGCTTTTGCTCGATCTTTCACTCAATCCTCCACTTGATCTTCTATTTGATGAACCTGCAATACAAAAGATACCTTCCTCGGCGTATCTTGACTGATATAATAATGATGAAATTGAAATACAATTTAGACATCAAATACAATCAAGCATTAATCCAAAAAAATATGCAATCCATTAGACATTTGATTGGGATAGGAAGAGTATTTTAACCTTTATTGTCAAAAGCAAATAACCAGTACAATTATACCTGATCATTCAGAGTGCTTGTGCAACCAGATTCTGGGCTCTTTCTCTTCACACTAACTTTGGAATTCTTCCAGCATAACAACCCTTAATACATAGTTTCTCGTCCTCTCTCTCATCTATCCCCCTTTTATTTATGGGACAAGGTAGGCAGTTTGGTTCTAGAGGTAGTTTGATTTGGAGGTTGGGGAAGTTGCAAACCAACTTCAACTAATCCCAATTCATCAAATTAATATATTTTTGATTACATTTTAAGGTGAACGCAACTTTCTTAAGTGGAGTAGCGCACAATATGCAACTTTCATGCTTACAACCAGCGTTTGCAAGGTTTTTGAGGGTGTACACTAGTCTATTGAAGCAGAGCTGCATATTTTAGCAAGTGAATGCTGATATTATGTCTATAGGGTACCGTTCATGTAAAAAATGTAGGTAAAAATAGTGTTTTGTCAGCTGCAGAGGGGTAAGTATAGTCCATACATCACCTAAGGCAATCATGATCTTAATTCCAATTTGTCCTTTTGTGTGATCAACAACTAGATGTGATCACGGATGGAGAAGTGTAGATTTGACCTATAACAGATGTCCCCTAATGTGTGAGGTCAGAGGGAAGCAATGGTCGAAATACATTATAATTCCAAGTTAGAGGAGGAGCAAGAAACCGCAAAACCAAGTCACAAAAGTACCTGAAATAATGAGAAAGGTTAGCGAGCAATTACAATCTTGACATCATATAGATGTGTAGCATGATACAACATGATCTCTAATACATAAATAGGAGATGTATATATAACTTGGCCACTGAAATACAAGCGTGGATCCATGTCAAAATGAGAGATCATAGCCATAACAACAAACTAGATCTATGTCTCATGGAGAGCCAAAATGAGTGAGGCTTAGTCTTGCGCAGCTTGGGTGATAACATAATGAGGTAATGCTATCAACAGCCCAAGGTCTTCATCCAAACAATGGAAGGTACAAATGCTAACCATGTGAATAAATGAGCTGAAGTCGAACATGGGAGGTATCGTTTGATTACTGGTCATTGATGTATACTGTTAACAAACGTGAGGGATTCCACCTGTAAAATTAGTCACAGTAGATCTAATGAACAAGTAAATCAATCACAACAGATGAACATAGAAAATATGGTGTAAAACTATGCAAAACATGCAGCAGTTCTCAATATCCCAGTAAGGGTGAATGATTACAATACAATACAGTGACAATGACTGAGCAATTCGAATTTCCTAAGGAGGTCATTCGAATCACTGAATGGCATAGCTTAAATCCAACTAGGAGTCCTCATCATCAATCAGTGGTGGTCATCAATGCACAAGAACCAGTCATCCAGGTGTCAATCTGAGTCTAACTGAGTGTAACATGTGTAACTGAAGTGTGTAGCACTGATATAGGGAAGTGGGCTCAGTGGAGGGTGCATGGGAGGCTAACTGAAGTCAGAACAAGTCATCTAGTCAATCTGGAGGTCCATCAGAGTGAAACAGTTAGTCGGGAGTGAAACTAGCCTCAAATCAGGGAGAATCGGAGCTAACTGAGTGTAACTGAAGTAGAACTGCAGTGGTAGGTGAAGAAGTGTACCCTTCTCTGGCAGTAGATGAGAAGTGGGCACCTTCCAGACTAGGAGGGATAAATAACTGATGTTAGAAGATCCCAGGTGCTAGAATAAGGTGGCTAAGGTGCTGGAGGCATCAACCTGGTGATTGGGATGCATGCAAAGTGCATGCAAACCCTAATTGCATGCAAGATCCTGAAAAAGATGATGTGTATATCCGAACACCCCCCCTCAAGCTAGACAATGATGTGCAAAAGAAAATAAAGTAGGGCATTGGTAACTAAGACCAAAGGTCACCCCAATACAATAATAATCCAAACTAATAATAGTCAATAAACCGAGGAAATGGGGAAAACCTCATGGGAAAAATACCCCCCCTCAAAATAGACTGGAGCACACCAAAAGATTTAACTGCTCCAAAATCAAGTATATATGTCTGGAGGTATCTTACTCTTGGGAGTAAATGGATCATGCTCCAAAAACATGTGCTTGAATTCTCCATCAGTGGATGCAAGCGAATGTGGAGACTTTAAGAACTTGCTCTTCATACCGAAAATGGTGAGAACACATATGAAAATATAAGGATGATCCTGGAACCTGTGATTCGAATCAAGTGAGGTAGGAAGAGCTCCAATCGGATAAAATAGATCTTGAACCTTGAACTTTTTATCAATAGAAGTTAAATCAGCTCCAAAAATAGATGAATGGTTTCTTGAGATCTCCTTTGAACCAACAAGGGTGAGATCAAAACCAAAATCAGCAAAAAGTGCATGAGAATTGAACTCAAGCGAATGGTAGTGCTCTTCATCTTCATTAAAAATATGAGAAACTTTGCAAATGGTAGAACATAAGTCTATAGGAGGCATGCAATCAAGGAGGGTGAATTCTTCACCTCCAAAATCAGATTTTACCTCCAAAACTTCAAGTAGATCATTATTCTGCATGCCGACAAACTCATGTGAAAGAGAGGATTCAAGAACCTCTTCGGAATCTAGAGTATGAGCTGGTTTATCTTGCTCAGAATTCAAAATAGAAGATATTGAGAGAATGAGTGTTGAATCTATAGTTTCTTCTTCATCTTGAATAATTTTTTAGGCCAAGACATGATCGGAAAGAACACATAAGGAGATCTCACTGGGCTTGTTCTCCAAAAGGCTATCATGATCCTCTTCTTCCTGCTTTCCAAATTCTCTGTCAAGTTGGACCCATAGATCACTTGGATGTTCAGCAGTATTACTGAGGTAGCGCATACAAGGAGACATAGCAAGACACATTTCTCCAAAATCTTTGTCACAATCATTGAGCCAATCATTCTCCTCTTCATCGGAATAAAAATCTCTTGTATTACCAATGCACATATGAAAAAGACATTGTCTCTTCAAGAATGCAATCATCTTTGGTTTCCATTCATCATAGTTGAATGGAGTAAGGATATTTTGTGAAGAAGAAGTCTCCATCTTTTCATTAGCGAATGCACATGGAGGAAGTAAGAAAACCTGCAAATCACACACAAAACCAAGAACAATGAGGTCGAACAATCCACCCTTTTAGAGTTGCATCACACTTGGGATTGGAGATCAAACAATGTTGAATGGGTCCAATGTATCAGATCCAGGAATTATGTAGAAAATCAAGATTCTGGACTGTTATTGGAAGTATTTTCAAGCTTTGCATGCACAAGAGCAAATGCCCTTGAGATCTTTCATGCCAAAACTTTTTGCAATTTTTGAGCAATTCACTTAAATCTTCTTGTAGAAACACATGTAGAAAAGAGATCTTGTCCCTGCAATGGCTCTGATACCATGTAAAATTAGTCACAACATATCTAATGAACAAGTAAATCAATCACGACAGATGAACATAGAAAATATGGTGTAAAACTGTGCAAAACATGCAACAGTGCTCAATATCCTGGTAAGGGTGAATGATTACAATACAATACAGTGACAATGACTGAGCAATTCGAATTACCTAAGGAGGTCATTCGAATCACTAAATGGAGTAGCTTAACTCCAACTAGGAGTCCTCATCATCAATCAGTGGTGGTCATCAATTCTCAAGAACCAGTCATCCAGGTGTTAATCTGAGTCTAACTGAGTGTAACATGTGTAACTGAAGTGTGTAGCACTGATATAGGGAAGTGGGCTCAGTGGAGGGTGCATGGGAGGCTAACTGAAGTCAGAACAAGTCATCTAGTCAATATGGAGGTCCAACAGAGTGAAACAGTCACTCGGGAGTGAAACTAGCCTCAAATCAGGGAGAATCGGAGCTAACTGAGTGTAATTGAAGTGGTAGGTGAAGAAGTGCACCCTTCTCTGGCACTAGGTGAGAAGTGGGTGTCTTCCTGACTAGGAGGGCTAAAGAATTGATGTAAGAAGCTATCGGGTGCTAGAATAAGGTGGCTAAGGTGCTGGAGGCATCAACCTGGTGACTGGGATGCATGCAAAGTGCATGCAAACCCTAATTACATGCAAGATCCTTAAAAAGATGATGTGGATATCTGAACACCACCGATAATGATAATGGGGCCTAAGGTACCTGGTACGATCCAACAAGTGTGAATAAGTGGACTTGAAGTCGAACACCTGAAAAACCCGTCGAATAAGAGACATTGATGTATTCTCATTATTCAACGACGAGGGAAATTGCCACTGATGACTCCAATCCCCAAGGTACTAACCGAAACTCTAAACTTCATTCCCAGAGAAAAATGAGTTGATGTCGATGGGAAGAAGTTCGTTGGAAGGAAGGCCTTAATGCATCCTCCATCATCCAACATGAGGAACACTCAAAAGGTATGAGATGATGTAGAGTAGGACAAGTAACAAGACTGGCACTAGGATGGCCGACACATGAAGTCAAGGTAAACTGCAGAATGGCCGACACAGGCTGTATCCTTGAACAGTGAACACAACACAAAGTGACTTAGGTAGTTTTTAACATGATAGGGAAATGCTATAAGCCTGTAATGTAGGAGACATTAATAGACCCTCCATATGGTTGGAAGAATAACCAATCGGGGGAGTACACAACTCAGAGATTGGGTTCACCCTAAGGTCAAAAACTAAACCCAACTAAAATGATGGACTCAAATAGGTGTTGTGTTCAAGGATAGGACTGACTGAACTTCCTTTGAAACTAAAAGATATGATATACCCTTCTTATCCCTTACTCTTTTTAGATAAAAGAAAAAGAAAACCCTTCTTGTTGTTTTAATGAGTCCAAGAAAGAATGAAAACTCAATAGATCCAACCATGTAAAGAGTTTAATGAGCCCATGGGAGGAAGACTCAGGACCTTCTTCATTGTTTACAGAGTTCGAAGAAGAGACAGAAGAATACTCTATAGTACTGATCTCTGGATTTTAATATTGAGCAAAAATCTATTCTTGCTCGTCGGTGTTTTCAATTTTAAGGAGTCTGAAAAACTTAAACAATAACTACATACACCTACTCGTGGATTTTAATATTGAGACCAAGTAGGTTAATGCTCGCCGGTGTTTTCCTATTTATAGAGTTTGAAAAACTTAAACAGTCCTCTATACACCCTCTCATGGATTTCACATCGAGCCCGAGTAGGTGAGTGCTCGCTTGGTGTTTTCATGTTTCGAGAGCCTAAAAACCCGAAAGAAGGCTCCAAAAGGTCATTGTTTCATACAGTTAGTCTCCTTCCCCGAAAAAGTGTAAAACAATGGAAGAAGAACTCTTCTAGTCACGTATGACTAGAGTATTCCTTTTTCGTAAGTAATCCGCCAAATTCCATAAAAAGGTTAAACTTATACATACGCGGATGTCGCTTCAAATCCTTTAACGAGTTTGAAATGACAACTATACTTGGCAATCTTGTCATATTTAAAGAGTCTAACATGATCTTAGAGAGAACTCTATAAAAATCTTTTTCATAAATTTTTAACAAGCCTGAAAAAGTAAACTCGTGACCGCCTTACTATTTTTAACGAGCTCAAAGGAGAGATGGAAGAATGCTCGTAAATTCCTTACTATTTTTAACGATATCGAAGTGAATGTGGAAGAATGCTCGAAGCTTCCTTACTGTTTTTAACGAGCTCGAAGAAAAGGTGGAAGAATGCACGGAGCCTCCTTACTTTTTTTAACGAGCTCGAAGCGAAGGTGGAAGAATGCTCGTAACTTCCTTACTAATTTTAACAAGCTCGAAGGGAAGGTGGAAGATTGCTCGTTGGGTCAAAGTCCAAATGAATGGCAGACTGCATTATAGACTCTAGGAAAACTTCATCAAAATAAAGTATATCATCCCAAATGGAACACATATCTAAACATTCAGATGGAGTCATCACCTGGTCAATTGCCGGGACCCAGTCCCGAGAAGGTAAGCATGAATTCAGAGGCTTATTCTCAGTAGCAATTGTACTCAAGTAACAATATGCCACATAATTTGATTGTGACATGGTAGTGCCTACTGATGGGGAACATCCTTGGTCTATAGTTGGGTAATAAGAGGGATCAAAAAATGTAAGTTGATCGATAGTGACAATGCTTTCATTGTGAGGAAAATGCATCACACGAAAGAGCCTAGACACCACAGCCTGCATAGCATATACATAATCATGCCCTAGGATCATATCAAAATCCACAGGGTCCTTTAAAACCATAAAATCAAGTAAGGTTGTTTTTCCACTCAAAGTAATATGTACTTGAGGGAGGAATCCCAACGGTTCACTAGGTCTTCTATCGAAGGTCAACGGTCAATTAACACCTGGAACAAGGTTAGGAAAACCTAAATCTCTCCAAGCACAAGGGGATAAGATACTAACAGAGGCTCCTTCGTCTACAATACATAGATGAACCACATGGTTTCCGATATCAACCTTTATCTGGAAAGGTGTAGCGGAAGGAAGGCGAGGCCTAGTTAGACTATTCTAATCAAAAGAAACAATCCCAGAGCTTGGTAGGGGTTCACTTGGGACAGATACAATTCCCCCATTTTCAGAAATATCCGAACTGGTAATGCAGAAGACTTCATGGACAGGTGCATCAGTATTGGAAGGATTGATGGGATTGGTCGAATATTGCATCGACTCGATCACTTCACTCTCCAAAGAAAGAGTAAGGTTGTCCAAATATTGCATTAGTTCAATCACTTCACTCTCTGAAGGAAGAGCATGGTTGACCAAAGATTGCATTGGTTCAACCACTTCACTCTCTGAAGGAAGAGATGGGTTGACCAAAGATTGAATTGGTTCAACCACTTTATCAACTAAAGGTTGACTAGGTTGTTGGGAATCTAAAGACAAATCAGGAGCAGAGGATCCTTCAGACACGGACCACACTCTTCACGCCTATGGGATAGCAGGGCACCGATGAGTAAGGTGATCTCCCTTACAAAGTCTACAAGGGAACTTTGGCTTCCATCCTATAAGCTTAGATTCTTTTACAATAACAGTACTGTCAGCATGACTAGCATTGGCTAACAATTTTCCCCCAGTGTAAGTTGCAGTGGCTGGTTGCTCAGAAGCAAAAGAATTTTGAACTATGGACCACACTCTTTGCACCTCTAGAATAGAAGGGCACCAGTGAGTAAGGTGATCTCCCTCACAAAACGTAAAAGGTAACTTAAGCTTCTATTTAATAGGTTTGTCGACAATGTTAACTTTCTCAGCATGACTTGTAGTGGTTGATTCAATGTCTCCAATATGACTCATAGTAATTGGTGACTTGTCATTAATATGACCAACAGTGATCAATGACGTGTCCTCAACATGAGCAATAATGGTTGAAGACATACTTTCAATATGATTTGCAGTGACTGAAAGTTTGCTCCCAGCATGACTTCCAGAGGCTGGGTAGGTGCCCCCAGCATGACCTTCAGAGGCTGGGTGGGTGCCCCCAGCATGACCTTCAGAGGATGGGTGGGTGAGTTCAGTATGATTTATAGTGACTGAAAGTTTTCTCCCAGCATGACCTACATAGGCTAGGTAGGTGCCCCCAGCATGACTTCCAGAGGCTGGGTGGGTGGGTTTATTATGATTTACAGTGACTGAACGAGTTCTCCCAACATGACCACCAGAGGTTGGGTAGGTGACCCCAGCATGACCTTCAGAGGCTGGGTGATTGCCCCCTTTCTTTGGCATCTTCTTCCTATTCTTCCTCTGTCTATTCCTTTTAGACTGATGGTTACTAGTATTACTACTTTCACCACATGAGATAGAAGGAGGAGGAGAAGATGTTACTGGTGAAGTGGGCATAGGGTTCTGATGCTCTTGATGTGAGGTGCTTACTTGAGAAACATCAAGAGCATGCAAAATGTTTGGAGTCAAAAAAAACCAAAAAGGTAGCCCTAGAGTGAAACCTGGAAGATTCAAGGTAGCCATTAAGCGAGTACCAATGTTCCCAAAAAATGGAAAAGCACAAGTATCCGCTTGAACAGGGGTCCCTTGATTGGCATTCATCGGGATGCTATCCATAGTTTCTGTCTCAACTAAGTAGAAATCTCTAAGGTCAACTAAGAACAAACAAATACAAAGAGCACACCACTACAAGATCCTAAGTATACAAGACCAGGCAAATAAGGATGGAGAATACTCTCAATAGAAAGTCTAGGATGATTAGGTCCCAGAACAAGCTAGTAGAGCATCGAAGGATAGTTATACGACGTCCAGTTCAAGTCCTCTGGGTGCAAGCATTTGAATCACCAAACCGCCCTCCCAGGATTACTGAAAAGGGTTACCTTCCGTATCCATCCTAGGTATAGTGAAAATATCCCTTCACTACCACCTATGTAAAAAGCCCTAAAGTCAAGATACTAAGGCTACCACTAACATGAAAGAAATTATGGGGAACAGTCGCATGTCTAGCTAGAACGCATGGGCAGGGTAGCTGTGCCCGAAATCCAAAAAGGATCCTCATACGCAAACCAGCCTTGGTGTATGCTCTGAAGCAAAAGTGAAGGGGTATCCTCACTATTTCACCTTCGCAAGACCTCGTGCTTAACTCCGGTTCCAGTGGAGCTTCCAGAAAAACTTTGATGTCAATGGGTTTACCTAAAGATAGTTGTACTACGATTGTTGAGTAATGAAGCCGTTTTCGAGTAGTTTAAGGTGATTTAAACCCGAAACCCTAGCCTAAGCTAGTTGATGGTGTGTATACCTAAATAGAAAAATGTTTCTAATTGATTTTATTAAAATTTCCTTTTAAGGCTACTTTTTACTCAATGGAGTAGTGCATTGTGTGGAGTGGTTGTGACAGAAAGAAAGTGCGTAAATGAAACAACTTTCAAAACAACAAAAGACTCTTTCTTTTCATTTGTATTATTTCAAAAATGAAAACTAGGCAATCCTAAAATCAAACTTCTTTTTGTATTTTTCTTTTAAATTTCAAAGCAAACTATGCTACTTCAAAGCAATGCTAGACCTTACTACTAAGCTACTTAATGTTTTTTTGCTTTTTCTGATAATTGTAAGAGAAAAAGAACTTGTAAAAGTGCAAGTAAGATCTAAATGTAATGTGTGCATAAGACAAACACCTAGATGGCTCAAAACAAATGAATCAAAAGACTCGATGAAGACTTGACTTACCAAGTTTTTTCAAAAGACAAACTTGAGGCTTGGAAACAAAATGTAAAAGAAGCCAGGGAGAAGAGACACTCGTAACGGAAAGGCATACCTCAACAGGTTGTTCCTAAGCATCAAAACCCTAAGAACACACTAAGCCAAGAAAAAAGTAAGCAAGCAAACCAAGAATGACCTTACTAACACACAAAATCGGAAGAAAACAAACTAAAGGACTTAAACTTACTTGAACTGAAACTAAAAAAGCAATCCGAAAAGTGTTTAAACTCAAAAATATTTTGAAAACACCCTAAGGACTCCAACTTGGGGTCAAACCCTAAATCAAAGGGCAAGACACCATCAAAGTGTTCTAGTGTTGCCACAAACAACAAATGTTATAAAACAAAAGTTTGTATACCTGGAACAATCATCTAGGGTACATAAGTGCATCTATGTCCAACAAGGAACAGTACACGGTCTTCAAAAAGAGTCACAAAAAAGAAAGACACCTCAAACAGTACTCAAGCAAGAGAAGATGACCTAAGGTACTTAGGAGAGGCAAGAAAGACTCAACAAAGGAATACATACCTCAAGGATCAGTTAAAAAGGCAAAGCAAGAGGTTGGAAAAGAAACCAAACCACTAGAACTTAAACCCTAACAACAAACTAGACACTACACAAAAATACACCACCTTGCAGTGTAAAGAGGGGCATTCATCAAGTGAAAAATGCTTCTGTGCAGGGTAAAGAGGGGCGTTCATCAACTGAAAAACGCTACTGTAGGTAGGGAAGACCAACATTCATGCCTCAGAAGGGAACAAGCAGGCTTGCAACAACCAACTGAGATGAATCAAGCAAGAAAACACAGGTAACAAGAACCTATAACACCTCTTAGAGGACCAAAAAGATCAAAAGTACTGGAAGGAAAACTAACTATGTCTCCTAGAGCAGAAAACAATTGGATCCCCAGTGGAGTCGCCAGTCTGTTGTTCAATATTTCTACCTTATAGCGAGGAGAGGGACACTAACAACTTCTGGGGTGACAGGAAAATACATTGATCATATCACATAGATTTCTATAAAAGGAAAGAGATCAAGATTCTTGAAGGCATACCTTATTAATGATGTTCGATCCTAGCTTTTGCTCAATCTTTTGCTCAATCTTCCCCTTGATCTTTCATTTGACGAACCTGCAATACAAAAGATACCTTCCTCAGCGTATCTTGACTGATATAACAATGATGAAATTGAAATACAATTTAGACATCAAATACAATCAAGCATTAATCCAAACAAATATGCAATCTATTAGACATTTGATTGGGATAGGAAGAGTATTTCAACCTTTATTGTCAAAAGCAAATAACCAGTACAATTATACCTGATCATTCAGAGTGATTGTGCAACCGGATTCCGGGCTCCTGCTCTTCACACTAACTTTGGAATTCCTCCAACAAAACAACCCTTAATACATAGTTTCTCCTCCTCTCTCTCATCTATCCCCCTTGTATTTATGGGACAAGGTAGGCAGTTTCGATCGAGAGCTAGTTGGATTGGGAGGTTGGGGAAGTTGCAAACCAACTTCAACTAATCCCAATTCGTCAAATTAATATATTTTTTATTACATTTTAAGATGAATGCAAGTTTTCTTAAGTGGAGTAGCACACAATATGCAACTTTCATGCTTACAACCAGCGTTTGCAAGGTTTTTGAGGGTGTATGCTAGTCTATTGAAGCAGAGCTGCATATTTTAGTAGGTGAACGCTGCTCTTATGTCTATAGGGTAGCGTTCATGTCAAAAATGTAGGTAAAAATAGTGTTTTGTTAGCTGCAGAGGGGTAATTCTAGTCCATACATCATCTAATGCAATCATGCTCTTCAATCCAAGTTGTCCTTTTGTGTGAGCAACAGCTAGATGTGATCATGGACATAGAAGTGCAGATTTGACCTATAACATAAAGAGTTTTAACTTTTGGCCATCTTGTAGATAGTCATGCATCCTACACAAGATGTCAAATTCAAATAAGAAGATATCCAGATCCTCACTATTTTTCCCATAAAAGGTAGGTAATGAGGTCGGAGGTAGATTTTTCATGATTATATTTTGTGAAGTGGCTAAAATGGGAAATCCAAAAGTTCCCTTAATTTGAATTTCTCGTTTTCCTTCATTGTGGCTTGCCTTACCATGATCTTCCTGATCCATGCAGGCTTGGTTTCAAAAATAGAGAGGCCCTAGAGCTTATCTTTCTTTGAAGGATCCTCTCAATAATGTTTTCTTTATAGAATGATCCCTATGGTTTGCCTCAATTCTTGGGAATAATATTTTTTTGGATTTCCAAGTAGACCTATCCCTTTTGTTTTGTTTTCCGATACCTTTCTATTGAGTTAGTAGTTTGAGTGGAATGCCCACCCCCCTGAACATGTTAGTAGGGATTTTAGTATTTTGGTTGCTAACTAATGTATCTACCTTTGAATTTCTAGACCTACTCATAAAACAAAAGCTGTAGCTAAAATAAATTTTAAGTGCATTACAACAATTGTTGGCTTTTGGGGATGCATGTTATAACAGATGCACATGTTCTTACCTCTCATCTTATCGCTCACCTACCACCAACCTATTTCTATGTTTCAAAAGGAAAATTCAAACCTATTACTAAGTTTTGGAAAGAAAATTCTACCTATCTTCAACTCCCCGGCAGCAGCGCCAAAATGTTGGGTGTGTGAGCTATCTCAAGAAAACACCTAATATTAATTATTGACTAGGATCAGTAAACTTAGAGTTGAGACAAAATATATGCCAAGGTAGAAGGGGTACCTCATATTTCGGCTTGTCAGACCTTAAAAATATTTAATAAAGAAAAGATCGAAAGATCTTTCAAAATGAAAAACTGAGTCAAACTCTAGATAACACAACTATTAAATCACTTGAGCTAAATCCTCTGAAAATAATACTAAGACACATTATTAAATTTCACAAAGCAAACTACTTTGTAAGAGATTGGAAACACACTATAAACAAAACTGGAACAACAAATGTGAGATAACAATTAGGGCTTACTACCTATTTATACATGAATGGCATGAAACTGATGTCACTTAGAAACAAGTAAAAGACTTAATAAAAATATATAATCAAACTGAACTTGACTTAGAAACAAGTAGAAAACTTGATAAAGATGTTTAATCATAAGAACAAGTAGAAAACTTAATAAATATATCAGTTATAAGACTGAAATAGAAAACTTAATCATGATCATCGGTTGTAAGCTATGTAGAAGAAAAGAAGCAAGATCTATACTATGGATATTATAACCATATAAACACGAAACTAAATTTAAATTATGAATTCAATTTAACA
This sequence comes from Larix kaempferi, assembly GCA_027924585.1. Lineage (NCBI taxonomy): Eukaryota > Viridiplantae > Streptophyta > Pinopsida > Pinales > Pinaceae > Larix > Larix kaempferi. The sequence continues at coordinate 4,455,743 of BSBM01001287.1, forward strand.
TTCTAAAGTCCTGCTTATAACAGAACTTAAGAAAAAGAAATTAAACTTTTAATGGGCATGAAAGCAAATACAGAACGATACTAAAGTCTGTATGACAATCTGGATGGCAGTCTTAATGACGATCCGAATGACAGAAAATGATTTGGATTAGGGAAAGAAGAAAGTTGAATGATATTTACTACCAGGTGGTTTATGCATATGACCCTACAGTGCAAAAGAAGCAATGAGTAGACTATTTATAAGCTCTAATGAGGAAAAAAAACCATCTATGTGAATGATGATTAGGAAACTAGCTATTTCTGTTTTATCCTAAAGCAAGGTTGAATTGTGATTGAGATTATTTTACTGCTACAGAGATAGAGACTACAAAACCGATGTTTAACTATGAGAAGGCTTAGAAAATTTAGCTAACTAGACTCTAGGTGAACCAAGCAAACCAAATCTTTTAAGCAGAACTACTTAAGCAAATTAGAGGAATTAAAGTGTGGCTTAACCTATGAAGCAAGGAGGATGAATCCATGTGTGATCTAACTTATGAAGCAAGCAAGATGAATCTACGTGTGACCGGTCACTGGAAACATTATTAACATAAATAACAACAGGATACACATAACAAAAATCTGATTTATATAAACAACATACCAACATGAACAGTAACAAAATACATAACATAAGACAGAAATCTCATCTATGTAAACAACAGAATAGGAGTTAGATTACAAGGCAAGAACACTATGTATAAAAAGAAATGAAATGAACAACACAACTTATCAGCAAAAACAAACACAAGTTATATACACAGACAGGAGACCGCTGTGTTAGAAAAACAGGATCACAGAGCAATAACAATAAACAAAAATGCAAATATAATCACACATACACATTACAAGAGAGACACAGATATATCATGGTTCACCCAACTTGGGCTACGTCCACACTGAATTTTCCATTCCTTATTATTATTACCGTCCAGCAAGGTGAAGGGATACAACCTGCAGCACAACCGCTGCACTTCCTCTTCTCTGTTTCACAGTCTCTCACCTGATCTCAGAGATCTTTACAATGCATAAAAACCTAATACATCATCTTCCCTAGATGTATTACAATGTCTTTATTTTATAAGGAAAATACAATGGGAAAATACCACGGGATACCCAAAACCATGGGCCCGCAAAACAACTGGCGAAAACAACCCCAAAAATTTTCTTCGGGGGACCGCTGGCCCCCGGACCCCTCAGCCAGGGGGGATGGTTCCCCCTGGAACACCGTGGGGGGGCGATGCCCCCCCACACCCCCCCGCTGGGGTGAGTGTGCAGTCCACCTACATATCATATAAAACTGGGGTACAAACACGGCTGATACAATATCATCTATGAGACTAGAAGATCTGGCTCCACAACCAACAATCTCCCACTTGGAGATTGATCACAGCAACTCCACCGCTGCTGAACTTGTTGGACTTGGACTTGGAAAATTTCTCCTCTTCACCTTCATGCTAGAAGGCCAACTGAAACCGAGCACGAACTCAATTTCTCTCTGGTCACTACCTTTGTGAACATGTCTGCAGGATTCTGGCTAGTATGTATCTTTTCTAGCTTCAACAGTTCATCTTCCAGAACAGAGCGTATGAAATGGTACTTGAGCTGTATATGTTTAGTCCTGGAATGGAATGTTGAGTTCTTTGCAAGGTGAATGGCACTCTGGCTGTCACTATACAATCTGCTATCCTTCTGCTTCTTACCCACTTCCTCCATAAATCTCTGCAACCAAATCATCTCTTTACTAGCCTCTGTAATGGAAACATACTCTGCTTCTGTTGTTGAAAGTGCAACAACCTTCTGTAAGTTCGAAATCCAGCTTACTGCTATTCCACCTACAGTAAACACATACCCTGTGGTGCTCCTCCCGCTATCCTTGTCACCTGCCATACTTGCATCAACATATCCCTGTAGAACAGTGTCTGAACCTCCAAAACATAATGCCTCAGTGGTAGTACCTCTCAAATACCTGAGAATCCACTATACTGCCTTCCAATGTTCTTTACCTGGATTGTTCATATATCTGCTCACAACTCCCATTGCATGTGCAATATCTGGTCTTGTGCACATCATGGCATACATCAAGCTGCCAACTGCTGATTGATAGGGAATCTTGGACATGTAATCTATCTCTTCTTGTGTCTTGGGACACATTTACTTACTTAGACTGAAATGGATAGCCAAAGGTGTACTTACAGGTTTTGCATTTTGCATTCTGAACCTCTCCAACACCTTTTGTATGTACTCACTTTGAGACAATGTCAATTTGCGATTTTTCCTGTCTCTCGTTATTCTCATACCAAGGATTTTCTTTGCAGCACCCAAATCCTTCATCGCAAATCAATTAGCTAGCTTCCTTTTGAGTACATTTATATCCTGCATGTCAGACCCTACAACAAGCATGTCATCCACATACAATAACAAGATAATATATCTTCCATTGTCTAGCTTCTTGAAATAAACACAATGGTCAGAATGACATCTACTATAACCTTGTTCTGTCATAAACCTGTCAAACTTTAGATACCACTGCCTTGGAGCTTGCTTCAAGCCATACAAGCTCTTTTTCAACCTACATACCAGATCCTCCTTACCTTTGACCTCATACCCTTGTGGCTGCTGCATATATGTTTCTTCCTCCAAATCCCCATGGAAGAAGGCTGTTTTTACATCTAACTGTTCAAGATGCAAATATTCTACCACCACAAGACTTAAGATAGTCCTAATTGAAGTCATCTTAACAACAAGAGAAAATATTTCATCAAAATCTATACCTTTCTTCTGTGCAAACCCCTTTACAACAAGTCTGCCCTTGTACCGCTTATTACCTCCTTCTTGTTCCTTCAACCTGTAAATCCATTTGTTTTGCAATGCTCTTTTACCAGTAGGAAACTGAACCAAATCCCAAGTCTGGTTTCCTACCAATGATTCCATCTCCTCATTCATGCCTTGCTCCCACTTCTTTCTAGTTTCCACCTGCATTGCTTCTTCATAACATTCTGGTTCACCAGAATCAGTCATCAATAAATAATACATTGAAGGAGAGTATCGTTCAGGGAGTCTACTTAACCTGGTAGATCTTCTTATAGTTGCAGGAGTTTCAGGTACTTGCTGCTGCTCTTGATTTTATGGCACCTTCGGAACTTCATTTTCTTTAATTTCATCAAGCACTATGTACTCTGTGTTTTCCTTTTCCTGTTTCTTTCCTTGCAACTGATCTTTATACATGACCTTTTCATTGAATATCACATCTCTACTCCTGATGATTTTGTTATTTTCATAATCCCATAAACGATAACCAAATTCATCAACCCCATATCCAATAAAGGTACATTTCTTGGATTTAGCTTCAAGCTTTGTTCTATTTTCTTTATCAATATGGACAAATGCTTCACAACCAAACGTTCTCAGAAATGAGTAGTTTACCTTTTTATCTGTCCATGCTTCCTTTGGAATACCGCCATCCAAAGCACTTGAAGGTCCTCTGTTTATTAAATAAACAACAATATTTACAGCATCCGCCCAAAACTGTAAGGGCATCCCTGCATGCAGTCTCATACACCTTGCACACTCCATGATCGTTCTGTTTAGCCTTTCTGACACACCATTTTCCTGTGGTGTTCCTGGGACTGTCTTCTCTCTACGAATACCATGGTATGAACAGTAATTATCAAACTCCTTGCCGCAGTACTCACCTCCATTATCAGATCTGAGACACTTCAATCTTTTTCCTGTCTCATTCTCAACCAAAGCTTTCCACTTCTTAAAAGTAGCAAACACATTAGATTTCTGTCTAATGCAATAAACCCAAGTTTTTCTAGTTTCATCATCAATAAATGTAACATAATAATGAGAGCCACCAAGAGATTGTACCTAAGACGGTCTCCATACATCTGTATGCACAAGCTCTAATTTTTCATTCTTCTTCTGTTTCCCAACCCTGAGAAATCTGACTCTCTTCTGTTTTCCATAAACATAGTTTTCACAGAATTCCAAACTTACCTGCTTCAAATCCGGCAGCAACTTCCTTGAGTGGATAATCTGCATCCCCTTCTCACTCATGTGGCCAAGCCTATGATGCCACAATGCTGTATCTGTTCATGTGGAAGCTAAAGAGATAGAATGGCCAGTATTATGAGGACATAAATACAATGTACCTACTCTGTCTCCTTTTGCTATCACCATTGATCCTTTAGTGATCTTCCACCACTTTTCTCCAAACGTAGATAGACAACCGCCATCTCCCAACTGCCCTGTTGAGATCAGATTTCTTTTCATAGCAGGAATATGCCTAACTTCTTTCAACAACCAATCAGTTCCATTCTTAACTTTTATCCATACCTTACCCATTCCAACAATTTTACATGGCTCATCATCACCCAATAAAACATGTCCAAAGTCACCAGGAACATACTCATGAAAGTATTTCCTATGGGGTGTAGCATGACATGAAGCTCTTGAATCTACTACCCAATAATCACTAATATTATCTAATGCAAGAATCAAAACATCTTGTAACACATCACCTGCTACATTTGATTCCTGGGTAGTTTCCTTCTGTTCATCTCCTTTCTTCTTTAGAGATTTGCAGTGTTTCTTTAGATGTCCTTTCTTTCCACAGTTCCAACACTCTATCTTTCCCAGTATGGACTTGGATCTGCCCGTTTTAGACTTTCCATGATTACCTTGGCTCTTTCCTCTCTCCTCTTGTCTTACCCTGCTCTCCATGGTCAATGCATTACCTGATGTCTCACCTGTGCTTTTTCTTCGCATTTCCTCGCTAAGAATAACAACAATAACATCATCAAATTTCAAGGTGTTTGAACCAGAGACAGAGTTACTTACAGCCATGACCAAGCTATTCTAGCTTTCTGGCAATGAACACAAGATTAGAAGAGCCCTAACCTCATCATCAAAGTTCACACTTACAAAACTTAACTGATTTGTAACCGTATTAAACTCATTTAAATGATCAGTAACAAATCCACCTTTAGACATCTTCATATTAAATAAACGCTTCATTAGAAATACCTTGTTGGAGGCCGAGGGTTTTTCATACAGCTTACCCAATGCACTCATCAAACCCTGTGTTGTCGTTTCTTTTGAGATATTGAAAGTCACCGACGAAGCTAGGCTCAACCATATTGTTCCCAGAGCCTTTCTGTCAAGAACCTCCCATTCTTCATCCTTCATAGTCCTCGGTTGCTTTGCTTTCCCTCCCAATGGTAGGAAGAGATCCTTCTGGTACAGATAGTCCTCCATTTGCATCTTCTATAACTCGAAGTTTTGGCCGTTAAACTTCTCTACCTTAAAATTTCCTTCTTCTGCCATTGCTCCCACTCGAACCAGAAACCCTAGCTTCCTACGGGTTTAAATGCCAAATAGACCTTTGGCTCTGATACCAATTGTTAGAAAAACAGGATCTCAGAGCAATAACAATAAACATAAATGAAAATATAATCACACATACACATTACAAGAGAGACACAGATATATTGTGTTTCACCCAACTTGGGATACGTCCACACTGAATTTGCCAGTCCTTATTATTATTACCGTCCAGCAAGGTGAAGGGATACAACCTGCAGCACAACCGCTGCACTTCCTCTTCTCTGTTTCACAGTCTCTCACCTGATCTCAGAGATCTTTACAATGCATAAAAACCTAATACATCATCTTCCCTAGCTGTATTACAATGTCTTTATTTTATAAGGAAAATACAATGGGAAAATACCACGGGATACCCAAAACCATGGGCCCGCAAAAAAACTGGCGAAAACAGCCCCAAAAATTTTCTTCGAGGGCGTTGCCCCCGAACCCCCCAACCAGGGGGGATGGTCCCCCCTGGAACCCCGTGGGGTGGCGATGCCCCCCCACACCCCTCCGATGGGGTGAGTGTGCAGTCCACCTACATATCATATAAAACTGGGGTACAAACACGGCTAATACAATATCATCTATGAGACTAGAAGATTTGGCTCCACAATGAACATGCTGGTCATTGAGGGGCCCGTCTCAGCAATCAGAGGCTGAGCCTTGATCAATCAATCACCACGCATGCTGATAAATCTTCATAAAAATAGAACAGGGGTATATTGTATTAAAACGGAGTATTAAAGTATTACTGTGTCTATTTGTAGCTTGGGACAGATAAACAAGACTAACTCTATCTCAGTCATGTCAGCAAAAAAAGACTTAGTTCGTCTTAGTCATAAGGACATCTATATGTACACGATTACAATAGGGGGAGCAAGTCGACCCTTTAGTGGTTGACTGCTCTAAAAATAGATAGTCTTTAATATAAGTAACGGCTCTGTCTAACATCTCATGACAACACATAAGCCAAGGAATGACTCTGCTCAGCATCTTGTGACAACTCATAAGCCAAGCAACGGCTTCGTAAAGGTTCATGACAGCGCACAGGGCATCTTCCCAAGTTCACGGCGTCGATCCTTCATGCAGTTGTTGAAGCGTTAATTATCCTTTGATGTGGGAAAAGATGGATGTGATGTCGAGTTGAGTGTGTAGGATGAAGGATCTTCTAGAACACCAGCTCACGTATCATAAGGGCCACTTCCCAAACAAAATCCATGTACCGATCTACTTTCTAACGGTCCGAAAATACGTCAACCAACAATCTCACGCGTCGAATGTAGGTCTGAATGGCGGGCTGAATGCTTGTAGCTGCAAAATGCATTCAAATGTCGTTTCGTTTGAGAGCCAGGATCTGTGAAACGAAATATAGTTACTAAACAAGCCAAATAAATATCAATAAACCATAATATAATAGTTTTTACCCAAAATGCATATGATGTGTGGAAAAATGCATACCTACTCCATTTGTCGGTCTGAATGGTAAAAAGAGTAGCTTATTATATCAAAAATGGTGATAAAGACATCACTTAGAGTATATTTAAAGGCCAAAAACAGTGACAAAATGGACACCAACACTTCCCCTGTTCGACATACTGCTGATACCAATACATGATTTACCAATAATCACAACATTGTTTTCAATCAGTCCATTAAAAGTGTGCTTCTGTTTGCATGGATAATCTCTTGCTGCTACAATATGTTGTGGCTGGCCATACTAGTTGATTTTCAAGTAACCTTGCATACTCCTTGTTATCTTACCAATTCATACCAATTGATGAAGAAAAACATTTCCAATATAACTCATACAACAGTTATTTATTGAAATCATTCTTGTCAATCATGTCTAAGTATAGTAAATTCATAAAAGGTAACATGTATCATCATACTTCAATCCTTAAAATTGTACACTAACTTGTCATCTTACTGCTCATGTAGGTCTGCTCATTTTCAAGTTTCTCAGAAACACACTCCCCCTAACAATTTGGGTTAATGTTTACATCCTTCTTCATGGCTGCTCAGTATGTAGAAAAACATAGTCCATACTCCCCCTTACAGTATGCCTTCCTCATCACAAATAGATCCCATAATGGGTTTCATTCCTATAGGACACCCTTATTATGTGAAATTAATCTTGAAGGGAGATAACCCCCAACCTCTGTCGAAGATACACAAATGTATCCTTGGGCAAGGGTTTGGTAAAACTGTCAGCAACATGTTTGTTTATGGTCACATACTTGAGTGTGACCTACTGCTCACTGACCTACTCTCGTAGAAAATGATATTTAATAGGAATATGTTTGGACTTGGAATGCATCACTGGATTTTTGGACAAGCTGATTGCACTTGTATTATCACAGTTGATTGTGACTGGTTGATCAAGATGAATCTTCATGTCAGCCAAAGTTTGTTTCATCCAAATTATTTGAGTGCAATATTGAGCAGTTGCAATGTACTTGGCTTCTATGGTAGATAATGAGATTGAATATTGTTTCCTACTCATCCAAGAGAAAAGACAATTTCCTAAAAAGAAAGCATTTCCACTCGTACTCTTTATATCAGCCAAACTACCTGCCCAGTCAACATCAGAGAAAGCTGTGAATTCAATATGTGAATTTTTGGGATACCATAGCCCTAGATCCATTGTACCTTTGAGATATCTGAAAATTCACATGACTGCTACTACATGAGATTCTTTCGGACTGGCTTGGTACCTTGCCACCATCCCAATAGCTTGCATGATATCGGGTCTTGATGCAGTGACATAGAGTAGATTGCCTATCTTTGGCCTATAGAATGTGGAGTCAACTGAGGGAGACTCATCATCCTTGTTGAGTTTGCAATCTTTTGTCATAGGTGTGCCTACTGGAGAACATTTAGCCATCCCAAACTTGCTTAGCATTTCCTTCAAGTATTTGATCTGAGATATAAAAATATAGTCTGAAGTCTGAGAAACTTGTAGTCCAAGGAAAAAAGATTTGCTATCATAGACATCTCAAATTCTTTAGCCATACTTGCTGCAAAATTTTGACTTAGCCTGTCCAAGTTGCTTCCAAAAATGAGATCATCAACATAGACAATGGTAATTAATAAGTGATCATCTTTGATTTTAAAATAAAGATTGTTGTTTGCACTTCCTCTTTTAAGTCCTTGCTGAAGAAGGTATGTGTCCAACCTTTCATACCATGCTCTAGGTGCTTGTTTAATTCCACAAAGTGCCTTTTTTAATTTCCAGACATGATATTATTGACCATGTTCCTCAAAACCATTGGGTTGTTCGGTGTACACTGTTAGGGTTAACCTTGACTTGGGATTGAGTCAAATTTGGTTAGGTCTAGCACATGTTTTTGGGAACATGGTTTGTTGTAGCCCATGGTATTGCCCCATGGTATTGCATGTAAGGAAGCCTTTATAAGGATTGAGGAGGCTCCATTGTAAAGTGGCCTTGAGGTGAGTAGGTGAGCTCACTTGGCTTGGATGGCCGGTTTGGCCATGTAATGAAGATATTCATTGGATGTTGGTTTTCCCCATATGGGGTTTCTAGGGTATATTGTGTGTCTCAAGTGTATGCTTGTTATTTCTGTTTATTTCTCTCGCAATTTATTATGTGTATTCTCATATAACCTAACAAGTGGCATCAGAGCCATGATGTTTGGAGTGCCCTACGACGAACATAAGGGGGGTCCGGGGGCCTCATGGAGGCCCCTGGCCTGAAGGTTCATGGGGGTTCGGTGGCGGGAGCCCTCGAGAAAATTTGTTTGGCCCATTTTTTTAAAATCTAGGTAGTGAGAAGATGAAGAAGAGATCACCCTCCATTTGGTCACAGAGATAAACCCTAGCCGTGTGAAGGAGAAATCCATGGAGCATGAGAATGATCACTACTCTAAGTTCCATGTTGAAGTCACTATGGTGGATCCATTGCTGTATTATTGCATGTGGTCAATGGCGATAGTGGTGCTATTCTTGGAAGTTTTGGGCTGTGCTATAAAGTGCAACTGGATGCGAAGGCTGCTGTAGAGGAAGCAGACTTAGGGCTGAGCTGGCAGGTGTGATCATTAGTGTGAAGGCAACAAACCACCGGTAGCACACATATTTCATGGTGATCGCATGGGAATTGGACGTGAAAGCATGCGAACCTATCGGTAGTGTAGGACGCAGATCATGTGCGCGTTGTTGGAGAAACCCATGTGAAGATTCTTGTTTCTTTTTTTTTGCTGTCTGGAATCAGTGATAACACAAATCCCACACTTAAGGGAGACCACCACATTGAGGATACCGCCACATTGAGTAGTAGTGTTGGCTTATATGACTAATCTAGAGGTTTCTCAATGTAGAACTAGGTACTTCACGGTTTAAGATACCAACAAAACCCCTATTCACCAGCCCTTTCGACAATAGGCTGCGAACATCTTGAGTTCTCACCCGAGGCGAAGCTAAGGGGGTGGTTGAAGAATCAGGTTTCCATAGCCTGGTGATGCGAGTGCTAAATGAACTAACAAACAACGCAACAAGGGACTCTCACTGTGGACAAAGGGATACGCGAAGTCCTCTACTTTGCATCAGATGCTTCGACAGGCTATAATACTCGCGCAACCAACGCATCCAAGGACTACCTGGTCTAGTTACTTCTAGCGTTACGATAATAAGCTATCAATAGCTTACCTCACAGTAGTTTTCAAGGTGTCAGCATGTCAACTAGACCGCACATTCACTTCAGGACTTGATCAGTTCCAATTAACCTTACTTAACAATATTTATGCATTCATCAACACTTAGATTTATTATCTTGTGGTCTGCGAAAATGAATGCAATACACAATGATGCGCGCTTCTGTGCGGTACTCAATATTAACACTTAAATCTATGATTATTTAACAGATTCATACATTCAAAGACTTAGAAATGCTGAACATTAACATACATCCATACATGCAATACTTAACATCCTATTCCCAACCTTTCCGCAGTGATTACAGATAAAAGAAAACATATATCAGATAACTGCGGTCTCAAGCATTCATATTAAGCAATTGAACAATGACAAACACACAAACAATCACACTACATAGTATTTAATGTGGTTCACCCCCCGGATGGAGGCTACATCCACAAGAACTATTGTTATATTTCCTTTTGGGAAGGGTACAATAGTTCTTAGTCTATGCACTCAGCCGCAGAATCTCTTCTCTCTCAGATAGGTCTCTGTGCACACAGCTGCAGAGCCTTTACAATGTCTTCAAGCTTCAAGATTTTACAATATTCAACAACCCTAACAACAACCCTTTCCCATACAAAATCATGCCTTATTTATAGATCATGCCTGTAGGTCATGTCTTTATAATTCGTAGGCAAAAACCATTAGGTTTACAAAACTATCACGGTTTCTCCAAAACCAGACTATTGGTGTCTAGTAGCAAATCATCTGTCGTGGCCGCCTTTAGTGCATGCTTCACGTTACTATCAACCCCTCTGTCGCGCACACGCAAACAAGTCACTTTCATTGAGTCATTCCTTCTCTAATGACCTTAGGTGACTGGTTCAAGTAGTGTTTTTTTGCATGTGTGACCAGTCACTTTCCTCCCAATTTGCTCCTACCGGCTGCTTAGTAGTTCTCAAGCATCTTTGTCAAAAGTAGACCTCCGAGGGCTTAACTGGAATATGTGTCACCTTTTGTCCAACTCTCTGCTCTGCTGGAACCCTACAGACCGGACACATCGCAGTACGACCCCACTCATAGCACTAACTTCGCAGCATCTCCGATGCTGCACTGCACTCAACTTCACAGCTCTTCCTATACCATGTTGCACGCAACTTCGCAGCTTCTCAAAGCTGGTTTATCCAAAAGGTCTCCAGACAAACCGCACTTAGCTTCGCAGTTCCAAAACCTAGTGTTCATAAAAAATGACCCTCCTAGGCCAGTCCCAACAGGCCCCTAACACTTACATGTGGCTCATCCCCGAGCCACCTAGAAATTTTACTTCTTTTTCAGACTATTCTTCATCCTACGGAGCTAGCTTCGCAGCAAACTTCTGAAAGGTTTTACTTAACTACGCTACTGTGTCTTGAGTATCCTACTCAACTTGTTTGGTGGTTTCCATCATATCAGGTGTTACTTCAGCGTTGAGTTGGACTTCTACCTGCTCCTAGCCTTTGCGTAGTTCCTTTAACTTTGCCTCAATCTCTTGCGAGATTGTGAGGGCTTCATCTAGCAATGGTTTTGAGTTATCTATTACTTCACTTTCTTTTTCCCTTAATGCTTGGACTTCTTTCTTCAAGCCTTGGAATTCCTTATATCTCTGAAGCTTTTCTCTTGTTTTCAATTGTTTGAATTCCGCCTCTAGGACTTCAGTGCTGCCTACTTATTCTTCACAGTAGTCTTAACTTGTAGCACCTCCGGATCCTCTTCGAGGGCAGTGAATTCCTTCGATGATTCTTCTAACAAATTCTAGCACTTGGCCACCTCGGTGGCGATTCTTTCTGCTGTGACCTTTACTTCTTTCGTCCTCAATTCTTCCTAGTTTAGTGGCGTCGGCTGCTCAATCTTATCTTGTAATGTAGAAATCTCAGTTTCATGACGAATCTTTATATTTTCCATCTCATCTTTGAGATCATGAACCAGGTCACCGATCTTAATAATTTTATCCACTGGTTCAGACTGTATTTCGAATTCTAATATCTCATCTCAACCATAGTGATCATGGATTCTAGTCTCTTCCTGCGATCATGTTCATCCTACAGCTCCATAGCTCTCCGCGAGCTAGCTTCCTCCAGTTCTTTATAACTTGTCTACAATTCTATGTGCTGGGTCAGAATGTCAGCACTATGATCATGCATCTCCTCAACAATCTGTAAATGCAACTGATGCAAACCGGGCAGTGGAATCTTCACAAGATCCAGGTCCACATGGTCTAGGGCCTCCGAACCCAAGATCAAATTCGCTGGCAATGGCAGCCTTACACTTAAGGGATCCAACTGAACAATGCGGGACCTCGACGGTGCTGCCAGTGTTAACTACGGTATCAGCCTCTGCGAAGTGCCTCCTGAATTTCCCTCGGACTTGGACTCTTGCAGCACTGGTAATCTTTGTTGTACCTACTCAAACTTTTCTGTGACAAGTTGCAGTGCTGTAAGGTTCTTCTGCAATGTTTCCTGAATTTCCTTGTCCTTTTTCACCTTGTCAGTCATTAGATCTCCCATCTGCGCACTGACTAACTGTGCAATCATTTAAATGTCATCTTTGGTGAGTATTGCTTCTGATATATCCTTGGTCGCTTTGGTCTTTTTCCTCTGTCCCTTTTGTTGTAATGGACTTTCAGGTTCCTTCCTCTTGGTTGTTTCTTCAATGATGGGGCATGGAATGGGATTGTCCTCCCCGTCGTCACTTAGGACATCGAATATCTCAACCAGATACTGCACGGGCCAATCCTTCATGAGCATGTCAATGTCCTCTTCATTCATGTGGTAGCTTCCTGCGAACCACTCAATGTTCTTCTTCTGCACTTTTACTGAGATTTCAATAGAACGCATGTTAGCATAAAAATTTATAGTACGTATATACTTGCTCATTATCTCTTTTGATATGCGTGGTGTGGCAATAATGATGTCATGCAGCTGGTTGTAATAGGCGTGGAAAACCTCATTTGTCACATGATGCTTCTGTGGATCTAAGTTTGCCCAGAGGCTCTAATAATGGGGTCCTCTGCAGTCATCATTATCTGTGATTACTCCAACATAACCCTTCGGATCCTGCCATCCGATGAACGTGATCAACACGATTAGCCATGTGAAGTGGAAACAAGTTCCACTTACCTGTACCTCATTCAGCTCCTCTAAGAATTCATTCAATAGGTACTGGCACCAGTTGTACCTTTCTCCCTCTGCGGCCCTTGCACCCTACAACACGGCGCCCGTAGTTACTTCCAAAGGTCGGCATTTCCTGAGAATTTTGTCGGCTAACAGTTGCGTGATGAATTTTTTTGCTTTATCCTCTATATCCTCTGACTGAAATCCTCTCTTCCCCTTCGCAGCTGGTGTACTCTTCTTCATCTTTAAGACAACTTCTTTGTCCCTATTTTTCCCCTTGAAAAATAGCTTCGGGTCTGCGCCTCTTTTGCTTAATCCAGTTAGTCAATGGATTAAGTAAATATTTAGGTCAATTTTTCAATCGAGCCACAAGTATCCCTGGTGCATGCACGCCATCAAGGTTCGCACTACTGCATTAACTTTCGTTGACCTATCAAAATGGGGCATTTGTGCGACCAAGGCCTGGGTGCCTTTTATGTCTTTCTTCCAACACATATACACGTCTGGCTGAAACTGTGGAAACTTTGGCTCATTTGGGTCCTTCTACATCTGTAGCATATTGTAATTCTCCCACTTGCATTCTTGTATTTTTTCGAGCAGATTATCCACCAGTTTCACATGCTTTGAAATGGGCAACAACATAATTTCATACTTAGCATTTTTCGTAGCTTCAGGGCCGGTGCATCCCTTGCCCTTGGCGAAATATAGTCAGGCGTGAAATTCAACAGTATTTCCTTAGCGGCTAGCGGCAGTTTCTGCATCACAGAACTAATCTTCGGTAATTTTACTTTATGCATCTCTAGTTCTTTTCCCTTGGCCTCCATGGATGTGGCGTGTCTTGGTGATCTTCGAGATCCTTCAACTTTTTCTAATACCATGTTCTTGGTAGGGGTTCTCATTAACCCTTCAATACCTCCCCACCTAAAGAACTTCATAGTCTCCTAGACCGTGAATTCTTCTTCAACAGATGACCTCTCAGACATGCACTGGGTTAATCTCATGGGATTTCAGAAAGCTTGTTGTAAACAAGGGTAAATTATCGCTCGCAAGAAAATTCCAAAGTTTTGGTAACGCCCGTGAGATGGAATACAACAATATTTATAGGTGCAGTTGACCCCCTCTACGCCCCTTAATAGCTAGATAAGCATTAACTGTGGTATCCGTTGGCCAAATCCAGTGGATATCTCGGTCCTTTCCTTCATAAATTTGTTTAGAACGGATATTTCTACGTTAAATGCCCAAGCGGTTGCTGGCAAAGTACTGTAGAACAGTTATATTTTCGACCGACATTGTAACGACTATTTTTCTAGAGCATTGCATCGAACTGCGTAGTAGGTCATTACGGGTCCTGCGTAGTTACTTCGCAGTACTAGATTTCTTGCTTCTGAACTGATATGTCTTCCTTGGTTTCTTTCCTGTCTGTGGTTTCCTTTTGAACTTCACAACAGCGTAGTGTTTCTTTTCTTTTTCTTTTCTCATAATTTTTTTTTTTTGCACTCAGCTTCAGTAGTGCTACGTGGTACATAAGCCTTCATCAACCCTTGTGTACAGACTCTTTAGACTTTCTAGTGCCCAATTTCAACTGTACTTGGCACTTAGAATTTTTCCCTTGTATTAATCATACAGGATGCTATGAAGCAGGACTACCATGATAAAGCTTTAGTCTGCTTCCATTTATCAAACTTGGTAATGTATCACTGACTAAAGTAGCTAACTGGATAGCACCACCATTAGTAACATGCATTACAATCTATGGGCCAGGCCAATGCATCTTAAACTTTCTAGGAAATTTCATGAATTTGCTATCATACAGGAGGACTAGATCTCCTACCTGAAAAGACTTGTTCTTGATATGGCAATCATGCCATGCTTTTTCTCGTTCCTTTTGCACTTTCTGTTGGAATCCCATGATGAAGCGATCCTCCTCCAAACCGACCAAGTGTAGCAGCCTTTCTTCTAGCACTGCATGGTCCACCATTCCTATAAATGCAACTATTCTCAAGATGGGAACAATATACTCCATTGGCATTATTGCCTCTTGTCCATAAGCCAATCTGAAGGGTGTATGTCCAGTCAGTTTCTTACAAGTAGTTATGTATGCCCATAAAATAGATGAAATGCACAGATCCCAGTCATCCCTATTGACATTGCATATTTTAGTTAGCGCATTCTCCAGTACTTTATTAAACGCTTCAACAGTTCCATTCACCTGCAGATGATAAGGCGTACTACGCTGATGATGAACATGGAACTCTTCGGTTAAAGTTTCAATGGTTCTGTTTATAAAGTGAGTGCCTTGATCGCTCATCAAAATCTTCAGACATTCGAACCTTGTCAGGATGTTTTCGTAGATAAACATTGTGGTTGTAGCTAAGCTACAATCTTTCATAGGTTTCGCTTCCGCCCATCTAGTGAGGTAGTCAGTTGCAGTAATAATGTACCTCGCACAAGTTCTCTTCCCCGGTGGGTTAATAGGTCCCACAAAATCAATGGCCCACTTCTCAAATGCCTGCAAGGTCAGCTGGGGATTCAATGGCATTTCATCTTTGCGTGATGGCCTCCCTATCCATTGACAGACATCACAGCTTTGGCAATGTTCCTTTGCATATTTATGGATCATAGGCCACCATAGCCCTGCTTGCAATATCTTCTGCGCAGTAGCCCTTCCTGCCTAATGTCCTCTTGCGACTCATGCATGTGGATCAGCCAATATAAACAGATTCTCATGCTCTAAGACACATCTTCGCAGTACTTCATCAGGTCCTAACTTATACAGCTGACCTGTGATAATGGTGAAGTCTATGGCTCGCACTACCAGCTACTTCTTCTACTGCGTAGTGAACTCAGCAGGTGCAAACCCTGTAGTTAAAATGTCAAGGATGTCTTGATAATAATCCTCGGCAACCTATATAGAGAACAACTGTGCGTCAGGCAGATTGTCTTCAAGATTTGTAGGCTCTTGTCCTGACTCAATCCTTGACAGATGATCAGGTCCTCAGTTCAACTGGCCTGGCTTAACAACAATTTCAAAGTCATACTCCTGAAAGAGTAATAACCATCTGCATATTCTCCCCCCTAACATTGACTTATTGAACAGGTATTTCAAAGAAGAATGGTTAATGAACATAAGGAAGTGAGCACCAAGCAAATAGTGCTTGAACTTCTGCAACTCATAAACCATCGCTATACCTTCTCGTTCAGTAGTTGTATAATTCTTCTCAGCAGATGACAACTTTCTGCTGGAAAAGGGAATGGGATGATCAATACCTCTTTCTCCTGGTTGTGCTAAGACAAGCCCAAATGTGATGCATGACACATCAACATGGACGTGAAATGGCTTCTTCCAGTCTAGAAAACTAGAATCAGCACAGTGACCATCTTCTCTTTTAATGTGTCAAAGCCCTATTCACATTCTGGATTCCAAATGAATAGTGCATCTTTCTTTAGCAACTTCTCCATAGCTGTAGTTATCTGTGCATAACCCTTAATATTTTTTTTGTAATAGCCGGTATGTACCAATGTAGTCCGCAGCTGCTTAACTGAATTTGTTGTGGGTAATTTTTCTATGACTACAATCTTTGCAGGATCAACCATCAAGCCTTGTTTGCATACAATGTGTCCCAACAAAATCCCATAAGGAACACAAAAAATACATTTCTTCAGATTTAATGAAATTTGATGCTGTCGGCATTTTTCCAGCATCATCCTGAGGTTTGCGGGATGGTTCTTTAGTAAACCGAAAATAGTCCAATCATCAAAATAGACTTCAAGGAATTTATGTATGAACTCTTTAAATGTTGCGACTACGACTCTAGAAAATATGGTTGGTGCGTTCTTCAACCCAAAAGGCATCACTCTATACTAGAACGACCCCCATTCTGTAGCAAAATTAGTCTTGTGCCTATCTGCTGGATCAATCATGATCTGATGGTATCTAGAAAATCCATCAGTAAAAGAATATGCCTCATTCCCTCCAACATTATCAAGCACTTCGTCTGTAAAAGGGGTAGGAAATGGGTCATGCATCGAAGCATCGTTCAGTTTTCTCAGATCCACACAGATCCTGATTTCACCCTTTGTTTTCTTATCTTGGATAACCATCGGGATTATCCAATCAGATTCTTCAACTAGCTCAATGATCCCTACATCAATCATCTTGTCGAGTTCTACCTTAACTCGTTCTTTGTAACACGGGTTCATTCTATGTGGCCTTTGCTTCACAGGATTCACGCCAGGATTAAGAGGATTTTTCATCACTCCTAAGTCTCCCAGAATACCTTCCATCTTTGTAAACTTAGTCGGGAATAATTCTCGATATTCCTCTAGTATGCCCGCGACCTCTTCAACCGTGTCTTCATCCCAATAGTCTCCAATTGCTGCGAGCTTTCTCTCTTCACTGGTGCCAATCTTTAGTTTTCTTGTTTTCACAGGTCCACTCATATCTGGAATTTCCAACGGAGGTCCTTATACCTCACGCACACCTTCTGACTCCAGTATGTTTATGTTGCGCGGGTCCTCCTCATCACTATCTGCTTTATCCTCAGACTCTTCAGCGAGGTTATAACAAAATTGAGTATGCTCTAGATGCTCCTCCCATTCTAGCTATAAGTGCGCAGGTATGCTATCTGCTCCAAAGAATTCTCCTAATGTCATGTTCTCCTGCATCACGTTTTCTTGTGTGCAGTCTAGTTTAAATATTCTTTCCTTGATGATCTGCAATGCTTCATTAATACTCGGATGTTCATCTTCAAAACTGAATTCATGCTGGAAGCTCACAGTTAGGGCAGACCAATCTGTGGTGCCTCTGCGCAACTCCAAATCTAGGTACCACTTCTTCAAAATCGGTTCCTCCAGCGTAAGCACAAATAGTTGCACCCATTGTGTATGTGGTCTTTCTACCCAAGCTTGTACACAAGCTTCAATATGATCCCTTATATCTGTCTGGCCATTATATTTCTCAAAAGGTAGTGTAACTTTGTTAGCAAACCTGATATGCATCTTGATTCTGCACTGGTTCCAAGTTGTCAATGTTTTCTTATGCGCATCCCACCATCTGGTAGGTGTCTCACGCAGTGCCATATCTAATGCTGGTATGCGGTATTCATTTGCAACTGCTATAGTATAATCTTTGATAAAAGAATAAACATTAGATGAACCATCAAAAGTAGGAATTGGACTTACCTCGTTTCCAATCTAGCGGAGTGACTTTGTAATCGTTGCGCATCTCCTAGCAGATACTTCATGCATTCTTCTTTGCTAGTTTTCCAGTCCTGCATTAGAGACTGAGATGCAAGAACTATCACAGCGCCAGCTGAGCATTCCATCCACAGTAGGATTAATGTAATCCGTAGCATTCATTGTCATCTTGTAAATACAGTCTAAGTCTTGGGCTCTAGATTCCTCCTAAATTGGTTCAACATATCGTTCACCCTGCGAAGGCTTCGAGGGTGCAACGAACCTTATATCATTGCCTTCAAATATCATTTTCATGGTTTTTAAATTTATGATGGTGGAGTTAGTCATTGCCCAATCGATACCCAACAGCGTTGGATAAGGATGGATATCATCCACAATTTCAATCACTTCGAAGTTTGCATAACTTCACACTCTGTCAATATCAACAATGGTGTTGGGTAACCTCCCCAAAGCTATAATTATGCCCTGATTAGCCATTCTTAACTGTATAGGAGACCACTATAACTTTGGTTTACCCATCAGCTTCCATGTCTTCTTAGTCAAGACATTTACTTTGGATCCAAGATCAAGAATGATCTCATCCATTTCATAGTCCGCAATCTGTACAGTGAACCTCATTTCCCTTCTTGTTCTTTTAAGACTCCTAATGTTATCAACTGCGCCATGGGAAGTCTCTCTTGCAATGCGTGGCTCATACTAATTTAGCATTTTCTCGAATTCCATAAGAGCATCTGTGCTTTTCAATAACTTCATATAGCTCCGTGGGAACTACGCAACAGAAGTGCCTGTGTTTGATGCAGCGTATGTCTGATCATATGCCAACGGAATATCCTCTATCTACGGTACTTCACTACGCAATAGTATTATTGGTGAAGTGGGTGGCAGTTGTTTGAACATGTCCCGTGCTTCTTCAAATACTTCTTTGTTTTTCTGCAAGTTCAAAGTAGGTGCTTTGCCAACAGCTTTTCTAATCCATACTGGTTCTCCAGGATTCTTCTTAGTATCACCAGTTCCAGAACTCAAAGCTTCTATGCCTCGATCTCTTCCTGTATCAATGCCATTGCGCGTTACAACGTTTATACTCGGATCTGTAGTTCTTGTCTCTGCTGCGATCAACTGAATGTTGGGGTTCAGCGGTTCTATCCTTCTTTGTTTTTGCATTTCTACCTTGAGCATAGGGAAATCTTCAATAACATGATCAAATGATTTACAGTAATTGCATGTAGTACATGGGTTGGTACAATCTCTAGATACGTGACCCGACTGGCCACAGTTATAATAGATTACTTGACCTTGGCCTCTCCCCTACGTCGGGCCAGCATTTCTTCCTCTCTCGCGGTATCCACCACCATGGCCTTTGTATCCACCCTGATGATATTGAGCATTCTCTTGTTTTGGCTGGTTTTCTTCTTGGACGCAGTACAGTCCCACGCCTCGCATTGCTTCCATATCTCGCTTTCTTTCCTTCATAATCTCATATGTGCGACAGTTGGATTCATCATGTCCAACTGACTTACAGAAATTGCAATATAAGTTTTTAGGTGTTCTGATGTATTTCTGTATTAGATAACAGTCCTCAAGCCGGTGTCCTCTGGTTCTACAAATTTCACACCATGGTGCTTGGTTCTGATTAATTGGGTTCGGTGCTCCACTGTTAAGATAATATTTATATAGAGGGCAATGTTCTCTGGTGTGGCGTTCTCCTTTGCATGATGTACACCAGACCTCGTGCCTCTGTTCATACCTATGTTCTTTTCCATTCTTCATACCTTGCAAATCTAACGTCAAGGTAGTCAACTGGTTCTGGATCTATGACATCGTAGAACTAGTCTCTTCGATCGGCAAAGCCTCCAACTTCATCGGGATCTCCAAGGCCTCTGCCTGTGATTCAACCTTCTGCTACATCAATGGTAGTCTAATGTGAGGCAACCGCGCAGCAATGAACCACTCTCGGTGCTGTTGCAGAGCTATAATAGAGCTCACATGGTCCAACATTGTCTTAAATTTTTGGTCAAATTCCCAGACTGTTTCAGTAGGTTTCTACTTAATTTCTTTTAACTCTATTATGCATTGCGATTCGGACTTCGGTTTCTTAAACTCTGCTGCAAGCACGACCTTAATTTCTGCTAGGGTTCTTGGTTGTCCCTAAGAATATTTCATAAACCAATGCAAAGCTCTATCTCTTAAAGTAGTGACGAGCTGCGCTCTCTTCATAGCATCATCCTGAACTTGCTTGACACTCCATACGGCTTCACATAGAAACCAATGCTGATCAGGGTCTTCTAGACCCATTCCTTTGAATATCGGCAGTTTGATATCGTTATCTGTCATTCTTCTTCTAGGTGGTGTAGCACCTTGAGTAGTGCTAGGATTTTGTGCAGGGTTCTGAGCAGAAAAAGTAAATGCAGTGCTAGGGATGTGACTCTGCGAAATATTCTGAGGCTAGGTATTCTGAACTAGAATAGTCTGGGTTGGACTGGTCTGAGAACCCGCTGCTTCGGTGTTACCAATATTAACATTCTGCAGAGTGCACTGCGCGATGTTCACAGCCGACGGGTTTTGAGGTGTAATAGGATGGTATGTGGCTAATGACGGGCCGATCTGATTGTTAAGATCACATGGAAGTTCGGTATTCATACAGAGTCCAGGTCCTCCGAGATTTTTTTCTTTATTAAACTTATATCTCTTTCTGCTTCTAAGATTATGGGTTTCTTCGTCAGAGTCACTATATATACTTTCTACCATGACAGATTAAAATTTTTTACTGCATTCTTAAAACACCTTTCTCAACTAAAAGCATTTTAATATATAAAGTGAGATTTTTTAGGTACTTACCTCTGAATCCTTCGAAAAAGTATGCTTCTGCTTGGCTATAGGATTGCAACATGTCTACAGCAAATTCTATTACAAATCCTTCAAGTATGCTATCAACCCAGAAGTCGACTACTCGCGACAGTGGGCTATCTATTGCTTTGAGCTGTTCAGTAAGCTCGAGAGTCCACTCTGTAGGCACTCCTCCTTGAAAACAAGTCTTCTTTTCTGTGAGTCGGGATATCCACGTGTATAGCTCGTTTGAAAAACGAAGCCCAAAAAATATCGTGAATATCTTTCCACAAATATCTATTCAACCACTCCTCGTCAGATAGACGCGGATTTCTATTCTCTTTCTTTGCAAAAGCTCTTTCTGTCTTGTCGCACCAATTGTAGATCTCTTTCTTTTCGGGATGCCAATTGTCTGAACCCAAAGGGAACTGATATTCTTCTTCACACATTACTTTTCCAACATACTATCGCATCACTGAGACTTAGTGTGGCAACGGAACCATTTGTTGGCTTGGATGACTAATCTAGAGGTTTCTCAATGTAGACCCAGGTACTTCACGGTTCAAGATACCAACAAAACCCCTATTCACCGGTGCTTTCGGCAACAGACTGTGAACAACCTGAGGTCTCTCCCGAGGTGAAGCTGAGGGGGTGGCTGTGGAATCAGGTTTCAACAGCCTATTGATGCAAGTGCTAAACGAACTAGAGAACAACGTAGCAAGGGACTCTCGCTGTGGACAAAGGGCTATGCGAAGTCCTCTACTTCGTGTCGGATGCTTCAAGAGGCTATAATACTCGGGCAACTAGCGAATCCAAGGACTACCTGGTCGAGTTACTTCTAGCATTATGATAACAAGCTATCAACAACTTACCTCGCAGCAGCGTTTGAGGGGTCAGTGCATCAACTAGACCATGTGTCCGCTTCAAGACTTAATCAGTTCCAATTAACCTTACTTAACAATCTTTATGAATTCATCAACACTTAGATTTATTATCTTGTGGTCTGCAGAAATGAATGTAATACACAATGTTGCGCACCCCGGCGCAGTACTCAATCTTAACACTTGACTCTATGATTATTTAACAGATTCATACATTCAAAGACTTAGAAATGCTAAACATTAACATACATCCATACATGCACTACTTAACATCTTATTCCCAACCTTTCCGCGGCGAATACAGATAAAAGAAAACATATATCAAATAACTATGGTATCAAGCATTCATATTAAGCAATTGAACAATGGAAAACACACAAACAATCACACTACACAGTATTTAACGTGGTTCACCACTAGGATGGAGGCTACATCTATAAGAACTATTGTTATATTGTCTTTTGGGAAGGGTACAACAGTTCTTAGTCTGTGCACTTAGCTGCAAACTCTCTTCTCTCTCAGATAGGTCTCTGTGCACACAATTGCAAGCCTTTACAATGGCTTTAAGCTTCAAGATTTTACAATATTCAACAACCCTTTCTCATACAAAATAATGCCCATAGGTCATGTCTTTACAATTCGCAGGAAAAAACCCTTAGGTTTACAAAACTGTCACAGTTTCTCCAAAACTGGACTGGTGGCGTCTGGTATCAAATCATCCATTGTGGCCTCCTTCAGCGCATGCTTCACATCGTTATCAGCCCCTCTATCATGGGCACGCCAACAGGTCGCTTTCATTGAGCCATTCCTTCTCTAACGGGATTAGGTGATTGGTTCAAGTAGTGGTTCTTTGCATGTGCGACGAGTCACTTTCCTCCCAATTTTCTCCTACCTGCCACTTAGTAGTTCTCGAGCATCTTTGCCGAAAGTAGACCTCCGAGGGCCTAGCCGGAATATGTGCTGCCTTCCATCCAACTCTCTGCTTTGCTGGAACCCTGTAGACTGGACACATCGCAGTACTTCCCACCTTGCAACACTAACTTTAGAGCATCTCCAATGCTACGATGCGCTTAACTTCGTAGCTCTTCCTATACCATGCTACGTGCAACTTCACAGCTTCTCAAAACTGGTTTATCCAAAAGGTCTCCAGAAGAGCTGCACTTAGATTCACAGTTCCGAAACTTAGTGTTCATAAAAAATGATCCTCCTGGTCCAGGCCCAACAAGTAGCATTGAGCCAACGTTTCCATGAAGAAACCCCAATTGCGTGTGTGGTCACTGGTTTGTTGAGGTCATGCCCTGGTGCAGGCCACAATGGCATCATTCTCAAAGGAGACATTGAAATTGTTAGAGTTTATCCATGGGTGATGCATGTGGTGGGCCGAGAAGTATCTCAAGGAGTCGGAGGTCACGTGAATGGGGTTTGGCAATGCCTAGAAATCTAAGACAAGCCCAAACTCGTGTCAAGAGTGAGACTTGCAATTTTGAATGTAAAGCTGAGCTGCCATTGATCTCTGTGATGAATGAGTCCGTGAATTGAAATCTATTAGTGAGAAGAAGGTCCATGCTTAGTCTTAAAGGCTTCCAGACAAAAGATGAAGCGATATCTATGTGAAGATTGAGAGGCATCTATGTGCGTGAGGAGATGCGTGTAGGTGGGATGGTCAAGAAATCCATAGATGGAACCGATATTTCATGAAATGCTGAAGCAAAGTAGTGGGCTAATAAATAGTCATGAGAAGCACGAAAGTGTGGTCCGCTATGGTATTGTGTGGGTTGTAAAATGGAAACTACACCGGAGTTGCTTAGGTTAGTGGAAATACATGTTTCATAGTTTCCTTGGAACTTTCTGTTTATGGACCATGGTTAAATAGAAGCCAGAAAGGCATTGTGGCAAGGCATGAGAAGACCATCATGGTGAGAATGTAGGGCATGGTAGACAACGAGTATGGAAAAGCGAGAGAATGAAGCAACAATTGGTGATGGTGTAGTCACCATGAAGACACATGAAAAAAATAAAAATTTAATGGAGCGGTTTGCATGTAAAAGGGAATATGGTTGTAAGACCTTGTAAGGCATGCATACCCTTGGTAACTCACCCGTAAAGTCGGGAGAAAGACCTAGGTTATAGGGGGGTTTATGTGAGATTTCTCAGTTAAAACTTTGAGGGGGGTTGGTGATTACTCCAAGTCAAGTTTAAAGGGGGGATTGTTAGGGTTAACCTTGACTTGGGATTGAGTCAAAGTTGGTTAGGTCTAGCATATGTTTTTGGGAACATGGTTTGTTGTCGAACATGGTATTTCCCCATGGTATTGCATGTAAGGAAGCCTTTATAAGGCTTGAGGAGGCTCCATTGCAAAGTGGCTTGGAGGTGACTAGGTGATCTCACTTGGCTTGGATGGCCGGGTTGGCCATGTAATGAAGATCTTCATTGGATGTTGGTTTTCCCCATATGGGGTTTCCAAGGTATATTGTGTGTCTCAAGTGTATGCTTGTTATTTCTATTTATTTTTCTCGCAATTTATTATGTGTATGCTCATATAACCTAACATACACTTCTTCTTTTAAGGTGCCATTCAAGAAGGCTTACTTTACATCCATTTGATAGACTTTAAATGTTTTGTAACAGGAGTATGCTAGAAACATTATGATCAACTCCATTCGAGCTACAAGTGCAAAGGTTTCATCAAAATCAATTCCTTCCATCTGGGCATACCCTTTGCAAACCAATCTTTCTTTATTTCTAATGACTATGCCATTTTCATCTAGCTTATTCCTGTACACCCATTTTGTATCAATTATGTTCTTGTTCTTTGGTCGTTGCACTAACTCTCAGGTTCCACTTCTTTTGATTTGACTTAGTTCTTCTCTCATGGAATTATTCCAATGTTCATTCTTGAGAGCTTAATTGAAATTCTCAGGTTCAGTGGCTAAGAGTAAGGAAAGATTATTTTGTTGTGGTGTATGTCTCAGCTGCATCCCTTCTTCAATACTTCCAATGATAAGATTTTTCGGATGATCTCGTTTTACAGATTTGAGAGAAGGTTTCATGCCTTTCAAGGAGAGTTGTTCATCCTTATATTGTTCTAGTTGATTAGTCTGTTCCTTTGTCAGTTCTTGTGATATTTCTTCATCATCAGATGAATCACCATCACTGTCCTCAGGTTCGGATTCTGGCAATTTTTGTGCTAGATCTTCATCAACAAATATGTCTATACTTTCAACCATTCGTTTCAATCTCTTGTTGTAGAATTTGTATGCTTTCTTTTCGGTTGAGTAGCCCAAGAATATACCTTTATTAGTCCTTGAATTGAATTTTCCAAGACTGTCATCAATAAATTTTATGTAACATTTGCTCCCAAAAATTTAAAGTAATTCACCATAGCTCTTCTTCCTGTCCATAACTCATAGGGTGTTTTGTCATTGTTGACTCTTAGTTGTGCTCTGTTGATGATGTTGGCAAGCGGGTTTTAGACAAGTCAGCTGTGCAGTATCGCAGATACTGTGCAAGGTCAAGGATGTTGCGTAAGGGGGACAACCACGCACAAGCTAGAAATGATATTATTTTATGTATTTTTGGGTCATTTTGGACTGGATTGCGTAGATTAAGGGTCATTTTGTTGTAAATCTTATGAGAAAGTAGTTAGGTGGTTAGTTAAGTGGACAATGAATGTAAAGTCACAAGCCTATAAATAGATGTTGATTGTAAGTGCAACAGAGAGCCATGAGACATACGGTGAGAGAGAAATAGCAATATAGGAGAACTGTGTATGCAGCAGAAGAACTGTGGTGATGTATTTGTATTTTGTTGTGAAGGGTAATATTACATGACAGAGTTTGAGCATCATCTTTGTGTCTATTCCTGCTTTCTGTTATGAATGTGATGTATACCTATGATATGAATCTGTGAATAATGCAATGTTTCCTTACTGTAAATGATGTTATATTGTTAGATCTGTTCGCACAGTTATGGTTCCGCTGATAATGTGATCTGTTGAATGATGATGCAATTCTGTCTAAAGCATAAGTTGAATAGTTAGATCTGTTAGATAATGCCACATTAAGTTGACAATTTGATGCACAAAAGTCCTCCTTCTTTTGGCGGAAACGTGGTTCCGTCAGCTCTTCCTTGAACGCCTTAGGTGAGATCTCATCTGCTCCGTAGGTGTTGCCGGATAGGATAAAACCCATCTGGGCCGGTGCTCAGGGAGATCGCAATGGTTTGGATGTCGATAGAGTGAGGAACCCCTTTCGACTGGGTTTGTGTCAACAAATGGTTCCATTGTCGGGACCCTAGCACAAAGTGAAAGGGGGACTTGTTGTGGCATCCGACGAGACCGGAAATTCAAGATTGGGTCGACCAAAAGCTGTGGGAATTTGCTAAGAAAGAGAAGCAGAACCCTGGACCGACGACAGATTGGTGGCTAGCTAAGCACATTCACAATGGTCCACACGAGAACATTTTTTGCGAATTCCCAATCATCTTGTATGAGTGGTTAGCGAAATTGACTTTTCAGAAGAGAAACTTCCAAGGTGGTGAGTTAACGTCTTGGACCCCAGAATTGATCCAGGAACTACAAGAGGTAGACAACAAAGCATCATGGGATGTTGGAGTCTAGCTTGACAGCATATTGGAGGGATATATCACCAAGTTTGCGGTTGATACAACAAAATCTTATAGCGAATCTGAAAGAGAATTTTTTAGCAGACCACGAGTTAGGTTCTTATTGTCGTTGCAATTGTCCATTAAGATGCTAATTTGTGAAAAAGGCATGCTGAAGATCCGCCTCAAACAGTAGATCCCTGGAGTGCGAAGGCTATGGGCACCACAAAGATAGGGGGGAGGAAAATGGAATGATGCGGGGTAGATGGGTGCAAGTTACGACGAGACTGTGAGGGAAGCCGAGGAAGAGAGTGGTATTATGAGGGGAGGAGCAAGTTTTCGACAAGAGAAGAGGTAGAGTACAGGGGAAGGTCCCATTGCAATCAAAACTCAAGAACATGAAGGAAGACCGCACGGGATGAAGCGACCCTACAGTGCTAACAAGGAAAACCAGGCTACTTTCGAGATAGAGACAAGAATAACCCCAGGAAGCATAATACCCACACCTCTACGCACTACATAACAACCAGGAAGAAACACGAACTCGGCATTGCCATGTCTGAAGTTTCAACAACAATAAAAAAGTAGTGGATAAGCGATTGCAGGAAGAGGATGCAGGATGCCAGGAGATGATGCAAAGTTACCTCTATTCCAAGGGAATGGAATTGAGGACCTAGAGCAATATTGGTTTTTATGTGAAGCTGTGTGGACTGTTAAACAAACTACGGATGGGGATGTTAAGAAAGTTCAGTTGGCGATGACCCTTCGGGGTCGTGCACTGGATTGGTTCATGAAATTTGTACAAGTTCCTACGGGGAGTCCAGAGAAGATATTAGCTAAAATTAGAAAGGGTTAATTGATGAGTTCATAAAACCGAAGTCTAAAGCGCAATACATTACAGAACTAAAGGAGATCAAGTAGTATTTGAATGAAACTTTTTGGGATTTTGATCAAAGGTTTAAAACGCTAATGGCAAGAGTCAGCTTTGAAACGAGCGATTTTCAGCATAAAGAATGGTTCATTGGGGCGTTAATGAATCATATCAGACTTCCATTAGTGCAACAGAAAATTGCAACATAGAGTGAGGCTCTGGAGATTGCAATTGAGTTAGAAGCTTCACCTGTTGGTGAGAGTGCCACCGGCATGACTCAGATTCAGATGCAGCTGGCGAATCTAACATTACAATTGCAAGATCTCAAGAAGGGTAAAGAGCATCGCGAAGAATTTTGGTATACTCGATGTCTTACAGAGGGACATACTAAGGACAACTGCCCAGATTTACGAAACTATCTATTGTCAGGAGGAATGAACCCATTGAGTGGCGGAGGTATGCCATGGTGCCCCATTTGTTAAGTTTATGGACATCGACATGAAGAGTGTACATACATGCAGAAGATGATCACGAAGCTGATAAATTTGTACTGCACATTCTATAAGTCTGTTGGGCATGAAGATAAATATTGTCGTGCATACGACCTACTCCAGGAAAGAATGTATGATGTATACTATGTAAAGGGGGAAGACCATTGCGCAGTACAACAACTGCAACTGCAACTACAGGTGGCCCCGTCGCTACCTCAACCGCATATGAAGTATGTACCCCAACAACAGTTTGTGCCACAACCGCAGTATAATCAGATGGCTCCGCAGCAGCAACAGTATGTTCAGACAACACAATATGTTCAACCAGTGCAATATGGTTAGCCAACGCAGTATGTTCAACAGCCACAGAAACCCCCGCAACCACAATTTAATCAACCGCAATATTAGCAGTAAGGAGGCTTCAGAGGAGGACAAGGTGGAGGAGGAGGATAGGGTAGTAGACCTGTGCAGTGTTATAATTGTGGAATATTGGGGCACTACTAGAGGGATTTCTCGCAGTTGCAAATACAGTGCACATTTTGTTTTGGTATTGACCACACTGTTGAAAACTGCCCACAGCTAATCGCGAGATGGCAGGCAGGAAATGTTTCACAGTTGCAGAATCAGAACCAGTTGCAAAACCAACCTCAGAATCAGAACCAAGTGCAGAATCAACATCCATTGCAAAACCATAATCAATGTCCAAATTAGAATCACAACGCAAATCAGAATGTGAATGAACTTGCAAATCCGCCGCTGAACCAGGATCAGGGATCAACTTGCGCAACTATCTCAACAGAACCAAGGACACAAGATGTCGAAGTTGTTGTTATTACTCACGGAGGTGCGATGACAGGAGAAGATAGTTCACATCCATTAATTCGGCTAGCTAGAACGAAGAAGGTGCAGCTCGATATTGGTGCTAAGTGAAACACATTCTTTGAAGCATGTGATGCGATGGGGAGAAATAATGGTAAGTCAACTACCTATGACATGGCCTCTACTTTTGACACAACTTTGATAGAAAGGTCATCACGATAGTATGGTACATTGGATAACTTCTTTGAAAGTTGCTTATCACTGGAAAAAGATCCCAATGCTCTTGCTGAGATGGAGAATCTATTGCATCGAGTGGCCCAAGGATGGATAGAGTCTGTAGTAAACTATTTACAGCGGAAGAAGACAAGAAAAGAGATGTGCATGAATATCCAGATTAGGGACTACAAGGTAGATTTGTTAGATTGCCAACATAAGATCCAAAGAGATAATGTAACCTCACAGTGAAAGAATTAAGGAATTAAGGAAGAAGAGAGAAGCAATAGAACATAGATCCAATAGAGGCAGAATAATTACACACACTACATTAATCAAAATAGTAACTGGATAAATATACAATGCTGAGTATGAGGATTTGAATTCACTAGGTGTAATTCGAATTATCCTTCATGCACAGATCCATAATCAGTGGAGAGTCATCAGTTCCAAACTAGGAGTCTATCTCATCATCAGTGAAGTCATCAATGCACAAGTAGTGATCAACTGGGAGTCAAACTGAGTCTAACTGAGTGTGGTTGGTGTAACTGGCACATGGAAGCACTGATATAGTGAAGGAGACTCAGTGGAGGGCGCTCATGGAGCTAACTGGAGTCAAAACAGTCTATCTAGTCACACTGGAGGTCCAAAAGAGTGATAAGGTCAGTTAGGAGTCAGTTAATCCTTAAATCAAGGAAGAACTGAAGATAACTAAACTAAACTGGACTGACAGATGAAGAAAGGCACCCTTCTCCTACAATAATTGAAAGGAGGGCGCACTAAGCTCTAGGAGAGCTAAGACTGATCCGAGAGAAGCTCCTGGGGCTAGTTTGCTGAGGGCTAGGTACTGGTGCTGATGACTAGGATGCATGTAAAATGCATGCAAACCCTAATTGCATGCAAACCCTAATTTTGCATGCAGAACTGAAAATGTAAATGACAGGAATGTTAGAAGGACTAGGATGGAGTATAGGAATATCCTAACACCCCCCCTTAATCCATCTTGGGCCCTGGTAACTAGGACCAAAGGTCACCCATACAATCAATGAAATGATAAAAAAAATACTGCCTCATTTTTTTTCTTTTTCATTTTTTTTGTTTTATATTTTTGAATAACTCAATGAGCCATCACTCTAAGCAGAAAAGAAGCAAGCTTTCATCAGTGAAAACTTTGCAAAAAGACTTGGTAAGCTGATCCTCTGTAAAGTGTGAATGCAAGTGTTAGAGAATGTGCTGAATGTAGCAAGTCTTTCAGGAACCTTTTCTGTCACTGGAGCGAATGTATCATGATGAGTTTTCCCAAAGAATGGAAGAGTAAACCCCATCATCATGCTGCATCTCTCATGGAGAGGTGGATGGCATAATGCAAGGTTGGCATGGTGTGGAAGTCTAGTAGTGTGATGATCCTCAACAGTGTTCTCAGTAGTAGCAAGAGCTGTGTGAGCCCATGTTGACCTTTTATCTGGACAGAGAATAGGTGTTGATTCTGGATTGCAATCTTTTTGAACTATGACTTCTACATCAGAATCTTTCTCTTCTTCTTCATCGGAAGAGAAGTCACTTTGATATTGATCAGAATCTGAAGAAACACTTGGAGATAAAGGCATAAAGTGAGAAAATTCATATGCCTTTGAGGCATGATTAGCAATCCCATTCACTATAATCTTTCCAGTGGATATTTCTGTGATCTCGACAATGTTTGGACCAAAAGTAACTTGCTTTGGAGATCCTGTATGGGTCATCTGATAAACTGATAATAAATTTGCAGTTAGAGAAGGAGAAAACAAAACATTTTTGAACTTACCATGTTCCATATGCACTGTACCCACTCCTTTTGCAGAAACCTGAGTGTTGTCTCCCATGTGAATGGTAGGCCCATCATGGAGATCTAGAGAAGAGAAATATTCTTTTTGTGCCATCATGTGGTTGGAAGCTCCAGAATCTATGAGGAGAGCTTTTGTCTTTGAAAAACCAGCCATCAATGCATGACAATCATCAGATCCACTTCCGGAATCAGACATCTTTGCTTCTTTTGGAACAACAATTTGGTTTTGTTCAAGAAGCTTGGTTAGAAGATCAATCTTCTTATGTATGTAGGAATGCTCAGGATGGTTTCCTCTCTTGCAGTAGGTACAATTAGGTCTCTTTTGTTTGTCATTCTTGGATCTTGAAGGTTTCTTTCCTTTGCCTTTTTGTCCCCCCCTTGCATTCGCTCCACTTGATTCACCAGCTAAAAGAGCTAGATCTCTGGAGATTGTGATGGAACCCATTTGAATCAATTTGTCTTCTTCTTGAATGAGAGCGGTAGTAAATTTTTCCAAGGTAAGAAACTTCCATCCAGGGATTGACATTCGCCCAGAATGGAAAGTAGAGACAAAAACAGAAAATTGAGATCCAAGTTTGCTCAAAATGGAGAGTACTAATTGCTCATCACTTTTGGTGATGCCACAATGCTTGCATTGAGTAACCAAATTCTGAAATTTTGAGATGAATGTTTGAATGCTCTCAAAATTGCTAGGTTGTAGAGAGGCTAATTCGTTTTCAAGAGTGTAGCCTCTCATCCCATCTTGTTTTCCAAAAAGGCTCTCCAATTTGGTCCATAACTCTTTTGGAACAATAGATCTCTGGACATGTAAAGGCATATGTATCCAAAAGCTTCATCCAATTTGGTTAGATGCTTGATTTTATCTCTAGCTATATGTGGTGTGGCATCTCTTTCATAAAACAATCTTTCAAACCCTTTTGTCATCAAGAAAATCTTCATCTCATCCCTCCATTCAAAGTAATTGAAAGGAGTGAGAAGTATAGGAGAAGAAGGAGCATTCGAATTGCTCATCTTGGCTGCTTGAATAAGTGCAACTAGAGAGCTACTGAATCTGCTGCTGCAACTGCTAGAACTTCGAAATACCTGAAAAAAACTCTCAAGAATGGAGGTAGAATATACTCTCAACCTTGCTTTGATACCATGTTAGATTGCCAACAGAAGATCCAAAGAGATAATGTAACCTCACAGTGAAAGAATTAAGGAATTAAGGAAGAAGAGAGAAGCAATAGAACATAGATCCAATAGAGGCAGAATAATTACACACACTACATTAATCAGAATAGTAACCGGGTAAATATACAATGCTGAGTATGAGGATTCGAATTCACTAGGTGTAATTCGAATTATCCTTCATGCACAGATCCATAATCAGTGGAGAGTCATCAGTGCCAAACTAGGAGTCTATCTCATCATCAGTGAAGTCATCAATGCACAAGTAGTGATCAACTGGGAGTCAAATTGAGTCTAATTGAGTGTGGTTGGTGTAACTGGCACATGGAAGCACTGATATAGTGAAGGAGACTTAGTGGAGGGCGCTCATGGAGCTAACTGGAGTCAAAACAGTCTATCTAGTCACACTGGAGGTCCAAAAGAGTGATAAGGTCAGTTAGGAGTCAGTTAATCCTTAAATCAAGGAAGAACTGAAGATAACTGAACTAAACTGGACTGGCAGATGAAGAAAGGCGCCCTTCTCATGCAATAATTGAAAGGCGGGCGCACTAAGCTCTAGGAGAGCTAAGACTGATCTGAGAGAATCTCCTAGGGCTAGTTTGCTGAGGGCTAGGTGCTGGTGCTGATGACTAGGATGCATGTAAAATGCATGCAAACCCTAATTTTGCATGCAGGACTGAAAATGTAAATGACAGGAATGTTAGAAGGACTAGGATGGAGTATAGGAATATCCTAACAAGATTCAATTATTCTGGATCTACGCTCAGATGTCAAGATTCTCACAAGGCAGGAATGGAAAAATATGGGGAGCCTAGAGCTGAGCTAGTCTCTCGTGCAGCTGTGACTGGATAATCAGGCTAAAGTAACACCGATTAGGAGAGTTCCACGCCTTGTGGTGGACATTGAGGGGATGAAAACCTATGCTAATTTTGATGTCATTGAAGTTGTTGAGGGTAGAGGCTCCTATCTCGCGTTGTTGGGGATTGGATGGGCCAATGACAGTATGGCAGTAATTAATTTCAAGAAGCGGATGATGACCTTTGAAAATCAAGATCTCAAAGTCATAGCTCCGTTGGATCCATCTGAAGGGAGAAGGTATGTTGAACCAGTAAAGGATGAGGTTGTGAGAGGATGGGATCATGCATATAACATTTCAGATCCATCCAACTGTCGAGGGCGAACTCGGTTGGCGCAGCTCTAGCTCTGTATCTTCTGACTCTGAGGATGCTTTAGAGAACTAGCAGAATCACATGCATGAAGTGACATTCATAAAGTGTGGTTTTATCACGCAGTCGTTGTGCCGCGTCATGACTGAAATTGTTGAATTATCCGTATACGAAGGGTTGCCCGAGCTGTCTGAGTTTCTAGTGGCATTTGAAGAAAAGGTGTCAGAACCATAGTGATTGCTGGCGTTGGAGGAGGCGCTGAAGGATACTCCAGCACGTTGGTGGGTGACCCACAAGAAGTTGATCACTAGCTGGTTGCAATGTCGAAGGTTGATGAAGGTTCGCTTTGGCGACGCGGAAGTATACCACATAGGAAGGTATGATGGGAAAAATAACCTTGTTGGTCATCTAATTGAATGTCAGAAACTGTGGGCTTCATGACCAAAGGATGAATGGGTTCATGCTTTTATCCACACTTTGGATGAAATGTCGCGCTCTTGGTATGCTTCAGCTGAGTTGCGTAGAGAGATCACCACTTGGGAAGAGTTGACAATTTGCTTCACTCAAACCTTCAGTTTCGTGGATTCCAATCCAGATGTTAACAATGCCTTGTAGATCATTCACGATGTTGTTCTGAAGGTGGTTCCAATTACATACCCTATGGATCCGCATGCACATTTTCAAATACAGTCGATGATGGAATTCTATAATATTACTGGAGGGCCGGAGGATGGTGATGACCCGCGGAATGTCAATATTCCCGAGATAGAAGGGAGTCGGGATGTTGCAGCACCTGACATACCGACAGATCCCATAAATCAGTTGTTGCAACTGAGGAAGGTCAAAAATGGGTCGTAGGAGAACCCAAAGTTTGCGAATGTTGGGGACTACTAGCACGAAGAGATGATAGTGAAGATCACAAACCTGTTGCATGAATTCCAGGATTTATTTCCTACGAAGTTTTCTGAGATGAAGGGAATATTGGGAGATTTAGGAGAGATGAAGATTCCGCTGAATCCAGATGCAAAACCAGTAAGGCATTGACCGTATTGACTGAATCAACGACACAAAGAAAGGGTCAAACCTGAACTTGATAGAATGCTGGATGCTGGAATAATTGAACCGGTTGAAGAATCAAAATGGATTAGTCCCATGGTAGTTCAAGTTAAGTGTTGGTGTCCATTTTGTCACCATTTGTTATCATCAAACATGCTCTGACTGGCGTTATTTTCACTATTTTAATATGATAAGTCATTCTTCTTGCCATTCAGACCATCAATCAGACCCAGGTGTGGACATATTCACATATGACATGAATATTGGTTAAATGTCATCATTTTTGTGGTTTATTAACATTAATTTAACGTTTTTCGACTTGCTTGGCAAATAGACTTCGTTCTGCAGGCTATGGGTTTCAAACGGACCTTCATTCGGATGCGCGTTCACACTACAAATGTCCAGCCACATTCAGCCCGCTGTTCAACCCCTCCATCACACCCGCAGAATTGTTGGTTGGAATATTCCGAGGCATTAAAGTTAAAACGGTCATGTGGGTTCTGTTTGGGACGTGTCCCACATGGGTCATGAGCCTCCATTCCAGAATATTCATCCTCTTGCTCGCTCAAACTGACAGCGCATCCTCTGCCCACGTTAATGTTCTAGAAGATCCATCCTCCTTCTCGCTCAAACTGATAACACATCCTCTGCCCATGTCAATGTTCCAGAAGATCCTCATCCTCCCACGCTTAGCCTGCCAACACATCCTCTACCCACGATTGATGGGAACCAACGCACAACTACTTGCGTCAAGGAGAATCAACACCGTGGAATCAGGAAGGCTGCATGTGCGCTGTCGTGAACCACCCTGCAATCATTTTGTAGCCATTAAAATCTCTATTTTTAGAGAGGTCGATGTTGGTCAGAAAAACTGTCCTAGGACAACTTATGGAAAGACAACCCACAGACTTGACTTAATGCAATCTTGTATGTGTTTAAGGTAACTGTCCTTCACAGGATCAAGGCCCTGCTACCTGTATGATGTGCTCTTAAAATAGAGAGTCTCTCTGAGGTGACCGTGTGTCAAGTTTACTTAAACCAATCTGCTAACAAATCAGAGAAATTTAAACTAATGACTAGCTAATTCTAAAGATTGTTTTATACTAAATGCAGAAAATTAATAGCTCCTAATTCTATTCTATGATAACCTAAATGCTGATTATCTATCTTGGCCAAGAGCATGAGGTATAATATTGATCAAAGGTTCAAAAGAGGAAAATAATTAACACTTCTCAATTGGCAGAAAGTCCCCAAATGTAGAAGTAAGTCCTAATTGTTTCACAATAGATACAAATCTGTTGCAAAATAATTATAAAAGAATTTCAAACCTATAATTAACAATGCTAAGTTAAATATACAAATCTGGAAACAATAGAAAGATATAATTATGTATCGACTTGTAAATGAAACACAATCATCATACAAATTAGCATATAATGAGAACCGATTTATCAAAGATCAAAGTAACAAAATAGTTCATTAATTTCCACTGTGAATAAATCATTCATATTCCAGATTGGCATATTAATTCAAAATCACCAAACAATAACTTCATATATCATATCAAGGTATACATACATGTAAGCTAATGAAAGACAAAAGAGAATGAAGCAAATAAAAGATACAGTATATTAACACCTTCATTTCCTCCGCAAATGCAGAATGATGGCGAATTTCAATTTCATCATCCTCAACTGTTTCGATTCTATGCTTTCAATGGTCTGGTAAGTTGGCGTGCCCTTCTTTAATGCACAAAGCTTTACGTTGAACTCTCCTTTGACTAGCTTCCTTCCAACAAAATATAATGTTGGTAGCACATAGCATATCCAATGAATTTATCAAATCTTTAATTTGCATGTAATTTCGTCTTCTCCAATCAAAATGACCTGCAAATTTCCAATCAAATGCAAAACTTACATCCTCCGACATGTCAATACAATAGTAGTGAATAAGACTCCGTAATGTTGAAAAACAAGAATTTTAATGCCTTCGTATTAACATATTTAAGCATGAAATATACATGAACATGCAAAATTGACACTATATTTTTTCATAATTTCATAACTAGAAAGCCAAGATATTTTGTAATAAAATGATAGATTTATTATAAATTTGGAAAATCTCATTAGAATTATTTCATTTTACTTTCCACAAAAAAATCCATGCAAATTATGACGTTAAACTCCAAATAATGCTCATTTGCTTATGTCAAAAGACTTAAAAGATATGAGTTTTGGTATTATTTATCCATAATTTCATTAATTTTAATGTACATGCTACTTGTGTAAGCCCATCTGATTTCTCAGAATTCGAGATTGACTAATATGTTGATTCGAAATTTTGAAACTCTTAGTATAGAATTCTTTTATAAAACTCGGTAGTCAGCATATTAAATTTAAAAGGTAAAAGTAATGTTCCAAAACATATTCTTAATATGTAATAATAATATTTTGGAAAAATACACCTAAAATTCATATAAAAGGTATAACTACCTACCAATCAAAGAAAACTATGACACAAAGGATCATAAATCCTTGTTTTAATAATACCCTTTTCAAAGAATGTTTGAATTAAAGATGGTTTGATGGAGTGATAAAATCAATACTATTGAAGATACAAATATCCATTTATGATAAGTTATATTTTGATGAGAGAAACTCCACCAAACCCAAAAATAAAAATGATTTTCATCTTATAAGATCGATAGCATATATTCCAGTCATGAGTTGGTATTGTGTTTAATTTTTTTAAGATGATAATCATTTAATCCCTTCTACAAAATTTTATGGAAGGGAAATAAGCTCAAGAGATACATAAATAAACCGAATCATCGAAACCTCATTGCATGAAAACTAAGCCAAAGAATAAGAAGCGCAAAGAATGAATGATCAAGAAAAGAAATCCATGAAATCAAACAAGGGAAAAATGAAAACAAACCAAAGGCAAGTATTTGCAAAATTCTAACATGGGCCACTTTATTTAAAAAATCAAGGGGAGTTGTTTGGGTGCCAACAGTCGACTACGTCTACCTTCTCTCTTGTTGTAAAACTTATATAAAGACGCCTCCTGTGGAGAAACATAACACACATATATGATAGCAGTAATATTTAGGCATAAAAACGCTGTGTAATCTTTCTCGGTTAATGGAAGTTCCCAATTTTAGCTGTTGATGTCCTATTGCTGGTGAATAACTTGAGTTAGCTACACCCCCTGATTGTTGAGAAGGGCCCCTCAACAACCAGAGGTTTTTATTGTGTATATTTTGTATTCTCTTTTATGCAAGTAAATAGTTTCCATTTCCAGTAATCGTATTTAAATTTGTTTTTTGTAGATGTTGTTTTATTTCCTATAATTTATTCTCTATTGCTAATATAATTTACATTTTTAGAATCTCAAATGACCGGTCAAGCATAGTTTTCTTAGTTCGTTTTTAGTCTTTCTGCAATTAGATAAAGTTAACTAGTTAATGTTTCAAGTTCAATTCATAGTTAGAATTAGTTCTGTTAATTTCTTTCCTATAGCTGTAGATTAGTTCCATTTACATTTCAACCTCATTTTATCATGCAATAGAAATAGTTTCTTTCCCTTAGATAGGAAATAGTGTAGTTGCTTGCTTGTTATGTCAATGATTTAACAGTTCATTTACTGCTTTCCTTGCACTATAGGTTGATATGCATAAACCAGCTGGTGTTAAGATCATTCAATTTGCTTGTTTTCATAGTTTAAGTTGTTTTTTCCATCTAGACTGTCATTCGGACGGCCTTACAGACCATCATTCAGACTGTCATCCAGACCTTCATATTTCCTGTCTTGTTTTTATACTTATTTAGAGTTCAATCTTTCAAGTTTTCGAATTGTGAAGCACCTGCAACAATTAATTAATAAGAATATGCGAAATAGCAGAAATGGCAGAACTCAGAATCACTTTTATATTGATCACAGACCACTTCGAGGGGGCAACCTCCTTTGAGAAAGCTCAATACAAATAACTTCATGATGCCTTCATAGGTCTCAACACACACTTATATACTAAGTCTAGGTGCTAATACTATGGGTCAAAACCATGGGCCACTACAAACTATGGATCAACAATACTACGGGCGACTTGCAAAGCATATGCGCCAACAACAATAACACAAACTATTGATCAACAAATACTGCAGGACGACTTACAAAGCATATGTGTCCAACAATAATATACTAACAAAGTAAAGACATGGGTTCCTAACATCCCCTACCCCTTAAAAAAATCTTTGTCCTCAAAGCTTTAGATTTGGAAATTGTTGTTGAATTTGAAGGAGTGGTTCCCATGTAGCATCCTCTGGTTGCATGCCATGCCACTGAATTAAGACCTCTGTGATAGAGCAAGAGCAAAGCTGACGAGTGCTCCGATTGAGGATGGCCTCCAGCTCCAAAAGGATGGATCCTTCATTATCGTGTTCGCGTAAAATTGTTTGTCCACTGATGTTGGTGCCAAGAACTTTCTTCAGACAAGAGACATGAAATACTGGATGAATGCGGGAAGAAGGAGCAAGTTCCAATTTATAAGAAATGGATGCAATCTTCTGAAGAATCCGATATGGCCCATAGAACTTTGGAGCGAGCTTATGACGCCCTTTGAGTTTTAGGGAGGATTGCGTGTACGACTGGAGATGAAGAAAAACCATATCGCCTACTTGAAAATTGCGCTCAGAATGATGTTGATCAGCTTGTTGCTTCATGCGATTTCTTGCCATGTGAAGATTGTCCCGCAAAATGCGAAGAATATGATCGCGGTTTCGAAGGACTGTGTCAACTTCCTGAACTAGTGAACTATTGGGGGTGTATGGAAGAAGAATTGGAGGTGCCTGACCATAAACTGCTTCATATAGGGTCATTTTAGAGGCAGTGTGGTAAGAGGTATTGTACCACCATTCAGCGAGAGGGAGCCACTTTGCCCACTGATGTTGTTGTTCAGATGTGAAGCAACGAAGATAAGTTTCCAAGCATTTATTGATAATTTCAGTCCAACAATCTGTTTGTGGGTGACACCCTGAACTCATCTTCAGTTTGGTGCCAGTGTGGCGAAATAGTTCTGTCCAAAAATGACTGGTGAAAGTTGCATCACGATACGAGACAATGGAAGAAGGGATGCCATGAAGATGAAAGATCTGGTCCAGGAAAATTTGAGCGATTGAGGAGGCTGTATAGGGATGGTTGAGATCACAAAAATGACTATATTTAGAGAGGCGATCAACCACAACGAGAATCACTGTCTTCCCGCCAGATTTAGGGAGCCCTTCAATGAAATCCATAGAAATATCTATCCAAATCCATGTAGGTATGGGAAAGGGTTCGAGCAATCCTGGAAGGAGTGTTGTTTCACCCTAATTGCACTGGAAGGTATCACATTCAGCCACCATCTATTGAATTGTCCTTTTCATGCCCTGCCAAAAGAAGTTACGCCGTGCCCGTTCATACGTTTTGAGGAACCCAGAGTGCCCTGCCGATGGAGAAGCATGGAGTTCATAGAAGATAGCCTGTTGAAGATCTGTGCTCTGGGGAAGCACCAAACAACCCTTGTATCTCAGAGAAGCACCATCCCAAGAGTAATGTGGTACAGTAGAAGGGTTGTTGGTCAAGCGTTGGATGATTTGAGATAAGGAAGAGTCATTGACATAACCCTGTTGAATAGATTGCAACCAAGTTGGAACAGGCATAGAAATAGCTGAAAGAGAACCTTGGGCATCAAATGTGCGAGAAAGAGCATTTGCCACAATATTGTCTTTACCCATCTTGTAAGTGATCTCATAGTCATAACCCATGAGTTTGCTAACCCATTTTTGTTGTGCTGGGGAAGAGACATGCTGTTCCAAGAAATATTTCAGACTCTGGTGATCAGTCTTGATGCAGAAATGATTCCCTAATAGGTATGGTCGCCACTTCTGTACTGCATACAAGATAGCCATCATTTCCTTCTCATATGTAGAGGCAGCGAAATTCTTACCTGAAAGGGATTTGCTGGTGTATGCAATGGGGTGTTCATCTTGAAGGAGAACAGCACCAAGTCCATTGCTGCAAGCATCACTCTCAATAGTGAAGGGCTTGGAAAAATCGAGCATAGCTAGAACAGGTGTAGTACACATAGCTTGTTTTAGTTTGTCAAATGCACGCTGAGCAGCATGTGTCCATGTAAAAGCATCATTTTTCAATAGAGCAGTTAATGGAGCTGCAATCTTCCCATAATCCTTGACAAACTTGCGGTAGTAGCCAGTCAACCCCAAAAGACCACGAAGGCTCTTGAGTGTCTGAGGATGCATCCAATTGTTCATGGCATCGATTTTGGCCGGATCCACGCGAACCCCTTGTGTTGAGATGTTAGGAACCCATGTCTTTACTTTGTTAGTATGTTGTTATTGGACGCATATGCTTTGTAAGTCGTCCCGTAGTATTTGTTGATCAATAGTTTGTGTTATTGTTGTTGGCGCATATGCTTTGTAAGTCGCCCGTAGTATTGTTGATCCATAGTTTGTAACGGCCCATGGTTTCGACCCATAGTATTGGCGCCTAGAATTAGTATATAAGTGTGTGTTGAGACCTATGAAGGCACCGTGAAGTTATTTGTATTGAGCTTGCTCAAAGGAGGTTGCCCCCTCGAAGTGGCCCGTGATCAATACAAAAGTGATTCTGAGTTCTGTCATTTCTGCTATTTCGCGCATTCTTGTTAATTAATTGTTGCAGGTGCCTCACATCTGGTATCAGAGCACTTTCTTGGGCTCGCTGGGTGAAATTTCTGCCAAAATTTTTTTTTTCGCATCTGTTGCAGGTTCGGATTTGGGAATAATCCCTATCCGCTTAACTGTGGGAAGTACTTGGGCATAAGCCCTAAAACTCATTGTGAGGAGTACCACAGGAACCCCGAAGTAGCTGGCCCATTGAGAGGACCTGCCGGCGAAAAGGGCAACGACCCCTACCTGCTTGACTAGTTCCCACCCGTGAGGTAAACCAAGAGCTGTCGTTTGTGGCAAAGCGGTTATCAGTTTTACCTGAACCGTGGAGTGAGGGGTATTGCCCCAATACGCAAGCCGTCAGACAGCATTGGTGGCCGAGTGAAAACCCTGAACTGTTAGGAAGCCGCACATACCTGGGGTCCATATCTACTTTCAGTTGAACTATTGTCGATCACTGCTGCGCCGTTTCAGATCCATTTTGCAAGCCGTTCCAGATCCAGCAGGTCGGCGTTGTTCCAGATTCCTTCTGAGCCGTAGCCGCTCCAGTCTGTAAAAAAAAAAAAAAAAAAAAAAAAAAAAAAAAAACCACCACCGAGCCGTAGCCGCTCCGGTCTGAAAAAAAAAAAAAAAAAAAAAAAAAAAAAAAAAAAAAAAAAAAAAAAAAAAAAAAAAAAAAATCAGTTTTTTCGCCATATCTCCCTTGTTTTACCTCTGTTTCCCTTGAAATTTTCAGGGAACCCCTGTCATTCCATTCTGCATATTTCATCCCTGAGGACCCTATCCTCAATTCCCTTTCCTACAGCCCGAAATCCCACATTTGTCTATTTTTAGGGTTTGCCATAACTTCCTCAGATTTCACCCAATCACCTTCAATTTTTACCACAGAGTTCCTTTCGGAATTCTGCTTCTTTGTTTCCCTCTGCCAAATTTTCCCATCCTTTCACCCCGCTGCTGAAATCCTCATTTTTGCTTCCCTGTCTGTCCAACAGTGTCCAAAAAACGAGTCAAACCCCAATTACCCTTCTGATTTTTTCCCAAATCCAAATTTTCCTTTACTGAAGTAGTTCCTGTTTTTGTTTTCCTATCCAGTCAAAAAAAAAAAAAAAAAAAAAAAAAAAAAATCCCTGGTTATGGTTGTCACCCGTGCAGGAGCAAAAACCATGGAGGAAGCCCTTGCAGCCATCCAAGCCAAACTCCAGGATCTGGATGAAAAATTTCTTGGTCTCCATCTTGAGCATTCAGCTATGAACAACAAACGGCAGTCCGAGTCTTCAGTAGACAATGGGTTCTCTTCTTCCAGCAATTTCCGTGGTCCAAAGCTTGATTTTCCTCACTTCAATGGTACCGATCCAACTGGGTGGATCTATCGTGCAGAACAATATTTCAGTCTGCATAATACGTTTGATGTCAACAAAGTTCCGTTGGCATCCTTTCATTTGGAACAGGAAGCTCTTCAGTGGTACCGTTGGTACATCAAGGCTCATCCAGAGCCCAACTGGCCAAACTTTTGCCAGCTCCTTCTGCAACGATTTGGTCCTAGTGCTTTTGATGACTTCACAGGAGCCCTCACTAAACTTCGCCAGACCGGCACTGTGAGAGAGTATCAAACCGAATTTGAGAATCTAGCCAACCACACCGAAGGATTGTCTGATGAATTTTACCGGAGTTGTTTTATCAGTGGTCTAAAGGATGCCATCCGCTCCGAGGTCAAAATGTTCTGCCCCAACACAATGATGGAAGCACTCGGGTTGGCTAAATTGGCAGAAGACAAGATTGCAGCCCAACAACGCTCCAAGCCCACTTTTGTTCCCTTCAGAAATATGGGGTCTCAGCGACCTCCTATACCGCAGGCTCCTCGACCGACTCCTATCAAGCGTTTGTCAGAAACAGAGATGCAAGCACGCAGAGAAAAGGGTCTTTGCTATAATTGTGATGAGAAATTCACTCGGGGACATCGATGTGTTCAGCAAAAACTATATCTCCTGGATGTGGAGTCTCCGCCTGCCTCTGAAATGGGTGACGAAGATCCAGAAACACTGGATGCTCCGGTCGACATTCAGGAACCGCCTATTGACCCTCCGTCTCAGGATGACCAGCCAGAGATATCTCTCCATGCTTTAGCTGGAATCACCACCCCCCAAACAATGCGGGTCAGGGGTTACTTCAAGAAGCTTCCTCTTACAATCCTCATTGATTCTGGTAGCACTCATAATTTCATCGACCCTCGGATCGCCAAACAAGCTGATTGTTTTATCCATCCTTGCTCCAACTTTGAAGTCATGATTGCCAATGGGGGCACCTTACCTTGCAAAGGGAAGTGTCGAAATGTGTGTATCTCTATGGGAGATTATATCCTGCGGTCTGACATGTTTGCCTTGCCCTTAGGCGGATGTGATGTGGTTTTGGGCGCTCAATGGCTACGCACACTCGG
This sequence comes from Larix kaempferi, assembly GCA_027924585.1. Classification (NCBI taxonomy): domain Eukaryota; kingdom Viridiplantae; phylum Streptophyta; class Pinopsida; order Pinales; family Pinaceae; genus Larix; species Larix kaempferi. The sequence goes on from BSBM01001287.1 coordinate 4,499,210, forward strand.
CCCTATCTTATGGGATTTTGCCGAACTTTGGATGCAGTTTTCCCTCAATGGACACAAACACACATTGACAGGATTACAACCAGGTTCTCTCAGCATCATCAGTTCACATCGCATGGAGAAACTCCTCAAGAAGAGTTCACATGGTGTCATTGCTCAGATCAGTTCCATCCAGCTGCAACCATCCGCGGTCTCCACTACTCCTTTGGATCTACAACAAATTCTGAACCGATATACAGGTGTCTTTGCTGAACCAGTGGGATTACCACCTTCCAGGCCAGAAGACCATCGTATTCAGCTCCTTCCTGGCAGCGTTCCTCCCAACATCAGGCCCTATCGCTACCCATTTCACCAAAAAACAGAGATTGAAATGCTCGTGCGGGACTTATTGAAGCAAGGTATTATTCGCCCAAGCACTAGTTCCTTTTCTTCTCCAGTTATTCTTGTCCGAAAAAAAGATGGGTCATGGCGCCTCTGCATTGACTTTCGAGCACTTAATCACCTCACCATCAAGGATAAGTTTCCAATTCCTGTTGTTGATGAACTTCTTGATGAGCTTCATGGGGCTCACTTTTTCTCCAAGTTGGATCTTCGTTCTGGGTATCATCAAATTCGAGTTCATGAGGAGGATATTCCTAAAACAGCTTTCCGCACACATGATGGCCATTATGAGTTTTTGGTCATGCCCTTTGGCCTCACTAATGCTCCTTCCACATTCCAGGCCTTAATGAATAAAATATTTCGACCCTACTTGCGGAAATTCATTCTGGTATTCTTTGATGATATCCTCATCTACAGTAAAACATGGGATGAACATCTCCAGCATCTGGATCTTGTCATGCAACTTTTCTCTGACCATCATCTCCATGCCAAGAAGTCTAAATGTGTTTTTGGACAAAAGGAAGTTGAGTATCTCGGGAACATTATATCAGCACAAGGGGTTCGCGTGGATCCTGCCAAAATCGATGCCATGAACAATTGGCCACATCCTCAGACACTCAAGAGCCTTCGTGGTTTTTTGGGGTTGACTGGCTACTACCGCAAGTTTGTCAAGGATTATGGGAAGATTGCAGCTCCATTAACTGCCCTATTGAAAAAAGATGCTTTTACATGGACACCTGCTGCTCAGTGTGCATTTGACAAACTAAAACAAGCTATGTGTACTACACCTGTGCTAGCTATGCCCGATTTTTCCAAGCCCTTCACGATTGAGAGTGATGCTTGCGGCAATGGACTTGGTGCTGTTCTCCTTCAAGATGAACACCCCATTGCATTCACCAGCAAAGCCCTTTCCGGTAAGAATTTAGCTGCCTCTACCTATGAGAAGGAAATGATGGCTATTTTGCATGCAGTACAGAAGTGGCGTCCATACCTATTAGGGAATCATTTCTGCATCAAGACTGATCACCAGAGTTTGAAATATTTCTTGGACCAGCGTGTCTCCTCCCCGGCACAACAGAAATGGGTTAGCAAACTCATGGGTTATGACTATGAGATCACTTACAAGAAGGGTAAAGACAATATTGTGGCAGATGCTCTTTCTCGTACATTTGATACCCAAGGTTCTCTTTCAGCTATCTCTATGCCTGTTCCAAATTGGTTGCAATCTGTTCAACAGGGTTATGTCAATGACTCTGCCTTATCTCAGATCATCCAGCGCTTGACCAACAATCCTTCTGCGGTCCCACATTACTCTTGGGATGGTGCTTCTCTGCGATACAAGGGTCGTCTGGTGCTTCCCCAGAGCACAGATCTTCAACAGGCTGTCTTCTATGAACTCCATGCTTCTCCATCAGCCGGGCACTCCGGGTTCCTCAAAACATATGAACGAGCACGGCGTAACTTCTTTTGGCAGGGCATGAAAAGAACAATTCAACAGATGGTGGCCGAATGTGATACCTGCCAGCGCAATAAGGGTGAAACAACACTCCTTCCAGGATTGCTTGAACCCTTGCCCATACCTACACGGATTTGGACAGATATTTCTATGGATTTCATCGAAGGGCTCCCTAAATCTGGCGGAAAGACAGTGATTCTCGTTGTGGTTGATCGTCTCTCCAAATATAGTCATTTTTGTGCTCTCAGCCATCCCTATACAGCCTCCTCCGTCGCTCAAATTTTTATGGACCAGATCTTTCGTCTTCATGGCATCCCTTCTTCCATTGTCTCGGATCGTGATGCGACTTTCACTAGTCATTTTTGGACAGAACTATTTCGTCACACTGGCACCAAACTGAATATGAGTTCAGGGTATCACCCACAAACAGATGGTCAGACTGAAATTGTTAATAAATGCTTGGAAACTTATCTTCGTTGCTTCACCTCGGAACAACAACATCAGTGGGCAAAGTGGCTTCCTCTCGCTGAATGGTGGTACAATACCTCTTACCACACTGCCTCCAAAATGACCCCATATGAAGCAGTCTATGGTCAGGCACCTCCAGCTCTTCTTCCATACACCCCCACCAGTTCACCAGTTCAGGAAGTTGACAGGGTCCTTCGCAACCGAGATCAGATTCTTCGCATTTTGCGGGACAATCTTCACATGGCAAGGAATCGCATGAAGCAACAAGCTGATCAGCACCGTTCAGAGCGCACCTTTCAAGTCGGCGATATGGTTTTTCTTCGTCTCCAGCCGTACAAACAATCCTCCTTGAAACTCAAAGGACGTCATAAGCTCGCTCCAAAGTTCTATGGGCCATATCGGATTCTTCAGAAGATTGGGTCCGTCGCTTATAAATTGGAACTTCCTCCTTCTTCCCGCATTCATCCAGTCTTTCATGTCTCTTGTCTGAAGAAAGTTCTTGGCACCAACATCAGCAGCCAAACGATTTTACCCGAATTGGATAATGAAGGATCCATCCTTTTGGAGCCAGAGGCCATCCTCAATCGGCGCACGCGTCAGCTTCGCTCTCGCTCTATCACAGAAGTCTTAATTCAGTGGCACGGCATGCAACCAGAGGATGCTACATGGGAACCACTCATTCAGATTCAACAACAATTTCCACATCTAAAGCTTTGAGGACAAAGCTTTTTTTCAAGGGGGAGGGGATGTTAGGAACCCATGTCTTTACTTTGTTAGTATGTTGTTATTGGACGCATATGCTTTGTAAGTCGTCCCGTAGTATTTGTTGATCAATAGTTTGTGTTATTGTTGTTGGCGCATATGCTTTGTAAGTCGCCCGTAGTATTGTTGATCCATAGTTTGTAACGGCCCATGGTTTCGACCCATAGTATTGGCGCCTAGAATTAGTATATAAGTGTGTGTTGAGACCTATGAAGGCACCGTGAAGTTATTTGTATTGAGCTTGCTCAAAGGAGGTTGCCCCCTCGAAGTGGCCCGTGATCAATACAAAAGTGATTCTGAGTTCTGTCATTTCTGCTATTTCGCGCATTCTTGTTAATTAATTGTTGCAGGTGCCTCACATGAGATAATGTGCCCAAGATACTCAACTTCCTTCTATCCAAAAACACATTTAGACTGCTTGGCATGGAGATGATGGTCAGAGAAAAGTTGCATGACAAGATCCAGATGCTGGAGATGTTCATCCCATGTTTTACTGTAGATGAGGATATCATCAAAGAATACCAGAATTAATTTCTGCAAGTAGGGTCGAATATTTTATTCATTAAGGCCTGGAATGTGGAAGGAGCATTAGTGAGGCCAAAGGGCATGACCAAAAACTCATAATGGCCATCATGTGTGCAGAAAGCTGTTTTAGGGATATCATCCTCATGAACCCAAATTTGATGATACCCAGAACAAAGATCCAACTTGGAGAAAAATTGAGCCCCACGAAGCTCATCAAGAAGCTCATCAACAACAGGAATTTGAAACTTATCCTTGATGGTGAGGTGATTAAGTGCTCGGAAGTCAATGCAGAGGTGCCATGACCCATCTTTTTTGCGGACAAGAAGAACTAGAGAAGAAAAGGAACTAGTGCTTGGGCGAATAATACCTTGCTTCAATAAGTCCTGAACGAGCATTTCAATCTCCATTTTTTGGTGAAATGGTTAGCGATAGGGCCTGATGTTGGGTGGAACACTTCCAGGAAGGAGCTGAATACGATGATCTTCTGGCCTTGAAGGTGGCAATCCCACTAGTTCAGCAAAGACACCTATATATCGATCCAGAATTTGTTGTAGATCCAAAGGAGTAGTGGAGACCGCTGATGGTTGCATCTGAATGGAATGGATCTGAGCGATGACACCATGTGAATTCTTCTTGAGGAGTTTTTCCTTGTGATGTGAGTTGATGATGCTGAGAGACCCTAGCTGTAATCCTGTCAATGTGTGTTTTTTTCCATTGAGGGAAAACTGCATCCAAAGTTCAGCAAAATCCCATAAGATAGGGCCAAGTGTGCGTAGCCATTGAGCACCCAAAACCGCATCACATCTGCCTAAGGTCAAGGCAAACAAGTCAGAGCACAAGGTATAATATCCCATAGAGATACGCACATTTCGACACTTCCCTTTGCAAGGTAAGGTGCCTCCATTGGCAACCGTGAATTCAAAGTTGGAGCAAGGATGGATAAAACAATCAGCTTGTTTGGCAATCCGAGGGTCAATGAAATTATGAGTGCTACCAGAATCAATGAGTATTGTAAGAGGAAGCTTCTTGAAGTAACCCTTGACCCGCATTGTTTGGGGGGTGGTGATTCCAGCTAAAGCATGGAGAGATATCTCTAGCTGGTCATCCTGAGACGGAGGGTCAGTAGGCGGTTCCTAAATGTCGACCTGAGCATCCATTGTTTCTGGATCTTCATCACCAATTTTAGAGGCAGGCGGAGAATCCACATCCAAGAGATAGAGCTTTTGCTGAAGACATCTATGTCCTCGAGTGAATTTCTCATCACAATTATAGCAAAGCCCCTTTTCTCTGCGTGCTTGCATCTCTGTTTCAGACAAACGCTTGATAGGAGTTGGTCAAGGAACCTACGGTATAGGTGGTCGTTGAGAACCCATATTTCGGAAGGGAACAAAAGTGGGCTTGGAGCATTGTTGGGCTGCAATCTTGTCTTCTTCCAACTTAGCCAACCCTAGGGCTTCCATCATTGTGTTGGGACATAACATTTTAACCTCAGAGAGGATGGCATCCTTTAGACCACTGATAAAACAACTCCGGTAAAAGTCATCAGACAATCCTTCAGTGTGGTTGGATAGTTTCTCAAATTCGGTTTGATACTCTCTCACAGTGCCAATTTGGAGAAGTTTAGTGAGCGCTCCTATGAAGTCATCAAAAGCACTAGGACCAAATCGTTGCAAAAGGTGCTGGCAAAAGTCTGGCCATTTTGGCTCTTCATGAGCCTTGATGTACCAACAGTACCATTGAAGAGCTTCCTGTTCCAAATGAAAGGATGCAAGTGAAACTTTGTTGACATCAAAATTATTATGCAGACTGAAATACTGTTCTGCACGATAGATCCATCCAGTTGGATCAGTACCATTGAAGCGAGGAAAATCAAGCTTTGGACCACGAAAATTGCTGGAAGAAGAGAACCCATTGTCTGATGAAGACTCGGACTGCTGTTTGTTGTTCATAGCTGAATGTTCAAGATGGAGGCCGAGAAATTTTTCATCCAGATCCTGGAGTTTGGCTTGGATGGCTGCAAGTGCTTCTTCCATGGTTTTTGCTCCTGCACGGGTGACAACCATAACCAGGAGTTTTTTTTGTTTGTTGGTTGACTAGGTAGGAAAACAAAAACAGAAACTGCTTCAGTAAAGGAAAATCTGGATTTCGGTAAAAATTTAAAGGGTAATTGGGGTTTGACTAGGTTTTGGACACTGTTGAATAGAAAGGGAAGCAAAAAATGAGAATTTCAGAAGCGGGGTGAAAGAATGGGAAAATTTGGCAGAGGGGGACAAAGAAGTATAATTCAAAAAGGAATTATGTGGTAAAATTTGAAGGTGATTGGGTGAAATCTGAGGAAGTTATGGCAAACCCTAAAAATAGACAAATGTGGGATTTCGGGCTTTGGGAAGGGGAATTGGGGATAGGGTCCTCAGGAATGAAATATGTAGAATGGGATGACAGGGGTTCCCCGAAAATTTCAAGGGAAACAGAGTTTTTTTTTTCTCAGACTGGAGTGGCTACGGCTCGGAAGGGTTTTTTTTATTTTTAGACTGCAGCGGCTACGGCTCATAAGGGATCTAAAACAGATAGATCTGCAATGACCCATAAGTCAGCGAAAATAGAGGGATCTGAAATGGCCTTGAATGGATTGAAAACGACTGGATCTGGAACGACTTTCAGAATGGATCTGAAACGGTGCAACAGTGATCGACAACAGTTCAGCTGAAAATAGATATGGACCCCAGGTATGTGCGGCTTCCTAACAGTTCAGGGGTTTCACTCAGCCACCAATGTTGTCTGATGGCTTACGTATTGGAGCAGTACCCCTCACTCCACGGCTCGGGTAAAACTGATAACCGCTTTGCCACAAACGACAGCTCTTGGTTTACCTCACGGGTGGGAACTAGTCAATCAGGTAGGGGTCGTTGCCCTTTTCGCTGGCAGGTCCTCTCAATGGGCTAGCTACTTCGAGGTTCTTGTGGTGCTCCTCACAATGAGTTTTAGGGCTTATGCCCAAGTACTTCCCACAGTTAAGCGGATAGGTATTATTCCCAAATCCGAACCTGCAACAGATGCGAAAAAAAAAAATTGGCAGAAATTTCACCCAGCGAGCCCAAGAAAGTGCTTTGATACCAGATGTGAAGCACCTACAACAATTAATTAATAAGAATATGCGAAATAGCAGAAATGACAAAACTCAGAATCACTTTTATATTGATCACAGGCCACTTCGAGGGGGCAACCTCCTTTGAGCAAGCTCAATACAAATAACTTCACAGTGCCTTCATAGGTCTCAACACACACTTATATACTTAGTCTAGGCGCCAATACTATGGGTCAAAACCATGGGCCACTACAAACTTGGATCAACAATACTACGGGTGACTTACACAGCATATGTGCCAACAACAATAACACAAACTACTGATCAACAAATACTACGGGACGGCTTACAAAGCATATGCGTCCAACAACAATATACTAACAAAGTAAATACATGGGTTCCTAACACGAATTGTGTTATTTCCTGTAATTGACCAGCATTCGTAGGTATAATTAGGACCTTGTTTTGAATTACACAAGGTTTAAATTAAGTTTTATAATCTATTCTTAGTTCTTGTTTCTGTTCGATTATAACTTTCAAAGCATAGGATCTGTTCTTTTCCATTTACATAGCTGATGAAAGATGTTCATGATTTGATTCAAAATTAATATAGTTTTATCAAGTTTTCTACTTGCTTCTTAACATAATTTTAGCAAGATTTCTACTTGCTTCTTAACATAATTTTATCAAGTTTTCTACTTGCTTCTTAAAATAATTTTATCAATTTTTCTACTTGCTTCTAGATTAACTTTACTTCAAAGTCATTTGCACATGCTTAGATAGCATAGATGTTTGTACATCTTCAATTTCAAAGTAGTCATTAGAATGACATGTTTTTGGTTTCTTGTTAATAATATCTCATTTCGATTTTTGAATAGCTTAACTAGAGCTTTCCAAATGTTAGTTGCGTATGAATAAAGAATAGATTACAATGTTTAAGATTAATTGCAATTGGTCACTTTGTAGCTTACATCTCTTTGTAGAAATCAGACTAGATTTACTTTCATTTTGTTTTGCTGTTACATTCGAAAGTCATTTTGATACATTTACTCCAGTTCCTATTACATTTGATGCACATCCTCAGAATCCTCAAGGGGAATGGAATTAGGTAGCTTAGTCTAGTTTTCACTGCATGAGTAGTTTAGCTGTTAAATGTCATAGATTATTTAACTAGTTTTGTTTTCCTTAGAAAGTAAAGTTTCTTGCTCTCTCATAATTAGTTGGTAACCTGAACTGTTTCATAGATTAGTGTTTTGGTAGTCTTTGCTTTTGTATATTAGTTTGGTTTTGTTTTGTTCCAGTATTATATTTTTAGTTATTATCGATAGAGTAGAGTAGTATAGTTTGATACTATTCTGATCTATTGGTTAGGTTTTATTAACTTAGTAGTTGTATTTCTAAAGTTTGACTCGGTTTTTCATTTTGAATGATCCCTAGATCTTTTTATTATTAAACATTACTAAGGTCTGCCGAGACGATAACTTAGGTGCCTTCTACCTCAGCATATACTTTGTCACAATTCCAAGATTACCAACTCCGATCGATAATTAAATATTTGGTGATTCCTTAAGACAACTTAGACACCCAACAATAAGGAGACGGGTGAGGTTCGGATTTGTGTCGACCCTGCAGAAGTTGAACGATGCGTGCATGCATGATCCATTTTCGACGCCATTTACTGATGAAGTGCTAAAAGGAGTGGGCAGTCAAGAAATGTATTCCTTCATGGATGGCTTTTTTGGTTATCACCAGATCAGGATCACAAAAGAGGATCGCCACAAGACAATGTTGTTACTGAATGGGGGTGTTTCTAGTACACTGTGATTCCATTTGGGCTAAAGAATACGCCTGCGATATTTTCCCGGGTTGTTGTCGCCGCATTCAAAGATTTTATTCAGAAGTTTCTGCAAAGTTTATACGGATGACTGGACAGTTTATGGCTTGTTCAGGGACCACCTGGAAAACCTGCGACTGATGCTGAAGTGATGTAGACAGCATCAGATCGCGCTGAATTTGAAGAAGTGTATTTTTTGTGCACCATTTGGGATGCTGCTGGGTCACATTGTTTGCAAAGAAGGATTGTTGGTTGACCCAGCAAATATTGCACTGATTTTAAGCTTTCTGACACCTACAACTGTAAAGCGGTTATGAGTAACGCTGGGGCATACAGGGTATTACCGTAAGTTTATCTGCAGTTATGCTACAATCACAGCTCCTATGGAGAGGCTATTGAAGAAGGATGCACTATTCTTATGGAGTGAAGAATGTCAAGTAAGTTTTGAGATGCTAAAGGCTAAGATGGCTTCCACACCTATATTGATATTTCCTGATTGGAGTAAGGAATTCCACGTCCATGTGGACACATTGTCGATCGCGCTAGGAGTGGTGCTTGTGCAACCAGGAGAAGGAGATTGGGACCACCCAATTGCTTTTGCGAGTCGGAAGCTGTCATCTGCGGAGAAAAATTACACCACTAGAGAAAGGGAAGGCCTAGCTATAGTATATGCCCTGCATAATTTTAGGCATTACCTGTTGAGCGGTCATTTCAAGATGTTCATGGACCATTCCGCTCTGAAATACCTAGTCAGTAAGCCTGTGTTGGGGGGGAAGATATGCCGCTGGCTACTTTTCTTTCAAGAATTTGACTTTGAAGTGATTGTGAAGCCAGGTCACCTAAATGCGGGGCCAGATCATTTATCGCGAATTGAGATAGGGGAGGAACCAACCAACATTGAAGAGGGGTTGCCAGATGTGCAACTGTTCAAGGTCGACGTGGCTGACGACTACTATGAGGAAATAATTTAGTTCTTGGCGATGGGAACCGCACCCGAAGAGTTTACCACAAGTCAGAAGAATCAGTTGGTGGTTAAGGCCATAGATTTCCATTTGATCAATGGGCAACTCTATAAACTAGGACCAGACGAGATCTTGAGGCGTTGTGTCCTACCTCATGAACAAGGATAGATATTGGCAGAGGCACATGTGGTTGTTGCTGGTGGACATTATTGAGGTAGCACCACTACAAGGAAGGTGCTTCGCGTAGGACTTTGGTGTCCCACTCTTCATAATGATGCGACAGATTATGCACAAACTTGCAACGTCTATCAACGAACTGGAAAACTTTCAAGGAGGGACGAGATGCCGCTGGTACCTCAAGTGACATTGCAGCCATTTGATAAATGGGATGTGGATTTTGTGGGACCAATCAACCCACCTGGAAAGAGAACTGCTGCACGGTACATCATTACAGCGACCGATTATTTAACGAGGTGGGCAGAGGCCGCACCTATTGTAGATTGCACCGTTGCGACAACATCACGTTTCTTGTTCGATAACATTGTTACTTGGTTTGGATGCCCAAAGATATTGATGAGTGACTAGGGGTGTCACTTCATTAATCGTACAATTAGCGCATTGACAGAAGAGCTTCAGATACAGCATAAGAAGAGCACCTTGTATCATCCACAAGCAAATGGAACAGTGGAGGAATTTAACAAAGTGCTGGAGCATGCACTCACGAAGGTATGTAACGCGAACCACGATGACTGGGATTTGAAGATTCCATCCATATTTTGGGCATATCACACCACTTGTAAAAGATTGACAGGGAAAACACCGTTCAAACTAGTGTATAGGAAAGAGGCGGTTATGCCTATGGAGTACATTGTTCTGATTCTGCGCATAGCAGTAGCGACAGGTATGAATAATGAAGCGGCCTTAGAAGAACAACTGGAGGAGCTGGTACAGCTTGAGGAAGACCACTTTGTCGCAGGTTTTCACCAACACGTAGAGAAGGATCAAAGAAAAGCTTGGCACGATCGACATATAAAAAACAAATAGTTTCAGCAAGGTGACTTGGTGTTGTTGTATGACAGCAAGTTCATGAAGTATCCAGGGAAGTTACAGAGGCATTGGCTAGGCCCATACTGCATTACTTCCATTAGTACAGGAGGTGTAGTACAGCTGCAACAATTAGATGGAGTGATGTTTCCAAAGTTAGTGAATGGCAGCCGATTGAAGCCCTACAGGTCGGGCTCAGTGCTACGCGATGCGTAAGGTACTACGCGACGGTTAATAATAATAATAATAATAATAATAATTATGATGACAGAAGGTGGAAGCATGGTTCCTACTTCGTACACATGACCGAAGGAGGATGCATGGTCAATACTCGCATAGTTGGCATGTAGAACAACAAGTGGTAGCATGGTCGATGCTTTGCACGATTGGCACACAGGGGTTTGCAGTAGATCCAGTCAAGTTGCTATCGATGCTTTGCATGATTGACACATGAGGGATCTAGTCCTAGCATGAGTGCTGTGGATCGAAGACAACAACATGGTATGATGACAGGATCAACAGATGACGCGAACGGATTTGTAAATGATTTCAGATTCACGCGTCCAGGACACAACGAAAATGCATAAATGCAAGCACAAGAAAGCAAGGAAGTATCTATCAGTTGAGAGGAGCCCATGTTGCGAGTGATTCAGGAAGATAATTGAGTTAGGAATTCTAAGGAAGCTATGTAAATGATCCATTTTATTTCATGCGGAAGCACACTAGGTGCACTGAGGGCCAGAATGATGAGTGTGCATGAACAACCAATGAGGGATGAGGCACAGACAGTTGGTAGACATAGAGACAAGGTCTCAACCGAGATGTCTAGGTATGTGGTGGTCGTTAGAAGATTCATAGTCCCTAGGACCACCAGCAAGCCAAGGGCGGAGGCCTCTTGGCCCCAGTAGTAGGCGGTTCATGGTGCAAAAAAGATGTGCCAGAGCAGTTCGCATGTCTCGCACCTCAACGCCGTTGATGAACTTTTCCTCAGCCTAGAATGAGCGTGAAGTATAGCAGCAGATGTCGGAGAGGTAGATGATCAAGGTTCCAGAGACTGGAGGATGAGTTTGCGCAGGACACAACAACAAAATCCAAATGGCAAGAACAATTTCAGAGGAATAGTGCAGTGAAGGATGAGTACAGACCAGCAATGTCCAGTTGACGTGGCTCGAGGATGAGCCACAAGATTGTGTTGGGGGCCTATTGCGGCAGCCAGCTTTTAGACAAGTCAGCTACGCAGTATCACAGATACTGTGCAAGGTCAAGGATGTCGTGCAAGGAGGACAATTGCACACAAGCTGGAAATGATATTATTTTATGTATTTTTGGGTCATTTTGGACCTCATTACATGGATTAAGGGTCTTTTTGTTGTAAATCTTGTTAGAAAGTAGTTAGGCGGTAAGTTAAGTGGACAGTGTATGTAAATGTGCAAGCCTATAAAAAGATGTTGATTGTAAGTGTTGTAGCTAGGGTTTTCACCCTTGCTTGTGCAAATGAGCACCTACTAAGGAGAAGGGACTCCTTTGTAGCAGTTCAGAAAAACAGTAAATGAAAGACAGTACAGTAAAGTAATAACTACTCTAAACATGTGCATAAAACAGAAAAGACAAGATAATAAAAAGGGTTTTTTGTATTGATTATACCTCCAATGTGAAGGTTGGTGAAGCCTTTGCAGCAGTCCAAGAGGGTTGCTTCCATGCTTCCAGTTTTGCTCCTTTCTCTTTCTCCAAAGGGATTTGGAAATGGGCCAAAGGGGCACTCAAGTGTGAAAGTAGCTCAAGGGTGAGCTAGGGTTTCAGGAGTGATTTTGGCAGAGTAAGGGTGTGATTGACTGTGGATATGAAATGAGGGGCCTCCATCACCTATTTATAGGTTTTTAGTGGTGGAGTGCTGGCCCATGGTTTTGGGCACCATATGGTGTAGGTCAGCTGTATAGGGTTTTTGCTTCCTTTTTCCCTCTTTTTCCTCTTTTTTTGTATTTTTTATTCCCTTTTTAGAGGGTTTTTGCTATTTTGGAGGAATTTTGGATTATTTTGGGGGGGAAAAGGGGTTTTTTGGCCTTTTGGAGGCTTTTTAATGGGTTTCTTAAGGTTTTGGAGGCAAATATGGTAGGAAATATGGACAAATGAGTCATGTAATGGGTAGATGAGGTAGTAAGCACTTTTTGGGTGTTAACAGATTGCCCCCTGATGTGTGAGGGCAGGAGCTCATCATATGGCCGATAGACATCATAAGTCTTTTATGGTTTTCCTTGGGTGTGGAGAGGAGAAGAAATGAGCTAGAGCCCGGAACAACGGTCCCAAACAAACTGCAAAAACTTAAAGTACATGACCTCAATAATGAATGAGGAATAATCTGAACATATGGCTGAGGCGGGCATTCCCATGCTCGTATCAAGATATAGAACAATAATAACAACGGGGTCCGTAATATGGGGACCTAAAATATACATGGCCTCAAATAATGAATGAGGACAAATCTCAATATATGGACAAGGCGGGCATACCCATGCTCGTATCAAGATACATAAAAAACAACTGTGAGGCCCGAAAAGGAGGACCTGTAAGATACATAGAGAACCACTATGTACATCATAAGGGTCTAGAGGGGACACAAATCTGGGACATACTGTTGGGTTGAACATGTCTAAGCTGAAGAATGGATACACTGGAATAACAACAGTACTGCTGAGTGGGGTACCAGTGGAACTGATGAGCTACTGGATCATAGTGACAGGGAGTCATACCCTCAATGGTACACTGAACTGGAACTGAACTGGGTACTCAAGGAAGCATATAACTGGATGGCTTCCGAATACAATCGCCAATGCAACCCGGACATCCATGGGAACATATAACTGGGCGTTCTGAAGTGACTCACCAATGTGCTAGAGTCGGGGGAAATCCGGGGTCTTCGACCAATAACTGAAGGGATATATACCCTGCGCGATTCTCAATGATGCGATCAAGGTGTTGAAGTCGAGCATGTGAGAAACAACCACTCGGAGAGGCAATGATGACTCCTCTCAAAATGGTCCGTAGGCACTCACCACAGATGGTGATGGGTCCAAGGCGCAGGACCTCTGGGTCTATCCTCTGGAATAGAGGGGCTGTCGTCAACAGAGGGAGACTTGCAACTAGCAAGGCAATGATGTTTCCTTGATAGGAGCACGAGGTGGAGAATCGGAGTGTGAGAGTACTGATGGTAGGATTGACATACTGTGGGGGTAGGGAATAACTGGGCAAGTAGAGTGGGGGGAATCAAACTTCCTTTGTTCAGAGTATGATGGCAGGGATGATCGGGCAGCAGATGAAACTGACTGGTGGGAAAGGGATCATAGCTATAATGGATCAAGGATAGTGACTGGGGTGAGTAATACTCAAGTTGGTGTAAAATGGAAAGAGACTGCATAATACTCTGAACAAAGGCAACCTGATCGGGGGTGCTACCGAGATGGTCGATCATAGTGCCAAGAGGCACGGGGGGACTTCTTCATGGGTTAAGGAACTAGAAGAAGTGTGTTTACAATGGTACTGTCATGTGGATTTATACGAGCCCAGGACAGTTCATGCGCGTGGTTGCTTTCAAATTTAAGGAGTCTGAAAGTGATAAGAAGACTCTGAAATAATGGAATGGTACTGTCATGTGGATTTTTATGAGCCCAGGACAGTGCATGCTTGTGGTTGCTTTCAATTTTAGAGAGTCTGAAAGTGATAAGAAAACTCCAGGGGGTTTCTTTTTCGTGTGTTAGTCTCCAAGGCCCGAAGAAGCATAAAAGGATGCAATGAAGAACTCTTCTAGCCGGTGTGACTAGATTATTCCTTTTTCATAATTAGTCTACCAGGTCCGGAAAAGGGTTAAACTTATACCAGATAGACGCCTTTTCAGATACTTTAACGAGCATGAAAGGAAGCAATATTGCTCGGCGATCTTTTCATTGTTTTAGGAGTCAGAAAAGAGCTTAACAGAAACTCCCGAAGTGCCTTTTTCGTAAAGGACTTGTCCGACCCGAAAAAGGGATAAAATTATACCGAACAAAAGGAATGGTCAGGTGAGGAGGAAGTGCTCAATCAAGGAACATTGATGATGACCAAGAACGAGGGTAGGGGGAAACATTGGTGGTCCTCCTTGCGAGATAATGAATGGTGGCAAAATAACGAAATAATTGCAGTATGATAGGAGTGAATGGCTTATGTAAAAAAGTGTAACAATCCGATGGCGGCCGATGTGGCGCACAAATGCGCATAGGTTAGATACTTCGAGCGCGGGTGACGGGAGAGGAATGGATTGGAATGTTGAGGTCATCGGCGTATCTAAGTAAACTCCGAGTCCCACGGAGGAAACAAACGAGGTAGTTGCACCACAAATAGGTTGTTCAACCATGGGGAGAACATTTTCGGGTGTAGCGGGGGCAGTGGGATCGTAATAGGTGAGTTGGTTGACCTTGACCACACGTCCGTCATGGGGGAAGATCATGGTACAAAAAATGGATGAGGCAACTGCCCGCATGGCATACATGTAGCTGCGGCCAAGTAAGAGGTTATAATCAAGTTGGGCATTGATGACCTCTATGTCAATGAGCACAGTTATAGCCAACTGGACGGGGACATTAGCTAAGAGACCTTGGGGTTGAGCCGAACGACCGTCGTAGGCTCGCAACGCAGTGGTGGACTGCTGGAGAGTAGGGGATCCCAACTTCTGCCAAACGAATGTGGACATAACACATGTAGAGGCACCTTCATCGATAATGCACCGATGGGTGACAAGATTCCGAACGAAAACAGAAACTTGGAACGCTAAAGTGGAAGGTAGGCGTGCTTCGGATTGGTCCAAATCGAAGGCCATCAGTCGTGAATCATTTGGGTCAATAGCACCAATGGTGGAGAGCAAAGTCTTGTGCTGTGAAGGACAGTTTTTTAAGACTTCTAACGCAGACATGGTTGCGGGGGACTGGGCTAAGTCATCTACAATGTTGTAACTAGACGCAGCGTGAGCATTGGGATTATTGTTGATGCGACAAAGTGGGAAGCGAGGTGCTTTGGAGGTGCCATCTAGTGGAGCCGGAGGTATACGTAACGTTTGATAAGTGGGATGAGCGTTAGTGTTTTTGTCGACGAGAGAGGCTTCAGTGGTGGAGCCATATTGGTTTTGACGGGTTTGGAGGTTGACATCGGCGGATGACATCATTAACAAATGGTGGGTACCTGATTCTAACATGGGTTGATCAGGAGCGGAATAAGTGATATGTTGTTGTGGTGGCGCGTTGCCTTGAGGGGGAGCCAACGGCTGAGTGTTCACTACACCTTGGGCTGGTAAGGGGTTTTGCAGCACCAAAGGTTGATGCTGAGGTGGTGGGAGGTTGGGTGGCGCCTGAGGAGCCCCGTGCCCTTGGCGATGGGCATCATCAGTCCAGAGCTGCCGAGCTCGCTCCAAATGTGGGCAAGCATGTGTGTAGTGGCCATAGACCCTGCAAATAGAACAAGGATGGTTTGTTCACAAATTAGGATTTTTGGCTTGTTTGGGCGGCCGATCAGGGTTCTGGTTGGCAGGTGCCGCGTTATTGTTGTTTGGAGGATTGGGAAGTTGACCGCCTTGGTTTGGAGGGGGGTTGTTCCCACTGTTACGGCCTTTGCCACGGTTTTGTTGGCCCTATTGGAGCTGGTTATTTTGGTTCGGCTGCGTATTTTGTTGGGAGTACACTTGCCCTTGGGAAGCAAGTGGATTCTGGGGTTGTGCAGGTGTGGGAGTAGGCTGCGGTGGATAATAAGTAGGGGGAGGCTGCACAGGTGCTGAACCTTGTGGGGATTGCTGATACGTCTGCAGAACGGGTTGTGGGTTTTCCGTAGGGGTTGGTTGTGGTGGGTAATAAGTAGGTTGAGCTTGAGAGGACACAGGAGATGGTGCAGCCTATGGGTGGTAATATGGATGAGGTGCGACCGGGGGGGCGTAAGTGGGGGATGCATGACCAAAACACTGAGGTGGACAGGAGGGTCCATGGGAATGGTGGTGATGTGCCATGGGAGCATACGAATTGGTTGCTCGGGATTGAGATGTAGCCTGCGAAAGGTCGGGGCCATGGCAAGGACGTGCTATGGAAAAGGGTTGAGGATGGGAGGCAATACGGCCAATGATGCCATCTGCGGCATGGGATGCCCCCGGCGCATCGAGTTGGGAGGAATCGCTGCGAGGGGCGTCAGGTATGATGGACTACAGATAACCCAATTGGGCATAAATAAGGTCAAATTGCTGGGCTTTGAGGATGGCCTCTTCTTCGAAATGGGGTCGTTCGGATGCCACATCCTTGGCAATGACAGGAAGGAGGGATTTGAGAAACCAATCTAAGAAGATACGGTCGTCTAACTTGATTTTGCAGAGGCTGCGGCATCGACGCCACTCATGAATGTGGTCAGTGATGTGGGTAGCCGTGTTCTGTCTGCAAGACAGTAGGATCTCAACTCCCGCGTCATAGTGGACAGGTAACTGAAAGAATTGCAGGAAAGTCGAGGCAAGGGAGGTAAAGGTGGCATGGGTCCCATGGGGCTGCTCGATGTACCACTTAACTGCAGAGCCAGTGAGGGTGCGTTGTAACAGGCGGAGGCAGACAGAGTCGTCCACTATGGAGTTGGAGGAACACCATAGATGGAAGGACATAATATGGTTCTTGGGGTCTTCACCTGCCTTGCCCTCAAACTTAGGGATGTCGGAG
This sequence comes from Larix kaempferi, assembly GCA_027924585.1. Lineage (NCBI taxonomy): Eukaryota > Viridiplantae > Streptophyta > Pinopsida > Pinales > Pinaceae > Larix > Larix kaempferi. The sequence continues at coordinate 4,516,431 of BSBM01001287.1, forward strand.
GGGAGCTTGGTGAGCATGTGAGGCCACGCAGGGTCGTGTCTGATGGGATCGTTAGCCAGTCTAGCTAGGTCAGGAAGGTTGAGACTAGCCATGAATGGAAAACTAGTAGAAGGATGTGACATACTAGCGGTTGAGACCATGTGGGGGCCAATGCCCCCAAGTTGAGGGGCTAGGTTTGGGATGTTGCCCCCAAGTGGAGGAACAAAAGTGGTATGGGACGGTCCTGCACCGCCAAGGGTAGTGTGAGTCACTGATGGAGTGGGGATAGGTATGCCAGCTACTGGAATGGGTACAGTGACTGGAATGGTAGATGTGGGCCCCATTGAGGGCATACCCAAAGCAGGTGTGGTAGCTGGTGTGGTGGTGGATGCTCCACCAATGGTCCCTACAAAGAAAGGGGTGCAAGTCACACCATCCATGGGGCTGGTTGGTGTAGTGTAAGTGGGGTTCTCGGACTTTGCCTCAGAATCAAAGGTAAAATAAGGGGCATCTAGATCAGGTGACGGAGTTCTATGCCATTGACGAGTGGAATCAAGTGACAAATCTCGAGATCTATGATGAGTGGTATCAAGTGATGAAGATCTATGTCTATGACGGGTGATGTCAAGTGAACCGTGCTGTGGGGGCTCTCCCCGGAGGCGTCGAGAATGTCTCGGGGACTCAATGGTGACAGATGGTGTCAAGTATCTGGGGGTTGTGTTGAGTGAAAAACAACTCAAAAAACCTAATGCAACCGAGTGTGCAAAAGGAGAGCTCAAAAAATATGGCACTCAGGCCAACAACCAACTCAAAACACTTACTGTAATAGATGTGCTACAATAAGTGGAGTATCAGCAGAAATGGTCAGAATGCCAACAAGCAGCAGAATTCCTAAAAAATAAAAATAGTGGACTCGCTAGACCAAAAGGAGGTAAGGGAGCAGGCAAACACCTAGCTAAATAGTATTCTGACTCAATTAAACATATCCTTTGCAAGGTGATGAAATCCAAGTCAGACAATATGGATAGTAGAGCCAAGTGGCTTAAGATATCCCCATACCGGGAGGGACACCGGGTAGTCAATCCTAGAAGAAAAGCAACTAAGATACCCTGTTCATGACATGTTCGGTTGGGTGAATCTGTCGTTTGGTTCTATCGTCGCTGTATCCCCATAGGGGTGATACACTGAGAACTGCGAAAGGTATCCTTTGGTTATTGAATGGATTGCGGTATTCCACTCAGGCTTTCGGAACCAGTCTGGCGACTTCAACCCTCCTAGGAGAGAGGCCTTCCCGATAAATTGGTTTTAAACCGTGTCAAAAAATACTAGGGGATTTTTGTTCCCTAATGGACAACGACTATGTCTCAAGTGTAAGCAATCGAGGGGTGTTATTTGGATGCCTATCCCCCCGATCCTACCTAACTACAAAAATTCTTATGTGTTCCCCAAGTGGGGTTAGAATGTTGGTTGTGTTAAGTAGTATTTTAGGGCTCATTTGAATTAGGTGATAGAGTGTGTGCGTGTGAGATGATGAACCCAAGTAAAAGTGCCACGGGGTGGGCAACTTTCTAAAAAATAACAATACGGAAATTAAACTTTGAAATGCAAAATCTTCTCTTTTCAATTAAAATGCTGAAATTTAAAAAATATTCTGTAAATGGAACATAAATAATACTGCAGAAAAAAGGCTGTAGGGAAGTATGGCTGCAGATAGGACAGATGGCTGTGCAGGTGCAGAAAATATTGCAGCAAAGTGTTGGATTCAAAACAGTGAAAAAAGTGCAAAAAACAGACCGTGGGTCTGTGGAAAATCTGAGCAGTCGGACTGCGGGAAACAGCGCAACAATCACAGATAGACCGCGGGAAAAAGGTCGAAAGTCGTAGGCGGGTTGTAGGAAAATGGCTGAAAGCCGTAGGCGGGTTGCAGGAAAATGGATGAAAGCCGTAGGCGGGATGCGGGAAGAAGGCCGAAAGACACAGGTGGGTTGCAGGAAAATGGCTGAAAGCCGCAAGCGGGATGCGGGAAAAAGGCCAAAAGACACAAGCGGGTTACATAAAAATGGCTGAAAGCCGCAAGCGGGACGCAAGAAAAAGGCCAAAAGACACAAACGGGTTGCAGAAAAATGGTTGAAAGCCGCAAGCGGGATGCGGGAAAAATGCCAAAAGACGCAGGTGGGTTGCAGAAAAATGGCTGAAAGCCGCAAGCGGCCCGCGGAAAAATGGGTTAACAGCCGTGATCGGACCGCACGAAACAAGCAAATAGCTGCGGTCAGAGCGCAGGTAACAGACTAGAAACCATCGATAGATCGCTGGAAACAGTCTGAGAGCCGCGGTCAGATCACAGGTAAATGCCTGAAATACGCGGTTGGAACACAACTACGGGGGGGAAAAGACGCGGTTGACGACAGCCAAAAGGGACAGCCAAAAGGAAAAAATAGAAAATTATTGCTGAAAATTAAAAACGTTCAAAACTGTAAAACTATAACCAGAAATTCAAAGGAACACAAGGGGAGTCACCAAAACTGTAGCTAGGGTTTTCACCCTAGCTTATGCAAATGAGCACCTACTAAGGAGAAGGGACTCCTTAGTAGCAGTTCAGAAAAACAATAAATGAAAAACAATATAGTAAAATGGTAATTATTCTAAACATGTGCATAAAACAGAAAAGTCAAGATAATAAAAATGGTTTTTGTATTGATTATACCTCCAATGTGAAGGTTGGTGAAGCCTTTGCAGCAATCCAAGAGGGTTGCTTCCAAGCTTCCATTTTTGCTCCTTTCTCTTTCTCCAAAGGGATTTGGAAATGGGCCAAAGGGGCACTCAAGTGTGAAAGTAGCTCAAGGGTGAGCTAGGGTTTCAGGAGTGATTTTGGTAGAGTAAGGGTGTGTTTAACTATGGATGTGAAATGAGGGGCCTCCATCACCTATTTATAGGTTTTTAGTGGTGGAGTGCTGGCCCATGGTTTTGGGCACCATATGGTTTAGGTCAGTTGTATAGGGTTTTTGCTTCCTTTTTCCCTCTTTTTCCTCTTTTTTGTATTTTTTATTCCGTTTTTAGAGGGTTTTTGCTATTTTGGAGGAATTTTGGATTATTTTAGGGGGAAAAGGGGTTTTTTGGCCTTTTGGAGGCTTTTTTAATGTTTTTTTGGCCTTTTGGAGGCTTTTTAATGGGTTTCTTAAGGTTTTGGAGGCAAATATGGTAGGAAATATGGACAAATGAGTCATGTAATGGGTAGATGAGGTAGTGAGCACTTTTTGGGTGTTAAAAAGTGTTACAAAGATCCATGAGACATACGGTGATAGAAAAATAGAAATATAGGAGAACTGTGTATGTGGCAGAAGAACTGTGGTGATGTATCTGTATTTTGTTGCGAAGGGTAATATGACATGATGGAGTTTTAGCATCATCTTTGTGTCTATTCCTGCTTTCTATTATGAATGTGATGTATAGCTGTGGTATGAATCTGTGAATGATGTGATGTTTCCTTACTGCAAATGATGTTATAATGTTAGATCTATTCGCACAGTTATGGTTCTGCTGATAATGTGATCTATTGAATGATGATGTGATTATGTCTAAAGCATAAGTTGAATAGTTAGATCTGTTAGATAATTCTGCATTAAGTTGACAAATTGATGCACAAAAGTCCTCCTTCTTTCGTTGGAAACGTGGTTCCATCATCTCTCCCTTGAATGCCTCGGGTGAGACATCATCTGTTCTGCAGGTGTTCTCGGATGGGATAAAACCCGTCTGGGATGGTGCTTAGGTAGATCGCGGTCGTTTGGATGTCGACAGAGTGAGGAACCCCTGTCAACTGGGTTTGCATCAACAAATGACATATACTGTTGTGCTCATTGCTACTCGCCAAAAAGTCTCTGGCAGATTAGCTTCCAACAACATTGTTCTTGCATCTTCTTGAATAGTTTTCTTCTTTCTTTCTACCACCTCGTTTTGTTGAGGGTTCAAGATGCACAGTATTTCCTTTTGATTCCATTTATATCACATAAATTTTTGAAATCACCTAAGGTGAATTCACCTCCATTATCCAAGCGTAGGCACTTAATTTTTTGTCCACATTCATTTTCTGTTTTAGCTTTGAAAAGCTTGAATTTTTCAAAAGCTTCAGACTTATTTCTTAAGAATGTGACCCATGTCATGCATGAGAAATCATCAATGAAATGCTTGAAGTATAGCTCACCTTGAAGAGTTTGGACTCTTGCTGGTCCACATAGGTCTGTGTGGAATAACTCCAAGGGATGTGATGTTGATTGATAAGTTTTTGCCTTGAAGTTTGTTCTCATTTGCTTTCCATGTTGGCATGACCCACACATCTTGTTTGTAGGTTTGATAATTTTTGGCATCCCTCTGACTGCATCTAGTTGACTGATTTTTAGAATATTATCAAATTTTAGATGTGCTAATCTCTTGTGCCACAACCAACTGTTGTCATGTTGACTGACAAGGAACCTTTCTCCTTCTATTTATTCTAATACATAAACACTTCCTGTTGATCTAATTCCTCTTACTATAACTTGTTTATACCCATTTCTTCTTATTTCACAATGATGGGAAAAAAAGGTGACATTGTGATCAACATCACATAATTGTCCAACACTTATCAGATCATGTTTTAGTCCCTCAACATAAAGAACATTCTGTGCCTTTGCATTTTTTGTGAAGGCCACAGTCCCTTTTCCCAATATTTTTGCAGTTTCATTATCTCCAAATGCTACATCACCACCTTTTTCCCTTTTTAATGTAAGAAACTTGCCTTTGTCTCCATTCATGTGCTTATTGCACCCGCTATCAATATACCATTTATTTTCATTCTTTTGAGCATAGAGAGCTATCCCACAAATGTCACTTGTGGTCTTTTCACCAACAGTTTCCAACCTGCAATTTTTAGACGTGTGTCCAAAGTTTTTGCACTTGGTGCATTCAAATTCTTATGGTTCTAGTAAAACCCTTCTTGGGTGTCCTACAATCGATGGATTTGTGTCCAAACTTATAACAATTATAGCAATGCCCAAAGAATGAATTTTGATACCTGGAAAAGATCAGACTTCTTGAAGCCTGAAATGAGTGATTTGTTGTAGCTGACTTTGTCTTATCTTCCTTGCTCATGCTGACTTGATGGTCCTCTGATTTTCTTAGATAGATTACTTCCTTTTGTAGCTTTTCACATTCCTTCTTCCTCACAACTAGTTGTCTTTATGCCTCAATCAGAGGCTCTTGAGTTTTATGAATATTATCCTTGAGTTTAGAGATTGCTTTATTGATTTCCAAAATTGGGCGTTCTGCTGCAGGCTAATTTATTGATGTGTATTCAATCATACTTTTGATACCAACATCTAAATGCTAAGACAGTAGGTTTGATTTCTCAAGTTTTTCTTTGAGAGAGTTGACTTTGTCTTCTTTTCTTTGTAATGCCAAACCTAGTCTTTTGGCCCACTGATTTTTTGCAATTTGGTACTCCTATTCTTGCTTTTCATTTGCATTCTTTAGGTTCTCAATTTCATCCAAGGCAACAATGATTTCTTCCTCGAGATCAACTACACCCTCATCATGCTTTGAGACATCTTCATTGTTTTCTTGTGCTAGAAACAAGATCTCATTTCTTTCAAAAACTTATTCTTCTTCTTCTTCACCATCTGAAACTCCTTCATCTTCTACCTTGGAGAATATTGTTTCTTTGCTTGCAAATATTCTATCTCCAAAAAATACTCTAGGATTTAATTGCTTATGCATGTCCTTTAATGGACATTTGGCTTCAAAATGCCCAATTTTGCCACAATTAAAACGCTTCAACGAGAGTTTTCCTTTGTATCTTCCAGTCCCTCTTTGAAGCTTACTGAAAAAAAATTCCATCTCTTCATCGGATATTTCAGAGTCTAGTAGACAAGGTTCACGAAGTCGATCATTGCTTTTAGTTGCCTTGAATGCTGCTTCATTTTTCCTGGGTTCTTGAATTCTCATCTCATGTGCCGTTAGAATTCCCTGAAGTTCTTCTACTTTTAATTCATCCAATTTTTCCCTATCTTCAATGACAGATACTTTGGGATTGTATTTGGATGTCAAGGTTCTGAGGACCTTTTGAACCACTAACTTTGGTTCCATTGTTTCACCAAGACCTCTCATGGTGTTCACAACTTCTTCTACCTTTTGAAAATAGGCGTCTACATATTCTTCTTCTCTCATCTTTAGACTTTCAAATTTACTTTTGTATGTCTAGAGCTTAGCTTGTTGAACTTTAGAGTCTCCTTGATAAATGGTGGCTAACTTGTCCCACATTTCCTTAGCTATGGTATAGTTCATAACTTTGAAAAATTTAGTCTCACTCAGCCCTGCTAAAATAGCATTCATAGCCTTAGAATTTTTTCCACAGTCCTCTATTTCATCTTCAGAAGTAGGACCATTTTTTGGTTCCTTATATCCATTTTTTACTATTTTCCATACCTCAAACCCTAGAGAGATTAGGTAAGCATTCATCCTCTTACTCCAATAAATGTAATTGCTCCCATCAAATATCGGAATGTCCCTGAACTTAGATCCACCCATTGTGTGTTACTTAGGATCTTCTTCAAGCTGTCAAGCCTTTTGTGAAGAACCTTGCTCTGATACTAAATGAGAAACACACAACACTAAGAGGGGGGGATGAATTGGTGTTGTAAGATCTTAATACATTTTATAAATCAAAAGCAATATATTGATCAAGTAATATTTACTTAGAACAACATAGCCATCAAAATAATATCAACAAAGAATTGCTCCACTTTATATAAATATGAACTTTATATATGAAAAGTCTGTGCTGCAACATAGAGTACATATACTAGCTACAACTAGTCAATCAAAGGCTTCAACCTTAATCAATAACTCATCCTCAGCTTCAACTAAGATGGTTTAAACAAGATACAACATGAATATGGACACAGGATTGTCCCCTTGCACCACCCTTCCTCCCAATCAAGGATTGATCTTAAATTAATCCAATTTACAAAGATTTGCAAAGATGAAAGATAAAATTAACTGTTTTGTTCTAATTTCTTCAAAGATCAATCATCTCCAGTATACTTTCTTAATCTTTTGATCTCACCAATTTGTTATGTAGCCTCCAAAAGTATATCTTGCAACGATCCAAGGTACTATCCTCCTTCTGCCCGCTCCTCATCCTTCCTCTTCACTGCTACACCTGTTGGTTTTCTGCTACCCCCGAGCTATCCTCTCTTTCTTCCTCCGAAAAATATCAGAGCTACTTCCCCTCCGAATTCAAAGTTCCCTTCACCGAGTTTTCAAGAGCTCCCTCACTCCACCAAAGATTTTTAGAGTTGCTCTACCTCCATGAGTCTTCCACACTATCTCCTTCAAAGTTCAGAGCTTTTCCACGACCCCCCTGCTCCTCTACCCCCTGAGCTCAGAGCTCTCTCCTTCACACTCCACCGAGATTCACTTCAAATCCATACACTCACCCAAAACAACGAATTGGCCCTTCTATTTATACTAGAAGTTGCTCATGTTTTTGAGGAGGCCGACATTTCCAAAATAGAGCAAATAATATATATTTATTTCATTTATGGATTTGTGGAGGCTGACTAGTCTTCATTTAATTAAATGTTTCGTGCTTCCACATTGGCATTCAAGTTTATTTTTCATTTTTTAAACCCGCGAGGACCATTTTAACGCTCCATGGGTATGCTCGCAGGAGGCCATTAACCCCTACCTGCGAGGGTTTATACACATGCCCTCAGCCTCTTTCAATTTCTTTATTTAAACAAGCCTGCAGTCTCATGTTCTGGATGCCCGCAGAGGCTAGGAGAGATGCCCGCAACTGGGGTTTCGGTGATGCTCGTAGCTAGTGTATTGAGATTCCCATAAGGGTTTCCATCATGCATATTTATTTTCCATTTGCATGCCTGCAATCTTATGCTTACTTGGCATTTGTATTTTTTATTTTCCATGTCACTAAGTCATTCTTGATTGTCCAAATGGTCATCTGGCCCATCACTCATTCTTGTTTTGTTTGTCTTGTCCAAGTTATGATCCAACCATGAAATTTGTCCACCTCATCATCTAGGGTATTAGGGCCATCTCCAAATGACCACAAAATTGGTCATTTGGCTCATTAGGTGGTCCAATGCCCATCACTTTGTCCACTCTATCTATGTCATCAAGCTTGCCATCCAATGCCCAGCACTTTGTCCAGTCAATCCTTTCTCATTAATCTTGTCATCAATGACAATCCTATTCATCACATCATCCATTCTAACATTAAATGAATCATGGATCAAATTATTTGTACCATCATCTTCAACTATGTTATCAGTATGATCATCTTCTTCAATATGATCATTAACTTGTTCTCCATTATTCATAGCTCCATGTTTCTCTGGTACTTGTTCTGAAAGAAATTCCTCTGGATGATATGCTGCAGGATGTCTTTCCTTTATAATTACATGAAACCATCAATAGATAAAAGTTAATATAATAAATTCAAATGCAAAATGTAAAAATTTCAAACGCAAAATGTAAAAAAATTTGTGATGCATTTAAAATGTAACAAATTTTGTATGGTTAATAGAGAATATTATATAATCAACAATGCAATCACTGTAATGTTGATGTTTTCTTTTTTCATTGAGAGAAGTGAGGTGCTCTGATTTTTCTTGGTAAACAAAACATGCAATCAATCAAATAGATCAGTCAACTACTCGTTATTATTACCTTTGAGTGTAATACAAACAAGAAGAGAAAAATACAAGTAAAACTACAAATAGCAGGTTAAAAATGACTATTTTCATGAGTGGTCTCTACAGTTAGATAAGAAGGGGAAACAATAAGGGTCTAGTCGCTACTTTAGTGATGAAAAGAACAACATCCAATTGTACTATTGGTCAAATAGGTGCATCCAAACTATCCAAGAGACATAAAAATTTACCCAATTACTGAGCAAAGCTACTCAAATATAACTCAAAATTTCCCATAATGTCCACTAAGGTAAGATAAACAATGCTATGGTTTCTATAGAGAAAATAGAAGAGAAACAACATGCCAATATAGTCGTTATTTCTATTATCATGGAAAGTGTCACAAATCTAGAGAGCTAAGTGCTTTCCCCGGTGAGTGGGTTAGTCTCACTAACGAACAAATAAATGAGTTATTCTACTATACCCTAGATTCAACATGCACACAAGAAAAAAATATTATAATAAATATTAAATATTAAAATAATATTTATTGTCCATGTTAGTCCCCATCTATTGAAACCATCAATAGATAAAAGTTAATATAAGAAATATTAAAATAATACATACATTTACAAAAGCAATCAAAATAAAAACATATATAATGCAAAACTTACAAATGGATGATATTCATGTCCCCCCTCAGCGTGTCCATGTTCCCTACAATGTTTTCTGGCTGTTGTGATCAAAATTATTCTCCTCTTAAAGCTCTTGCATTGACTACATGGACAATAGCATTTCCCATCACCCCTTCTTTTCACTCCTTCCCACAATCTAGCAAGCAATTGTCGATTTTGTTCATATGGATTAGGAATATTGCTAGTTGACATTTTCTCGTAAAAGCTTGAATGAAGATTATCGATCTTAGAAAATAAAGCTCCACACTTCGCCTGCTTTAATCACAAAAACAATAGAAATAATGAAAAACAATCTGCCGAAAAACAGTCTGCCAAATAAAAAAACTTCCGCAAACCGTCGCTTATATAACAAACATGTTAGAATGTTTCAAAATTTATAGGTTTTAAAATATAACCTTTCATCAGATATCCAACAAATTGAACTTAGTTACCATTGGAGAGTACATGTCAGATATCCGACATTCTAGTGCATGATCTGCTGTCAGAGATTCGACATTCTCGGGCATCACATGACATCGGATATCTGAAGGCCAGGACTATAGTATATGGTCGGATATAGGACATCCTCAAGCTTAATATTAGGTCGGCTATCCGACACCACTGGTCACTATTCGTCGGAGCTTGTCAAATATTCAAGGGTCATCGAATATCCGATGGACCCTTCTATCAATTTAAAAAAAAATCATCAACTTTCGTAATTTTGAAGGTGAAATCCGATGACACGGTCCTTTTCATCCGATGTCATCAGATTTTCTCGTTGGATTTTGGGTTGAAATTCTGTAGTGTCATCTTCATTGTCAGTTACTAGATATTCAGGTTCTTGTGGATCTGGATCTAACATTCACTCAAAATGAGTTCTCTTCCTCTTGGGAAGAAGTGGATCATGCTCCAAAAACATGTGCTTGAGTTCTTCAACAATGGATGCAAGCGAATATGGAGGCTTCCTAAACTTGCTCTTCCTAACAAGCATGCTGAGAAAAAATAAAATAATATGAAGATCATTATGGAGCATATGATTTGAACCAACAGAAGTAGAATCAACTCCATGAATGTGTAGATAGTTCTTTGATATCTCCTTTGAATCAACATAGGTGAGATCATAACTAAATGAACTATGATATGATGATGGTAACTTGGAATTCAAATCAGATCCATGAATTGAAAGATGGTTTCATATGATCTCCTTTCAACCAACAAAGTGAGATCAAAACCAAAATCACAAGGATATGCATGAGACTTGAAACCAAGTGAATGATGGTGTATTCCATCTTCAGTGAAACTCTGAAAACATGTGCCAATGACCAAATAGGATTCCATAGGAAGAATTTGATCAAGGAGGGCGAATGCATTGCCTCTCAAATATGATTTTACCTCCAAAATACTCAGTAGGTCATCATCTTGCACATCAACAGGCTCATGGGAAGTAGAGATTTTGAAAGTCTCTTCAACTTCTAGAGTAGTAGTTGACATCTCTTTCTCAGAATTTGAATAAGAAGATAGATCAAATCCTGAAACCATGTCTTGTATTTCAACTTCATCTCGAACAACTTCATCATGAGAGATGATGGAGGCCAAATCATGCATACAGAGAGCACTTGAGGTAGTACTACTGGGCTTATTCTCCAAATGGATAACATCATCCTCTTCCTTCTTTCAAAATAATCTTTCCAATATTTTCTAGTTATCAATTGGATGTTCTGTAGGACCAATGAGGTACTCCATATTGGAAATCATAGCAGTACATATTGTTGCTGAGGCTCTGTCACAATCATCTAGCCAATCTTCTTCCTCTTCATAGGAAGCAAAATCTCTCTTAACACCAATACACATATAGAAAAGACCATATCTCTTCAGGTATGCTATCATCTTGGGTTTCCATTCTTCATATTTGTATGAAGAGAGAGAAGGGATTTCTTTCAGATTCATGGAAGCTGTTGTTGAATTTGAATCTACTGCTGTAACTACAGAAAACTGCTACAACTGTAGGAAACTATTGCAACTGCAGAAACTACTGCAACTATAGAAACTACTGCAACTGCAGAAAACTTTGAAACTGCTGCAACTGCAGAAAAATTTGAATAACCTACAAAAACAATGGAGATCCATAGTAGCTTCTGAATTTGAATCTATTGAAGATGGATTCGAATGATGGAATAAACCTACAAAACAAATGAAATTGTTCATGGAGATTTGCTGCAAATCAAGAGAACACTGCCTTAGGACAATGAGCACATCTGATTGGATTATTCACACCTGGCTAGACCTCACTGGATTGCTCCAGTGAATTCAAGAGAATTGCACCAGGAATTGCTGTGGAAATTCAGAGGCTTCTGGTGCTCAAATAAAGACAACTGCTCAATGAATTGCTGCAACTACTGCAATGGCTACAACTGCTACTGCAGTAATTCGAATAGATGGCTCCAGCTCTAATACCATGTGACAATCTGTAAAAAGAACTCACAACTAGAAAAAATATCATTAATCTCACTCAAGAATTGCAGAGAAGAAAGAAGAATAGATTAATCAATAATCACTCATTAACATAGAAAATGGAGAAATCTGCAGTATAATCATACATCAGCTATAAGATGGCATTGTGAAAATTGAATACAATGATATGACTGTCAAGTGAATTCAAATAGGACAAAGTTAATTCGAATTCTCCTCAGTGTGTAGCTTGGATAGCATTGGAGACATCATCCAATCAGTGGTAGTAGTCACAAATAGTCAAAATTCAGTCAAATGTGTCTAACTGAACCATGTGAGCACAAATCAGGGGATGAAGACTCCAAGGAGGATGCATCAGGTTGTTAGTAGGTCAAGTGGCACTCCAAAAGAGGCAAATGGGACCTACAGGCAGTTAAACTTAGCAATAAATGCAAGAACTAGTCAATCAATGCTCTAAGTGATTGTTAAACTCCAAGTAGGTGAGGTAGGGCGCATATGTCATCCAGATGAGCAAAACAAGGTGCATCGGGTAGGTAGAAAGGATACTGAGGGCTGTAGACAAGCACTAGGGGGATGAAAACAGGCTCTAGGTGCTAGTGAGACCACCATACTGATGACTGGATGCATGCAGAATGCATGCAAGCATGCAAATATAAAAAATGATGGTGAGAATATTCCAACATCTCTTTCAGCTATTTCTATGTCTATTCCAAACTGGTTGCAATCTGTTCAATAGGGCTATACCAATGACTCTTCATTATCTCAAATCATCCAACTCTTAGCCAACAACTCTTCTGTTGTACCGCATTATTCTTGTGATGGTGCTTCCCTGAGATATGAGGGTCGTATGGTGCTTCACTAGAGCACAGATCTTCAATAGGCTGTCTTCTATGAACTCCATGCTTCTCCATCGACAGGGCACTATGGGTTCCTCAAAACGTATGAGTAGGGACAGCGTAACTTATTTCGGCAGGGGATGAAAAGGACAATTCAACAGATGGTGGTTGAATGTGATACCTGCCACCACAATAAGGGTGAAACGACACTCGTTTTGGGATTGATCGAACCTTTGTTGTTATACCTCAAAGTACCACTTTCAACCTTCATGTCATATCCTCAACATGTGACACTTTATGACACTACCACGTAATGAGCGATGAACCTTGTTGGTACCCTCCTTGGTCTCATCTACACCTTCTGGAGACAAATCCACCTTGATTTGGTTGAAAGCCACCTCATTTGGTCACTTTCCACCTCACCTGAATATCCTTTGTCAATATTTTTGCGACAAGACGCGAAAATTCCATATTTTCGCGTTATGCCTACCCGATAGGGCGCGAAAATACCTATATTTTCGCATTGTGCTTGGTTCAAGGGGTGCAAAAATTCCTTCAAACTACCTTTTGGCTTGGTTTGTGGATCTTACCCTCCGGGAGATTTTCTCTGGATTGGACCTCCTGCTCGATCCTAACTTACTTTCCTCGATTAGATTAGATCAACCCCTTGATCCACTAATTACTCATGTAGATCCACCTTCCTCTCTAAGTGGTTGGCCTCCCACATCCTAAAAGAAGGAGGTCATCCATGAGCCAAAAGGAGGGAATTTTGAGGCATCAAACCTATGGTCCTAGGGGATTTGTAGAGATAGTTAGAGAAGGAGCTTTGGAAGAGGAGTTATTGCTTGGACATCAAGGGTAACTGTACTTTGATCTTCTTGAGTTCTTATCAATATAACTTATCGTATTTTCCTATGTGTTTTTTTCATATGTATGAATGCATGCTATGCTTTGTATAAAGTAGATCTTAACTTAGACATCTAGCGCTTGGAAGTGTTGTTCTTTGTGATATTCAAATAGGTTCCGGTCTTGGAGGTCAAGCTGAGGCTAGAGCAGGGACAACCGACAGGTTCAAGGTGAGTTTTATCATTCTCCCATCTCTCAATGCTTAGAATTTGATGATAATGTGTTAGATCTAGAAAATAGATAACTATTTGTTTTGATTTTGTCTTAGATTGAACTTGTAGGAGCTTGTTTTGATCTTTGTAGTAGATCTAACTATCTGTACGACGGATTTGCTTACACATAAATTGGCGACTCCACTGGCTATAGATCCAGTTTTCATTTGATTTTGAAACCTTGTTTTTCTTATCATTTGATTCCTTTCCTCTGCATATTTTTAGACTTTTACCTTCAATATCAGTTTTGATCCTCTACACTTTTGTGGGACTGCAAACTCGAGAAAGATATTTTTTTTTTTCAAAACTTGCGCCCTTACTCACAGTAAAATTTTGTGCCCCCTCCCTATTTACCAGTGCGAAAATTCCAAAAATTTTGTGCCCCTGTCATGTGCCAGAACGCGAAAATCTTTATATTTCGCACATGGGTTACCTTGTACCCCGCTAAAATATCCTGTGTGTACATCAAATTGGTTTTTTGCTTGATTTCTTTCTGACTTCTGAAGTTCTGATCTTACAAACTGATTTCATCTCTCTGATGTTGATCAGACTTATGTGATCTAGGTTAATCCCTACATCATTTTTGCATTTTCTTGTTAAACCCCTTTTAGGCCTTTGCTTGCATTTTTTAGTGTATTTGAAGAAGCTCAAGTGTATTGGGAGTTATGGCATTGATTTAATCGTCCACTACACTGCTACTACCTTCTTACACTTCTGCATTATATTTCCATATTCAGTCTGATCTGCATCAAAATTTTTGAAGCATCATTTAATTTGTTTGATTGATTTTTCATCGGTTTTCTTTTCATGAGTTAAGGTGACAAGAAGTTAGGATATTTTCCTTCTTAATATTTTATTGCAAAAGTGATTTTTACTGTAAATTCGAGGCAAGATATTTGTATGCATTTTGTTCCTTGAATGAATATTGAGAACTCTTATTATTTGGAAACATTTCTTTGCATTTCAATTGACCTAATTGGATTAGAAATTTTTAACTCTCTTTCCTCCCCTTCGCTTAAAGATCACAATATTCATTGCAATTAGAAGACACATTTCATTTTACTTGTCACACATTTGCGCTCATTTAGAAGTAGAAGACAGAACAATTTTTGGATTCATTTTGTTTCTGAAAGAGTAGTTGTAGTTTGGCATAAAAGAAAAAATACAAATGTGACTGATTTTTTCCTATTTTTGAAAATTTTGTGCTTGTTTAGTATTTGGATCGAAGAACTCTCCATTCCTTGTAGCTAGATATTTTCATTGAAAGGAAAAGTGTATTGATTCATTCACATTGCATGGTTTGAGTCAAGTCGCGACACCATCAGTTGCACTTCCACTACCCACTTCAGTAAGACAACCAAACACTAAAATTTACCCCTAACTCAACACACTTTAACCTCACTTGAAGATACAAAATAATTTTTTAGTTAAGTAGGACATCGAGGATAGGAATCTAAATAATTCTCCCCTATCACTTCACATCTAAAACATAATTGTTGTCTTTTAGGGTACTCAAATCCTCTCGTATTTCCTCACAAAGTCATTGACCAGTTTGTTGAGAGGGCCTCTTGTTCAACAGGGATAAGTAGTGAGGAATGGTTGTGGATGGACTTTGTGGAATGCGCACTCCACTTAGTAGCTAAGGACATCAATCCATTGTCTTCCTTGTATTTTTCGGCCTCCATACCGGTTGTACGAGGGATCGAAGTAACAAGCAATAGTTAACCTTCTTGGATGTGTCATGAACGAGTGTCATGTCCCAAATTTGGCATTGGGTCACAATGGCCTAATCACATTGGCCATATTCATTAGAGTTTGTCAAATTGATGCTAAAGGTCAAATAATTGCTAAGGAGGGAAATTACTAGTTTCCTAGGTTTGGGGTGGAAGCTTTGGGATTGTAAATAATGGGGATAATAAATGATGTTGGAACATTAGGATGGCATAAATATTTAATAAAGGAGATAAATAAATATATACAATTGAAAATCAAATTGGAATTTGATCATGAAGACACATGGAGGAAGTGAGACCCACACAAGCTAGAATGTGTGTGCCACATGGCATCCTCTTCTTGCAATTTTGAATCTATGGGAAGCCTAATGTTCTTGGGATGAGTTATAAGGTCAATAATACTTGTCATGAGTCAATGAGGTCAAAATATAGAGGAAGAGTAACTCCCATGGAAGAGGAAGAGGCAATTTGGATATAGTGAGACACTTGGGCTAGATTCCCTAGCTCTATGACAACAATGATGAAGATGCTATGACACCTATGACAAAAATCAGACCTGAAGGCTGACATATGACATATATGACATGTCAGGGCTAAATATAGACTCCAAGAGGGCGCTCAAGGGTGTAGGGAAGCTAATATGCTTCCACATGTGATTTGGTGGAAGTGGGAGACTAGGAATTGTTGTACAAGTGGCGTTCTTTGGAATCTCTTCCCAACTTGATTTGGCATGAGTCTCTTGGAAGGAATTCGACCCATGGAGGAAATTATAAGTTTATAAATGTCAATAAAAAAGAATGAAACCAACTTTTGATCATTTGAGAAATTTGCAATTGCATTTGTGAAGAAGGAGAGCTAGTGGATGACTAGTTTCTTGCCTTAACCAATTTCGAGGGTGAAAGATTCCCATCCAAGTTGGTAATTGGAAAGGCCATTCAGACATTTCATTTGGAGATTTAATGGAGTCTTTATTTGCAGGTGTAAGCTATAGGGCAGCTTATGGTTTGTTCTATTGCAACACATTCTCTCAACCATTTCCAGTTTTGATGGCATATTCTTGATCCTGGAGGGAGGGCGTTTTTGGTGAGCTATTGTACTCTTTTGGAGAGCTTCTAATGCCCCATATCTTTGTAATATGAATTAAATACTCTGTTATTCATCTCCAGAAAGTTTCAGCTCAAAATTCCAAGTAGAAATGTATAAATATCAATTTTAATGAAGGAACAATGCCATTTCCCCACTACCTTGTTGAGAACCAATGTATTGATGATAAATTCAAATGGAAGAATGATTATCTGATGTATTTATGATGTATGGACTTCCATTGATGATTATTACAAGTTTCATGTTCAAAACGTAAGCATTTGAATCCATTTTACTCAGTTTATTTGCATTTGTAAGAGATTTGGTGCCATTTCCCCAAGGGTCGAACTAGTGATTTGTGTTGATGTTTGGGAGAAGTTTAGAACATACTTAATGAATTATTAATGGTGAACATGAGACCTAAATAATTTCCCTTAGACATAACATACCTCTTTTCATAATTTGGAGTGGTTTTGGAGGAATTTGGAGAGCCATTTTCAGAACTTACCCTGGGGGGATTCGAACCCCAAATTACTAGTTAATTCCTATACCTTGTCTAGAACATTAAACAAGTTTTCAGAAGTATTTGGAGGGTCCTAAATGATAATTTAACATTATATTAAATTATTAACATAATTCATACACCTTCTCGGAATATTTGGTAGCATTTGGAGCCAATGGGAGTCCTAGAGACCAATACTAGTCAAAAGGGAAATCATTAGTAAAGTTACCTACATTGGCCAGAATTGAAAGAGGATTTTCAGAATTAATTTAAAGGTCCAAAGGCATCCCCGAAACAAATATTTATGTTCTAATATCATTCATATACTTTCTCAGAATATTTGGGATCATTTGGGGCAAATTTGGGACCTAGGCATCAAAACTAGTCAAAGGTCGAAATTGGGGAAAAAGTGGAAAATTGGGCATTTTAATAAAAATTTCGAAAATGGTCATTGCAAGTGGTATCAGAGCATGGTCTTGGAACCTAATGTGGTAGAACATTAATGAATACCAGGAGTCAAAGAAATAAGCCACCACCCTTAGAAACTAAAACTGGATGTACTTTGGTGAAAGGCAAGAAGTAGGAAAAGAAGTGCATTCCTTGGTCACCATGAGTAAGGATGATAAAGGAAACTTAGAGGAGAATGAGGAGTTTAGAAAATTAATTAAACCATCCTTTGAAGACAAGTGGAGGAAATTCTTTCAAGAGTTCAAATTTTTGGTTAGTGGACTTGGCAGCAATTCGGAAAAAAGAATGAGCAATGGTTCTCTTTTCAAGGAAAAGAAGGAATTGGATGAAACAATTTATGCCACAAAGGAGGAAGCTCAGGTAATAGTGGAAAATTAGGTACATGTTGATATGCAGGTGCTTGAATATTCTACACTCAAACAAGAATAAGAACAAGCACTTGTCCTTTTTCAGATGGATTACGAGTTGCCTCATGGAGAGAGTTGCAAAGCCTTGGAGGAGGCACACGATCTCACAATAGTTGGACCAGCCAATTATGGAGAAGATGAATTAAATATTTCAATGGGTAATAATTGTAAGGATTTAAGGTTGGTTCATAATTCCTCACCCCCTACTTCTTTTTCAGCCACATCGATTGGGGATGAAAATTGGGTGAAAGGTTTTTTTTCTAATGGTGCCACATGAGGGGTATGAAACTCCTACCTCTCCTTTTGATGATGACATGAATAGAGCACCTGATTATTTACAATTGCAGCAACATATTGTTTTACCTTATGATGATACATATTCTCATGGATGTATGGGTGAGACTTCTTTGAGTCCTTTGAAGTCCCCTTGTTTTTCTTGCTCATTATTTGGTTCAAATTTTAATGGAGATTCTTCACTCACTTCTCGGATGAAAGAATGCATGGCTGAATATTATGATGCATATCACATTCTTTTGGAGCAACATTATTGAACATGGGATCCTCACCTATGTCATTGGAGCAGGTTTGATAGGTCACTTGAAGATTGTATGCACCTAGCAAATGGTGTTCTACTTACTTGGAGGTATAAGCACTTTCATGATTCTTTGATGAATCATCTTCTTGATGTACATTTTCATTATGTTGTTATGTACTTTGATGATATATATTTTGTACTCATTATGTTTGCAAGAATGAATACAAGAAAATGGGATCCAGGAATCCTCTTATCTGATGGTATGGGAGCACTTTTAATTGTTGGGGTGCAATACAAGCAATGGGATCCTGGAATAATTTTGTTTCATTGGTTTCAAATTTTTTGGGGAAACAAGCAGTATGGGAGATGGATTCCACACTTAATAAAGTGATTTTTATCAGAGTACTGTAGTAGCAAGCATGGTGGTTCCTCTCTAAAATCTTCATGGAAACTCAAACACTCAAGGTTGGGCAATTCAATGGCAACTTCAAAGCATTATACAGAAAGCAGGTTCTTCAACACCCATGTTTGAAATTGCTTGAGGACAAGCAATATTGGGAAGGGAGGATTTTTCATGTCCCAAATTTGGAATTGGGTTACAATGGCCTAATCACATTGGCCATATTCATTAGAGTTTGTCAAAATGATGCTAAAAGTCAAATAATTGCCAAGGAGGGAAATTACTAGTTTCCTAGGTTTGGGGTGGAAGCTTTGGGATTGTGAATAATGGGGATAATAAATGATGTTGGAACATTAGAATGGCATAAATATTTAATAAAGGATATAAATAAATATATACAAGTGAAAATCAAAGTGTCATTTGATCATGAAGACACATGGAGGAAGTGAGACCCACACAAGCTAGAATGTGTGTGCCACATGGCATCCTCTTCTTGCAATTTCGAATCTATGGGAAGCCTACTGTTCTTGGGATGAGTTATAAGTTCAATAATACTTGTCATGATTCAATGAGGTCGAAATATAGAGGAAGAGTAACTCCCATGGAAGAGGAAGAGGCAATTTGGAGCTAGTGAGACACTTGGGCTAGATTCCCTAGCTCTATGACAACAATGATGAAGATGTTATGACACCTATGACACAAATAAGACCTGGAGGCTGACATATGACATATATGACATGTCATGGCTAAAAATAGACTCCAAGAGGGCTCTCAAGGGTGTTAGGGAAGATAAGATGCTTCCACATGAGATTTGGTGGAAGTGGGAGACTAGGAATTGTTGTACAAGTGGCGTTCTTTGGAATCTCTTCCCAACTTGAGTTGGCATGAGTCTCTTGGAAGGAATTCAACCCATGGAGGACATTAGAAGTTTATAAATATCAATAACAAAGAATGAAACCAGATTTTGATCATTTGAGAAGTTTGCAATTGCATTTGTGAAGAAGGAGAGCTAGTGGATGACTAGTTTCTTGCCTTAGTCAATTTCGAGGGTGAACGATTCCCATACAAGTTGGTAATTGGAAAGGCCATTCAGACCTTTCATTTGTAACTTTAATGGAGTCTTTATCTGCAGGTATAAGCTACAAGGAAGCTCATGGTTTCTTCTATTGCAACACATTCTCTCAACCATTTCTAGTTTTGATGGCATATTCTTGATCCTGGAGGGAGGGTGTTTTTGGTGAGCTATTGTACTCTTTGGGGGAGCTTCTAATGCCCCATTTATTTTTTAATATTAATTAAAAAACCTTTTCTTCATCTCCATAAAGTTTCGGGTCTAAATTCCAAGTAGAAATGTATAAATCTCAATTTTAATGAAGGAACAGTGCCATTTCCCCACTACATTGTTGAGAACCAATGTATTGATGATAAATTAGAATGGAAGAATGATTATCTGATGTATTTATGATGTATGGAATGCCATTGATGATTATTACAAGTTTCATGTTCAGCACTTAAGCATTTGAATCCATTACTCAGTTTATTTTCATTTGGAAGAGATTTGGTGCCATTTCCCCAAGGGTCGAACTAGTGATTTGTGTTGTTGTTTGGGAGAAGTTTAGAACAGACTTAATGAATGATTAATGGTGAAAATGAGACCTAAATAATGTCCCTTAGACATAGCATACCTATTTTAAGAATTTGGAGTGGGTTTGGAGGCATTTGGAGAGCCATTTTCAGAACTTACCCTGGGGGGATTCGAACCCCAAATTACTAGTTAATTCCTATACTTGGTCCAGAACATTAAACAAGTTTTCAGAAGTATTTGGATGGTCCTAAATGATCATTTAAAATCATATTAAATTATAACATCATTCATACACCTTCTCTGAATATTTGGTAGCATTTGGAGCCAATGGGAGACCTAGAGACCAATACTAGTCAAAAGGGAAATCACTAGTAAAGTTACCTGCATTGGCCAGAATTGAAAGAGGATTTGTAGAAGTATTTTAAAGGTCCAAAGGAATCCCTGAAACACATATTTATGTTCTAATATCATTCATATACCTTCTCAGAATATTTGGGATCATTTGGGGCAAATTTGGGACCTAGGCATCAAAACTAGTCAAAGATCAAAATTGGGGAAAAAGTGGAAAATTGGGCATTTTAATAAAAATTTCAAAAAGGGTCATTAAAATGAGGTAGCTTAGTGGCTTTTCTTCTAGGCATATTTTACCTAGGATCCCTTTCGGTAGAGGGATATCCTTCCACTTTGGTCTCTCATTTCGTATTGTTCAACTTGGATTTCATCACCTTGCAAAGGATACTATCTATTGAGGTCTCTAGATCTTAGTTAGGAATTTTTCCTTCTATTTCATCTTTAGAAGGTCTTTTTTAATTTCTAGTGCTACTTGTTTCCATTCTGGCCATTTTGTTATAGCTAGCTTACTGCGACACCAGTCCCAATCAAGTTTTTGGAGCTTGTTCTTTTGGCCTACGCGCCTTTTCTTTTCCTAGCTCCTCTTCTACACACTCGGTTTCTCTAGGGTTTTTGAGTTCTTTTTCACAATAAATTCCCCATAAAACTTAATCTAGGTCCATGGAAGATCAATGGAAAACACATAGACAACAAGGAAAGAATATGAAGACAGTACCTCTGGTTAGCCGACCGTCATCTTCACGCATACCCACACCCCCTACTAGCAGACTTGCTGGATAGGGGACTGTTCCACCATCAACTAGTAAGACACCACCAGCTGCTACAGTACCCCTAACACATAGCACAGTTCTAGAGACTTGTAGTATTCCAGAACTTAGTACAGTAACTGAGACTAGTGCAGTACCAGAATCCACTACTGCGTCAGAAGTCAGCACCGCAGTGGAAACTACTTTAGCCCCTGAAGTTAGTGTCTCACCTCAAACCACTGTTCTTCCAAAGGTCAACATCATTTCAGAGACTAGCACCACTCCAGTCATGCCATCATCATTTGATATTCCTAAAGGATATGTCAAGATTATTGAAGAATCTGAACCCCCACCTCCTAGAACATCCCACTTAGCTACCGACTTTAGCCAACCTTCTATACAATGGGGAACCCCACCTGTTATAAATTCTCTTCCGATTATACGTATCTATGACGTTGTATCCTCTAGTAATCAATATTTTAGAATGCCTTCTCCTGACCTCCCTTCAGCCTAAGACATCATGGCATCTATACGAGCCGAAATGGCCAATCTAGCCAACGAACAAGTGGCAACAAAACAATTTAGACGTGAAGCTTATCAGATACTGGCTTCAACTTCGCAATACTCACCTACGACCACTTATCAAGTGGTAATCTCTTGTGATTCCCCAGCACCCCAATATTCATCTTGTGATACTACTTACGGAAAATCATATGTAGGTCGGTCAGGACCCATAGCTTGGACTCAACCAGAATCCTTCCCTGATAACTCAGGAACAACAAACATCTTTGATCCAACCTCCTCATTATGGAACACAAATCTGGGCCAACCCACGACGATTTCTGCACTCTTTTCATACCCATGCAATTAATGCCCTGAATTCCTCTTCAACCTTCCCCACACTTATTGCCAGAAGATATTTTTGGCACTTCTACGGGGAATATTCCTACTATGAGAACAAACCCTACTTTCTCACTGTCATCTTCACCTTTTGTAACTAGTTCACCACTATCTTCACAAGTCGGCCCTATTCACATAGTCAGTCAATCTACATGAAAAAAATATTCCAATGTTTCTATTGGGAGAACATCTATTCCTATTGTTCGAAAACATAATGTCACTAGAGGTCATTATTCATCCACAATTACACTATTTCTGGAGGACAACCGTTTATTGGAGCCCCAAGCGGAACTAGTAACCAACCTCCTTTGTTCGGATCATCCAGTATGTGGGGACCACATGCCTCACCTTTTGGAGGACAACCATTTGTTGGTTCCCCAAGTGGGACTAATAAACAACATCCTCCATTAGCATCATCTGCTCTGTGGGGACAACACCATCAACCTGGCGGCGGACACCTTCTTGTTAAAACCCAAAGTGGAACCAACATACCTATTCCTTCGTCAGGCCCAATTCCTTCTTGGGGACAAAAATCCCACCTACTGGGGGGCATTCCATTCCTGGAAACCAAAACCAAGCCAGGGGGAAACCTAATTAACATCAGGCCTTCGTTCCCCCCAACATGAATTCTGGAATACCCTATTCCGGTGTCTGGAACACTCCATAGAACCCACCCCCTCAAACCTTGTCTCTTAATCATAGTGGAACAAATAATCAATGGGATCCATTATTCTAGTCACAACCCCCCTCTCAAGGTATGGGCAATCCACCCAATCAAGGATTTGGAAATATTCCTTGGACACAACAACCCCAAGTCTCTACACCATTTATTCCCACCCAGCAGTATGTTTAACAATCGGCATCCAACTTGATTCGGAACCACTTGATCAATCCTTTCATTCCCAATCAACAACCGATTAACTAGATGATCCCTAATGCATAAAACTTCCAACAGTACCCTGCGGGTAAAATGTACGGGTATAACATGCAACAATATGCAGTGTAGGGCCCGATAGGAATCCCTGCACCCCATCAATACTACTCATTCTTGCAACCCAACAGACAACTCCCATTTTTGGAAGCATTGGATTTACTTGACTTGTCAAGACTCATAAACGATCCCATTTGGCATGAACCATATTGGCCACCCATACCTGCCAAACTTCCATCAGACATACCCAAGTTCTATGCTAAACTCGAGGAAGACCCCAAGAACCATGTTATGACATTCCATCTGTGGTGTTCTTCCAACTCACTGATGGATGATTCCATAACATTGAGGCTCTTCCAATGTACACTTAATGGTACGACAGGAAAATGGTATATTAAGCTGCCCCAACACTCTTTCTGTGACTTCAACGCCCTTGCTATGCAGTTTTTGACACGCTTCCAGATTCCCATTCAATATGAGATTGGAACGGACCTATTAACTTCACTCTACCAATCCACTTCAACCCATATCTCCGATCACATCCATGAGTGGTAGAGACTCCAAATATTAATCAAGGCACCTATTTTGGACCAATTACTAGCTGATTGGTTCACCAAGTCATTATTGCCACCCATTGCCAGGGATGTTGCAATGGGCGGACCTGTCACGGAGGAACAAGCAATCTCTCATGCACAATATATGGATTTGGTTTATTCCCAATCCAGAACACTATACGAACTTATTCCTCACGCCCCCCGCCCCACTAATGATCCATCAAGGCTCGCTACTGAACCTCCTATCGATGGTGTAGTTTGTTCTGTGAAGGCCAAGACTGCAACTAAATCGAGTGGACAACATACTACTACTACCCCACCCTCAACTTAGGCTGCATCCAAAACTTATACTTCTCCTTCTCATACCTCTGAGGTGAATGCCATTCAATCCTTGCCACAACAATCCGGAGGGAAAAAGAAGAACAATAAAGGGAAATCCAAAAAATATTCTACTCAGCAAGAAAACCCCAAACATCAACAAGCCAAAGATGACCAACCTAAATGGAAAGCTAAGCTCCCCTGCCTCATATTTCAAGAAGATCACTACACAAAGGAATGCCCTTATTGCAAGGAATTCAATAAATTTTTTAAAGGATCTTCCCACTCGGTAGTCTTGACGGACCCTTTCCCACATCAACAACAACAAATAGTTTCACACAACCCCCCGCAAGGGGGAAACCAAAATGAAAACACTCAACTAGAGACATCTTCACACTGCGATATTCTTATGAAGAGTAACAAGATTGTTCACATAGCCACTCGTTCAAAGACATATGACTCTATATCCACTCCCAATAGGAATGGGAGTTCCAAAGACAAAACTACCTTGGAAGACATTCCAACACCTCCTTCATCAGATTCCCTTCATATTGAGAGACCTCCTACTGACATTGTGCTGCGGCCACCCAAGGCCACTATTTGAAAGGCGACATTTAATCCCAACGCGCGACCTCCCCAAAATTACAACATTGTTGACGACTTAGCTCAAGCACCTTGTTCAATGTCAACTCTCGAAGCTTTACAACATTTTCATACTCAACGTAAAACCCTATTGTCAACACTTGGAGTTCTTGATCCCGATTCTTCCAACACAATCATGTTCAATTTGGAATACTTTCAGCCACGACTATCTCATGAGTTGGCCTTTCAGATTCACACTAAAATCTATGGAAACAACATCCACCGCACCGTTTTGGATGAAGTTGCTTCCACATCGATCATTTATTTGTCATGTTGGAGAGCTATTGGCTCTCCCGAAGGGACTTAGTCCCCCACCACTTCTTGGCATGGGGTTAGACCACATGAAGTGCGGAAGTTGATAGCAACATCCATGGAAGAGAGGACCATTCATGGAGAACAAGGAGCCGACGAAAGTGTAAGATTATTTTAGTTAGTTAGAATGGGTCATATGGACCATGTTCTAACTGCCTTAGTTGGTTATAAATAGGACTATGATTGTAATCCTAAGGGCATTATATCCTATGTTAGAATCAAACTAGTAGACAAGCGGATGAATTGTGTAATGTTTTACGCTGTTTTCGGCAATTTTTGTATGGATCCAAGATAAGTGGTTTCAAACTGTCCCTGTGAGGCTTATACCGTAGGTTTTTGATGAGTTAATGCATGAAGATGTTCGGCTATGTCTATTTCTTATGTTTCTTCTCATGTTGAATGATGAATGTGATTGCTTGCTGTGATATGTTTAAAGTTATGTGGTTTATTAAGTTCTGCTGATCCGACTGCTAGTTTTACTATCTTAGTGCAAATGTCGATTACACTTTGAATATGCGAATTATGAATGAATGTATGAACTGTTAAGCATGATGCGAAGATAAAATATTTGGTTTCTATAGTGATAGAGTGAGAATTGATGCATGTCCTTCCCCCATTACGAAAACCTGGTTCCTGCATCCCCCCTAATCATCTCGGGTGACACTTCACTCGCTCTACGAGTGTTGCTCGAAAGGGTAAAACCTTTATGGGCCAGTGTTTAAGGATGTTTGGTTGGTCTCTGTTGACAGCAGTGCGAAGTGAACCCCTATCGACAAAACTCTGTCAACAAATGGTTCTGTTGTCGGGATCCTGAAGAAGAAAGAAGAATACATGCTGTGGCACTCGACGAACCTGGAGATTCAGGATTGGTTTGACAAGAAGACAGAAGAATTCGTTGAAGGAGAAAAATGGAACCCTGGGAAGACAATAAGAAGTTGGTTGCAAAAACATATCTATTCTGATATCCACGAGATGTTTTTCTGCGATTTCTCGGTATTGTTGCACAAGTGGTTGCCACAATTGACATTTAAGAAGAATAATTGTCAGGGAGATGAACTTGACCACTAGACTCCATAATTGATCCAACAGTTAAAGGGTATTGAGGGCTATCGACTTCTGGGTAGACAATATCCTAGAGGGATACGTCACTGATTTTTTCGTTGATACTATCAAATCATATAGCGACGTGGAAAGGAAATTTTTCAAAGGACCTAGAGGGAGATTCCTACTATCGCTGAAGTTGTGGATTAAGATGCTCGTCTGTGAAAAGGGCATACTGAGGATGAATTCCGATGAGTAGAATATTTGTGTGTGGAAGTTGTGGGTACCACATGAATGCGGATCCGATAGAAAGATGCAGGGTAGATGGACATGAGCGACAATGAATTTTTAAGGGAGGCTGAGGAAGATTGTGGTACCTTGAGAAGTGGGGCGATATTCCGACGACTAGAGAAGAAGAGGAGGACTAAGAGAGAGTCTCCTGAGGGGACCGGAACAGAACATTGCAAAATAGGACCAAAAGGGATGAAGCGACCTTGTTACGATGAAGAAGAAGGTTAACAGTCTACCCTAGAAGCCGAAAAGGGACGGATTGTAAGTTACAATGTACCTTCAACTCCATACACTACTGAGAACTTTGTAAGAGGAAATACAAGTTATTCGCAGAGTTGTCCTACGTGCAGCGGTAAGAGTAGCACATCTGTAAATAATAACAGTAGGAGTGCAAGAATGGAAGGTGACGACACAAAAAATGCCAATTTTCCATAGTAGCGGGACTAAGGATCCTGAACAATATCCATTCTTGTGCGAAGCAGTATGGATAGTGAAACAGGTCCAGGACGACGACATTAAGAAAGGATAGTTGGCGATGACATTTAGAGGTCGTGTGCTAGATTGGTTTATGAAGTTTATACAGGTTCCTGCAGGAGATCCAAACAAAACGCTGCCACAAATAAGGGCAGGATTGATTGACAAATTTAGAAAACCAAAGTCAGAGTCGCAATACATTACAGAACTGAAGGAAATCAAGTAGTTTCCAAACGAACCTGTATGGGAATTCGACCAGCAGTATAAAACGTTAATGGCAAAGGTGAGTTTCGGGATGAGTGACATGCAGCATAAAGAATGGTTTATCACAGGGTTGGTGCCACACATTAGTGGACCAATAATGCAACAGAAGATCAAATCCCAGTTAGAAGCGCTGGAAATTCGATGAAGCTGGAGTCTTCACCTGTTAGGATATTCCTATACTCCATCCTAGTCCTAACAACATTCTCCATTTTTGCATTTCTAGTCATGCATGCATTTTGCATGCAGTCATGATTTTGCATGCATGCATCCTAGTCATTAGTCCCAGCACCTAGGCCTCAGTTAGCTAGCCCCGGGAGCTTCTTTCTTATCATTTTTATCCCTCCTAGAGCTTAGTGCTCCCTTCTTTCACCTACCAGTTGTGAAAGGCGCCCTCTCTCACCTACCACTTAGTTTAACTTCAGTTATCTTTAGTTCTCTCCTTGATTTTAGGCTTAACTGACTATATCACTCTGATGGAACTCCAGTGAGACCAGACTGCCAATTCTGACTCCAGTTAGCTCCTCATGCGCCCTCCATTGAGCCTCCTTCATTCAGTTAGTGCCTACATGTTCCAGTTACACCTACCACACTCAAATAGACTCAGTTTGACATCTGGTTGACAGTTACTTGTGCATTGATGACTCCACTGATGATGATCAGGACTTCTAGTTGTGCTTTGATGACTGTTTATTGATCTGATGATCACTCCATGAAGCCTAATTCGAATCCTCATGCATTGTACTATTTATTGTTCATATTATGATTAATGAATTAGTGTGTGTGAAGTTATTTTGCTTTTATCTGAGTTCTACTGTATTATTATTCTGTTGCTCATTTACACTGCATTGACCACTCTTAATCTTATTCCTAAATTCTTTCTTGTGAGGTATACATCAGCTCTTAGATCTACTGTGAGGATTTTCACATGGTATCAGATCATGTTGAGAGTATTGTTTATCCCCATTCCTAAGAGTTTTTTGCAGGTTATTATCCAAATTTTGAGTGTAGCAGTTTCTGCACTTTTGCAGCAGTATCAGTTGCACACTTTTTCTATCGTTTTTGTAGGTCTTCTACAGCTTCCATGTATTCAGAACAAATCCCTCCTCTTTCTCCATTTAACTATGATGAATGGAAACGAAAAATTACAGCACATTTGAAGAGAAATGGTCTCTTTGATTATTGTTTTGAAAGAGGCTTCGAATCCTCTGAAGAAGAGAATGACTGGTTAAATAAAGGTGACAGTGTCTATGCATTCATAATGTATGCTATGTCTCATTGCATGATGAACCACTTCATTGATTATGTTGAATCTCCAATAGAGCTATGGGCCCAACTGGATGTAATATTTGGCAAACAGAATGAAGGAATTGGTCCAAACCCTTGCGAGAGCAAGCAAACTGATGCATTCTCCCTCCTTGATGATCTCATTGATCATGAATTAGTATCAAACATATCTCATATTGAAGTTGTCCCCAAAGAAGAAGAACTTGCAGATTCTACACTCATGCTCCAAATTCCTTCTATTTCGAATTATGTGCCAGCTCACACTCTAGAAATTGCAGAGGTTCCTAAATCATCTCTTGCACCAGAGTCTGTTGGTTTGCATCATGATCTACTAAATGTTTCGGAGGTCAAATCGGCCATTGAAGGTAATGCATTCTCTCTCCTTGATCACTCACCTCTTATTTACTATTGTAAGATCATTATTTCATGCTCTCAGAAGGTTATTGAAGATGATGGCCATTGCCATTCGCATGGGATAATTTCTCATGCATTTACTGGTTTAGATCTCATCTCAAATGGTTCAAAGGAGATCTTAAGCAACCATGATTCAAGTCTTGGATATGATTTGGATTGCAAGCAATCACTAATATTTGATGGTTCTTTTGGGCACAATCTCACCCATGATGGTTCAACGGAGAAAACAAAAGACTATCTGCATATTCTTGGATTTGATCCTACCTCAACTGATTCGAATCACGGGTTCAAGGATCATCCTCATATTTTTGGATTTGTTCTCATCACAATCGATCTGAAGAGCAAGTACAAGCACATGCTTTCTGAGCATGATCCACTTCTTCCCAAGAAGAAGATACCTCCAGTATATGACCAAGCATCACACCTACTTGAGTTTGGAGCATTTATTTTTTGGTGTGCCTTATAGTCTATTTTGAGGGGTGGTATTTTTCCCTTGAGGTTTTCCCCATTTCCTCGGTTTATTGATTGTTATTATTATTTGTATTGGGTGACCTTTGGTCTCAGTTACCAGGGCCCAGGATGGATTAAGGGGGGGTGTTAGGATATTCCTATACTCCATCCTAGTCCTAACAACATTCTCCATTTTTGCATTTCCAATCATGCATGGATTTTGCATGCATGCATGCAATTGCATGCATCCCATTCATCAGTCCCAGCACCTAGCCCTCAGTTAGCTAGCCCCAGGAGCTTCTTTCTGATTAGTTTTATCCCTCCTAGAGTTTAGTGCGCCCTTCTTTCACCTACCATTTGTGAAAGGTGCCCTCTCTCACCTACCACTCAGTTGCACTTCAGTTCTCTTCAGTTCTCTCCTTGATTTTAGGTTTAACTGACTGTATCACTCCGATGGACCTCCAGTGAGACTAGACTACCTATTATGACTCCAGTTATCTCCTGATGTGCCCTCCACTGAGCCTCCTTCATTCAGTTAGTTCCTACATGTGCCAGTTACACCTACCACACTCAGTTAGACTCAGTTTGACATCCAGTTGACAGTTACTTGTGCATTGATGACTCCACTGATGATGATCAGGAATTCTAGTTGTGCTTTGATGACTCTTTATTGATCTGATGATCACACCATGAAGGCTAATTCGAATTGCCACCTTGGAATTTGAATCCTCATGCATTGTACTATTTATTGTTCATATTATGATTAATGAATTAGTGTGTGTGAAGTTATTTTGCTTCTATCCGAGTTCTACTGTATTATTATTCTGTTGCTCATTTACACTACATGGACCACTCTTAATCTTATTCCTAAATTCTTTCTTGTGAGGTATACATCAGGTCTTAGATCTCCTATGAGGATTTTCACATCACCAATCGGTGAAACGGGCATAGAAATGGATAGGATACAAGCGTAGTTGGCCAATTTGATGCTTTAGCTACAAGTTATGAAGAAGGGAAAAGAAGCCCGCAAAGATATATGGTGCAGTAGATGAAAAACAAGATGACATCACAAGGATCAGTGACAAGAATTTCAAGAGTATTAACAGTCAGGTACACCGAATCCCCTTAGTCAAGGAGGGATTTCTTGGTGTCGCGTCTGTCAGATGCAAGGACATCGACCAGAATAATGCATGTACCTACAGAAGATGGTGTCAAAGCCAGTGAATTTGCATTGCAAATTTTGTCGATCGATTGTCCATGTCTAAAACGAGTGCAGGGATTACGACCTACTCCAAGAACAGACTGCAAATACATTTTTCATGAAGGGAGAAGAGAAAATGCCAGTACAGCAGCAACTACATGACAATCAACCGCAGGCTCACTATAACTCACAACCAAAGCATGATCAATTGCAGTATGGTCAATCGCAGTACGGTCAAATCGTAATATCCACAACCGCAATATCAACCACCATAGTAAGGTCAACCACTGTATCAACAACCACAATATGGTCAAACGTAGTACCCGCCATATGGACCATTGCGAGGAGGTTTAAGGGGCAGGTACCGCGGAGGTCGAGGTACCGGTGTCGGCCAAGGAGGAGATACTGGATGAGGTCGAGGACCAATCATATGTTACAATTGTGGGCAGTAAGGGCATATTTAGAGGGATTTATTGAATCCAACCCCACAATGCACTTACTAAAGGGATGTGGACCATGGTGTTGAAAACTGCCCTCATCCCATCGCGAAGTGGGAAACTAAGAACCTACCCCCACCTCCACCAAATCAGAATCAGAACCAGAATATGCCACCAACGGTACAAAAGATATCAGTAGAGGTCAGAAGTCAAACTGTGACTATTGGGGTAGTGACCCTTGGAGGATCTGTGACAGGAGCCGATAGGTCACAAGCTAGTGTTGGAACAAGAAAGCAAGTTACATTTGATGCAAAAGTAGAAAAGGATATTTTCTTGAAATCACAGGAGGTAATGAGACAGATGAGGTATCCACCTCTTCACCATAAATAAGTTACTTATGACATACCACCGACATTCAACATGAAAAATTCGCAGAAAAAGGCTAACACCTTAAGAGCCTTCGTGGAAAGCTTCCTGAAGTTGGAAAAATATAAGGACGCTTTGGCATAAATATCCAACTTGTTGCATCGAAGGGAGGGTGCAAGATAGGAGCGAATGGTCAATTGAATACATAAGAGGAATACATGAAGAGAAATGAGGATGTCTGCACAAATCAGAGCATTCGATGTTGACTCCATCATCTTAGACTTGGGGTCAAATGTAAACATCCTGACAAAATAGACCTAGGAAATGATAGGGAACCATAGTTGGCATGGTCCCTGGTACAACTGCAACTAGTGAATCAAAGTAAGGTCACTCTGATTGGTCGAATATGCCAGGTCCTAGTTGAAATAGAAGGACTCAAAACATATGCATATTTCGATGTAATAGAGATTGTCAACAACACAAGCCCATATCCAGTACTTCTAGGGATAGACTCATGATGGAGAATCAGGCCATCATCAACATCAAGAAACGAACCATGTTCTTCGAAAAACGCAAGATGAGGGTAGTCACACCTCTTTATCCCGCAAAAGGGAAGAGATATGTTCATCCAACAAGGGATGAATTCACTGAGGGATGGGACTGTCTCTACAACATATCAAAAGACTACATCAATCCTACTATAGACGGAGAGTTAGGATGGAGCAGCGTCAGTTCGGCGTCATCAGATTCAGATGAAGCACTTGAAAATTGGCAGAACTGGCTACATGAAGTATCATTTAGGAGGTGTGCATGGATCACCTAGTCGCTACGATGGGTACATACGGAAGAGTGCGCACTACTAACATATGAGGGGTTTCCCAACTTGACTACATTTCTCACCAATTTTGAAGAAAATGTGGCAGAACCACAACGACTACTGGCCTTGGAGGAATCCCTGAATGCTACACCAATGCGATGGTGGGCGACGCAAAGGTCAACTATAACAAACTGGCCATTAAGAAAGTGAACATTGGGTCGGAGGAGAATCCCAAGTTCACAAGCATCGGAGACTATCAGGATGACTCGACCATTGCCAAGATGACTGACCTATTGCATGAGTTTCAGGACTTGTTCGCGACGAAATTCTCAGAGATGAAAGGGATTTCTAGGGACTTAGGCGAGATGAAAATCCCACTGAAACCTGATGCAAAGTCAGTAAAGCAGCGACCTTATAGGTTGTATCCAAGGTACAAGGAACGAGTGAAAGAAGAAATCAAGAGAATGTTGGATGCAGGAATTATAGAAACAGTGGAGGAATTGGAGTGGATCATCCCGATGGTGGTCCAAGATAAGAAAACTGGCAAAGTCAATATCTATGTCGATTTAAGAAAGTTGAATGACTCATGCTTACATGATCCATTCCCTACACCGTTCATGGATGAGGTGTTAGAAGGTGTGGGAGGTCAGGAAATATACTCCTTCACAAATGGATTTGCAGGCTACCACCAGATAAAAATTGCAAGGGAGGATCGACACAAAACTACGTTTGTCATAGAATGGGGATGTTTTCAATATACGGTGATTCCATTCAGCTTGAAGAATGCACTGGCAATCTTCTCAAGACTGGTATTTGCTGCGTTCAAGGATTACGTCCATAAATTTCTTGCAATATACATAGACGATTGGATAGTGTACGGGTTGTTCAAGGATCATTTCGCGAATCCGAGGTTGATGATGGAAAGATGTCGACAACACCAGATTTTACTAAACCTAAAGAAGTGCATTTTTTGCGCTCCGTTTGGGATTTTGCTGGGACACATTATATGCAGGGAAGGGATGTTGGTTGACCCTGCGAAGATTGCGATTATTTTCGACCTAGAACCACCAACAATGGTAAATCAATTAAGACCGACGTTAGGACAGACGGGATACTACTAGAAGTTTATCATAGGGTATGCAATGATCACGGCACCAATGGAGATTTTTTTGAATAAGGATGCCAAGTTTGAATGGAAGGAAGAATGCCAGAAGAGCCTTGATGTATTGAAAGCAAAGATGGTTGCAGCACCCATACTAGTGTTTCCATATTGGATGAAGGAATTCCATGTTCATCTTGATGCATCATCAGTCGCACTAGGATTTATATTAGCCCATCCAGGAGAAGGAGCGATGGAACACTCGATCGCATTCACAAGTAGGAAGTTGTCTACTGTGGAGAAGAACTATACGAAAAAAGAAAGAGAAGGTTTGGAGATGGTCTATGCCCTATAGAAATTTTGACATTATCTACTAGGATGTCATTTTAAAATGTTCACTGACCATTCGGCACTCAAGTATCTAGTGAACAAGCCTGTGTTGGGGGGGGAATTTTGTCGATGGCTATTACTCTTTCAAGAATTTGACTTCGAGATAATTGCAAAGCCGAGGTGACTGAATGCAAGACCAGACCATCTATCGAGGATAGAATCAGGAGAAGAACCAAGGAACATCGACATAGGACTACCCGATGCTCAGTTATT
Source organism: Larix kaempferi (assembly GCA_027924585.1). Lineage (NCBI taxonomy): Eukaryota > Viridiplantae > Streptophyta > Pinopsida > Pinales > Pinaceae > Larix > Larix kaempferi. The sequence continues at coordinate 4,550,399 of BSBM01001287.1, forward strand.
TAGAGTCCGAATGGTCGATGATCATTACGAGCAAATTATTCAATTTTTTGCGACAGGGAAGGAATTTAGTACCAACCAAAAGAAATAGTTAGTTGTCAGAGCTTTAGACTTCCAACTAATGGTTGGAAAACTATATAGGATGGGACAGAATGAGATACTTAGACGATATGTCCTTCCTCATGAACAGGAAAGGATTTTAGTAGAAGCTCAAAATCGGATCGTAGGATGACACTATGGAGGATGTGCCACTGCTAGAAAGATACTTTGAGATAGACTATGGTGTCCAATGATGCATGGAGATGCTACAGACTACGAAAAAAGATGAAACATATGTCAAAGAACAGGGAAACCGTAATGAAGGGATGAAATGCCATTAGTACCTCAATTGACACTACAAGATTTCGACAAGTGGGCAGTCGACTTCGTGGGACCTATCAACCCTACAAGAAAAATAACAGGGTCACGCTACATAATTACTGCGACATATTATTTGACACCATGGGAGGAAGCCGCACCAATGAAGGACTGCATGGCTGCGACTGCAGCAAGGTTTCTCTTCGATAAAGTGGTCACCAGGTTTGGGTGCCCAAAGATACTGATGAGCGACCAGGGTACTCATTTTTTCAATCAAACAATCACAGCAATGATGGAGGAGTTCCAAATTCAACACAGGAAGAGTACTCCATATCATCCACAAGCTAACGGGACAGTTGAGGCATTCAAAAAAATATTGGAGCATGCACTGACAAAGGTTTGCAACACAGACCATGATGATTGGGATTTGAAGATTCCAGTGATACTCTAGCCGTATAGAATAACTTGCAAATGATTGACAGGACAAACCTCGTTCAAGTTAGTTTATAGACAAGAAGTAGTGATGCCAATGCAGTATATCATCCCAAGTCTGCGCATCACAGTAGCCTCAGGTATGAGCGACGATGGAGAACTTGAAGAACGATTAGCGCAGCTGGTATAGCTTGATGAGGATTGGTTCATTGCAGGATTCCATCAGAAGGTAGAAAAAGATCGACATAAGGCTTGGCATGATCGCCATGTCAAACCAAAGCACTTTCAGCAAGGAGATATGGTCCTATTATAGGACAATAAGTTTGCAAAGCATCCAGGTAAGCTACAAATGCATTGGTTGGGTCCCTACATAATAAATTTTTCCACTGACAGAGGTGCGGTGCAGTTTCAAAGTTTAGATGGGTCATTGTTGACAAAGCTAGTAAATGGGAATCGGTTGAAACCCTATCACCATGACCAGGCGCATAGCAGCTGAGAAACACAAAAAAAATTAATAATAATAATAATGACAAAAAGTGGGAGCATGGAAAGACCGGATTCTCGTCGATGTTTAGAATGTGGGAGTCCAATCAGAGCATAATTACTATGGCGAGGCATCACCGGAAGATGGGGAAAGTTCATGATGACACACTTGAGGACAAAATTTGAGGAAAATGTGAAATATTTAGCATAGGTATTGGTGAACGTGCGTCAAGGACATGAGGAATATTAAGCAAAAACACATGCAAAGAGAATTGGAGGATGAAGGCTTATGCGCATTATGAAGAGAGTTAGTCAATTGAATGAGAAAGTCCAAGGAAGCTATGGAATAAGAAAGTGAGAGAGTTTCAATGGTGAATTTCATTTCGAGTGGAAGCACTCCAGGTGCGCTAAGGGCAAGGACAACGAGTATTCATGAGCAATCAGCAGAGGAAGTTGCGCAGAAAATTGGGAGGAACAGAGATGAAGTCTCACCCAAGATGTTTAAGCGAGTTGTAGTTGTTAGAAGAACCATGGTCCCTGCGACCAAAAGAACACCAAGGGAGAAGTCATGCCGACTCCAGCAAAGGACAGTCAAATGTATGAAACAGATGTGCAAGAACGGTTGTCCTGTTTCACAATTTGGTGACATCGATGAAATTTTCTCCAGAAAGAAGCAAGCATGAAGCGAAATAGAAAGCACAGAAGGGATAGATGAAGAAGGTTTCAAGAGACTGGAGGATGAGTTCGAGAAGTACATGAAAACAACCAAGATACTGGAGGATGAGTTCCAAAAGTACATAACAACGACCAAGATACTAGAGGATGAGTTCGAGAAGTACACAACAACGAACCAGAGCACTACCAGAGGTGTCCAGCTGATGTTGCTCGAGGGAAAGCCACAAGTTTGTGTTGGGGGCCTGTTGGCATGGGTTTAGACCGCATGATGTGTGGAAGTTGACAACAACATCCATGGAAGAGACAACCATTTGCGGATAAATGGGAGCCGACGAAAGTTCAAGATTAGTTTAGTTAGTTAGAATAGGTCATTTGGACCATGTTGTAACCCCCTTATTTGGTTATAAATAAGACTATGATTGTAAGCCTAATGGAATCCTATCCTATGTTAGAATCAAACTTGTAGACAAGATGTTTTACTCTGTTTTCGGCAAGTTTTGTATGGATCCACGATAAGTGGTCTGGAACTATCCCTGCGTGGGTTGTACCGTAGGTTTTTTATGAGTTAATGCATGAAGATGTTTGGCTATGTCTATTTATTATGTTTCTATTCATGTTGAATGATGAATGCGATTGTTGATTGTGATATGTTTATAGTTTTGTGGTTTATTAATTTATGTTGATGCGACTACTAGTTTTACTATGTTAGTGCGAATGTCAATTACACTTTGAATATGTGAATGATGAATGAATGTATGAACTGTTAAGCATGATGCGAAGATACAATCTATGGTTTCTGTAGTGATAGAGTGATAATTGATGCATGTCATTCCCCCACTGCAGAAACCTGGTTCCTTCAGGCCCCTTAATCATCTCGGGTGAGACTTCACTCACTCTACAAGTGTTGTTGGAAAGGGTAAAACCTTTATGGGTCAGTGTTTAAGGGAATTTGGTTGGTCTTTGTTGACAGCAGTGTGAAGTGAACCCCTTTCAACAGAACTGTGTCAACACCACTCTAAAAGCCTTTGACGGTCGTGGTTTCCAACCATACAGACTCATCCCATCTCTTGTTATAGAACTAGGGGTAAAAACCGTCTCCATCGATGTTGAAATCGTCGATGCTCCATTAGCTTATATCATATTACTCGGTCAAAATTGGTTTTATTCCATGACTGCAGTAGCATCCTCGATATTCCATTTGGTCCAATTCCCTCACCAGGGAAAAATTGTTTCCATCGATCAGTTAGACTTTTGCACTCCGAATGTCCACTCCAACACCGCTAACAATGTCCCATTATTGAATCAAGTGTAGCATCATTATGAGTACATTGGTGTCGGTTTGCTGAAAGAATCCTCCATCACTGGAGTATTTCCGGAGCTCCCACCCCCCGTTTATCCAATCCAGATGATCTCTTCGAGCATTATCCAACCTCACAAATCTCACGATTCCTAGATTGTACTGAGTCTCGGCGATTTTGAAATCATTGGTGACTATATGTCTCTCAACCATAATCAAGAACACTACCATGCGATCCAATCAGCATCCGATTGGATCAATACAATTGAACACCATAATGTGGCACCCCTCCCACCTCAAATCAACTCATCTTTTTCCATCATCGAACCTCTTTCACAAAATGTTCCGTCTGATGAATCAATCATGGAGATCTTGAGCACCAATGAGCCACCATGGGAAGATCACCACCATTGGTCTTCTTTCCCAACGATTCAAGAAATTGATTCTGATACAAAATCCAACGCTTCAATGGACATTGTCAACACTAGGTTTCCCTCTTCTTCACATGATGTGTTTTCCGAAGGAAACTTAGCCAATATTATGGATAACATTCCTACTGACATTTCCTTGAAGCCTGGATTCGTGGAATATATCCATCTAGGCAGAACCTGTATACCTACCAAGGTGCAATTTTATATTTCCTTATTCAAAGAGTTTCGTGATGTTTTTGCTTGGAGTTATGAAGAAATTCCAGGGATAGACCTCTCCATAGTATTTCATGAAATCCAATTCTATCCTGGTGCCCGAACCGTCCGACAGAAACTCCGACCCGTTCATCCCCCCAAAACTATAGCTATTAAAGCGGAAGTTGAAAAAATTCTTTGTGTTGGTTTTATATACCATGTCCCATTGATCGATTGGGTTTCTAATATTGTCCCTGTAGCTAAGAAACAAGGCACGATTAAAGTCTGCATTGATCATAGAGACTTGAACAAAGCTTGTCCCAAGGACAATTACAAAAATCCCTTCATCGACCAGATTATCGACAATTGTGCAGGGAGCGTCATCTTTTCATTTATGGATGGCTTCTCTGGCTACAATCAGATCAAGATACTCCCTTCTGACCAACAGAAAACTACTTTCATATGCCCATGGGGGACCTTTTCATATTGGAAATTACCTTTTGGTCTTAAGAATGCCGGAGCCACATTTCAATGGGCCATGTCTTATGCATTTAACGATATCAAGCATGTTGTGGAACCCTATCTGGATGACCTACCCGCACATTCCAATTCATGAGAGGACCATCTGGATCATCTGAGTGCAATATTCTCACGATGTTATCACTACAACATTCTCCTGAATCCACATAAATGCGTATTCTGTGTCGAAGCCAGCAGATTGTTAGGTTTCATCATCTCCAAGGACAACATACACCTTGATCCATCGAAGGTGGAGGCTATTTTAGCCTTACCTTCCCCTTCCAATATCCCAGAACTCTAGAGTTTGCAAAGGCATACAAAATTCTTACACCGCTTTGTCTGCAACTTCGCCGAGATGACTAAAGGCTACATGAGGCTTCTAAAAAAAGACATTCCTTTCATATGGGATGATGAAGCCCAATGTTCTTTTAACAACCTGAAAAAAGGCCCTTACTAATGTAATTGTGATACAATCCCCTGACTATACACGGGACTATATTTTATATCTCTCTGCCTCTACTACCACCATTGGCATGGTGTTGGCTCAGGAAGACAATCACGGCCAAGAACATGTTGTGTACTATCTCATCCAGAGTCTCATTAACTCCGAGATACGTTGCTCACATGTGGAGAAGCTGGCACTGGCAAGAGTGTTTGCGATCCAGAGTTTCAGACACTATATTTTGCTTCGCAAAACCATTGTTATCGCAAACTTCAACCCAATGTATTATATCCTAACATGTCAAGTGCTAGGGGGAAAATATTCCTGTTGGATGTCGTTCTTCAAGAGTTCGCTTTGGAATTTGCCAAAGCAAAATCCAAAAAATATTTGGTCTTTGCAAAGCGGATTTGTGCATTGCCCCATGTCGATGATCAATTAGAGGCCATCGATTCATTTCCGGATGAATCCTTGTTTCTTATCAGCATGAATGACCCTTGGTATGGAGATATCATCTTGTATATCTAGACCCAACGCTTTCGGCCCAATATTAATCATGATGATCATCGGCGTATTCGACACCACGCTAAGTATTCTCTTATCATTAGTGATACATTGTATTGTCATGGTATTGACTCTGTGCTATGTCATTGCTTAACCCTCAACGAGGCCAAAAATGTGTTGAATGGATACCACTCCGGAGCATGTGGTGGTCACCTTTCTGGGATGGCTACCTCCCAAAATATTTTTCGAGCGGGTTACTTCTGGCCTTCGATCTTCAAATACTTCATTGAAGCAATTAAGAAGTGCCCCCCATGTCAATTCTTTCACTCTAATAAACGCTCGCATCTCCCTCCCCTCCACCCTGTCATTGCGGTCGACCCCTTTGCAAAATGGGGTATTGATTTCACGCATTGTAAGCCCACTTCAGTCGAGGGGCATAGTTATGTCATCGTCATTGTTGACTACTTTACAAAATGGGCTGAAGCCATGCCTACATACGTCGAGGACGGAAAAATGGTAGCACTATTCATATTCAATCACATTATAGCCAGGTTCAGTGTCACGTAGGCCATCATAACTGATCATGGTTCCCACTTCAGGAATCACATGATGGAAGAATTGAGTGACAAACTAGGTTTTTGCCATGAAAACTCAACCCGGTACTACCCACAAGCTAACGGTCAAGTAGAGGCAATTAATAAAGTCTTGAAACGCATGATCCAATGCACCGTGGGAACACAAAAATCAACATGGCACTTAGCTCTCTTTTCATCTCTTTGGGCGTACAGGACTTCAGTTAAAAATGCAACTGGGTTCGCACCATTTCAATTGGTGTATGGCTTGGAAGTGATCCTCTCGATTGAGTGTGAAATACCATCTCTTAAGCTAGCAGTAGAACTTTTACCTAACACCACCGTCGAAGAGGAATGGTTTCTATACCTGACCAAGCTAGATGAAACTCGCCGAGATGATGCACTCGCTAATGAAGCTTACAAAAAAAGCGTCAAATATCAATACGATAAATCCATTCAACCTCGGGTATTCAATGAGGGCGACCTAGTCGTTACCTACGATCAGATGCATGAAAAGCTAGGTAAGGGAAAATTGGAATCTATGTGGTACGCTCCCTACGTCATAAAACATGTGTTAGAGAAAGGAGCTTACGAGCTTGTCAGATGCGATGGTATACCTTTGGGTCCACCCCATAACGGGCTCTACCTAAAGAGATTCTATGCATAGGTCTATCCTTCGTATAACAACTTGTACATAATGTATTTAGTATCATTTTAGTTCACTTTTGCGTGTGAAGATTCTATCTCATACACTCTTATTTATCTCTACTTGTGCTTGTATGCGCAGATGTCGGCATACTATGGATTCGTGGATGGTGTGAGTCGACATACCTGGAACCTTGCTTCCACAGCATGGGTATTGTATTCCCCTATCGGTGAGTTGATATCATCGGGTGGCATCTGTTTAGGCCCCGCAACAAACAACATCGCGGAGTACCATGTAGTTATCAAACTCCTAACTGAAGTTGCTTCTCTCGGGATCCACACATTTTTAGTCTACTTGGACTCCCAACTCGTGGTATCTCAGTTGAATCGAGTCTCACCATACGTGATCCTACATTATTTCGATTATTCAGAAGGGTATGCCTCTTGGAAAGGTCATTTGACTATATCCAATATCCACATGTACCAAGAGAATTCAATAGGGTGGCTGATTCGTTAGCTAATTATATATTGGATAGGCATCTGGTCCACATATGAAAAAAATATCATAACAAACGCATGCAAAAAATGTAAATAAACATAGGTCCATGTATATAAATATCATATAAAAAGTGTTTTTTCGAGTACAATAGCATGATGCGTCAAAAGACAAAATTGGGATCATGTCCCATACAAAATTATCTCTCTGGCATACATATCGTGTACATGCCACTAGAAACACTACTCATGAGGCTCACGGTGCTCATGGTGACATATTACTGCTCTCGCCACATGATGGAGCAATCTACCAATACGCTCTGGCAACCCTACGGTATGCCTCTAGAGGTGGAAAGGTATATCAGGCACCCTCATAGGAGTGACACCCATCGTCAAACCATGCAGGTTCCGCTCGAAATTGCGGAGTCCTCCTTCTTCCTCCTCCTCCTCCTCATCTTCTGCATGCTGCTAAATCCCTCTTCGATGTAGTGGTGAGTACCCCGATGGCCTCCGTGTTTTGCGATCTACAACATTGCACATACATATGTTAGATCTTTTTCATGCATTAAAAACAACAAAAAAAAGTATATAATAAAAAAATACCAAAAACACATATCTGAAGGTCATATACCTAATTCATCCCAATCACTATCCTCAGGAAATACCATATCAATATCTCCTCGAAAGTCCACCCCATCATAGGGATAGTCCTCAATCATGATAAGCTACTCCTCAATCCAAGAGAAGAAGTCATCGCCGAAATTTAGGACTTGCGGCCCACTGAGACATCCAACATAATCACTCTACCTCCTCATCTAAGTCTCGGATGCGGGATGGACCAACCTATCTATCTGAGGGAACAACAATGGCACCCTCTCTAGGAAGAACGTGACTAGGATACTTTCATATCCAAACTGGAGGATGTCCCCATTCCTGCATTTGGTAACCTGATCCTTGAGATTTTCCAGGACCCCCTCACACCAATTGAATAGTCTTGGCTCCATACATTCTACTGCATAAGTCATTTGTGCCTTGGTAGCATGGTGGGCCCCCAAGCTCCCCGCCACATGCACTATAGTATACAAAATAGTCCTCAAGGGAAGTTCTATCAAGTCTGCAATGAGCACTTTCCCGCTCTTCTTGCGGGATCCTTTTCTATAAGAGCAGGAAATATATGTGTTCTTGGTATCCTCTGAAGTTAGGTGCTCGATCAAATTGACCCATTCCCCTCTCTTGGAGAGACCTGTCAAGAAGTAAATATCCTCGAGTTCAATCTCAAGTGTGTGCTCATGGATGCAGAAAGCCTGGATATCTGCATCCCACATCTCGATGATATAATTCAACAACTTCCCGTATTTGTGAATGCAGCTAATGTGGCATCATCATTTAGACATGCCCTTTCATCCCCTTAATTCTCTTTTTCTTTCCAATCCACCATTTTCACTCTAGTCGCTTGCAAACCCCTGCAAACCAACAAGGGAGACTTCAGTTGAAATGAGGGAAACTAGCTTCATGCACACAAGGAGAGGAAAACTCCTATTTTTTCATGCCTGTGGATTTTCGCGGCTTGGCTAGCTCTAGGGATGCGAAAACTGATAATTTTTGTGCCCCGTGCACTAGCCAAACAGCGATGATCTAGGAATTTTTTTTCTTCCCGACATGGGAAGGCTGCAAAAATTCCTAAGCACAAAAAATGTTCCCTAAGGCCCTTTCCAAACAAGAAAACTTGCATGAAATGGAAAAATAAAGGAATGGAATGAAAGAGGAGGCTGAGAGGATTTACCTGCTTCGAACGGTGGTCGAAATGATGCCCTAGATATCCCGATCTCCTCAGCTGAAGATTTGTTCCACACAAGGTAAAAACTCTCCTTTGGGTTAAAATAACCAAGTCACAATGGGTAATTCTCTATTTTTACTACGTGTATACATATCACATGGCTATTTTCTCCCTATTTTACATTAAAAAAACCTTTTTTGGTCAAATTATTCACATTCTTAATGCTCTAACATCCATTTCTAGGGTTTTTTACTGGTTTTGGTAGGTTTACATACACTGTTCACATTAGTGCTATGATATATTTGACCTTCACTTGAGTTACTTTATCTTTTTCATGCTCTGGATCCAAACCTGAAAAAAATTCCAAGCGCTTTTTACACTTGAGTCGTGCTTGTCAAACTTAAGTAAAACGGTGTCGAGCTTAGTCATCTTTACTCGTGCTCGTAAAATGATAAGGAAAGTATCGTGTTGGTATTATTTTATGCCCTTTTCGGACTAAGACGATTAACTCACGAAAACAAACCCTAAGACTTCTCTTTAAGCTCTTTTCGGACTCCCTCGCTTAGAAAAGATCACCAAGTGAGCTTGTCTCTTTCACACTTGTAAAGGTATTTGAAAGGACTTCTATCCGGTGGTAGGTTATCCCTTTTTCAGACCGTTTAGAATATTTACGAGAAAGGTATACCTTAGTCAATCATAACTAGGAGAGTTCTTCCATATTTTATTTTATACTTTTTTGGGTCTGGGGACTAACTTTTACTCAAAACTCAAAACTTGGAGTCTTCTTTAAGTCATTTCAAACTCTCTAAACATGAAAAACTGCTGAGTTACCCTTGTTTGGACTCGTAAAACTAAACATTGAAGGATCCTTATGGATTTGAACCTCTCCTTCCTTGGGTTCGTAAAACGTACAAGGATGGACTCACTTAAACGTGAGCTATATCGAGCATCTGTTATCCTCTTCAAGGTTTTTAAACAACAAAGAGGTACTCGTCAGTTATGATAGGGAGAAAATGGGGAAATAGGTCGAGTTCACCTTTTTCGAAGCTTGTGAGTCATCACCTTTGAACATGGCATGCATTTATATCTTGTCTTCTTTGGGTAGTCAACCTCTCGGATGAGTTGTAACTACAGTCTCGAGTTGTCTTCTTCACTTTCAGTCTACCATCCTAGTAGTTATTTCTGCTAATTAATCCCAGCTGCCAAGTCCCGTATCATGTCGTTATGTGTTCAAAGGGTCGTTATTACCTTGAGTCCACTCTTTTGCCAGTTTTTCAACTCGCCAGTCTTGTGTCAGTATGTTCTCTTTTGATCCATTGTTCCACACCTCTCTCTTATATCGGTTTCATGTCGATGATGTGGAATTCATTATGGTCCACCTTCACCGAGTCTATTCCTGTCGATGTCAAATCATTATCTAGGAATCGGGCTTAGGAACCAACCTGAGTACCTTAGTACCTTCATGCCTCAATGGCAAGTTTCCTCATATTCCATAGTAGGTTTTCATCATTAACCTCTGATCGAATGATTCCATGAATTTTCGACATCAAGACATCTATTCACATTCAATGGACTATACTAAAGATACCTTGGGGATCATTGTCATCATTGGTCATTTCCCTTGTGCTTGTTAACGGTTCACATCACTGACCAGTAATCAAGTGATTTGTACCATGTTTGACTTCAACACCTTGTAATCACATGGTTAGATTCGTATCAATTCGGGATCGGGTAGAAGACCCCAGACACTCTTGATATTCCTCTTACGTCCGGGCTGCGATGGTGATTATTGAGTCGGTCTCCACATTGACATCATGTTGGTGGCCTTGTTTATGTACTGTCACACATATCCACTATTGTATTAGTCGTGGTTGTGTTGTTATTTGATCATGGATCTACGTTTGTTCATAGTATCTGTGATACATTTGTGGTCTCTATCATGTCAATTATATCATGGATTTGCATTGTATTGGTCAGCAGCCATGCTTTGAGTCAATTGTCCCAAGCATGGTTATGCCCTCCTTGGTGTTATTTGAGAATATTGTTTCCTTGCAACTCCAATCCAACTTCCTCGCTACTATCTCTGCGAACTCATTTATTGGTAAAGTATTTCGGCCATCAATTTCTTCTGACCTCACACTTTAGGGGGCATCTGTTATGCCTCAAAGTACCACTTTGAACCTTCATGTCATATCCTCATCATGCGATACTTTATGACACTACCCCCTAATGAGCGATGAACCTTGCTGGTACCATCCTTGGTCTCATCTACACCTTTTGGAGACAAATCCACCTTGATTTGGTCAAAAGCCACCTCATTTGGTCACTTGCACCTCACCTGAACATCTTTTGTCAATAGTTTTGCGGTCTGTTGGTAATGCAAGACGCAGAAATTCCATATTTTTGCATTCTGCATACCTACTGGGGCACAAAAATCCCTATATTTTCGTGCTATGCTCGATTCAAGGGGCACGAAAATTCCTTCAAACTAAATTTTTGCTTGGTTTGTGGATCTCACCCTTCGGGAGATTTTCTTGGGATTGGACCTCCTGTTTGATCCTAGCTTACTTTCCTTGATTAGTTTAGCTCAATCCCTTGATACACTAATTACTCTTGTAGATCCACCTTCCTCTCTAAGTGGTTGGCCTCCCACATCCGATAAGAAGGAGGTCATCCATGAGCCAAAAGGAGGGCATTTTGAGGCATCAAAACTATGGTCCTAGAGGATTTGCAGAGAGAGCTAGAGAAGCAGCTTTGGAAGAGGATTTTTTGCTCGGACATTAAGGGTAGCTGTACTTTGATATTCTTGAGTTCTTATCAATATAACTTAGCCTATTTTCCTATGTGTTTTTTTCATATGTATGAATGCATGCTATGCTTTGTATAAAGTAGATCTTAACTTATACATCTAGCATTTGGAAGTGTTGTTCTTCGTGATATTCAAATACGTTCAGGTATTGGAGATCAAGCTGGGGCTAGAGCAGGGACAACCAATAGGTTCGAGCTGAGTTTTTTCATTCTCCCATCTCTCAATGCTTAGAATTTGATGATAATGTGTTAGATCTAGAAAATAGATAACTATTTGTTTTGATTTTGTCTTAGATTGAACTTGTAGGATCTTGTTTTGATCTTTGTAGTATATCTATCGGTAGGACGAATTTTCTTACACAATTTCCCATCCCTACACGGATTTGGATAGATATTTCTATGGATTTCATTGAAGGGCTCCCTAAATCTGGAGGGAAGACAGTGATTTTGGTTATGGTTGATCGTCTCTCCAAATCTATTCATTTTTGTGCCCTCATCCATACTTATACAGCCTCCTCAGTCGCAAAACGTTTCTTGGACTAGAGCTTTTGTCTCCATGGAATCCCTTCTTCCATTGTCTAGGATGGCGATGCAACTTTCACCAGTCATTTTTGGACCGAACTATTTCGCCACACTGGCACCAAACGGAAGATGAGTTCAGGGTATCACCCACAAACAGATGGTTAGACTAAAATTATCAATAAATGTTTGGAAACTTTTCTCCGTTTCTCCACCTCCGAGCAACAACATTAGTGGGAAATGTGGCTCCCTCTCGCTGAATGGTGGTATAATGCCTCTTACCACACTGCCTCTAAAATGACTCCATATGAAGCGGTCTATGGTCAGGAACCGCCAATTCTTACTCCCTACACCCCCAACAGTTCACCAGTTAGGAAGTTGACATGGTCCTTTGAAACCGCGATCATATTCTTCGCATTTTGCAGTACAATATTCACATGGCAATGAATTGAATGAAGAAACAAGCCAATTAGCATTGTTATGAGCGCACTTTTCAAGCAGGTGATATGGTTTTTCTTCGTCTACAACCTTACAAGCAATCCTCCCTAAAACTCAAAGGGCATCATAAGATTACTCCAGAGTTCTATGGGACATATAAGATTCTTCAGAATATTAGGTGCATTGCTTATAAATTGTAACTTCCTCCTTCTTCCCGCATTCATCCAGTATTTCATGTCTCTTGTCTAAAGAAAGTTCTTGGAACCAACATCGGAGGACGAACTATTTTACCAGAACTGGATAATTAAGGATCCATCCTTTTAGAGCCAGAGGATGTCCTTAATTGGTGCACTCATTAGCTTCACTCTCGATCTATCATAGAGGTATTAATTCAATGGCACAGAATGCAACCAGAGGATGCTACATGGGAACCACTCCTTTAGATTCGACATCAATTTCCACATCTAAAGATTTGAGGACAAAGATTTTTCTAAAGGGGATGGGATGTTATGAACCCATGTCTTTACTTTGTTAGTATATTTTTGCTGGGCACATATGCTTTGTAAGTCGTCCTGTATTATTATATGATCCATGGTATTGATCCATAGTATTGGCGCATAGACTTAGTATATAATTGTGTGTTGAGGCCAGTGAAGGCACCGAGAAGTTATTTGTATTGAGATTTCTCAAAGGAGGTTTCCCCCTTGAAGTGGCCTGTGATCAATAAATCTATTATGTGTTCTGTTACTTCTGATATATCGTGCATTTTCATTAATTAATTGTTGGAGGTTCATCACACCAACCTAAGGAAGTAGTAATTTTCCTCCATGATAGTTCAATTGGATGGGTATATTACAAACTTTGAATTGGGAATTTCTCTTAATGTGACCCACCTTGTCCATTTGAATCTAATTTTACATTATTACTAACTTGGACATCATTCTTGGCAATTATTTGACCCTTAGCATCCATTTCACAAACTAGCATGAACATGGCCAAGGGGCTTAGGCCATTGTTACCCAGTGAAAAATTTGGGGACATGACAAATCCTCCCCTCCCATTATTGCTTGTCCTCAAGTAATTTCAAACATGGATGTTGAAGAACCTGCTTTCCTTCCAAAACTTCTCTTCTAAAACTTGGATTAATGGCACTCATGCACTACAATTGTGTGTTTCCAAAAGCAACGAGGTGTGGGTTTTATTTTTCATATTGATATCCCTTGTTACATCACCACTAAACACCAAAATATTAATTAAATCGATCAAAACAAACTTTGCACAATTACTCTTTACCTCTTTCATGTTTTGGAAACCCTTTTTGATACCACTGTAATATTCTTTCAAGTTTCCACTGAATTTCACAACTTTGAGTCTTCAAGATTCCATGAATATTTTAGAGAGGAACCACCATGCTTGTTGTTGCACTACTCTAATTACAATAACCTTATTAAGTGGGGAGCCAATCTTCCATACTACATGTTTCCCCCAAAAAATGAAACCAATGATACTAAAATTTATCCTAGGGTCCCTTTGATTGTATTGCACTCCAACAATTAGGAGTGTGCTCCAATCCATACCATCAGGAAAGAGAATTCCTGGATCCCATTTCCTTGTATGAATTCTTCTAAAAATCATAAGTACAAAATATAGATCATCAAAGTACATAACAACATAATAAAAATGTACATCAAGGAGGTGCCTCATCAAATAATCATCAAAGTGCTTGTACCTCCCATTAAGTAGACCACCATTTTCCAAGTGCATACAAGCATCAAGTGACCAATCAAATCTACTCCAATGACATAGGTGATTATCCCATGTCCTATAATGTTGCTCCAAAAGGATGTAAGATACATCAAAATAATCAGCCCTGCATTCTTTCATCCAAGAAGTGAATGAATAATCTCCATTAAAATATGAGCCATGTAGGGAACAAAGAAAAGAATGAGCCTTCAAGGGGCTCATAGAAGTACCATTTGTGCATCCATGAATATGTGTATCATCAATAAATAACAAAGGATGTTGCTACCAATAAGAATTTTCTCCAATTATATATCTCTTCACCAGAGTATTGGGTGGAGTTCCTCCAACATCAATTGAACTAAGCAATGAGCAAGGAAAATCATGAGTCTTCAAGTGACTCAAGTGAACATTATAAGTGCATCCATGTATATGTGCATCATCAAGAAATAACAAAGGATGTTTCTGCAAATAAAAATGTGCTCCAATCATATATCTCTTCACCCAAGTATTGGATGAAGTTCCTCCAACATCAATTAAACTAAGCAAGGAGCAAGGAAAATGATGAGTCTTCAAGTGACTCAAGTGAACATCATAAGTGAATCCATTTAGATATGTATCATCATAAGTTAAAAAAGGATGCTGCTGCAAATGTAAATAATAAGGTTCTCTAGTCATGTCATCATCAAAAGGAGAGATAGGAGTTTCATACTCCTCATGTGGAACCATTAGAAAGAAACCTTTCACCCAATTTTCATCCCCAATTGATGTGTCTGAAAAAGAAGTAGGGGGTTAAGAATTTTGAACCAACATCAACTCTTTGCAACTCTTACCCATCAAAATATTTAATTCATATTCTCCATAATTGGCTGGTCCAACTATTGTGAGATCATGTGCCTCCTCCAAGGCTTTGCAACTCTCTCCATGAGGCAACTCATAATCCCTCTGAACAAAGACAAGTTATTGTCTTCCTTCTTGTTTGAGTGTAGCATCTTCAAGCACCTGCATATCAACATGTACCTCATGTTCCACCATCACATGAGGTTCCTCCTTTGTAACATACATTCTTTCATACATTGAATGATTTTCTGATATGTAGGAGGGTGTAAATGACCTTTGCAACTTCTCTTGAGGTTGCCCAATATGCACCATATATTTTTGGAGTGTATTTTGGGTGGACTCCAAGTCATTTGAGAGCATGTCATTCTCTTCTACATTCTTCAAGGTTCTTCCATGATACAAACCAACAAGCTCAATTAAATAATCTCTATCATAAAGCAAATTCAAAAATTACCTTTGGTGTCCAACATTGCCTTCTGGATTTTATCCATGTCTTCAAGGGAATATTTCTCATCCACACACCAACAAAATTTTGAAACCAATGTATGTGTGTCATGGAGAGTTTTCAAGGCCTCTTGAATCTTCTTTTCATCCATCTTCAATGCCCCTTCAAGAAAATGAGTCTCTTGCAAATGAAATTCGTCATCTTCTTCCTTCTTGCTTGGACCAACTTCATGAAGCTCAAGTGGTGATGGGTAAGTTGATCTTTGTTCTTCTTCAACTACTACAAGGTCTTCATTAATGTGATTAATGGAAGTTTGGCTTGTAGCAACACTTTCAAAAGTGATCTCTATGTCACCAACATAGAGGTGTGAGCACCCATCAGTAGGTACTCCTTCATAGTTCAAGCATCCATCAGTAGATGCTCTTTGATTCATATCCAAAGTAGAGTGTGTCTCAGAATGTATCTCTTCTTCATTCTCATGTGATGTTTCTTCGTATTTTTCAGAGTCACTTGGGATTGAATTTTGACCCTCTTCATGTAATGCTTCTTTTGCTTTACATATTTCAGAACTAGGTAGCTCATGGGTCTCCTCCTTTTAACTAGAACATATATGATTTTCTCTCCAAGGTATTTTGCTAGAAGGGCATAGACATTTTTTCACTAAATCCACATCTTCATTTTTGGGCCTATTTTCAAACACCCAATCAAAAAAGTATTCAAAAGGAATGGAAGTTTGTGTATCTCCCTTATACAGATCAAGATATGCAAGATATTGTTGGGGCAAGGTTTTACATGTTTCTCTCAATCTTTGTAATTCATTCATATCCTTTAGTAGTGTGACACACTCATCTTCATCATATTAAAGGTCATAATAATAACCCTCATTCCTTATGAAATTGTAAGAAGTGTTGCATGATGGCACCTCTTCCTCGTACTATTCACATTCTTCTACATATTGCTCATAAGCATTGTACTCATAGGTTTCATCATAATAATAAGAAATGGCTGCAAATTATTCTTCAATGTATGATATTAATGCACAGGTGCAAGGACCATGCTCTGATACCACTGTAATGTCCCCAATTTGGAATTTTTACCCAATTTGGCCAATTTTCAAACCTTGGACTACTGAACCTCCAAACTGCCCCAAATGATCCCAAATGCTTTTGAATTATGTACAGAGTGTATTTAGGTGTATTATGATACCCTAATACAGAAATTATATTCTTGGCCACCTTCTAAGTACTTCAGAAACTTGCATTTACAATTAGAGAATGAAAGGAAAAAATACTAGGAAAATCGAAGTTGAAACCCCTTAGGGTAGATCGCTATAAAGACTCCTAAGGATTTCAAATTAGGACTGAGAGTGTTTGAAGGTTATTAGGAAATAAAAATGAGTTTGATAGGTGCTTGGAAAATCTCAAGAGACTTCTGCAACATTCATTTGTAGTCAGGAGAAAATAGGGAATTTACTAGTAATTTTGAGGTTCAAACCCCCAAGGGTAGAGGTCACTAATGACTTCCCAAATGCAGTACGACCCTCCCAAATTTCAAAATAGAGACACATAATAGTTAGAGGAATTAAATGGGAATCCAAATGCATCATTAATCATACCCTAAATGCTGCTGCGACTCCCTTAAATTAGAGATTGGTAAACATGTCTTAACATAGGGGGAAATGAGAGAAAAACTCTATAACTTGCTATGAATTTTGTGAGAAATGTTACAAGCACTTGCATAAGGTGTATGAAACTTATTTAGTATATTAATGTCTCTCCAAACAGCAATAAACAAACAGATATTAGCTAATACGATTCGACACCAAACAAATTCAAGCTCTCTTAACAAGATATATGGGAAAATGGCTCAAATCTCTTCCTTGAATGTAAACATCACTTGGACTACATGATGTTTCAATCTAGGGATCTCATGATATGATTATTACAGATATACATATATATCAGCTAACATTTCCATGAAGTCCAAATAAGAGACCTTCACTAACTATGTGCAACGACAAGTACGCTATGCAAAAGATATGGGGGAAAATGGCACCATTCATACATAGTTTGGCATTTTTACATGGTTTTACTTGGATATTCGAACTGAGGTTCATATGAAAATCAATTATAGAGTGTGGAAATCATCTTACACATAAATGGGGCCCCTTGGAATCACCCAAAGAGATCAACATCTCTCCATGTGCGCCCTTCCTCCAAGAGCAAGAATATATAGAGAAAATTGGAAGAGACGTGGGAGCAAGTTGAAGAAGAAAATATCACGAGCAGCCCTGTAGCTTCAACCTACAACAAAATTTCTTCACACAGCTCCAAATGAAAGGTTTGAATGGCCTCTCCAATTTCCAATTAGGGTGGGAATCTTTCACCCTTGAAATTGGTACTAAGGCAAGTAGAGTAAACACTCCACTAGCATGGACAAGCTATGCTCTCCAATTTGCAAAATGAGAAATGATCAAAAGCTCCTATCCTTCTTTGTTCTTGTCTTTTATAAAATTCCCAAGTCCTCCATGGCTCGAATTCCCTCCAAAATCTTCATGCCAACTCAAGTTGGGAAGAGATTCCAATGTGTGCCACTTGTCCAACAATTCCTAGTCTCCATCCTCCCTCAATTCGAATGGGGAAGCTTCTTGGCTGCCATAACTCCCTTGTGCGCCCTCTTGGAGGCTATTTTTAGCCCTGACATGTCATATATGCCATATTTCAGCAATCAGGTCTGAAAGTTGTCATAAGTGTCATAGAATCTTCGTCATTGTTGTCATAGGAGTTGGGGAATCTAGCTCCAAGTGTCACAATTCTTCTAAGATACCTACTCCTCTTCCATGGGAGTTTCTCTTCCACTCCAATTCAACCTTACATGATTCATGCCATGAATAATACCTCTTCAACTCCCCCAAGTATGTTACCCTTCATTTTGAACTTGAATTGGTGAGAGAATAATGCAAGTGTAGTGGGGAATCTTGCCACATGTGGGTCCCACAACCTCTTATGTGCCCTCATAATCCAATGCCACCTTATTTTCTTTTTATTATTACTTGTTTGAACCATTTAATGTGAATTTGTAAGTATAAGGTCATTTTGGGTCTTGTATCTCCCTTATTCCAACTTTTAATGATTCCACCTCCAACCTAGGGAACTAATAAGTTTCCCCCATGATAGTTCATTTGGATGGGTATATTACAAACTTTGAATTGGGAATTTATCTTAATGTGACCCACCTTGTGCATTTGGATGTAATTTTACATTATTACTAACTTGGACATCATTCTTGGAAATTATTTGACCCTTAGCATCAATTTGACAAACTATCATGAACATGGACAAGGGGCTTAGGCCATTGTGACCCAATGAAAATATTGGGGACATGACAGAGATGAATGTGCATATTCTTAGAAAGTCAGAGTAACCTTTATTACATTCCAGTAACTAGGTTCCAATCTGGTCTTGATCTTCAATAATCTGGTTTTGATCTTCAATAATTCGGTTTCAATATTTAATAATGAATAAACTTATATTTGCACCAATATAATCATGATCAAATTGGCATTGGATGTTAAAGTTTCCATACCTGTAGTTAAAAATCATTTACAAATCTAGGCATAACAACCAAGCCATTGACGTCGCATCCTCCTCTTTGTGAGCTTTAGCACCTCCACCTATCACAATGCGGACATTACCCTTCACGACTTTCAACACTATATTGTTGGAAGGATTCAAATTCTCAACCCAATTTCCGAGAGAGTATACATGCTTCCTTGTTGAGTATGATAGTTTGTCACATATAAGATGCATTGCCCAACAAAATGCAATATTGATCTTACCATAAATCCACACCCTCAGTAGTGCGTTGAATTCCAACACTACTGACGTTAGACTTAAAACTGTAGCTGTTGGAAATATTAATTACGAGTTGATGTTTAGCAAGTCTCTGCCGCTTAAGTCATTCTACAGTTGTGTCAGTCAGTCAGTCAGGAATCCGTTCAACAATTTTATGCATGTCTCCTTGTGTTTAATCAACCATGTATTGTTTTTCAAGTCAAGCTATTAGGTATATTTAAGTTAGGAATTAAATTGAATCTTTAATGTTATCGGTAGCTTTTGAGAGAAGCCAATATCAAGTTTATGTATATATGTAGATGTTCATTAGTGAAAAAACGAAATAGAAAATAATAGGAGAGGAGAATGAGAGTCGGATTTTAGAGAGGTAGATTAGAACGCTGGAGAATGAGCTCTGTATGTGAAAAAGTGTAATGAGCTCAAGATCTGTATATAACGCAAAATTCTGTTGATATAGAAGAAGTTCAAAAGAACAATTTATGTGGTTGAAGAGGAAGTGCTAAGTGGAGAAATAGCTAAAATCCCAAGCTCTGTGTCTGTGAAGAACTCATGCAATATATGCATCTGTAATTTGTATTCTCTGGTAATATATATTTAACTGTTTCTGCATGTTATTCAAGAAACTATTTTATGTTCTGCACTTTCCTCATATTCTCCAAAGTGAATGATATTCACGTTTACTTTTATGAAAGATAAAGAATATTTTATGATTTATCTTATGAAATTTTTAATACTGTGTGGAAGTTTCTTTTCAAGTGATTTTAAAGTGTTGCGGTGAAAAGTGAAGGTAAAAGTTACCGCGCACAACTTTAGGACATTGTCCTAAAATATCACGCACAAAGACAAGTTTATGGGTTTGTAAAAGTTCACCTGAAAAAAGGTATTTACTTTATGTATGCGTGATAAATAACTCATATTCCAAAAAGGGTGAAGTAAAGTTGTATTAATTAATTATTCATGTCCTTGGTATTGCTCAGAGTTCTCAAGGAAATTACTTCGCAAGAAATTAATTTCTGTCGCAGCAAATAATCTTTTAATATTGTTTGTTTGTCAAAGTACTTTATGCACAATTCAAGTTAGGTTTTCTGCACAAATTCACCCATGTATTTTACAGAGAATTGAATGTTAAGAATTACTGCACGGATAATTTCAAGATTTTAATGCACATATATTTTGTGTCACAATATTTACTGCATAGCTCACATTTCCCAATTTCATGCTAAAGCAAATATGGAGACCGCGCAGTAATATCAAGCTATTCGAAGTTCCCTGGATCTGAAATCAAAGCTACGCATTTTTTCCCTTGATCTGGTATCAGAGCAGGTTAGGAAGAAGGGAAGCCTATATAAGTGCTAGTTAAGGAGCATGAGAAGAAGCTCGAGATTGTTGGATAAGCTATTGAGCTCAAGCTCACAGTATTTCTGAAAGGCATAGTCAGTATTTTCAAAGGAGGTGAAGTTCACAGAGAAAGGAAGAACACCAATGTCGAGGAAAGTCTCTTTCTTTGTTGCAGAGGAAAGAGCAGTCAAAAGTCTGAGCCAAGGTCGAGCCATCAATAAAAGGGAGTTAGATGAAGTTGCATGTTCTCTTAGGTATTAACTTATTTTTATGAAATCTCATTTTAAGAAAATATCCTTTGTGTAAAGAATAAATGGGTTGTCAGAAAAGACTCAAGCAAACTAGAAAAATGAAGGATAGGGCAGAAGCCGAGATATATGCAGTCTTTTTTGGTAAAATCTCAACTGAAGCTGAAGAATGAATAATCTATTTGAGAAGTGTTAGTTTGGGATCTCCTCCTCTTTTTACTAGTAAATATTATGAATTATGGTATTCCAAGATGCAGACATTTCTTCATTATAACGGTCTACAAAATTGGATAGAAAATAGATGTGTTGAGCTTGATGAAGATGCATTAGCTCTCTCCTTCATCCAGTGAGCTATGGATGCTAATATTTCTTATGTAATTGCTCAAGCAAACATGGATAGATAAGATTGGTAAATTTTGAAGAGAGAGTTTGATGTAAGGGCGAAATATATGGCTAAGTTACAACGTGTTAACATTTCAACAAACAAACCTGCAGAAGCAAAAAAATATAGTGAAGTTGTCACTGAACCCCTATGTGTTGATACAACAGTGGATGATGATAGTATGTTTAAAGTTGAATATGAGAAGAAAATCATGTGATACATATGTCCGAAGTGGATGAAGTGACCGATTCTAGAACAAATGTCATTGTAACAACTGAATTCGATGAAGAATTTACAGCAGCAGATGAAGAAAATATTGTATATTATCCAAGTGAACTTTTTGAGTTCTTGGCTTGTAATATATAAATTGAAATTTAATTTGATGAGGTTATTGTACCACATATAGAAGCAACAACAAAGAAAATTGAGGATGCTGACACAGAATCTGCTAAAGCAGATAAATATGAAAAAAGTAAAGGGTGTGAAGACTTTGTCAATAAAATAGAGTATGCACATAAATATGATGGTAAATTCCACAGTTCTCAAACATGTGTGGATGATGACTATAGAACTGAAAGTGTAGCAGTTTTTTCTTTGGATATTCCAACAATGTCTATTGCTGATGACAACTATGAAGCAGTTGTCAATGAAGCAGCCAGTATTTGTTAAACTTCCCATGAACTAGTAAGAGTTAATGATGATCATGATGATGGAATGAAAACTTCCATAGCAGTAGTAATTGAAGCAACATCAGAAAATGGGAATGATAAAGAGAACTGTTTGAAGTGCTTGAACCTGCGTGTCAGACATGGGTTAATGTTTTATATAATTCTAACATTTTTTTTTAGTGTCCAGGTTAGAAGCCAATTGAAATTGCAGAAGAAGCAATTGAAGACATATTTTCAAATGATAAGTTTGAAGAAAGTTGTGTTGAAGACGCATTGGTTGAAGAATTAGTTGAGAAGATTTTATTGTCATGGAATCCTCAGGAAATAAAGTATTACTATCAGCCAATGATTTCAAAGAATGACACTACGCAAATCAGTATTGGTGAATCAGAAGGAAGATTGTGGGATTTTAGTACACCCACATTACATAATTTTAAGAAAAATATTTGGATAAGAGACCTTGGCATGAAGGACATTCAGATTTTGGATAATGAGCAAAATATTGAAGAAGAATTTGTAGCTAAAGCTGTTGATAGCATAAACAAGTAACCAGAGAAAATAACTAAGGAGAAGAAGAAAGAGAAGATGAAGCCAAATAAGAAAAAGAAGAATACAAAATTTAAAGTGAGGTCGTAGGTTCGAATCTCCTCAGTTCAGTTCGTACCCTAAAACTCTTTCAATGGTAATTTTAGATTTTATTTATTTTCCTTTGTCAACTTTACGTATCCCTTTATATGTTTTCTTTATTTTCCTTTTATAACTTTATGTATCCCCTTGTGATAATGGAAATTGTTAGTATCGAGTGGGTCGAGAATGAACATAAATAGGATTTTCACGATAATGTGTTCCATTAAAACCTATCAAGAGTACTTTCAGTTTAGTAATATTCTTGTAACAAAGTGATGAAAGATCTTAGCAGCAAACGTAACAAAGCCCTGACAGAAGTTCGCGTAATATAGTGGTTTGTGTTTGCAGGAATCCTTCAATTTATAGGGTGAAAATGGCCATAGAGTTGCCACAGTTTGGAGATGAAAAAATTGGATGTAATATATTACCGTGGAAATCCTCTTTATGTTACCGTGGAAATCCTCTTAATACTTGAAAGGTTTGAAAATACCCACAATACTCTTTGTCTCGTCAATTGCCACAACATAGGGTATTCCAGGAATCTAAACTAGCCTTTAATATACTGTGGGATTCTACCTCTCATCCATTGACAACAAATTAAGGCATGATATATCATCTCTTTTCTACATAGTGCTTCAATAATTATTGTCTCGGTAAGTGCTCCAGTGCAGGGAAGAAGAGCCCATTGGCAAATTTCTCTTATGTAAATAAGATTACTTGAACTAGATCCTATTTTATTTTTAGTACCTCAAGAAGTGTATGGAAAAGTTCCATTACTAATGGTAGCCTATAATGGCTTCAAATCCTCTCACGAGTTATGCCACATTAACCCATTAATTGGGTAAGTATTATTTACGATTCCATGGACGTCTTAAAATGATGTAATCTTCTCATGCGATATCGAGCTATGATGTTAATTTCGTTCAATATCTGCTTCATTTCATTGCTAATCTATTCGTCAACAATAAATATGATGTAGCCGTAGGTCTGTTATAGAAGAAACCTTCCAAATATAAATATATGTATTTTTTTAAATCTCTTAAAGTCGTCGGATTTTCGATTTCCATAGGGTAGCCATCCGATGTCTCTGCTATAGCGCCGATGGCACAGGACGTCGGATACAGCCAGTTATTTTGCAACAAGACGTCATGTTTCCGACTTCTATAGGGAAGCAATCTGACACCTTTGCCATAGATCCGACGGCTGAAGACGTCGGATTGAAGCCATTTCTTTTGGTGGAGGACGTTGGTTATCCGACTACTTCAGGGAGTAAATGCGACGAGTTTACCATAGCATTGACAGAAAAAGACGTTGGAACTCAACCATTTGCAAGGTGGAGGTTTTCAGTTAACCGACCACTAAAGTGGACAAATCCGATGAGTTTTCCATATCTCTGACGGCAAAAGACGTTAGAACCGAGGCGTTTGCAAGGTGGATGGGTGTCGTTTAACCAATGGCTACAATTAAAATTATCGACGAGTTAGCCGTAGATCCGACTCCAAAATACAGTGGATTGAAACACTTTCCAGTTGTGATAGGTGTCGGTTATCTGACCACAGAGGGAGTCGGTTATCCGATGAAGTCAAATCCGTCGGATTTCATCTAAATTTGGACTGACGTTAACAAAATACAGAGGTTGTCGGAAAAGTGATCACAAGATGTAGATCATTTGACTTTCAGGTCGTCGGATTTTGGGTCCAAAAAACCTAGTGAGCTAATTTGATTACATTTAACTAGTTCGAATAACTTCAAAGATAAGCTTAGTTGCTAATCCTAACAGCTGTATAAACAAACTATGATCTTATCTAACTAACAATTGTCTAATTCTAATTTCTTATCAAAAATGACTTGGCATCTTGAACTTAATTCATTAGAGCTTCTTGGTTGCCTCACCTAGGATAGTTAAACCATCCAACGCCTGGGATCTCTTTTGCAATCTGGATTGATCTACCTTCATAGTATACATTTGATCTTGAAGGTCTTTACTCTGGTTCACCATTTCCTCATATTGATGTTGGATCTCCCTCTTTCTTTTCAGGACCTCTTTAGATATTGAGATAAGCTCCTGGTAATTTGTACCCACCTCTTCCAAGTCTTCTCACAGCCTTTTTTTAGCAACCATCAGTTTCTCATTTGCGTCACTG
Organism: Larix kaempferi; assembly: GCA_027924585.1. Taxonomy (NCBI): domain Eukaryota; kingdom Viridiplantae; phylum Streptophyta; class Pinopsida; order Pinales; family Pinaceae; genus Larix; species Larix kaempferi. The sequence goes on from BSBM01001287.1 coordinate 4,575,265, forward strand.
AGATGCCAATTCTATTCTTTGTAAGACTGTAATGACCTTTTTAAAACCTCCAGTTCTGATACCGATTCCATTATCTCAGAATGTGCTTGAACTTCCTCAATCTCAGATGGTTTTGAACCAGAGCCAATATATAATTCACATATATTGTGCTTACCTTCAAAGACCGTTTCAACCAACTTTGGTGTATGCAACAACTCTTGTCAAATTTTTGCTAGGGTTTGATCTTTTGTTTGACAAGATTCTTCTGTAGCCTGGAACTCTTCATCATTGGATGAATCCTCTATAACATTTACAACATCTCTTTGAACCATGGGATTTAGGATTGTGTTCATGCTCATCCTTAGCTTATTCCTTGCTCTTGTCCTTGTTTTGAAACTATTCTCAACATTCTTAATTAAGGGAGCCTCAATCTGTTCTATATTCAATGGGATTTCTTGAACAATTATATTATCTTCAAAAACTCTAGGAGTATCTGGAGTTGTTACTTCTTCTTTTTGAAATCCCCCAGTCCCGGAAACCTCTGTCATAGATGTAGTGTCACATTTCTCCTGTGCTTTTGTTTCTCCATCTTCCGCCATTTTCCCTTTTGGTTCACTGCGCTGCTCTTCTACTCCAAACTCGTCACCCTTTTGAATTTCAGTCTCAACACCAGACCAAAAGATAAAATATCCCCATGATCTGTTAGTCTTCCCTAATTCAAAAACTATCAGCAATTTAATCAAACCATGATGGAAAATAGAGTGGTCACTATGGTCAGGGTGATTTCTTACCTGTGCAATCATTTTCTCTATTCTCATGAGCAGGTAGTAAGGCAAGTTTAACCTGGATTCTCCATTCAAATGCAGCAAAAACCTCAGATGATACCTAAATACAGTTGCAAACTGTCCTTCACAAGTGATATATCGCTGAACAATATTTAATATATCCCTCCACTTTGGCTTGACCTTGTTCAAATGAATACCCCTTTTCCAATCCAATTTCTCATAGCCAGGAAACAAAAACTGACTAAGGTCAACCTCAAACAAATACTTCTTAAACCATTTTTCACCTTCTGAGGGTACACCAATGGCTTCTGCAATAGTAGCTTCATCTACCCTAAGGGTAAGGGTTTGTAATTTCACCATAGAATCTTTGTAGCTATTTACGAAAGCCTTTGTCACCTGTAGGTTATGGCCTTTCATTCACTCACACAGGGAAAACCAAACTACAACTTTCATCATCTATGCACATTTTGGAAACTCCTCACTCCATTTGATGTTGTCTGGTTCCGACCTGCATATTTTCCCACTAGGTCTTTTAACCACAACCATTATGATCCGAATCTTTGCTAGCTCATGTTCTTGCTACCACATTTCACATAACACAGACTATGCAAAGAAAGGTCAAAAAGATTAATTAAAAAAAATCTTTGTACATCATGATCTTAGCAACATTTGAAAATGTCCCTGTACATAATGGAATTATTACATTGCATTGGTTTGTAACAAGCATTCAAACCCTATTCATCTTATTATTAACAAGGATTGTCCGTCATCCATGTGTCTTTTGCTCTTAACAAGTGGAAACAATCCGACAACGCCATTTCATTCTCATTATTCCATGCACTGCCAGTATGTGTCAAATCATAATTGAAATTGAAATGCAGTACCATCGTATTAGAGAATCAGACTTTCATCATGTAGAGGTAAATCTTAGTTTATTGATCAAATAAAACCACTCAAACATTAGTCCATGCATAAATTTCAATAAAGAACATTAAAGGATTAATGCAACTGAGCCTTATTTGTTTTAAAATAGAACAATGATAAAAAGTAACCTTTTAAGAGAACCTAAGCTTTTAAGGTAAAACCTAAGGAAATCAAAACTCTAAGCTAAACTAGGATGAAATTTTAGAAAACAAAGTCTCCTAAGAAACATTTCTAAAGTAAAACTAAGATACAAATCTAGAGATAACAGTACTTATGAATTGAATTTCAACACAAGCTCAACTGGAACTATAGCATCGAGAAGAGGATATATGGAGGGTGGAAATCCTACTTTGGCCTTGGAAAACACTGTAAATGGATAAACCTTGTGATGTGGGACAAAAAGAAATTCCTATTTAAAATGCTCGTCACTCTTATTATTCTATACGGCTATGAATCTCGAGGATACTACATTTCTAGAGTCTTGGAGATGAATTGAGCAAATCTAGAAACGGTTTATTACTTATAATATGAAAATTAAGAGCTGAACACTCCCTATGCTATTCTCCTCTTAGAAGCAGGGCTCCCTTCCATCGAAATCATGGCTATGATTAGATATCTAATGTACAAGAAAAAATTAAACAATATAGGAGACGACTTACTTCCTAAAATCACTCTTAACTCCCACCAAAAGCACCTGTGCCTCAAGCGGGGATGGCTTAAAGATGTCATTTCTTAGTTAAATTATTGGGGAATTAATGAAACTACCACTCTACAAAATATTGGTAGCATTAATTACATTATTACTTCTACCTTCAAAGAGAAAATGTGGGGAAAAGAAGAATTAGAGGTAAAAAGAAAGCTTGAGTATTACAAAGAGATCATTAACCCTAATCTAGAGGATCAAAACTATCTTTCTATCTTAACAAGATCAAAGAAGAAAATTAATATTGCTAAGATTAGACCGAACTCTCATGAGCTTCATAGTGAAACTGGGCATTGGAAAACCCCTAAAACGCCTTGGGATGAAAGAATTTTCCATCTATACGATTTTATGAACGTGGAAGATGAAAATCACTTTTTCTTAGATTGCTCATCTTTCACTCACATTAGATCTCAATTTCAACTTCTTTGCTCCAACACTAACCTTTCTAACCTTCTAGTTCCCCAAAACTATAGCGAGCTAGGGACACTCCTCTTTAAGCTCTTTTAGTATAGAAATCATATTTTGAAGAAAACCAAATAATCTCTATCTTCTTAAGGTCTGAAAGACCAAGATTGGTCTCGGTGGATGTTAAAAACCTTCATCATCATCATCATCAAAAGATATTAAGATTATGGTTTTCTATTTATTATGATCATTTAGAAATATACTAAAATTGAACTTTAAAGGCAATATAAAATCTTAATCTTTATCATTTTTTTTTATGTACATTTCAAATAAAGTCATGTAACAGAGACATCATATATTAATGTACATAAAATATGTTATGTTCATGACACAAATTAACAATATACATAACAAACCGTTCCTCTAGAATCCTTAGATATAATCCAACAATCACAAATCATACTTAGATATAAATTTTATATCTAATAAAACTCTTAAAATGGACATAATGCTCTAGAATTGTCATAAATTGTCATAAATGAGGAATTAAAATAGAATTGTCATAAATGAGGACTTAAAATCTAAAGTATAATTTATAAAAGGTGATGATGCATATTGAATACAAGTGATTTTTTTTTTTTAACATGTTCTAATACATGGTTTATCATGAGTATAATTTGAAATTATTAAGTGTTATTAGATTATTAATTATTTCCAAGTTGTCAAAAATTTTATTAATTATTATTTGTATTATTTACTCAATTGTATATTATAATTTTTTTTTGAGATTATAATAATAATGAATCTGATAATTTTATAATAAGTTTGATTGGTTACATATTTTGAATGAAGTGAGTCTGTTATTATTCACACTTCTCTGCCACTTAAGTTAGTTGTTAATGCTTTTATATTTTATATTTATATCATATATTTCATTCCATCATACTTTTGTATTTTATATTTATATCATATATTTCATTCAATATCTATATTCTTGAATTTTATATTTATATTATATATATTATTTAATATTAATATCGTTATATAATCACAGACAAAAAAATAATACTCATTAATGTAACATACTGAAAAGACAGAGACATACCTGACACCTAACATAACATCGTGAGAAGAGATATCTAATAATGGACCAAAAATATTTATGAATCTAATGCATTACTTAATGAGAGGTAGATATACATAAGATAACAAATTTTAACCTTTCTTCCATGTACTTTGTAATTGCATCTCAAATGCAAGAAGATGAAATATACCAACTTAAAAAATGCTTCGCCCGCGTACAACACTTCATGTTATGGATGGCCTTGTCAATGTCATTGGCGAATAACTTACACATTAATTGATGTTTAATAAATAGTGAGGCATCGAAAAAAACATATGACTTTTTGAGTAGTGTCCCGCCAGAGGTGCTAGGTACTAACTGTCATCGTAATGAAAGATTATAAAAAAAATTAGAGAAGTTTATTTGGTAAAGAAAGTGCTTTATTTTTTAAACGAAAATGGATAAAGAATGAAAATATGAGAAGGTAATATGATGATTACGAAAGCTTTCAGAACAAACAAAGAAATTGTTTGGTAAAGAAAATGCGGAAAATGGATGGATAATTAAAATAAATATAATGAAGGTTAAAATGAGAAGAGGGGAGAAAATGATAAAGAAAAAATAATAGATTTTAAAAGAAACAAAAAGAGAAAAACACTAAAATAGAATAAGAATAAGAATAAGAAGAGGAGAAAAATTATAATGAAAACAAAAGAATATTTCATTTTACTTTATAATAAAAATATGAATCTATAATAATAAAAAAATACAAGAAGAAGAAAATCAAATGATGTCTCATCTTATTTATAAAAAAAATAGTAAAACAAACGTGCAAGTATAAGAAGAAGAAAACAAAGGTATACTATTTTACTTTTAAAAATGTAAAATGATGAGAAAAATTATAATTAAAACAAAATAATGTCCTACCTTACTTTGTAATAAGAATATGAATCTATAATAATAAAATGAATACAAGAAGAAGAAAACAAAATGATGTCTCATCTTACTTTTTAAAAAGAAAAATAGTGAAACAAAAGTTAAAAAGAAGAAACCAAATATGTACTACTTTACTATCAAAAAGTAAATGAATAAAAAATAAAAACAAGAAGAGGAGAAAATAAAAAGGAGGAATGTCATGTCTCCAAAATTTTACTATGGACACTTTATTGGAATAGGGGATGCATGGCCTAAGTTACTTAGTAAAGTTCATGAGAAATTATTAAGATGGTAATATGGACCATGAAATTTGTAATGTATGAGGTCCAATATTTATGAAAAATGCGGCATGAGGAAAATTGGAAAAGGAGGGTACATTAGAGAAGGAATTTTGGAAGAGGGGAGGTGTGACACATGCAGAGAATCTCATAATGGAGACATCTTGAGAGTGTAACTCACCATTGACTTAAAATAGTGTGATGCATAGATTCTCCTAACCAATGGAAAGATCCTTTCTTGGTGAGGTCTCTCAAAGGATATGTCAACTTGGAAAATCCTTTAAAAAAAATCCTGTATTAGGTACATAGCCCAATAAAACCTCTCATTTCAGTGAGATTTTTAGGACTAGGCCAATCTAGAAAGGCTTGGATCTTTTCCATGTGAACCTTAACTCCATCTTGACCAATCACATGACCAAGATTCAAAATCTCAGTCATTCCAAACTCACACTTGGTTAGCTTTGCATAAAAATATTGATCTGCCAAGATTGCTAGTACAATATCCAAATGATGCAAATGTTATTCCCAAGTCCTACTATAGATCAAAATATCATCAAAGGAAACAAGTACAGACTTACCGAGTTGCCTTCTAAAAACTTTGTTCATGCAATATTGAAAAGTTGCAAGTCCATTAGTTAGGACAAAAGGCATAACCAGAAACTCAAAGTGTCCATGGTGACACCGGAAGGATTTTTTCTGGATGTCTTCTTCTTTCATGCTGATTTGATGGTAAGCAGATCGAAGGTCAATATTTGAAAAGTACTTGGCCCCATAGAGCTCATCCATAAGCTCATCAATCCCTGGAATATGATATATGTTCTTTATAGTCTTCTTGTTGAGCGCTATGTAATCTATGCACATCCTCATGGTCCCATCTTTCTTCTTCACAAGGACTACCGATGAGGCAAAAGGACTTGAACTCGGCCTAATGAATCCCAAGTCAAGCAGTACCATGGTGGTTCGCTCTATCTGATCTTTTGAATATTTTTGGGTGCTTGTAGGGATGTAATTTGACACGTGAGGTGACTATCTCCAACTCAATCCTATGCTCTAATCCTCTATCAGGTGGCCTACCATGAGGAAGATCCCCAAACACCTTCTCATGATTTTGGAGTAACTTCTGAATGTCTCATGGATATTGGGCTACTTCCAGTGAAGTACCCTTTCTAGTGATTAGGCACTCTATAGCCCATTCAATGTATCCATGCCTTAGTGTGGATCTCATACTCTCTGCTGTAATGTCCCCTCCTATCATACCAGCATGATAGAGAGGATCATTGTGCTACAACTGGGCATCTAGCCCCATGATCTTATTCATAAGAATTCAGTTATTATAACAGGCATATGAAGATGCATAATTATTTTAAGAACACAGTGGAAGTAATTTTAAATACACATTCATCACACATTCAAGATATCCATCGATTGATAATTGCAAATTTAACACAAGGGAATACTTATCTCAATAATGTAGTCCCCAGCAACTGGCTACGCTTCTGCAACGTTCCACCCAACCGTAGGCCAGTGTGCTCCTCAATCTCTCAGCGCCATTGCCACCCCCGAGCTAGGCATGATCTCCATGAGGAAAAAGGGGAAAACAGGCTCTCACATAGCCAAAGGTATGTCAAAATCAGCCAAGCCAATCAGAAATTGGGTTTCTCAGGCTGTTAAGAGATGGGTGCATATAACAGCAAAAGTGTAAGTGCTGGGCATGAGGAAAACGTTTTCCACAATGGAATGCATGAGATGGGGTTTCAACTCACTCAGAAAAACGTGGAGAAACACAAAAACGAAAATGGAAGATGGGGAATAACCCTGGGAAGCCAAATCCGTTTTTAGAAAAACGTCCCTGGGCATTCTGGGGCAAAAACGACCTCCATACAGTCCCCCCAAGTCGTGGCCCTTCTCTCCCCAGCTAATGTATATGCAAAAACGAACTCCCAGGCATGGAAAAATGCAGGATTGGGATGAAAACGGGTAGGGAAAGACCCAGCTAGCTCCCACTGCGTGAATGATGAAAGGCTAACCATTCAGCATGGCATTGGGCACCAATTCGTGGGTGTTTTCTTGCCCAAGGAGACAAAACACGTTTTTCCAAGTTGATGGCCTGCCCATGCACGAATTTGGCTGCCATACTTCTTCAATCCCAAGACATTAACTGCCCCAACCAATCTTTGGGAGAATTAAATGATTGGGTGCATGAGACAAAATGGGTAGTTGGTGGTTTTATGGGTTTCCCCATTTACACATGGATTAATTCCATTGGCTCAAGGGTTTGAATAATTTCCCTCCCTTTTCCTTGTAGAACCATGCCCTATCTCTTTTGTTGCATAGCGTAGCCAGCTGTTGGTTTTCCATTAAATTTCGTATTTACATGATGTCTTAATTACATTGTGCTCCACTAGCACAAGAACCATATGCATCTATTCTAATTGCCGATACATAAAACGATAAATCAATGGCGAGGCCTTGGCCGTGAGCTCCTCACCATGACTAAATAACAATATTTACATCATTTACAATATTAATGCAATAGGGTCAAGCTGGGGACATTACATCTGCACTCACCACTTGCTTTGGGTAGCTATTGATCCCTCTAATCACTACCTATTTCCCAGATTCTCCCTTGAAGATCATCTCAGGAACTTGGTAGTCTATTGAATGATTCCCAATGGAGTACAACCATTGTACTCCCAAAACCATGTTAGTATCATCCACATCCACAACATAGAATCTATCAATGATGGTATGTTCTCCTACACAAATATGCAATTTAAGAATCCACCTACAACAGTTCATAGAGTTATTACCTGGAATGATAACAATGAAGCCTCCAAATGTTTCACTATGTAGCTTCCTCCTCTCAACCAGATTTGAGTCAATGAAGTTATGTGTTGCTCCTCCATCCACTAACATAGTGATTGGTTGTCCTTGAACCACTCCTTTGAATCTGAGTGTATGGAAGCGAGGTGCCCCTGAAAGTACTGCAATCTTGCACACCTCGAGGGTAGGTTCTTCTTCTGCAGTATCACAAGGCACTTCTGCATGTACTGGGGACTCTTCTTCATCTTCCCCAGTGTCGATATATAAATAAAATTCATTGTAGTGTGCTTTTCCTTTAGCACATCTATGTCCTGGAACCCACGGCTCCTAATAGGTGAAGCACAACTTCCTTCTTCTCAATTCATCTCGATCCTTATAATAGTTATCCTTACTGAAATTTCCAGTAGGACTTTTCAAGGGTGGCCTCTTATTCTTAAACTGAGTAGGACCAACAGTCCTAGGAGGAAATATGGTCCTCATAATACAATCTTGCTAGTCTCTAGTTCGACTTAGTGCATCTTGCAAGGTAGAGGGTGTGTAATCCTTCACCAAACCTTTCAAAGCTTCTAATAACCCTTCAATGAACAACAAGATCAATCTAGCTTCTGAAATATCAGAGACCATCACAGCCAGTTTTTGAAACTCAGATATGTAAGCTTTCAGCCAGTTTTTTGAATCTTTCAGCCAACCTTCTTGTGAACTATTCATAGGTGGTCACTTAGTCATGCTCAAGAGATTTTAGGCCATGAAATCACCAGCCTGTTGCTTCTCCATCTAAGTGTAGAGTAGCCATCTTGATGGCATCTCTCTCTGTCATAGGATTCAACTGAAAATATGTGTCAAGTTCTGAATCCAAGAGTTAGCAGTATATTTCTGTGAACCATGAAAATATGGTAAGGAAATATTACTAATAGTATCTCTTAGATCATAGTTCTGATGTTGCATCCGGAATCCTCCTCTTGGGTTGGTATTGTACTGTAGATCACATAATTATTTGAATGGTAAAGCACTTATGCACTCTTCATTCAATGTAAGGTACTCAACATATTTATCTTCCCATGAAGCAAGACCTCCATTTCAAACCTCAGGTTCCTCTCTTTGTTCCTCGATAAACTTGGGAATAGTAGGCTTGGAATAAGCTGGAGATTCCATCTTGAACTCTTGAGGGTGATTGTGAGGCCCATTTGTTTTTGAGAAAATATGGCCACCACTACTCTTCCTCTTGCCATGTGGGGTACCATTGCTGCTCCCTTCTCCATTCTTCCTTCCGAGCTGCTGAGCTAAGAAATCTCTGGTCTGTTTCCCGGATTGACCAATATTGTGAGAGATGTCTTGCAATTCTTTCATAATTCCTTGAGTAAAGAGTTTGAACTCTTCTTTGCCTTCCTTGTGAGACATGTATGTCTCGCCTTGTAATTTCACTTCAGTAGAATTTATTTCCTCTTCCTCTTCTCCTTTTGAAAAAGGATCCTTCTTCTTGGAATATAAATATCTTCTTAGAATCATAGAAATAATTCAAGAGAAGGTTCATAGGACCATTCTATGATACCACTTTAATGTACCAACTAGGATTAGTGATACAAAAACTTACTTACTCAAAGAATCAATTAAAACAATGTTTGAGAGAGCTAGTTTGGTTGTGGGTGGAGAAGATAAAAAGATATGGAGGGAAGAAAGGATATGATATACGTTAATACCTATGAACAAAGTACTAGTTCCATTAATGTTTCAATATCCTCCTAGATCAAATCTATTCCAATTCTCCTGGCCACCCCAACATATGTAGACTAGTATGGCTCTAAACTTTGACTGGAAGCTATGGATGAATGTTTATGAATCAGGGAGAATAATAAACATGAAATTTCATTCAATACACAGTAATAGGTATCTACATAAATTTTTGGGAAGTTCTGAGAAAGGTTCACAAAGATACAAGCAAAAATGCTTTTCAGGATTATACAACTAGTAAAATCTAGGAATTCCCAAACAAGTAGTGAAGGCTCACGAATTCCTAAAATCAGACATGGATTTGGTAATTTAACATGTTAATGAACATCAAGAACATAAATCAACTCATTTGGACCTATACTCATTCATTTATTCATGATAGTCCAAAAACTAGTCAATTTCTATGCAAATCTAGAGAGGGTGGAGAAATATGAGAATAATTCAGAGTTCTATAATATTAAATGACATGAATGATATAAGAGTTTTATATTGACTATCATCACATCATATATGGGCCAAGAGGCCTCTCAAGTCACTACAAAAAATCCTCTCCTCTTCTACACAATAATCTAGCTCTAGAAATCCATAGGAAGCTTGGAGATTCGAACCATGAACTGAATGATTCTTCTTATGAACTCCAAATTAGACATGATAAGATACAAGACCTCCAAAAAAAATCTGAGTGATACTGTCTGAATACCATCATCCTCTCACAGGGAGCATAGGCACATCGCCCCACTTGTTCTAGGGGCACATATACCAAGCCTCTGAGGAAAAATTGCTCTCATGCCAATACTCAAACTGTCAAAATATGCTAAGGGGGTTCACACTTGTTGATTTATAGAGTTAATATGACTTGGGGATAAAGTCTCCTTAGCTAATGCACCCTCCATGAGTGGATAAGGAAAGCTAGTTTTCCTACCTTTTACTTTTTGCTTTGCTTTCCTTCTTTTTCCTTTTCGGTTTGCTTTCCCACTTTCTACTTTGTATTTTTCTTCTTTTTTTTACTTTTCTGGACTTCCCTGGTTTTCTGAACTTTCCTGCTTTTATGATTTATCCTGCTTTTTTCTTTTGTGTTTCTTTTTGCTTTATGCTACTTTTCTGAGTTTTTGTTGTTTTTCTGATTTGCTCCATCTTTCCTTCCTTTTTACTGATTTTCTATATTTAGGTGTTGTCTCTTTAACTTCTCCTCCAAGTCTTCTCCAATTCAACCTTATCCATTAATGCGCCCTAGTGTAGCATTATCTTCATTTACTTATCATAAAATTATTAAATGCATGAAAATTAAATATTCCAAGTGTGTAATAAACTTTGGATAAAAGTTAATTCACATTCCTAATTAATTACATGCCTGTAAATCAAAATTATACCATGATACTGAAGTTGTCTCCTCAACCCAAGGGATTTGTTGGGTTAGTAACTTGATGCAAGGTTCACTATTGAGGGGACATCACATAAAAATTACTAAATTTATTTTGAAAAAATAGTTCCACACTAGTACTATATGTTCTCTATATGTCTACCAATTTTTGTAGTTTGATTCCATCATTTAGGCAATCAAAGGATTCACCCACATAGACATATACCTTATCATTCGCTAAAAAAATAAAATGTAATTGTTATCAAATATTAAACTTGAGATAATTATGAACATTTTTAATCGATAAAGTTTATATTTTCGGAAACATGATTCAGTTTCCTACATTTCATCTTTTTTACTCAAAGCAAGATTTATTTTGTAAGTATCTCAATTTATCCATGTAAGTTGAGAGATGCCTATTTATTCAATTTTCTATTGCATCTAACACATCAAAAGAGACCTTTGTTAACTTACACCAGCCCATAATCTCAGCATTACATCATTATTCTTTACAAATAGTAGTAGTTCTCTCCAACAAACATAAGTAGGCCGACACATGTAGAGGGATACACTTAAAGGGTGCAAATGTCAAGCTCTGAGGTAATGTTGTAAAGAACACATGCTCGAATGTAAGGGTGTTCCACAATATGTATCCAAGGCTCCACCTCCAAGTGTCCAAGAACTCCAACACTCATCTTAAGCCATGCACCCCATTAGGTTCACTCTCCGTGATGAACATTGTCTTAACCCATGTGTTCAGAACTCAACTCCAAGCTACCTCATTTTTTGTAGGGCTCAATTCCCACCTCCAAAATATGAAATGTTCATTCCCCAATGTTGGGTATTCGCCAAGCAAGAAACCTCATCCATGTGGAAAACATTTACAATGTCACCAAGTTTTTTAAAGGTCTCCAACAGACAAAGGAACAATGTCATGCAAGCACCCAATTAAGGTCAAGAAATAGTGATTAAGCTATCTCTAATGTGAAATCCATCACAAACTATCCAATGGATAATTATACACCATGTACCCCAAATCTCATGAAGCACCCCCAAACATGTTGTAGATGCTTTCAAAATAAACCTGAAGCTAGCAACAAAAGAGTCATCGAATAGTGGTTAAATGCTTGAAATCCATACTAGAAGGACAACTTAAGGCATACTATGACTAACTCTCAGTTGAATCCTAATATTTTGTAGAATTCATAGACTTCGTGTAAATACAACTTGTTTTGTAGCTTGTCATTCATCAAAGGAGAACATAACTACTAAGTTGAGAGAAAGAGAGTGACTCCATTGAATAATAATTGGTATTGTAGCTTATAATTGCTTACTGTAAAATATAACTATTTTATTTCTATGTTTTTATGTGTGTGGTCCTGTGAAAGAGATTGACATTATGTTTTATTTATTTATTGTCATCATATAGACATAAAGTAAAATTGAACTTTAGAGACAATATAAAATCTCATTCTTTATAATTTTTATATGCACAATACAATTGAAGTCATGCGACAAAGACATCACATGTCAAAGCACATAAAATATGTAATGTTTATGACACAAATTAACAATGTGCATAGAAAACCATTCCTCTTGAATACTTCATAAAAATGTAAAAAACTATAGCATATGCCAACAATCACAACTCATAATTGGATATACAATGTATATCTAATATATCTTTTTAAATGAACATAGTACACTAGAATTGCAATAAATGAGTACAAGGGATTTAAATTTTAAATTTTATTGCATAAAATTGATTATCCATGTTAAATATAAATGGAATATGTTCTAGTAGATTGTTATTGCCCCTTTCATTAGTATAAATTGGAATTTTGAAGTCTTTTTTAGATTATTGATTGCTTCTAAGCTCTCAAACTTTCTAGTAGCTCTCATTTACATTATTTTCTCAAATAGTGAATGTACATATAAATTCACTATTAAAAGTTTTATGAACATATTTTAGTAGAAAGTTGGAGTCCTTTTCCATTAATAAAAGTTTGAATACTCAATACCTTTCTAGATTATTGTGTGTGGCTAAGTTGTCAAACTTTCTAGTATGCATATTGAGTATAAGTGATTTTTTTAGAAAGTTGAAGCACCTTGTTATTAGTAAAAGTTTGAATTCTTAATCTTTTTTATATTATTTAGTACCTCTAAATTCTCAAACATTTTAATAATCATTATTTGTTAAGTTATAATAATGAGCGTGATAATTTCTAATCTGATTTGTTTTGTATTTTGAATGTAAGTAACACTCGTAAATTCATTATTCATACTTCTCAAACAATTAAATTAATTTATTGTATTATATATGTTATTCAATTTTCCAATATCTTTATATAATCCAAAAAATATTAACTAATGTAACATGCTGAAAAGACATATATGAGACATAACATAACATGGTAATATCAAAAAATATTTATGAGTGTGATGCATAGTATTTATGAGTGTGATGCATGGTATATACTTTAACGAAGATTGATTGCTTATGCAGTCTATTCGTTATAAATACTTGATGAAAAATATTGACTTTGTTATGAGCAGGAAAGCAATGATCCACTTGAAGTCAAGGAGGGACAACAACAAATCGAAGATCTTGCTTCCAATCGTGGTAATGAATTTATTCATATGCTACAATTTTATGTATAGCATTGCAAATGGTGAACATTAATTGAAGTTCACCATATTTCAACTGGAAAGCATATAGAGGGTGAAACTGTACAGGTTGAGCCTGGACAAGAACATGAACAACACGATGTGGCCACGCCAGGTAAAAAACTAGCTTTGTAATATTTTTTTTAAATGAAATACTTGTCATTACAGTAGCAGAATACAACGATGTAACATTTTCACATTGTTGCAGCAAATCCAAACCCCTTGCCGCAAAATCCAGGTCTAGAACAACAATCTAGGATGTAGACACCACCACAAGCGCCTGATAAAGAACAAAGAACTGGATAAGAAAGTCCAAATGTAGATGCTCCTCTTAGAGATTATATACCACATAAGAGAAGAAAAACTAAAAAGAAGTGACTGGAAAAATGTCGTTTAATTTATTTTGATAATAATACATCGTCCATGATTTTTGTCCTAATGATTGAATGAATGGTTTAATGGTTTAATGATTCAGTGTAGTAAATTGTTACCTTTATTGAATGCCAAATTTTATTGAATGAATGTGTTGACTAAATGAAACAATGGTTTAATGAATGTTATCTTTTAATGAATGAATGAATGTGTTGACTGAATGAAACAATGGTCTAATGAATGTTAGCCTTTTATTGACTAAATGGTAGATGAAAGTTCATGATGAAATGTGGATGAATTTGCACGTATTTGCTTTTTTAAGTACATGCATTGGGTATGGGGAATTGAGAGTGATGTGAGGGTGGGAAGGGGCCATAAGAGCTTCCACCTTCACGTGGTTGGCCCTGTTCAGTAGAGAATATTAAATTATTCTTGAAACAAAGAGGAGCTCAATGAATGACTACGATGGTGGCATTCTACAACCCACTCGCATGTCATCTAAACCCTTCCAAAATGGTATATTTACCATTGAGGCCTGGCTTCTGAAGCATGATATTTGCAACTAATCTAGCATACACCAACAACAATTAGAAACATGTTGATTGTTGTCAATGTCCATCATTTTTTAGGGCTACAACTTAACTGAGGAGATTCGAACCTGCGACCTATGTCTAGTCCAAAGGCTACCACCTTCAAGCTTGAAGTGCAGCTAACAATGGGAGACCACCTTCAAGCAACTTGATTCATTCCGCATGCATTACATAGTGGGAGATGACGGGATACCACCTTGCTTGATTCATTATGCATGCATTACACTATGCAACAGTCTCTAATTCCCACTACGCTTTCCCTCAATTAGTTTCTCGATTCAGCATGACCCATGCCTGCTGTCCGAGGAGTGTTTCCAGCGGTCTAGAGTTTCATGCTGTCAGCGATGATGATTCATGGTATTATGTTTCCCTTTGGATGCAATATGGAAAACTTATAGTTCACTGTGAAGGTTTGTCTGACAGAGTTCATTCTTTCGGTTTCTCGATTTAGCATGACCCAAACTATCACATTTGTCAGACAAACCTTCACAGTGAACTATGAGTTTCCCATATTGCAGCTGAAGGGAGACATAACACCATGAATCGTCATTGTTTCCAGGCTGAAACTCAAGAATGTTGGAAACACCCCTTGGACGGCGAGTGTGCGTCATATTGAATTAAGAAACTAATTCAGGAAAAACGCAGCGAATTTGAGATTGTTGCATAGTTAAATGCATGCATAATGAATGAAGAGTACTGGGTGTCGAGAGAGATGGTTGTGGGACTTCATATGAGAGGAAACGGCTATGGGAATTGATTGATAAGGTCAAGCTTGAAGGTGGTAGCCTTGGGACTAGATATAGGTTACAGGTTCAAATCTCTTCAGTTAGGTTCGTACTCGATTAATCTTTCGATGCAAAATAAAGATTTATTTATTTTCCTTTGTCAACTTTACGTATCCCTTTAAATGTTTTCTTTATTTTCCTTTTCTAACATTATGCATCCCCTTGTGATAATTGGAATGGTTAATATCGAGTCACTCGAGAATGAACGTAAAGAAGATTTCCACTAAAAACCTTTTCCATCCAAACCTATCAAGTGTATAGTGGCTTGTGTTTTATATTTTGCTACAATTAATTCTTCTACCCCTTTATTTGGAATTATATCAACAACATACACTTCCAAATAATACTGTTTTTTTTTTAAATTTCGTAAGTACATGCATTGGGTATGGGGAATTGAGAGTGATGTGAGGGGGGGGAGGGGCCATAAGAGATTCCACCTTCACGTGGTTGGCCCTGTTCAGTAGAGAATATTAAAATATTCTTGAAACAGAGAGGAGCTCAAAGAATGGCTACGATGTTGGCTTTCTACAACCCACTTGCGTGTCATCTAAAATTTGACAATTTCTTGGAGCTTTTTGTGATGTTTGGTTGCTCCTCATAACCAATGTCGAGTTTCCACAACTTCAAAGGCTAAATAAATGATGCACTTAGGTCGTAGGTTCGAATCTCCTCAGTTCAGTTCGTACCCTAAAACTCTTTCAATGGTAATTTTAGATTTTATTTATTTTCCTTTGTCAACTTTACGTATCCCTTTATATGCTTTCTTTATTTTCCTTTTATAACTTTATGTATCCCCTTGTGATAATGGAAATTGTTAGTATCAAGTAGGTCGAGAATGAACATAAATAGAATTTTCACGATAATGTGTTCCATCCAAACCTATCAAGAGTACTTTCAGTTTAGTAATATTCTTGTAACAAAGCGATGAAAGATCTTAGCAGCAAATGTAACAAAGCCCTGAAAGAAGTTCGCGTAATATAGTGGTTTGTGTTTGCAGGAATCCTTCAATTTATAGGGTGAAAATGGCCATAGAGTTGCCACAGTTCGGAGATGAAAAAATTGGATGTAATATATTACCGTGGAAATCCTCTTAATACTTGAAAGGTTTGAAAATACCCACAATACTCTTTGTCTCGTCAATTGCCACAACATAGGGTATTCCAGGAATCGGAACTAGCCTTTAATATACTGTGGGATTCTACCTCTCATCCATTGACAACAAATTAAGGCATGATATATTATCTCTTTTCTACATAGTGCTTCAATAATTATTGTCTCGGTAAGTGCTCCAGTGCAGGGAAGAAGAGCCCATTGGCAAATTTCTCTTATGTAAATAAGATTACTTGAACTAGATCCTATTTTATTTTTAGTACCTCAAGAAGTGTATGGAAAAGTTCCATTACTAATGGTAGCCTATAGTGGCTTCAAATCCTCTCACGAGTTATGCCACATTAACCCATTAATTGGGTAAGTATTATTTACGATTCCATGGACGTCTTAAAATGATGTAATCTTCTCATGCGATATCGAGCTATGATGTTAATTTCGTTCAATATCTGCTTCATTTCATTGCTAATCTATTCGTCAACAATAAATACAATGTAGCCGTAGGTCTATTATTGAAGAAACCTTCCAAATATAAATATATATTTTTTTAAATCTCTTAAAGCCGTCGGATTTCTGACTTCCATAGGGTAGCCATCCGATGTCTCTGCTATAGCGCCGATGGCACAGGACGTCGGATACAGCCAGTTATTTTGCAACAAGACGTCATGTTTTCGACTTCTATAGGGAAGCAATCTGACACCTTTGCCATAGATCCAACGGCTGAAGACGTTGGATTGAAGCCATTTCTTTTGGTGGAGGACGTTGGTTATCCGACTACTTCAGGGAATAAATGCGACGAGTTTACCATAGCTCTGACGGAAAAAGACGTTGGAACTCAACCATTTGCAAGGTGGAGGTTTTCGGTTAACCGACCACTAAACTGGACAAATCCAACGAGTTTTCCATAGCTCCGACATCAAAATACGTTAGAACCGAGGTGTTTGCAAGGTGGATGGGTGTCGTTTAACCAATGGCTACAATTAAAATTATCGACGAGTTAGCCATAGATCCGACGCCAAAATACAGTGGATTGAAACACTTTCCAGTTGTGATAGGTGTCGGTTATCTGACCACAGAGGGAGTCAGTTATCCAATGAAGTCGAATCCGTCGGATTTCATCCAAATTTGGACTGACGTTAACAAAATACAGAGGTTGTCGGAAAAGTGACCACAAGATGTAGATAATTTGACTTTCAGGGCGTTGGATTTTGGGTCCAAAAAACCTAGTGAGCTAATTTGATTAAATTCAACTAGTTCGAATAACTTCAAAGATAAGCCTAGTTGCTAATCCTAACAGCTGTATAAACAAACTATGATCTTATCTTACTAACAATTGTCTAATTTTAATTTCTTATCAAAAATGACCTGGCATCTTGAACTTAATTCATTAGAGCTTCTTGGTTGCCTCACCTAGAATAGTTAAACCATCCAACGCCTGGGATCTCTTTTGCAATCTGGATTGATCTACCTTCATAGTATGCATTTGATCTTGAAGGTCTTTACTCTGGTTCACCATTTCCTCATATTGATGTTGGATCTCCCTCTTTCTTTTCAGGACCTCTTTAGATATTGAGATAAGCTCCTGGTAATTTGTACCCACCTCTTCCAAGTCTTCTCACAGCCTTTTTTTAGCAACCATCAGTTTCTCATTTGCGTCACTGAGATGCCAATTCTGTTCTTTGTAAGACTGTAATGACCTTTTTAAAACCTCCAGTTCTGATACCGATTCCATTATCTCAGAATGTGCTTGAACTTCCTCAATCTCAGATGGTTTTGAACCAGAGCCAATATATAATTCACATATATTGTGCTTACCTTCAAAGACCGTTTCAACCAACTTTGGTGTATGCAACAACTCTTGTCAAATTTTTGCTAGGGTTTGATCTTTTGTTTGACAAGATTCTTCTGTAGCCTAGAACTCTTCATCATTGGATGAATCCTCTATAACATTTACAACATCTCTTTGAACCATGGGATTTAGGATTGTGTTCATGCTCATCCTTAGCTTATTCCTTGCTCTTGTCCTTGTTCTGAAACTATTCTCAACATTCTTAATTAAGGGAGCCTCAATCTGTTCTATATTCAATGGGATTTCTTGAACAATTATATTATCTTCAAAAACTCTAGGAGTATCTGGAGTTGTTACTTCTTCTTTTTGAAATCCCCCAGTCCCGGAAACCTCTGTCATAGATGTAGTGTCACATTTCTCCTGTGCTTTTGTTTCTCCATCTTCCGCCATTTTCCCTTTTGGTTCATTGCGCTGCTCTTATACTCCGTCCTCGTCACCCTTTTGAATTTCAGTCTCAACACCAGACCAAAAGATAAAATATCCCCATGATCTGTTAGTCTTCCCTAATTCAAAAACTATTAGCAATTTAATCAAACCATGATGGAAAATAGAGTGGTCACTATGGTCAGGGTGATTTCTTAGCTGTGCAATCATTTTCTCTATTCTCATGAGCAGGTAGTAAGGCAAGTTTAACCTGGATTCTCCATTCAAATGCAGCAAAAGCCTCAGATGATACCTAAATACGGTTGCAACTATCCTTCACAAGTGATATATCACTGAACAATATTTAATATATCCCTCCACTTTGGCTTGACCTTGTTCAAATGAATACCCCTTTTCCAATCCAATTTCTCATAGCGAGGAAACAGAAACTGACTAAGGTCAACCTCAAACAAATACTTCTTAAACCATTTTTCACCTTCTGAGGGTACACCAATGGCTTCTGCAATAGTAGCTTCATCTACCCTAAGGGTAAGGGTTTGTAATTTCACCATAGAATCTTTGTAGCTATTTACGAAAGCCTTTGTCACCTGTAGGTTATGGCCTTTCATTCATTCACACAGGGAAAAGCAAACTACAGCTTTCATCATCTATGCACATTTTGGAAACTCCTCACTCCATTTGATGTTGTCTGGTTTTGACCTGCATATTTTCCCACTAGGTCTTTTAACCACAACCATTATGATCTGAATCTTTGCTAGCTCATGTTCCTGCTACCACATTTCACATAACACAGACTATGCAAAGAAAGGTAAAAAAGATTAATTAAAAAAAATCTCTGTACATCATGATCTTAGCAACATTTGAAAATGTCCCTGTACATAATGGAATTATTACATTGCATTGGTTTGTAACAAGCATTCAAACCCTATTCATTTTATTATTAACAAGGATTGTCCGTCATCCATGTGTCTTTTGCTCTTAACAAGTGGAAACAATCCGACAACTCCATTTCATCCTCATTATTCCATGCACTGCCAGTATGTGTCAAATCATAATTGAAATTGAAATGCAGTACCATCGTATTAGAGAATCAAACTTTCATCATGTAGAGGTAAAGCTTAGTTTATTGATCAAATAAAACCACTCAAACATTAGTCCATGCATAAATTTCAATAAAGAACATTAAAGGATTAATGCAACTGAGCCTTATTTGTTTTAAAATAGAACAATGATAAAAAGTAACCTTTTAAGAGAACCTAAGCATTTAAGGTAAAACCTAAGGAAATCAAAACTCTAAGCTAAACTAGGATGAAATTTTAGAAAACAAAGTCTTCTAAGAAACATTTCTAAAGTAAAACTAAGATACAAATCTAGAGATAACAGTACTTATGAATTGAATTTCAACACAAGCTCAACTGGAACTATAACATCGAGAAGAGGATATATGGAGGGTGGAAATCCTACTTTGGCCTTGAAAAACACTGTAAATCGATAAACCTTGTGATGTGGGACAAAAAGAAATTCCTATTTAAAATGCTCGTCACTCTTATTATTCTATACAGCTATGAATCTCGTGAAGCAGGGCTCCCTTCCATCGAAATCACGGCTATGATTAGATATCTAATGTACAAGAACAAATTAAACAATATAGGAGACGACTTACTTCCTAAAATCACTCTTAACTCCCACCAAAAGCACCTGTGCCTCAAGCGGGGATGGCTTAAAGATGTCATTTCTTGGTTAAATTATTGGGGGATTAATGAAACTACCACTCTACAAAATATTGGTAGCATTAATTACATTATTACTTCTACCTTCAAAGAGAAAATGCGGGGAAAAGAAGAATTAGAGGTAAAAAGAAAGCTTGAGTATTACAAAGAGATCATTAACCCTAATCTAGAGGATCAAAACTATCTTTCTATATTAACAAGATCAAAGAAGAAAATTAATATTGCTAAGATTAGAACGAACTCTCATGAGCTTCATAGTGAAACTGGGCATTGGAAAACCCCTAAAAGGCCTTGGGATGAAAGAATTTTCCATCTATACGATTTTATGAACGTGGAAGATGAAAATCACTTTTTCTTAGATTGCTCATCTTTCACTCACATTAGATCTCAATTTCAACATCTTTGCTCCGACACTAACCTTTCTAACCTTCTAGTTCCCCAAAACTATAGCGAGCTAGGGACACTCCTCTTTAAGCTCTTTGAGTATAGAAATCATATTTTAAAGAAAACCAAATAATCTCTATCTTCTTAAGGTCTGAAAGACCAAGATTGGTCTCGGTCGACGTTAAAAACCTTCATCATCATCATCAACAAAAGATATTGAGATTATGTTTTTCTATTTATTATGATCATTTAGAAATAAACTAAAATTGAACTTTAAAAGCAATATAAAATCTTAATCTTTATCATTTTTTTTATGTACATTTCAAATGAAGTCATGTAACAGAGACATCATATGTTAATATACATAAAATATGTTATGTTCATGACACAAATTAACAATATACATAACAAATCGTTCCTCTAGAATTCTTAGATATAATCCAACAATCACAAATCATACTTAGATATAAATTTTATATCTAATAAAACTCTTAAAATGGACATAATGCTCTAGAATTGTCATAAATGAGGACTTAAAATAGAATTGTCCTAAATGAGGACTTAAAATCTAAAGTATAATTTATAAAAGGTGATTATGCATGTTGAATACAAGTGATTTTTTTTTAACATGTTCTAATACATGGTTTATCATGAGTATAATTTATAAACGGTGATTATGCATGTTGAATACAAGTGATTTTTTTTAGCATGTTCTAATACATGGTTTATCATGAGTATAATTTGAAATTATTAAGTGTTATTAGATTATTAATTGTTTCTAAGTTGTCAAAAATTGTATTAGTAATTATTTGTGTTATTTACTTAATTGTATATTATAATTTTTTTTTGAGATTATAATAATAATGAATCTGATAATTTTATAATAAATTTGATTGGTTACATATTTTGAATGAAGTGAGTCTGTTATTATTCACACTTCTCTGCCACTTAAGTTAGTTGTTAATACTTTTATATTTTATATTTATATCATATATTTCATTCCATCATACTTTTGAGTAGTGTCCCGCCAGAGGTGCTAGGTACTAACTGTCATCGTAATGAAAGATTATAAAAAAATTTAGAGAAGTTTATTTGGTAAAGAAAGTGCTTTATTTTTTAAACGAAAATGGATAAAGAATGAAAATATGAGAAGGTAATATGATGATTACGAAAGCTTTCAGAACAAACAAAGAAATTGTTTGGTAAAGAAAATGCGGAAAATGGATGGATAATTAAAATAAATATAATGAAGATTAAAATGAGAAGAGGGGAGAAAATGATAAAGAAAAAATAATAGATTTTAAAAGAAACAAAAAGAGAAAAACACTAAAATAGAATAAGAATAAGAATAAAAAGAGGAGAAAAATTATAATGAAAACAAAAGAATATTTCATTTTACTTTGTAATAAAAATATGAATCTATAATAATAAAAAAATACAAGAAGAAGAAAATCAAATGATGTCTCATCTTATTTATAAAAAAAATAGTAAAACAAACGTGCAAGTATAAGAAGAAGAAAACAAAGGTATACTATTTTACTTTTAAAAATGTAAAATGATGAGAAAAATTATAATTAAAACAAAATAATGTCCTACCTTACTTTGTAATAAGAATATGAATCTATAATAATAAAATGAATACAAGAAGAAGAAAACAAAATGATGTCTCATCTTACTTTTTAAAAAGAAAAATAGTGAAACAAAAGTTAAAAGAAGAAACCAAATATGTACTACTTTACTATCAAAAAGTAAATGAATAAAAAATAAAAACAAGAAGAGGAGAAAATAAAATGGAGGAATGTCATGTCTCCAAAATTTTACTATGGACACTTTATTGGAATAGGGGATGCATGGCCTAAGTTACTTAGTAAAGTTCATGAGAAATTATTAAGATGGTAATATGGGCCATGAAATTTGTAATGTATGAGGTCCAATATTTATGAAAAATGCGGCATGAGGAAAATTGGAAAAGGAGGGTACATTAGAGAAGGAATTTTGGAAGAGGGGAGGTGTGACACATGCAGAGAATCTCATAATGGAGACATCTTGAGAGTGTAACTCACCATTGACTTAAAAGAACCAAGACAGACGCTATTAGAATATCCAAGATGGATGCTATTTTTCTTAAATCATTTTGAGCTATTATAGGACCTATTGTAATTGATGATTTTAAACCTTTAGGCACTGTAAATTCCAAAGATGAATATTGGGTGAATCTTGTGGGTGGTACTCCTGGAGATGATGATTTTGGAATTATATCCATTAGCCTTTTGGAAATTCTACTTCTACCTCTTTTTCAACTAGAGCTTGATCTGCCTCTGAAGCTTATATCCTGGCCTTCTTAGATGGGGGACCTTGTTCAAGTGGATCTATGTCCATGTTTGCACTTGATTACTCTACACTTATTTTCTGCCTAGCTAACTGCTCTGAAGCAAGCTGCTCCTTTAAAGCTCTATGAACCTCCTCAACTTCTTCCTAGATTTCTTTATTTTCTATGCTCTCCTAGTTTAATCTAGGTGTACAATCATATCCTAAATTATTTTTAGCCACACTTTGGTTCGAAATAACCTTATGGGTATCATAGGGTCGTCCTTCATCCTTTTACAAACTTAATTGTTTTAGAATTTATTCTATGTACTATAACACATTCAAATCCCTCAACTGAAATGGCCCTACCTCCTTGGGTAGATGGAAAGTCCCATTCTATCTTAAGTGTCTGGAATGATGTTGATTTAACAAAAACCTTTATCTAATGTATTCCAATGACATCATTCTCATTACGAGGACGGTAGGGATTTTAGGGCTCTCCCTCAAAACCATATATCCTAATTACTGTGTGATCTTTGAATAGAAACCAATCTCCCACTCTAGTATCAGGGGTTAGCTGGAGTAACTCTTCAACTTGTTACAACATTCTAGGAGGACCTATACCGTATATTAACTTATAAGCCACTTTCATTACTCTATCAGTAAATTCTATAAAATTTTCATTATCATGCCTTCTTAGGAATATACTGTTCCATTCATAAACTAGGTTTTGATTCCCATCCTCATCTACCATCTTTAGACCTAGACCTTCAAAATATTGATAATTTTGATGGATGAATAGGAAACATAAGCAGGATGGGAATCTGAACCTCTCCAAGGGGTTGAATTCATCTACGTATCCAATGATGGCATGTGCTATGAAACTATAAGTGTCCCATTTGGAGAAGCCATTGGGTATAGGATTCAAATGGATCAAAAATACCGTTAAGGTTTTGTCTACTTCTTTATCATTTTCATACCCCAATACAACGCACAATAGGGAAATGACTCTCTTAGAAGCTTTGGAAAAAATAATAGTACTATATGGAGGATCTGATTGTGGAATAACCATTCCTGGTTCTAGATGTTTTGACAAAACTAGGGCTTTGTCAGATGGATTCAAAGTTTTATAGGAAAGAGCCACTTTCTTTTCATTCATAGTTTGAACATTTACAAAATATGGAGTGCAGAACATTTTCTATAGGGATTTGGCCTTAATACTGCATAACAATTTAGAGAAGTCAGAGGATAAGATGACCTTTTCTTTTGATTAATAATGGGCAATGCACTAGCTGACAAATTTGAGAAAATAGATCATGTGATGGCACAGAGACTTGGCTAGATTAGAATTCCATAGGTGACAAGGGTCCTAATTTGCAATTGATAGGGTTGGGGATTCTTTGATGACAACAATCATATATGAATGGACTATTCTAGTGTTGAATATATCTACATGGTGATCATATATGCTTTCATCTCCTGCAAACTTGGGTTTAAGGAGTGCATTTTTGTCTTTCTGAGTAAGGGTGTTTTTCTGGGACATGGTGACTGATAAGGGTAAAAAAACCCTCTACAGGTCAATTTAGGGTAATTCTAGGATTTTTACACAGACATAATAATGTAAGGGCTCCCCTAGGAGGATCGTGGAATACCTATATTACTGATATGGAGGAGAGCTAGAATTCAAGGATGGTGTTGATTGGTCATGCATAGGGTATATGAATACTGGGAGCTCAGCTTCACCTGGAATAAAATGGTTTTGAAATGGCTATGTTCCTTTGTTTAATGGTAAAAATATTCAATTATGGTAAAATAGTGGGATTCTATTTTCTTTAAATGACTGGTTAAGAGGAATGATTGGGGACCACTAGATAAGTGTAAGTGAGGAAATTGGTTGACATATCTATGAGCTGCCTATATCACTTTATGACTTTTTGAGTAGAAACCACCCTGGTTTCCCAAGGTGGTAACACGCACAACATTCAACGATATCAAAAAATGTCTTCACGAAGGCGCGACCAATATAAACTATACATGTGTCCCATGTGGTTTTAGGGGAAACATATGATCAAGCAAATTTTTTCCTCGTGCACCTTTCTGATGTGTGATCCCTGCGAGCTGTTGATCTTTTGATTTGATGATGTGGGAGCATCGACCTAAAGTCCTATGTTTTCTAAATAAGAAAC
This sequence comes from Larix kaempferi, assembly GCA_027924585.1. Classification (NCBI taxonomy): domain Eukaryota; kingdom Viridiplantae; phylum Streptophyta; class Pinopsida; order Pinales; family Pinaceae; genus Larix; species Larix kaempferi. The sequence goes on from BSBM01001287.1 coordinate 4,600,610, forward strand.
AATGCTATTTTATGCTGCCATGTAATAGGTTCTAGAAGTCTAGGTCAGTTGTGGATTTAATTGTAATTGGTTTTGAGATAGAATTAGTTTGATTGTAATAATGGAAATTTGCCACTAACGTCCTCGGATCTTGCAAGAGGTTGCTCGAGAATAGGGTTTGTTTTTTATTTGTTGTCTATAGGAGTCCAAAATCTAGATCCTGCTTAATCGGATCTGATAGGTTTGTGGGATTCTTATTTAATCATTGAATGTAATTAAGACAAGGGTTGTTGATGAAATTAAGAACAGAGCATCTAGAATCTGCATTTGATCGCATATCCATCGTCTTGTTTCAATAACTAGAACTGTGTAATTTCCTTGTGTGTGTGAGTGAACAAAGCATGACTAACAAAGAACTCCAGAAGCAGAAGGCTGGGCGTATCCATTCGAAGACAAGACATGAGAAAATGATCATTCCACTAATCAATTTATCGTAGATCGCAGATTCGACTAACCAGAGAGAACAAAACATATGGAAAATACCCATTCGATTGTTGAAGGCAAGTATGGATGGCCAAGATTACGAGAGGAATAATATCGACGGTCCAAGTTAGTTTCTGCAAAGCCAAAGTACAAGTTTGTTAAATTATGGACAAGCTGAGATCGGACGCTGGAGATTAGGAATGAAATGATTGACAACCTATATGGTATTTCGGTGAAGTGAAACACGCGGGAGATAGACTTCTGAAGTCCCAAAGGGGTGTTCCGCATTGATAACAGATCAATGGACCGAAGAAGCAACGAAGAGATCAATAGTTCGGAAGGAATTCCGCGTGTGAACGCAAGCGACGGTTAATCAAATAAACAGACACATAATCTCTATCGAATTTACCCTAAGCTGAATTAACCCCACTATTTATCCAACCTGTTGCCGATCCGATGGTCCTAAACAACTGCGGAGGCACACTTGCGGATCCGACGGTCAAAATCCATTGTGGAAGGACATTTGTGGAGGGTGATTGCGGAAATCATTTGCGGAAGAAAGTTGAAAAGGGAACCCGCAATTACGGAAGGAAGTTCTGTGGAAAGGCAGTTGCGGAAGGGACTTTGCAGGAGGTGAATTGCAGAAGACATTTTGTTCAATGCTCTGCAATCAGGTGAGATCCACAATTTATATAAAATCTAGTTTACCGTTGGTTTGGAGTTTGCCCACTGAGAAAGAAGGACTTAGCCAAGTCTGCTAAGTTTAATGATTCTACTATATTTAGAATCATCCAAATCCTGGGATTGCGGATTGGATTGGTTCTACTGGTCTGATTCCTGCATCAATTGCTTCCAAAGCATAGTTTATAGCAAGGAGAAAGATGCCACCAAGACGAGGCCTAGAACGTGGAGTTCCCGTTGCAGGTGATTGAGGAAGATAAGATGCATATGCTGATACACAAAGAGAATTGAGACAACTTCAATCTAGGATGGAATTTTTGGAGAGGCGAAATTCAGGGATTGTAGATGTCAGTGATGAAGAAGAATCCTATGAAGAGGAACCGTAGGAGGTTGCTGAAGAAGTGAAAGTATTGTGGATGTTGGTAAAGACTAGTAACAAGACTAAATTAAAAGTCCCCATGTATGAAGGAAATCTGAATTTTGAAGAGCTCATGGACTGGATCAGTGCTTTAAAAAAGTATTTTGACTTGGAAGAAATTGAAGATAAAAGAAGGTGAAGTATGCCACTACTAGACTAAAAGGGTATGCAACCATTTGGTGGGATGAACTACAGATACATAGGGAAAGAAAAGGTTTATTTTTAAAAGGATGATTCCACACTTGGCATACTATTTTCGAGGTTCGATCACTTAGATAATTAAAAATATATATAATTATTTTCTGGAAAAATAATGGTGCACTAGTACTAGCTGTTCTCTATATGTATACCAATTTTCATAAGTTGATTCCATCATTTAGGCACTCAAAGGTTTCACCCACAAAAACATATACCTTATAATTTGTCCCCAAAAAAATATATGTTAAAAAATATAAAACTTTAGATAGTTAAGAACATTTTCAATTGAAAAATATTTTATGTTCGGAAACATCTTTCAATTTCTTACAGTTCATCCATTTTACTCATCGCAATATTTATTGTGTATGTGTCTCAAAATATCCATGTAAGTTTAGGGATGCCTGTTTTTTCAGTTTTCTATTGCATCTAATGTGTCAAAAAGAGACCCTCATTAGCTTGTACACACCCTATTGTGATTTACATGATGCTAATGAATGGAAAATACTTACTATTATGATAGTAAGTTGTGAATGTTTAAGTTACAAAATACTACATAGTTGATGTATCCACTATGTTAGTTCTGTGGGTTAATCGATTCCTGTCAAAGTTTTGTTAATGAATATGATTATAGAACATAGTCACTTCCCCTTCACTGCTACAGAAACATGGTTCCTGCAGTGCCCATAGGTACTTCGGGTGAGACTTTGCCTATTCATAGGTGATGACGAAAGGGATAGTATCTTGGTATTTTTTGGTCTATGTTGTAGTGAACCCAGTTCTTCCCACAAGTGATCCAACACACTACTAGACACCGACCTGTACATGCTATAAAAAACCATCTCATGACCATTGCATTAATACCTTCAAAACATGCACCCACAATTGAGGTACTACTTTTGAGTTTTGATAAATTGCTAATTAAAATAAGAAAAATAAAATGTAATGTACCAACTAGGATTAGTGATTCAAAAACTTACTTCCTCAAAGAATCAATTAAAACAATGTTTCAAAGAGCTAGTTTGGTTGTGGGTGGACAAGATCAAAATCTCTCGAGGGAAGGAAGCTAATACCTCTGAAAATGTACCGGGACCATTAATTTTTCAATATCATCCCGGATGAAATCTACTCCAATGCTCCTAGGCACCCCAACATATGCAGACTAATATGGATCTAAACTTTGGATGGAAGCTATGGATGAATTTTTTTTTTACTCAAGGAGGCTAATAAACATGAAATATCAGTCAATACATAGTCATTGGTCACTCCAGAAATTTTGAGGAATTTCTGAGAAATATTCACAAAGATAGAAGCAAAATTGCATTTCAGGATTAGACAACTAGTAAAATTCAAGAACTCCCAAACATGTAGATAAGGCTCACATATTCCTCAAATAAGACATGGATTGGTTCATTTAACATGTTAATGAAAATCATGAATAGAAAGAAACTCATTTGGACCTATACTCATTCATTTATTCATGATAGTCTGAAAACTAGTCAATTTCTATGCAAATCTAGAGAGGGTGGAGAAATATGAGAATAATTTAGACTTATGTAATATTAAATGACATGAATTATAACATAGTTCTATATTGAATTTCATTACTTCAGATATGGGACAATAGGATTCTCAAATCATTACAAAACCTCCTCTCCTCTTCTACACAATAATCTAGCTCTAAAAATCCATAGGAATTTGGAGATTCGAACCATGAACTGAATGATTCTTCCTCTAAAATCCAACTTCGACTTGATAATCTACAAGACCTGCAAATAGAATTAGTGATAATGGATTAATACCATCATCCTCTCACAAGAAGCAGGGGCACATCTCCCAAGTCTCTAAGGAAAAATTGCTCTCATTCCAATACTCAAACTATCAGAAGCTGTGAAGGGGGTGTGCAATTGTTGATTTATAGAGTGAGTATGACTTGAGGAGAAATTCTCCTTATCTAATGCGCCCTCCATGAGTGGATAAGGAAAGCTATATTTCCTAGCTGTTCAATTTTGCTTTAGTTTCCTTCTTTTTCCTTTTTTGTTTGATTTTCCACTTTTTGCTTTGGATTTTTCTATTTTTTCTGACTTTTCTGGACTTTCCTATTTTTCTAAACTTTCATGCTTTTATGATTTATCCTAGTTTCTTCTTTTTTTATGCTTTCTGCTTTGTGTTGCTTTCTACTTTATGCTGCTTTTCTGAGTTTTTGCTGCTTTTTTTATTTGCTCCATCTTTCTTTCCTTTTTACTAATTTTCTAGATTTAGGTGCCTTCTCCTTAACTTCTCCTCCAAGTCTTCTCCAAGTAAACCTTATCCATTAATGTGCCCTAGTGGAGAATTATCTTCATTTATTTATCATCAAATTATTGAATGCATGAAAATTAGATATTCCAAGTGCATAATAAACTTTGGATAAAAATTAATTCGCACTCCTAATTAATTACATGCCTAGAAATAAAATTAACCCCATGATACTGAAGTTGTCTCCTCAACCAAAGGGATTTGTTGGGTTAGTAACTTGGTCCAAGTTTCACTATTGAGGGGACATCACATTCCTCCCCACCCAATATTTCTTGTCCTCAAACAATTTCAAACTAGGATGTTGTAGGATGTGTTCTCCTTCCCAAGTAGCATCCTCACTAGGCAGCCCTTCCCATTGCACCAAAAATTCCTTAAGGATTCCACTCCTTCGATTATTTTCTCGGAACTCCAATATATTCTCAGGGATCAACACCAAATTTCCTTCATCATCAAGTGGTGGAAAATCTTGTCAAACTTTGAGTTGGTTTCCTATTACCTTTTTCAAACAGGACACATGGAAAACATTGTTAATCTAGCTACCCGGAGGCAGCTCTAGCTCATAATCCACTTCCCCAATATTTCTCAAAACTTGGTAGGGGCCATAGAATATTGGATGCAACTTCTCATTCCCCTTAGAATTCTATGATGACTATCTATAGGGATGCAGAATCAAATATACCAATTGCCTACTTGGAAAGCACACTCAATTCTGTGCTTGTCTACATGCACTTTTTGTCGATTCTATGCTACCCACAAGTTGTCCCTGAGAGTTCTGAGTATGTATTGGCTCTCTTAGAGCCATTCCTTTTCCTTCTGTGTCTTACAGTCACCAAATATCAGATTAGAAAAATTGAGTGCATCATATCCATAAAGAGATTTCAAGGGGGACATACCAATCGAGAGATTTCAACGAAGACATACCATATGCTTGTCTACATGCATTTTTTGTCAATTTTAAAAGAAACAAAAAGAGGAAAACACTAAAATAGAATAAGAATAAGAATAAGAAGAGAAAAAAAATTATAATGAAAACAAAAGAATATTCCATTTTACTTTGTAATAAAAATATGAATCTATAATAATAAAAAAATACAAGAAGAAGAAAATCAAATGATGTCTCATCTTATTTAAAAAAAAAATAGTAAAACAAAATTGCAAGTATAAGAAGAAGAAAACAAAGGTATACTATTTTACTTTTAAAAATGTAAAATGATGAGAAAAATTATAATTGAAACAAAAGAATGTCCTACCTTACTTTGTAATAAGATATGAATCTATAATAATAGAATGAATACAAGAAGAAGAAAACAAAATGATGTCTCATCTTACTTTTTAAAAAGAAAAATAGTGAAACAAAAGTTAAAAAGAAGAAACCAAATATGTACTACTTTACTATCAAAAAGTAAATGAATAAAAAATAAAAACAAGAAGAGGAGGAGAAAATAAAATGGAGGAATGTCATGTCTCCAAAATTTTACTATGGACACTCTATTGGAATAGGGGATGCATGGCCTAAGTTACTTAGTAAAGTTCATGAGAAATTATTAAGATGGTAATATGGGCCATGAAATTTGTAATGTATGAGGTCCAATATTTATGAAAACTGCGGCATGAGGAAAATTGGAAAAGGAGGGTACATTAGAGAAGCAATTTTGGAAGAGGGGAGGTGTGACACATGCAGAGAATCTCCTAATGGAGACATCTTGAGAGTGTAACTCACCATTGACTTAAAATAGCCATGACAGATGCAATTAGAATATCCAAGATGGATGTTATTTTTCTTAAATCATTTAGAGCTATTATAGGACCTATTGTAATTTATGATTTTAAACCTTTAGGCACTGTAAATTCCAAAGATGAATATTGGGTCAATCTGGTGGGTGGTACTCCTAGAGATGATGATTTTGGAATTATATCCATTAACCTTTTGGAAATTCTACTTCTACCTCTTTTTCAACCAGAGCTTGATCTGCCTCTGAAGCTTATATCCTGGCCTTCTTAGATGGGGGACCTTATTCAAGTGGATCTATGTCCATGTTTGCACTTGATTACTCTGCACTTATTTTCTGCCTAGCTAACTGCTCTGAAGCAAGCTGCTCCTTCAAAGCTCTATGAACCTCCTCAACTTCTTCCTAGATTTCTTTATTTTCTATGCTCTCCTAGTTTAATCTAGGTGTACAATCATATCCTGAATTAGTTTTAGCCACACTTTGGTTCGAAATAACCTTATGCGTATCATAGGGTCATCCTTCATCTTTTTACAAACTTAATTGTTTTAGAAATTATTCTATGTACTATAACGCATTCAAATCCCTCAAATGAAATGGCCCTACCTCCTTGGGTAGATGGAAAGTCCCATTCTATCTTAAGTGTCTGGAATGATGTTCATTTAACAAAAACCTTTATCTAATGTATTCCAATGACATCATTCTCATTATGAGGACGGTAGGGATTTTAGGGCTCTCCCTCAAAACCATATATCCTAATTACTGTGTGATCTTTGAATAGAAACCAATCTCCCACTCTAGTATCAGGGGTTAGTTGGAGTAACTCTTGAACTTCTTACAACATACTAGGAGGACCTATACCGTATATTAACTTATAAGCCACTTTAATTACTCTATCAGTAAATTCTATAAAATTTGCATTATCATGCCTTCTTAGGAATACACTGTTCCATTCATAAACTAGGTTTTGATTCCCATCCTCATCTACCATCTTTAGACCTAGACCTTCAAAATATTGATAATTTTGATGGATGAATAGGAAACATAAGCAGGATGGGAATCTGAACCTCTCCAAGGGGTTGGATTCATCTAGCTATCCATTGATGGCATGGGCTATGAAACTGTAAGTGTCCCATTTGGAGAAGCCATTGGGTATAGGATTCAAATGGATCAAAAATACCATTAAGGTTCTGTCTACTTCTTTATCATTTTCATACCCCAATACAATGCACAATAGGGAAATGACTCTCTTAGAAGCTTCAGAAAAATTAATAGTACTATATGGAGGATCCGAATGGAATAACGATTCCTGGTTCTAGATGTTTTGACAAAACTAGGGCTTTGTCAGATGGGTTCAAAGTTTTATAGGAAAGAGCCACTTTCTTTTCATTCATAGTTTGAACATTTACAAAATATGGAGTGCAAAACATTTTATATAGGGATTTGGCCTTAATACTGCATAACAATTTAGAGTAGTCAGAGGATAAGATGACCTTTTCTTTTGATTACTAATGGGCAATGCACTAGCTGAAAAATTCGAGAAAATAGATCGTGTGATGGCACAGAGACCTGGCTAGATTAGAATTCCATAGGTGACAAGGGTCCTAATTTGCGATTGATAGGGTTGGGGATTCTTTGATGACAACAATCATATATGAATGGACTATTATAATGTCGAAGATATCTGCATGGTGATCATATATGCTTTCATCTCCTGCAAACTTGGGTTTAAGGAGTGCATTTTTGTCTTTCTGAGTAAGGGTGTTTTTCTGGGACATGGTGACCGATAAGGGTAAAAACCCCCTTTACCAGTCAATTTAGGGTAATTCTAGGATTTTTACACAGACATAATAATGTAAGGGCTCCCCTAGGAGGATCGTGGAATACCTATATTACTGATATGGAGGAGAGCTAGAATTCAAGGATGGTGTTGATTGGTCATGCATAGGGTATATGAATACTGGGAGCTCAGCTTCACCTGGAATAAAATGGTTTTGAAATGGCTATGTTCCTTTGTTTAATGGTAAAAATATTCAATTATGGTAAAATAGTGGGATTCTATTTTCTTTAAATGATTGGTGATGAGGAATGATTGGGGACCACTAGATAGGTGTAAGTGAGGAAACTGGTTGACATATCTATGAGCTGCCTATATCACTTTATGACTTTTTGAGTAGAAACCACCCCGGTTTCCCAAGGTGGTAACACGCACGATGTTCAACGGTATCAAAAAATGTCTTCACGAAGGCGTGACCAATATAAACTATACATGTGTCCCATGTGGTTTTAGGGGAAACATACGATCAAGCAAATGTTTTCCTCGTGCATCTTTCTGATGCGTGGTCCCTGCGAGCTGTTGATCTTTTGATTTGATGATGCGGGAGCATTGACCTAAAGTCCTATGTTTTCTAAATAAGAAACAATACTATTTTATGCTGCCATGTAATAGGTTCTAGAAGTCTAGGTTAGTTGTGGATTTAATTGTAATTGGTTTTGAGATAGAATTAGTTTGATTGTAATAATGGAAATTTTCCACTGAAGTCCTCGGATCTTGCAAGAGGTTGCTCAAGGATAGAGTTTGTTTTTTATTTGTTGTCTATAGGAGTCTAGAATCCAGATCCTGCTTAATCGGATCTGATAGGTTTGTGGGATTCTTATTTAATCACTGAATGTAATTAAGCCAAGGGTTGTTGATGAAATTAAGAATAGAGCATCTAGACTCTGCGTTTGATCGCATATCCATCGTCTTGTTTCAATAACTAGAAATGTGTAATTTCCCTATGTGTGTGAGTGAACAAAGCATGATTAACAAAGAAGTCTAGAAGTGGAAGGCTGGGCGTATCCATTCGAAGACAAGACATGAGAAATTGATCGTTCCACTAATCAATTTATCGTAAATTGTAGATTCGATTAACCAGAGAGAGCAAAACATATGGAAAATACCCATTCGAGTGTTGAAGGCAAGTATGGATGTCCAAGATCACGAGAATAATAATATCGACGGTTCAAGTTAGTTTCTGCAAAGCCAAAGTACAAGTCTGTTAAATTATGGACAAGCTGAGATCGGACAGTGAAGACTAGGAATGAAATGATTGACAACCTATATGGTATTTTGTTGAAGTGAAACACGTGGGAGATAGACTTTTGAAGTCCCAAAGGGGTGTTCCGCATTGGTAACAGATCAACGGACTGAAGAACCAACGAAGAGATCAACAGTTCGGAAGGAATTTCGCGTGTGAACGTGAGCGACGGTTAACCAAATAAACAGACACATAATCTCTATTGAATTTACCCTAAGCTGAATTAAAACCACTATTTATCCAACCTGTTGTTGATCCGATGGTCCTAAACAACTACGGATGCACACTTGTGGATCCGATGGTCAAAATCCATTGCGGAAGGACATTTGTGGACGGTGATTGCAGAAAGCATTTGGGGAAGAAAGTTTAAAAGGGAACCCGCAATTACAGAAGGAAGTTCTGTGGAAAGGCAGTTGCAGAAGGAGCTTTGCAGGAGGTGAATTGTGGAAGACATTTTGTTCAATGCTCCGCAATCAGGTGAGATTCGCAATTTATATAAAATCCAATTTACCGTTGGTTTGGAGTTCGCCCGCTAAGAAAGAAGGACTTAGCCGAGTCTGCTAAGTTTAATGATTCTACTATATTTAGAATCATCCAAATCCTAGGATTGCGGATTGGATTGGTTCTACTGGTCTGATTCCTACATCAATTGGTTCCAGAGCATAGTTTATAACATGGAGAAAGATGCCACCAAGACGAAGCCTAGAACGTAGCGTTCCCATTGCAAGTGATCGAGGAAGACAAGATGTATATGTTGATACACAAAGAAAATTGAGACAGCTTCAATATAGGATGGAATTTTTGGAGAGGCGAAATTCAAGGATTGTAGATGTCAGTGATGAAGAAGAATCCTATGAAGAGGAACCAGAGGAGGTTGCTGAAGAAGTGAAAGTATTGTGGATGCTGGTAAAGGCTAGTAATAGGACTAAAGTGGAAGTCCCCCTGTATGAAGGAAATCTGAATTTTGAAGAGCTCATGGACTAGATCAATGCTTTAAAAAAGTATTTTGACTTTGAAGAAATTGAAGATAAAAAGAAGGTGAAGTATGCCACTACTAGACTAAAAGGGTATGCAACCATTTGGTGGGATGAACTACAGATACATAGGGAAAGAAAAGGTTTATTTTTAAAAGGATGATTCCACACTTGGCATACTATTTTCGAGGTTCGATCACTTAGATAATTAAAAATATATATATAATTATTTTTTGGAAAAACAGTGGTGCACTAGTACTAGCTGTTCTTTATATGTATACCAATTTTCATAAGTTGATTCCATCATTTAGGCACTCAAAGGTTTCACCCACAAAAACATATACCTTATAATTTGTCCCCAAAAAAATATATGTTAAAAAATATAAAACTTTAGATAGTTAAGAACATTTTCAATTGAAAAACATTATATGTTCAGAAACATCATTCAATTTCTTGCAGTTCATCCATTTTACTCATCGCAATATTTATTGTGTATGTGTCTCAAAATATCTATGTAATTTTAGGGATGCCTGTTTTTTCAGTTTTCTATTGCATCTAATGTGTCAAAAAGAGACCCTCATTAGTTTGTACACACCCTGTTATGATTTAGATGATGCTAATGAATGGAAAATACTTACTATTACGATAGTAAGTTGTGAATGTTTAAGTTACAAAATACTACATAGTTGATGTATGCATTATGTTAGTTATGTGGGTTAATTGATTCCTGTCGAAGTTTTGTTAATGAATATGATTATACAACATAGTCACTTCCCCTTCACTGTTACAGAAACATGGTTCCTGCAGTGCCCATAGGTAATTAAGGTGAGACTTTTCCTATTCATAGGTGATGATGAAAGGGATAGTATCTTGGTATTTTTTGGTCTATGTTGTAGTGAACCTAGTTCTTCCCACAAGTGAGCCAACACACTACTAGACACCGACCTCTACATGCTATAAAAAACCATCTCATGACCATTGCATTAAGACCTTCAAAAGATGCACCCACAATTGAGGTACTACTTTTGAGTTTTGATAAATTGATTCAAAAAAAAAAAAAAAATGTAATGTACCAACTAGGATTAGTGATTCAAAAACTTACCTCCTCAAAGAATCAATTAAAACAATGTTTCAAAGAGCTAGTTTGGTTGTGGGTGGACAAGATCAAAATCTCTCGAGGGAAGGAAGGATCTGATATAAGTTAATACCTCTGAAAACACACTGGGACCATTAATTTTTCAATATCATCCCAGATGAAATCTACTCCAATGCTCCTGGGCACCCCAACATATGCATACTAATATGGATCTAAAATTTAAAGGGAAGCTAAGGATGAATTTTTTTGACTCAAGGAGGCTAATAAACATGAAATATCAGTCAATACATAGTCATTGGTCGCTCCAGAAATTTTGAGGAAGTTCTGAGAAATATTCACAAAAATAGAAGCAAAATTGCATTTCAGGATTGGACAACTAGTAAAATTCAAGAACTCCCAAACATGTAGATAAGGCTCACAAATTCCTCAAATAAGACATGGATTGGTTCATTTAACATGTTAATGAAAATCATGAATAGAAAGAAACTCATTTGGACCTATACTCATTCATTTATTCATGATAGTTTGAAAACTAGTCAATTTCTATGCAAATCTAGAGAGGGTGGAAAAATATGAGAATAATTCAGACTTATGTAATATTAAATGACATGAATTATATCATAGTTCTATATTGACTTTCATCACATCATATATGGGACAATAGGACTCTCAAATCATTACGAAACCTCCTCTCCTCTTCTACACAATAATCTAGCTCTAGAAATCCATAGGAATCTTGGAGATTCGAACCATGAATTGAATGATTATTCTTATTAACTCCAAATTCAACTTGATAATATAAAATACCTACAAATAAAATTAGTGATAATGGATGAATACCATCATCCTCTCACAAGAAGCAGGGGCACATCTCCCAGCTTGGACTAGGGGCACATCTCCCAATTCTCTAAGGAAAAATTGCTCTCATTCCAATACTCAAACTATCAAAAGATGTGAAGGGGGTGTGCACTTGTTTATTTATAGAGTGAGTATGACTTAAGGAGAAATTCTCCTTATCTAATGCACCCTCCATGAGTGGATAAGGAAAGCTAGATTTCCTAGTTGTTCGTTTTTGCTTTAGTTTCCTTCTTTGTCCTTTTCTGTTTGATTTCCCACATTTTGCTTTGGATTTTTCTATTTTTCTGACTTTTTTGGACTTTCCTATTTTTCTGAACTTTCATGCTTTTATGATTTATCCTACTTTCTGCTTTTTTTGATGCTTTCTGCTTTATGTTGCTTTTCTGAGTTTTTGTTGCTTTTTTTATTTGCTCCATCTTTCTTTCCTTTTTACTAATTTTCTAGATTTAGGTGCTTTCTCCTTAACTTCTCCTCCAAGTCTTCTCCAAGTAAACCTTATCCATTAATGTTCCCTAGTGGAGAATTATCTTCATTTATTTATCATCAAATTATTAAATGCATGAAAATTAAATATTCCAAATGCATAATAAACTTTGGATAAAAATTAATTCACACTCCTAATTAATTACATGCCTGGAAATAAAATTAACCCCATGATACTGAAGTTGTATCCTCAACCCAAGGAATTTGTTGGGTTAGGAACTTGGTCCAAGTTTCACTATGAGGGGACATCACATTCCTCCTCACCGAATATTTCGTTTCCTCAAACAATTTCAAACTAGGATGTTGTAGTATGTGTTCTCCTTGCCAAGTAGCATCCTCACTAGGCAGCCCTTCCCATTGCACCAAAAATTCCTTAAGGATTTCGCTCCTTATATTATTTTCTCGGACCTCCAATATATTCTCAGGGATCAACACCAAATTTCCTTCATCATCAAGTGGTGAAAAATCTTGTGAAACTTTGACTTGCTTCCCTATTACTTTCTTCAAACAGGACACATGGAAAACATTGTTAATCTACCTACCCGGAGGCAACTCTAGCTCATAATCCACTTCCCCAATATTTCTCAAAACTTGGTAGGGGTCACAGAATATTGGATGCAACTTCTTATCCCTCTTAGAATTCAATGATGATTGTCTATAGGGATGCAGAATCAAATATACTAGATCACCTACTTGGAAAGCGCGCTCAATTTTATGCTTGTCTACATGCATTTTTTGTCGATTCTATGCTACCCACAAGTTGTCCCTGAGAGTTCTGAGTATGTATTGGCTCTCTTAGAGCCAATCCTTTTCCTTCTGTGTCTTATAGTCACCAAATATCATATTAGAAAAATTGAGTGCATCATATCCATAAAGAGCTTTCAAGGGAGACATACCAATCAAGAGATGAAAAGTAGTGCTGTAACAAAAATCTCCCAAATGGAGCCAAGTAGTCCATGAATTTTGTTGGCCTGTGCATAGTTTCTTCAGTACCCTTCCAACCATTGGTTCATTGTCTCTTTTTGGCCACCCGTTTGTGGATGGTAGCTGGTGCTCATGTCCAAATTTGTCCCCACTAACTTGCACAGTTCTTGCCAAAAATTGCTAGTAAACTTGCTATCTCTGTCACTGATGATGGACTTGGGTATGCCATGACATTTGAATATTTCCTTGAGAAAAATTTCATCCACTTGGATGGCTTCAATATTAGTTGTGACAAAAATGAAATGTGCATATTTAGTCAATCTATCAACCACAATAAAAATATTGTCTTTACCTTGACTCTTTGGAGGCTCGGTGATGAAATCCATCAATACACTTTCCCACTTCTGTTCAGGAATAGGAAGTGGTTGTAAGAGCCTTGTTGGATGAGCATTCTCTACTTTATTTTGATGACATGCCACACATGACCTAACATACTCCATCAACTCCCTCTTCATCCCCTTCTATGTGAACCTTTCCTTCACTTTCCTGTAAGTCTTCACAAACCCCAGATGTCCTACTAAAGGCACATCATGGGAAGCCTCAAGGATCTTCTTCTTTAGTATGCATTCTGGAACCAAAAATATCCTATCCTTATAATAGATAATATCATTTAGAATATTGTAAGCATCATCATGAATCAATCCATCAAATAAATCACAAGCAAACTGGTTCTTGGTGTACTCTACCCCAAGCTGTACTTTCCAATCATCATGAAATTTGAGCAATGCAATTATTGGTTTTCTAGAAAGTAGATCAGCTACAATGTTCATCTTACCCTTATTATATTCAATATCAAATTCAAATTCTTGCACCTTGTTTACCAAATTTTTTTCTTCTATCATTCAACTCCTTTTGGGTTAAAAAGTGCCTCAAACTATTGTGATCAATTTTGATAATGAACTTACCCCCTACCAAATACCGTATGAACTTGACTAGCACATGCATGATGACTACCATGTCTTTGTCATAGAATGAATATAACCTTTCATGGGGCTACAATTTTATGCTCTCAAAGGCCAAGGGATAGTTACTGGTGAAGGAAAGCATTTCATCTTTACACAATGTCCATGAGTAGTAAGCTAGATATGTATAAACCCAAATTGCTATATACTTCCATTAGACTATTAGTGTCATCAAATGAAACAATATACTTAACAGTGGAACATTTATACCTTGAGTCGAAAGTCTTTTTAAAAAAGCGACGCATGCTATGAAATACACACATGTTAGAAACTTTATGAGAAATCAATAATGGAAAGTATTCATCTAGGTGACTATATATATATATATATATATATATATATATATATATATATCAAGCTCACTTCTTTCGCATGAATTTTTAACGATGGTACAATACACATGTAACATACAAAATGTTCAAATAACCAATCCTGTTAAATTTAATGATGGGATGTATTATGACTCAATACATCAGTTTTCGTTACTCATAAGGATACATGATTTCCTAATGTGTTAATCATATAACTTCATTCACGTTTTAACATTGATACATATGAACATAATCATGGAAGAACGTATATTTGGAAACTTTACATAATTTTCCCAGCATCAGATTTTCAATGATGGACACTTCATTTGTTTTATCATATATTGCATGGAATACACTAATATCTTAATAAGTATCATCATGTTTGGGTTACCCATTCTAATAGTAACCTTCTAACATTTAATGTATAACTTACTCAATTTAGGTTTTAATTCCAAACTTCCCTTTAAATTAGATTCAAAGTCTAAAAGTATATATATATAATCAATAAATACATTCCATAATTATAATCCCATTAAAGCCATCTAAAAGAGTGTTTATAATATTCCATATTATATTCTGAGAACACTCTTTACTAAAAGTAACTTCTACTATTCTTGAACCTCCTATTAGTACTTCAATAAGTTATAACTTGATGACAATATCTATAACTTATTTCTATTACTTGTAACTAATATTGTACTATTATAATTTATTTCACTAGTTTTAGATGCTGATGAATATAAATTCATACACAGGGTTCCCACTTATCATATAACATGATATTTTTAACGAGATCATAGCTCTTTGATATTCCTATCTAAATACTTACTAAACCGCATAGTCATTAATAGTGCACCAATATACATAGGGGTGGGTCCCTTAAGAAAATGTACACCTATCTAATTATGGCCATTAAGTTCTCCTAGATCATAGTATCTTTTATTTTTCATAAACTTATGATCTATCATCTAGGTACCCTAGTCTATCAATATTCTAAAACAATATTTACAATTCTTGTGGAATATACTTATCAATATTCTAAAACAATATTTACAATTCTTGTGGAATATACTTACTTGCAACTCATAGAAGACTTATTGGTTACCTCTTGTACAATTTTGAAAATGAATTCGTTATGTTGTGCCTCACAGATAGAGTCCCTTCATTAGTTCAACCAATTTATATTCGTTTCCTCATGCTGAGCCCAAATAGGCCCGAGTGTTGTAACTTCTACTCTGATACCATATGTAACATACCCAAATTACTGAGGTAGTATTTTGGTAAAATTTTAAAATTTTCTTCATATTAAAGATATCCACAAATGTAGTTCATTCGTGTTAAGGACGAAGATTTCATGTGAAGCTCCTGCAACAATTAATTAATAAGAATATGCGAAATAGCATAAATGACAGAACTCAGAATCACTTTTATATTGATCGCAGGCCACTTCGAGGGGGAAACCTCCTTTGAGCAAGCTCAATAAAAATAACTTCATGGTGCCTTCATAGGCCTCAACACACACTTATATACTAAGTCTAGGGACCAATACCATGGGTCAATACTATGTGTCAATCCAAACCATGGGCTAAGTCTAGGTGCCAATACTATGAGTCAAAACCATGGGCCAATACAAACTATGGATCAACAAAACTATGGGCGACTTACAAAGCATATGCGCCAACAACAATAACACAAACCATGGATCAACAAATACTACAGGACGACTTACAAAGCATATGCGTCCAACAACAATATACTAACAAAGTAAAGACATGGGTTCCTAACATTTCACCATCCTTGCATCAACAAAATGATAGTTAGTTATCCATAAAAGAAAAGCATAATCATTTAATTCGATCATTCCTACAATCAATGTTCTTATAAAACTTGTTTGCTTATGCAAAGATCTTAGTCAATAATTCCAACATTTGTTTAACATCAAAACATCTAACATGTTATAAACATCTAAACAACTTCTATTATTTCGCATAGGGTACTTATAGGTAATTGGAAAACATTTCATTATACACATGGATATCCATAGTAAATTGCTCCAGGAGAAATGGATACCTGTATAAGTCAAATGTTTCATCTTAAATAATTATATTAGTTCATAATTGCATACCACTAACTTTACCTTGAACATTTTCATGAAAATCACTTACCATTTTAGATCACAATTATCAAGTAAAACAAAACACATAAAACATGAGAAAGACCATATATACGTGGTTCACCCAATTATATGGGCTTCGTCCACCAAGAAAAGTCACATCTTGTATTATTTATCACAATAGAGGGGTTACATCCCACAACACAGTCGTTGCAATATTTACTTTCCCTTTCTCAGAATCTATCCTCTTAACATAGTTCCTTCCAAGTTTTCAACACTACATCAAAACTATTTCAAAGGTCTACTAATAAATTTCATGTGCCTTTTAGAATAATAAGACTTAACTCTTATTCTAACAATTCTCGTATGTCTTTTAAAAGACTAAACCTTACATTAATGTTTCTCATATCTCTTTTACAAGACTAATACCTAGTCGTACATCAATAGTGTTTTGAGGTTGGAAAGGACGTTAAGGCTATGCCTCTTTTCCATCCATTTCACACATTAAGTGTATTTAAGATATTAACTAAGGGTAGCTTTCCCTTTTGGGATTTATACATAGTTATAAATACTATGTCTTTAGTTCCTACCAAAACACATTGAGATTATATATATATATATAGATATATAGATATAGATATATATAGCGACTGATTATACATATGTCATATATGTTGACTAATCATTACCATATTTCAAATGAAATCTATGTCTATTGTTACCTTTATGTAGGAACTTTTATCAGGATCTAACGCTGATAATCACAATGTTTTACATAGATCTTTGAATCTAAAATAAAATTAATTAAAAGAACTTTTACCAGGACTTCACACTGATACTAAAAATACATATGGGGATCAATATGAATGTTGTGGTGCATCCTATGACAACATAAATAATGGAGATCATGATTCTGTGCTCAAAAGACACAAATGCATATATATCACATATATTGTAGTGACCATAAACAAAGGTCGTGTTCCTATGTTCAAGAGACACGAAAATCCATACATATTGTCAGAGATATGGATCTAACTAAAATAGCTTACCTATCTATGCAAACAATAACATATCACAATAAATAAGAACAGAAAGAGAAAAAGAGAAAATAGTAAACCATATATATGTGGTTCACTCAATTGGGCTACGTCCACGGGAAGGTAGTCTTCTATTATTTCTAGAATATCTCCTCCAAGCTTACAGAGAGCAATGCCAATAACCCCAATACAATATAGCAATACTTGTGAAAGTATCTATCATGATAATATGATCCATACTAGTGATCACAGTGGATGAATGATCCTCACAAAAGGATGAATGCGAGAGACTCCCTTGACTCTATTATATACCAAGATATGAGGAGGAATTACTCTCACATATTACATGTAGTATAATATAATTCTCCATAATAACATCTCTTTATATAATAATGAATATCAAGAGTATACTTTACCATAATGAATATGGGATATAATGTATTACTCTTTTACATAAGATTGTGGATATCTTCCGACATAATAGAAAGACATTATTACCTTCCAAGGAATATAAAATATTCCAATAGATATAACATAAATTTATATAACATATAAACACATAGATATCGTGACTCATGGAAGACAAACCTCAGCACCTACATAATAGAATTCACCTACAGACAGAAGTAAGAACCATATGTACTCTCGCATTCCATGCAATCCTCAATATAACTACAAGGATCTAATTGACCCGACTTTGATCTACATAGATACCTATAACCTATCGACATGGATCAACGTTGTTTCCATGGATCGATACAGTGTTCGCGGAGATCAAATGACATGATTCGACCACATAAATACAACTAAACTATATTAACTGGAACTCAACTAGCAACAATAGAGAAAAATATAAAGGATATCAACAATCATAATATATAACAGAGCCCTAGTTGGATCCAAACCAAAACATTGTAGTGTATAAATAGAGATCCCGGCTGGATGTACACCGATTCGTGGCAGGAATTAGAATGTAAAGAGATCACAAACTATTAATGACTTCATGGTAATATAAAGAACAGAGATCCAACGCATTCATTGGCAGCGTAATAGACATAGCAATCCTATAGATTCACGCAGACAGAGCTAGATCACAGGGATTCAACACACATTTGAAAGTGAAAACAGGAATATGGATCAAACTCTATGCTTACCCTCTCTGTGAATGCTAACTAAAAATACACAGAGAAATTATACCGAGATCAAAGGAGGAATCATGATGGCATAACCCTATCACGAAGTATCACAGAGGATTGAACCTGCATTGGAAGACATCGCGAGCAAATCCTGTTGACAGAAATAAAATTCAAACCTGAGATCGCCAATAAGCAATACTAACAGATATCACTAGCAACGCAGAATCATGTCATGCTTGTTTCCTTCCTCCTTAACGTCGAGTGGAGACAGACTACTGATACAGGTCGTAGAACCAATCTAACACAGGCTCTGGTTATGTGCATTCCAACAGAGATTAATCGTGTAGCGTTAATATATATAAAAACATAAACATACACGACAGAATCAACAGGGATCTGGTTGTTACATCCATCCCTTCCCAAACTAACACAACCGGAAAGTAACTATATTAGAAAATCAGCAAGCCTCCCTATATACAGTGTATTACTCGATTTATATATCGCAGCAAGGTATCAAAACGAAAATACCAACAATTAAGAATGCATTTGTCAAGGGATCGGGCTTCCCAGAAGCCGTCCTTTACTTCCCTTCACCTACCGAGCGGTGTCCCCCCTTCATACGAGTTCCTTTCACTTAAAAAGGGAGTCTCACCTCCAGTTGGAGTGACAGATGGGTGATCCAGTAATTAGTATCAAGGAAAGTGGCGGCCTTCTCAAGTTCAACACTCCACTAGGGAGACAAACTCGCGTAATTTTCTCCCTAGTTTCCTCCACCATATCCTAGACAAGTGCCCGTCTTACTTCCACTATCTTCATAATAGCGGAGTGAAACTTCATTTGATGTATAATGTCTAAATATATTTAGATATAATGGGTGCAAGCATATTTTAAAAAAATGCGTGACCTTCATGTAGTGTAGATACACCTATGTGTATACTCCCTTTATAACATTTATCAAATACTCGATAAATACGTAGTAATATAATATTTTATATGGTTCTTCATATAAAACTTTAAGAATATTATATATATATATATATATATATATATATATATGCATATGCATATGCATGATACCTTTAAGAATATTTCTTATATACATATATATATCTATATATATGATAGGTTACTTGGTTATAATAACTTACTCCTTAATACTTCGGTAGTTTTTAAAAGTATAACTACTTTATATATTTATATATATAGATATATGGTCTAAATATATATAGCACCATATAATTAATCATAGTATATTGGCATTAATACTACAATATCTTCCTTTCTATTTTAAGGTGGCCATTACCTATAGCACCTTAAAAATTAATTCCTTAGGGTTCTTTTTATTTTAAGACTTTATTTATAACTCCTTGACATTTCATGCCAAGGTTAATATGATTATAATATCCACTATCATGGCTTAATCATATTAGGACTAAACAATTATGCTGTATTATCTTAGTTAGATACTTACTGTAACAAGGATTCACCCACATAGACACATACTTTATCATTCTCTATAAAAATAAAATGTAATTGTTATCAACTATTAAACTTGAGATAGTTATAAACATTCTTAGTCAATAAAGTTTATATTTTTGGAAAAATGATTTAGTTTCCTACATTTCATCGTTTTTACTCAAAGCAAGATTTATTGGGTAAGTATCAAAAAATTATCTATGTAAGTTGAGGGATGCCTATTTCTTCAATTTTATATTGCATCTAACACATCAAAAGAGACCTACGTTAACTTACACCAGCCCATAATCTCAACATTACATCATTATTCTTTACAAATAATACTAGTTCTCTCCAACAAACATAAGTAGGCCGACACATGTAGAGGGATACACTTAAAGGATGTAAATTTCAAGCTCTGAGGTGATGTTGTAAAGGATACAAGCTCCAATGCAAGAGTGTTCCACAAGATGTGTCCAAGGCTCCACCTCCAAGTGTCCAAGGACTCCAACACTCATCTTAAGCCATGCACCCCATTAGGTTCACTCTCCCTGATGAACATTGTTGCAACCCATGCGTTCATCAGTCAACTCCAAGCTACCTCATCTTTTGTAGGGCTCGATGCCCACCTTCAAAATATGAAATGTTCTTTCCCCAATGTTGGGTATTCGTCAAGAAAGAAATCTCGTCCAATGTGGAAAACATTTAAAATGTCACCAATTTGTTTAAAGATCTCCGACACACAAAGGAACAATGTCATGCAAGCACCCAATCAAGGTCAAGAAATAGTGATTAAGATATCTCTAATGTGAAGTCCATCATAGATTAGCCAATGGATAATTATACACCATGTACCCCAAATCTCATGAAGCACCCCCAAACATTGTGGAGATGCTTTCAGAATAAACCTGAAGCTAAAAACAAAAGAGTCATTGAATAGTGGTTAAATGCTTGAAATCCATACTAGAAAGAGACCTTAAGGCATATTGTGACTAACTCTTAGTTGAACACTAAGATTTGGTAGAATTCATAAACTTCATGTAAATACAACTTGTTTTGTAGCTTGTCATTCATCAAAGGAAAACATAACTACTAAGTTGAGAGAACGAGAGTGACTCCATGGAATAATAATCGTTATTGTAGCTTATAATTGCTTACTGTAAAATATAACTATTTATTTTCTATGTTTTTATGCACGTGTGGTCTTGGGAAAGAGATTGAGATTATGTTTTATTTATTTATTGTCATCATATAGACATAAATTGAACTTTAGAGACAATATAAAATCTCATTCTTTATAATTTGTATATGCACAAAACAATTGAAATCATGCGACAAAGACATCACACGTCAAAGCACATAAAATATGTAATGTTTATGACACAAATTAACAATGTGCATAGAAAACCATTCCTCTTGAATCCTTCATAAAAATGTAAAAAACTATAGAATATTCCAACAATCACAACTCATAATTGGATATACAATATATATCTAATAAATCTCTTTAAATGAACATAGTACATTATAATTGCAATAAATGAGTACAGGGGATTTAAATTTTAAATTTTATTGCATAAAATTGATTATGCATGTTAAATATAAATGGAATATGTTCTAGTAGATTACAAATTGGCATTCTAAAGTCTTTTTTAGATTATTGATTTCTTCTAAGCTCTAAAACTTTCGAATAGCTTCCATTTACATTATTCACTGAAATAGTGAATATGCATATAAATTCATTATAAATTCACAATACATAAAATAAAAAATTTATGAACATATTTTAGTAGAAAGTTGGAGTCCTTTTCCATTAATAAAAGTTTAAATACTCAATATCTTTCTAGATTATTGTTTGGGTCTAAGTTGTCAAACTTTCTAATATGCATATTAAATATAAATGAATTGTTTTAGAAAGTTGAAGCACCCTTTTATTAATAAAAGTTGGAATTCTTAATCTTTTTTATATCATCGATTATCTATAAATTCTCAAACTTTTTTATAATCATTATTTGTTAAGTTATAATAATGAGTGTGATAATTTCTAATCTAATTAATTTTGTATTTTGAATATAAGTAACATTCATAAATTGATTATTTACACTTCTCAAACAATTACATTAATCTATTGTATTATATATTCCATTCAATTTCTTAACATATTTATATAATGCAAAACATATAAACTAATATAACAGGCCGAAGACATAACATAACATGGTAATACCAAAAAATATTTATGAGTGTGATGCATAGTACATTAAGAAAAAGATATATATAAGATATCTACTCTGAACTTTTATTCTATTTACGTTGGATAAGATGATAAAAAAGGTGCCTCGCTTCGTTTCAAATAATGGTTATCAATAATGGTTATCATAAGAATTTTCACATTCATCCATGTTTAGTAGACATTGGTTAAAATAATGAAAAGAAGATAAATAAAGATTAAAATGAGTTGAATTTAAAAAAAAAATAATAATAATGAATGAAAGTAAAAAAGAATTAAAAAGATGATTAAGAAGAAAACCATAAAATAAATTAAATATAAAAAGAGGAAAACTTAGGATGAAAACAAAAATTATGTTTTATTTTATTTTTTAAAAACAAAATGAAAAATATTCACAAACATATAAGTTACTAAGAAGAAAACAAAATAATGTCATTTCTTTATTAATTTTAAAAGAAGAAGAAAACAAAATGATGGTTTTTAAAGAAGAAAACAAAATGATGTCCCATCTTACTTTAGAAAATAAATATAGATAAGATATGTACTATGTAATTGCATCTTTCCTCAAGAAGATGAAAGTTAAGAATTTTAAAAAATACATCACATTATGTTCACAGCGGGGTAAACTACACGGTTATGGACGCCTTCTAATGGTAGGCAATTGGTGAAGATGATAAAGATAAAGGTGCCTCTCTTCGTTTCAAATAATGGCCATCATTAAGAACTTCCACATTCATGGATGTTAGTAGACAGTGAGCCATTAAGAGCATAGGATAAAAAGATGTGATTTGCTGAATAGTGTTCCAACTTGATGTGTTATTAGTCATCGTTAAACATCAAAGATTTAAAAAAATAAAGAAGATGCTTTGGTAGAAAAATACTTTATTTTTTGGAAAAAGAAAATGGATGAAAAATAAATAGAAAAAAGGTAATGTGAATCTTAAAATTAAAAAAATAGTTTCTTGTTAACTTGCCAAGACTCTCCCATTTGTGCATAATTGCCAAAACTCTCCAATTTGTGCACAATACCCTATTTAAAGTTTTATAAACTAAAGTTTGTCTAAGTCATAGTTAGTCATCATAATCATCATGATAAAGACGAAAAAAATTACGATGAAAACAAAAAATATGCCTTGCTTAACTTTTTAAAAACAAAATTTATTATAGATAAAAAGAAGAAGAAATCATGTGAGTTTTTTTATTGGAATCTCGTTATTTTTTTAAAATAAATCTCAATTTTGTGTTCAAATAATGTTTTTGAATTCTTAAAACATTTATATTAGATTTAAACTAAAAAAATCAAAATTTTTACAAGATTCTATTAACGTGATGCATGTTGATTCTGACTAGAAAGTAAGAAACAGTTTAATGTTTAGGATACCATTAAGAAAAAAAACAAAATGATGTCCTATCTTACCTTTTTACAAAATGAAAAAAACAAAATGATGTCTTGTCTTTAAAAAATAGTCAGAAGGAAAAAAACAAAATGATGTCTTGTCTTTAAAAAATACTCAAACATAAGGGATATACTAGTTTAAAAATTAGATTTAAGCTAAAAAAATCAAAATTTTTACAAGATTCTATTAACCTGATGCATGCTGATTCTGACTAGAAAGTAAGAAACAGTCTAATGTTTAGGTTACCATTAAGAAAAAAACAAAATGATGTCCTATTTTACCTTTTTACAGAAGAAAAACAAACAAAATGATGTCCTGTCTTTAAAAAATACTCAAACATAAGGGATATACTGGTTTAAATAAATTAAATTTAAACTAAAAAAATCAAAATTTTTACAAGATTCTATTAACCTGATGCATGCTGCATGCTGATTCTGACTAGAAAGTAAGAAACAGTCTAATGTTTAGGTTACCATTAAGAAAAAAACAAAATGATGTCCTATCTTACCTTTTTACGGAAGAAAAAAAACAAAATGATGTCCTGTCTTTAAAAAATACTCAAACATAAGGGATATACTAGTTTAAAAAATTAATGTGATTTAAAAAAAATGAATGAAGAATAAAAAGAAGTGGAGGGAGAAAAGAAAATGGATGAAGAATAAGAAGTGGAGAGATTTAGGAGACTCGCTTACTGGGCTATCGTTTCTTGGGAAAGTGGAAGTATGGCAAAGGAAGAAGTCGAGTGGATTTTGGCTAAGGTTTTGGTTTACTTCCAACTCGGCCTCGGCTTATGGCAGTTCATGAAACTCACACCAGTCGGGGCCGTGATACAAGGCATAATTGGGTGGTTGCTGCAACCCTTTGGCCTCTCCCCAGCATACTCCCAGCTGCGTGAGTGCCCAGGTCGCGTGTTCAAGAAAGTGAAGTGCATTAAGATGCTGCCAACAGATGAGGCGAGCACGTTGCATGAGCCGAGCAGTTCGGATGACAACATCATCGAAGCATCCTATTTGGGGGTTTCTTTCCGACTGGAAAGAAGGGGAAGCCTGTTGATCGTCGATAAGAGAATGGCTTATTACATCACGGATGTAAACTGGTACTATCTGCAGGTCATGGGATGCTATCTCAATGGCAACGAGAACGAGAGCGAGAATCGCAATGTCGTGTTTCTCAAAAGTTACAAACAGTTTTGGGAACAAGTGGCCACGGGCCGTGTGCTGAGCTTAGTAGAAGTGCTAGATTGCTTGATACTTGACAATTATGATTTCAGAGGTTCGCATTACAATGATTTGCTTTTGCCTGTCAACTTGTCAGTGTCGGAGGAAAAACTCCTGAAAGTTATAAACTTGGCAGGGTTGTTTCTGCAAACCAGGAAAGCCTATGGAGTGATTGCTACAGTGTTAAGTTTAACGTCAGCAGTGTTGGAATTCATCCCAGCAGTCAGGGTGTGGATTTATGGTAAGATCAATCTTTTAATCTGTTGTGCAATGCATTTTATATGTGACAAACTATCTTACTCAAGAAGGAAGCAGCTATACTCTCTCGGAAATTGGGTGGAGAATTTGAAGCCTTCTAACGACATACTGTTGAAAGTCGTAAAGGGTGATGTCGTCACTGTGATAGGCGGAGGTGCTAAAACAACACAAACAACACATGAGGAGGCGACGTTTGTGGAGACTCGAGAACGGACATCGCCTTTTAGCTGCCAATTTAATCATGGTGTGATCGAATGCCATTTTAATGCTGATCGTAATCTTGCAGAAATAAGTTTATACACTGGAGATAGAAAGCGGATTGGAAATCAATTTCTGAGATGTGAAAAAGGTTACCCCGACTTTTTAAGGATATGCACATTCATCGAACAAATAGCAGAGAACAAGTGTGGTTCACTAAAATCTCATGGCCCTGACAACAAAGTACATGTTCGAAGTCTAATGGACTCGACAATCTGCTATGTACTTAATCACTGTCCACCCGTGTATTTACTAAAGTTAAATGATGTAGTTGTCCAATGAGATTGGTCAATAATTAAGACCTTTCAAACGTTGTATTTATAATTAATTACTGTTTTAAGACGTTTCAAACGTTGTATTTATAATTAATCACTGTTTTTTCCATTTGTTATTTTCAAGTTTCACTTCTTATGGGAACTGCTGTGGCAGGTATAGAGTGTTTTGCCCTTATCACCTATGTTGGCAATGGATGCTTGCAGACCTTTGTTGTAACCCAATAATGCAAAGTTGTATGATGTATTCTCAATAATATTTTATGTTATTTTGATTTCTCTTAACATTGTAGATCTTGGCCTAAGACTCGAACCTTATATGAATTAGTTTAGGAATAAAACATGAATTAGTTCAGCAATAAACTTTCAACAACTTTTTTTTTAAGAATGCAATTTCTCGAATTTGCAAATTAATATATTTTTTGGTTCTTCATGGCCCTCATCATCCCTAGTCTCGAACCGGGACTTGAATTCAATTGGTGTGACAATTTGTATGTGGAATGGTAGGAAATATCATGTAATTAATGAGCTGATCGTGTATCAGATTTACGTCGCTCTATCAGACTCTAGTTGGTCATTTTGTCAGTTTGCAATGTCTGAGAGTCAGTGAGTTTGTAGCCAATCTCATTCACAGCAAGTTAGTATTTAAATAGCCGTTCTTTTATTCGGCAAGATCAGATTTTTTAGGTAGAAATTAATTGCAAAGTTTATTGCAACCCTGTAACTTCAAAGAGAAGCTAAACCTAATTTTTTGTATAAATAGATATCTCCCACAGAAGATTTGTAAGAGATGAAGAGATAGGGATAAGTGAAGAAGAAGAGAAGTAAATCCCGTGAAGTATTTCAAGAGCCCAAGCTCTATGTAAATGGTGAAAGATTGAAATTAATATCATCTCTCTTACTCTGTTTTACTGAGTAATATATATAAGACTATAGTTTCGTATATTCATTCTCAAGAATGTTTGTTTGTGTATGCTCACCTATTTCATATTTACTTGTGTGAATGTTGTTCACATTTACGTGCAGTAAATCAATGAAGATTCTTAAGTATTTCACTGCAGTGAATGCTCTAGTTTAACGTGCAGTAAATTTTATGTTCTAAGATAAAGTTACTGCGCAATAGAAAGTTGATCACGCGCAATTAGTTTGTGAAGTAAAGTGTTTTTTATGAAAAGTGGAAGAAAAATTAAAGCATAGTATTTGCTAGGTCTAGCACATGTCCTTAGCAAAAGAAAAGAAATTTCATGTATCGCACAACGAATTTTTGATTGAGTGCGCGTGCCCCTTTCCCCTTGATCTAGTATGAGAGCCTAGTTTAAGTAAAGTAGAATTTGTATTCACATAAGGGAAAAGTGATTAAGAATGGCTTCCATTTCGGGTAATGTGCAAACCCCTATATTTTCTGGTAAAAATTATGAATATTGGTCTCTAACCATGAAGGCTTTGTTTAGAGGTCAAGATGTATGGGAAATAGTCCATAATGGCTATGTAGAACCAGCAAATGCAGCAGTATACAATACTCTCACACAAGCTGAGAAGGATGTTCTTATAGAACAGAGGAAGAAAGATGGAAAGACGTTATTCCACATACTTCAAGCAACACATGAGTCCATACTCCCAAAAGTAGCAACAACATAGTCAGGAAAGGAAGTGTGGGACACACTGGAAACTGCCTATCAAGGTTTGGACAAGGTAAAGACTGCCAAAATTCAAATTCTGAGAAGAGATTTTGAATTCCTGTCAATGAAAAATACAGAGTCAGTAGACTCATTTAATACTTGTGTTATTGGTCTAGTTAATCAAATAAAGTATCATGGAGAAACTCTAACTGATCAAAGAGTTGTTGAAAAATTTCTTAGAGTTCTTCCAAAGAAATTTGAATCTTTGGTTGTGACCTTGGAGGAAAACAAAGATCTGTCCATATTTACTATTGATGAGTTGCAAGTCTCATTACTCAATCATGAACATAGAATCATCGATTCAGATACATCGCTGGAAGGTGCATTCATAGCACATTCATCCATAATTCGTGGAAGAGGCAGAGGAAGATCAAACTCTAGAGGTAGAGGATGAAGTTCTTTCAGAGGAAGTCGTAGTACCAGCCCTGCGCATGTCACTGGTAGAGGTCAGAATCAGACCACCAATCAACCAAGTGGACAGAGGTATGATAAATAAAAAATTCAATGTCATTACTATAAGAGGTTTGGACACTACGCATATGAATGCAGGAAGAAGCAATATGACCAAGGAGAGCAAGGTGAAGCTCAGTCAAGCAACAACAGCTCTCCGAAAAGCTTACTGTTCTTAGCATGCACATTCCCACTTGAATGCAATGCTGTTCAAGAAAGTCCAAATGACATATGGTATTTAGACTCAGGCTACAGCAATCACATAACTGGTAATTTAACTCTATTTTCTAGTCTAGATAAATCACTTCAAACTGATGTAACGCTTGGAAACAATATCCAAGTTAATGTTTTGGGAAAGGATACTGTTGATATTCTAACCAAACAGGGGGAACAGAAACATATGCCTGATGTGTATTATGTTCAAGGTTTGAAGCATAACCTGATGAGCATTGGACAGCTCATTGAAAAATGATACAGAGTTCACATGGTAGGGAAGCACTGTATGATCAAAGACATATATCCCAGCAATCAGTTAATTTTTGAAGTGTAGATGACAAGCAACCCCCTGTTTCCTTTGAGGATGAGGCCAATCATCAAAGGAAAAACAACTCAAGTTGTTGATAGAAGACAGAATGAAAATTTTGGATCTGCGTTCAAAGTAGAAAGTAAAGAAGCAGAAATTCATTACGCAGAGGAAGAAAAAGACAGCGCAATGCAAGCTGCGTTTCAAACAGAAATGAAGGATGAATCCTGGTTATGGTACTTCAGATTTGGACATCTGAACTTTGGTGGTTTGAAGCTATTGCACATGAAGGAAATGGTGAAAGGATTTCCATTGATCGAAAAGCCAGAGAGAATTTGTGAAGGCTATATTTTTGGAAAGCATCACAGAGAGACTTTTCCAGTCGGAAAGTCATACAGAGCTCGCACACCACTTGAAATAGTGCACTATGGTATTTGTGGACTGATGCAAACACCGTCCATGGGAGGATGCACATAGCTTCTCACATTCATAGATGATTTCACAAGAAAAACATGGTTTTATTTTATAAAACATAAATCTGATGCATTTAGTTGTTTTCAGCAGTTCAAGGCACTCGTGGAGAAGCAGAGTGGTCACAGCATCAAGATATTAAGAACAGACAGAGGTTGTGAGTATGTTTCGAATGATTTCTTGAAATTTTGCAAGAATCATGGCATACAGAAGCAGTTCACTGCACGGTATACACCGCAACATAATGGTAGCGCAGAGAGGAAGAACATAACCATTATGGAGATGGCGCACAGCATGATGGCAGCTGCGCTTCTGTCAAATGAATATTGGGCTAAAGTAGTGGCAACTGCTGTATACATCATGAATCGATGTCCGAAGAAGAGCGTGAAGAACAAAGTTCTGCAGGAAGCATGGACAGGTATGAAACATAGTGTTTCACATTTGAAAGTTTTTGGTTGTGTAGCATATGCAGATGTTCCAGATGAGATGAGAAGGAAATTAGACAATAAAGGGCTGAAATGCATCTTTATTGAGTATTCTGAAGACACAAAAGCATACAAGTTGTATGATCCTATCGCAAGAAAAGTCATTATCAGTCGAGATGTTCAGTTTGTGGAAAATGAAGCATGGGATGGAACAGTAGAAAAGAATGTGAAAATTGTCACATGTTGAACATGATGACAGCGCAGAAGATGTGGTTGAGATACCACATGTGAATCAAAACTGCGCAACACCATCTACTCCAAGGATTGCGCAACATGTTCCAGCACAAGCAACTCCAACACATGGCCCAGCTCAAGCTACTCCGTCAAGCACACTAAATGCGTAGCAAACTCCATCAAGCAGTTCGCATAGTTCAACACCAACAACTCCGTCAAAGACAAGAAGTCTGCGCGATATATATGAGGATGGTACACCTAACTCATTCTCATGTTTTGCATTATTTTCTCAAGTTAATGATCCGCTAACATTTGAAGAAGCGATTGAAGAGAAAGTTTGGGCACAAGCCATGGATGAAGAAATAGAATGCATTGAGAAGAATCAAACATGGGAACTAGTTGATGTTCGTAAAGACAAGGATGTGATCAGCGTGAAATGGATTTATAAGACAAAGCAAGATGCTGATGGAAATGTGCAGAAGCACAAGGAAAGATTGGTAGCAAGAGGGCTCACTCAGCACCCTAGCATAGACCTCACTGAAACCTTTGCACCTATAGCCCGCATGGACACTATCAGAACAGTTATGGCCATCGCAGCACAAAAGAAATGGTCTGTCCATCAAATGGATGTTAAGTCCGCATTTCTAAATGGTTATTTGGAGGAAGAAGTATATGTTGAGCAGCCACAAGGCTATGAAGTTCCTGGACAAGGTCATAGGGTATACAAGCTGAAAAAGGAACTATATGGTTTTAAGCAAGCTCCTAGAGCTTGGTACAGTCGCATTGACTCATACCTCATTCAGAATGGATTTCACAGAAGTGAATGTGAGCCAACGCTGTACACAAAGATCAATAAGCAAGGTAATAAGCTGATTGTCTTCCTGTATGTAGATGATTTAATATTAACTGGTGATTTTGGTGTAGAAGAATTTAGAACAGTCATGGAAAGTGAATTTGAAATGACTAATTTGGGGCTTATGAAGTATTTTCTGGAAATTGAAGTCCAACAGAATGAAAATGGTATTTTCATATCACAGTCAAAGTATGCAAATGATGTCTTGAATAGATTTAAGATGTTAAATTGCAAGACAGCTCCAACACCAGTGATAACAGGTTTGAAATTGAGCAAGTATGATGATGGATCCAATGTAGATCCTACTCTGTTTAAAAGGCTCGTTGGCAGCATTATATATCTTACAGCAACAAGGCCAGACATCATGTATGGAGTCATTTTAATTTCAAGATTCATGGAGACATCGAAAGAATCTAATTGGCAAGCAGGTAAAAGAATTCTGAGGTATGTAAGTGGAAGAAAAGAGTTTGGTATTTTGCATTCAAACTCAGAAAATTTCAAACTCATTGGATACACTGATAGCGATAATGGAGGCAGCATGGATGACAGGAAAAGCACATCTGGAAATACATTTCATATAGGAATAGGTGTTGTATCATGGGCTTCAAAGAAACAACCCATAGTAACTCTTTCTTTAGCAAAAGCAGAGTATGTTACGAGGAAAACTACCCTATAGTAAGGAAACTGATACTATCAACTGAAAGGGGATGACAAGTAAGTGTATTAACTGCATTACAGAAATGTTCATGAAAAGAAATGAGTTATAGACCTTGAGAACATACCTTTCAACTGACGTTCGATCCTAGCTCTTATTTGATCTTGCGCTCGATCCTCAAGTCCACCTCTTGTTCACTAAACCTGCAATACAAGTACCTTTCTCAGCGTATCTTGGATAATATATAATGATTGAAATAAACAAAAGCAATTTTAAACATTCAATATTAACCAAAACAAATCCAAACTAATATATTATTTCAATGAACACTTAATTTGGGACAAGAAAGACACTTCAACCTTTTATTGTCAAATGCAAATTGATGTTACAAATATACCTGACTTTGTGACACGCTTCTGCAACTTGATCCTGGGTTCCTGCTCTTCTCTAACTTGGATATCTTCCAGCATAAACTTCTCCAATGCAAATTTCTCCTTAAGGTCTCTTCAAAACATTCATGTCTCTAACCCCTCTCCTTATTCTTCCTTGTATTTATAGGACAAGAGAAGCAGTTCAGGTCAAGGGATGGTTATGGAGGAATTTGGGGAAGTTGGGAAACTACCTACAACTAATCCTCTTTGTGAAATTAATTATTTTTTAGTCATCTTTTGAGATGTATGCTACTATTATTCAGTGAAGTAGCGTTTAGGGCGCTACTTTAATGCTTGTAAACTAGCGCTCATATCTTTTTAAATGTTGAGCGCTACTCTGCTGAAGAGGAGTAGCGCTCGTAAGAGCTTGAGTGCTACTATGGCACACTGGAGTAACATATAGGCATTAGTCTATTGAAGTAGAGTAGCGCTCATATCTCAGAATGATATTTTCAGGGTTTTTTCAGTGTTGTCTAGAGGTGGAGTAAGTCAAAGTCTCATCTAGGGTCAACATGCTCCTCCATCCAAGTTGTCCTTTTGTGTGATCAACAGCTCAAGGTGATCATGGACGGAGAGGTGCAGGTTTGACCTATAACAAACAGGTGTTGTATCATGGGCTTCAAAGAAATAGCCCATAGTAACTTTTTCTTTAGCAGAAGCAAAGTATGTTGCAGCTACAAGCGTTGCATGTCAAGCAGTTTGGATGAGGAGGATGTTAAGTGATCTATCACAGAACCAACAAGAACCCATAGTCATTTACTATGACAACAATTCAGCAATTGCACTATTAAAGAATCATGTGTTTCACAAAAGAACCAAGCACATTGACATGAGGTATCACATTATTAGAGAATTCATAAACAACAAGGAAATCTGTTTAGAATTTTGCAGGTATGAAGATCAGGTAGCTGATATATTTACAAAACCATTGGCAAGAGACACATTCCAGTATCTGTGAAGTTGTTTGGGAGTGACAAGTTTTGCATAGTGAACTCTGTCATGAACAGAGCATGTTTCAGCTCTAACATATTCTGTAATATTGTATTTTTGTTTAATGATCCCCATCCGCTCATAATTAAGGGGGAGCATTGGAAATATCATGTAATTAATCAGTTGATAGTGTATCAGATTTACGTAGCTCTGTCAGACCCCAGTCGGTCATTTTGTCAGTCTGCAATGTCTGACAGTCAATCAGTTTACAGCCAATCTCATTCACGGCAAGTTAGTATTTAAATAGCCCCTCTTTTATTCGGCAAGATCAGATTTCTTAGGTAGAAATTAATTGCAGAGTTTATTGCAACCCTGTAACTTCGAAGAGAAGCTCAACCTAAGTTTTTTTTATAAATAGATATCTCCCACAGAAGATTTGTAAAAGATGAAGAGATAGGGATAAGTGAAGTAGAGGAAAAGTAAATCCCGTGAAGTATTTCAAGAGCCCAAGCTCTATGTAAATGGTGAAAGATTGAAGTTAATATCATCTCTCTATAAGTGCGCAATGTTACTTTGTTTTACTGAGTAATATAGATAAGACTATAGTTTCGTATATTCATTCTCAAGAATGTTTGTTTATGCATGCGCACCTATTTCATATTTACTTGTGTGAATGTTGTTCACATTTACGTGGAGTAAATCAATCAATATTCTCAATTATTTCACTGCGGTGAATGCTCTAGTTTAACGTGCAGTAAGTTTCATGTTTTAAGATAAAGATTACTTAAGTTTGAATTGTGCGCACTTAGAAAGGTATGCAAAGTTAACCGCGCAGTTAATCTTTGTAAAAGTTAAAAGAGTGTGCAAAAGTAATTTGTATAAAGTGAACAAAGTTAAGTTCTGCAAAGATTAGATAAGTGCGCATTTATGCAAAATTTAAGTTTTGCGCAAAGTTCAACTGCATAGTAGAAAGTTAATCTGCACACGGAAAAAGGGTAAATTGCCCAGTGTGCAATTAGTTTGTGAAGTAAAGTGTTTTTTATGAAAAGTGGAAGAAAAATTAAAGCATAGTATTTGCTAGGTCTAATGTGTGTCCTTAGCAAAAGAAAAGAAATTTTCATGTATCGGGTAGTGAATTCTTAATTGACTGAGCGTGCCCCTTTTCCCTTGATGGAGTGAGTAGAAATTGCGTTATCGAAAATTATAGGGAATCGAAAATGGAAAATTTATTGTATCCACTATAAATTTATGATTGAATTAAAGAGGATTAGAATGGTTGTTAGTCAATAAAAAAATAAAATTAGTACCTCATCCAGGGATTTCTATTCCACAAGTTTAATTTTACCAGAAGGTACATCACCCACTAACCTTTTTTTTGTCAGTGGAAAAAAGTAGTATTACTGGTATTCATTAAGGAATCAAATAGTAAAAAATAAAAGTCTGGGTTCAAAAACTGCCTCCAAAAAGACTATTCCTGTACTAGATACATCATCCGCTAACTTATTACAGCTAACATGAATTTTTATCAACTGCGAGCCTGCACAATCTCCTTCCTGGTCTCTTGCAATCTTGGTCTCTGTAAGGCTGTCCTTGTCCTCGTTTTCCTACAGATAACGGGGTTTCCTTCATGGCCAATGTCTATCCATACATTAGCTCCATCAGCGACATTTTTTTGGAATACAGTACTCTGGTGCAAGACGGAGATCACAACTACAACAACTTGTTCGATGACATTGTTGTTTTTGTACGAGAGCATTTTTAGACCGTTAAAAAGTTCTATCGAGGGAAACATGAATAAGATTTCCTTCTTGTTGCTGGTAGTATCCAAAATGAGTAGAGTTTTCGTATTTGTTTATTATTTTATGTATGACGTCACCAATATTTTGATTGAAGTATGTTTGTTTCAGTCGTAAGTATCTCATCTTGCTGACAATGGCACCCACTTTAGGAGTCCCTGTTTTATTATCAGATCTATATGCCGTCTTCATAGACATTTTAGCAACAAATTTATGGTTTGGCTCTTCAGCTGTCTGAGCCCTTGTATGTGACAAATACATCCTTAGTTATGCACTTCTAAGCACAGTTTATATATACTCATATCACTTCATCTCTTTTCTCTCTTTGGTATGTTGTGCTCATCATTCAAAATGGGCACCAATTTATTCATCAGTATTATAGATCTGACACATTATGACAAATCCAAGTGGGTATGTTCATGATCAAGGACATCCCAACATTTCTCAAATAAGTATATTCCACATGCTTAGACTATAACCAATTCCTTAAGATGTGTTTTAAACCCTCATACATATGAAGATTGGGATCGTTTTTGTGTGCTACTATGTATATGCTGACTTTTATATTTTTCACATGAAAGCATATGCATTCATACTCTAACCTTATTATTTTAACATGGCAGCATATGCATTCATATTGGGTAGCTTTTTTTAATATGCCATTACACCTAGATGTAAGGAACATTTTATAAGTAAGTCACTACTAGTAGATCTTGATCTCGTTTCTTGGCTGGGTGTCTCATCCAAACTACACAAAATTTATTCAGAAGATGAGATCAGGTTTTCATGACTGTACCCTCCCACCCCAATCTTTGTTGGTACTTGTTTACAATTTAATCTTTGTTAGTACTTGTTTATAATTTAACCCTTGCTTCTCTCTCAAAGAGAACTGGAACTCTTGCTTTGGCATGAAGTCATCAATAAATCTAGTTTCTTGAGGTCAACCCTCACACCCAGATTTCCCATGACACTTTATTTTCAATCCCAGGGGAAACCTTTTAAAAAAAAGAAGAGATGCAACATCACCTATCCAGTATAACTACATAATTCCCAGGGTTATTTTTTTTACAACATAACAGTAATAATGATCCAACACCATGTATCATTTGAGGTTTATCTATCATATAAAGAAACCTCATTCCAGCGATTGCAGCTTTAAATTCCTACACACATTCATCAACATGGACTGTTCTACCAATCACTCTCACCCCCTAGCACCATTACTAGAATACATTGATTCCTATATACATTCAACAACATGGAATGTTCTCCCAATCACTCTCACCCCCTAGCACCTTTACTAGAAGACATTGGTGGATTAATTCAGCATTTCTTTTATGACACGACTTCATAGAAGTATAACAGTTTTGTGAACACTTAGCATCAACATCGTCTTCAGCCTAGGCCTCAACACCTTTTCTGTAGTGTTTTGGATCGTACACCAAGAGGTGCCTACACCAAGAGGTATGGGCACATACAATATCCTTTCTAGTTTTCCAGAGTTCCAAAATATTCAGTATTGGTGGTCCAAGTAAGCACTACTTTCCACTTTCTATTATATGTTGTCATTCTTACATGGTGATAAAAAGGGGATCTTTTCAAATTACATTGCTAGAAATTGATGTCGATAGATCTATATATATTCATTTGAACTTGGCATTTATTGTAACACACAAAAGAGTTCTAAAGATAATCGATAAGGTCAGGCCATAACGAGGAAGGAGAAAAAGTTGTCACTAGGTATGTGAACAACTTGAAATATGCCATTCGGGATGAATTGAGCATGTTGAAATTCAGAGTAGTGAGTGAAGCGTACCAGTTAGCTTTGAAGGTAGAAGAGAAACTGTCAAGAAAATCTGCAACGACCAGAGGCAGGATGACTGGTCGGGGTGCGAAGACTTTTTCTACGAAAGGACAAAGTAGCAGATACAAGAAGAAATCCGTCGAAGAGAATCAACGGATGGAAGGGACATTGAAAAGGGAGAAAACACAAGAGAACCAACGCGATGGTTGTGAGACTCGTGGTCGAGGTGCGTATGGTTGAAGTGTTCCAACCGACAGAAAAGGAGCTAAAAGACTAGCCATAATCTATTACAAGTGTCAGGGAGAAGGACACAAGGCATATGAATTTCTATAGAACCTACATGCTGCAAAGGATTCAAAACCCAAATGTCGAAGGGATGAGCAAGATGACGAGAGGGAAGAGTTGGTATTCAACCGTAGTGGAAGTGGGAAAAGAAAGAACCAAAATATGACGGTCCAGAGAACATTGGTTCCAGAAGACAGATACGACAAGCAAGAGCCACCACAACGAAAGGTGATATTTCGAACAAAGGTGCAAATCGGCGAATGGCGTTGCAAGACCATAGTTGATGGTGGAAGCACTAAGAATCTTGTGTCGATAGAAGTGATCAACAAAGAAAATTTAAAGTGTCGAGAACATCGACACCCATACAAGATCTCATGGTTGCAGAAATTACACCATGTGAAGGTGACAAGACAATGCATGATTAACTTCATGGTCGAAGTATTTGAAGACAACGTACTATGCGACGTAATCCAAATGGATGCGTGCCATCTGTTGTTAGGGAGACCATGGCAATATGATCGGAAGATGATCTATGATGGTCGACCCAACACAGTCACAGTGTGGAAGAATGGCATGCAAAGGACTCTCAAGCCAAAGCCAGAGGAGCAAGCCGACAGTAAGCATAGCGAGAGCAACTTTCAGGAGAAGCAAGTGCTGATGTGTTCAGCGAAAGAATTCCTTGCAAAAGAGGAAAAAGCAGTCGGGGTGTTATGATATCATTCTAAAAGGACCATGTGTTGAGAGGTCAACAATGGAGAAGATTTTGGTCGAAGTCAGAAATATGCTTGACGGGTTTCGAAGCATAGTGGTCGATGAGACACTGACGGGATTGCCACCGACAAGGAGCATATCCCATCAGATCGACTTGATTCCAGGGTCGAGTCTTCCAAGCAAAGCACTGCATCGGATGAATCCGAGAGAAGGTTAGGAACTCAACCGACAGGTCTAGGATTTGTTGGACAGGGGATTGATCAAAGAAAGTTCAAGCCCTTGCATTGTACCAGCTGTGTTAGCGCCAAAAAAGGGAGGAGAATGGAGAATATGTACAGACTCCAGAGCGATTAACAAGATCACAATCAAGTATCAGTTTCCATTTCCGAGAATGGACGACTTGATGGATTGCCTGAGTGGAGCGAAGTACTTCACGAAAATAAACCTGAAAAGTGGTTATCACCAGATTCGGGTTAGAGAAGGAGATGAATGGAAGATAACATTCAAGATGAAGGAAGGGTTGTATGAGCAGTTAGTCATGCCATTCGGATTGACTAATGCACCCAATACATTCATGAGATTGATGAATGATGTACTAAAACCATTCTTGGGAAAGTTTGTCGTAGTCTACCTAGACGACATTCTGATTTTCAGTCGAACCAAGAAATAACACTTGGAGCATATTCGAGAGGTATTGAAAAAGTTACAGGAAGAGAGGCTGGTGATGAACCTGCAAAAGTGTTTCTTCATGAAGCAGGAATTGGTGTACTTGGGATTTGTAATCTCGGGTAAAGGGTTGGTGATGAACCCAGAAAAGGTGAAGGCAATATTGGATTGGCCAGAACCGACAAGTGTGGATGGAGTAAGGATTTTCCATGGACTTTCCAATTTCTACAGGAAGTTCATCCAAGGATTCAGTCGGGTTTGTGTACCTTTGACAAAGGGCATGAAGAAAGGGGAGTTCAAGTGGACAGAAACTGCCCAGAAAGCTTTTGACAATTTGAAGGAAAAGGTCACTGAGAGCCCAGTATTGGCCCTCCCAGACTTTGACAAATTTTTCTAGGTCGATTGTGATGCGAGTGGAACGACAATTGGAGCAGTGTTGAGCCAGGAGGGCTGACCAATTGCATTCTTCAGTGAAAAGTTGGATGACGCGAAGCGGAAATATTCGATCTATGACCAAGAATTCTATGCTATCATCCAGGCGTTGAAGAAGTGGAGGCATTATTTGTTGCCCAAGGAATTTGTGTTGTACACAAATCAACAAGCAATGAGGTATCCAAGAAGGATATCTATTCAGGGGAAATTAGTTATGCATTCCCAGAGGATCAGTTAGAGAAAACCTAATCCGAGAGTTGCACAGTGACGGATTAGCAGGTCATTTTGGCATCAACAAGACCAGAGAATTGGTCGAAGAGAAGTATTATTGGCCATGAATGACGACAGATCTCGAGAAATGGGTACGACAGTGTCGTTTTTTCTAGTTGGAAAAAGGAAGAAGTCAGAACATGGGTTTGTATACACCATTTCCGATACCGAATACCCCATGGGAGCATCTCAGCATGGATTTTGTGTTAGGATTGTCAAAGAGGCAACAGGGAAGCGACTCAATCTTTGTTGTTGTCGACATATTTTCGAAAATGACACACTTTATTCCATGTCGGAAGACAAGTGACACCACGAGCATTGTTGTTCTATTCTTCAAGGAGATATTCAGATTGCATGGGTTGCCGAAGAGTATCACGTCGGATCAGGATACCAAGTTTATGGGGTATTTATGTAGAACCCTATGGAAGAAACTGGACACGAAATTGCAGTTTAGCCCATCATATCATCAACAGACAGACGAACAGACCGAGGTGGTGAACAAAAGTTTGGGAAACCTTCTAAGATGTTTGACGGCCAACAGATCCAAGCAGTGGGAGAATGTGTTGGCGCAAGCAAATTTCGCATATAACAATTCTGCGAGTCAGTAGATAGGTTTGAGCCCATTCCAGATTGTTCAGGGAAGAAGCCCACATGGAGTGGTGGATTTGGTTGAGTTACCGACAGAAATCAGGAAAAGTGCAGATGTAGAATCGTTCGTAGAACATATGCATGAAGTGCATGAAGATGTATGAAATTGCATAGAAAAGAGTAACATGACATACAATTTGAGAGCCGACAGGAACAAGAGGCTATAGTCATTCAGCAAGGGAGACTTAGTCTATGCACATTTATAGAAGGAGATATTTTTGACAGGGACATACAACAAGCTGAAGCTAAAGAATATTGGACCATGTTAGATTCTGAAGAAGATTTTGGACAACGCTTATGTGTTGGAGCTGCCAAATGACTTGAGCATTTCACCAATGTTCAATGTCTCATATTTGTACAAGTTCGAAGAAGGTTCAAATAGTGGAAGCATAGAAGTGTCGAAGATAGACTGGACAGTGCAGATTCTAGATCGACAGAAAGAGGAAATCGCAGAGGTACTGGAGGAACGTGAAGTCGTGCATATCCGCAGTTTGCAAAAGAAAGAATACTTGGTGCGATGGAAAGATGATGAGTTGTAGGAGGCAACATGGATTTTCGAAGAAGAGTTTAGGAGACTGACATAGCAGTCGAATTCGTTTTCACCTAGGGAGTCTGATGCAGGAGCGTCGAGGACTAGGAGGATCAGTCGAATTTAGTCGACATAAGGAAGCCGACAAGAGGGAGTGCCGATGACTGCTGGTGCGAGGAGCAGATTGACGTGTCCAAGTCAATGAGTCTAGTAGGAGTAGTAGGTTTACGAATCGAAAGGTGTTGCGATAGGTCAAGAGTTGTGGCATGCCAATTTCCGACAGATGACAGGATGAGGGAAGGTGTCGATAGGTCGATGTGTTGTCGAACTACGATTTCGAGAAGTTTAGTCGAGCCAAGCGCGGAGGAAGGGGAGGACTATAGAACCACAGAGAAGCAGAGTTAAACCGACAGAATGGTCGAGTGATGTGACCAACTACTGTAGCAGGGTCGGAAGAGCAGAAAGTCAAGGAACTATACTTGGTAGTCGTTCGGGGTTGCTAAGGATGTTAATGGCAATTATTGCGGGTGGTTGAGGCTGTGCAACATGGAAGAGGATATGGTAGTTGCAGGTCTGGAGGATCAGGAAGAGTGGCAAACAAGAGGATGCGTGTCACAGGGATCGCAGTGATCTCGGGAACAAAAGCAGTAGGGTAGAAGACCTAGAAGTCTGGATTAGTTGAGGAGTTCATATTCCATAGAGCAGAGTTCGGGGAGAATATTGGTAGACTGGAGAGAATAGTTACACATCTTCCGAATGCAGAGCTGAGATCGAGCCATAGCTCAAAGTTCCATAGTGAACTAGGAGAGGATGAAGATCGACATACACAGAGAGCACGCCACCATTACTTCTATATTGTAACAGTTGAGGCCGACAGATAGTTAGTTATTTGCATTTACAGTTATTCTTCATTGTAACTGATTGGTAGAAGTAATATAAGCCACTTCTGGCATCCTAGTTTACACCTTGCTTTTGTGAGCATTGTGGTAGTGCCGTGTGTAATGTTAAGCAAGAACCTTAGCCCATAAGGCTCCTTGTGTCAGAAATCAATAATGAAAAGTTTCATCTAGGTGACTATATATATATATGGGTGAATCCACAAATGTGGTTCACAATTTTTGGCGGATGGAAGGGGAAAAAATTGTTTTTGGAACCCTCGATCAAGGTATTTTCACGCCCTCGATCGAGGTTTTAAACGCTCGATCGAGGGTTTTAAAAGACCTCAATCGAGGGTTTTTAAAACCCTCTATCGAGGTTCTAACCAAGCCCTCAATCGAGCTATTTCTCAATCGAGGGCTTGGTTAGACCCTCGATTGAGGGTATGAGATAGGAAAAAAAAACAAAACAGGGCTCGGTCAGCCCGATTGGCCCTGTTTCTGCAGTGTTCGATAGGAACTGTGATAGCGACAAAACCAGAGCCCCTCGACCGAGCTCATGCCCACGCCACCTCACCATGCCAATGCCACCTCACCACGCGAACTCCACTATGTCTTCTACTCCACCAGGTGGGTGGAATTCAACCAATTTTTTGTTTTTAAAAAAAAAAAAAAATTTGTTTGTGTTATAGAAAATTGTGTTTTTATAAAATCTAGCTTTTATTTGGTATTTATGAATTTGTTAGGATGTAGCCATTAAAACCAAACTGCATTGAAACCGAAAACCACCATTGAAACCAAACCACCATTGAAATGAAACCATTTTTTGGGTGTAGAAAAACCATTGAAACAAAAAACTAATTGAAAAAAAAAACAAAACAAAAAACCATTTGAAAACTAAAACAAAAAACCATTCGAAAACAAAAACCAAAACCATTTGAAATTTGAAATAGGTTTAGGGTTTTAAATTTATTTTGTATTTATTTGTTTAAATTATTTGGTATATTTTTGTTTATATCAATCGGTAGCATTTCACTGCATAAATGCTAGCGGTTTTATTTTAAAATGTGTTTTGACAAACATAAATGCTGCCTATTTTTTTCAATCCTCTGAGAACGCCAAGAGGATTGAAAAAAAAATCATATATTACATTACTTAACCTACAACTCTAAACCTACCAATATAACATCACAAAAAATTAATATTAATAATATAATATACAAAATTAAAAAATGAATATTAATAATATATATAATCATATATAATTTATTAATTTTTACTTAATTTATTTTTAAAAAATAATATATTTATTCATGTTTGTTAAAATGTATAGTAAATATATCACGAGTTACTAATTAAATATTTAATAAAATATTTTAAAATTATGTAAATGAAAAAAAATATTATATCTATATTAAATTATATTATTTATTCATTTTTAAATAATTTATTGTTTTAAAGGTGGCTAACTCCTTTGGATTGGTGAATCCTATTGTCTTTGGAGACTCTCGTGTAGTTATTAAATGGGCAAACAATGAATATTCCATAAATGTTTTGGAACTTGAAAGTTGGTGTGATCGGATTCGTCAGGAGATTTCAACGCTGAAGCAGATTTCTTTTAATCATATTTATAGGGCACACAACTCTCTTGCAGATCAATTTTCAAAAGATGCATTTGCTGGTCCTATTGGTGTCCTTTTCTGGGAAGAGTGGTTGGAGGCCTGTCTGATTGACAGGGTAACTTATTTCTATTTTAAGATATTGTAAATTTCGGATGAACTAGTCTTTTTGTATGTTATTTTTTGGGGGAGTCGATGATATTTATGTATAGCTGACACTCTGAAGGTGTTATTTGAGAATAGGTTCTGTATTGAATATCTCGAGTCAAGATATTAACAACATCTTTGTACTATTTGATTCTATGGAATAGCAATAGTATGATTTTTTTTTCTGCTGGAAAAAAAAAGACTGTAGTACCTAATTTTAAATGATTTATTTTTAAAATATGTATTTAAAGAATGTAGTAGGTCTTATTTTAAATTTTTAATAAAATTTAAATAACATGTAAGGTGATTTGTATATAATTAATTATTAACATATGATTATGATTAATTTATATGAATTTAAAATTAAAAATTAAAATTAAATTAAATATAAATCTTACTATACCTACGGTTATACTCATGTTTTGAATACTGAAACTTAGTTTGAATTTCCATGGTCATAACATGGTCTTCCTTAAGTGGCATGTTGCAGTGGTACTTTTTGATGATATACTTTAAGTGGCTAGAATTGGTATACTTCAAATGGCCAATTTGCTCCTTCTTACCACTAGTACATAACTAGTATGGAGTTATGTTGGAATCATTAGTTAGGTGAGAGCATATTTTTGCTAACTTACATAAAGAAGAATTATGTTTGAGTAATAATTTTTTCCTAATTATATTAAAAATAATACAATATCAAACTCACCAAGAACATGTTTTATTAGGAGAAAGCGTGAGAGGTGAATGTTGTGTTGGAAGAATTAAGACTTGTGTATTTATGTAAATGGATATTCATTATAAATGGAAAACTCTAGCCACCAATTCTTCTTAGCTAGGAATCATTTCCAACCAAATATGGTCATTCCACCAAAGATCCACAACTAACAAGCATACATGCCAACATGTACTCTTTTGCACCCACATTTGCATCACAAAACTATACAAGAGAAAACAAGATAGTATCCCTCTATCTTCTCCACTACATCAAGCACTCCAAGTAGCACTATGGTTTCTAAAATACCCTAGTCTTCTTCTTGCATAAGAGCCACAAGAACAAGTGCTCCTTTTTCTCCTTTAGGTTTTCTCCAATGATTTCAAGAGTCAACATATTAAGATTTGCATCTTTATCATATTAAGGAAAATTTGTTAGATGTAATAATAATTCAAATAAATAAGTAGTTGTTGTAGACCTCTTAAATCGTGTTGTGTGCATGGGTTTATGGAATTAAGTTTACATCCTAAAATTTGTCAACTCAAAATTAAAACATGTGCATTTAACAAAGTTTTCCCTAAAATTTCAGGTTCTTAAGTTTGCCAATAAAATTCCATTATACCATTTTATATAGCTTTTGTAAACACTCCCAAAATATCTGCAAGTAGTAATCATTTGGTCTAAAAAATGCTTCCAAGGAGGTGAAACTTGTCCATTAAAATCATCCAAATGATCAAAATGATCATTTCTAGACAACACAATCCACATAATCCTTTCAACCCCCGATTCATTGATTGAGGCCGAATTCTAAATCATACCCTCTTTTCCTTATTTGAACTTTGTTTTCTCCTAATTCTTGCATCATGAACGATTTATTAATCAATCCTTATTTTTCTCATTCAAATTGTGTCTTCTCTGAATTCTTGGATTGGGCCCAATTTTTGAATCGAGCCCCCTTTTCCTTGTTCAAACTTTGTTTCCTCTCAACTCTTGGATTGGCCTTGGTTTCAGGTCATTCTATCCTTTCTATTTTCAAATTTTGAAGCCAATATATGAACTAGCTTTGATTTTACAATTAGGGCCCCTTTCAAACATTTCAAATGTATTTTACCCCTTTCAAATGATTGGCTTGATTTATGAATCAACCTTGATTTTACAATCGAGACCCCTTTCAAGCATTTCAAAATAATTTTGGGAACAATCCATCCTTCAAGGTTCACATTATTAGATATATGATGGTGGATGGGAGGGTCTAAATTGGTGGACATGGATTGATGGATGCATTAAGGTGATGTAGCCATGGGCCCATCTCAACTCAAATGTTTGAATGCTCGTGAAAGGAAAGGTTGTATTAGTTTATAACCAAAGTCCCATGCTAAGAAGTAACATTCTCTCACACTTTAAACCAAAAAATGCCAATAAGTTGTGGTGGGTCCCCTATAGGATATTTTCCAAAAAATATATTTATTCCTTAATCACCGTCAAAAGTGTGATTCGAAATTCAAAATGCCAAATTATAAAGTGAAATTTTTATAAAGATATTTGGATATAGCATACAAATCAACTTTACTTTATAAAAGGAGTAAAGGGTTTGGGTTTAAACT
This sequence comes from Larix kaempferi, assembly GCA_027924585.1. Lineage (NCBI taxonomy): Eukaryota > Viridiplantae > Streptophyta > Pinopsida > Pinales > Pinaceae > Larix > Larix kaempferi. The sequence goes on from BSBM01001287.1 coordinate 4,645,261, forward strand.
TGTATCTTGGCACACAAAATCTATAACCAAAGGGGAAAAGGCACAAAGAACCAACACAATGTTATGGACCACAAATTCAAAGAAAGAGGCAACTAGAAAAGAGAGGACTCTCATTGATTTCCAAGAAGATGCTCTTCCTAACAAAATTTAGTGGGATAAAGAGGTCCACCTAAGGAGATTCATCCCTCTAGCTTAGATTCCACATGGACAATAGGTACCCTATCAACCACCCTCAACAACAATTTCATCTCACTTAAAGGCCCATCACTAATGTCATCCACTGATGCCACACGGTGAGCAATGAATGGGGCCAACATTGAAATTTCTTCAAACTATTCTTGTATGCATTGAAATTTGACATGGTTAGACTAGGAACATGTCTTGACGATATGCGAGGGTTTCAAGACTCAAGGATACTTAATTTCCCCGCATAATCTTTGAGATCATCCATGTTTGCATCAACGTTCATCATGCAGTCTCATTATCATCATTCGTCATTCCCATCTATGGAATGTTTTTCAAAACTCTCTTGAAATTTCATGGAACATCTTCCAACATGCCCATCACCAATGCCATCCACCAATGCTACACAATGAGCAGTGAATGGGGCCAATGTTGAAATTTATTCAAACTGTTCCGGTATGCATCAAACTTTGACATGGTTAGACTAAACACATGCCTTGACAGTATGTGATGGTTTCAAGATTCAAGATGGATTCCCGACATCTCTACATAATCTTTGATATCATCCATGTTTTCATCAACGTTCATCATGTAGTCTCATTGCCATCATTCTTCATTCCCATCTATATCTAATATTTCTCGAAATTCTCTTGAAATATCATGGAACGTATTCCAGCACGCTCATCACCAACGTCATCCACTGATGCCGCACGATGAGTAGTGAATGGGGCCAATGTTGAAATTTCTTCATATTGTTCCTGTATGAGTCAAAATTTGACATGGTTAGACTAGATACATGCCTTGACGGTATGTGAGGGTTTCAAGACTCAAGGATACTTGATGTCCTCGCATAATCTTTTAGATCGCCCACATTTGCATCATTGTTCATCATGTAGTCTCATTGTCATAATTCATCATTCCCATCGATGGAATCTTCATTGAAAATCTCTTCAAATGTCATGGAATGTCTTCCAACACGTCCATCCCCAATGTCATCTATTGATGCTGCATGGTGACCAATGAATGGGGCCAACGTTGAAATTTCTTCATATTGTTCCCGTATGAGTCAAAATTTGACATGGTTAGACTAGATACATGCCTTGATGGTATGCGAGGGTTTCAAGACTCAATGATATTTGATGTCCTCACATAATATTCAACATTCTCCATTTTTTCATGAAACTTCAACATGCGGTCTCATTTTCATCATTCGTCATCCCCATCTACAAAATCTTTGTCGAAACTCTCTTGAAATGTCATGGAATGTATTCCAACATGCCCATCTACAATGTCATCAATTGAACTGACACAATGACCAGTGAATGGGGCCAACCTTTAAATTCCTTCAAAAATGTGACTGTAAATTCTTCATTAATGGAAAATTCTTCATCAATTTCCAAGATAGATTCAATATAAATTCTTCATTAATGGAAAATGAAAAGCCGACAAGTAAATCCCTACGTACCTTGGATCACATGCTAAATAGTTGTGCGTGTTGCTTCTGAACATGGACGTGGGAAAAAATAGCAACCAGTTGTGTGTCCACTTTGATGACAACATTCGACTCCTTATGTTTACGCCAACTCCTAAACATAAATCAAGTCATAAACCAAAATTGCGGCATAAACAATAGTATGTATTTCCCAACAATTGTCTCAACATACCTTTAACACTGGTAACCTGCATGCAAATGAAACAACAGGTGTCTATACATTTGCTAAACAAATCTACATGCTTGCCATTGACATCCAAGACCATTGAAATTGGAATTGAATGTGAAATTGGAATTGAATGTGAAATTGAAATTTGAAATACAAATTTGAAATTGAAATTTGAAATTTGAAATTGAAATTGAATTTGGAATTGAATTTGAAATTTGAAATTGAAATCGAAATTGAAATCGAAATTTGAAATTGAATTGAATTTAAATTGAATTCGAATTTGAAATTTGATTTGAATTTTAAATTTGAATTGAATTTGAATTTGAAATGTGAAATTTGAAATAGATTTTGAATTTGAATTTGAATTTGAAATGTGAAATTTGGAATAGGATTTGAAAATTAAATTTGAATCTGAAATGTGAAATTTGGAATAGGATTTGAAAATTGAATTTGAATCTGAAATGTGAAATTTGGAATAGAATTTGAAAATTGAATTTGAATTTTAAATGTGAAATTTGAAAGAGAATTAGAATTTGAATTTTAAATGTGAAATTTGAAAGAGAAATAGAATTAGAATTTGAAAAGTGATGCAAAGAGTCCTCAAGAGAGAACTTCATTGCTTCGTGCTCCATGAAGCATGAGAGGATATGATGTCGCCCAATAGGGTGGCCATCGGCAGCGCTCCTGTTCACCAAGGAGTGATGCCATGTTGGGGTCAGCTTCCACTGGTGGCGGCAGCAGGAGAGATAGTGTGTCCGTTCATCCCGACAACATACATGTTGATCCCCAGGTGGAGGATGGGTAACAAGACATGAGTGCATTAGGTGCATATTTTTGTTAGATACATTTTCAGTAAAGTTTTAGTATATAATGCATTGAATTTCAGTTGCAAGTTATAATATATATTTTTAGTAACATTTGTTTCTTGGTTTCGATCGCAGGTCCATTAGTGGGATCGTATGACGATGAGGGCATATGCATCATTCTCACTGATATCACTACCCAGCAAGACTGGGTGCACTCATGTGTATGCACATTGAGGGAGGATTCCCCCACCCGACGATCATTGATCATGATGTTATCGGTGGTGGATGACATGTTGGCCCTCTACAAGAGGGTGGGACCTCTTAGTGACATTTGGCGTTTTGCATGCCAGAGGAGGAGACGGGATGTCATTGGGCCCCACAAATGGGAGGATGTCAATTTCGCCATAAGAGGGCATGACGTCAAGGGTACTTTGTTCGGCATTCCTCCCGACCGTCCTTCCGGGCAACCGCTTAGACTCAAGGAGTCTAAGCTGGAGGCCATTGCACCATATTTATATGATATATTCGTCGGAGCGTGGGGCGTGTTCCCTCGCCATGACCAGGTCCCATTGTACTTTGCAAAAAATATTTATGCAGAGTTTGTTTTGGATATGCACCCAGATTACACCAGCACAGGGTCTGAGTTCTTTAGGGATGGTAGGGGACGCTCCTACCAACGTCCTGGAGCTCGTAAAGACCCTGCCTTCATGCCACCCCCTCCGAGGTTGGTACCTATTCCAGACAAGACGATGGTCAAGTCGACAGTCGTGGCTGTCACATCCCCACTCATCATTCCAATGCAAGCGAGGGAACATGACCCAAACATACCAGTCTTATTGGGTAATCTCATCCCCTTTCATTACTAAGATATTCATAACAATTAAAAACTTTTGTGTGCGAGTTCATACTTAATATAAACACAGCAGAATTAAATCATATTTACACACACAAAAACAGTAATGCATCAACATAGCTATCACAAGCATATGATGGTTCCACATGCAGAGAATTCAATCCCCTTCTCGTGCTATGCACAGATTTCATATCAATTCCATTAACATGCATAATTTCCATTCAGAATTAACACATTGCAAAACACAAAATGCATATAATTTGAACCATAGAGAACACTTATCTTTGAGATGAAGCTGTCCAAACAACTGGCTATGTCAGAGTAACGTTCCACCCAACCATAGATCTATGTCCAACCTATATTATTTCAACTGAGAGATAACCCCTGAGCTAGGTTGTGTATCCACTAAGGAGGAACTAGCTGGGCTCACTCACAGCCATGGTTTCACTAAACAACTATGCTAAGCCAACACACAGTTGGGTTTATCAAGAATATGAAAGACAAAGGAGGGAAATGCTAAGCCAGTGAGCTCAACCACAAAGCTACAGGCATCTCATAATGAACTCAACAGCCCTGGCACCCACAATACCTACCTCACCCAACACAAGGAAGGTCCCCTTCTATGCTGCACAGTCGCTCAGGCGTCCCTTCCCTCCAGTGCTATTCAGGGTGGGCATAGAAAGGTCCAACTGCTAATTCCTTGAGAGTCAAACCTTCAACGGGTTTATCAAGCAAACCCAACTTCTATTCAAACATTCACACTTGGATTTCTCACAATTCTGTCATCAAATAACTCAATCCCGTCACTGGGTTTCTCGGCTATAAAAACTGGGTTTTCCAATGGATTTCGGGGTATCTAATACTCTCAATTTCACCCCAAGGTTCATATCTATGGACCCCCCATTGGATTTCACTGTCAAATACCAATTCTAGGCGTTTTTGGCTCTTCAAAACATGGGTTCTTCCAAAGTTGAGATTTCTGGTTTTTCTCACTGCTGGGCATTCATTTTTGGATGGAACTGATGCTGGCTGTTCCATAATGGATTGGGAGTGAGGAAGAACCCCTTTCCATGAGGTAGAGTGACTTATGGTACAAGAAAATAGATCCCATACCCTGCCATACTACTTTATGGGCTGCCCATGCTCCATTGAAGCCATGGACTGAATTTCTCAACAACTTCCTTACAACATAATTAAATGTCAACAAGGAAAGTCAAATGGGTTCACAAGATTATATTTGGCAGCATATGGTTCAATCCCACAACCCCCTCACCACTCCCTAGTGGAATACACATGGCCACTTCTCATTCGTTGCTCCCATAGCCAGTTTTTGGTATTTTATTGCAATATTAATATTTACATCAATTTACAATATTCCATGGCTTAATAGCACATGGGTAACAAAATGTCAAATGCTTGTCCATTTTAAATAAAATCCGAACATACACTAGCGGGGCCTTGGCCTTGGGATCCACGCTAGGGAAACATACATCGCATGCATACAATATTTACATTAAAATCCATTATTTCATAAGGGTCAAAATTGGGGTATTACAGTGGCACAGTCATCCCAGATTGCTGTAGAGGCCAGACATGACCTTGCAGAGTCATTGTTCACTACCATGGTAAGTGCTATTGTTGTTGTGAATGGAGAGGCATCTAGACCACCCCATGCACCTGCAGATCCAAAGATAGAGTGGGTCAATAATGACCTGCTCAGGCGTTTGGATGGACAGGCTGTACAGGGGTATGCTCAATTATCCTAGGATGCATACTTTCGGTTGTATCGTAGATACATTCCTCCAACACAGGTATACGTTTTTACAATTATGTATATATGTTTTCATGTTACATCATATTATATGTCGTAAATTGAATGATCAATAATACTTAAGGGAGTTGTATTCTATTGCTCCATGCAAGGGATGCCATTCATGGATCAACTCTTTGGTAGTGAGCCATCGGTTGGTCCATTCGCTCGTCCCAATCCACAGACGACAGTAGTCGAGGTAAGTTATAATTTATGTTTCAATTTAATTTGTGTTTATTATTTCTCAGTTTAAATCATTTGTGTTTTATTTCTTAATTTTCTTAATTTTCTTAATTTTATGTTTTAGATCTTAACTTCAAATGAATTTGAAATTGTACAGGGCAAAGGAAAGGGCATTGCTCCTGATGATGGACATGAGTACCGTGAAGGTCATGACCAACCGGGTCTAGACACATATGTGATTTTTAATTTATGTTATAATTCATGTTATTTAAACACATTTAGTAATTTATTTTTGTACTTTATGTTTAAATTTTTGAATTATAACTTAAAAATTATGTTTTAGTTTTATTTTTTAATAAATCTAACTTATTACATGTAATGGCATATTACACAGGAATCACTATGGGTGGGTGTTGATGTTGCGATGGATTTCACATATGATTGGGATGTAGCTCGAGCATGTGGTCCTGATGAAGGGCCATCTACCTGTATTCCCACCCAGATCCCGGATATCACCATTGACTCGACAGAGATCGAGGAAAGCTTTCATAGTTTACCCCTTCATAGCCAACATCGGTCTACTACACATGAGGTCAATCACAGGGACAATCAAGGGCCTCGTGGGGGTAGTGGCCAATGAGTTAATGATCTATACATTTCCATGTTTTGGATATTTTCATATTTTATATATTTTCATGTTTTGGATGATCTATGCATATGTTTTCATGTTTTGGATATGGATTTCTATCATTTATACATGGACTTTTATCATATATGGAATTTGGATATGGACTTTTTGATATTTGTATATTTTATCATATTGATGTCTTCATGTGTATTTTGTATCTGATTTGAAATCGATTGTTTTTTATATTAGATATGGATATAGTTAGTACAATTACAAATTTATGTTTTGTCGTTTCAAATGCAAATTTAATGTACAGTGATTACAATATAAAAGTTTAATCTCGATGTGTAGTTACAATTTAGTTCAATTTAAAATGCAAATTTCAACTACATTACAAAACATCTTCCAAAATTTAGAATTGAATACATACATTACAATTTAAAATTGAAATTACAATTCCAATTCAATTACAATATAAAATTTCAAATTGAATGTGTAATTTCAATTCCAATTCAATTACAATTTAAAAGCTCATTTTCGACTACATTACAATTGCCTAAATGAAATCAAAATGTAAAATTAGAATACATTTGAAATTAAAAATTGAAATTACAATTACATTATGTTGTCTACATATTACAATTCAATTACAATTTACACGTTCCAATTCAATTGCAATTTAAAATTAAAATTTCAAATTTAATGTGTAATTTCAATTGAAAATTCAATGTGTTGTTCCAATTTAAAAGTTCAATTTCAATTACATTACAATTGCATTTGAAATAAAAATTTTAGATTAGAATACATTGTACAATCTAAAATTTAAACTTTACAATTTTACATTGTATAGATGTATTTTAAATTCTCAATTATATTACAATTGTATTTGAAATCAAAATTTAAAATTAGAATAGATTTGAAATTGAAAATTGAAATTATAATTGCAATATGTTGTCTACACATTACAATTCAATTACAATTTCCACATTCCAATTCAATTACATGCAAAATTTAATGTGTAATTTCAATTGAAAATTCAATGTGTTGGTGTAATAACAAGCTCTATAGTATGTAGGTGATCTTTATGTTCTTTTCTTTTAAGTGTGTACCCTAATCTAAAGTCATAAAAGTATGGTTTGTTTTCTTGGCAATGAGCATAAACACCTAGTTAATATAAGAATTCAAAATATGTTGATAGCAGATCCTTGTACAACTATGGTAGAAAGATTCAAAGAGAGGCAAGAAAATATTTTTGGATATTGTAGTTCCTTTAATTTGCACGTAGATATAATTTTAGTTAGTGATTTGTGGGATTAAAAATGCAAGAGACAATAATTTTATTTTTTAGGTTGGAAAACAATAAGTAGCATATTGTCTAGATGAAAAGAAAAAAAAAACACCAAATCTTATTTAAAACATAGGATACTTACTATTATGTTTCTTCCTTTTATTTATCAATCATTTAGGTATATTTCATATGGTTTTAGTTTTGATGAAAAATGGTGATAACGGCACCATTTGATCCAACTAGGTAAGTTGCATATGATGCAATTACCTAAGATATGGTGGTGTCTGGTGAGAGTTGGAAGTTTGTGCAAACTCGTGCAATATCTTGAAGGGTAGTGTTTGTGCTAATAACAATGGAGTATTATGCATCACCTCATTTTTAATTTTAAGGTTTTAATAAAGGAACAAATTGTTATGTCAAAGTCTTGCCAACTTTCATTATTACTTTTCCATGTCTATAAAAAACAAAGGCATGTACAAGTTTTGTTTTGGTTTGATAATTGAGGTTTTTTTATGCAAGCAAGGCCATATAATACTAACTAATTTCCCTCAAAGAGATTCCATGCCTATGCGTGCAAAATTGCATGATAAAGATGGTTTTTGATGCATGCAATCCAAAAATTGACAAGGTTTGATGGTTAGAAATTATAGTGAATGTTTGTGAGTTGTGCCAACGATGGGTATTGTTTGCATGAAAATATATTCAAGGATTATGTGTAAGTTCCCTTTAGTTGAATTGTACCCTCTATCTCCTATGTCAAATTCCATGTAGCACCAAGTGCCAATATTTTTATTAAATGGATTGAGGAGACACAAAACAATTTGGTCCTAACTTTGATATGTTCAATAACAAAACTAATTGATTACTGTTGAATGAAACCTTTTTTCAATACATTGGCATTTTCACATATTTTTATATAATTGATAATGAAATACAATGTAATTGATGATGAAATACAATGAATGGATGGTAATGTATATAATTTTGCATTTTAAATCAAACTTTACAAATTAGAATACATTGTACAATTTAAAATTTACATATTACAATTTTACATTGTATAGATGTATTTCAAATTCTCAATTACAATACGATTGTATTTGAAATCAAAATTTAAACTTAGAAAGTACATTACAATTTAAAATTGAAATTTTACAATGACATTATATTGTCTAACATTACAATTCAATTACATTACAATTCAACTATCTAGTAGACCTTTAATATTGTTTGTAAAGCATCTAAACAAATATCTATAAAACTATTATGGAGGAAGTTCATGGAGTACTGACCATACATTCAAGTGTATTCACATTGGAGCACCATGACCCAATTTTCACAAAAGCCTCCCATCTAGTATTTTTATTCTTGGCATTAAAGCATCTACAAAAATACATTTATAAAACAACCACCACAAAAATCTCCAAAAAAATATTACATAAGACAACATGAAAACTATGTCAATGGTGCAAGTGGCATACATGTAACTCATTCATCTAGCTAATGGGTTATAGGAATTCAAGTCTCCATAATACGATCATGGTTAGCTTCTATCATCTTCCATCTCTTTGACTCACCTCTCTTCACCTTGATTTCTGTTAGATGTATTCGAGCTGCCACCACCAAATGATTGTATTGACAACATATATATTCATGCATAAAATCTTTGTAAATAATATGAGCACCCTGTTTTTTCACTCTTTCAAAAAAGTGTCCCATTAGAACCATGTCTCCAATTTGGTATGTGTATTCTCCATCTAGGTAGGGTCGCATGAACCTACTTTTTATTTGTGTGAATCGCATCAAATAATATGCCACATTTTCTTGGTTGTGGAGGGGTGCAATGACAACGAGTACATCACCTTCAAGATACATTACAAATATTATTCAAATGTCCTATGTACATTTCTACATCATTTGTATATGTGTAATATATAATGAACTAATTAACTTAATGAAGTCTCTTGTACCTTCCCTAACCATATCAAAAACTCGATCATGATCTAATGAGACCATTTCCTCTTTACTGTGCATCTCTTGCCATGTTGGAATTGAATGTGGCCCTTTGGATTAAGAGAGACATATTTCCAAGTGTTAAATTTTCTGAATTTAATTCAATATGATCTAGGATCTTAACTGAGAGAACAACATGTACAGCATATCTACAGCATATCAATCATGGAGACAATAATGCAAGCACACAAGAGACACAAAGATTTACTTGGGGAAAACCATAAAGGTGAAAAACCCCAATAACTTCCTCAGAGATAGATAGAGCAATGATACAACCAACCAAGAGAGATAGCCATAACCTAGCAGCAGATCCTCCTCCTCCATAAGTGCACCACTCCTCCTTGAGTGCATGTGTGAGAAGTGAGTGAGCAAATAGAGTGCCTCCCGCACTCTATTTATACTTGACTTGACTTGCCTTTTTACCTAACTCATGTAGGCTCGAACTTTACCACATAACATAATGCTGAGTGGGCCGACCCCCAATAGGGTGGTCTAATAACCCTTTGAACCACATGGCCGACCCCCAATAGGGTGGTCTAATAACCCTTTGACCCACATGACTTATACAGGGCCGACCCCAAATAAGGTGGTCTAATAACCCATCAAGTATAAGTTACGACACTTACAATATAAATGACGACACTTCCTTATAGAGGAATAATACCATCTCTATAGGAATACAATATACATATATGTGAAATACATTCCGAAGTTACATATACATTAACACTCCCTCTTAACTAGGAAGGTATTTCTCAGCACAGTTCTTCTAGCACAAGTCATCTTCTCTGGATCATCGTCACTGGATAATTGTCATCGAGTCATCATCATCATCATCACTGCTGCTGCTATCTCAATCCATCTCTGAATCTACTCGTCATAGGAAGTTCTACAGAGCCAGTCCTTTTTCATACTGGATGTAGGCCCACCACCTGCAGGTCTTCATCATCACTGGCCATACTGTGGAATCCTCGGGACTTATTACGTGCGTCACAAAACCTCGAAAGAGAATCCCAGGATGTTACAGGTACACAACTCCGACCTGTAGGATCTCCCAGGGCGCTATTACATGTGACCCCACCACAAAACCTCGAAAGAGCATCCCAGGATGTTACGGGTACACAACTCCAACCTGAAGGATCTCCCAGGGCACAAATTACATGTGGTCACCACAAAACCTAGCAAGAGCATCTCAGGATGTTACGGGTACACAACTCCGACCTGAAATCTCCTAGGGCACAAATTACATGTGGTCATGGAAAAACCTCGAAAGAGCATGTCAGGATGTTACGGGTACACAACTCCAACCTGAAATCTCCCAGGGCCCAAATTACATGCCATAGGACAAAACCTCGCAAGAGCATCTCAGGATGTTACGGGTACACAACTCCGACCTGAAATCTCCCAGGGCACAAATTACATGTCCTCCCAGTGCAATGTCTCAAAAGAGCGTCCCAGGCTGTTACGGGTACACAACTCCGACCTATAGGATCTCCCAGACATGCTCATCTGCACAACCTGATCCACGGCCACAGAGTATCAACCTGATACTCACCATACATCATCCTGATGTACTCATGATCGTCCTGTTCATCATCACTGCAACGTCCTGCTGCATGTCATCTAGAGCAACATCCTGAAGCTCATCATCCATGATCATCCTGATCATCATCACTGCAACGTCTTGCTGCATGTCATCTGGAGCAACATCCTGAAGCTCATCATCCATGATCATCCTGATCATCACTGCAACATCCTGCTGCATGATCCACCTGATCATCAATGCATCCACCTGATGCATACCAAGTATCTACCTGATACATATCATCATACATGATCCTCCTGATCATACAATGTATCCACCTGATACATGATACATATCACCATACATGATCCACCTGATCATACAATGTATCCACCTGATACATATACAGATACATGGTCCAAGCATCCAACATGATGCATACATACATAAATGATCCAACTAATCATATCCAAGCAGAAACCAGAACATCATCCTGATGCCCATTATCTAGCGCTTACATCCACAGCCATGTGAAGGATCCTCCTTCCAACATGCTTGGAATGGCTTCAGCAAATGTGTCCATCACTTCTTCCTTGAAGTGTCCTCGATCTGAAAAATGCCAAGCCTCTCTCTAAAGTACTCGAACTTCACTCTGGATAGTGGCTTCGTCAGCACATTTGCAATCTGCTCGTCCGTCGCAACATACAGAAGCTTCACAGCTCCTCTCTGCACCATATCCCTGATATAGTGATATTTGATCTCTATGTGTTTCGACCTGTCATGAAACACTGGGTTCTCGGACAGCTTCACACAACTCTGGCTATCATAGAAGATACCAGTAGCCTCCAACGGGAGATCAAATAACTCAGACAGTAGCTTCCATAGTCATACTGCCTCACAACTAGCCGAACACGCTGCAACATACTCTGCCTCAGCTGTACTCAGTGCTACACAGGACTGCTTCCTGCTAAACCAAGAGATCACACCTGATCCCATATTGAAACAACACCCAGATGTGCTCTTCCTATCTGCAGCACTGCCAGCCCAATCTGAATCATCATAACCCTGTAGGTTAAACTTTTGATTCGCTTCATACTTGAGCCCATAATCCACTGTACCCTTCAGGTACCTCAGAACATGCTTTACAACAACCAGGTGAACACTCCTCGGATCCATCAGGAACTAACTCAATGTGTTCGCTGCAAGGAAAATATCTGGTCTCGTGTTCGTCAGGTACATCAAGGACCCAATCATCTGACGATACATAGTGATATCAATCGGCTCAGATGAAGCATCACACAGGCGCTTCAGGTTCGATGCCATAGGTGTGGCCATAGCCTTGTAGTCCATCATCCCGAACCTCTTCAGTATCTCTACTGCATACTTCCCTTGTCCAAGGAAGATTCCATATGCACTCTGCCACACCTCCATGCCAAAAACAAATAGTGCATCATCCCCAAGTTCTTCATCTCGAACTTGGAAGAAATCTTCCGCTGCGTGTCGGCAATCAATCTATCTTTACCTGTAACAAACAGGTTATCTGCATACAAAAGTAGTATCACTGGATTGCCTTCTTCAACCTTGTAGAAAAGGTTGGAATCTGCTTTACTCTTGGTAACGCCCAAACTGGATAGAAAGCTGTCTATCCTATCATACCAAGTTCTGCACACATATATGACTACACCATGTTGTCTTGAGATCCATCTGGTGCATCTTCTATTTCATCACTTTTATATTTCTCAATGCTACCATCTGCAACATGCTTGATCTGATAGTTCCATTTGGAAGTCATAGCAAACTTCCCTTCATGTCTTGGGATTACATCCCAAACATCATTCTTCATGATCGACGGATCATGGCATTTCATTTCTTCATCCCAGATCCTGGGAACTTCAATATCTTCAATAGATATATTTGTTGCTGGAGCAAATGTTGTAGTTCTTCTTTTGTAGGAGATGGCATACGATCTTTCCTACACAACAAGTTAAATTGCATGATTAGAAAACATCTCATAGTTTTCAGAACAAATTCTTACACATAAAGAAATATGCCATACAGTCATGCAATTATCTTAGCCAATGCTTCAATACAACATTTATCCATATTCCGTAACTTTCTAGATGCCTTCCAATCTCTACCAGAACATTGCTAAGAGTGTGCACAACTCCCAACATGTCAACAAAGAGGTTTCATTCTAGATAAGTAGCAATGGAATGTTGTACAGTGCCATAGGCCACTTACCCATGCATATTAGGAGTATACTGTTCATCAATGCAATTATTCTAATATACACAACCTAATTCTAGGAACATCAGTATATACATTATTGAAAAGTATTATTTAAGAAATGACAATTCAAATACTTATCTTTGTTTGTTCGTTGGGTAGACTCCCTTTGAGTCTTCGCTTCCTTGCAAGAGCTGCTGGAGTCCTAATCTAAAGTAGCTTCTTCTACACCTTTCTGTTGTGGGATGTAGAGAGATAGTCAACTCCCTCTGAATATCTGCATCCTTGCATAAACCACTGGAGTGTACTCCCTCTTGATCTTTGCTTCCTGGATTACCTGTCCTTGAACTTACATTCATCCTTGGTTCCTATGCATGCTTATTAGTATCATGATTGTGTTATCCTTGTGATCTCATATAAAATCATACATTCATTAGTATACTATTAAAACACAATAATCTCAAGCATGTATAGTCATGATCATTTCAAACAGAAAATAATAAGCATTAGCATTCAAGGTTTATGTAGAATTCTTAAGGTTAGTCAAATCATAAGAAACATAACATGTCTAAACCTGTAATTACTCAAACCTATGACTCTTCAGGTTAGTTTAATCATCAATCAAGATACGAGATATATTATGCATAAAACATGTGATTATTCAAACCTATATCTTCATGATTCTTCTGGTTAGTCATATCATCAATTATGGTAAGAAACATAATATGCATACAACCATGATTATTCAAACCTATGACTTCATGAATAATCATTATCAACAACAGTATAAGATCCTAACACAAGGTAGGATTCTAGCTTGATATAGGAAAAACATACCTGGATTAGCATGCTAGCTATTTATGTCTAACATACTCACATTATGTCTTCTTGTTCTTCTTCAATGACTTGTGCTAGTAACCTGTATATCTCATAGGTTAACTATTACAAAAACCAAGTTATACATACCTCGTAAATGGATCTTCTATGAGATCCATGACAATGGATGAATCTTTGTCCTCATGATATCATGACCATATGTTCTTGGACCAGAACATGATTTGTCTTTCTTGGTGTACCTCTCATGTTAGTAGACAACATAAACCTCATACAACACCATAATGCATTAGTACAATCATAAGTGTCAACACCCTAATCAATGAATATTTTCTATCGCGCATTCATAGTTTTATTAAGGTGATATGACAAGTCTAAAATCAAGATTGTACTAACCGTAATAACATGAAGAAAAACATACCATAAAACTAATCATGAACAAATCTCAAAACATACCTCGATGATTCATACCTGTCGAGATCGCTTGTAATCTTCTTATGTAAGGCCTTAGCCTCATTTCCCTCTGAAACATGAACTTCTTCACTTATGTAAGTGACCAATCCATCTTCTTCTAGGATTAACCCAATCCACTTGATTTGCAAGAACTGGACCTTGAGCTGGATATGGGTTTGTCAGAGAAACCCAAAAAATTCAAACTTTGAATTTCAAACTTCTGACAGGATAGAAATATGCGCCTTGATGAGCTGATCAAACTGGTATATTCAGAATTTGAAAACTGCAAAGTTTCACTCCTCAATTTTGCTTTTGAAACTTCTGGATTCACTAGACGTGACCCTGAACTGGGGTTTGATGAAGCCCACTCTTCTGCCCAATAAAAATGTTTGATCCAAATCTCTAAGCTTCTATTTTTTTGAGGAGCTTCCATCCGTGGTCACAGATTTCAAAAATTCCCATTTTTACAGAAGCCCTAATTTTCCACTTTTCTGATCAAAGTCCCGAACTAGGGTCTAATCAAGCCCGGCCTTCTGCCCAACCAAAAATTCTGATCTTGGTCTCTAAATTTCTATTTTGATGAGTAGCATCCAACCATGGTCTCCGATTACAAAAATTCCAACTTTCTCCAAAGCCCTAAATTCTGGAAGCCATGAATGAAGGTACTCAAAAATAAGTCTGTTTTGACAGAAATATGTACCTGATTGTTTCTAGTGTAACTATGAACTTTTTGATCCACAGGGTCTGAAAACGTTTCTTGAGATAGCTTGACTTGTTATCTTTCCATCCTGACATGTCTAATCTCAATTGGATTCTCTGAGAGAGAGTTATTCCAAATGTCGCAACGTGACCTGTTTTGGGATAATTCAGGAGAGCGAACTTGTACGGCGTGCCACGTGTCACTGTTTGAACTTCGGCCTCTGAACAAGTTTCCTACGATATCGCGGCCTGTTATATTTCCATCCTGACAGGTCTGACCTCAATTGGACTCTCTGAGAGAGAGTTATACCAAGTGTCGCAACGTGACCTGTTTATGGGATAATACAGGAGAGCGAACTTGTATGGCATTCCACGTGTCACTGGTTCAACTTCGGCCTCTGAAAACGTTTTCTGAGATAGTACAGACTGTGTACTACCTGTCACTTTTTAGGAAATTTCATTTGGAGCTTCCTAGCCCAAGATATGACCTTTTTCCCAAGGTAACCTGATTTTGACTCAGATCTGGAAGAGGCAGAAACCCTATATTGTACAGATCATAAATCACAAAGTACAACGAATTAGAGGTTTTCCTTTGGACACAAGGTACCTGGAGATTTAATATTCATCCTGTAACAATTTCAGATCCGAAAACTTCGCCAAAACGGATTTATAGCGAAAGTGCTACGATGACTGGTTTTGCTATATCAAGCCCTAGCATCGTAAGTGCAACAAGTGTCATACAAGCCATATCATGCCTTCTTTCAGGCTAGCTCTGATTCCATGTTAAATTTTCTGAATTTACTTCAATATGATCTAGGATCTTAACTGAGAGAACAACATGTACAACATATCTACAGCGTATCAATCATGGAGACAATAATGCAAGCACACAAGAGACACAAAGATTTACTTGGGGAAAACCATAAAGGTGAAAAACCCCAATAACTTCCTCAGAGATAGATAGAGCAATGATACAACCAACCAAGAGAGATAGCCATAACCTAGCAGCAGATCCTCCTCCTCCATAAGTGCACCACTCCTCCTTGAGTGCATGTGTGAGAAGTGAGTGAGCAAATAGAGTGCCTCCCGCACTCTATTTATACTTGACTTGACTTGCCTTTTTACCTAACTCATGTAGGCTCGAACTTTACCACATAACATAATGCTGAGTGGGCCGACCCCCAATAGGGTGGTCTAATAACCCTTTGACCCACATGGCCAACCCCCAATAGGGTGGTCTAATAACCCTTTGACCCACATGACTTATACAGGGCTGACCCCAAATAAGGTGGTCTAATAACCCATCAAGTATAAGTTACGACACTTACAATATAAATGACGACACTTCCTTATAGAGGAATAATACCATCTCTATAGGAATACAATATACATATATGTGAAATACATTCCGAAGTTACATATACATTAACACCAAGGTTTCACATATACATCATTTTCACAGTGATCAAGCCCGCATCCATTTGCATCAATGGCAAAATCATAAAAACAAGCATACTTCCTCATTTCAATGGAAAATATGTCACCCATGTCTTTACTTCGAACAGAATGTAATTCCCTCGTACCAGGTATGGTCTCACAATACCACGGCATGGATCTATTCACATCTCCAAGGGAAACATCCCAAAAGAACCTGCATGGAATTCAATTTGTCATATATAAATTCCTATCGAGTATGTGTTCTTTCGGAAATGATGATATTGAATGTTGTTACTTATTAATTGAGTTTGGAGTTTATTACCTGCACATCGGCCTTTCCTATTCGCGACCTTGATGTCCCAAATGACGTGTGCACCAATCAACTACTTCGATGGAGCATTTGATTCAGGTTGCACAATGACTCATCTGCTACCTCCGAAGTGATCGTTTCACACATGCACCTGCGCCATCATGTTCATCATTTCCATGCCCTGTTTCAAAAAATCTCCAGGTGTGTTGGATTCCTGTCTCTTTGTGAAGGTGAATCAACCAATAAATGTTGATGTATATGTAACTTCGGAATGTATTTCACATATATGTATATTGTATTCCTATAGAGATGTTGTTATTCCTCTATACGGAAGTGATTGTATTCCTATAGAGATGTTATTATTCCTCTATATGGAAGTGTCGTCATTTATATTGTAAGTGTCATAACTTATACTTGATGGGTTATTAGACCACCTTGTTGGGGTCGGCCATGTATAAGTCATGTGGGTAAAAGGGTTATTAGACCACCCTATTGGGGGTCAGCCATGTGGGTCAAAGGGTTATTAGACCACCCTAGTGGGGGTCGTCCCAGTCAGCATTATGTTAAGTGGTTAAGTTGAGGCCGACCTAGTTGAGTAAAGGTCAAGTCAAGTTAGTGTATAAATAGAGAGTGTGTCTCTCTCATTTTACACATTCTATTATCTCACTCACACTTAGGAGAGTGGCGCACTTGTGGAGGAGGAGGCTCTGCTGCTTGGAGAAGACTATCTCTTGTATTCTGGTTGTATCATTGCTCTATCTATCTCTGAGGAAGTTATTGGGGTTTTTCACCTTTATGGTTTTCCACAAGTAAACTCTGTGTCTCTTGTGTGCTTGTATTATTGTGTCCATGATTGATATGCTATAGATTTGTTGTACATGTTGTTCTCTCAGTTAAGATCCTAGATCAGATTGAAGTAAATTCTGAAAATTTAACATGGTATCAGAGCTAGCCTGAAAGAAGGCATGATATGGCATGTATGACACTTGTTGCACTTACGATGCTAGGGCTTGATATAGCAAAAACCAGTCATCGTAGCACTTTCGCTATAAATCCGTTTTGGCAATTTTTCTGGATCTAAAACTTTTACAGGTCGAATATTAGATCCCAATGTACCTTTTTTCCAAAGGAAAACCTCTAATTCGTTGTACTTTGTGATTTATGATCTGTACAATATAGGGTTTCTGCCTCTTCCAGATCTGAGTCAAAATCAGGTGACCTTGGGAAAAATGTCATAACTTGGGTTAGGAAGCTCCAAATGAAATTTCGTAAAAGTGACAGGTAGTACATAGACTGTACTATCACAGAAAAACGTTTCAGAGGCTGATGTTGAACCCATGACACGTGGAATTCCGTACAAGTTCACTCTCCTATATTATCCCATAAACAGGTCACGTTGCGACACTTGGCATAACTCTCTCTCAGAGAATCCAATTGAGGTCAGACCTATCGAGATGGAAATACAACAAGTTGGGATATCTCAGGAAAATTTTTTAGACCCTGTGGATTGAAAAGTTCGGAGTTACACCAGAAACAATTAGGTACATATTTCTATCAAAACAGAATTATTTTTTAGTACCTTCATTCTTGGCTTCGGAGAAAGTTGGAATTTTTGTAATCAGAGACCATGGCTGGATGCTACTCATCAAAATCAAAATTTAGAGACCAAGATCATATTTTTTGGTTGGGTAGAACTGATCCAGGTGGATATCGGTGGCATCCCACCTCTTCCAACTGGCTCAAAACAGTCTTCTGGCAATTTTGGTAAATTACTATTTTTAGCAGTTTTTCGGGTCCTGAACTTCCGGAGCCATTTTGAGGCCCTAAACGACATTTTTTGGCGATTTGGGGGACCAAATGGTTGCCTCTGGCATGCATTTGGGCCCAGTCGAAAGTTGTAAATCTCGGATAGACCTTCCCAACGGGCTACCGAGCGCCCCAAACAGAGATCGTATGCAAAAGTTATGACCCCGGGAAGTTGACTGTTCAACTAACCACCTTGGGGCTGCAAACTTTATGACGGTTCATCTTCTAGGGTTAGGTTTTTGGATGTTTGGGATTCTTTCCCTCATGCTTATGATAAATAGGCCCTTTCGGCCTCTCTTTGTATTCATCTTGGCACGAATGAGCATAGCGGCCACATCTCTTCTCAGAGATAGCTACCACCATTCTAGCTATTGTATTTTACAGTCTGTTCTATTTCCGCTATTTAATAGAATATGTGTTTACTGTATTACTGTGTTATTTGCAATATATCTCTGTAGATGATTCTGTATATGCTATCTTTTGTTTCGTTCCCACATAAATCTGGATCAAGAACTCCAAGCTTGATCAAACCCCAGTTCGTGACCTTGATCTGAAAGATGGAAAATTAGGGCTTCTGCAAAAATTGGAATTTTGGAAATATGTGACCACGGCTAGAAGCTCCTCAGAAAAATCAAAGCTTAGAGTTTTGAATCAAATATTTTGGTTGGGTGAAGCTCCAGGAAACTCAAACCCTAATTCAGGGTCCTCCCTAGTGAATCCAGAAATATAAAAGGCAATTTTGAGGGGTGCAACTTTGCAGTTTTCAAATTCTGAATATACCAACTTGATCACTCATCAAGGCGCATATTTCTATCCTTTCGAAAGTTTGAAATTCAAAGTTTGAATTTTTGGGGTTTCTTTGACAAACCCTAATCCAGCTCCAGGTCCAGTTCTTGCAAATCAAGTGGATTGGATTAATCCTAGAAGAAGATAGATTGGTCACCTGCATAAGTGAAGAAGTTCCTGTCTCAGAGGGAGATGAGGCTAATGTCTTCCATAAGAAGATTACAAGCAATCTTGATAGATATGGCTTACAGGTATGTTTCATGGTTAAGTTTATCATATGTTTGCCTTCATACCATTACAGTACAATCTTGATTAATTACTGGACTTGTCGTATCACCTTAAAAGAAGATATTCATTGATTAAGGTTTTGACACTTATGATTGTACTAATGCATTGTGATGTTGTATGAGGTTTATGTTGTTTGCTAACACAAAAGGTACACTAAGAAAGTCAAATCATGTTCTACTTCAATAACATATGCTCATGGTGACATGAAGACAAAGATTCATCCATTGTCATGAATCACATAGAAGATCTAATTTAGAGGTATGTATAACTTGGTTCTACAATGGTTAACTTATGAGACATGCAGGTTACTAGAGCAAGTCACTGAAGAGAACCAGAAGACATTATGCGGGTATGTTAGACATAACTAGCTAGCATGCTAATCCAGGTATGTTTTTCCTATATCAAGATAGAATCCTACCTTGTGTTAGGATCTTATACTGTTGTGTTGTTGATAATGATTATTCATGAAGTCATAGGTTTGAATAATCATGGTTGTATGCATATTATGTTTCTTACCATAATTGATGATATGACTAACCAGAAGAATCATGAAGGTATAGGTTTGAATAATCATGGGTTTTATGCATATTATATCTCTTATCTTGATTGATCATTCAACTAACGAGAAGAGTCCTATGATGAAATAAGAATATGTATGAGTAAAAGAAGACTTCCCTGAAACCTTGAATACTAATGTTTATTATCTGTGAATGATCATGAATATACATGTTTAAGATTATTGTGTTTTGATAGTATAAAGATTATACTAATAATGTGTGATTATGTATGAGACCTCAAGGATAACACAATGATGATACTAATAAGCATGCATATTGATCAAGAATGAATATAAGTTCAAGGACAGGTAATCCAGGAAGCAAAGATCAAGAGGGAGCACACTCCAGTAGTTTCTACAAGGATGCAGATATTCAGAGGGAGTTGACCACTTCTCACAATCCACATCAGAATGGAGTTGCAGAAAAGAAGCAAAGACTGAGAGGGAGTCAACCCAACAAACAAACAAAGATAAGTATTTAAATTGTCATTACTTGCATATTTTATTGTTTAAATAACACTGTTCAATAATGTATATACTGATGTTCCTAGAATTAGGTTGTGTATTATGCATATTAGAATAGTTGCATTGATGAACAATATACTACTAATATGCATGGGTAAGTGGCCTATGGCACTGTACAACATTCCATTGCTACTTATCTAGAATGAAACCTCTTTGCTGACATGTTGGGAGTTGTGCACACTCTTAACAATGTTCTGGTAGAGATTGGAAGGCATCTAGAAAGTTACGGGATATGGATAAATGTTGTATTGAAGCATTGGCTAAGATAATTGCATGACTGTATGACATATTTCTTTATGTCTAAGAATTTTTTCTGAAAACTATTAGATGTTTTCTAATCATGCAATTTAACTTGTTGTGTAGGAAAGATCGTATGCCATCACCTACAAAAGAAGAACTACAGCATTTGTTCAGCAACAAAATTATCTATTGAATATATTGAAGTTCCTAGGATATGGGAAGAATGCCATGATCCGTCGATCATGAAGAATGATGTTTGGGATGTAGTACCAAGACATGAAGGGAATTTTGTTATGACTTCCATATGGATCTATCAAGGTCAAGCATGCTGCAGATGGCAGCATAGAAAAATATAAAAGTGATGAAATAGAAGATACACTAGATGGATTTCAAGATAGCTTTCTTGAATGGTGTAGTTGAAGAAGAAGTGTATGTGGAGCAGCGACTTGGTTCTGAGACACATGACAAGGAGTCATATATGTGCAAAACTTGGGTATGATGCACCACTTTCTAGGTATGGAGGTGTGGCAGAGTGCAGATGGAATCTTCCTTGGACAAGGGAAGTATGCAGTAGAGATCCTGAAGAGGTTCGGGATGATGGACTGTGAGGCTATGGCATCGAACCTGAAGCTGCTGTGTGATGCTTCATCTGAACCAGTTGATGTCACTATGTATCATGAGATGATTGGGTCCTTGATGTACCTGACGAACACGAGACCAGATATTTGCTTTATGGTGAACACATTGAGTCAGTTCCTGACAAATCCGAGGAGTGTTCATCTGGTTGTCGTAAAGCATGTTCTGAGGTACCTAAAGGGTACAGTGGATTATGGGATCAAGTATGAAGTGAATCAAAAGTTTAACCTGCAGGGTTATGTTGATTCAGATTGGACTGGCAGTGCTGCAGATAGGAAGAGCACATCTAGGTGTTGCTTCGGTATGGGATCAGGTGTGATCTCTTGGTTTAGCAGGAAGTAGTCCTGCGTAGCACTAAGTATCGCTGAGGCAGAGTATGTTGTAGCTTGTTCAGCTCGTTGTGAGGCAGTATGGCTACGGAAGCTACTGTTTGAGTTATTTGATCTCCCGTTGGATGCTACTGGCATCTTCTGTGATAACCAAAGTTGTGTGAAGCTGTCTGAGAACCCAGTGTTTCATGACAGGTCGAAACACATAGAGATCAAATATCACTATATCAGGGATATGGTGCATAGAGGAGCTGTGAAGCTCTTGTATGTTGCCACGGATGAGCAGATTGAAGATGTTCTGACGAAGCCACTAGCCAGGGTGAAGTTCGAGTACTTTAGGGAGAGGCTTGGTGTTCTTCAGATCGGTGACACTTCAAGGAAGAAGTGACGGACACATTTGCTGAAGCCATTCCAAGCATGTTGGAAGGAGGATCCTTCACATGGCTGTGGATGTAAGCGGTGGATGATGAGCATCAGGATGATGTTCTGGTTTCTACTTTGATATGATCAGTTGAATCATTTATATGTATGTATGCATCATGTTGGATCATTTATATGTATGTATGCATCATGTTGGATGCTTGAACCATGTATCTGTGTATGTATCAGGTGGATACATTGTATGATAAGGTGGATCATGTATGATGATATGTATCAGGTAGATGCTTGGTATGCATCAGCTAGATGCATTGTATGATCAGGTGGATCATGTATGGTGATATGTATCATGTATTTGTATTTGTATTAGGTAGATACACTGTATGATCAGGTGGATCATGTATGATGATATGTATCAGGTAGATACTTGGTATGCATTAGGTAGATGCATTGTATGATCAGGATGATCATGGATGACGAGCTTCAGGATGTTGATCCATATGACTGCAGCAGGATGTTGCAGTGATGATGATAAGGATGATCATGTGTACATCAAGATGATTTATGGTGAGTATTAGGTTGATACTCTATGGTCGTGGATCAGGTTGTGCAGATGAGCATATAATTTGGCCCTGGGAGATTTGCATATAGTATTTCGAGGTTTTTCCTATGGCATATAATTTGGCCTTGGGATATCTGGAAAATGCTCTTTCGAGGTTTTGCTCTGGGAGGACATATAATTTGGCCCTAGGAGATTTGCAGATAGTCTTTCAAGGTTTTTCCTATGGCATATAATCTGGCCCTGGGATATCTAGCAGATGCTCTTTCGAGGTTTTGTCCTATGGCATATAATATGTCCCTGGGAGATCCGATAGGTTCGGCTGTGTGCCTGTAATAAGTCCTAGGATGCTCTTGTGAGGTTTTTCTATGACCACATATAATCTGTCCCTGGGAGATCCTATAGGTAGAGCTGTGTGCTCGTAACATCCTGGGATGCTCTTGCGAGTTTTTGTGGTGACCACATATAATCTGTCCCTGGGAGATCCTATAGGTAGAGCTGTGTGCTCGTAACAGCCTGGGATGCTCTTGCAAGGTTTTGTTGTGAGGTCACATATAAATGGCCCTGGGAGATCCTATAGGTAGAGCCGTGTGCTCATAACAACCTGGGATACTCGTTCGAGGTTTTGTGATGCACGTAATAAGTCCTGAGGTTTCCACAGTATGGCCAGTGATGACGAAGACCTGCAGGTGGTGGGCCTACATCCATTATGAAAAAGGACTAGCTCTGTAGAACTTCCTATGACGAGTAGATTCAGAGATTGATTGAGATAGCAGTAGTAGTGATGATGATGATGACTCGATGACGATTATCCAGTGATGATGATGATGACTCGATGACGATTATCCAGTGACGATGATCTAGAGAAGATGACTTGTGCTAGAAGACCTGTGTCGAGAAATACCTTCCTAGTTAAGAGGGAGTGTTAATGTATATGTAACTTCGGAATGTATTTGACATATATGTATATTGTATTCCTATAGAGATGTTATTATTCCTCTATATGGAAGTGGTTGTATTCCTATAGAGATGTTATTATTCCTCTATACGGAAGTGTCGTCATTTATATTGTAAGTGTCGTAACTTATACTCGATGGGTTATTAGATGTCACATACCCCAATTTTGTAAAAAAATAATGTAATTATTTTATCATATTCCTAAGACATTATGTTAAATTTAATGCTTAGTACGAATTGATGACTCAGCAGAGTCACTAGAAATGGAATGTAATTCTGAATATTTTATTATTAATAAATAAATTATGGAGACAACAGCATTGGAGAGCTGTTAAAAAGAGGTTACTGGTCAAACTGGTGGATGGAACTAGGTGGAAAGGCAAATGACAAGTGGCAGCATCCTCAAACACTTCCTAAGTTGCAGGTGGCAACTTCCCTATATTTGGGGTCATGATTCCCCAAGAAAGTGGAATCTGAGTAGGTGGCTCATTAATGACAGTTAACCCAACAAAGACCTAGGCAATCTTTTAAATAGTACTCAATGAACTGAGCTGGGGGTTCGAATTTGTTCTAGAGGGAGAAGGCATTCAGGTGAATGTTATTCAGGAATCCCATTGAGGAAGAGGGAATTACTGGAAGGAAGGTGTTTGAGAGGAATGTTGCAGGAACTTGGTTCCATTATAGCTGTTTGGGCAGAGTGAATTATTTTGCTGCACCTAGTTCCAGCCAGGGAGACCAGAGCAAGCTCGGGGGTCCTGAGAAGTGCTGTCTAGGCACTCTCCAGGAGTTGGTAGGGAGGAACAGCCTCCCATTGCTGTTGTTGTCCACAGTTTGAAACAGGTTCTGCCACCTATTCCTGTTTGTTTATTAAGTATAAATGAATGTATGTTATGTTTATCTTCATTATGTCTGAGTAGTAATTAATTCAGTAAAGGTTAGCAATCCCTGAATATCAGTAGTAGATTTACTAAGAGTTACTATGTTTCAGCATTCTTTCATAGTATTATTATCTTACGGATAAGGTATTTTCAATGCATGCTATACAATAGTAATATTGTAAGCAATAGTTATTTGTTGTAATTTTTAACCTAGTTTATTTTTAATAGCAAAAATAGATAAGTAGGGTTTAAGGGTACAGTAAATTTTTCCCTGGAATTACAACTCGTGAAACAACCATAGAAACAGTAATAGACATAGCCACTTAAATCACAGCATTGATATCCAAATTATCAAAGCCTTTTAGGAGAGTTGTAACTATCGCTAGAAACCATTTCTCCAGTTATTAACTATCAAACCAAACAATGGTGTAGAAAACCTAACAGAAGATCGTCACAAGCACTTATCCACAGTTAAACAAAATTGTATGGATTTATACACAGGATAGTTAACAGAACCAAAGCTAGCTCGATATATAACTTAGTATTCATCTTTTTCTTTTCCTTTATTTCTCAAATAGCAGCAGAGTCGAATTCGTAACCACAGAGTAAGCAACTAAACCCAATCACGACTGTGGAGCTCGACTACCATTTTAGGTTACAAAAACCCTACAGTATATTTACTATAAGAACTGATCAGCAGGAAACCAACCTAGATTTTAAGTTTATAAAAAGGAAAAACAAACCTAAGAGTATTCTAGCTCGTTGTCAAGCTCCTTTATCAAAATAGAACCTTTCATTAGGTTCTTGCATTGCCAACCGAATCTAAATCAAAACCGATAGACCAAGCAACGGAACAGAATCAAAACTGTAAACTTTTGAACTGACTAAACCCTATCACTTCAGTTTCCACTATTATTATAAACACAAATATTTATGACCAGGTTTCCATCAACGGCCGCAACCTAAATTCTTAATAGAAGCAGTATGTAAACATAGAAATTTACAACACACGCCACACCCAGCTCATTTATATAGAATGATTGTAACAAGTCATATTATAAAATCTTACATTACACAGGAAAGAAACGTATAAGCAAAACCATTGCTCCTTAGTTAATATAATATTCTACCTACAGCCGAGTCACAATCCACCGTAACAGTGTTTTGGAGAACTAAAGAATTACTACCACTATACACAGCTTAGAACAAAGACAAAACATGCATTATACAAGCCTGTGTATAGGCAGAACTATATTAAGTTAACTTTCAAAACCCTGAGCGTTTTCCAAAAACCCTTTTTAGAAGTGTTACATTGAAACATAAAAACCGAGGTCGTAACCTCACCTACAGAATAGGCTCACAAGCCTTTGTTCTCTTCTAAATCTACAATACAACTCTTCTGTATAAAAACAAACTAAGTTCCGAAAGGAGTACCAATAGCCACAACACCGATTGAAGCCATACATCCAAACCCAACACAGGGTTAAACCCATACTTTTGTTTATTTAAATTATATAGTTACAATTTTTGCAAGGATGTCGTGACTTTTAAGTCAAACCAAAACCCTACCGCCCAAACAACCCACAAGGAGGATTTTGCCATGGTAAGAACAAGGCCTACTCGGGATGCCTGATGTCGCAGCTTGTGCCATCCATGCTTTAAGTGGAGCTTGAACCTGCAACGACAGAGCAATATTGTAAACCTTCTATGTGTTTGTTTGGACTTTAAACAAATTTATGTAACTTTAAAACAACAAAATTAAACCCTGTAGCTTACCAGAGTGACGAACGCAGATGCACATACAGGAGATAGTTTGATAACCACGAGCCAAGTAAACCCCACCTTGGTCACCAGAAGAAACGGGCTGGGAAACTCCAAGGTTACCTTCGATGAAGGAAGCCGTGACAGAAAACTAGTCAGACGATACCCTTACAGCATGGCCAGACTTGTACTGGAAGCACGAAGATAAAACCCTAGGTCATAACCATTTCATAAGCTGCCAACAGCAAGGAATACAACGACTCCCAACAATACAATGGATAATTACAAAGAAGGGAAGTAGCATGGAAATTGTTAGCAAACAGTAACAGCATAAAAGGTAACCCGAAATGTTTAAAAAAAAACTTATAGAATGCCAAATAGCAGGGTATATAGACCCCGAACGATGCAAATAGATAAATACGAGGAGACTGTAGCAGCATTGAAGCTGTTACTCCAGAGCCACAGTGAAACTTGGACAGGAGGGTTCACAGGACTAAGCCCGAAGGCGAGGGAGAAGTGCCCAGCTGGGGTTCAGTCAACATTATATATCACCAGTACTTGGACCAAAAGACACCACGTAGCACCCCAAATATTTTCCATGCAGTGGGTCGAGGATCAATGTTCTACGACGAGTTTTAAATCATTGGTGGTTCAATTAAAAATCATAGTGTGTACATTACAATCAAAGGATAATCAACATGAATATCCTAATATGGTCGAGACACTAAAATCTTTACACCCACTAAATAATCCTTGTTAACTAATGCCTTCGAAGTCGCCTCGTGAATGTTTATGCATCGCCCTAGAATCAAAATATATATAAACCTCGTCAAAAGTAATCAAGATTTCGATGAGGAATACAATATTGTTTCCAAATAGAAACCAAGGTACGGGTAACAGAAGTATGTCATGGTCATTCATAATGGTTGCACATTATAGCTTACCTATCATCTTTTAACAATCAGAACAATAGAAGAATGCCATTAAATCTTGCTTGTAACGATCCACAACTTGGACTTACTAAACCATGGAATATAAACACCATTTAAGATTTGTTTTTGAAGTATTCTATACATAGAGAAAATTCATTTGCCTTGGAAACGTTATAAAAACAAGGGTGTAATACAAGCTATATATGGCTCATAAAACCTATCACGAACTTTGCCAATCACCCTGATCTCATGGTAATAAGACGTAGATCTTTTCCTGAATTCTATGAGATAGTGAAATGATATTGGATTTAACCATTACAAATATGCTACCATAATGCTAACTGCGATAGCGGTCACAGATGAATTAGGGCTTGTCAGTCCTTATGTAGGTTACTTTCATTGGTAGGATTCCAGTTACTTAAATTTTAAGTTGAAGTAGGGTCACTCTAGACCATTTCTTTTACTGTCACGATGCAAAAATAATCACTTATTTGTTTCAGACAATTGTAATGATAAGTAGACTCTTGTTATTTTAATGCTCGATGAGTTTACTCAAGTTAGCTTGTAATTCCAAATCCGTTGTCAATCGTAGACATAAGAATACTTTGCCAATCCTTACAATCTTGAGATATAGAGGAGACTTGTAATTGATAGAATATCTTGCAAATAATAGGAACAAGCATATTATAATATTTGCTAACTATAAACCTGAATTGATGCAATAACAATGGTGGGTAAAAATTGCACTGATTATGATAATCCTGTCGTACTCTAAAGCCCTAAGTAAGAAAATTCATGCAGATCAGTAATTGACTAATACTCCTTAAAACTATCTAATTATTTTATTTTTCAAAGAAAAATAGTTATCATACTCTCTTTTAAATTCTAAATTTCTATCAGTGAAGGTCATAGGCAGAGTGCTACCTTCAACACCTGATAACTAGGTTAGCATGCTCAGACTTCTCGCGGAATGATTTTGGTACAGCTAAATGATTTTTAATGCTTTAAAAATTATTGCAGCGATTCGAACATTACCTGGATATCTTTAAGAGAAAGACATTTCGATGCATTAGCTCGGAAGCTAAGTAAGCCCAGTTATCATGACATTTCCCCCTTGTGATTGAAAACAGAAAAAAAACAATCAACAACGATAAAGAAACTCATAACAAAATCTAAGTACAATAACAGATCTTTTAGACACATTTATGATAATTTTAACTAATCAAGCAGATCAATGAATGCTTATATTAATATTACATGCTAACTTAAAAATTTTAAAATTTTCGGAAATTTTGGGTTTTGACATGTGGTATCAGAGCATGGTTCAAATTCTAGTCCTTGATGTGACTCAACTAGTTTCCGCAGAACAGTGACAATGAAAATAAAAAAAAATTATATATATATATATATATAATGTACTAACTTGTATTTCCATTGCATAAAAACAAAGCAGAAAATTTCCTTTTTCTGAATCTAACAGGCAGGTATGGAGAAGCTAGGAGAATATGCTGAGGAGGAATCTCCAAACAATGAGACAAGAAGAATGTCTAGAGAACTTGTGATAGAGGAGGTGATTGCTCACTCCTCAGAGCTGATGCAGACTATAAATGGTCTAAAGACTGAGATAGAAACAGTCAAGAAGGATAATGAAAGGATTCTAAAAACTCAAGAGCAGTTAAACCAAATTTTGATGGAAAAATTTCAGACTGAAGGAAGAAGCAAAATATCTGAATCTGAAGAAGCTAGTCATCAAAAAGGGTCTAAAAGCGTGAAACTAGCTAAATCTGACAGTAGTTCATCATCTGAAGGAAGAAGGGAACAACCCAGTTATCACACTACTAGTGACAGCAGTGAGGCTGAGTTGTATAACAGAAAGAAGAAATTCAGGCCTTACGAAGAGATTTCTGGGGAGTTTAAGAAAATAAAACCCCCAACTTTCAACGGAGAATCTGAAACAGGAGAAGAGGCAGAATCCTGGTTATCCGGGATGAGAAAATATTTTCAGATCTACAATTATTCAAATCAGCTGAAGGTGAGAATGGCCATCTATAACCTTTCTGGAAAGGTGGATATATGGTGGCAAGACTTGAAAAGGGTCAAGGGGATCAAAGAAAAAGAAGTCAATTGGAGTACCTTTAAAAGGTACTTCAAAAAGAAATTTCTGTCTGAACAGTACTATGAAGAAAGGGCCAAGGAATTTTATGAGTTAAAGCTAGGATCTATGACGATGAAGAACTTAAACAGTAAGTTCTTAAGTTTGTTGAGATATGTGCTGTATTTTGTTGAAGAGAAACCTAAAGTACAGCGGTTTCTTAACTGCCTGCCGTATAATATCAAGGACAGAATCGAATATGATAACCCCAAAACTCTGGAAGAAGCTATGCGGAAGGCTAATTTCTATTTTGAACAGAATAAAAAGAAAGAAGGGATAGCCAACTGGAAGGCTAAAAAGAACAGCAATCAGCTTGAGTACAGGAAAAAGGAGTTTGTACCCCAGAAAAATTTCAAGAACAATAAAAACAGGAACCATTTTAATGGTAAAAACTTCTAGGGAAGCAAAAATGGAGTTGCTAATAATTCCAAAAACTTCAAGGGAAGCAAGGAGGTTTCTAACAATCATGGAAATTACACTAAGAATTTTGAACGAAAGGAGCCTGTTAAATGCTGGGAATGCAATGGCCCACATTATGCATCAGTTTGCCCGAATCGGAAGAAACCAAATGGCAATATTCATACTATACAAGATGAAATGATTGTTGGAGACTTTCCAGGGACTATGCCCCGAATCAACGCAGCGTTGGAGAACCACCAAGCTGACGATCAAACTTCCATGGTGGAAGTAGGAGGTATGATTAACAAAATACCTGTAACTATTTTAATAGATCCAGGTGCTAGTCTTAGTTATATTTCACCCCAGCTAGTAGAAAAATGTAATCTGACTGTTGAAAGGTTTGATAATTCTTGGTCAGTACAACTAGCTACTGGGGCAAAAAGGAAGGTAAACTGTTATGTTAAGGAATGTGCTCTAGATATGACGGATTTTAGAACTACTGTTAAATTAAATATTCTGCCACTTGGCTCGTATGACATACTTATTGGTATGGACTGGTTAGAACAGCATAAGGTAGTTTTAAACTGTTTTGATAAAACTTTTACCTGTGTAAAGAACAATGAACAGCTTGTAACTATTAAGGGTATTCCTAGGAAAACTGTAATCAGGTAGATTTCTGCTTTACAACTGAAAAGAGCAGTCAGAAAAGGGTGCAAAGCCTATGCTGTAACTATTACAGATGAGGCAGTTAAATCTGATTTAAGCAAGATAACAGTCAAGGATATTCCGATAGTGAATGAATTACCAATGTTTTTCCGAAAGAAATTCCAGGATTACCTCCCAAGAGAGAACTGGATTTCACAATTGAACTGGTACCTGGTGCTGTGCCCAATTCAAAGGCTCCGTCTCGTATGAATATTTTGGAGCTTAACGAATTAAAAACTCAGTTAAAGGAGTTAATAGAAAAGAATTACATTCGACCCAGTGTGTCCCCTTGGGGAGCACCAGTAATTTTTGTTAAAAAGAAAGACGGAACTATGCGAATTTGCATAGATTACCGTCAGCTGAACAAGATGACAATTAAGAACAGATATCCGTTGCCTCGCATAGATGATCTATTTTATCAGCTACGTGGAGCTACGATGTTCTCTAAGATAGACCTGAGATCGGGTTATCATCAGGTGCAGATTAAAGAAGAGGACATATTTAAGACAACTTTCAGAACGAGGTATGGACATTACGAATTTGTCGTAATGCCATTTGGGCTCACTAATGCCCCAGCCGTCTTTATGTGCCTAATGAATAACATAATGCATAAATACTTAGATAAATTTGTTGTCGTATTCATCGATGATATTTTAATCTATTCTAAAAACGAAGAGGAACATAAAGAACATTTACGGATAGTCTTACAAGAACTGCGAGAACAACAACTCTTTGTGAAGTTCAGTAAGTGTGATTTCTTCAAGTATGAAATTCAGTACTTAGCTCACGTAGTGACTAAGGAAGGGATTTCAGTTGATCCTGAAAAGATCCGAGCAATTGAGGAGTGGCCAGTACCAAAAGACGTAACAGATGTTAGGTCCTTCATGGGAATTACCGGTTATTACCGGAGATTCATAGAAGGCTTTTCAAAAATAGCCAACCCAATCACTTCCTTGCAAAAGAAAGGCAAGAAGTTTGATTGGAACTTGAAGTGTGAAGAAAGCTTTAAGAAATTAAAGACCTTATTGACGACCACGCCTATTCTAAGAATAACAGATCCTAATAAGGATTTCGTGGTTTGCACCGACGCTTGTAATGACGGTCTAGGTGGAGTGTTGACTCAGGATGGGCATGTCATTGCCTATGAGTCTAGGAAGTTGAAAATTCATGAAAAGAATTATGCCACTTATGACTTAGAATTAGCTGCTGTTATTCATGCTTTAAAGATGTGGCGACACCACTTAATAGGCAAAAAGTTTACTTTACTGACTGATAATAAAGGTCTGAAATACCTTTTAGATCAGCCTAACTTAAATGCAAGGCAAGCAAGATGGTTGGCCTTCTTAGGTGAATATGATTTTGAAATTCAACACATAAAAGGAAAGGAAAATAAGGTGGCTGATGCTTTGAGCAGAACTGCAAGGCTGAATTTTATATCAGCTAGCAGCACTTATACCTCTGATTTAAATGAACAGTTGTCTGAAGGGATAAAATCAGATGAAAGTTATCAAAAGTTACAAGCTACAACTAAAGAGGAACCTACAAAAAGTTTAGTAAAGGGTTATAGCCTAAACAAAGATGGATTTTTATTGTTTAAAGACAGGCTGTATGTCCCTAATGTA
The DNA here is from genome assembly GCA_027924585.1 of Larix kaempferi. NCBI lineage: Eukaryota > Viridiplantae > Streptophyta > Pinopsida > Pinales > Pinaceae > Larix > Larix kaempferi. The sequence continues at coordinate 4,677,679 of BSBM01001287.1, forward strand.
TCCAAGGTTAAATTACTAATTCTGGATGAAGTGCATAAAACCCCTTACTCAGCGCATCCAGGCTACCAGAAAACTGTCACCATGTTGAGAAAATATTATTTTTGGCCTAATATGAAATCTGAAACAGCTGAGTATATAGCTAGATGTTTAGACTGTCAACAGGTAAAAATAGAACATCAGCATCCAGCTGGGTTATTGCAACCTTTGCTTATTCCTAGTTGGAAGTGGGAAATAATCAGCTTAGATTTCAATACTGGATTACCCAAAAATCAACATCAGAATGATTCAATTATGGTGGTAGTAGATAAATTAAGTAAATCAGCACACTTTATCCCTGTTAAAACCACTTACAAAGCTGCAAACATAGCTGATATATTTCTGAAATAGATTTTTCTGTTACATGGTGTCCCAAAAGTTATTATTTCAAACAGGGATCCTAAATTCACAAGAAATTTCTGGAAATATTTGTTTAAAGTATTAAACACAACTCTGAATTTCAGCACTTCTTTCCATCCTCAGATGGACGGGAAAACTGAAAGAGTTAATCAGATATTAGAAGATCTGCTAAGAATGTATGTTAAGGATCAACCAGGTAAGTGGTAGGATTATTTACATTTAGCAGAATTTGCATACAATAACAACTATCAATCGTCATCTAAGTTCAGTCCTTTTGAAATTATGTATGGACGTAAATGTAACACTCCTATCTCTTGGAGTAATCCAGTAGATAGATTAGTGTTAGGACCTGATTTATTAAAAGAAATGGAACAGATTGTGAAACAAGTGCAGGAAAATTTGAAGATTGCCCAGGATCAGCAAAAGAGCCAAGCAGATTTGAAAAGAACTCCTAAAGAGTTCCAGGTAGGTGAACATGTGTTCATAAAGGTAAGACCAAAGAAGAGCTCCCTAAGATTGGGGAGTTGTGCAAAGTTAGCACCACGTTACTGTGGTCCGTTTGAAATTTTGTCTAGAATTGGTCAAGTTCCTTATCAGCTAGCATTACCACCTAATTTGAAAGTGCACAATGTTTTTCATATTTCTGTTCTGAAAAAGTATGTTCATGATGCTACTCATGTTATTGATTGGAACATTGTACAGGTAGAACCAGAAGGGGAAGTTCTGGTGGAACCGGATTATATCCTCGGGAGGAGGGAAATTACTCTGCGGAACCTCATAATTGGACAGCTGAAGGTGCAATGGAAGCACCTTAGTCCTGAAGAAGCTACCTGGGAACTGGAAAGTAAGATGCGGGAAGCATACCCAAATCTGTTCCAGCAGGTGGCTGAGGATGAAGAATAAGTAACATCGAGGACGATGTTACATTTTAAGGGGGTGTGTATGTCACATACCCCAATTTTGTAAAAAAATAATGTAATTATTTTATCATATTCCTAAGACATTATGTTAAATTTAATGCTTAGTAGGAATTGATGACTCAGCAGAGTCACTAGAAATGGAATGTAATTCTGAATATTTTATTATTAATAAATAAATTATGGAGACAACAGCATGGGAGAGCTATTAAAACGAGGTTACTGGTCAAACTGGTGGATGGAACTAGGTGGAAAGGCAAATGACAAGTGGCAGCATCCTCAAACACTTCCTAAGTTGCAGGTGGCAACTTCCCTATATTTGGGGTCATGATTCCCCAAGAAAGTGGAATCTGAACAGGTGGCTCATTAATGACAGTTAACCCAACAAAGACCTAGGCAATCTTTTAAATAGCACTCAATGAACTGAGCTGGGGGTTCAAATTTGTTCTAGAGGGAGAAGGCATTCAGGTGAATGTTATTCAGGAATCCCATTGAGGAAGAGGGAATTACTGGAAGGAAGTTGTTTGAGAGGAATGTTGTAGGAACTTGGCTCCATTATAGTTGTTTGGGCTGAGTGAATTATTTTGCTGCACCTAGTTCCAGCCAGGGAGACCAGAGCAAGCTCGGGGGTCCTGAGAAGTGCTGTCTGGGCACTCTCCAGGAGTTGGTAGGGAGGAATAGCCTCCCATTGCTGTTGTTGTCCACAGTTTGAAACAGGTTCTGCCACCTATTCCTGTTTGTTTATTAAGTATAAATGAATGTATGTTATGTTTATCTTCATTATGTCTGAGTAGTAATTAATTCAGTAAAGGCTAGCAATCCCTGAATATCAGTAGTAGATTTATTAAGAGTTACTGTGTTTCAGCATTCTTTCATAGTATTATTATCTTACAGATAAGGTATTTTCAATGCATGCTATACAATAGTAATATTGTAAGCAATAGTTATTTGTTGTAATTTTTAACCTAGTTTATTTTTAATAGCAAAAATAGATAAGTAGGGTTTAAGGGTACAGTAAATTTTTCCCTGGAATTACAACTCGTGAAACAACCATAGAAACAGTAATAGACATAGCCACTTAAATCACAGTATTGATATCGAAATTATCAAAGCCTTTCAGGAGAGTTGTAACTATCGCTAGAAACCATTTCTCCAGTTATTAACTATCAAACCAAACAATGGTGTAGAAAACCTAACAGAAGATTGTCACAAGCACTTATCCATAGTTAAACAAAATTGTATGGTTTTACACATAGGATAGTTAACAGAACCAAAGCTAGCTCGATATATAACTTAGTATTCATCTTTTTCTTTTCCTTTATTTATCAAATAGCAGCAGAGTCAAATTCGTAACCACAGAGTAAGCAACTAAACCCAATCACGACTGTGGAGCTCGGCTACCATTTTAGGTTACAAAAACCCTACAGTATATTTACTATAAGAACTGATCAGCAGGAAACCAACCTAGATTTTAAGTTTATAAAAAGGAAAATCAAACCTAAGAGTATTCTAGCTCGTTGTCAAGCTCCTTTATCAAAATAGAACCTTTCATTAGGTTCTTGCATTGCCAACAGAATCTAAATCAAAACCGATAGACCAAGCAATGAAACAGAATCAAAACTGTAAACTTTTGAACTGACTAAACCATATCACTTCAGTTTCCACTATTATTATAAACACAAATATTTATGACCAGGTTTCCATCTACGGCCGCAGCCTAAATTCTTAATAGAAGCAGTATGTAAACATAGAAATTTACAACGCACGCCACACCCAACTCATTTATATAGAATGACTGTAACAAGTCATATTATAAAAGCTTACATTACACAGGAAAGCAACATATAAGCAAAACCATTGCTCCTTAGTTAATATAATATTCTACCTACAACTGAGTCACAATCCACCATAACAGTGTTTTGGAGAACTAAAGAATTACTACCACTATACACAACTTAGAACAAAGACAAAACATGCATTATACAAGCCTGTGTATAGGCAGAACTATATTAAGTTAACTTTCAAAACCCTGAGCGTTTTCCAAAAACCCTTTTTAGAAGTGTTACATTGAAACATAAAAACCGAGGTCGTAACCTCACCTACAGAACAGGCTCACAAGCCTTTGTTCTCTTCTAAATCTACAATACAACTCTTCTGTATAAAAACAAACTAAGTGCCGAAAGGAGTACCAATAGCCACAACACCGATGGAAGCCATATATCCAAACCCAACACAGGGTTAAACCCATACTTTTGTTTATTTAAATTATACAGTTACAATTTTTGCAAGGCTGCCGTGACTTTTAAGTCAAACCAAAACCCTACCGCCCAAACAACCCACAAGGAGGATTTTGCCATGGTAAGAACCAGGCTTACCCGGGATGCCTGATGTCGCAGCTTGTGCCATCCATGCTTTAAGTGGAGCTTGAACCTGCAACGACAGAGCAAGATTGTAAACCTTCTATGTGTTTGTTTGGACTTTAAACAAATTTATGTAACTTTAAAACAGCAAAATTAAACCCTGTAGCTTACTGGAGTGACGAACGCAGATGCACATACAGGAGATAGTTTGATAACCACGAGCCAAGTAAACCCCACCTTGGTCACCAGAAGAAACGGGCTGGGAAACTCCAAGGTTACCTTCCATGAAGGAAGCCGTTACAGAAAACTAGTCAGACGATACCCTTACACCATGGCCAGACTTGTACTGGAAGCACGAAGATAAAACCCTAGGTCATAACCATTTCATAAGCTGCCAACAACAAGGAATACAATGACTCCCAACGATATAGTGGGTAATTACAAAGGAGGGAAGTAGCATGGAAACTGTTAGCAAACAGTAACAGCATCAAAGGTAACCCGAAATGTTTAAAAAAAACTTATAGAATGCCAAATAGCAGGGTATACAGACTCCGAATGATGCAAATAGATAAATATGAGGAGACTGTAGCAGCATTGAAGCTGTTACTCCAGAGCCACAGTGAAACTTGGACAGGAGGGTTCACAGGACCGAGCCCGAAGGCAAGGGAGAAGTGCCCAACTAGGGTTCATTCAACATTATATATCACCAGCACTTGGACCAAAAGACACCGCGTAGCACCCCAAATATTTTCCATGCAGTGGGTCGAGGATCAATGTTCTACGACGAGTTTTAAATCATTGGTGGTTCAATTAAAAATCATAGTGTGTACATTACAATCAAAGGATAATCAACTTGAAAATCCTAATATGGTCGAGACACTAAAATATTTACACCCAATAAATAATCCTTGTTAACTAATGCCTTCGAAGTCGCCTCGTGAATGTTTATGCATCGCCCTACAATCAAAATATATATAAACCTTGTCAAAAGTAATCAAGATTTCGATGAGGAATACAATATTGTTGCCAAATAGAAACCAAGGTACGGGTAACAGAAGTATGTCATGGTCATTCATAATGGTTGCACATTATAGCTTACCTATCATCTTTTAACAATCAGAACAATAGAAGAATGCCATTAAATCTTGCTTGTAACGATCCACAACTTGGACTTACTAAACCATGGAATATAAACACCATTTAAGATTTGTTTTTGAAGTATTCTATACATAGAGAAAATTCATTTGCCTTGGAAACGTTATAAAAACAAGGGTGTAATACAAGCTATATATGGCTCATAAAACCTATCACGGACTTTGCAAATCACGCTGATCTCATGGTAATAAGACGTAGATCTTTTCCTGAATTCTATGAGATAGTGAAATGATATTGGATTTAACCGTTACAAATATGCTACCATAATGCTAACTACGATAGCGGTGCACACATGAATTAGGGCTTGTCAGTCCTTCTGTAGGTGACTTTCATTGGTAGGATTCCAGTTACTTAAATTTTAAGTTGAAGTAGGGTCACTGTAGACCATTTCTTTTACTGTCACGATGCAAAAATAATCACTTATTTGTTTTAGACAATTGTAATGATAAGTAGACTCTTGTTATTTTAATGCTCGATGAGTTTACTCAAGTTAGCTTGTAATTCCAAATCCGTTGTCAATCATAGACATAAGAATACTTTGCCAATCCTTACAAATCCTGAGATATAGAGGAGACTTGTAATTGATAGAATATCTTGCAAATAATAGGAACAAGAATATTATAATATTTGCTAACTATAAACCTAAATTGACGCAATAACAATGGTGGGTAAAAATTGCACTGATTATGATAATCCTGTCGTACTCTAAAGCCCTAAGTAAGAAAATTCATGCAGATCAGTAATTGACTAATACTCCTTAAAACTATCTAATTGTTTTATTTTTCAAAGAAAAATAGTTATCATACTCTCTTTTAAATTCTAAATTTCTATCAGTGAATGTCATAGGCAGAGTGCTACCTTCAACACCTGATAACCAGGTTAGCATGCTCAGACTTCTCGCGGAATGATTTTGGTACAACTAAATGATTTTTAATGCTTTAAAAATTATTGCATTGATTTGAACATTACCTGGATATCTGTAAGAGAAAGACATTTCGATGCATTAGCTCGGAAGCTAAGTAAGCCCAGTTATCAAGACATTTCCCCCTTGTGATTGAAAATAGAAAAAAAAAAACAATCAGCAATGATAAAAAACTCATAACAAAATCTAAGTACAATAACATATCTTTTAGACACATTTATGATAATTTTAACTAATCAAGCAGATCAATGAATGCTTATATTAATATTACATGCTAACTTAAAAATTTTAAAATTTTCGGAAATTTTGGGTTTTGACATTAGACCACCTTGTTGGGGTCGGCCCTGTAGAAGGCATGCGGGTCAAAGGGTTATTAGACCACCCTAGTGGGGGTCGTCCCAGTCAGCATTATGTTAAGTGGTTAAGTTGAGGCCGACCTAGTTGAGTAAAGGTCAAGTCAAGTTAGTGTATAAATAGAGAGTGTGTCTCTCTCATTTTACACATTCTATTCTCTCACTCACACTTGGGAGAGTGGTGCACTTGTGGAGGAGGAGGCTCTGCTGCTTGGAGAAGACTATCTCTTGTATTCTTGTTGTATCATTGCTCTATCTATCTCTGAGGAAGTTATTGGGGTTTTTCACCTTTATGGTTTTCCCCAAGTAAACTCTATGTCTCTTGTGTGCTTGCATTATTGTGTACATGATTGATATGCTGTAGATTTGCTATACATGTTGTTCTCTTAGTTAAGATCCTAGATCAGATTGAAGTAAATTCTGAAAATTTAACAATAAAATGAGTGTGCTGATTTGAATTTCCCTGCACACCCATCTGACCAAATCTAGTTTTCAGCAAATGATACGCCTCTCTACTTGAATGAATCATAAATCAACTTAAATCAGTGTTGAACGAACAATGTGTCATGCTCACGGTCATCACTGACATAAAAATGGTACTCCTTGATCACTTCACATGACTGAGGACTGCTATCCCTACCATCAATCCTTTCCTGAGCATGTCTGTACAATACATGTACAAAGATAGACACCTGGTCGGAGCGATAGTACTCACTCTCTATCTCTCTCTGAGGAGCAAAAGTATAGTTCTCAACAAAGTCTACCACTGATAAGATTGTGCCCGCATCAAATACCTCACGAGAATGTTTTAATTCTGAAGCTTGCCACTTGGACCTATGGGAGTGCTTTATGTATTTATAAATTTGGCTTTGAAACTTCTCCATGAAATCTGAAACAAGAATCTCATCATCGAGCAAGTCGATCCTCTTAGATGGCATAGATGAAGAAGATGATAGATTCATGGTGACGTACTCGTACCTCTTCCACCTAACGGTGATATATGACAATCCATGGTGTGTTGGATCAATAGGAAATTTCCTATGGAACAATGTCAAATCACCGCAGTCATGGCATTGTCTCCCACCTACACACCTCTTATTGAAAAACACGTGTTCGGGATTCCTGTTGCATATTATCATACAAATAAAATCTCGCATTGTGTGAGGAGCTAGTTCACCATTCGAGTGCCTTTTGCAAAAATCCAGAAATGTGTCATAATATAGTTGAAATTCAACGTGGTACCGGCAGCAACAAGTGTCGCAAATCATATTTGGCCTAATATACCACGGTTTCAATTTGTTGAACATGCTAAATGATATTTGAACACCAGGATTGGTTTCTTGGAATTCCTCGTAAAGTGCAACTCCTGTCATCTCCATCACATGCTTACAGTGCTCCTAATAAATGCCTCTAGATAAATGGTTTCGCTGGACATGCTTCCGATCTGGAATAGCATGAGAATGTCCTATCTTACCTTTTTAAATAATTAGAAAACAAAATGATGTTCTATCTTACCTTTTTACAGAAGAAAAAAAACAAAATGATGTCCTGTCTTAAAAAATACTCAAACATAAGGGATACACTAGTTTGAAAAAATTAATGTCATTTAAAAAAAATGTCACGGACCGAATTTTTCCTTAACTGTAATTTATGTGTATTTAAAAAAAAAAAAATTCATTGTGAACACTTAATGATAAGAAAGGTGATACACTATTTTCGTTTTAACATGATGATTATAGATTTATAATGATCATGCCTAATAATTCCTACTATCATTACTTTTTAATTTACATGACTAATTTACTGTCATCATAAAATCAAGAACACTATTTTTAATCCTTCTTATTTTCATACACAATAAACTTTCTATCGAATACCTTACATTAATTACCTATCCAATGGGAATAACCAAAAATACTAACTACTACATTAGGGAACAATGTAATTCTAGCATTGAGTTATATTTCTATCTATGAACATTAATGAAGTATGTGATTTATACATTGATAAAATCATAAGGTACACGTATGACGAAATGCACTAAATAAACATTCGAACAACTCTTATTCTTACTTATGAACAAAACAAAATAGTTGTAATCAACCCGAGAGAGAGATGAGTGTACACATAGATACAATTTATAGTCAACATAATATAGCAAGGAATTATCATTCATCAATATACCTACATTTTAACATAGTTAGTAACATATAATCAAGGTGTTCAAATAAAATATATGAAACACAATATCAAAAGAATACACAAAAGAGATGCACATAGGGAGACCATTTTTATCGTGGTTCATCGACTCCTTGGGCTACGTCCACAAAAGGGGTTGCATTTTATATAATATTTATTCCATAAGAATTTTACGTTGTACAACTCAGTCGTTGTCTTTCAAAGAACACCTCTCATAGAGGGCTTCATCAATACTCTTCCGACAGAGCCCTTTCTTTCCTAAATAGATCACCCAACACTTAATATAATTTTTAAGATGAACTAAGAGGATCGGTAACCCTAATCCTTTCATGGTTAATATTCAACAATTAATCATTTCCACATACAAGGATCCTTATCCTTCACTTCTGCACATAGCAATCATTTAAGGTATATTTATATATATATCTAATAATTACTAGAGGGAGTAAGATATACATGAATTATTATTTTCCAACCTTCTTCGTAGTAATAAGAGACTTCTTTCAAATGTGTAATATTAAAAAGAAGTCCATACAAGCATTAATAAGTCATGACCCCTCCTACGGTAATACTGAAATTATATAATATAAATAAGTATAATATTAATCGGAAACCAAAGCTACACAAAGTCTCTTCCTAGTTACCCTACGGTTTCACCGAGGCAATATGTTTTAGATAGAATTTAAAACATAGAGGTTATCACTCTCAAAGAAATTTATAAGGTTAACTCTTCTTAACACAAGCATTGATGCATCTTCCTAACCGAAATGTAAACTGGTACTATCTGCACGTCATGGGACGCTATCTCAACGAGAGCAAGAATCGCAATGTCGTGTTTCTCAAAAGTTACAAACAGTTTTGGGAACAAGTGGCCACGGGCCGTGTGCTGAGCTTAGTAGAAGTGCTAGATTGCTTGATACTTGACAATTATGATTTCAGAGGTTCGCATTACAATGATTTGCTTTTGCCTGTCAACTTGTCAGTGTCGGAGGAAAAACTCCTGAAAGTTATAAACTTGGCAGGGTTGTTTCTGCAAACCAGGAAAGCCTATGGAGTGATTGCTACAGTGTTAAGTTTAACGTCAGCAGTGTTAGAATTCATCCCAGCAGTCAGGGTGTGGATTTATGGTAAGATCAATCTTGTATTCTCTTGGGCGATGCATTTTATATGTGACAAACTATCTTACTCAAGAAGGACGCAGTGATAAACTATTCTTAGACACTCATAAAAAAAGGGGACCTTTTCAAATTACATTGCTAGAAATTGTAGATAAATCTATATATATTCATTTGAACTTGGCATTTATTGTAACACACCATATATCTTGGTTACCTATTTATTGGAAATGGGGTGTAATGTTTTTTTCCCTATCGATCATCCAACAAGTGAACATATTAGTTTTATAATGCTAAACATCTTGGTTAAACATTCCCCTTAATTACATATAGACTTACTTAACTTGAGAAGTAAAACATACTCTTTGTTATAGCATAATACTCTTATTCCTTTAACTAAAGTACACCAAATATCATGATGTAAAAAGGGTAATTACTTTACAGAAAAAATGTAGAATCAACACCCACATGAGTCCATTGTTTTCGTTTAAGATTAATGCCAAGGAGCCTCATGGCTAGACTATCCCCTTTTCCATAGTTTGCTAGACTATCCCCTTTTCCACAGTTTAATTCTATGTTATTACATTTTGGATCAAAACCAGCAAGCCCTTAAGCTAGATTGATCATCTCTTCTATAATGAAAAGGCATGGTTTAACATAAACCTTTATGTTGTTATGTAATCACACTACTTTAATAGATTAAAAAGTCTTAATTTCTCATCAAAAACCAAACCTGGTAGCTTAAGACTTCTTTGATGAAAAGTTCAACCACTTGGCTAGCTGCAATGTTAGTTCTGACAAAAAATAAATGTGCATACTTATTCAATCTATCAACCACAATAAAAATATTGTCTTTACCTTGACTTTTTGGAAGCTCGGTGATCAAATCCATCGATACACTTTCCCACTTCTGTTCAGGAATAGGAAGTGGTTGTAAGAGCCCTACTGGATGAGCATTCTCTACTTTATTTTGATGGCATACCACACATGACCTGGCATACTCCATCACCTCCCTCTTCAGCCCCTTCTATGTGAACCTTTCCTTCACTTTCCTGTAAGTCTTCACAAACCCCGGAGGTCCTACTAAAGGCACATCATGGGAAGCCTCAAGGATCTTCTTCTTTAGTATGGATTTTGGAACCAAAAAAATCCTATCCTTATGATAGATAATATCATTGATAATATTGTAAGCATCATCATGAATTAATCCATCAAAAAAATCACAAGCAAACTGGTTCTTGTTGTACTCTACCCCAAGCGGTACTTTCCAATCATCATGAAATTTGAGCAATGCAAGTATTGGTTTTCTAGAAAGTGCATCAGCTACACTGTTCATCTTACCCTTATTATATTCAATATCAAATTCAAATGCTTGGACCTTGCTTACCAACTTATTTTTTTTCTATCATTCAACTCCTTTTGGGTTAAAAAGTGCCTGAAACTATTGTGATCCGTTTTGATAATGAACTTACCCCGTACCAAATACTGTATGAACTTGACTAGCACATGCATGATGGCTACAATCTCTTTGTCATAGAATGAATATAACCTTTCATGGGGATGCAATTTTATGCTCTCAAAGGCCAAGGGATGCTTATTTTGCATCAAGACTGCTCCAATTCCATTCCCTCGAGCATCACACTCAAGAACAAAAGGTTGAGAAAAATATGGAAGTGCAAGAACGAGACATCTTCCCATTGCCTCCTTCAGTATATTGAACACTTTATCAGATTCTCTTGACCAATGGAGAGATCCTTTCTCGGTGAGGTCTATCAAAGGATATGTCAACTTGGAAAATCCTTAAAAAAAATCCGGTTGTAGGTACATAGCCCAATAAAACTTCTCAGTTCATTGAGATTTTTAGGACTAGGCCAATCTAGAATGGCTTGGATCTTTTCCATGTGAACCTTAACTCCATCTTGACCAATCACATGACCAAGATACAAAATCTCAGTCATTCCAAACTCACACTTGGTTAGCTTTGCATAAAAAGATTGATCTACCAAGATTGCTAGTAGAATATCCAAATGATACAAATGTTATTCCCAAGTCCCACTATAGATCAAAATATCATCAAAGAAAACAAGTACAGACTTACAGAGCTACCTTCTAAAAAATTTGTTCATGCAAAGTTCGAGGTGCATTAGTTAGGACAAAAGGCATAACCAGAAACTCAAAGTGTCCATGGTGACATCGAAAGGCTTTCTTCTAGATGTCTTCTTCTTTCATGCTGATTTGATGGTAACTAGATGGAAGGTCAATATTTGAAAAGTACTTGGCCCCATGGAGCTCATCCATAAGCTCATCAATCCATGGAATATGATATATGTTCTTTATAGTCTTCTTGTTGAGTGCTATGTAATCTATGCACATCTTCATGGTCCCATCTTTCTTCTTCACAAGGACTACCGATGAGGAAAAAGGACTTGAACTCGGCCTAATGAATCCCAAGTCAAGCAGTACCTTGGTGGTTCATTCTATCTCATCTTTGAATATTTTTGGGTGCTTGTAGTGATCCGGAAACAAGATCTTTGCTACTCTATGACGTTAACATGAATTGCATAAAGAGCATGAATGAAGCTCACAAATCCATAAGAAGAGAACCAAACAGCATAGACAATACACACATAAAGACAACAAGTTGATAACGGAGTTCGTCCAGGATGGACTACGTCTCCGGGCCTGCTTCTCAATAGGAGGGCCGATCTATAATCTCAGCATAAAGGCAAAATACATGGCAATGATACAATGATACCTTGGCGACAATGGCCAGGAAGAGAACCGCTGCCCAAAACACAACAAGACTGCTTCCAGCAACTCCGAAGCCTGAAGACGGTATAAAACGAGTATAAACACTCGTACCTTCCTCCTGCAGAGCTACGCAATCTCCCTTCTCTCCTTTAGCTACAAAGTCTCTACTCCAAAGCATGAGTGGGAAATGGCAAATGAATGGGTTTATATAGGTTGGCTTTCCCTTCTTCACATGACTCTCATGGATTCCTTTGGTTGCAACTAATTTGCCTATCTTGGCCTTGGTTACAACTTCCCTAAGTTGGTTTCCATGTGGTTGGGATTTTAAGAACATAAACCAAAAATATGGTTCATGCCCACATGTCCATGGGTTTTCACATTTAGTTACTTCCCCATAATGACATTTACAAAATCCAACAATAATCCATTACATACCAAAATCCTTCTTTTAAATAGCATGTTGGTTTTTTCAACCATAAACCAACTTGTTACAACTTCTTTACAAATATGGCATGTTTGTTTTTTGTTACAACCATGCATTAACTTCATAACAACTCAAGGAATAAAATAAATGAGTAATATGTGAGTAATTTTTCCACTCACTTCAAATATTAATCATTTTACAATTTCTCATGAGTAAATGCATGAATTTCCTAAAACTCATTTCAAGCACAAATGCATGCATGCTAGTCATCATGCCACTTCATCATGCCATGTCACCATGCCACATCATCATGCCATGTCATCATGCCACATCAGCATGCCATGTCATCATGCCATGTCATCATGCCACATCATCATGCCATGTCATCATGCCACATCAGCATGCCATGTCATCATATCACATCATCATGCCATTTAGCATGCCATGTCATCATGCCACATGTCACCTTGTGATTGGTCTATACTGTATGGATGCCATGTGTCATCCTCTGAGTGGTGCCACATCATCATGTTTGTACAGTACGTATGCCACGTGTCACCTTGTCAGTGGTGCCACGTGGCACCTCTTTTTGCCAAATTTGCCTGTTGACCTTATGGAACAGAACGCGATAACTTTCTCATATGGAGTCCGTTTGAGGTGAAACGAACGCCGTTGGAATCGTCTCGACAAGCCCTTCGATATAGCGCTAGTTTTGCTGAGATTGGAGGATTTCAAAATTTTTCCTTCTTAGATCCTCCTGGATCATTCCTCCCCCCTGAGAAGCTTTTGGCCTCCAAAAGCCTTTACTAATCAACAGATAGGTGAGGGAATCGCTCCCTCACTTTCTCCTTCTCAATCCACTTGGCTTTGCTTGGATGAGTGCCTCTGATGCCCACTCGAAGATAATCAACATCACCTCTGCGAGAAGTCCTTGTCCTTCTGTCCAAGATGACATCTTCCTTTAGCTCATCCATGTACTCAGGAGCAAATTCATCAACTGATGGCAATGAGACATTCTCCCTTTCATCCATGATCATGGGAGGCTCATAGAGTTTCAAGTTCTCCACATTCACCACTGAGTAGATCTGCATGTATGGTGGTAGCTCTAAGCGAAAAGCATTTGTCCCAATCTTCTCCAAGATGGTGAAGGGACCACATCTAATGGGCTTGAGATTCTTGCCTTCTCCTTTCATCCTCTCCTTGCTGATGTGAAGCCACACTTGATCTCCCACCTGAAACTGATGATCAACTCTATGCTTGTCATGGCGAGCCTTGTACTGGGCTTGACTCTTCTCCAACTGCTCTTGCACTGCTTGATGTACCTGTTGAACTCTCTGAATGAACCTGCGGGCTTTGTCTTCATCCTTGGAAGTGCTTGAATCAACCTCTCTCCCATAAGTCAATTCCAATGGAGTCTTTGGCAAGTACCCAAAGCATGTCTGAAATGGCGAGCTCTGAGTGGAAGAATGCATAGCCCTGTTGTAGGAATGCTGCACATACTGGATCTGTTCATCCCATAACTTAGGATGCTTGTTGCAATAGCCTCGAAGCAAATGGACAACTGTCCTGTTGACTACCTCTGTCTGTCCATCGGTCTGTGGATGGAAAGCGGTGCTCCTCTTTAGCTTGGTGTCCATCATACACCATAATTTTGTCCAAAACTCTCCAAGGAATCGGGAGTCCCGATCTGAGATAATGGACGTAGGGAGTCCAAAGTGAACCCATACATGCTGAAAGAAAAGAGAAGCAGCCTGCTCTGCAGTGACCTGCTTTTTACATGGCATAAGAATACACATCTTGCTAAACCTATCCACGACCACATACAAGTAGTCATGACCCCTCCTAGACATAGGCAAACCCCCCACAAAATCCATGGAAATGCTTTCCCAAGGATGGGAAGGAATAGGAAGTGGTGAGTACAGCCCCAATTTTCTATTAGTGGGCTTACAAGTAGAGCACATCACACACCCCTTTACATATTTTGTTACAATGTCTTTCATGCGAGGCCAATACACAAGTCTTTGCAAATGAGCCAAAGTCCTACCTACCCCAAAATGCCCTGATACAAGAGAAGTATGAGCTTCTCATATTACATGGACTCTTTCACTAATAGGAACACATAACTTGCCCAAATGATAGAGCAACTTTCCCTGCAAATAGTAGTCTTCCACCTGTGGGCCATTGGTTAGCTTCTCATAAATCTCCTTGAAATCATCATCAGTAGCATACTGCTCAATATAACTTTCATGGGATAAAGAAGCATTTTTCAAGACAATAGATGCAACAATAGAAGGTCTAGAAAGCATATCTGCCACTTTATTACTAGTACCCTTCTTGTACTTGATAACTACGGACAACCTGTACATGCCCACATTAGGAAGAGGGGCATCCTGCTGGAGATGAATATCATGTTGAATCTCCCTTTTGGGAGGCAAACCTGTAGGTTCCTGAAATATTTCATCATAGTTAGCCACAATATCAATCATAGCCTTCTTATGAGAAGGATCACAACCTTTGAAAGCATCGGATGCCTCAGCATCTTTTGCTCTCACAACCATGAGCATGTATCTCTTATTAGTGTTGATGAGCCGCTTCATCTGTCCTGCACTAACCAGAGTGGTGTTAGCCTTCATACTATGAGCTCTCACAATGTACTCCACCCCATTTTTGGTGAGATGGTACTTGTTCTCATGATGGAAGAATACTGCTTTTCGATCATACAAGTATGGGCTTCCCAATACGATACCGCAGATGTCAAGAGGAACAACATCTAAGTCCACCTCATCGATCAACTTTGAAGCAATAGAAAACCTTAACCTGCATTGCTTAGTCACCTGTAGCTTAGCATTATCACATAACCATCCAAGAGGGTAAGGCTTGGGGTGAGGTTTAGTCTGTATGCCCAACTTCTTAACAACTGATTCTGAGATCAAATTTACTTGAGAACCCAGATCAAATAATGTTTCAATCTTTGTATGCTTAGACACAACTCTGATGTGAAACAACTCACTTCTTCTTTTATCATTTTCTTTAGAAACATGAGTAGAACTTGAACCAGTATGAGGAGTTTTGTTACCTTGCATTCCCACGGCTGTAATCATGGTTTCGTCACCTGAGTCGGAACCCAAATCTCGTTGCGCTATTGCAACGGTCTTTTTCTTCTTTTTGCCTCCATAATGCTTTGGCCTTTGTTCAGGATGCAACTTCCAACAACTTTCTTCATCATGCCCATCAGTATCGCAATGGTTGCAATGGGGCTTTCCTCCTTCCTTCTTGGCAGTAGCTGTCTTCTTGCTCTTGTATTTTTTCTTGAACTTGTGGTGGTTGTTGGGCTTGAAAGGCTTCTTCTGATGGTCTTCTTGCAAATGCTTCCCCCTGTTCTCAAGATGAGTAGCCTGAACACTTGCTTCATCCACACTAGTAGGATTCAACAACAGCAAAGTATGGCATAGATAATGATGAAGAGCACCAATGTACTTCAAAAGAGTGTCAGGAGAATCTAAAGCAATATTCAATTCTAAAGCTTTCTTTCTAAATTCTTCAGTAAAACTCTGAACACTCTGACCCTTGCCTTGTCTAAAACTTTGCCAATCCATCATTGCCTTTTGAACATAACCCAACGGATAAAATTGCTTACGTAAAGCAGAAATAAAAGCAGACCACGATGAGAGAAGATTACCCATTTGTTTTCTACCTTGCTGAAGCTTGCTTTCCCACCATACAAGTGCGGTGCCTGCCAGCCGAAGTGAAGCCAACTGAATCTTCACATCTTCTTCTTCGATCTGCTGGACTCGGCAATAGACCTCAATTTGCCTTATCCAATTGTTTAACTTCTCTGCATTCGCTTCCCCATTGAACATGGGCAAATCAAACTTCACATCGAGCTTCAATAAGGGCTTCTTTTGAGGCTCTTTGTGAGGAACCTTGGAATGTTGAGAATGAGATGAGGAAGAAGCACTTGAACTTGTGCTTGAAGCTGAAGGTGAAGAGGGAGGCTCAGGAGGCTCTTCGCCACCTTCCCCTTGGTTAACTGAAGTGTTTCCTTCGTCCTTCACTTCTTTGTCTTCCTTCTTTACTTCACTGCCTTTTCTTTCTTTTGCCATGCGTTCTTCATAGTCTGCAAACAACTTGTCTACCTTGTCGGCCATCATATAGAAGACCTTGTGAAAGTTTGCCTCCATCTCGATGCGGGCATCATTAGCATCCATCTTCCTCCTTCGGTGTGCACGTCCGATCTCAAAATTGTAAGGCTCTAATGTACCCTCACCAGCTTGCAGTTTAGCCCTCGTGAGCATCCACACTCACAATCCAACGTCAAATAGACCTGCTCTGATACCACATGATCCGGAAACAAGATCTTTGCTACTCTATGACGTTAACATGAATTGCATAAAGAGCATGAATGAAGCTCACAAATCCATAAGAAGAGAACCAAACAGCATAGACAATACACACATAAAGACAACAAGTTGATAACGGAGTTCGTCCAGGATGGACTACGTCTCCGGGCCTGCTTCTCAATAGGAGGGCCGATCTATAATCTCAGCATAAAGGCAAAATACATGGCAATGATACAATGATACCTTGGCGACAATGGCCAGGAAGAGAACCGCTGCCCAAAACACAACAAGACTGCTTCCAGCAACTTCGAAGCCTGAAGACGGTGTAAAACGAGTATAAACACTCGTACCTTCCTCCTGCAGAGCTACGCAATCTCCCTTCTCTCCTTTAGCTACAAAGTCTCTACTCCAAAGCATGAGTGGGAAATGGCAAATGAATGGGTTTATATAGGTTGGCTTTCCCTTCTTCACATGACTCTCATGGATTCCTTTGGTTGCAACTAATTTGCCTATCTTGGCCTTGGTTACAACTTCCCTAAGTTGGTTTCCATGTGGTTGGGCTTTTAAGAACATAAACCAAAAATATGGTTCATGCCCACATGTCCATGGGTTTTCACATTTAGTTACTTCCCCATAATGACATTTACAAAATCCAACAATAATCCATTACATACCAAAATCCTTCTTTTAAATAGCATGTTGGTTTTTTCAACCATAAACCAACTTGTTACAACTTCTTTACAAATATGGCATGTTTGTTTTTTGTTACAACCATGCATTAACTTCATAACAACTCAAGGAATAAAATAAATGAGTAATATGTGAGTAATTTTTCCACTCACTTCAAATATTAATCATTTTACAATTTCTCATGAGTAAATGCATGAATTTCCTAAAACTCATTTCAAGCACAAATGCATGCATGCTAGTCATCATGCCACTTCATCATGCCATGTCACCATGCCACATCATCATGCCATGTCATCATGCCACATCAGCATGCCATGTCAGAATGCCATGTCATCATGCCACATCAGCATGCCATGTCATCATGCCACATCAGCATGCCATGTCATCATATCGCATCATCATGCCATTTAGCATGCCATGTCATCATGCCACATGTCACCTTGTGATTGGTCTATACTGTATGGATGCCATGTGTCATCCTCTGAGTGGTGCCACATCATCATGTTTGTATAGTACGGATGCCACGTGTCACCTTGTCAGTGGTGCCACGTGGCACCTCTTTTTGCCAAATTTGCCTGTTGACCTTATGGAACAGAACGCGATAACTTTCTCATATGGAGTCCGTTTGAGGTGAAACGAACGCCGTTGGAATCGTCTCGACGAGCCCTTCGATATAGTGCTAGTTTTGCTGAGATTGGAGGACTTCAAAATTTTTCCTTCTTAGATCCTCCTGGATCATGTAGGGATGTAATTTGACATGTGAAGTGACTATCTCCAACTCAATCCTATGCTCTAATCCTCTATCAGGTGGCCTACCATGAGGAAGATCCCCAAACATCTTCTCATGATTTTGGAGTAACTTCTGAATGTCTTATGGATATTGGGCTACTTCCAGTGAAGTACCCTTTATGGTGATTAGGCACTCTGCAGCCCATTCAATGTATCCACGCCTTAGTATGGATCTCATACTTTGTGCACTCACCAGTTGCGTTGGGTAGGTATTGATCCCTCTAATCACTACCTCTTTCACAGCTTCTCCCTTGAATATCATCTCAGAAAATTGGTAGTCTATTGAATGCTTCCCAATGGAATACAACCATTGTACTCCCAAAACCATGTTAGTATCATCCACATCCACAACATAGAATCTATCTGTAATGGTATGTTCTCCTACCCAAATATGCAATTTAGGAATCCATCTACAACAGTTCATAGAGTTATTACCTGGAATGATAACAGTGAAGCCTCCAAACGTTTCAGTATGTAGCTTGCTCCTCTCAACCACATTTGAGTCAATGAAGTTATGTGTTGATTCTCCATCCACTAACACAGTGATTGGTTGTCCTTGAACCACTCCTTTGAATTTGATTGTATGGAAGCAAGGTACCCCTGAAAGTATTGCAATCTTGCACAACTCGAGGGTAGGTTCTTCTTCTGCAGTATCATAGGCTACTTCTGCATCTACTGGGGCCTCTTCTTCATCTTCCTCAACTTTCATATCTAAATAAAATTCATTGTAGTGTGCTTTTCCTTTAGCACATCTATGTCCTGGAACCCATGGCTCCTAACAGGTGAAGCACAACTTCCTTCTTCTCAATTCATCTTGATCCTTATAATACTTATCCTTTCTAAAATTTCCAGTAGGACTCTTCAAGGGTGGCCTCTGATTCTTAAACTCAGTAGGACCAACAGTCCTAGGAGGAAATATGGTCCTCAGAATAGAATCTTGCAAGTCTCTGGTTCGACTTAGTGCATCTTGCAAGGTAGATGGTCTGTAAGCCTTCACCAAACCTTTCAAAGGTTCTGATAACCCTTCAATGAACAACAAGATCAATCTAGCTTCTGAAATATCAGAGACCATCACAACTAGTTTTTGAAACTCAGATATGTAAGCTTTAGGAGATCCAGTTTGCTTCACATGCACTAGTTCCTTGAAGGTTATCTCAGGATCTCTTCTTTCGAATCTTTCAACCAACCTTCTTGTGAACTATTCATAGGTGGTCACTTGGTCATGGCCAAGATTTTTTAGGCCATGAAACCACCAGTCAGTTGCTTCTTCATCTAAGTGTAGAGTATCCATCTTGATGGCATCTCTCTCAGCCATAGGGTTCAACTGAAAATATGTGTCAAGTTTTTGAATCCAAGAGTTAGCAGTATATTTCTGTGAACCATGAAAATAGTGTAAGGAAATATTACCAATAGTATCTCTTAGATCATAGTTATGATGTTGCATCTGGAATCCTCCTCTTGGTTTGGTATTGTACTGTAGATCACATAATTCTTTGAATTGTAAAGTACTTCTACACTCTTCATTCAATGTAAGGTACTCAACATATTTATCTTCCCATGAAGCAAGACCTCCATTTCGAACCTCAGGTTCCTCTATTTGTTCCTTGGTAAAATTGGGAATAGTAGGCCTGGAATAAGCTGGAGATTCCATATTGAACTCTTCAGGGTGATTGTGAGGCCCATTTTTTGAGAAAATATGGCCACCACTACTCTTCCTCTCGCCATGTGGGGTACCATTGTTGCTCCCTTCTCCATTCTTGCTTCTGAGCTACTGAGCTAAGAAATATCTAGTCTGTTTCCCGGATTGAACAATATTTTGAGAGATGTCTTGCAATTCTTTCATCATGCATTGAACAAAGAGTTTTAACTCTTCTTTGTCTTCCTTGTGAGACATGTATGTCTCGCCTTGTAATTTCACTTCAGTAGAATTTATTTCCTCTTCCTCTTCTCCTTCTGAAAAAGGATCCTTCTTCTTGGAAAATGAATATCTTATTGGAATCATATAAATAATTCAAGAGAAGGTTCATAGGACCATTCTATGATACCACTATAATGTACCAACTAGGATGAGTGATACAAAAACTTACTTCCTCAAAGAATCAATTAAAACAATGTTTCAAGGAGCTAGTTTGGCTGTGGGTGGAGAAGATAAAAAGATATGGATGGAAGGAAGGATATGATATAAGTTAATAATTATTAACAAAGTACTGGTACCATTAATGTTTCAATATCATCCCATATGAAATCTATTCCAATTATCTTGGGCACCCCAACATATGAAGACTAGTATGGCTCTAAACTTAGACTGGAAGCTGTGGATGAATGTTTATGACTCAGGGAGGGTAATATACATGAAATTTCAGTCAATACAAAGTAATAGGTATCTATATAAATTTTTAGGAAGTTCTAAGAAAGGTTCACAAAGATACAAGCAAAACTTCTTTCCAGGATTACACAACTAGTAAAATTCACGAACTCCCAAACATGTAGAGAAGGCTCACGAATTCCTAAAACTCAGACATGGATTTGTTAATTTAACATGTTAATGAACATCAAGAACATAAATCAACTCATTTGTACCTATACTCATTCATTTATTCATGATAGTCCGAAAACTAGTCAATTTCTATGCAAATCTAGAGAGGGCGGAGAAATATGAGAATAATTCAGACTCCTATAATAGTAAATGACATGAATGATATAAGAGGTTTATATTGACTATCATTACATCATATATGGGCCAAGATGCCTCTCAAATCAGTACAAAAAATCCTCTCTTCTTCTACACAATAATCTAGCTCTAGAAATCCATAGGAAGCTTGGAGATTTGAACCATGAACTGAATTATTCTTCTTCTAAACTCCAAATTAGACTTGATAAGATACAAGAACTGCAAATAAAATCAGTGATAATATCTGAATACCATCATCCTCTCATAGGGAGCAAAGGCACATCTCCCAACTTGTTCTAGGGGCACATCTCCCAAGCCTCTGAGGAAAAATTGCTCTCATGCCAATACTCAAAATGTCAAACTATGCTAAGGGGGTGCACACTTGTTGATTTATAAAATGAGTATGTATAATTTCCCTTGTTAGGAATTTTATTAAAATGGCAATTTTTCACCTTTTTCCCCTAGTTCGACCTTTGACTAGTTTTGAGCTCTAGTTCTCCAAATTGCTCCAATTGCTCCCAAATATTCTGAGAAGGTATATGGATGACGTTAGAAAATAAATATGTGTTTCATGGGTTATTTTGGACCTTCAAAATAATCTTTCAAATCCTCTTTCAATTCTGGCCAATGTAGGTGACTTTACTAGTGATTTTCCTTTGGCTAGTATTGGTCTCTAAGTCTCCCATTGGCTCCAAATGCTACCAAATCTTCAGAGAAGGTGTATGAATTGTATTATTACTTTAATATTATGTTAAATGATCATTTAGGACCCTCCAAATACTTCTTAAAACTTGTTTAATGTTCTGGACCAAGTATAGGAATTAACTAGTAATTTGGAGTTCAAATCCCCCCCCAGGGTATTTCTGAAAATGGCTTTCCAAATACCTCCAAACCCACTCGAAATTCTGAAAATAGGTGGGGAATGTCTCAGGGATATTATTAAGGTTCCATATGCACCATTAATCAATTATTAGACATGTTCCATCCCTCTCCCAAACAATACAAAAAATCACCAATTCGGCCCTTGGGGAAATGGCACTATTTCTTCTCCCAATGCAATTAAATTGAGTAAAAATACTTCAAATGCTCAAGTACAGTACATGAAATGTATCATAGAATCATCAATTCATTCTAAATCATCAGCATTATAATGATTGACATCAATGTAGTGGGGAAATGACACTGTTCTTCCATTAAAAATGAGATTTACACATTTCTACTTGGAATTTCGACCTGAAACTTTCTGGATATGAATAACATAGTATTTTATTCATATTAAAAAATAAATGGGGCATTATAATCTCTCCCAAAGAGTACAATATCTCACCAAAAACGCTCTCCCTCAAGGATCAAGAATATGCCATCAAAACTCGAAATGGTTGAAGGAGCGAGCTGCAATAGAAGAAACCATGAGCTGCCCTGTATCCTACACCTGCAAATAAAAAATCCATTAAATATCCAAATGAAAGTTCTGAATGGCCTTTCCAATTAACAACTTCGATGGGAATCTTTCACTCTCGAAATTGGCTAAGGCAAGAAACTAGTCATCCACTAGCTCTCCCTCTTCACAAATGCAATTGCAAATTCTACAAATGATAAAAATCTGGTTTAATTATTTGTTATTGACATTTAAAAACTTCTAATTTCCTCCATGGGTCGAATTCCTTCCAAGAGACTCATGTCAACTCAAGTTGGGAAGAGATTCCAAAGAACGCCACTTGTACAACAATTTCTAGTCTCCCACTTCCACCAAATCACATGTGGAAGCATCTTAGCTTCCCTAACTCCCTTGAGCACCCTCTTGAAGGCTATTTTTATCCCTGACATGTCATATATTTCATAGTTCAGACTTCAGGTCTGATTTGTGTCCTAGGTGTCATAGCATCTTCATCATTGTTGTCATAGAGCTAGGGAATCTAGCTGAAGTGTCCCACTAGCTCCAAATTACCTCTTCATCTTCCATGGGAGTTACTCTTCCTCTATATTTCGACCTTGGATGAGTCATGCCATAAATAATACCCTTTGTACTCCCCCAATTATGTTACCATTCACCTTGAATTTGAATTGGTGAGAAAATGATGCCAAGTGTAGTGGGGAAATCTAGCCATATGTGGGTCCCACTTCCTCCATGTGTCTTCATGATCAAATGCCACTTTGATTTTCACTTCTATATATTTATTTATCTCCTTTATTAGATATTTATTCCATTCTAATCTTCAAATGTCATTTATTATCCCCCTTATTCAAAATCCCAAAGCTTCCACCCCAAACCTAGGAAACTAGTAATTTTCCTCGGCAATTATTTTACCTTTAGCATCAATTTGACAAACTCTAATGAATGTGGCCAATTTTCTTAGGCCATTGTGACCCAATGCCAAATTTGGGACATGACAAATCCTCCCTTCCCAATATTTCTTGTCCTCAAGCAATTTCAAACATGGGTGTTGAAGAACGTGCTTTCTGTATAATTCTTTGAAGTTATCATTGAATTGCCCAATCTTGAGTCTTTGAGTTTCCATGAAGATTTTAGAGAGGAACCACCATGCTTGCTGCTACACTACTCTGATAAAAAATACTTTATTAAGTGGGAAATCCATCTCCCATACTGCTTCTTTCTCCAAATATTGAAACCATTGAGACTAAGAATTATCCCAGGGTCCCATTGCTTGTATTTCACTCCAACAATTATAAGTGTTCTCCAATTCATAGTTCCTAGATCCCATTTTCTTGTATGCATTCTTCCAAACATCATGAATACAAAATATATATCATCAAAGTACATAACAACATAATTAAAATGAACATCAAGAATATGCTTCATCTAAGAATCATGAAAGTGCTTATACCTCCAAGCAAGTAGACCACCATTTCCCAAGTGCATACAAGCATCAAGTAACCAATCAAATCTGTTCCAATGACATAGGTGAGGATCCCATGTCCTATCATGCAGCTCCAAAAGGATGTGATATGCATCAGAATATTCAACCATTTATTATTTCATCCAAGAACTAAATGAAGTTCCTCCAACATCAATTGAACTAAGCAAGGAGCAAGGAAAATCATGAGTCTTCAAGTGACTCAAGTGAACATCATAAGTGCATCCAAGAAGATATGTATCATCATAAAGTAAAACAATATGCCACTGCAAATGTAAATAATGAGGTGCTCTATTCATGTCATCATCAAAAGGAGAGGTAGGAGTTTCATACCCCTCATGTTGCACCATTAGAAAAAGCCTTTCACCCATTTTCATCCCCAATTGGTGTGGTTGAAAAAGTAGGGGGTGAGGAATTATGAACCAACCTTAAATCTTTACAACTCTTACCCATCAAAATATTTAATTCATATTCTCCATAATTGGTTGGTCCAACTATTGTGAGATCATGTGCCTCCTCCAAGTTGTTGTAGCTCTCCCCATAAGGCAACTCATAATCCATCTGAACAAAGACAAGTGCTTGTTCTTCTTCTTGTTTGAGTGTAGCATCTTCAAGCATCTGCATATTAACATGTACCTAATGTTCCACCATTACATTACGTTCCTCCTTTATGACATAAATTATTTCATCCATTTCCTTCTTTTTTAGTTTCTGTACAGCATCAAGGTATGTACTAAATGGTATACTTCTCTTGCATTCTGCACTCAAATCATTCCATTCTTTTGCTGTTGTAGTAAAATCCACATGAATATAAGGCTCTTCTTTGGGGATAATAAATTTAGGTGCAGTAGACCTTATTGTTCTCTGAAATTCATTTGCTCTATTATTGGGTCTAGTGATTGAGAAAGTATGCTCTCTCATAGGCTTCTTTTCCTCACCATGAAAATTGTTGCTACCTCCTACTACTATCCCTTTGCTTCCAAGTTGGCTACCCAACAATTCCAATCCTTTCATAAATTGTTTACCCATTTCTTCTATACTCATGGAAATTTTATTGAAACATGGTTTTAAGGTTGAAATAAGTTCCTCCTTATGCATTAATTTTTCATCCCCCTCTCTACCCATGGTTTCAATAAAAGACTATTTTTCTTCTACTACCTCTTCTTCAACAAAAAAATATTCCACTATTGTTTCAAAATGTGGTGGTTTATATGCTCTGATACCACTGTAATGTCCCTTGTTAGTAATTTTATTAAAATGACAATTTTTCACTTTTTTCCCCTAGTTCGACCTTTGACTAGTTTTGAGCTCTAGGTCTCCAAATTGCTCCAATTGCTCCCAAATATTATGAGAAGGTATATGGATGATGTTAGAACATAAATATGTGCTTCATGGGTGCTTTTGGACCTTTAAAATACTCTTGCAAATATTCTTTCAATTCTGGTCAATGTAGGTGATTTACTAGTTATTTCCCTTTGACTAGTATTGGTCTCTAGGT
Organism: Larix kaempferi; assembly: GCA_027924585.1. NCBI lineage: Eukaryota > Viridiplantae > Streptophyta > Pinopsida > Pinales > Pinaceae > Larix > Larix kaempferi. The sequence continues at coordinate 4,703,135 of BSBM01001287.1, forward strand.
CTCCCATTGGCTCCAAATTCTACCAAATATTCAGAGAAGGTGTATGAATGATATTAATAATTTAATATGATGTTAAATTATCATTTATAACCCTCCAAATACTTTTTCAAACTTTTTTAATGTTATGGACCAAGTATAGGAATTAACTAGTAATTTGGAGTTCAAATCCCCCAGTGTAGTTCTGAAAATGGCTTTCCAAATGCCTCCAAACCCACTTGAAATTCTGAAAATAGGTGGGGTGTTGATGTATATGTAACTTCGGAATGTATTTCACATATATGTATATTGTACTCCTATAGAGATGTTATTATTCCTCTATACGGAAGTGTCGTCATTTATATTGTAAGTGTCGTAACTTATACTTGATGGGTTATTAGACCACCTTGTTGGGGTCGGCCCTGTATAAGTCATGTGGGTCAAAGGGTTATTAGACCACCCTATTGGGGTTCGGACATGTGGGTCAAAGGGTTATTAGACCACCCTATTGGGGGTCGGCCCAGTCAGCATTATGTTATGTGGTTAAGTTTGAGCCTACATGAGTTAGGTAAAAAGGCAAGTCAAGTCAAGTATAAATAGAGTGTGGGAGGCACTCTATTTACTCACTCACTTCTCACTCATGCACTCAAGGAGGAGTGGCGCACTTATGGAGGAGGAGGATCTGTTGCTAGGTTATGTCTATCTCTCATGTTTGGTTTGTATCATTGCTCTATCTATCTCTGAGAAAGTTATTGGGGTTTTTCACCTTTATGGTTTTCCCCAAGTAAATCTTTGTGTCTCTTGTGTGCTTGCATTATTGTCTCCATGATTGATATGCTGTAGATATGCTGTACATGTTGTTCTCTCAGTTAAGATACTAGATCATATTGAAGTAAATTCAGAAAATTTAACATGGTATCAGAGCTAGCCTAAAAGAAGGCATGATATGGCATGTATGACACTTGTTGCACTTACGATGCTAGGGCTTGATATAGAAAAAACCAGTCATCGTAGCACTTTCGCTATAAATCTGTTTTGGAGAATTTTTCGGATCTGAAATTGTTACAGGACGAAGATTAAATCTCCAGGTACCTTGTGTCCAAAGGACAACCTCTAATTCGTTGTACTTTGTGATGTATGATCTGTGCAATATAGGGTTTCTGCCTCTTCCAGATCTGAGTCAAAATCAGGTGACCTTGGGAAAAAGGGCATAACGTGGGCTAGGAATATCCAAATGAAATTTTGTAAAAAGTGACAGGTAGTACACAGATAGTAATATCTCAAAAAACGTTTTCAGAGGCCTAATTTGAACTAGTGACACGTGGCACTCCATACAAGTTCGCTATTCTGTATTATCCCATAAACAGGTCATGTTGCGACACTTGGCATAACTCTCTCTCAGAGAATCCAATTGAGGTCAGACCTATCAGGATGGAAAGATAACAGGCCGAGATATCTTAGAAAAAGTTTTCAGAGGCCGAAGTTGAAACAGTGACACGTGGCACTCCGTACAATTTCGCTCTCCTGTATTATCCCAAAACAGGTCACGTTGCGACATTTGGCATAACTCTCTCTCAGAGAATCCAATTGAGGTCAGACCTGTCAGGATGGAAAGATAACAGGTCAGGATATCTCATGAAACTTTTTCAGACCCTGTGGATTAAAAGGTTCATATTTACATTAGAAACAATCAGGTACATATTTCTGTCAAAACAGAATTATTTTTGAGTACCTTCATTCATGGCTTCCGGAATTTAGGGCTTCGGAAAAAGTTGGAATTTTTGTAATCAGAGACCACGGCTGAATGCTACTCATCAAAATAAAAATTTAGAGACCAAAATCAGAATTTTTGGTTTAGCAGAAGGCCGGGCTTGATCAGACCCTAGTTCGGGACTTTGATGAGAAAAGTGGAAAATTAGGGCTTCTGTAAAAATGAGAATTTTTGAAATCTGTGACCACGGCTGGAAGCTCCTCAGAAAAATAGAAGCTTAGAGATTTGGATCAAACCTTTTGATTGGGAAGAATATTGGGCTTCATCAAACCCCAGTTCAAGGTCACGTCGAGTGAATCCGAAAGTTTCAAAGGCAAAATTGAGGAGTGAAACTTTGCAGTTTTCAAATTCTAAATATACTAGCTTGATCAGCTCATCAAGTTGCATATTTCTATCCTTTCAGAAGTTTGAAATTCAAAGCTTGAATTTTTGGGGTTTCTCTGACAAACCCATATCCAGCTCCAGGTCTAGTTCTTGCAAATCAAGTGGATTGGGTTAATCCCAGAAGAAAATGGATTGGTCACCTGCATAAGTAAAGAAGTTCCTGTTTCAGAGGGAGATAAGGCTAAGGCTTTACATAAGGAGATTACAAGCAATCTCGATAGGTATGACTCATCGAGGTATGTTTTGAGATTTGTTCTTGATTAAGTTTATGGTATGTTTGTCTTCATGTTATTACAGTTAGTACAATCTTGATTTTAGATTTGTCGTATCACCTTAATAAAATTTTGAATGCATGATAGAAAATATTCACTGATTAAGGTGTTGACACTTATGATTGTACTAATGCATTATGGTGTTGTATGAGGTTTATGTTGTCTACTAACATGAAAGGTACACCAAGAAAGACAAATCATGTTCTGGTCCAAGAACATATGATCATGATAACATGAGGACAAAGATTCATCCATTGTCATGGATCTCATAGAAGATCCATTTACGAGGTATGTATAACTTGGTTTTATAATGGCTAACCTATGAGATATACAGGTTACTAGCACAAGTCATTGAAGAAGAACAAGAAGACATCATGTGAGTATGTTAGACATAACTAACTAGCATGCTAATCCAGGTATGTTTTTCCTATATCAAGATAGAATCCTACCTTGGGTTAGGATCTTATACTGTTGTTGATAATTATTATTCCTGAAGAGTCATAGGTTTAAATAATCATGGTTGTATGCATATTATGTTTCTTACCATAATTGATGATATGACTAACCAGAAGAATCATGAAGGTATAGGTTTGAGTAATTACAGGTTTAGGCATGTTATGTTTCTTATGATTTGACTAACCTTAAGAATCCTACATAAACCTTGAATGCTAATGCTTATTATTTTCAGTTTGAAATGATCATGACTATACATGCTTGAGATTATTGTCTTTTTATAGTATACTAATGAATGTATGATTTTATATGAGATCACAAGGATAACAAAATCATGATACTAATAAGCATGCATAGGGACCAAGGATGAATGTAAGTTCAAGGACAGGTAATCCAGGAAGCAAAGATCAAGAGGGAGCACACTCCAGTTGTTCCTGCAAGAAAGCAAAGGAGCACAGTTCAGTAGTTTCTGCAAGGATGCAGATATTCAGAGGGATTTGATCATCTCTCTACATTCCACAACAGAAAGGTGTAGAAGAAGCTACTTCAGATTAGACTCCAACAGCTCCTGCAAGGAAGCAAAGACTCAGAGGGAGTCCACCCAACGAACAAACAAAGATAAGTATCTTAATCATCATTTCTTGCATATTTGTTTGTTTAAATAAAATTGTTCAATGATGTATATGCTCATGTTCCTAGACTTAGGATATGTATTGTGCATATTAGAATAGTTGCATTGATGAACAGTATACTACTAATATACATGGGTAAGTGGCCTATGGCACTGTACAACATTCCATTGCTACTTATCTAGAATGAAACCTCTTTGCTGACATGTTGGGAGTTGTGCACACTCTTAACAATGTTCTGGTAGAGATTGGAAGGCATCTAGAAAGTTACGGGATATGGATAAATGTTGTATTGAAGCATTGGCTAAGATAATTGCATGACTGTATGACATATTTCTTTATGTGTAAGAATTTGTTCTGAAAATTATGAGATGTTTCTAATCATGCAATTTAACTTGTTGTGTAGGAAATATCGTATGCCATCTCCTACAAAAGAAGAACTACAACATTTGTTCCAGCAACAAAGATATCTATTGAAGATATTGAAGATATTGAAGTTCCCAGGATCTGGGATGAAGAAATGAAATGCCATGATCCGTCGATCATGAAGAATGATGTTTGGGATGTAGTCCCAAGATGGGAAGGGAAGTTTGACTTCCAAATGGAACTATCAGATCAAGCATGTTGCAGATGGCAGAATTGAGAAAGATAAAATTGATGAAATAGAAGATGCACCAGATGGATTTCAAGACAGCATGATGTAGTCATATATGTGTGCAGAACTTGATATGGTAGGATAGACAGCTTTCTATCCAGCTTGGGATTTACCAAAAATAAAGCGGATTCCAACCTTTTCTACAAGGTTGAGGAAGGCAATCCAGCGATACTACTATTTGGATGACCTGTTTGTATCAGGTGAGGATAGATTGATTGCCGACACGCAACGGAAACTTGTTGCCGAGTTCGAGTTGAGGAACTTAGGGATGATGCACTATTTGTTTTTTGGCATGGAGGTGTGGCAGAGTGCAGATGGAATCTTCCTTGGACAAGGGAAGTATGCAGTAGAGATCCCGAAGAGGTTCGGGATGATGGATTGCAAGGCCATGGCCACACCTATGGCATCGAATCTGAAGCTTCTATGTGATGCTTCATCTGAGATGGTTGATGTCTCTATGTATCGTTAGATGATTGGGTCATTGATGTACCTGACGAACACAAGACCAGACATTTGCTTTGCTGTGAACACATTGAGCCAGTTCCTAACGGATCCGAGGAGTGTTCACCTGGTTGCTGTAAAGCATGTTCTGAGGTACCTGAAGGGTATAGTGGATTATGGACTCAGGTATGAGGTGGATCAAAAGTTTAACCTACAGGGTTATGTTGATTCAGATTGGGTTGGCAGTGCTGCAGATAGGAAGAGCACATCTGGGTGTTGCTTCAGTATGGGATCAGGTGTGATCTCTTGGTTTAGAAGGAAGCAGTCCTGCGTAGCACTGAGTACAACTGAGGTAGAGTATGTTGCAGCATGTTCATCTAGTTGTGAGGCAGTATGGCTACGAAAGCTACTGTCTGAGTTATTTGATCTCCTGTTGGATGCTACTAGTATCATTTGTGATAACCAGAGTTGTGTGAAGCTATCCGAGAACCCTGTGTTTCATGACAGGTCGAAACACATAGAGATCAAATATCACTATATCAGGGATATGGTGCAGAGAGGAGCTGTGAAGCTCCTGTATGTTGCGATGGACGAGCAGATTGCAGATGTGCTGACGAAGCCACTAGCCAAGGTGAAGTTCGAGTACTTCAGAGAGAGGCTTGGCATTCTTCATATCGAGGACACTTCTAGGAAGAAGTGATGGACACTTTTGCTGAAGCCATTCCAAGCATGTTGGAAGGAGGATCCTTCACATGGCTGTGGATGTAAGCGCTGGATGATGAGCATCAGGATGATGTTCTGGTTTCTGTTTGGATATGATCAGTTGGATCATTTTTATGTATGTATGTACGCATCATGTTGGATGCTGGATATGATCAGTTGGATCATTTATATGTACGCATCATGTTGGATGCTTGGACCATGTATATGTATATGTATCAGGTGGATACATTGTATGATCAGGTGGATCATGTATGGTGATATGTATCATGTATTTGTATCAGGTGGATACATTGTATGATCAGGAGGATCGTGTATGATGATATGTATCAGGTAGATACTTGGTATGCATCAGGTAGATGCATTGATGATCAGGTGGATCATGCAGCAGGATGTTGCAGTGATGATCAGGATGATCATGGATGATGAGCTTCAGGATGTTGCTCCAGATGACATGCAGCAGGATGTTGCAGTGATGATCAGGATGATCATGGATGATGAGCTTCAGGATGTTGCTCCAGATGACATGCAGCAGGACGTTGCAGTGATGATGATCAGGATGATCATGTGTACATCAGGTTGATGTATGGTGAGTATCAGGATGATACTTTGTGGCCGTGGATCAGGTTGTGTAGAGGAGCATGTCTGGGAGATCCTATAGGTCAGAGTTGTATACCCATAACAGCCTGGGATGCTCTTTCGAGACATTGCTCTGGGAGGACATGTAATTTGTGCCCTGGGAGATCTTTTAGGTCAGAGTTGTGTACCCGTAACATCCTGGGATTCTCTTGCGAGGTTTTGTCCTATGGCATGTAATTTGGGCCCTGGGATATTTCAGGTCGAATTTGTGTACCCGTAACATCCTGAGATGCTCTTTCGAGGTTTTGCCATGACCACATGTAATTTGTGCCCTGGGAGATTTCAGGTCGAAGTTGTGTACCCGTAACATCCTGAGATGCTCTTGCTAGGTTTTGTGGTGACCACATGTAATTTGTGCCTTGGTAGATCCTTCAGGTTGGAGTTATGTACCCGTAACATCCTGGGATGCTCTTTCGAGGTTTTGTGGTGTGGTCACATGTAATAGCGCCCTGGGAGATCCTACAGGTCGGAGTTGTGTACCCATAACATCCTAGGATGCTCTTTCAAGGTTTTGTGACGCACGTAATAAGTCCTGAGGAATCCACAGTATGGCCAGTGATGATGAAGACCTACAGGTGGTGGGCCTACATCCAGTATGCAAAAGGGCTGGCTCTGTAGAACTTCCTATGACGAGTAGATTCAGAGATTGATTGAGATAGCAGCAGCAGTGATGATGATGATGACTCGATGACGATTATCCAGTGACGATGATCCAGATAAGATGACTTGTGCTAGAAGAACTATGCTGAGAAATACCTTCCTAGTTAAGAGGGAGTGTTGATGTATATGTAACTTCGGAATGTATTTCACATATATGTATATTGTACTCCTATAGAGATGTTATTATTCCTCTATACGGAAGTTTCGTCATTTATATTGTAAGTGTCGTAACTTATACTTGATGGGTTATTAGACCACCTTGTTGGGGTCGGCCTTGTATAAGTCATGTGGGTCAAAGGGTTATTAGACCACCCTATTGGGGGTCGGCCATGTGGTTCAAAGGGTTATTAGACCACCCTATTGGGGGTCGGCCCAGTCAGCATTATGTTATGTGGTTAAGTTCGAGCCTACATGATTTAGGTAAAAGGGAAATTCAAGTCAAGTATAAATAGAGTGCGGGAGGCACTCTATTTACTCACTCACTTCTCACTCATGCACTCAAGGAGGAGTGGCGCACTTATGGAGGAGGAGGATCTGCTGCTAGGTTATGTCTATCTCTCATGTTTGGGTTGTATCATTGCTCTATCTATCTCTGAGGAAGTTATTGGGGTTTTTCACCTTTATGGTTTTCCCCAAGTAAATCTTTGTGTCTCTTGTGTGCTTGCATTATTGTCTCCATGATTGATATGCTGTAGATATGCTGTACATGTTGTTCTCTCAGTTAAGATCCTAGATCATATTGAAGTAAATTCAGAAAATTTAACATGGGGAATGTCTCAGGTATTTTATTAAGGTTCCATATGGACCATTAATCAATTATTAGACATGTTCCAACCCTCTTCCAAACAACAGCAAAAATCACCAATTCAGCCCTTGGGGAAATGGCACTATTTCTTCTCCCAATGCAACTAAAATGTGTAAAAATACTTCAAATGCTTAAGTACAGTACATGAAACTTGTAAAATATATCCATGGAAGTCTATTAATCACAAATGATTAGAGAATCATCCATTCATTCGAAATCATCAGCATTATAATGATATACATCAATGTAGTGGGGAAATGACATTGTTCTTCCATTAAAAATGAGATTTACACATTTCTACTTGGAATTTCGACCTGAAACTTTATGGAGATGAAGAATAGAGTATTTAATTCATATTAAAAAATAAATGGTGCATTAGAATCTCCCCCAAAGTTTACAATAGCTCACCAAAAACGCCCTCCCTCAAGGATCAAGAATATGCCATCAAAACTGGAAATGGTTGAAGGAGTGAGCTATTAGGATTTTCCTATACTCCATCCTAGTTCTACTAGCTTCTCATTCATTTTAATTTTTCATTCTTTTAGGTTTTGCATGCATTCTAGGGTTTTCATGCGATGTTGCATGCATCCCAGTCATCAGTCCCAGCACCTAGCCCTTAGTGAGCTAGCCCCGGGAGCTTCTTCCTGATCATTTTCAGCCCTTCTAGTCCCTATTGCACCCTCCTTCATCTACTTCTTGTGAGAGGCACACTTCTTCACCTACCAGTCCATTTTAGTTCAGTTAACTGAGTTCTCTCCCTGATTTTAGGCTTAACTCACTCTTAACTGATCTTATCACTCTGATGGACCTCTACTGTGACTAGATAGCCTGTTCTGACTCCAGTTAGCTCCATCTGTGCCCTCCACTGAGCCTCCTTCACTACATTAGTGCTTCCATGTGCCAGTTACACCAATCACACTCAGTTAGACTCAGCTTGACTCCTGGTTGACCATTACTTGTGCATTGATGACTTCACTGATGAGAAGGTGGAATCCTAGTTATGCTTTGATGACTCTCCACTGATTATGGATCTATGCATGAAGGCTAATTCGAATCACACCTAGTGTATTCGAATCCTGAGCATTGTATATTTATTGTTTTACTATTCAGATTAATGTAACATATGTAATTATTCTGCCTCTATCTGAGCTCCTTTGGATTTGTGTTCTACTACTCTATTCTTCTTCTATTATTCCTAAATTATTTCATTGTGAGGTTTACATCATCTCTTTGGATCTACTGTGAGCATTTTCACATGGTATCAAAGCCATTTGAGAGTATATTCTACCTCCATTCTTGAGATTTTTTTGCAAGTATTTCGAAGATTCCAGCAGTATCAACAGTTCATTTTTGCACTCGTTCCAGCAGTCAAGATGAGCAATTCGAATAGTTCTTCCTCTCCTATGATCCTCACTCATTTCAATTAATTTGAATGGAAGAGTGACATGAAAGTACAATTGAAGTCAAGAGGGTTTTCTAGAATGGTTTATGAAAAAAATACCATACCACATTCTACTGTAGAGAGAACCAAGTTTCTAAATAAAATGGATGAAGCCTTTGGTTTCATATGCATTCATATGTCTAAAGATCTGTTGTTTCATGTTGAAGGATTGAAGTCTCCAAGTGAGTTATGGACAAAATTGGAGAGTCTTTTTGGCAAACCAGATGGCCTAAGAGGCCACATTCTCGAAAATGAATTGGTTTCCCTACAACCTGACAATTTCGAAAGCATTCAAGAATTCTTCTCCAAATTTCAGAAATTAGTTTTACAGTGCAAGCATTGTGGCATCACTAAAAGTGATGAACAATTGGTACTCTACATATTGAGAAAACTTGGATCTCAATTTTTTGTCTTGTATCTACCTTCCATTCTGGGTGAATGTCAATCCCTGGATGGAAGTTTCCCACCTTAATAGACTTTACTGTAGCTCTCATTCAAGAAGAGGACAAATTGATTCAAATGGTTGCCATCAAGGCCTCCAAAGATCTAGCTCTTCTAGTTGGAGAAGCAAGTGGAGCGAATACAAAAGGGAGGCAAAAAGACAAGGACAAGAAGCCATCTAAATCCAAGAAAGACAAACAGAAGAGACCTTCATGTTCCTATTGCAACAGAGGAAACCATCATGAGAAAGCTTGCATGCATAAGAAAATAGACCTACTTACCAAGCTTCTTGAATAGAACAAAATTGCTATTCAACAAGATGCAAAGATGTATGATTCTGGAAGTGGATCTGATGGTCATGGGGATTTCCATGGATTGATGATTGGTTTTTCAAAATCCAAATCCCTCCTCATAGATTCTGGAGCCTCCAATCACATGGTTGCCTCTGAAGAATAATTTTCTTCTTTAGATCTCATTGATGGGCCTACTATTCACATGGGAGACAACTCTCAAATTGCTGCCAAAGGGTTGGGTATAGTACGAATGGAGCATGGAAAGTTCAAAAATGTTCTATTCATTCCCTCCTTGACAACAAACTTGTTATCTGTATATCAGGGGACTCACACCAGATCACCTAAAGAGGTGACTTTTGGTCTCGAAACAATTGAGATTACAGAGATTGCTATATCCGTGTCCGGATATACTCAGTGATTATTCAAGCGAATAATCCTCCAATGGAAAATAACTCCATTTGATAAAATAATAATATCTAATTGATGATGATAAATTACAAAGGATATGGTTTCCTTAAATATGGCTTGGCCATCACATATTGAAGAGACACTTCTCTTCGTAAACTATATTTTAATATTATTAACTACTATTAGGAATAGTTACCTATTTATTACTTTTTTTGTTGTAGCATTGCCACTCTCTTAGAGAGGCTTTGTCCTCAAAGCCTTATAATTTTGTCGCACTGTTCTTTGCAATGTCATGGCCGCTAAAACATGTCGATATGAACTCCTAAGTGTAGAGCATAAATTCCGATATGTGGACGGATCAATCCATCCCAAATTGATTTGTTGTGGACTGATGGGATTCCCTACTGATGTGTCGTCAGGAGATTTGATCACATTAGTACCATTATCTTTCGACATTTCCCACTTTTTAAAATATCAGTTTTTATGGTTGGGGTGTCGATAGGGAACTTTCGCGATATCATTTTCATTTACGAATGTCGCCTTTAGAGCATTGATTTGAGTTGGAAGTTCTATTTTCGTCTCTTGAGGATTTAATTTTTTGTTATGTATCTTTTCCCACTTGTTTTCTAACTGCCCATTATCATTTTGAAACTTCTTAATCAATTCGACTTGCAATTTCCTGTCATCTTCAGATGTCTTAAGTTGTTCCTTAAGATCTTCATTATGACTTATGATACAACTATTTTCTTCCTGCTTTTCTAGAAGTTTCCCTCCAATGTCGTCCATAGATTGTTCTATCTTCCGGCTATTTTTCAACTTCTTAATTTTTGTGACTAGTATCTTGTTATGATTTCTTAGTCTAAAAATTTCTTCAGCATTGTTCGATAATGCTTTATTACTCTTCGCGATCTCAGACTTATGTTTCTTTTTAGAGTCGTCATTTTGTTGTTGAAGAACTTTAATCTGTTGTCGACACTGGCCGACCTCTGATTCTTGACTTTCTAATTTATGTCGTAACTGCATTAGTTCTTCATATTTGTCACTAACGATTTTGTTCAAGCGTATTATTTCTGCTTCGTAATTATTTATTTCCTTTTTTATATCTTGATTTTTCAACCTCTGATTGAAATCACTCTCATCTTTTAATTCCTTGACTTGCGCACATAATTTTTCTATGTGATTTTTCTGGTTGGACATTGTTTGTTCATTGAACCGTTCTTGTATCTTATGTAGTTCAATCTTTATTTTTGATCATGTATTAATGTCTCGTAATTCTTCATTGTCTTTTCGATAGCGCTTTAACTTGGCTTCTAATTTCTCTCGGAAATCGGCTTCCATGGTTTCTGTCTTCTTCGACGGTGGAATGATCTTCTTTGATTTCTTTGATGAGTCTTTCTTAAATTTGGTAGTCCTTGTCGTTAACGTGTCTCGACTTCTTGATGAGCCTTCCTTTACTTTGACTTCTTCAACAATAAATGATTGTCCTTGTCTTGATTTCTTCGATGATAAGTGTTCTTCGACTTCTTTGATAATAAGGAGTCTTGCTTGGACTTTGTCTTTAATGTCTTCTTTGACTTGAATTTGTTTTGTTTCTTCAAACAATTCTTATTTCAAAAGAATTGATTTTTTTTTTCTTTGATAATAATAATTATTATTAAAATTTAATAATAATATTATTATTAATATTTTGGTTTGAAAGTATGATATAGTATAATAATAATAAATTATTATTATTATATATATATTTTTTTTAAATCCAAATATTTAAATTATTATAATAATATATTATAATAATTTAAATTTTTTTTTTTTGGCTTTGGAAATTAGGGTTTGAAGGAGCCTAAATGGTTGCCAAATGCAAGAGGGCGAGGATGGAGTTGCAGGCAGTGGTGGAATGCTGACGTGGCAGAGGTGAAATTGACGACGTGATTGCATAGGTGAAGTGCAGGGGTGAGGTGTTAGGATGAGGAGAGGTGGTGACTGGCGGAAGGGTAGGATAAAGGGGTTGCAGGGCTGCGGGAGTGATGGAGAAGCACTGAGAGAGTGGAAGGTCGAGCGAGTGGTGAAAGCGCAGGTGAAGGGGGGAGGGTGGTTGACTGGAAGAGGGAGGTGGCTCGTGCATTAGAGAGATGCTGAGGAGGGAGAAGTTGCATGCGTGTGGGATGCTAGCGTGGGAGAGGTGAAAACGACGTCGTAGAAGTGGAGGCGCAGTGTAGGGTAGTTGCAGCGATGAGCAAAATGAGGGCACAGTGGACGAGGGAAGGAGGGAGGCAGTCACAGAACACAGGAACGAGGGTGGAAGGGAGAAATACGGTGGGGTTGGCGGGGAGAAAGGTGGTGAGGTTGGCAAGGGATATTCAGGTTTATGCGTGAAGGAGGAGCGGTGTTTGGGGAGATGTTGGAGTAGGTGGGAGAGGCAGCGCAGGAGGGCTGTCGCAGTGGAGGGGAAGAAGAAAACAACGTGGGGAGAATGGCGCAGGGGTGGAGGGGAGTAGTGGAAGAAGGAGGTGGGAGCGAAGGTAGGAGCGTGGCAAGTAGGATGGGAATATGAAGTGGAGAGGATGGAAAAAGGTAGAGAGCATGTAGAAGAGAGTGCAGGTTGGTGAATGAAGAGAATGGAGAGTGATTGCAACAGGTGTTTTCAGAAAATCTGATTTTGTTGGCCACAGGCCTAGTTTCAGAGAAACTCTGATAGTATTGGTTAAAAACCAGAATTAGTGAGGCCCAAGGAAGGGCTGGCTCTGATACCAATGCTATATCCGTGTCCGGATATACTCAGTGATTATTCAAGCGAATAATCCTCCAATGGAAAATAACTCCATTTGATCAAATAATCATATATAATTGATGATGATAAATTACAAAGGATATGGTTGCCTTAAATATGGCTTGGCCATCACATATTGAAGAGACACTTCTCTTCATAAACTATATTTTAATATTATTAACTACTATTAGGAATAGTTACCTATTTATTACTTTTTTTGTTGTAGCAGAGATCTCCACTGGGAAGAGTATAGCAAAAGGGTTTGCAAATCATGCCTCCAAGGCATATGAGTTCTCTCATTTTCTACCCTTCTTTCTTCCTACTTCCTCTGAATCTGATGAAGATTTGAATGACTCTTCCTTTGATGAAGACATTGAACAAGATCTTGATGTTGAGATCAAAGTTCAAGAAGTTTTAGATCCAGAACCAACACATGTTCTCAATCCAGATTCAAGGCCTATATGGGCTCACACAGTCCTTGCAACTACTGAGAACACAGTTGAGGATTCATCTGTTCATAGAACTACCAGACTTCAGCATCATGCCAACCTTGCATTATGCCATCTAACTCTCCATGAGAGATGCTACATGATGATGGGGTTCTCTCTTCCATCCCTTGGGAAGAATGCTCATGTTCCATTCGCTCCAGTTATATAAAGAATTCCTAAGAGACTTGCTTCGATCAATACATCCTCTACACAGTGGAAGGCACATCAGAAGACCAGATCTACATCTAGCACCTATTTTGGCATCCTACAGGGGATTAGCTTGTCAATTTTTTTGCATAAGTTTTCACTGATGAAACCTTCTTTCTTTTCTTCTTAGTGTGATGGTTCTTTGAGTTATTTACTGTTCTTTTGAGGGGGGGTATTTTTCCCATGAGGTTTTCCCCATTTCCTCGATTTATGGACAGTTCTTTACTTTTCGATCATCTCTTTGATTGTATGGGTGACCTTTGGTCCTAATTACCAGGGCCCAAGATGGATTAAGGGGGGGTGTCAGGATTTTCATATACTCCAACCTAGTCCTACTTGTTAATTTTTCAGCATTAACTTAACTAATCTAGGATCTTTACTGAGAGAATAACATGTACAACATATCAATCATATCTATCATAGAAATCATGTCAATCATATCAAGAAGTAAACAGAAGAGATAATCAACACACATAGTTTCCGTGGGGAAAACCCTAAGGTGAAAAACCCCACAACTTCCTCAGAGATAGATAGAGCAAAATAGTACAACCCAAGTACAGAGATAGTCTTCTCCTTATTGCTGATCCTCCTCCTCGCATGTGCACCACTTTTCAAGTGATAGATGAGTGAGTAATGAGATGAATAAAATAGAGATCGCGAGATCTCTATTTATACTTGTCCTGACCCCCCTAAAAACTAGTGGGGCCAACTTGTCCTCTTTAGTCTAATAACCCCAAGTTAATTTAATTCTGGTCGACCCCTTACAAGGTGGTCTAATAACCCATCGGCAAGTTAACACACTTGCGACACTTGTCAATACAAATGAAAACACTTCCTTAAAGAGGAATATAACATCTCTGAAGGAGTACAATAAATATGTATGAAATACATAGATGTAATACATTTTGAAGTTACATATACATCAACACTCCCTCTTAACTAGGAAGGTATTTCTCGACACAGATCATCTAGCACAATCTTCTTCTCGGATCATCATCAACTAATCATCGTACTCGAATCATCATCATCGTCACAGCTGCTGCTATCTCAATCAATCTCTGAATCTACTCGTCATAGGAAGTTCTACAGAGCTAGTCCTTTTTCATACTGGATGTAGGCCCACCACCTGCAGGTCTTCATCATCACTAGCCACACTGTGGAATTCTCAGGACTTATTATGTGCGTCACAATGCCTCGAAAGAGTATCCCAGGACCATTTATGTGCCAAAGCACAATTGGCAAGATCTCCCAAGTCCACTTACATGTGATTGTCACAAAACCTTAAAAGAGTGTCACAGGAACGTTTATGTGCATAGCACGATCGACAAGAAATCTAAAGAGCATCCCAGGAACATTTATGTGCTGCAGCACGACTGGCAAGATCTCCAGGACTGATTACATGTGACCCTCCACCACAAAACCTTAAAAGAGTGTCCCAGGAACGTTTATGTGCATAGCATGATCGAAAATAACTCTAAAGAGCATCTGAGGCCTTTTTCATCCTGTCCATATCTCCAGGACTTATTACATGTGGTCATGGAAAAACCTCGCAAGAGTATCCCAGGAACATTTATGTGTCGCAGCATGACCGGCAAGATCTGCCAGGGCGCTATTATATGTGTTAACACCTAAAAAGTGCTCACTAGCTCATTCCCTTACTCACATGACCCATTTGTCCACTTTTCCACCATCTGAGCATCTGAAACCAACAAAAGGTCACCAAAAGACCTTAGTACACCCCTTTTTCCATTAAAAAAGATTATTTTTCCAAGAAAATCATAAAAAACCCTCAAAAAGGGTCCAAATTCCCAAAAATATTAAAAAGGGAATTAAAATATTATTTTTATTCAAAAAAGGAAAAAGGAGGGAAAAGTACCTAAACCATGTTGGTCAATACCATTTGGTTTCCACAAAACCACAAATGGTATTTCCCACCACCAAAACCTATAAAAAGGTGGTAGGGGCTTCTCATTTCACATCCATCCATTATCTCATCCTTATGCTGCTGAAATCTCCCTTGAGCATTTTAGCCATTGCAAACCATATTGGAGAAGAGACCATTGGAGATTGGAGTTGCTCATCCTTGGAGCCATTCAACCTCATCATTAGAGGTATTGATTCCGCAAGCACTTGCTTGCCCCATTCTTTCAATACAAATTCATTATTTTACATTATCTTGTTCTTGATTTTAAATTATTTTTGTTATTTGCTTAATATCTTTGCATAGATCCATGGTTAGGCTTGTTTAATTAGTTTATTGTTATTTATTTCCATTGAAACTGCTGCTACTAGTTAGCAGGTGCCCATAGCACTAAGCCTGGTTGCAAAACCGGGCCAACAGTTTTTGGCGACTCCGCTGGGTTTTGAACAATAGATCTCTAGTTTTGCTTTTAATGTTAGTTTTTTATGAGTTTTTAACCTTTAGATCCATAGATCTGCCATCTTAGACAGCAGATCCATTGCTGCTCTGAGTTTTGGCCCCATTAACAGCCCGGAATTCTCAATTTTCGGGTTCATTTTTCGGTTTCCGTGCACGGCTTTCACCTCGCGGCTTTTAGCCTGACAGTCGCGCGGTCCATCGCGGCTTTCGGCCTTTTTTCCGCGCGGTCCATCGCGGCTTTCGTCCTTTTTTCCGCGCGGTCCATCGCGGCCTTTGACCTTTTTTCCGCGCGGTTCACCGTGGCTTCGCGGCCTATTTGCGCGCTGCACATTGCGGCTTCGCGGACTTTTTCCGTGCTGCACATCGCGACTGTGTGCCCAAATCCCGCGCGGTCCATCGCGACTGTGCGACAGAAACCCGCGCGGTCCATCGTGGCTTTTCTGTCAAAACCCGCGCGGCTGAATTTTTCATTTGGCCATCCCGATTTTGAAAAAAAAAAAATTTTACTGTACTTTCTGCCCATAGCCGTTTTTTACAGTATTAAAATCTGCATATTTTACAGCTTTGAAAAAATTTCTACTATTTAAAAAAGCATATCTAGAAGTCTTTTTAAAAATTTTCAAGAAAGTGAAAGAAAGACTCCTTTTGCATTTTTATCTAGATTAAAGTTTTTTCCTGTTTACTTCTTTAAAATCTTGCCCTAAGCAATTTACTTGAAAAAAGAAATCCATTTATTTCTTTTAAAGAAGTCTATTATTTGCTTTCAGAAATCCAAAGATTCTTTGTTTTTTGAGTTAATTTTTGAAAAGCATTTGAATTCCATTTAGTAAAAAAAAAAAAAAAAAAAAAAAAAAAGTCATAAAGATTTGCTTTTTATTTTCGAAAAATCCTTTATTTTTTGAAAATTTCCTGTAAAGCATTTAATTTTTTCAAGTTCACTTTACAATACCTCACGTGCACTCACTCGATCACTTAATTGAATTAAGCCTTAAAACGTACCCTAATTTCAACACACTTTTAACCCCACTTGGGGAACACTAAAAGAATTCTTGTAGCTAGGTAGTATTGGGGGGATAGGTGTTCCAATAACACCCCTCAGTTCTTACATCTGAGACATAGAAGTTGTCCAATTAGGGAGCTAAAATCTCTTAGTACTTTTTGGCGCGGTCACAACCGGTTTGTGGGAAGGCCTCTCCCTTAGGAGGGTTGAAGTCGCGAGGATGGTTCCGGAAGCCTGAGTGGAATACCGAAATCCATTCAGTAACCGAAGGGCTACCATTCGCAGTTCTCGGGATATCCCTGTATTGGGATATTGCGATCAAAGGACCAAACGGCAGATTTACCTTTTTTCGACGCGTCATGAACGGAGTATCCTAGTAGCCTGTCTTTAGGATTGATTACCCGGTGTCCCTCCCGGTAGGGGGATATCTAGCCGTTGTATCAACATTCATATTGTCTGACTTGGATTTCATCACCTTGCAGAGGATATCGTGTGTTTGAGTCACAATACTTTTAGTTAGGTGTTTTCATGATTCAACCCACCCTTGGTCTAGTTACACCTATTTTTTATAGAAGCCGTTTGCATGTTGGTATTCTGACCAGTTGTTGCAGTCCTCCACTTATTGTAGCACAACTGCTAGAATAAGTGCCTTTTTTGAGGTTGATTTTTTGGCCTGAGAGCCTTCTTTTTCACTCCCCTTCTTGCACCCTTGGTTGCATTAGGGTTTTGAGTCTTTTATATATATATCACCACCTGATACTTAAACAAATTTTTTACAAAAACTTAATTCTCACCATTGAGAATTTTAGACGCTCCCGTCGTCTACAGGGTGAACTCCATATCCTGCGAGTCTATCTTGACGACCTCACAGCTCGTTCCCGAAAATGATTAGACCACCTTAACGACCTCCGGCAAGTTTTCCTGCGTTGTCGCAAATATAAAATCCGCTTGAAACCACACAAGTGTGTCTTTTGCGTCCCAGCAGGCCGCTTATTAGGTTTCATTGTTTCCCAAGATGGAATTACTGTCGATCCCCTGAAAGTCAAAGCCATCTTAGAACTTCCGCCTCCTCGCATGCTTCAGCAACTCCAAAGTCTACAGGGGCGGTCCAATTTCCTTAGGTGCTTCGTTCCTGACTATGCAACCAAAGTTCACGGTTTCTTACGCTTACTCCGTACCCACATACCCTTTGTTTGGGATGAGAAAGCAGACACGGCATTCGAAGACCTCAAGAAAACTCTCACACAAGCCCCCTTGATATCCCCACCGGATTTCTCTCAAGACTTCACCCTTTATGTCTCGGCATCCGAACATGCTGTGTCCGGAGTTTTGGTCCAAGAAGATGCCTCACACCGAGAGCATGTGATTTATTACGTCAGCCAGACCTTGTCTGGACCACCTCTGCATTACCCATATGAGGAAAGATTAGCCCTAGCTGTAGTCTTTTCCGTACAAAAATTGCGACACTACATCCTACTCAGTCATACCACGGTCGTGGCCGACTCCAACCCCATGGTCTATCTCCTCACCCGGCGGCTCCTACAAGGTCGTGTTGCTAAATGGGTCATTATCCTCCAGGAATATGACCTCACTTTCAAAACTCCCAAAAGCACTAAAGCCCTCGCGCTCACTCACCTCATCACTGACCTCCCATCCTATTCAACATCACCCATTATCCAAACGAACCTGATTGACGAGCATATCTTCATCATTTCGTCTGACGACCCTTGGTACGGAGACATTTTGACTTACCTTCGTACGCAAAAATTTCGACCACACATCGATCGTGATGGACGCCGTCGCATACGACACCACGCCCCCCGATACCTCCTGATAGGGGATGTACTTTACCGACGCAGCGTTGATACCATCCTACGCCGCTGTCTATCCCATAGTGAAGCAGAACAAGTCCTCAATGATTGTCACAGCGGTGCCTGCGGAGGCCATTTCTCCGGCATGGCAACCGCCCAGAAAATCATTCGGGCAGGTTATTTTTGGCCATCATTGTTTACTGATTGCATCACCACAGTCAAGCATTTCCAGAACTGCCAACTATTTTCCCCCAAAGCAAGAACCCCCCCCCGCCCCCCTTCATCCAGTCATCACCGTTGGACCATTCTGCAAATGGGCCATCGACTTCCTCGAATGCAACCCCACGTCAGCCGGCGGTCACAAACACATCGTTGTGGCTGTAGATTATTTCACCAAGTGGGCAGAAGCCATGCCGACGTATAATTGCAAAGACGACACTGCAGCACGTTTTTTCTTCAACCATGTTATCGCTCGTTTCGGAGTACCACAGCAGCTAGCCTCTGACCACGGCTCTCACTTCAAAGATGCCGTCTGGAAGGAATTATCAACCATGTTGAAATTTGAACACCATTTCTCCTCTGCTTACTATCCCCAAGGAAATGGCCAAGTCGAAGCGATCAATAAAATTTTGAAAACCATTCTCCAACGCACTGTAGACAAGCACAAATCCAATTGGCACCACATGCTTTTCCCGGCACTATGGGCCTACCGCACCTCAACCAAAACCGCCACCGGTTTCACCCCTTTCCATTTAGTTCACGGTGTCGAATCCGTCCTCCCTATTGAGTGCCAAATCCCAGCCTTACATATCGCCGTTGAACTCCTACCAGACACTTCCCCGATCGAGCAACGTTTACTACTCCTAGAGCAGGCCGATGAAGATCGGTGCACAGCCATTCAAAACATGGAAGCAGCTAAACAACGATCGAAACTAAGTTACGACAAACACGTCCACCCGAGAACCTTTTCTGAGGGAGACCTTGTCCTTGCTTACGATCAAGCTCATGATAAAACCGGGAAGGGAAAGTTCGTGTCTATGTGGAAAGGTCCCTATATCATACACACCTGCCTTGGGCAAGGGGCATACATTCTGACCGATTAAGAAGGAAATCCCCTACGCAACCCACGCAACGGGTTGTACCTTAAAAGATTTTACCCATAGAAAATCTGATGGACACCATCGTCCATTTTAGTATAGGCATACTTTCTTTGTTCACAAAAAATTCAAAAAACCTAAATATTTGTTTTTCTCTGCATGACCACAGATGGAGCCTTTTTCACTCTGCCATGTCGGTTTCGCTGATGGTGCAAGCCGTTGGTCTCCCAATCTCGCCTCTGCAGCTTGGGTAATATACTCCCCGTCACATAAGTTAATTCACATTGACGGAGTATGTTTAGGAGCCGCTACTAATAATCAAGTTGAATATGATGCCGTGACCGGTCTCCTGGCCGCTGCTCTCCAAATGAGCATACGTCACCTCAACGTTTACTTGGACTCACAACTCCTAGTTTCCCAGCTCAACAATGATTACCAGGTACGCGATCCCTGTCTTTGCAGAAAATTCCTGTGCACTAAACAAATGGTTAGACAGTTTGAATCCATTTCATTCACACATGTCCCAAGACACCTCAATAGTGTAGCAGATAATATGGCCAACAATGTCCTCGACTGGCACACCAATCACATCATGTCATATCCATAAACAAAATGCATCCACGTGCATAACATGAACCTCCACGGGCATAAAACAAATGAACAAAATGCACCCATGTGCATCACATGTGCCTCCACGGGCATAAAACAAACAACCAAATACTGCATCCACGTGCATAACATGTGCCTCCACGGGCATATACAAAAGACAAAGGTGCATCCACGTGCATACACGACAATATATCCAAATATATATCCACACATATATATAAATCAAATAGTCAACATGTCATAAGTGCCCTCAGCACCCGATATACAAAAAATACATCTGTCATACAAAAAATGCTTCCCCATATGCTCATCAGCATTTGGGGGCAGATACAGTATCGTCTACTCAGCTGGATCCCGAGGATCCTCAGGCTCCTCCTCCGGCTCCTCCTCCGAATCCTCCTCCGCTGGCCCCGCCGGGCCATGACGAGCCCGAACTCTCTGCTCTACCGGCCCCGCTGGATCGTTCCGCAGACGTATCCTCCCCTGAGCCGGCCCTGCTGGATCATCCCGGTGCCTCACCACGAACACCGCTGTCCTCAATAGGAGCGACTGCCACTCAGGCGGCGCACCGAAACAACCCTGCAAAATACCCCGATCCAGGTCTCTCCAACCATCCTCGGGAAGCCCAGCTAGGATCTCGACAAAAGTCTGTCGGACACCATCTATGGCGTCATCACGAGGGCCAACCCCTCGCCCACGAGCTGCAAATCCTCCACCACGCGGAGGAGGTACAGGTACAGGTGGATGGGCGACCACCATCGCCCGCCCCTGCCGAGCCACGTAGTGAGGCGGTGGCACTGGACCCACATCTGCACAAAGCAAGTAAGCCATCACATACTATAGAACAATAATCATCAATGATAAATCATACAGCATATGATATAATATCAAATAAAACACAAACATACGAGGCTCACTCGGAAGACCAGCACGAATGGGTACCCGTGGCCGCAAGGTCGGCACCCGCTCGAAGAAAAAACAGCATAAAAACGAGGCATAACAAAACTCGCCTCCCTCTCTAATGGCCTTGTCCAGATCTCTCCGGACACTAGCCAGGAACATCTGCGCCCAGGCATAATAAGTACCCTGAAGAACGGAATCCACCATCATCGTCTGCCCCCCAGACATACGATGTGGTGCAGCAGCACCCAATATCCGTAGAACGCAAGCCCCAACAGCTCGCATATCCCACTCACGCAGGGATCGCAGACTAATAGAGCTGTTTTGTAAAACAGCATCATCAGAACAGAAAGTCTGTAAAAGGTCCTCCATATCTATACCTGGAGGCAACCTCGGCATGATATCACCCACCTCACCCAAGCGAGGCAACCCAGTCAAAAAATAAACATCCGTGAGAGTGATCTCTAACCTCTCACCACCAATGATGAATGCACCCTCTATCGGCACCCACCACTGCACAAGCTTGTTCAGGAGCCGTCTCACTGAACGTATAGGCGGGATATGAGCGAACTTTAAAAGTCCGCTCATAGCCAGAGTCTGTCTCACCCCTGCATCAGTCTCAATCCTCAACATAAGATCACCATCGATCTCCCTCTCCCACCACGAGGACTGAGGTCTCCTCAACATCCTGCCAGGAAAACAGAAGAAATTTTTTAGCCCCAGTATAAAAATTTTAGAAAAATCCCATCGCGGCTTTTACACAAAAAGCCGCGATGCCCATCGCGGCTTTTCCACAAAAAGCCGCGATGACCATCGCGGGATCCATGCAAAAACCCGCGATGAACATCGCGGGTTTTGGCTGGACAGTCGCGATGAACATCGCGACTATCCCCCATGAACTCGCAATGAACATCGTGGGTTCTGACCTCACAGTCGCGATGAACATCACGACTGTGAGCCTAGAACCCGCGCGGTTCATCGCGGGTTCAGCCCCGAAACCCGCGCGGTTCCACGTTGGAGAGTCAACGTGGAATTTCGCGGCCTTCGGGGGCACGCCGCCAAACAAAAAAGACATAATTGACAAGGCTAAGGGAAATAGAGTTACCTGCAACTTGCTGAATCGAAAACCAACGGTGAAATCTCCCGGAAATCGAGAAAAAGCTCTGACAGCTCTATCAAACTCGCACGTAACAATGACAAGTCATTTGGGCCCCACGCCCTATTTATAGAAATTCCACCAATTTTCCAACAACCATTGCGGTATCATACGAAGTCCATTTCTCAAACCGTTGGTACCATTGGAATCAGCACCGCGAGAACTTCATGCAGGTTCCTTCCTTTTTCCGTTTTCACGGGGTCCATTTTTTGACCATTTTTTGGCCTCTCTCGTGGCCTCGATTTGCGTGCCACATCGACCGTTCTCCGTTTTGGACGTGCCTTATATCACCAGATTCAGTTTTCCGCGCTCGTGATGTTGCTTGAGATCATTTCTCGCTGTCACGTCCCGATTTTCAGGGCATTTTTTCCATGCCCCCTCGTCACCTCGGTTTGCGTGCCACATCGGCCGTTCTCCGTTTTGGACGTGCCTTATATCACTGGATTCAGTTTTCCGCGCTCGTGATGACGCTTGAGATCATTTCTCGCTTTCACGTCCCGATTTTCAGGGCATTTTTTCCATGCCCCCTCGTCACCTCGGTTTGCGTGCCACATCGGCCGTTCTCAGTTTGGGGCATGCCTTATATCGTCGGATCCAGTTTTCCGCGCTCGTGATGATGCTTGAGATCATTTCTCGCTCTCACCTTTCGATTTTTCGGCCATTTCTTCCATGCTCCCTCATCCCCTCGGTTTGCGTGCCACATCGGCCGTTCGCCGTTTCCGACAATCTTTATGTCACCGGATCCAGTTTTCCACACTGATGACGATGCTTGAGACCTTTCCTCGCCCTCATCAATCCATTTTTGTTCGGTATAATTTTATCCCTTTTTCGGGCCGAGCAACCCCCTTGACGAAAAAGGCACTTAGGGAGTTTCTGTTAAGCTCTTTTCTGACTCCGAAAACAATGAAAAGATCGCCGAGCAATCTTGCTTCCTTTCATGCTCGATAAAAGTATCTGAAAGGGCGTCTACCTGGTATAAGTTTACCCCTTTTCCGGACCTCGTAGACTAATTACGAAAAAGGTATACTCTAGTCACATCGGCTAGAAGAGTTCTCTATCCGCATCATTTTATGCTTTTTCGGGCCTTGGAGACGAAACTTACGAAAAAGAAAAACCAATAGAGTCCACTTACCGCTTTCAGACTCTCTAAACATGAAAGCAACTATGAGCATGAGCAGTCCTGGGCTCGCAAAATCCACAGGACCATACCATTTCAGAGCACACTTTTATCCCTTCTTGGAGCTCATCAAAACTACGAAGAAGGAATCAATGGTGCCTCTTGGCGCCACAATAGATCATGTCTACTCACATAGCAGCTTCCCCATTCTGGTCGCCTTTGTTCAGAGTATTCTGCAGTATGTCACTCTAAAACTCCCTTGAAAGCTACCATCAGCTTCACCCCCCCCCCGGAGTCAGTACATACCCTTCAATCCCTAAAAAAGCTATGATCCCTACACCTACAAGTCAGTTCCATCCGCTGCTAGGTCAACCATGTCATCATGCTCTGAACAAAGGAAGTTTGAGTCTACCCATTTTTGACCCATTAATTTCCCATTCCCACAAGTATGTCAGTCCTACCATCAGTACTACAACACTTCAGTTTTACACCTCATGCTCCTATCAAGGAAACATCATTGCCGTGTTAGTTGCTGGTCTCCCTCTGTCGACGACAACCACATTGATTCCAGAGGATAGACCTAGAGGTCCCTGTGTCTTGGACTCATTACCATTTATGATGAGTGCCTACGAATCATTTCGAGAGGAATCATAAGTACCTCTCCGAATGGTTGTTTCTCACATGCTCGACATCAACACCTTAATCGCATCGTTGAGACTCGCATAGGGTATTGGTCCGTTCAGTTGTTAGTCGAAGACCCCGGATACCTCCTGACTCCTCCACATTTGAGAGTCTTCCCATGGATAACACCAGTTACACCTTTTCTATAAATATCCGGGTTGCACATGGCGACAGTATTCAGATGTACCCCAGTTTGATACTCCCTCGAGTATACAAATACAAATACTTCCGAGAGATGGCTCACAATCATTGAGTCCATACAGATGTTGGACACATTCAGTTTCAGCAGTCCAACAGTTATTCCAGTGTATCAGTTATTGAGATCAGCCATGATCATGAGTATATCCCACAATAATGTCCCCTCTGGACCATTATGATGTACCAGTATATTTCTTCATGTATTAGATCCCCCTTCTTGGGACTAATTGTTTTGTATATGTCTTGATACGAGCATGGGAATGCCCGCCTCGTCCTTTATCAAAGATTATACCTCATTCATATTGAGGCCATGTAATATTTTTTGTTTTTGCAGCTTCCAAGGGTTGTGGCTCCAGTCTCCAACCGGTCTCTTCCCTCCCCTAAACCCCAGAAAAAAGGACAAAAGAACTATGATGTCTATCGGCCATACGATGAGCTCCTGCCCTCACACATTAGGGGGCAATCTGTTAACACCTAAAAAGTGCTCACTAGCTCATTCCCTTACTCACATGACCCATTTGTCCACTTTTCCACCATCTGAGCATCTGAAACCAACAAAAGGTCACCAAAAGACCTTAGTACACCCCTTTTTCCATTAAAAAGATTATTTTTTCAAGAAAATCATAAAAAACCCTCAAAAAGGGTCCAAATTCCCAAAAATATTAAAAAGGGAATTAAAATATTATTTTTATTCAAAAAAGGAAAAAGGAGGGAAAAGTACCTAAACCATGTTGGTCAATACCATTTGGTTTCCACAAAACCACAAATGGTATTTCCCACCACCAAAACCTATAAAAAGGTGGTAGGGGCTCCTCATTTCACATCCATCCATTATCTCATCCTTATGCTGCTGAAATCTCCCTTGAGCATTTTAGCCATTGCAAACCATATTGGAGAAGAGACCATTGGAGATTGGAGTTGCTCATCCTTGGATCCATTCAACCTCATCATTAGAGGTATTGATTCCGCAAGCACTTGCTTGCCCCATTCTTTCAATACAAATTCATTATTTTACATTATCTTGTTCTTGATTTTAAATTATTTTTGTTATTTGCTTAATATCTTTGCATAGATCCATGGTTAGGCTTGTTTAATTAGTTTATTGTTATTTATTTCCATTGAAACTGCTACTACTAGTTAGCAGGTGCCCATAGCACTAAGCCTGGTTGCAAAACCGGGCCAACAATATACCATAGCACAAAACCTCACAAGAGTATCTTAGGAACACTTATGTGCCGTAGCACGATCGGCAAGATCTCCCAGGGCACAAATTACATGTCCTCCCATAGAAATGTCTCAAAAGAGCATCCTAAGCTGTTATGGGTACACAACTCCGACCTATAGGATCTCTCCAAACATGCTCATCTGCACAACCTATTACACGGCCACAAAGTATCAACCTAATACTCATCATAAATCATCCTGATGTACATGATCATCCTGATCATACAATGCATCCATCTGATGCATACACATTTTCTCCCTGATACATATCATAATACACGATCTACCTGATCATACAATGTATCCACCTAATACATATACAAATACATGATCCACTTGATCATGCCTGATACATATCAATCATATATGATCCACCTGATCATACAAAGTATCCACCTCATACACCTGCAGATACAAATACATAACAAGCATCCAACATGATGCATACACATAAATGATCCAACTGATCATATCCAGCATCCAACATGATGCATACATACATACATATAAATGATCCAACTGATCATATCCATCATCCAACATGATGCATACATACATATAAATGATCAAACTAATCATATCCAGCATCTAACATGATGCATACATACATACATATGAATGATCCAACTGATCAAACAGAGTAGAAACTAGAACATCGTCCTGATGCTCATCATCCAGCACTTACATCCATAGCCATGGAAAGTATCCTCCTTTCACCATGCTTGGAATGGCTCCAGCAAATGTGTCCATCACTTCTTTGTCGAAGTGTCATCAATCTGCAGAACACCAAGCCACTCCCTGAAGTACTCGAACTTCACTCTGGCAAGTGGTCTCGTCAGCACATCTACAATTTGCTCATCCGTTGCAACATACAGGAGCTTCAATGCTCCTCTCTGCACCATATCCCTAATATAGTGGTATTTGATCTCAATGTGTTTCGACCTGTCGTGAAACATAGGGTTCTCAGACAACTTCACACAACTCTGGTTATCACAAAAGATACCAGTAGCCTCCAGTGGGAGATCAAATAACTCAGACAGTAGCTTCCATAGCCATACTACCTCACAACTAGCCAAGCAAGCTGCAACATACTCTACCTCGACTGTACTCAGTGCTATGCAGGACCGCTTCCTGCTAAACTAGGAGATCACACCTAATCCCATACTGAAGCAACACCCAGAAGAGCTCTTTCTATCTGCAGCACTGCCTACCCATTCCGAATCAACATAACCCTCTAGGTTAAACTTTTGATTCGCATCATACTTCAGCCCATAATCAATTGTACCCTTTAGGTACATCAGAATATGCTTTACAACAACCATGTGAACACCTCTCAGATCCGTCAGGAACTGGCCCAATGTGTTCACAGCAAAGCATATATCTGGTCTCGTGTTCATCAGGTACATCAAGGACCCAATCATCTGACGATAGATAGTGACATCAACCGGATCAGATGAAGCATCATTCAGAATCTTCAGGTTCGATGCCATAAGTGTGGCCATGGCCTTGCAGTCCATCATCTCGAACCTCTTCAAGATCTCTACTGCATACTTCCCTTGTCCAAGGAAGATTCCATCTGTACTCTGCCACACCTCCATGCCTAGAAAATAGTGCATCATCCCCAAGTCCTTCATCTCAAACTTGGATGCAAGTATCCTCTTGGTATTGACAATCAACCTATCATCTCCTGTAACAAACAGGTCATCCACATACAATAGTAGTATCACAGGATTGCCTTCCTCAACCTTGTAGTAAAGGTTGGAATCTGCTTTACTCTTGTTAAAGCCCAAACTGGATAGAAAGCTGTCTATCCTACCATACCAAGTCCTAGGATCTTGCTTCAAGCCATACAAGGCTTTCTTCAATTTGCACACATATGACTTCCTGTCATGTGTCTCAAAGCCAAGTGGCTGCTCCACATACACTTCCTCCTCGACTACACCATTCAAGAAAGCAGTCTTGACATCCATCTGGTGTATCTTCCATTTCATTGTTGCAGCGAGGGAAAGTATTGTTCCGATGGAAGTGTACCTGGCTGCATGAGCAAAATTTTCTTTATATTCTATTCCTTCTTTCTGGGAGAAGCCACGAGCAACAAATCTCACTTTGTATTTCTCTATGCTGCCATCTGTAGCATGCTTGATCTTGTAGATCCATTTGGAAGTCACGACATACTTCCCTTCAGGTCCTGAGACAACATCCTAAACATCATTCTTCATTATTGATTGGTATTCTTGGACCATGGCATCCTTCCATTCTTTCTTTTCCACTGCTTCTTCATAACTGGAAGGTTCTTTGTTCATGATATCACAGAGTAAAGCAACATAGCTGGTATGTGATCTAGTCCTCTTCTTTTATCTGTGTTCTTGTTCTGGAATGCCATATCTTTCTGCATCTTCAATGAGCTCTCTAGCCCATGCAGGTTTCCTCTTGTGAGAGTTCATCTCACGAGGTGGATCTACAGGTACTTGCGGATCTTTGATTTCACGATCTGCTTCTGGAATTGCTTCATTCATCGTAGTGTCTTGAAATCTTTAACATGTGTCTTCCTTGATTTGATGATGGCTGAGTTTTCATCAAATGTTACATGCCTGCTGACATCAATCTTCTTGAACCCTAGAAAGTATATTCTATAATCCTTCGAGCTTTCACTGTAACCCACAAAGATACCCTTCTTTCCTGAAGGATCTAGCTTAGTCCTCTTTTCCTTTGGTACATGAGTGTATACTAGACAACCAAATATTCTGAGATGGATGACTTCAGGTTTCTTACCAGAGAAGACCTCTTATGGTGTTTTGTTGTCCAATATCTTGTGTGGTGTTCTGTTCTGCACATATACAATTGTCCTAACTGCTTATGTCCATAGATGCATAGGAAGATCCTGGTCATGTAGCATTTCCCATGCTTCCTCCATGATTGTTCTGTTCTTCCTTTCTGCAACTCCATTTTTTTGTGGATTGTAGGGAGCAGTCAACTCCCTCTTAATCCCTGAATCACTGCATAGCTTCTTGAAATCTGCTGATGTGAATTCTCCGCCATTGTCGGATTTGAATGTCTTGATCTTCTTGTCAGTTTGATTCTCCATCGAGGCTTTGAATTCCTTGAACTTATCAAACACTACATCCTTATTCTTTAAGAAGTAAACCCAAGTCTTCCTAGAGAATTCATCAATGAAGGAGACATAGTAAACATATCCACTCAGAGAACTGGATGACATCGGGTTGCATACATCAGAGTGGATGATTTCCAAAATCCCTTTTGATTTGATTTCATTGCTTGGAAATGACTTCTTTATGTTATTTCCTTTTGCACATCCTTTGCAAACACCTTCATGTTTGGTCTTGATTTCAGGAAGACCCTCTACGGCTTTGCTTGCAATAGGCAAGGCCCTATAATGTACATGTGCGAGTCTTCTATGCCAAAGTTCACTTGGCTCCATGGATTCATGTACCATGGCATGTTCAGGTTTCACCTTCAATTTGTACAATCCTCCCTCTTGCTCTCCAATCACTACTGCATCATCAATAGTTTTACCCTTTGGCCACATTAAGACTTGGCCATCTATAAATGCAGCCCTCATGCCTTTTGCATCTAATGCAAATATGGAGAGTAAGTTCTTCTTGAGCCAAGGTACATACAAAACATCTTTCATCTTCAAAGAATTCCCAGAGTCTAGATTGTAGGAGGCTTCACCACTTCCCTTAATAGGGTATTGAAAGTCATCCCCAAGTTTCACCTTATGGGGTGACTCATGTTCAGAAAGATTTACAAAAGATTCTTTAAACCCAGTCATGTGCTTGGAAGCCCCACTGTCAATAAGCCAATCATTACATCCATGAGAGATGGTACCTATGAGAGCAGGATTAGAACATATTCGTCTTCACTAGATGAGTCATCAGTATCACTTTCTGATCTAACCTTCTTCTTGGGAGGTTCATCATCCTCAGCAGCATGAGCATGGTATCTTCTCTTATTG
Source organism: Larix kaempferi (assembly GCA_027924585.1). Lineage (NCBI taxonomy): Eukaryota > Viridiplantae > Streptophyta > Pinopsida > Pinales > Pinaceae > Larix > Larix kaempferi. The sequence continues at coordinate 4,732,734 of BSBM01001287.1, forward strand.
TTCTTCTTCTTGTTGTTGAAGTTGTTGTTGTTGTCTTTCTTCTTCTTAGGACAATGTGAAGCAATGTGTCCTAATTCATTATAGTCGAAACATCGAACATTAGAAAGGTCTTTCTTCTTGTAATGAGGGTGAGAGTGTTTCTTGTGATGAACTCTCTCCCTCTTAACCTTGCCTCCCTTGGTGTGTGTTGTGAGAGCTTGATCTTCATTCCCCATCTTTTCTTCTCGAGCCACAAGTCTAGCTTCTTCTTGTGAGCATTCATCCTACAACCTACTGAAGGAGATCAACTTCCGTCTTACACATATTCCTTGAATAAAGGAATCCCATGACCTAGGTAGGCCATTCAAGGTGGTCATGACAATTTCACCATTCTCCACTACTTCATCCACAGCTTCGAGTTGTTCCTTGATCTGAGATACCTTGGAGAAATAAGATTGAATGGTCTCTCCATTCAATAGCTTGACTCCTTTCAATTGATTTCGTAGAGTCATCTTTAGATTTATGTTCTTCCCTTCAAATATCTTGGTCAGGGAATCAAACATCTCCTTAGGTGTCTTCAGAGATGACACATGTGGCATGAGATGATCTTTGATAGAATCAACAATGATCCTATTTTCCTTGACCAAGTTCTTTTTATGCAATGCATTAGCTTCTTCATTCTCTGGGATGGGGACTTCAGAACTGATATATGTATCCAATTCATTTTCTTCCAGGATTAACCCAATCCTATACTTCCAAGATCAGAAGTTATCAGCCCCTTCAAGCTTATCCTCAAGCTTGGTGTAGTGAGACATCTTTAAAGAGTACTTCAAATGGAAATAGAAAAGATTTAGGTCTTACCACTTGATTTGCAAAAATCTAGATTTGGTGCTACATTAGGGTTTGTCAGAGAAACCCTAAAAAATAAAAATATGAATTTCAACTTTCTAAAAGGATAGAAAGATGCACCTTGATGAGCTGATCATCCTGGTATATTCAGAATTTGATTTCTGCAAAGTTTCACCCTTCATAAATGCCTTTTAGACATCTCGGATTCACTAAGGAGGACCTTGAATTAGGGTTTGAGTTTCCCAAAGATCTACCTAGCCAAAAATCTTGATCCGAATCTCTAAACTTTGATTTTTCTGGGAGCTTCCAGCTATGTCTTCAGATTTCAGAAATTCCTATTTTTGTGGAAACCCTAATTTTTAAGGACAAAATTGAAAATGCTCAGAATTGAATTCTAATTGGACAGATAGATTCACCTTGATGAGGAGAGTCAATCCATCATATTGCTTTTCCAAAATTTGTGGAGGGAAACCCAAAAACAAGAAGCCCTAGCTTCCGCAACTGCACAGTGTCTTCTTCTCAGGTTAGCTCTGACACCATGCTAATTTTTCAGCATTAACTTAACTGATCTAGGATCTTTACTGAGAGAATAACATGTAATTTATATCAATCATATCTATCATAGCAATCATGTCAATCATATCATGAAGCAAACACAAGAGACAATCAACACACAGAGTTTTCGTGGGGAAAACCCTAAGGTGAAAAACCCCACAACTTCCTCAGAGATAGATAGAGAAAAATAGTACAACCCAAGTACAGAGATAGTCTTCTCCTTATTGCTGATCCTCCTCCTCACATGTGCACCACTTTCCAAGTGATGGATGAGTGAGTAATGAGATGAATAAAACAGAGATTGGGAGATCTCTATTTATACTTGTCCTGACCTGCTTAAAAACTAGTGGGGCCGACTTGTCCTCTTTAGTATAATAGCCCCAAGTTAATTTAATCCGGGCCGACCCCTTACAAGGTGGTCTAATAACCCATCGACAAGTTAGCACACTTGCGACACTTGTCAATACAAATGATGACACTTCCTTAAAGAGGAATATAACATCTCTGAGGGAGTACAATAAATATGTATGAAATACATAGATGAAATACATTCCGAAGTTACATACACATCAACACTACTAGCTTCTCAGTCATTTTCATTTTTCAGTCTTTTAGGGTTTGCATGCACTTTTATGGTTTGCATGCATTCTAGGGTTTGCATGCATCCCAGTCATCAGTTCCAGCACTTAGCCCTCAGTTATCTAGCCCCAGGAGCTTCTTCCTAATCAGTTTCAGCCCTTCTAGTGCCTAGTGCGCCCTCCTTTCATCTACTGCTTGGGAGAGGTGCACTTCTTCACCTACCAATCTAGTTTAGTTTAGTTAACTGAGTTCTCTCCCTGATTTTAGGCTTAACTCACTCTTAACTGATCTTATCACTCCGATGGACCTCCACCGTGACTAGATAGCCTATTTCGATTCCAGTTAGCTCCATCTGCGCTCTCCACTGAGCCTCCTTCACTACATTAGTGCTTCCATGTGCCAGTTACACCAATCGCACTCAGTTAGACTCAGTTTGACTCCTAGTTGACCATTACTTGTGCATTGATGACTTCACTGATGAGAAGGTGGACTCCTAGTTATGCTTTGATGACTCTCCACTGATTATGGCTCTATGCATGAAGGCTAATTCGAATCACACCTAGTGTATTCGAATCTTGAGCATTGGATATTTACTGTTTTACTATTCAGATTAATGTAACATGTGTAATTATTCTGCCTCTATCTAAGCTCCTTTGGATCTGTGTTCTATGCTCTATTCTTCTTCTATTATTCCTAAATTCTTTCATTGTGAGGTTTACATCATCTCTTTGGATCTACTGTGAGCATTTTCACATGAGCTGCAATATAAGAAATCATGAGCTGCCCTGTATCTTACACCTAAAAGAAAAAAATCCATTAAAGATCCAAATCAAAGGCCTGAATGGCCTTTCCAATTACCAACTTGGATGGGAATCTTTCACCCTCCAAATTGGCTAAGGCAAGAAACTAGTCATCCACTAGCTCTCCCTCTTCACAAATGCAATTGCATATTCTACAAATGATCAAAAGCTGGTTTAATTATTTGTTATTGAAATTTATAAACTTCTAATGTCCTCCATGGGTCAAATTCCTTCCAAGAGACTCATGCCAACTCAAGTTGGGAAGAGATTTCAAAGAACGCCACTTGTACAACAATTCCTAGTCTCCCACTTCTACCAAATCACATGTGGAAGCATCTTAGCTTCCCTAACTCCCTTGAGCACCCTCTTGGAGGATATTTTTAGTCCTGACATGTCATATATGTCATATTTCATCCTTCAGGTCTGATTTGTGTCATAGGTGTCATAGCATCTTCATCATTGTTGTCATAGAGCTAGGGAATCTAGCCTAAGTGTCCCACTAGCTCCAAATTGCCTCTTCCTCTTCCATGGGAGTTACTGTTCCTCTATATTTCGACCTTGGATTATTCATGCCATGAATAATACCCTTTGGACTCCCCCAAGTATGTTACCATTCACCTTGAATTGGAATTGGTGAGAAAATGATGCCAAGTGTAGTGGGGAAATCTAGGCATATGTGGGTCCCACTTCCCCCATGTGTCTTCATGATCAAATGCCACTTTGATTTTCACTTGTATATATTTATTTATCTCCTTTATTAGATATTTATGCTATTCTAATGTTCAAACATCATTTATTATCCCCCTTATTCCAAATCCCAAAGCTTCCACCCCGAACCTAGGAAACTAGTAATTTTCCTCCTTGGCAATTATTTGACCTTTAGCATCAATTTGACAAACTCTAATGAATATGGCCAATTTTCTTAGGCCATTGTGACCGAATGCCAAATTTGGGACATGACAGTATGACTTGAGGAGAAAGTCTCCTTAGGTAATGTGCCCTCCATGAGTGGATAAGGAAAGTTAGTTTTACTACCTATTCCTTTTTGCTTTGCGTTCCTTCTTTTTCCTTTTCTATTTTCTTTTCCACTTTCTGCTTTGTATTTTTCTGCTTTTTTGACTTTATGCTTCTTTTCTGAGTTTTTGCTGCTTCTCTAATTTGCTCCATCTTTCCTTCTTTTTTACTGATTTTCTATATTTAGGTGCTTTCTCTGTAACTTCTCCTCCAAGTCTTCTCCAAGTCAACCTTATCCATTAATGCACCCTAGTGGAGCATTATCTTCATTTACTTATCATAAAATTATTAAATGCATGAAAATTAAATATTCCAAGTGCATAATAAACTTTGGATAAAAATTAATTCACATTCTTAATTAATTACATGCCTAGAAATCAAAATTAATACCATGATACTAAAGTTGTCTCCTCAACCCAAGGGATTTGTTGGGTCAGTAACTTGCTCCAAGGTTCACTATTGAGGGGACATCACATAAAAATTACTAAATTTATTTTGAAAAAATAGTTCCACAATAGTACTATATGTTCTCTATATGTCTACCAATTTCTGTAGTTTGATTCCATCATTTAGGTACTCAAAGGATTCACCCACATAGACATATACCTTATCATTTACCAAAAAAACAAAATGTAATTGTTATCAAATATTAAACTTGAGATAATTATGAACATTTTTAATCGATAAAGTTTATATTTTCGGAAACATAATTCAGTTTCCTACATTTCATCTTTTTTACTCAAAGCAAGATTTATTGTGTAAGTATCTCAAATTATCCATGTAAGTTGAGAGATGCCTATTTATTCAATTTTCTATTCCATCTAACACATCAAAAGAGACCTTCGTTAACTTACACCAGCCCATAATCTTAGCATTACATCATTATTCTTTACAAATAGTACTAGTGCTCTGCAACAAACATAAGTAGGCCGACACATGTAGAGGGATACACTTAAAGGGTGCAAATGTTAAGCTATGAGGTGATGTTGTAAAGAACACATGCTCCAATGTAAGGGTGTTCCACAAGATGTGTCCAAGGCTCCACCTCCAAGTGTACACGGATTCCAACACTCATCTTAAGCCATGCACCCCATTAGGTTCACTCTCCCTGATGAAAATTGTCTTAACCCACGCGTTCATAACTCAACTCCAAGCTACCTCATTTTTTGTAGGGCTCAATGCCCACCTCCAAAATATGAAATGCTCATTCCCCAATGTTGGGTATTCGCCAAGAAAGAAACCTCATCCACGTGGAAAACATTTACAATGTCACCAAGTTGTTTAAAGATCTCCAACACACAAAGGAACAATGTCATGCAAGCACCTAATTAAGGTCAAGAAATAGTGATTAAGCTATCTCTAATGTGAAATCCATCACAAACTATCCAATGGATAATTATACACCATGTAACCCAAATCTCATGAAGCACCCCCAAATATGGTGTAGATGCTTTCAGAATAAACCTAAAGCTAGCAACAAAAGAGTCATTGAATAGTGGTTAAATGCTGGAAATCCATACTAGAAGGACAACTTAAGGCATACTATGACTAACTCTCAGTTGAATCCTAAGATTTGGTAGAATTCATAGACTTCGTGTAAATACAACTTGTTTTGTAGCTTGTCATTCATCAAAGGAAAACATAACTACTGAGTTGAGAGAAAGAGAGTGACTCCATTGAAAAATAATTGGTATTGTAGCTTATAATAGCTTACTGTAAAATATAACTATTTTATTTTCTATGTTTTTATGTGTGTGGTCCTGCGAAAGAGATTGACATTATGTTTTATTTATTTATTGTCATCATTTAGACGTAAAGTAAAATTGAACTTTAGAGACAATATAAAATCTCATTCTTTATAATTTTTATATGCACAATACAATTGCAGTCATGCGACAAAGACATCACATGTCAAAGCACATAAAATATGTAATGTTTATGACACAAATTAACAATGTGCATAGAAAACCATTCCTCTTGAATCCTTCATAAAAATGTTAAAAACTATAGAATATTCCAACAATCACAACTCATAATTGGATATACAATGTATATCTAATATGTTTCTTTAAATGAACATAGTACACTAGAATTGCAATAAATGAGTACAAGGGATTTAAATTTTAAATTTTATTGCATAAAATTGATTATGCATGTTAAATATAAATGGAATATGTTCTAGTTGATTATTAGAGCCCTTTTCATTAGTATAAATTGGAATTCTGAAGTCTTTTTAGATTATTGATTGCTTCTAAGTTCTCAAACTTTCTAGTAGCTCTCATTTACATTATTTTCTCAAATAGTGAATGTACATATAAATTCACTATTAAAAATTTTATGAACATATTTTAGTAGAAAGTTGGAGTCCTTTTCCATTAATAAAAGTTTGAATACTAAATACCTTTCTATATTATTGTCTGTGTCTAAGTTGTCAAACTTTCTAGTATGCATATTGAGTATAAGTGATTTTTTTTTAGAAAGTTGAAGCACCCTGTTATTAGCAAAATTTGGAATTCTTAATCTTTTTTTATATTATTGATCACCTCTAAATTCTCAAACATTTTAATAATCATTATTTGTTTAGTTATAATAATGAGTGTGACAATTTCTAATCTAATTAGTTTTGTATTTTGAATATAAGTAACACTCATAAATTGATTATTCATATTTCTCAAAAAATTAAATTAATCTATTGTATTATATATGTCATTCAATTTCTCAATATCTTTATATAATCCAAAAAATATTAACTAATGTAACATGCTGAAAAGACATATATGAGACATAACATAGCATGGCAATATAAAAAAATATTTATGAGTGTGATGCATAGTACATTAAGAAAAAGATATATACTTTGAAATTTTATTCTATTTACGTTGGATAAGATGATAAAATATGTGCTTCTCTTCGTTTAAAAAAAAACACAATAAAGAAAAAAAGAAAAGAAAAAGTAATGAATAAAAGTAAAAAGGAATTAAAAACATGATTAAGAGAAAATAATAAAATAGATTAAATATAGAAAGAGGAAAACTTATAATGAAAAAAAATATATTTTGTTTTATATAAAAAAAAAATGAAAAATATTCACAAATATTCAGGTTATTATGAAGAAAACAAAATAAAGTCATTTTTTAATTAATTTTTAAAGCAGAAGAATACAAAATGATGTGCTATCTTACTTTAGAAAAAGATATACATAAGATATGTAAGTTGTAATTGCATCTCTCCTTATCTCAGTGCAAGAAGATGAAAGTTAAGAATTTAAAAAAATGCTTCACATCACATTCTGTTCAAAGCGGCATAAAAAACTTCACGGTTATGGATGTCTTCTCATTGTAGGCAATTGGTGAAGATGATAAAGATAAAGGTGCCTCTCTTCATTTCAAATAATGGACATCATTAAGAACTTCCACATTCATCGATGTTTAGTAGACAATGAGCCACTAAGAGCACAGTATAAAAAGATGTGATTTGTTCAATAGTGCCCCTACTTGATCTGTTATTCATCATCGTTAAACATCAAAGACTGAAAAGAATAAAGAAGATGCTTTGATAAAAAAATACTTTATTTTTTGGAAAAATAAAATGGATAAAAAATAGATAGAAAAGAGGTAATGTGAATCATAGAATTTTAAAAAAAATAGTTTTTAACATGTTAACTTGTCGAAACTCTCTAATTTGAGCACAATACCTTACTTAAAGTCCTATAAACTAAAGTTGGTCTCAGTGATAGTTAATCATCATAATCATCATCAGAAAGAGGAAAAAAATTATGATGAAAACAAAAAAGATGCCTTACTTAACTTTTTAAAAACAAAATTTATTATAGAATATAAGAAGAAGAAATCATGTGAGTTTTTTATTGGAATCTCGTCAATTTTTTTAAATAAATCTCAATTTTGTGTTGTTCAAATAATGTTTTTGAATTCTTAGAACATTTCTATTAATAATTTTGAAAGAGTTTGTAAAAGTAAATCATCACTCACTCTTCAGTGGTCTAACTCAAATGTTCGCACAAATGGATTTATAATCAACATTCCATGTCAATTGGGACATTGGTCAAAATCATGGTATAGTCCTACAATGTTACTACGTAACCTTTTATTCAATACTGTCACTACAACATCTACTTAAATATTAATAATGTCTATACCTCTTTACTCATTTATCCTTAGATAGTTACCGGTGAAGGAAAACATTTCATCTTTACAGAATGTCCATGAGTAGTAAGCTAGATATGTATAAACCCAAATTGCTATACACTTCCTTTAGACTATTAGTGTCATCAAATGAAACAATATACTTTACAATTAAACATTTATACTTTGATTCAAAAGTATTTTTAACAAAGCAAAGCATACTACGAAATACACACGTGTTAGAAACTTTATAAGAAATTGATGCAGGAGCATCAGGGCCTAGGCAGATCAATCAAAGTTAGTCAACATAAGGAATCCGACCAGAGGGAGTGCCAATGTCCGATAGTGCGAGGAGAAAATAGACTTTTCGAAGTCAGTGAGTCGAGCATGAGCAGTAGGTTTGTGAACCGATATGTGTTGCGATAGGTCGAGAGTTGCGACATGTCAATGTCTGACATATGACAGGATTAGCGAAGGCATCAATAGGTCGACATGTTGTCGAACTATGATTCCAACAGGTTTGGTGGAGCCAAGCGCATAGGAAGGGGAGGATTGGAGAAACACAGAGAAGCATAGTTAAACGAACAAAATGGTCGAGTGATGTGACCGAGTACTTTAGCAGGGTCGGAAGAGAAGAAAGTCAAGGAACTGCACTTGGTAGCCATTCAGGATTGCTAAGGAAGTTAATAATAGTTATTGTGGATGGTTGAGGCTATGCAGCATGACAGAGGCGCTGACAGTTGCAGGTCTGCAGGATCAGGAAGATCAACAGACAGGAGCATGCATGTGTCGAGGATCGCAGGGATCTCAGGAATAATAGCAGCAGGGTAGAAGACCTGGAAGTCTGGATCAGTTGAGCAGTTCAGATTCTGCAGAGAAGAGTTCAGGGAGAAGATTGGTAGACTGGAGAGAATAGTTACACATATTCCGAACGCAGAGTTGAGATCGAGCCATAGCTCAGAGTTCCATAGTGAACTAGGATAGGGTGAAGATCGACACACAGAGATAGCATGCCACAGTTACTTCTGTATTTTAATGGCCAAGGCCGACAAATAGTTAGTTATTTTCATTTACAGTTAATTTTCATTGTAACCGATTGGTAGAAGTAATATAAGCCACTTTTATCATCGTATTTTACACCTTGTTTTGTGAGCATTGTGGTAGTGTCGTGTGTAATGTTAAGCAAGAACTTTAGCCCATAATGCAGCTTGCATCAAGTGGTATCAAAGCTATAGTATCCTGAGAGCCAAAGGATAGCTATATCAGAGCGGGAAGTGAATTCGTGAAGAGAAAGAGAACGTCAGTGGTATTAAGCCTGGAAGTGCATTGAACAACTCCAGCTGAGGTTGGGTAGAGTTGTGCACGACTTGTTGAAGTCCAGTTGCGATTGGACAAGTGGGAGTTTTAGCCGAGGTTGGAAATGGCTCACAGAGGCATTGATGTCCGAGGATGAAGAGCGCGTGGCAGAACATCCATCACAGTGGATCGTGAGATGTTTGACGAATGTGTCTGAACGATGTGAACTTTGACAAAGGAATTCGTAGCGATCAAAGAGAGCCAAAGGCATGGTTGTATTCCTTATGTGTTAGAACACAGTGACGAGGAAGTCAAAGAAGTGGAAGGTCGGGAAGAGGCGGTTGATGAACCAGAAGAAAAACTGATCAAACTTTTGATGGATATGAGAGGTCGGATGAAGATAGACATACGCACCTACTTAGGAAGTCTAGATCCAGAAGACTTGATCGACTGGTTCAGAGAGATGGAGAAATACTTCAACATAGAGCATATCGAGGATCCTAAGCGGGATAAGACTACATGTCTGAGGTTGAAGGGTCATGCCTCATTGTGGTGGGAGAATGTACAAGCTGACAGAGTCAAGAAAGGCAAGGAGAAAATCAAGTCTTGGGATAGGATGGTCGCCAAGTTTAAAGGGAAGTTCTTGTCGGGAGACTATGTAATTTCATTATTCCAGAAATTGTAGAACTTTCGACAAGAAGAGATGACTGTGAAGTAGTATAGGGAAGAGTTTTACAGATTGTCGATAAGGTCGGGCTAGACCGACGAAGGAGAAGAAGTTGTCGCTAGGTATGTGAACGGCTTGAAATATGCCATTCAGTATGAATTGAACATGTTGAGATTCAGAGCAGTGGGAAAAGCCTACCAGTTAGCTCTGAAGGCAGAAGAGAAACTGTCGAGAAAATCTGCAACGACCAGAGGTAGGATGACTGGTCGGGGTGCGAAGATTGTTTCCGTGAAAGGCCAAAGTAGCAAATACAGGAAGGAATCTGTCGAAGAGAATCAACGGACGAAAGGGACATCGACAAGGGATCAAATGCAAGAGAACCGACGTGATGGTCATGAGACTCATGGTCGAGGTGCGTATGGTTGAAGTGGTCCATCCGACAGAAAAGGAGTTGACAGACCAACCATGATCTATTACAAGTGTCGGGGAGTAGGACACAATGCATATGAATTTCCATAGAACCTACATGTTGTAAAGGAGTCAAAACCCATATGTCGAAGAAATGAGCAAGTTGACGAGAGGGAAGAGTCGGAATCTGACTGCAGTGGAAGTGGGAAAAGAAAGAACCAAAATCTGATGGTCCAGAGAACATTGGTTCAAGAAGACAGATGCGACAAGGAAGAGTTGGCACAGCGAAAGGCGATCTTTTGAACAAAGGTGCAAATCGATGAATGGCGTTGCAAGACCATAGTTGATGGTGGAAGCACTGAGAATCTTGTGTCAACAGAGGTGATCGACAAAGAAAAGTTAAAGTGTCGGGAACACCCACACCCATACAAGATCTCATCGTTGCAGAAAGGACACCATGTGAAGGTGACCAGACAGTGCCTGATTAACTTCAAAGTTGGAGGAATTGAAGGAAATGTACTATGCGACGTAATCCCAATGGACGCGTTCCATCTATTGTTAGGGATACCATGGAAATATGATCAGAAGATGATCTATGATGGTCGATCCAACACAGTCATAGTGTGGAAGAATGGCGTGCAAAGGAATCTCAAGCTGAAGCTGGAGGAGCAAGCCAACAATAGGCACGGCGAGAGCAACTTTTTGGAGAAGTGAGTGTTGATGTGCTCAGCGAAATAATTCCTCACAGAAGAGGAAAACCAATCGAGGTGTTATGCTATCTTTCCAAAAGGACCATGTGTGGAGAGGTCGACAATGGATAAGATTCTAGTCGAGGTCAGAACGATGCTTGATGAGTTTCAAAGCATAGTGGTTGATGAGACACCGACGGGATTGCCTACGACAAGGAGCATATCCCATCAGATCGACTTGATTCCAGGGTCGAGACTACCAAACAAAGCACCGCATAGGATGAGTTTGACAGAAGGTCAGGAAATCAACCGACAGGTCTAGGATTTGTTAGACAGGGGATTGATCTGAGAAAGTTTGAGCCCTTGCGTTGTACCAGCTGTGCTAGCGCTAAAAAAGGGGGGAGAATGGAGAATGTGTATAGACTCCAGAGCGATTAAAAGGATCACCATCAAGTATCAGTTTTCATTGCCGAGAATGGATGACTTGATGGATTGCCCAAGTGGAGCGAAGTACTTCACGAAGATAGACCTGAAAAGCGGTTATCACCAGATTTGGGTTAGAGAAGGAGATGAATGGAAGACAACATTCAAGGCGAAGGAAGGGTTGTATAAGTGGTTAGTCATGCCATTCGGATTGACTAATGCACCCAATAAATTCATGAGTCTGATGAATGATGTACTGAAACCATTCTTGGGAAAGTTTGTCATAGTCTACCTAGACGACATTCTGATTTTCAGTCGAACCAAGACAGAACACTTGGAGCATATTCGACAGGTATTGAAAAAGTTACAAGAAGAGAAGCTGATGGTGAACATGCAAAAGTGTTTCTTCATGAAGGAGGAATTGGTGTACTTGGGATTTGTAATCTTTAGTAAAGGGTTGGTGATGGACCCATAAAAAGTGAAGGCAATATTGGATTGGTTGTAACCGACAAGTGTGACTGGAGTAAGGATTTTCCATGGACTTGCCAGTTTCTACAGGAAGTTCATCCAGGGATTCAGTTGGATTTATGCACCTTTGACAGAGTGCATGAAGAAAGGGGAGTTCAAGTGGACAGAAATACCCAGAAAGCTTTCGACAAGTTGAAGGAAAATGTCACTAAGAGCCCAGTATTAGCGCTCCAAGACTTTGACAAAGTTTTCCAGGTCGATTGTGAAACGAGTGGAATGGCAATTAGAGCAGCGTTGAGCCAGGAGGGCCGACCAATTGCATTCTTCAGTGAAACGTTGGATGATATGGAAAGGAAATATTTGGTCTATGACCAGGAATTCTATGCTATTGTTTAGGCTTTGTGTTAAATTTTCTGAATTTACTTCAATATGATCTAGGATCTTAACTGAGAGAACAACATGTACAGCATATCTACAGCATATCAATCATGGAGACAATAATGCAAGCACACAAGAGACACAAAGATTTACTTGGGGAAAACCATAAAGGTGAAAAACCCCAATAACTTCCTCAGAGATAGATAGAGCAATGATACAACCAACCAAGAGAGATAGCCATAACCTAGTAGCAGATCCTCCTCCTCCATAAGTGCGCCACTCCTCCTTGAGTGCATGTGTAAGAAGTGAGTGAGTAAATAGAGTGCCTCTCGCACTCTATTTATACTTGACTTGACTTGCCTTTTTACCTAACTCATGTAGGCTCGAACTTAACCACATAATATAATGCTGACTGGGCCGACCCCCAATAGGGTGGTCTAATAACCCTTTGACCCACATGGCCGACCCCCAATAGGGTGGTCTAATAACCCTTTGACCCACATGACTTATACAGGGCCGACCCCAAACAAGGTGGTCTAATAACCCATCAAGTATAAGTTACGACACTTACAATATAAATGACGACGCTTCCTTATAGAGGAATAATACCATCTCTATAGGAATACAATATACATATATGTGAAATACATTCCAAAGTTACATATACATCAACACTCCCTCTTAACTAGGAAGGTATTTCTCAGCACAGTTCTTCTAGCACAAGTCATCTTCTCTGGATCATCGTCACTGGATAATCGTCATCGAGTCATCATCATCATCGTCACTGCTGCTGCTATCTCAATCGATCTCTGAATCTACTCGTCATAGGAAGTTCTACAGAGCCAGTCCTTTTTCATACTGGATGTAGGCCCACCACCTGCAAGTCTTCATCATCACTGGCCATACTGTGGAATCCTCAGGACTTAGTACGTGCGTCACAAAACCTGGCTACAGCATCCCAGGCTATTACGAGCACACAGCTCTACCTGTAGGATCTCCGAGGAGCACATTACATGTGACCCATCACAAAACCTAGCTGAAGCATCCCAGGTTGTTACGAGCACGCGGCTCTACCTGTCGGATCTCCCAGGAGCACATTACATGTGATCTCACCACAAAACCTGGCTGAAGCATCCCAGGCTGTTACGAGCACACAGCTCTACCTGTCGGATCTCCCAGGAGCACATTACATGTGGTCCACCACAAAACCTGGATGAAGCATCTGAGGCCTTTTTCATCCTGTCCAGATCTCCCAGGAGCAAATTACATGTGGTCATGGCAAAACCTGGCTGAAGCATCTGAGGCCTTTTTCATCCTGTCCAGATCTCCCAGGAGCAAATTACATGCCATAGGACAAAACCTCGCAAGAGCATCTGCCAGATATCCCAGGGCACCGAATTACATGCCATAGGCAAAACCTCGAAAGACTATCTGCAGATCTCCCAGGGCACAAATTACATGTCCTCCCAAGCAAAACCTCGCAAGAGCATTTGCCAGATGTCCCAGGGCACCGAATTACATGCCATAGGCAAAACCTCGAAAGACCATCTGCAAATCTCCCAGGGCACAAATTACATGCTTTCCTGCACAACCTGATCCACGGCCACAAAGTATCATCTCATACTCATCATCATCACTGCAACATCCTGCTGCATGTCATCTGGAGAAGCTCGTCATCCATGATCATCCTGATCATACAATGCATCCATCTGATGCACACATAGATACATGATCCACACAATGTATCCATCAATATACATGATCTACTTGATCATACAAAGATACATGATCCACACAATGTATCCATCAGCATACATGATCTACCTGATCATACAAAGATACATGATCCACACAATGTATCCATCAGTATGCATGATCTACCTGATCATACAAAGATACATGATCCACACAATGTATCCATCAGTATACATGATCTACTTGATCATACAAAGATACATGATCCACACAATGTATCCATCAGCATCCAACATGATGCGTTCATACAAAATACATACACATGATCCAACCGATCATATCCATCATCCAACATGATGCATATACAAAATACATACACATGATCCAACCGATCATATCCAGCATCCAACATGATGCATTCATACATACATATAATGATCCGACTGATCATGTCCAGCATCCAACATGATGCATACACAAAATACATATAATGATCCAACTGATCATATCCAAGCAGAAACCAGAACATCCTCCTGATGTTCATCATTCAACGCTTACATCCACAGTCATGTGAAGGATCCCCCTTCCAACATGCTTGGAATGGCTTCAGCAAATGTGTTCATCACTTCTTCCTCGAAGTGTCCTCGATCTGAAGCACGCCAAGCCTCTCTCTGAAGTACTCGAACTTCACCCTGGCTAGTGGCTTCGTCAGCACATCTGCAATCTGCTCGTCCGTCGCAACATACAGAAGCTTCACAGCTCCTCTCTGCACCATATCCCTGATATAGTGATATTTGATCTCTATGTGTTTCGACCTGTCATGAAACACTGGGTTCTCGGATAACTTCACACAACTCTGGTTATCACAGAAGATACCAGTAGCATCCAGCGGGAGATCAAATAACTCAGACAGTAGCTTCCGTAGCCATACTGCCTCACAACTAGCTGAACAAGCTGCAACATACTCTGCCTCAGCTGTACTCAGTGCTACGCAGGACTGCTTCCTGCTAAACCAAGAGATCACACCTGATCCCATACTGAAGCAGCAGCACTGCCAGCCCAATCTGAATCAACATAACCTTGCAGGTTAAACTTTTGATTCACTTCATACTTGAGCCCATAATCCATTGTACCCTTCAGGTACCTCATAACATGCTTTACAGCAACTAGGTGAACACTCCTCGGATCCGTCAGGAACTGGCGCAATGTGTTCACATCAAATCAAATATCCGGTCTCGTGTTCGTCAGGTACATCAAGGACCCAATCATCTGACGATACATAGAGACATCAACCAGCTCAGATGAAGCATCACATAGAAGCTTCAGATTCGATGCCATAGGTGTGGCCATGGCCTTGCAATCCATCATCCCAAACCTCTTCAGGATCTCTACTGCATACTTCCCTTGTCCAGGGAAGATTCCTTTTGCACTCTGCCACACCTCGATGCCAAAAACAAATAGTGCATCATCCCCAAGTTCTTCATATCGAATTCAGCAGCAAGCTTCCACTACATGTCGGCAATCAATCTATCTTCACCTGATACAAACAGGCTATTCGCATACAAAAGTAGTATCACTGGATTGCCTTCCTCAACCTTGTAGAAAAGGTTGGAACCCGCTTTACTCTTGGTAAAGAACAAACTGGATAGAAAGCTGTCTATCCTACCATACCAAGTTCTGCACATATATATGACTACACCATGCTGACTTGAAATCCATTTGGTGTATCTTCTATTTCATCACTTTTATATTTTTCTATGCTGCTATCTGCAGCATGCTTGATCCATATGGAAGTCATAACAAACTTCCCTTCAGGTCTTGGGACTACATCCCAAACATCATTCTTCATGATCGACGGATCATGGCATTCCATTTCTTCATCCCAATCTTGGGAACTTCAATATCTTCAATATCTTCAATAGATATCTTTGTTGCTGGAACAAATGTTGTAGTCCTTTTCTAGGTGAAGATATACGGTCTTTCCTACAAAACAGGTTAAATTGCATGATTAGAAACATCTCATAATTTTCAGAACAAATTCTTACACATAAAGAAATATGTCATACAGTCATGCAATTATCTTAGCCAATGCTTCAATACAACATTTATCCATATTCCGTAACTTTCTAGATGCCTTCCAATCTCTACCAGAACATTGTTAAGAGTGTGCACAACTCCCAACATGTCAGCAAAGAGGTTTCATTCTAGATAAGTAGCAATGGAATGTTGTACAATGCCATAGGCCACTTACCCATGCATATTAGGAGTATACTTTTCATCAATGCAATTATTCTAATATGCATAATACACAACCTAATTCTAGGAAAATCAGTATATACATTATTGAACAGTATTATTTAAGAAATGACAATTCAAATACTTATCTTTGTTTGTTCATTGGGTGGACTCCCTCTGAGTCTTCGCTTCCTTGCAGGAGCTGCTGGAGTCCTAATCTGAAGTAGCTTCTTCTACACCTTTCTGTTGTGGGGTGTAGAGAGATGGTCAACTCCCTCTGAATATCTGCATCCTTGAATAAACTACTGAAGTGTGTTCCTTTGCTTTCTTGCAGGAACAACTGGAGTGTGCTCCCTCTTGATCTTTGCTTCCTGGATTACCTGTCCTTGAACTTACATTCATCCTTGGTCCCTATGCATGCTTATTAGTATCATGATTGTGTTATCCTTGTGAACTCATATAAAATCATACATTCATTAGTATACTATTAAAACACAATAATCTCAAGCATGTATATTTCAAACAAAAAATAATAAGCATTAGCATTCAAGGTTTATGTAGGATTCTTATGGTTAGTCAAATCATAAGAAACATAACATATCTAAACCTGTAATTACTCAAACCTATGACTCTTCGGGTTAGTTGAATCATCAATCAAGATAAGAGATATAAAATGCATAAAACCTGTGATTATTCAAACCTATACCATCATGATTCTTCTGGTTAGTCATATCATCAATTATGGTAAGAAACATAATATGCATACAATCATGATTATTCAAACCTATGACTTCATGAATAATCATTATCAACAACAGTATAAGATCCTAACACAAGGTAGGATTCTATCTTGATATAGGAAAAACATACCTGGATTAGCATGCTAGCTATTTATGTCTAACATACTCACATGATGTCTTCTTGTTCTTCTTCAATGACTTGTGCTAGTAACCTGTATATCTTATAGGTTAACTATTACAAAACCAAGTTATACATACCTCGTAAATGGATCTTCTATGAGATCCATGACAATGGATGAATCTTTGTCCTCATGTTATCATGATCATATGTTCTTGGACCAGAACATGATTTGTCTTTCTTGGTGTACCTTTCATGTTAGTAGGCAACATAAACCTCATACAACACCATAATGCATTAGTACAATCATAAGTGTCAACACCCTAACCAATGAATATCTTCTATCATGCATTCATAATTTTGTTAAGGTGATATGACAAATCTAAAAAAAACAAAATTGTACTAACCGTAATGACATGAAGACAAACATACCATAAACTTAATCATGGACAAATATCGAAACATACTTCGATGAGTCATACCTATTGAGATCGCTTGTAATCTTCTTATATAAGGCCTTAGCCTCATCTCCCTCTGAAACAGGAACTTCTTCACTCATGCAGATGATCAATCTAGCTTCTTCTAGAATTAACCCAATCCACTTGGTTTGCAAGAACTGGACCTTGAGCTGGATATGGGTTTGTCAGAGAAACCCCAAAAATTCAAACTTTGAATTTCAAACTTCTGACAGGATAGAAATATGTGCCTTGATGAGCTGATCAAGTTAGTATATTCAGAATTTGAAAACTGCAAAGTTTCACTCCTCAATTTTGCTTTTGAAACTTCTGGATTCACTGGACTTGACCCTGAACTGGGATTTGATAAAGCCCACTCTTCTGCCCAATCAAAAATTTTGAACCAAAGCTCCAAGCTTCTATTTTTCTGAGGAGCTTCCAGCCGTGGTCACAGATTTCAAAAATTCCCATTTTTACAGAAGCCCTAATTTTCAACTTTTCTGATCAAGGTCCCGAACTAGGGTCTAATCAAGACCGGCCTTCTGCCCAACCAATAATTCTGATCTTGGTCTCTAAATTTCTATTTTGATGAGTAGCATCCATCCGTGGTCTCCGATTACAAAAATTCCAACTTTCTACGAAGCCCTAAATTCCGGAAGCCATGAATGAAGGTACTCAAAAATAATTTTGTTTTGACAGAAATATGTACCTGATTGTTTCTGGTGTAACTCCGAAATTTTTGATCCACAGGGTCTGAAAAAGTTTCCTGAGATAGCCTGACCTGTTATCTTTCCCTCCTAATAGGTCTGACCTCAATTGGATTCTCTGAGAGAGAGTTATACCAAATGTCGCAACATGACCTGTTTTGGGATAAAACAGGAGAGCGAACTTGTACGAAGTGCCACGTGTCACTGTTTTAACTTCGGCCTCTGAAAAAATTTTCTTGAGATAGCTCGTCCTGTTACCTTTCCATCCTGACAAGTCTGACCTCAATTGGACTCTCTGAGAGAGAGTTATGCCAAATGTCGCAACATGACCTGTTTATGGGATAATACAGGAGAGCGCACTTGTACGGAGTTCCACGTGTCACTGGTTCAACTTCGGCCTCTGAAAACGTTTTCTGAGATAGTACAGTCTGTGTACTACCTGTCACTTTTCACGAAATTTCATTTGGAGCTTCCTATCCCAAGTTATGACCTTTTTCCCAAGGTCACCTGATTTTGACTCAGATCTGGAAGAGGCAGAAACCCTATATTGTACAGATCATAAATCACAAAGTACAATGAATTGGAGGTTGTCCTTTGGACACAAGGTACCTGGAGATCTTTGCTTCGGCCTGTAACAATTTCAGATCCGAAAACTTTGCCAAAACGGATTTATAGCGAAAGTGCTACGATGACTGGTTTTTGCTATATCAAGCCCTAGCATCGTAAGTGCAACAAGTGTCATACATGCCATATCATGCCTTCTTTCAGGCTAGCTCTGATACCATGTTAAATTTTCTGAATTTACTTCAATATGATCTAGGATCTTAACTGAGAGAACAACATGTACAGCATATCTACAGCATATCAATCATGGAGACAATAATGCAAGCACACAAGAGACACAAAGATTTACTTGGGGAAAACCATAAAGGTGAAAAACCCCAATAACTTCCTCAGAGATAGATAGAGCAATGATACAACCAACCAAGAGAGATAGCCATAACCTAGCAGCAGATCCTCCTCCTCCATAAGTGCGCCACTCCTCCTTGAGTGCATGTGTAAGAAGTGAGTGAGTAAATAGAGTGCCTCCTGCACTCTATTTATACTTGACTTGACTTGCCTTTTTACCTAACTCATGTAGGCTCGAACTTAACCACATAATATAATGCTGACTGGGCCGACCCCCAATAGGGTGGTCTAATAACCCTTTGACCCACATGGCCGACCCCCAATAGGGTGGTCTAATAACCCTTTGACCCACATGACTTATACAGGGCCGACCCCAAACAAGGTGGTCTAATAACCCATCAAGTATAAGTTACGACACTTACAATATAAATGACGACACTTCCTTATAGAGGAATAATACCATCTCTATAGGAATACAATATACATATATGTGAAATACATTCCAAAGTTACATATACATCAACACTTTGAAGAAGTGGAGGCATTATTTGTTTCCCAAGGAATTTGTGTTGTACAAAGATAACCAAGCACTGAGGTATCTAAAAACTTAGCCAAAGTTGAATCAACGTCACATGAAGTGGATGGAATTCTTGCAAGGATACACATTGATGTTGCAACATAGGTTGGGAAAGTCGAACAAGGTTGCCGACGCACTGAGTCGAAGAGTTGCATTGCTTAACACGACAACAGTTCAGGTAATAGGAATAGAGTCGATTAAAGCTGAGTATGAGAACGACGAGGATTTTGCAAAAGCATGGGAGGCTTGTTGTGAACCTTGGAGTGTTGACAGGACTCCATACTTGGATTATTTTATTCAAGAAAGCTATCTGTTCAGGGGAAATCAACTATGCATTCCTAGAGGATCAGTTAGAGAAAACCTAATCCAAGAGTTGCACAGTGGCGGATTAGTAGGTCACTTTGGAATCGACAAGACTAGAGCATTGGTTGAAGAGAAGTATTATTAGCCAACAATGATGACATATGTTCGGGAAATGGGTACGACAGTGTCGAGTTTGCCAGTTGGAAAAAGGAAGAAGTCAGAACACGGGGTTGTATACACCATTGCTGGTACCGAATACCCCATGGGAGCATCTTAGCATGGATTTTGTGTTAGGATTTCTGAAGACGCAATAGGGAAGCGACTCAATATTTGTTGTGGTTGACAGATTTCTGAAACTGGCACAATTTATTTCGTGTCAGAAGACAAGTGATGCCAAGAGCATTGTTGTTCTATTCTTCAAGGAGATAGTCATATTGCATGGGTTGCCGAAGAGTATCACGTTAGATCGGTATACCAAGTTTATGGGGCATTTCTGAAGAACCCTATGAAACAAACTGGACACAAAGTTGCAGTTTAGCTCGGCATATCATCCATAGACAGACAGAAAAACCAAGGTGGTGAACAGAAGTTCGGGAAACCTTCTCAGATGTTTGACGACTGATAGACCCAAGTAGTGGGAGAATGTGTTGGCGCAAGCAGAGTTATCATATAACAATTTTGTGAATCGGTCGACGGGTTTGAGCCCATTCCAGATTGTTCAGGGAAGAATACCACATGGAGTGGTGGATTTGGTCGAGTTACCGATAGAAATCAGGAAAAGTGCAGATGTAGAATCGTTGGCAGAACATATGCATGAAGTGCATGAAGATGTACGATAGCACATAGAAAAGAGTAACGCGACATACAAGTTGAAAGCCAACAGGAAGAAGAGGCTACAATCATTCAGCGAGGGAGACTTAGTCTATGCAAATTTATGAAAGGAAAGATTTTCGACAGGGACATAAAACAAGATGAAGCTGAAGAAGATTGGACCATGTAAGATTCTGAAGAAGATTTCAGACAACGCTTATGTGTTGGAGCTGCCAAATGACTTGAGCATTTCAGCAACGTTTAATGGCTCAGATCTGTACAAGTTCGAAGAAGGTTCAAGCAGTGGAAGTGCAGAAGTGTCGAAGATAGACTGGACAGTGCAGATTCGAGATTAACAGAAACAAGAAATCCAAGAGGTACTGGAGGAATGCGAAGCTAGGCGTACGTGTAGTTCGCGAAAGAAGGAATACTTGGTGCGATGGAAAGATGATGAGTTGTAGAAGGCGACATGGATTTCCGAAGAAGAGTTCAGGTGACTGATAGAGCAGTCAAGTTCTTTTTCACCTGGGTAATCTGATGCAGGAGCATTGAGGCCTAGGTAGATCAGTCGAAGTTAGTCAACATAAGGAAGCCAACCAGAGGGAGCGCCGACGACCGCTGGTGTGAGGAGAAGATTGACTTGTCGAAGTCAATGAGTTGTTGGTATAGGTCAAATCTTCACTTCTCCATCTATGATCACATTTAGCTGTCGATCACACAAAATGACAACTTCGATTGAAGAGTTAGATTGACCTAAGTGATACATAGACTTGGTTTACCCCTCAGCAACTGACAAAACCCTGTTTTTACCTTCATTTTGACATGTGCGCTACTCTACAAGCATGAAACCAGTGCACATAAGGAAGTGTTCCCTACTCTACAGGCATAAAAGGGGTGCACACCAGCTAGTATGCCCTACTTTACTTAAGTAAACTAGCACACACCTCAAAAAATAGTTGCAAACACTAGTTGTAAAGCAGTGAAGTTGCATACTGTGCACTACTCTACTATGGAAAACTCACGCACATCTTAAAATGAAATAAAAAAATATATTAAGTTGACGAATTGGGATTAGTTGAAGTTGGTTTTACAACTTCCCCAACCTCCCAATGCAACTACCTCTTGATCAAAACTGCCTACTTTGTCCCATAAATACAAGGGGGTGCATGAGAGAGAGGAGGAGAAAGTATGCATTAAGGGTTGTTACGCTGGAGGAATTCCCAAGTTAGTGTGAAGAGCAGGAGCCCAGAATTTGGTTGCAGAAGCACTTTGAATGATCAGGTATACTTGTACTGATTATTGCTTTTTGACAATAAAGGTGGAAATACCCTTCTTGTCCCAATCAAATGTCTAATGGATTGCATATTTGTTTGGTTAATGCTTGATTGTATTTGATGTCTAAATTGTATTTTAATTTCATCATTGTTATATCAGTCAAGATACGTTGAGGAAGGTATCTTTTGTATTGCAAGTCTATCAAGTGGAAGATCAAGTGAAGGATTGAGCGGAAGATTGAGCAAAAGCTAGGATCAAACGTTGATAATAAGGTATGCCTTCTAAGATCTTGATCTCTTTCCTTTTGTAGAATCCTATGTAATATGATTAATGTATTTACCTGTTGTTAGTTTTTCAGAATTTCAATCTGATCTAGGATCTTAACTGAGAGAATAACATGTACAACATATCTACAACATGTCAATCATGGACACAATAATGCAAGCACACAAGAGACACAGAGTTTCACTGGGGAAAACCAAGAAGGTGAAAAACCCTGCAACTTCCTCAGAGATAGATAGAGAAATGATACAACCCAAGCATAAGAGATAATCTTCTCCTAGCAGCAAATCCTCCTTCCCCACATGTGCGCCACTCTCCAAGTGTGTGTGAGAGATGTGAATGATCAAATAGAGTGCCTCCCGCACTCTATTTATACTTGAATTGACTTGCTTAATAAACTTTACTAGGTCAGCCTTAACTTAACCACATAACATAATGCTGACTAGGTCGACCCCCAATAGGGTGGTCTAATAACCCTTTGACCCACATGACTTATACAGGGCCAACCCCAACAAGGTGGTCTAATAACCCATCAAGTATAAGTTATGACACTTCCGTATAGAGGAATAATAACATCTCTATAGGAATACAATATACATATATGTGAAATGCATTCCGAAGTTACATATACATCAACACCTGTCACCCCAGAAGTTGGTAGTGCCTGCTCCTCACTATAGGGTACTTTTCCCTAACAATAGACTGGCGACTCCGCTGAGGACAACCAGTTGTTTTCTACTCTAGGAGACCTAGTTAGTTTTCTTTCCAGTACTTTTTGGTCTTTTTTATCCTCTGAGAGGCCTTGTAGGTTATTGTTACATGTTTCTGCTTGCTTGACTCATCTCAATTTTCTATTTCAAAGCCTGTTTTTGACCTCCTCTGACATTTGCGCTAGTCTACCCTACACACAGTAGCGCACACTTGCTGATGAGCACTGCTTTCCCTACTAAATAGTAGGGCACATTGTTAACACCCAAAAAGTGTCCACTACCTCATCTACCACATTATATGGCTCATTTGTCCATTTTCCTACCATATTCCCCTTAAAAACCTAAAAAATCCCACTAAAAAGCCTCCAAAAGGCCACAAAACCATCAAAATAGCCTCAAAAAGGCTAAAAAACCCATTTTTCCTCCAAAAATATCCAAAATTCCTCTAAAAATAGCAAAAAACCCCTAAAAAGGGAAGAAAAAATATAAAATAATAAGGAAAAGGAGGAAAAAACCCTATACAGCTGCCCAAAACCATGTGTTACCCAAAACCATGGGTCAGCACTCCACCACCAAAAAAAACTATAAATAGGTGATGGAGATCCCTTATTCCACATCCACAATCAAGTATACCCTTACTCTGCCAAAATCTCTCTCGAAACCCTAGTTCACCATTGAACTACTTTCACCTTGAGAGCCCCTTTTGGCCCATTCCCACCATTGGAGAAAGAGAAGGAGCACATTGGAGCTTGGAGCAACCCTCTTGGACATTGCAAAGAGCTTAATCAACCTTCACATTGAAGGTAATATCAATACAAAAAACCATTATTTATATTTTGTTCTTTATGTTTCATGCACATGTTTAGAGTAGCTTCTATTTCTGTTTTAGCTTAATTATTTACATTTACTGAACTGCTACTAAGGAGTCCCTTCTCCTTAGTAGGTGCTCATTTGCACAAGCTAGGGGTAAAAACCTAGCTACAGTTTTGGCGACTCCCCTAGATTTGAATTTCTGGTTTCAGGTTTAGAACATTTAGTTTCTTGCAATAATTTCCTGTTTTTTTCCTTTCGGCTGTCCCTTTCGGCCGTACACCGCGTCTTTTCCCTCTGCAGTCGCGTCCCGACCGTGTCTTTCAGGCCTTTACCTGCGACCCGACCGCGGCTATCAGACTGTTTCCAGTGCCCCGCCGATGGATTCAAGTCTTTTACCTGCGATCCGACCGCGGCTAACCAGCCTGTTTGTTGTGATCTGACTGCGCTTGTCGGCCATTTTCCCGCGTCCCGACCACGTCTTTCAGCTCTTTTGCTGCGACCTGACCGCGCCTGTTAGCCTTTTTACCGTGACTCGACTGCTTCTTTTTCTTTGTTTCCCGCGGTCCGACCGCATCTATCGGCCAGAAATCCGTGACCTGTCCGCGCCTGTTTCCCTCAAACCCGCGGTCCGCCCGCTCAGTTTCGCCACCAACCCGCGATCTGCTTTCTGTGTTTTTTCCCTAGTTTGAACCCAGCCCCTTTTGCTGCAATATTTTCTGCATTTGAAAAGCCCTCTGTCCTACCTGTAGCCCTACTTCCTTACAGCCTTTCTGCAACATAATTTATGTTCCCTTTACAGAATCTTTTTAAAATTTCAGTATTTTTAATTCAGAAAATTTTGCAAGTTAAAGTTTCAATTTCAGTACTATCGATAGTTAGAAGTTGCCCCCCTTGTGGCACTTCTATTTTGGGTTCACCACCTCATGAGCACACACTCTGTCACATAATTCAAGTGAGCCTTAAAAAGTACCTAACTCAACCAATATTCTAACCCCACTTGGGGAACACAAAAGAATCTTTGTAGTTAGGTAGGATCGGGGGGATAGGCTTCCAATAACACCCCTCGGTTACTTACACTTGAGACATAGTTGTTGTCCAAATAGGGAACCAAAATCCCCTTGTACTTTTTGGCACGGTCACGACCAGTTTATCAGAGGGCCTCTCCCTTAGGAGGGTTGAAGTCGGGAGACTGGTTCCGGAGGCCTGAGTGGAATACCGCACTCCATTTAGTAATCGAAGGGCTACCTTTCGCGGTTCGCGGGATATCCTTGTATAGGGGTATTGCGGTAAACGGACTAAACGGCAGATTCACCTTTCTGGACGTGTCATGAACGGGGTATCTTAGTTGCCATTCTTCTAGGATTGACTACCCGGTGTCCCTCCCGGTAGGGGGATACCTTAGCCACTTGGCTTTTCTATTCATATTGTCTGACTTGGATTTCATCACCTTGCAGAGGATATGTCTAGTTGAGTCAAAATACTTTTAGTTAGGTGCTTGCATGCTCCCTTACCTCCCTTTGGTCTAGTGAGTCCACCATTTTTTATTTTTAGGAAACCTGCTGCTTGTTGGTATTCTGACCATCTTTGTTGATACTCCACCTATTGTAGCACAACTGTTACATTGGGTGTTTTGAGTTGGTTGTTGGCCTGAGTGCCTTGTTTTTGGAGCTCTCCTTCTGCACACTCGGTTGCATTAGGGTTTTTGAGCTATTTTTTAATCACCTCAACCCATAGAGATTAGACACCATCTGTCACCATTGAGTCCCCGAGACATTCTCGATGCCTCAGGGGCGAGCCCCCACAACACGGTTCACTTGACACCACCTGTCACCGTCACAGATCATCATCACTTGATACCACTTATCAGAGATCTCGGGCCTTGTCCCTTGACTCCACTCGTCAGCGATGTAGGTCCCCGTCACCAGATATTGACGCACCTTACTTTACCTCCGACTCTAAGACAGAGTCTAAGAACCCCATTTACACTGCCCCTACCAGCCGCATGGCTGGCATGACTTCCACTCCTTTTTTGGTAGGGACCATTGGTGGCACATCCACCACTACACCAATTACTAACCTGCTTTGGGTATGCCCTCCATGGGGCCCCCATCTACCGATCTCCTCACGGCACCTATTCCTACTGCAGGAATACCTATCCCCACTCCATCAGTGGCTCACACTACCCATGGTGGTGCAGGCCCCTCCTATACTACCTCCGTTCCCCCACTTGGGGGCACCATCCCAAACCCTGTCCCTCCACTTGGGGGCATTGGCCCCAACCTAGTCCAACCCACTACTGTGTCACATCCTTCTTCCAGTTTGCCATTCATGGCTAGCCTCAACCTACCTGACCTAGCCAGATTGACCAACGACCCTATCCGACATGACCCTACATGGCCTCATATGGCTACCAAGCTCCCCTCTGACATACCTAAGTTCAAGGGCAAGGCCGGTGAGGACCCACAAAACCATATCATGTCTTTCCACCTATGGTGTTCCTCCAACTCCATAGTGGACGACTCTGTTCGCCTCCGTCTCTTACAGCGCACCTTCACTGGCTCTGCATCCAAGTGGTATATCGAGCAACCCCATGGGACCCATGCCACCTTTGCTTCCCTTGCATCGACCTTCCTGCAGTTCTTCCAGTTGCCTGTCCGCTATGACGCGGGCGTTGAGGTCCTCCTATCCTGCAGACAAAACACGGCTACCCACATCATGGACCACATCCATGAGTTGCATCGACTCCGTAGCTTATGCAATATCAAATTAGACGATCGTATCTTCCTATATTGGTTCCTCAAGTCCCTTCTCCCTGTCATTGCTAAGGATGTGGCATCAGAAAGACCCCAGTCTGAAGAAGAGGCCATCCTTAAGGCCCAACAGTTCGACCTCATTTATGCCCAGTCGGGTTACCTTTATACCATTATACCTAACGCCCCTCGCAGAGATTCCTCCCAGCACGATGCGCCGGGGGCATCCCATGCTGCAGACGGCATCATTGGCCGTGTTTCTTCGCATCCCCAACCATTTTCTATAGCACGTTCCACCCTGGGCCCCGACCTTTCGCGGGCTACCTCACAGTCTGGAGCAACCAACTCGTATGATCCCATGACACATCACCACCATTCCCATGGACCCACTTGTCCACCTCAGTGCTTCGGTCATGCGCCTCCCGCTTATGCCCCCCCGGTCGCACCTCAGCCCTACTACCACTAGCCGGCTACACCAGTTCTTGCGCCTTCACAAGCACAACCCGCTTATTATCTGCCACAGGAAGCCCCTGCGGAAAACCCACAACCCGCTTCGCAGCCATATCAGCAACCCCCTCAAGTTGTTGCACCTGCTCAGCCTCCACTTGCATATCATCCCCCACAGCTTGCTCCCGCACCTGCACAACCTCAGAATACACCTGCTGCCCAAGGGAAAGTTTATGCCCAACAAAACCCGTAGCAAAACCAGAACAACCAACGCAACCAGGGCCAACAAAACCGCGGCAAGGGCCGTAATCATGGGAAAAACCAACCTACAGACCAAGCTGGTCAATCGATGAATCCCCCCCGACAACACTAATGCGGCCCCTGCTAACCAAAACCCTGATCGCCCGCGCAAGCAGGCTAAAAACCCCAATCTGCGAACAAACCATCCTTGTTCGATTTGCGGGGTCTATGGCTACTATACACATGCTTTCCCACACTTGGAGCAAGCTCGACAACTCTGGGTTGATGATGCCCATCGCCAAGGGCATGCGGCTCCTCAAGCCCCACCCAACCCCCCTCAGCCTCAGCAGCCACCTTTGGTACTACAAAACCCCTTCCCAAACCAAGGCGTAGTGAACACACAGCCCTTGGCTCCCCCTTAAGCCAACGCGCAACCCCAACAATAACAAATCACTTACGCTGCCCCTGATCAACCCATGTTTGATTCAGGGACCCACCACTTGTTGATGATGTCCTCCGATGATGTCAACCTTCAGACCCGTCGGAACCAGTATGGCTCCACCACTGAAGTACCTCCCACTGATAACCCTACTAACGCCCATCCCACCGATCAAGCGTTACATATACCTCCGCCTCCACTAGACGGCACTCCTAAAGCACCTCGTTTCCCACTTCGCCGTATCAACAATAATCCTAATGCGCACGCTGCGTCAAACTACAACATTGTAGATGACCTATCCCAATCTCCCGCAGCCATGTCTGCGTTAGAGGTCTTGAAGAACTGCCCCTCCCAGCGCAAGACTTTACTCTCAGCCATTGGGGGGATTGACCCAAATGATTCAAAATTGATGGCATTTGATTTGGACCAGTCCGAACCTCGCTTGCCTTCCACCCTCGCATTCCAAGTTTCTGTTTCCATTAGGAATCTTGTCATCCATCGGTGTATCATCGATGAAGGTTCCTCCACATGCGTTATGTATACATTCGTATGGCAGAAGTTGGGATCCCCTACTCTTCAGCAGTCCACCACTGCATTACACGCCTACGACGGTCGGTCGGCTCAGCCCCAAGGCCTCCTAGCCAATGTCCCCGTCCAGTTAGGTGGCAAAACTGTCCTCATAGACATCGAGGTAATCAACGCCCAATTGGATTATAACCTTTTACTTGGCCGCAGCTACATGTATGCCATGCGGGCGGTTGCCTCTTCCGTCTTTCGCACCATGATGTTTCCCCATGAGGGACGCATGGTCAAGGTTGACTAACTCACCTACTATGACCCCAGTGCTCCCGCGGCACCAGAAAATGTTCTCCTCATGGTTGAGCAACCTGTTTTTGGAACAACCACCTCGTTTGTTTCTTCTACGGGGCCCGGAGTTTACTCAGACGCGCCAATGACCTCCACCTTTCAATCCGTTCCTCCCCCGGCATCTACGCCCGATGTGTCTGACTTATGTACCTTGTCCCACGATAACCAACCTCCTAATAATCAACCACCCTTGTTTCCTAAACCACCATTGGTACCTAGCCACATTGGTGTTACACCTATCCATACGATCCCCTTCCTAGTCCCTCCATCGGGAGTAGTAAGCACCCCAGTTATGGCTACCCTTAGCCTCCCTGGGTTAACCTTGGGATTACCCGTCTGGTACCTTTTTCCTCCCGTTCCCCCGCCGACCCCAAGCGTCGTCCTCCAACTGGTGCAACCCATGGCTACTACTACTCAGCCACCCCCCGGTGTCTCTACCCCTTCGTCCTCCACGACTCCCCCTCCCCCCACCAAGGTCAACTGGTTCAAGGACCCTATTCCTGCTCCTGACGCCTTTGAGGAGGGTAACATGGCCAACATCTCACCTGTTATCCACATAAACATCTCTGACCCCCTGGCGTCAATGAATGCATTGCCTTAGGAGCCTCCTGCAGTGAACAAGAGATTGAGGAGTACAGAAAACTCTTCCAAGAATTCTGTGATGTCTTTGCCTGGTCCTATACCGAGATGCTTGGTCTTGACCCCGCCATTATAGAGCACCACATTGACACATGGCCTGATGTACCCCCCATTCATCAAAAACAGCACCCCATTCATCCTTCAAATCTCCCAGCTGCCAAAGCCGAGATTGAGAAGCTTCGCAAGGCAGGGTTCATTTATCCCATTGCCTATACCACTTGGGTTTCAAACCCTGTTCCCGTTAATTAAAAACAAGGCACCATTCGAGTATGCACTGACGTCCGCGATTTAAACCGCGCTTGTCCCAAGGACAATTTCCCCATGCCATTTATTGATCAACTCATCGATGCGTGTGCGGGGCATGAAGTCCTCTCCTTCATGGATGGTTTTTTCGGATACAACCAAATTCAGATCCATAAGGAAGACCAGTACAAAACTTCCTTTACCACCCCATGGGGCACCTTTGCCTATCGCGTCATGCCTTTTGGCCTTAAAAATGCTGGTGCCACCTTCCAGCGGGCCATGACCTATTGCTTTCACGACTTGGTCCATATCCTGCTAGTCTACCTTGATGATCTTACAGCTCGTTCCCAGAAATGATCCGACCACCTTAACGACCTTCGGCAAGTTTTTCTGCGTTGTCACAAATATCAAATCCGCTTGAACCCCCACAAGTGTGTCTTTTGCGTTCCGGCAGGCCGATTGTTGGGTTTTATTGTTTCCCAGAAAGGAATTACTGTTGATCCCCTGAAAGTCCAAGCCATTTTGGACCTTCCCTCTCCTCGCACGCTCCGGCAGCTCCAAAGTCTGCAGGGGCAATCCATTTTCCTTCGATGCTTCGTTCCGGATTACGCCACAACCGTTCACGGTTTCTTGCACCTGCTCCGTACCCACGTACCCTTCGTCTGGGATGAGCAAGCAGAAGCTGCATTCAGAGCCCTCAAGAAAGCTCTCACCCAAGCCCCACTGATTTCCCCTCTAGATTTCTCCCAGGACTTCATCCTCTACGTCTCGGCATCCGAGCATGCTGTGTCCGGAGTCTTGGTTCAAGAAGACGCTTCTCACCAGGAGCATGTCATTTACTACGTCAGCCATACCTTGTCTGGACCCCCTCTGCGTTACCCATATGAGGAGAGACTCGCCCTCGCGGTGGTCTTTTCCGTCCAGAAATTACGACACTACATCTTAATGAGTCATACCACAGTCGTCGCCGACTCTAACCCCATGGTCTATCTCTTACCCGGCGGTTACTGCAAGGTCATGTAGCTAAATGGGTCATTATCCTACAAGAATATGACCTTACCTTCAAAACACCTAAGAGCACTAAAGCCCTCGCGCTCGCCCAGCTCATTACTGATCTCCCTTCCCTTCTCCCGGCCAAACCAATCTCTGATGAGTTACCCGACAATCACCTGTTCACTATCTCGTCTGACGACCCATGGTACGATGATATTTTGTTATACCTGCGCACGCAGAAGTTCAGACCCAAAGTCACCCGTAATGGACGCCGTCGCATCCATCACCAAGCCTCTCGATATCTCCTCTTAGGCGATGTCCTTTACCGGTGAGGGGTTGATACCATTCTTCGACGTTGCCTTACACACGAGGAAGCTGAACACGTCCTTAATGACTATCATAGCGGTGCCTGCGGAGGCCATTTCTCAGGGATGGCCACCGCCCAGAAGATCATCCGCGCCGGATACTTCTGGCCCACCCTTTTCACCGACTGCATCACTGCGGTCAAACACTGCCATAACTGCCAACTTTTTGCTCCCAAGGCCCGGACACCTCCTGCTCCGTTACACCCAGTCGTCACCGTTGGTCCCTTTTGTAAGTGGGCCATAGACTTCATGGAGTGTAGACCCCATTCTGCCAACGACCACAAATATATCATTGTCGCCGTTGATTACTTCACCAAATGGGCGGAAGCCATGCCTACCTTCAATTGTACCGCCGACACTGCTGCCCGTTTCTTTTTCAACCATGTCATCACTCGATTCGGGGTTCCTAAGTAGTTAGTCTTTGACCACGGTTCCCACTTTGAAGATGCCGTCTGGCGTGAGTTATCCACCCTCCTCAAGTTTGACCACCAATTTTCCTCTGCTTACTACCCCCAAGGGAACGGTCAAGTAGAAGCCATCAACAAAATCCTAAAAACCATCCTCCAACGCACTGTTGACAAGCATAAGTCCAATTGGCACCACATGTTGTTCCCTACCTTATGGGCTTACCGTACCTCCACTAAGACCGGCACTGGTTTTACACCATTTCATCTAGTTCACGGTGTAGAGTCTGTCCTCCCCATCGAGTGTCAGATTCCTGCCTTACATATCGCCGTTGAGCTTCTCCCCGACACCTCCCCACTCGAGCAGCGTTTGCTGACACTCGAACAAGCTGATGAAGATCGTCGTGCCACTCTCCAGAACATCGAAGTTGCCAAAAATCGCTCCAAAGTCGGTTATGATAAACATGTTCACCCTCGAACTTTCCACGAAGGGGACCTCATCCTAGCATATGACCAAGCCCATGACAAAATCTGTAAAGGGAAGTTTGAATCCATGTGGCAAGGCCCTAACATCGTGCAGACCTGTCTCGGCAATGGGGCATACATCCTGGCTGACTCCGAAGGTCACCCTTTGCGCAACCCCCGTAATGGGTTGTATCTTAAGCGTTTTTACCCATAAATGAAACCGCGGCCTCATTGGTCCGCATTGTACAATTTGCTCTCTTTTTTGTTTTTCACCTTTTTTACCATCATCTTACATTCATCATTTCTGCATGATCACAGATGGACCATCTTCCACCTTGTTACACTGGCTTTGCTGATGGTGCAATCCGCTGGTCTCCCAGCCTAGCTTCTGCAGCATGGGTCTTGTACTCCCCTTCCAACGAGATGATTCACCTTGACGGAATATGTATAGGCGTTGCTACCAATAACCAGGCGGAGTATGATGCTGTGACCGGTCTCCTAACTGCTACCCTCCAGATGGGCATATGTCACCTTCATGTGTTCCTTGACTCCCAGCTACTTGTCTCCCAGCTCAACAACTGCTACCAGGTGCGTGATCCTTGCCTTTTTAGAAAATTCCTGCGCGCAAAACAGCTCAGTCGACAGTTTGAATCCATAACATTCACACATGTCCCAAGAGCCCAAAATAGTGTCGCAGATCAAATGGCAAACAACATCCTAGATTGGCATATCAATCACACCATGTAACATCATGCATCATCATCACATAACATCTCATAGAAATATATAAAAACCCAAAAAGATTGCATCGCATCCACATTTGCATCCATGTACATAAACCATAACACCACATGCATATCCATAGGGGCATCTACGTGCCTAATCATACATACATCATAAAATCACATCAAATACACAAGGGGCATCCACGTGCCCAACATCCTATACTACTTACATCCACGTGCAATACAAACATCTCACATATCATAATGCGCATCCAATTGCATACAACAACAATATCATAAAAAGGTGCATCCATGTGCATATATATATATATCAAAAAATACATGTTCAGTGCTATACATGTCCTGAGTACCCCTGTACTCAGCTATACAAAAAATGGATATACATGCCTACAGCCTCATCAAAATACATGCCGTACATACAAAACTCGGGGGGAGTCCCCTGCACTCCCTAATGGGAGTCGTACCCTGCATCACTGCCTGCATCGGCTGCCTCTGATTCCTCCCCTCGCTCCTCCTCCGGCAAGTCCTCATCCTCTATGCGCCCCCGTGCCCGTGCCCTGTCCGCCAAGATAGCCACCTGGATGGCAATGGATCTGAACTCTCGGGGTGCCCTCATGCAATCTTGAACCATGTCCGGATCGACGTCCCACCACCCCTCGTTGGTCACCCCCACTAGCAAACAGTCTAGTAGTGCCTGTACCAACTCCAGTGTCCCCTCTGCATCACGGCGACGGACCTCTCCTCGCCTAGGCAGAGCTGGAACGGCCACAATCCCCCTCCGTGCCACATGTCCTGGAGGCGGCCTTGGGCCCACATCTGTAGATCACCCATATGTCAGTCACAGTATATCAATCTACTATCATATATATAAAACTTGACATCCATAACATGCAAGCAAACACATACGTACCATTGGGTCCCCATGCCTGTCCTGGTGCTTGTGGCACCTCTGGATCTCCCGTGTAGTCCATGTCCCTATACGGGAAGTCGTCCAGTGTCAGTGGTATCTGGAGCCATTGCAGGTACAATTCCTGCGTGAAATACCTTCCCACATCGCTGCCACCACGGCGGTGCATCATCTCGCCCCACCGCACCATCCGCGGCTCCCTCAAACCTCCTACTCTAATCAGCACCCGTGGCTGCAGTGTGGGTACCCTCTCCATAAAGAAGGCACACAAGAAGGAACCATAGAAAAACCCCTTGCCCTCTTCCTTCGCTGCTGTCAGCTGCCGCTGAACGTAGGTCAGGAACATCTGGCCCCATGCAAAGTATACCCCATCCAGTACACGCTCTATCATCTGCATCTGGCCCCCCGACACCTTCTCAGGTGACTGAGACCCCAATACCGCACCACACATGCCGCCAAGGCCTGCACTGATGGCTCCTGTATGTCCCTCACTAGGAGTGCATTCCTATGCACCCTCGCCTCGGGACCACAGTATCTATCCAGCATATCCTCCATGTCTACGTCTGCGGCGACCCACGGCTGTGTGTCTGCCACCCGGCCCAGACATGGCAACCCCGTCAGAAAATATACATTAGTCAGGGTGAGGTCCACCCTCTCACCCTGTACTCGGAACGCCTGTATGTCCGGCTCCCAGAAACTAATCAGTCGGTTCAGCAGCAATGCTGCTGACTGTATCATGGGTATCTGCGCGAACTTTAGAAGTCCGAATAGTCCCAACACCGATCGTACATTGTCATCCCCCTGGATGACGGCCATGATCTCATCAGGGATCTCCCGCTCTCTCCAGAGCACCTGCGGCATCCTGTCAATCACACAAAGTAGACCCATTAGACTCATGTCAAATAAATAAGCCCTTCCCCTCCCTCCGGAAGACCCTCCTAGCTCAGCCCAAAACCGTGGCTTTAGGGCTTCCTGCCGTGGTGTCTGACCACGGCTGTCAGGCCTACACTCGCGGTCCTTAACCGCGACTGTTCGACCTAACCCCGCGGTTTGGCACCGCGTGTTCCTCCCTGGAACATGCGGTACTAGACCGCGCATCCAGCCGAGAAACATGCGGTCCCCAACCGCGTGGTTCACCCTGAAACTCGCGGTCGCCAACTGCGGTTTCGTCCCCCTAACCCGCGGTCCACCCCATGTGGACCATACAAATAACCCTGGGACCCACTACCCAACCCCTGACCTTAACAAACATGCAAGTATGATTTTGACGGAATACCTGTATCTCCCGGATCTGAAATCGGCCGGTCGGATCGTCCAGAAATGCCACCTCAGCTCTGGTCCACTCTGATCACAAGTCAAAGCCAAATAGTACAAATGACACATGTCATGTTGGACCCACTCACTATTTATAGTCAGTTGACTTTTCCTTTTTTTGGCCATTCTAACCCCATACGGAGTCCATTCTTCGAACCTTGTCCACCACCGGAATCAGCACGACGAGACCGTCATGATGGTCACCTCGTTGCATTATTTTTTGCCCCATCATCTTTTGCCCTTTTTCAGACACCACTAGTCGCCTCGGTTTGCATGCCACATCGACCGTTCTCCATTTTTCACATATTTTATATCATCGGATTCATTTTTCCGAGCCGGTGATGATGCTTGATATCATTTCTCGCTCTCACCCCCAGATTTTTCGGGCATCTTTTCAAAATGCCCCCGTCATCTCGGTTAGCGTGCCACATCGGCCGTTATCCATTTTTGGCACCCTTTATATCGCCGGATTCATTTTTTCGCGCACGTGATGATGCTTGAGATCACTTCTCACTCTCACTTGGTACAATTTCAACATTGTGTCCCAACACCTTGCTGCCTCGATTTGCGTGCCACATTGACCGCCATCGGATTGTTCCACACTTTTACATGAGCCATTCACTCCTGTCATACTGCAAATTTTTCGTTATTTTTCCACCATCTCATTTACCCCGCAAGGAGGCCCATCAGTGTTCCCCCCCACCCTTGTTCTTGGTCATCATAAATGTCCCTTGATTGAACACTTCCTCCTTGCCTGGCCATTCCTTTTGTTCGGTATAATTTTACCCCTTTCTTGGGCCGGACAAGTCCTTTACGAAAAAGGCACTTAGGGAGTTTCTGTTAAGCTCTTTTCTGACTCCTAAAAGAATGAAAAGATCGTCGATCAATCTTGCTTCCTTTCATGCTCGTTAAAGTACCTGAAAGGGCGTCTATCTGGTATAAGTTTAACCCTTTTCCGGACCTGGTAGACTAATTACGAAAAAGGAATACTCTAGTCACACCGGCTAGAAGAGTTCTTCATTGCATCCTTTTATGCTTCTTTGGGCCTTGGAGACTAAACTTACGAAAAAGCAACCCCCTGGAGTCTTCTTATTTGCTTTCAGACTATCTAAAATTTAAAGCAACCACGAGCATGAACTGTCCTGTGCTCGTAAAATCCACACAACAGTACCATTCCATCACTTCAGAGTCTTCTTATTGCTTTCAGACTCCTTAAAATTGAAAGCAACCACGAGCATGAACTGTCCTGGGCTCGTATTAATCCACACGACAGTATCATTTTACACACACTTCTTCTAGTTCCTTAACCCATGAAGAAGTTCCCTCCCGTGCCTTTTGGCACTATGATTGATCATCTCGGCAGCACCCCCAATCAGGTCGCCTTTGTTCAGAGTATTCTGCAGTCTCCTGCCATTTTACCACCAGCTTGAGTCTCCCTCAGCCCAGTCACCCTCCTAGATCCAATACAGCTATGATCCCTTTCCCCTCAGTCAGTTTCATATGCTGCCAGATCATCCCCATTATCATACTCTGAACAAAGGAAGTTTGAGTTCACCTACTCTGCTTGCCTAGTTGTTCCCGCCACAGTTTGTCAATCCTGCCATCAGTACTATCACATTTCGGTTATACACCTCGCGCTCCTGTCAAGGAAACATCATTGCCTTGATATTTGTAGGTCTCCCTCTGTCGATGACAGCCCCTCTATTCCAGAGGATAGGCCCAGAGGTCCCTACGCCTTGGACTTATCACCATCTGTGGTAAGTGCCTACGGACCATTTTGGGAGGAGTCATCATTGCCTCTCCGAGTGGTTGTTTCTCACATGCTCGACTTCAGCACCTTGATCGCATCGTCGAGAATCGCGTAGGGTTATATACCATCACTTTTTAGTCGAAGACCCCGGATTTCCCCCGACTCTAGCACATTGGTGAGTCACTTCGGAACGCCCAGTTGTATGTTCCTGTGGATGTCCGGGCTACGTTGGCGTTTGTATTCGGAAGCCATCTAGCTATATGCTTCCTTGAGTAACCATTTCAGTTCTAGTTCAATGTACCATCGAGGTTATTGCTCCCAGTCATTATGATCCAGCAGTTCATCAGTTCCTCTGGTACCCCAGTCAGCAGCACTGTTGATATTCCAGTGCACCAGTTCTTTAGTTTACACATGATCCGCCTAGCAGTATGTCCGAGATTTGTGTCTCCTCTGGACACTTATGATGTACACAATGGTTATCTATGTATCTGATAGGTCCTCTTTTTTTGGGCCTCACAGTTGTTTATGTATCTTGATATGAGCATGGGTATGCCCGCCTCATCCATATATTGAGATTATTCCTCAGTCAGTATTTGAGGTCATGTATATTTCAGGTCCCCATTTTTTGGACCCCATTGTTATTATGTTATATCCTGATATGGGCATGGGTATGCCCGCCTCGTCCATATGATCAGATGATTCCTCATCCCTTCTTGAGGTTATGTATTTTTAGTTCTTGCAGTTTGTTCGAGATCGTAGTTCCAGGCTTCAGTTTGTTTCTTCTCTTCTCTCCACACCCCAGGAAAACCATTCATGACTTATGATGTCCATCGGCCATACGATGAGCTCCTGCCCTCGCACATCAGGGGGCAATCTGTTAACACCCAAAAAGTGTCCACTACCTCATCTACCACATTATATGGCTCATTTGTCCATTTTCCTACCATATTTCCCTTAAAAACCTAAAAAATCCCACTAAAAAGCCTCCAGAAGGCCACAAAACCATCAAAATAGCCTCAAAAAGGCTAAAAAAACCCATTTTTCCTCCAAAAATATCCAAAATTCCTCTAAAAATAGCAAAAAACCCCTAAAAAGGGAAGAAAAAATATAAAATAATGAGGAAAAGGAGGAAAAAACCCTATACAGCTGCCC
Organism: Larix kaempferi; assembly: GCA_027924585.1. Taxonomy (NCBI): domain Eukaryota; kingdom Viridiplantae; phylum Streptophyta; class Pinopsida; order Pinales; family Pinaceae; genus Larix; species Larix kaempferi. The sequence goes on from BSBM01001287.1 coordinate 4,770,331, forward strand.
AAAACCATGTGTTACCCAAAACCATGGGTCAGCACTCCACCACCAAAAAAAACTATAAATAGGTGATGGAGATCCCTTATTCCACATCCACAATCAAGTATACCCTTACTCTGCCAAAATCTCTCTCGAAACCCTAGTTCACCATTGAACTACTTTCACCTTGAGAGCCCCTTTTGGCCCATTCCCACCATTGGAGAAAGAGAAGGAGCACATTGGAGCTTGGAGCAACCCTCTTGGACATTGCAAAGAGCTTCATCAACCTTCACATTGAAGATAATATCAATACAAAAAACCATTATTTATATTTTGTTCTTTATGTTTCATGCACATGTTTAGAGTAGTTTCTATTTCTGTTTTAGCTTAATTATTTACATTTACTGAACTGCTACTAAGGAGTCCCTTCTCCTTAGTAGGTGCTCATTTGCACAAGCTAGGGGTAAAACCCTAGCTACACACATCTCCCAGTGTGCGCAGGTTTCTGCATTGCACAGTAGGGCATATTCCTGTAACTCTCTGTTTGATGTTAGGGTTTGATTTTTTCACTTGTTTGGTCTCTTTTCTAGTATTTGCCTTTCCTTCTTAACCAATCCTTGAGGTATGTATGTCCTTCTTGAGTCTTGTCAGCCTCTCCTAAGTCCCTTAACTAATCTTTGCTTGCTTGAGTACTTTTTGAGGTGTCTTTCTTGTTTGTAACTCTTTTTGAAGACCGTGCATTGTTCCTTGTTGGACATAGTTGCATTCTTATACCCTAGATGCTTGTTGCAGTCATACAAACCTGTGTTTTACAACATTTGTTGTTTGTGGCAACATGTAGCGAGGGTTTTCACCCTGGCTTGTGCAAATCAGCACCTACTAAGGAGAAGGGCCTCCTTAGTAGCAGTTCAGTAAATAGTAAATAAAAGCAGTACAAAACTAAGCTAACATGTGCATTTGATAGGAAATAAAAAGATAGTAAGATAAAGAAATTTTTTCTTTTATATTGAAAATATGAGCAAAATTACATTTTACCTCAAGTGTTGAGGTTGGTGGAGCTCTTGCAGTAATCTAGGAGGGCTGCTTCCATGCTCCAATGGGTTCCTTCTCCTTCTCCAAGGTGTTTGGATGATGGGCCAAAAAGGGGATACTCAAAGGTGTTTCAAGAGATATTTTGGCAGCGTGAGGATATGATAGATTGTGGATGTGAAATGAGGAGCCTCCATCACCTATTTATAGGTTTTTAGTGGTGGAGTATTGACCCATGGTTTTTGGTACCATATGGTTTAGGGTTTTTGCTTCCTTTTTTCCTCTTTTTTCTCTTTTTTGTATTTTTTATTCCCTTTTATTTGATTTTTGGGAATTTAGGGCCCTTTTAGAGGGTTTTTGCTATTTTTTGAGGAAATTTAAATTATTTTGGGGGAAAAAAGGGTTTTTTGGCCTTTTTGGTGGCTTTTTAATTGTTTTTGAGGTTTTGGAGGCAAATATGGTAGGAAATATAGACAAATGAGTCATGTCATGAGGGAGATGAGATGGCGAGCACTTTTTGGGTGTTAACACAACACTAGCACACTTTGACGATGTCTTATCCTTTGAATTAGGGTTTGAGCCCAAGTTTGAGTCCTTAGGGTGATTTCAAAAGTTTTTTGAGTCTAGATACCTTCTGATTGCTTTTCATTTTTCAATATAACTAAGTTGAAGCTCTTTGGTTTGCTTTCTTTCAAGTCTTTGTGATTGTAGGGTCACGTTTGGTTCACTTGCCTACTCTTTTGCTTGGCTTAGTGTTTTCTTTAGGGTTTTTGGTGCTTTGGAGCAACCTTTCAGGTTTGCCTTTACATTACAAGAGTCTCTTGTCTATGTTTTCTTTTGCACTTTGTTTCCAGGCCTAAAGTTTTTCTTTTGAAAAACTTTGTAGGATAAGTCTTCTTCAAGTCTTTGATTTGATTGTTTGAACCATTAGCTTGTTTCTCCTTACTCACATTTCACATTAGGTCTTACTTGCCCTTTTACAAGTTCATTTCTTTTGCAAACTTTAGAAAAGACAAAAAGTAAAATTTCGTAGCTTAAGTAGTAAGACTTATAATCATTTCAGAGTAGCGTATTTTACTTTGTTTTGAATTTTAAAAAGAAAATAAAAAAGAAACTTCTGTTAGGATTGCCTAGTTTTTTCATTTTGGAAAGAATATAAATGAAAAAGTAAAAGAGTCTTTTGATGCATTGTTTCTTTAAGCACCTTTCATTTTTAGTCACAACCACATCACACAAGGCACTGCAACCTTTGAGTAAAGAACAACCCTTTAAAAAGAATAATTAATAAAATTTATTCATAACGTTTCTTTCTAGGGTTGTCACTACACCAACTAGCTTAGGCTAGGGTTTCGGATTAGAACACACTTTAACTATCCAAAACTGTTTTCATTACTCAATAATCGCAGTGAGACTGTTTTTAGGTAAACCCATTGACATCAAAGTTCTTCTAGAAGCTCCATTGAAACCAGAGTCAAGCACAAGGTCTTGCAAAGGTGAAATAGTGAGGATACCCATTCACTTTTCATTCGGAGCATACACCAAGGCTTTTTCACGTACAAGGATCCTTTTGGGTTTTGGGCTTAGCTACCTTGCCCATACATTCTAGTCAGACCTGCGACTGTCCCTGAGAGCTTCTTTCGTGTTAATGGTAGCCTTAGTATCTTGAATTGAGGGCTTCTTACACAGGTGGCAGTGAAAGGCTATTTTCATTGTACCTTGGATGGATACAGAAGGTAACCCTTTCTAGTAATCTCAGGAGGGCGGTTTGGTGATTCAAACACTTACACCCAGAGGACCTGAATTGGACGTTGTATAACTGTTCTTCGATGCTCTACTAGCTTGTCCAGGGCCCTGATCATCCCATACTTTCTATTGAGAGTATTCACCATCCTTGTTTGCTTGGTTTTGAATACTTAGGATTTTGTAGTGGTGTGCTCTTTGTGCCTCTCACTCTTAGTTGGCCTTAGATATTTATGGTCCATTGAGTCAGAACTATGGATAGCATCGCGGTGAGCACCAATCAAGGGACCCCTGTTCAAGGGGATCCTTGTGCTTTTCCATTCATTGGGAACATTGGTACTTCATTAATGGCTACCTTGAATCTTTCGGGATTCACTATAGGGCTACCAGTTTGATTGTTTTCCACTCTGAATTCCTTGCATGATCCTGATGCTTCTCAAGTAAGAACCTCACATCAAGAGCATCAGAATCCTATGCTCACTTTTCCCATAACATATTCTCCTCCTCCTTCTAGCTCATGTGGTGAAAGTAGCAATACTAGGAACCAACAGTCTAAAAGAATAGACGAAGGAAGAATAGGAAGAAGATTCCAAAGCAAGGGGCAAGCCACCCAGCCTCTGGAAGTCATGCTGGGGGCACCTACCCAACCGCCAGTGGTCATGTTAGGAGAACACATTCAGTCACTGTAAAACATATTGAACCTAGTCACCCAGCCTCCGTAGGCCATGCTGGGAGAAAACTTTCAGTCACTGCAAATCATACTGAAAGCATGTCTTCAACCACTATTGCTTAGGTTGAGGACATGTCATTGATCACTGCTGGTCATATTAATGACAAGTCGCCAGTTACTGTGAGTCATACTGGAGTCACTAAATCAGCCACTGCAAGTTGTGCTGAAAAAGTTGGCATTGTCAACAAACCTAATAAACAGAAGCTTAAGTTCCCTTATAAGTTTTGCGAGGGAGACCACCTAACCTATTTGTGCCCTGTACTTCCAGAAGTGCAAAGAGTGTGGTCCTTAGTTCAAAATTCTTGTGCTTCTGAGCAATTAGCCATTGCAAGTCATGCTGGGGGCAAGTTGTCAACCAATGCTAGTCATGCTGAGAGTACTGTTGTTGTAAAGGAGTCTAAGCTTATAGGACGAAAGCCAAAGTTCCCTTGTAAACTTTGTAAGGGAGATCACCTTACTCACCTGTGCCCTGCTATTCCAGAGGTGCAGAGAGTGTGGTCCATGTCTGAAGGATCCTCTGCTCCTAAATTTTCTATAGATTCCCAACAGCATGATCAACCTTTGGTTGATGAAGTGGTTGAACCAATGCAATCTTTGGTCAACCCCACTCTTCCTTTAGAGAGTGAAGTGATCGAATCAATGCAATATTCGACTGATCCCTTCACTCCTTCGAAGACTGATGCACCTATCCCTGAAGTCTTTTGCATTACCAGTTCGGATGTTTCTGAAAATGCAGGCACTTCATCTGTGCTGAGTGAACCCCTACCAAGCTCTGGAATCATTTCCTTTGATTGGAATAGTCTAACTGGGCCTCGCCTTCCTTCTGCTACACCTTTTCAGATAAAGGTTGATATCGACAGCCATGCGGTTCATCAATGTATTGTAGATGAAGGAGCCTTTGTTAGTACCTTATCCCCTTATGATTGGAGAGATTTAGGTTTTCCTAACCTTGTTCCAGCTGTTAATTGGCCATTGGTTTTCGATAAAAGACCTAGTGAACCGTTGGGATTCCTCCCTCAAGTACCCGTTACTTTGGGTGGAAAACTAGTCTTAGTTGATTTTATGGTTTTAAAGGACCCTATGGACTTTGATATCATCCCAGGGCATGATTATGTATATGCTATGTAGGCTGTGGTGTCTACGCTCTTTCGTGTGATGCATTTTCATCACAACGAAAGCATTGTCACTGTCGATCATCTTACATTTGTTGATCTCTCTTATTACCCAACTATAGACCAAGTATGTACCCCATCAGTAGGAAACACCATGTCACAATCAAATTATGTGGCATATTGTTCCTTGAGTCCAATTGGTACTGATAATAAGCCTCTGAATTCATGCTTACCTTCTCGGTACTGGGTCCCGACAGTTGATCAAATGATGACTCCATCTGAATGTTTAGATATGGGTTCCATTTGGGATAATACACTTCCCTCTGATGAATCTTTCCTAGAGTCTATAATGCAGTTTGCCATTCATTTGGACATTGATCCACCAACGAGCATTCTTCCACCTTTTCTTCAAGCTCGTTAAAAACAATAAGGAGGCTATGAGCATTCTTCCACCTTTTCTTCGAGCTTGTTAAAAACAGTAAGGAGGTCATGAGCATTCTTCCACCTTTTCTTTGAGCTCGTTAAAAATAGTAATGAGGCTACGAGCATTCTTCCATCTCTCCTTTGAGCTCGTTAAAAATAGTAAGGAGGTCATGAGTTTACTTTTTCAGGCTCGTTAAAACTTTATGAAAAAGATCTTTATAGAGTTCTTTCATGCTCTTGTTAGACTCTTTAAATATGACAATATTGCTGAGTATAGTTGTCATTTCAGACTCATTAAAGGATTTGAAGCAACATCTGCTTAAGCATAAGTTTACCCCTTTTTCGGACTTTCGTGGATTACTTATGAAAAAGGAATACTCTAGTCATATGTGGCTAGAAGAGTTCTTCTCTCATCATTTTAGAATTTTTGGGGGATGAGACTAACTATACAAAAAGGACCTTTTGGAGCCTTCTTTAGGGTTTTTAGGCTATCGAAACATGAAAACACCAACGAGCATTCACCTACTTGAGCTGAATGTGAAATCCATGAGAGGGTATATAGAGGATTGTTTAAGTTTTTCAGACTCTATAAACAGGAAAATACCGGCGAGCACATACTAACTTAGGCTTGATACTAAAATTCACGAGTAAGTGTATGGAGGATTATTTAAGTTTTTCTTACTCCTTAAACAAGAAAACACCGGCGAGCAAGAACAGATCTCGGCTCGATATTACAATCTAGAGATCAGTACTATAGAGTATTCTTTTATCTCTTCTTCGAACACTGTAAACAATGAAGAAGGTCATGAGTCTTCCTCCCATGGGCTCGTTAAACTCTTTACATGGTTGGACCTATTGAGTTTTAATTCTTTCTTGGACTCATTAAACAAACAAGAAAGGTACTCTTTTATCTAAAAATAATAATGGATAAGAAGGGTATATCACATCTTTTCAGTTTCAAAGGCAGTTAAGTCAGTCACATCCTTGAATACAGCACCTCTTTGAGTCTATCATTTTAGTTGGGTTGTAGTTTTTGACCTTAGGGTGAACCTAATCTTTGAGTTGTTTACTCCCCTGGTTGGTTATTCTTCCAACCATATGGAGGGTCTATTAATGTCTCCTACATTGCAGGCTTATATCACTTCCCCGTCATGTTAAAAACTGCCTAAGTCACTTTGTGTCATGCTCACTGTTCAAGGATACAACCTGTGTCGGCCATTCTGCAGTTTACCTTGACTTCATGTGTTGGCCATCCTAGTGTTAGTTTGTTTCATCTTGTTACTCGTCCTACTCCACATCAGCTCATACCATTTGAATCTTCCTCATGTTGGATGATGGAGGATGCATTAAGGCCTCCCTTCCAGTGGACTTCTTCCCATCAACATCAACTCATTTTTCTCTAGGAATGAGGTTTAGAGTTTTAGTTAGTACATTGGGGATTGCAGTCATCAGCGACAATTTTCGTCGCTGTTGAATTATGAGAATACACCAATGTCTCTTATTTGATAGGTTCCTTAGGTGTTCAACTTCAAGTCCACTTATTCACACTTGTTGGATCGTACTAGGTACCTTGGGCCCCATTATCATTATCGATGGAAGCCCTCGCATTTGTTAACGGTATACATCAATGACCGGTAATCAAACGATACCCCCCATGTTCGACTTCAGCTCATTTATTCACATGGTTAGGGTTTGTACCTTGGGTTATTTTGGATGAAGACCTTGGGATGTTGATAGCATCACCCTATTATGTTATCACCCAAGTTGTGCAAGACTGAGCCTCACTCATTTTGGCTCTTCATGAGACATAGATCTATTGTTATGGCTATGATATCTCATTTTGACATGGATCCACGTTTGTATTTCAGTGGCCATGATATATATACATATCCTAGTTATGTATCGGAGATCATGTTGTATCATGCTACACATCTATATGATGACAAGATTGTAATTACTCACTGACCTTGATCGTTATTTCAGGTACTTTTGTGACTTGGTTCTGCGGTTTCTTTCTCCTCCTCTGACTTGGAATTATAATGTATTTCGCCCATCGCTTCCCTCTGACCTCACACATTAGGGGGCATCTATTATAGGTCAAATATGCACTTCTCCATCTGTGATCACATTTAGCTATCGATCACACAAAAGGACAACTTGGATTAAAGAGTTAGATTGACCTAGGTGATGCATGGGCTTGGTTTACCCCTCAGCAGCTGACAAAACCATGTTTTTACCTTCACTTTGACATGTGCGCTACTCTACAAGCATGAAACCAGCACACATCAGGAAGTGTTCCCTACTCTACAGGCATAAAAGGGGCGCACATCAGCTAGTGTGCCCTACTTTACTTAAGTAAACTAGCACACACCTCAAAAAATAGTTGCAAACGTTGGTTGTAAAGCAATGAAGTTGCATACTGGAAAACTTGCACACATCTTAAGATGAAATCAAAAAATATATTAATTTGACGAATTGGGATTAGTTGAGTTGGTTTTGCAACTTCCCCAACCTCCCAATCCAACTACCTCTCATTCCAAATTGCCTACCTTGTTCCATAAATACAAGGGGGGTACATGAGAGAGAGGAGGAGAAAGTATGCATTAAGGGTTGTTACGCTGGAGGAATTCCCAAGTTAGTGTGAAGAGCAGGAGCCCAGAATTTGGTTGCAGAAGCAATTTGAGTGATCACGTATACCTGTACTGATTATTGTTTTTTAACAATAAAGGTGGAAATAACCTTCCTATCCCAATCAAATGTCTAATGGATTGCATATTTGTTTGGTTAATGCTTGATTGTATTTGATGTCTAAATTGTATTTCAATTTCATCATTGTTATATCAGTCAAGATATGCTGAGGAAGGTATCTTTTGTATTGCAGGTCTATCAAGCAGAAGATCGAGCAAAAGCTAGGATCGAACGTTGATAATAAGGTATGCCTTCTAAGATCTTGATCTCTTTCCTTTTGTAGAAGCCTATGTAATATGATTAATGTATTTACCTGTCACCCCAGAAGTTGGTAGTGTCTACTCCTCACTATAGGGTAATTTTCCCAAACAATAGTCGTGAAGGAGCAGTAGGTTTACGAACTGACATATGTTGTAATAGGTCGCAAGTTGCAACATGTCAATGTCTGATAGACGACAGGATGAGTGAAGGTGTTGATAGATCAACATGTTTTCGAACTACGATTCCGACAGTTTTGGCGGAGCCAAGCACGGAGTAAGGGGAGGATTGGAGAACCCTAGAGAAGCAAAGTTAAACCAACAGAATGGTCGAGTGATGCGAACGACTACTATAGCAGGGTCGGAAGAGCAGAAAGTCAAGGAACTGTACTTGGTAGCTATTCGAGGTTGCTAAGGAAGTTAATGGCATTTATTGTGGGTGGTTGAGGCTGTGCAGCACGGAAGAGGCGCTGACAGTTGCAGGTCTACAGGATCAAGAAGATCGACGGACATGAGGATGTGTGTCTTGGGGATCAAAATGATCTCGGGAACAACAGCAGCAGGTTAGAAGACCTGGAAGTCTGGATTAGTTGAGCAGTTCAGATTCCGCAGAGCCGAGTTCGGGGAGAATATTGGTAGACTGGAGAGAGCAGTTACACATCTTCCAAATGCAGAGCTGAGATCGATCCATAGCTCAGAGTTTCATAGTCAACCAGGATAGGGTGAAGATCAACACACATAGAGAGAACGCCACAATTACTCATGTATTGTAATGGCTGAGGCCGACAGATAGTTAGTTATTTGCATTTACAGTTATTCTGCGTTGTAACCGATTGGTAGAAGTAATATAAGCCACTTTCGGCATCTTGTTTTACACCTTGTTTGTGTGAGCATTGTGGTAGTGTCGTGTGTAATGTTAAGCAAGAACCTTAGCCCATAAGGTTCCTTGCGCTAGAAATCAATAATGAAAATTATTCATCTAGGTGACTATATATATATATATATAACATGTAACACCCAGAATGTTCAAATAACCAATCTTGTTAAATTTAATGATGGGATATATTACGACTCAATACATCAGTTTTTGTTACTCATAAGGATACATGATTTCCTAATGTGTTCATCATATAACTTCATTCACCTTTTAACATTGATACATATGAACATAATGATGGAAGGACATATATTTGGAAACTTTACATAATTTTCCCAATCATCGGATTTTCAGTGATAGACACTTCATTTGTTTTATCACATATTCCATGGAATACACTAATATCTTAATAAGTATCATCATGTTTGGGTTAACCATTCTAATCGTAACCTTCTAACATTTAATTTATAACTTACTCAATTTAGGTTTTAATTCCAAACTTCCCTTTAAATTAGATTCGGAGTCTAAAAGTATATATATCTATATTTAATCAGTAAATACATTCCAGAATTATAAGCCCATTAAAGCCATCAAAAAGAGTGTTTATAATATTCCATATTATATTCTAAGAACACTGTTTACTGAAAGTAACTTCTACTATTGTTGAACCTCCTATTAGTACTTCAATAAGTTATAACTGGATGATAGTATCTCTAACTTATTTCTATTACTTGTAAGTAATATTGTACTATTATAATTTATTTCACTTGTTTTAGACACTGATGAATATTGTTAAAATTCAATATGCTAAGACAGAAAATAGCAGCATTACATTCCATTTCACAATAATAGCATATACAGGATCACTGAAGAAACAACAAGCACAGCATAAACACAAGAGACAGAGATTTATCCTGGGAAACCCTCATGGGGTAGAAAACCTAGCAAAGCTTCCTCAATATAGATGACCAGCAATATACAAAGATGAAACCCTGAGACATGATCTCCTCCTCCACAATAGCAGACCTCTCCTCCACAAGTGCGCTATCCTCAAGTGAGTGAGTGTGTGTAAAATGAGGAACACACCTCCTCTATTTATACACTACTCTGACACATCTTTTACACAAGTACACGTAGGCTCGTATTTAACCAATGGGTTAAATACCCCACTACAACTGACTGGGATGACCCCTCTAGGGTGGTCTAATAACCCTTTGACCAACATAACACATAAAGGGCCGACCTCCACTAGGGAAGTCTAATAACCCAAGTTACCACATTCTGACGGAGGAATAAACATCTCCGGATATAAAATAAGATCTTTACGGAGGAATGAAACATCTCCGGAATAATAAAGTACAATTATAATATTCTTTGAAGTTACAATATCTCAACACTCCCCCTTAACGAGAAGGATATTATAACAACATCTGCACGAGCAAGGAGCCATCAACATCATACATGATACATCTATAAATCATTGGAATCTTTCTCAACATCATCAGTAACTCAACCAGTTACTGGAACATCTTCAATACTGGAACATCAACATCATCAGAGTTGATAGTACTCAATCATCAGCATCGTCAACACATGATCAACAGCATCGTCATCACACGATCATCAGCATCATCATCACATGATCATCAGCATCGTCATCATACGATCATAAGCATCGTCATCATACGATCATCAGCATCACGATCAACATCGTCATCACACGATCATCAGCATCACGATCAACATCGTCATCACATGATAATCAACATCATCATCACACGATCATCAGCATCGTCATCACACGATCATCAGCATCGTCATCATACGATCATCAGCATCGTCATCATACGATCATCAGCATCACGATCAACATCGTCATCACACGATCATCAGCATCACGATCAACATTGTCATCACACGATCATCAACATCGTCATCACACGATCATCAGCATCACGATCAACATTGTCATCACATGATCATCAACATCGTCATCACACGATCATCAGCATCGTCATCATACGATCATCAGCATCATCATCACACGATCAATCCAGTTCTCTATGTCCAAGGATGATGCAAACCAGTCATGTACCTTTTGAACCAAAGTCCAGGGACGATCCAGTCCTATCATGTACCTTTTGAACCGAAGTCCAGGGACGATCCAGTCCTATCATGTTCTCGGAGACCACATGTCTACGGCTTAGTTTATAGGACCAAAGTCCAAGGATGATCCAATCCTTACCGTACATTTAGGAAAGCGTCCAAGGATGACTTAATCCTCAACCGTTCATTTAGGACCACGTCCGAGGATGACTTAATCCTCCACCGTACATTTAGGACCACGTCCAAGGATGACTTAATCCTCCACCGTACATTTAGGACCACGTCCAAGGATGACTTAATCCTCCACCGTACATTTAGGACCACGTCCAAGGATGACTTAATCCTCCACCGTACATTTAGGACCACGTCCAAGGATGATTTAATCCTCCACCGTACATTTAGGACCACGTCCAAGGATGACTTAATCCTCCACCGTGCATTTAGGACCTACGTCCAAGGATGACTTAATCCTCAACCGTGCATTTAGGACCTACGTCCAAGGATGACTTAATCCTCCACCGTGCATTTAGGACCTACGTCCAAGGATGACTTAATCCTCCACCGTGCATTTAGGACCTAAGTCTAAGGATGACTTAATCCTCAACCGTGCATTTAGGACCTACGTCCAAGGATGACTTAATCCCTCAACCGTGCATTTAGGACCTACGTCCAAGGATGACTTAATCCCTCAACCGTCCACCAAGGACTTCATTCTCGAAGACTTACGTCTACGGCTCTTCTTTAGGACTGAAGCCCAGGAATGATCCAATCCCTTCACATGTTCACCAAGAACTTCATTTTCGAAGACATACGTCTACGGCTCTTCTTTAGGACTGAAGTCCAGGAATGATCCAATCCCTTCACATGTTCACCAAGAACTTCATTTTCGAAGACATACGTCTACGGCTCTTCTTTAGGACTGAAGTCAAGGAATGATCCAATCCCTTCACATGTTCACCAAGAACTTCATTTTCGAAGACATACGTCTACGGCTCTTCTTTCGGACTGAAGTCCAGGAATGATCCAATCCCTTCACATGTTCACCAAGAACTTCATTTTCGAAGACATACGTCTACGGCTCTTCTTTCGGACTCAAGTCCAGGAATGATCCAATCCCTTCACATGTTGTATACCAAAAACATGTATTCTCATCATCAAAACATGTATAACCACAACATGTATCATCATCATCAAAACATGTATAGCCACAACATGTATCATCATCATCAAAACATGTATAACCAAAACATGTATCATCATCAACAAAACATGTATAACCACAACATGTATCATCATCATCAAAACATGTATAACCACAACATGTATCATCATCATCAAAACATGTATGACCACAACATGTATCATCATCATCAAAACATGTATACATCTATCATCAAAATCATCAAAAGTATCTATCATCAAAACTAACATCAAAAGCATGTATACATCTATCATCAAAACTAACATCAAAAGCATGTATACATCTATCATCAAAACTGACATCAAAAGCATGTATACATCTATCATCAAAAGAATATAAGAGTCCTAAATCTAAATAATTCTAGGTAACTGAGTGCAGTAAATAGGTAACCTCATCATTGATGAGATAGACTTGATGTCGGATACTGTGCTACTCCCCCTTTCGAGGAGAGTCCTTCTAAACTACACCAAGCTTGTCTCGAAAGTGTTCAAACTTTACTCGAGACAGAGGTTTGGTCAAGATATCATCAATTTGATCCTCAGTGCTTATATACTCGAGCTTGATAGCTCCTCTCTACACCATACCTCGTATATAGAAGTATCGGATCTCAATGTGTTTTGACTTATCATGGAATACAAGATTTCCTATCATCTTGATGCAGCTTTGATTGTCACACATAATCACAGTGGAATCCATTTCTAAGTCAAACACTCCATATAATAGCTTCTGAAGCCACACTGCTTCACAGCTGGCAGAGCAGACAGCTATATATTCTGTTTCAGTAGTACTGAGAGCCACACTAGATTGTTTCTTGCTAAACCATGAGATCATGGTAGATTCAAGACTATAACATCCACCTAATGTACTCTTTTTGTCTGAGACACTTCCTGCCCAATCAGAATTTGAGTAACCATGTAATCGGAGTTCATGACCTCTAAGATTATATAGACCAAAATCTAAAGTACCTTTTAGGTACCTCACTACATGCTTTGTAGCTATTAAGTGAACCTTTCTAGGTTCTACTAGATACTGACTTACGGTATTTATAACAAAGCATATATCTGGCCTAGTATTTGTTAAATACATCATTGGCCCAATGATTTGTCTATATAGGGTTAGGTCCACTAAATCCGATGAGTCATTAACTAATAACTTCAAGTTGGATTCCATGGGAGTGGCCATGTCTTTACACTCCAACATATCAAATCTTTTTAGAAACTTCACAGCATACTTACCTCGATTTAAAAGATTGCTTTTGGATCATGCCATACTTCTAGACCTAAGAAGTAGTGCATTAATCTGAGATCTTTCATTTTTATTCTGCAGCCATTTTCATGATCTGTTTCTCATTCCTTGTCAGAAAGAGATCATCGTCACATAATAATGGTATGATAGGTTCATCATCCATCATGATTTTTCCTACAAATCAAAATTAGGTACATGATTAGTAATACTTCATAATCATCAAATCATATTGACATGATAACCTATTATGCATACAGATATCATTTACATAGTTATCCAACTATCTTGACCAATACTTTGGCACAACACTTTCCCATATCCTGTATGCATACAGTGGCTATCTAGATGCCTTCCATCTCTACCAGAACATACTATCGAGAGTGTGCACAACTCTCAGCATGTCAGCAAAGAGGTTTCATTCTAGACAAGCAACAATGGAATGTTTGTCCAACTTACCAATCATATGCATATTGGTAGTATACTGTTCAATGTTCTATGAATATTTACACTTAGCATGATATATTATAGGAATACAAATATGCATACAACCTATTACAGGCAATATCATTTACTATTTCAAATAACAACTCAAATACTTATCTTTTATGCTTGTGTGGTTGCCTCCCGCTTGATCTTCTGTATGTCTTTTGAACTTCTATTCATTATGTACCACTGTGCATGTTCAAGTGTCATCCTCATGATCTCATACACAAACATACACCCATTAGTATGTTCTAAATGTTATCAAAACATTATAGTTCTAAATAATATTGAGAATGTATAGTCATGATTATAGTTAATAAACATTAGTATTCAAGATTTCAGGGAAGTCTTCTTTTACTCATGCATATCATCAATCAAGATAAAAGATATAATATGCATAATCCCTTGATTACTAACTTTATGAATAAGCATAACCAATCATTCCAAGTATACTTATATAGGGGATCCTAACACAAGGTAAGATTCATGGGAAACATACCTGGATTAGTATACCTACTTGGTTATGTACAACATACCTAAACAATCTCTTCAATGATTTAGAGATCCTGAGCTAGAACCTGCATGTCTCATAGGTTGAGCATAATATAACAAAGTCATACATACCTCGTAAGTAGAACAAAGATTGTGGATGAGTCTTCGTCTTCATGTTTTCATGGTCATGGAACCTGATTTGTCTTTTGTGATGTACCTGTATCTTATTAGCGGACAACATCAACCTCACACAACATCATAATGCATTAGTACAATCATAAGTGTCAACACCCTAACCAATGAATATCTTCTATCATGCATTCATAATTTTGTTAAGGTGATACAACAAATCTAAAAATCAAGATTGTACAAACATACCATAAACTTAATCATGAACAAATATCAAAACATACCTCGATGAGTCATACCTGTCGAGATCGCTTGTAATCTCCTTATGTAAAGCTTTAGCCTCATCTCCCTCTAAAATAGGAACTCCTTCACTTATGCAGGTGACCAATCCATCTTCTTCTAGGATTAACCCTATCCACTTGATTTGCAAGAACTGGACCTGGAGCTGGATATGGGTTTGTCAGAGAAACCCCAAAAATTCAAACTTTGAATTTCAAACTTCCGAAAGGATAGAAATATGCGCCTTGATGAGCTGATCAAACGTATATATTTAGAATTTGAAAACTGCAAAGTTTCACTCCTCAATTTTGCCTTTGAAACTTTCGGATTCACTGGACGTGACCCTGAACTGGGGTTTGATAAATCCCACTCTTCTTCCCAATCAAAATGTTTGATCCAAAGCTCTAAGCTTCTATTTTTCTGAGGAGCTTCCAGCCATGGTCACAGATTTCAAAAATTCTCATTTTTACAGAAGCCCTAATTTTCCACTTTTCTGATCAAAGTCTCGAACTAGGGTCTAATCAAACCCGACCTTCTTCCCAACCAAAAATTCTGATCTTGGTCTCTAAATTTCTATTTTGATGAGTAGCATCCAGCCGTGGTCTCCGATTACAAAAATTCCAACTTTCTCCAAAGCCCTAAATTCTGGAAGCCATGAATGAAGGTACCAAAAAATAATTCTGTTTTGACAGAAATATGTACCTGATTGTTTCTGGTGTAACTCCAAAATTTTTGATCCACAGGGTCTGAAAAGGTTTCCTGAGATAGCCTGACCTATTATCTTTCCATCCTAATAGGTCTGACCTCAATTGGATTCTCTGAGAGAGAGTTATGCCAAATGTCGCAACGTGACCTGTTTTGGGATAAAACAGGAGAGCGAACTTGTACGGCGTGCCACGTGTCACTGTTTCAACTTCGGCCTCTGAAAAAGTTTTCTGAGATAGCTCGGCCTGTTACCTTTCCATCCTGACAGGTCTGACCTCAATTGGACTCTCTGAGAGAGAGTTATTCCAAATGTTGCAACGTGACCTGGTTTGGGATAAAACAGGAGAGCGAACTTGTACGGCGTGCCACGTGTCACTGTTTCAAATTCGGCCTCTGAAAAAGTTTTCTGAGATAGCTCAGCCTGTTACCTTTCCATCCTAACAGGTCTGACCTCAATTGGACTCTCTGAGAGAGATTTATACCAAATGTCGCAACGTGACCTGTTTATGGGATAATACAGGAGAGCGCACTTGTACGGAGTGCCACGTGTCACTGGTTCAACTTCGGCCTCTGAAAAAGTTTTATGAGATAGTAAAGACTGTTTACTACCTTTCACTTTTTACGAAATTTCATTTGGAGGTTCCTATCCCAAGATATGACCTTTTTCCCAAGGTTACCTGATTTTGACTCAGATCTGGAAGAGGCAGAAAACCTATATTGTACAGATCATAAATCACAAAGTACAACGAATTAGAGGTTGTCCTTTGGAAACAAGGTACCTGGAGATTTAATATTTGTCCTGTAACAATTTCAGATCCGAAAACTTCGCCAAAACGGATTTATAGCGAAAGTCCTACGATGACTGGTTTTTGCTATATAAAACCCTAGCCTTCAAATTGTCGTAAGTAAAGCAAGTGTCGTTAGTGCCATACCTTGTCTTCCTTCAGGTTAGCTCTGATACCATGTTAAAATTCAATATGCTAAGATAGAAAATAGCATAATTACATTCCATTTCACAATAATAGCATATACAGGATCACTGAAGAAACAACAAGCACAACATAAACACAAGAGACAGAGATTTATCCTGGGAAACCCTCATGGGGTAGAAAACCTAGCAAAGCTTCCTCAATATAGATGACCAGCAATATACAAAGATGAAACCCTGAGACATGATCTCCTCCTCCACAATAGCAGACCTCTCCTCCACAAGTGCATTATCCTCAAGTGAGTGAGTGTGTGTAAAATGAGGAACACACCTCCTCTATTTATACACTACTCTGACACATCTTTTACACAAGTACACGTAGGCTCGTATTTAACCAATGGGTTAAATACCCCACTACAACTGACTGGGCCGACCCCTCTAGGGTGGTCTAATAACCCTTTGACCCACATAACACATAAAGGGCCAACCTCCACTAGGGAAGTCTAATAACCCAAGTTACCACATTCTGACGGAGGAATAAACATCTCCGGATATACAATAAGATCTTTACGGAGGAATGAAACATCTCCGAAATAATAAAGTACAATTATTATATTCTTTGAAGTTACAATATCTCAACAAATATAAAATCATACATGGGGTTCCCACTTATCATATAAGATTATATTTTTAACAAGATCATAGCTCTCTGATATTCCTATCTAAATACTTACTAAACCACATAGTCATTAATAGTTCACCAATATACATAGGGGTGGGTTCCCTAAGAAAATGTACACCTATCTAATTATGGACATTAAATTCTCCTAGATCATAGTATATTTTATTTTTCATAAACTTATGATCTATCATATAGGTACCCTAGTCTATCAATATTCTAAAACAATATTTACACTTCTTGCAGAATATACTTACTTGCAACTTATAGAAGACTTATTGGTTACCTCTTGTCGAATTTTGAAAATAAATTCATTCTATTGTGCCTCATAGATAGAGTCCCTTCATTAGTTCAACCAACTTATATTCGTTTCCTCATGCTGAGCCCAAATAGGCTCGAGTGTCGTAACTTTTGCTCTAATACCATATGTAACATACCAAAATTATTGAGTTAGTATTTTGGTAAAATTTTAAAATTTTCTTCATATTAAAGATCTCCACAAATCTAATTCATTCATGTTAAGGACCAAGAGTTCACCATCCTTGCATCAATAAAATGACAGTTAGTTATCCATAAAAGAAAAGCATAATCATTTAATTCGATCATTCCTACAATCAATGTTCTTATAAAACTTGCTTGCTTACGCAAAGATCTTAGTCAATAATTCCAACATTTGTTTAACATCAAAACATCTAACATGTAATATAACCATCTAAACAACTTATATTATTTCACATAGGGTACTTATAGGTAATTGGAAAACATTTAATTATACACATGTATATCCATAGTAAATTGCTCGAGGAGAAACTGATACCTATATAAGTCAAATGTTTCTTCTAACATAATTATATTAGTTCATAATTGCATACCACTAACTTTACCTTGAACATTTTCATGAAAATCACTTACCATTTTAGATCACAATTATCAAGTAAAACAAAACACATAAAACATGAGAAATACCATATATACGTGGTTCACCCAATTATATGGGCTTCGTCCACCAAGAAAAGTGACATCTTGTATTATTTATCACAATAGAGGGGTTACATCCCGCAACACAGTCGTTGCAATATTTACTTTCCCTTTCTCAAAATCTATCCTCTTAACATAGTTCCTTCAAGGTTTTCAACACTACATCAAAACCACATCAACTATTTCAAAGGCCTACTAATAAATTTCATGTGCCTTTTAGAATAATAAGACTTAACTCTTATTCTAACAATTCTCGTATGTCTTTTAAAAGACTAAACCTTACATTAATATTTCTCATATCTCTTTTACAAGACTAATACCTAGTCGTACATCAATAGTGTTTTGAGGTTGGAAATGACATTAAGGCTATGTCTCTTTTCCATCCATTTCACACATTAAGTATATTTAAGATATTAACTAAGGGTAGATTTCCCTTTTGGGATTTATACATAGTTATAAATACGATGTCTTTAGTTCCTACCAAAACACATTGAGATTCTCTCTCTCTCTATAGCGATCGATTATACATATGTCATCTATGTTGACTAATCATTACCATGTTTCAAACCAAATCTATGTCTATTGTTACCTTTATGTAGGAACTTTTACCAGGATCTAACGTTGATAATCATAACGTTTATCTACAATAAATATAATTAAAAGAACTTTTACCAGGATTTCACATTGATACTAAAAATACATACGGGGATCAATGTGAATGTTGTGGCGCATCCCATGACAACATAAATAAGGGAGATCGTGATTTTGTGCTCAACAGAAACAAATGCATAGATATCACGTATATTGTTGCGATCATAAACAAAGGTCGCATTCCTCTGTTGAAGAGACACAAAAATTCATAGATATAACATAAAGTTATATAACATATAAACACATAGATATCGTGACTCATGGAAGACAAACCTCAACACCTACATAACATAATTCACCTACAGACAAAGGTAAGAACCAAACGTACTATGGCATTCCATGCAATCCTCAATATAACTACAGGGATGTAATTGATCCGAGTTTGAACTACATATATACCTATAACCTGTCGACATGGATCAATGTTGTTTCCATGGATCGATGCACTATTCACGGAGATCAAATGACATGATTTGATCACATAAATACAACTAAAATGTCATAACTAGAACTCAACTAGCAACGACAAAGAAGAACATAAAGGAGATCAACAATCCTAATATATAACAGAGCCCTAGCTGGATCCAAACGAAAACATTGTAGTGTATAAACAGAGATCCTGGATGGATGTACACCGATTTTTGGCAGCAATTAGAATATACAAAGATCATAAGCGATTAATGACTTCGTGGTAATATAAAAAATAGAGATCCAACACATTCATTGGCAACGTAATAGACATAGCGATCCTACAGATTCACGCAAACAAAGCTAGATGATTCAACACACATTCAAAAGTGAAAACAGGAATATGGATCAAACTCTATGCTTACCCTATCTCTGAATGCTAACTAAAAATACACAGAGAGATTATACCGGGATCAAAGGAGGAATCATGTTGGCATAACCTTATCACGGAGTATCACAGAGGATTGAACCTGCGATGGCAGAGATTATGAGCAAAGCCCATTGATAGAAATAAAATTCAAACCTGAGATCGCCAATAAGCAATGCTAACAGATATCACTAGCAACGCCGAATCATGTCATGCTTGTTTCCTTCCTCCTTAACGCCGAGCGGAGATACACTACTGATATAGGTCGTAGAACCAATCTAACACAGGCTCTGGTTATGTGCAGTCCAACAAAGATTAATCGTGTAGCGTTAATATATATATAAACATAAACATACATGACAGAATCAACAGGGATCTGGCTGTTACATCCATCCCTTCCCAAACTAACACAATAGGAAAGTAACTATATTAGAAAATCAGCAAGCATCCCTATATAAAGAGTATTACTCGATATATATATTGCAGCAGGGTATCAAAACGAAAATATCATCAATTAAAAATGCATTTGTCAGGGGATCGGGCTTCCCCGAAGCCGTTCTTTCCTTCCCTTCACCTACCGAGTGGTGCCCACCTTCATACGAGTTCCTTTCACTTAAAAAGGGAGTCTCACCTCCATCTGGAGTGACATATGGGAAATCCAATAATTAGTATCAAGGCAAGTGGTGGCCTTCTCAAGTTCAACACTCCACTAGGGAGACAAACTCATGGAATTTTCTCCCTAGTTTCCTCCACCAGATCCTAGTCAAGTGCCTATCTTACTTCCACTATCTTCATAGGAGTGGATTGAAACTTCATTTGATGTATAATGTCTAAATATATTTAGATATAATGGGTGCAAGCGTATTTTAAAAAAATGCGTGGCGTTCATGTAGTGTCGATACACCTATGTGTATACTCCATTTATAACATTTATCAAATACTCAATAAATATGTAGTAATATAATATTTTATATGTTTCTCCATATAAAACTTTAAGAATATCCTATATATATATATATATATCTATATGTATGATACCTTTAAGAATATCTCCTATATACATATATATATCTATATATATGATAGGTTACTTGGTTATAATAACATACTCCTTAATACTTCGATAGTTTTTAAAACTTTAATTACTTCATTTATATATATATAGTACCATATAATTAATCATAGTATATTGGCATTAATTCTATGATATCTTCCTTTCTATTTTAAGGTGACCATTACCTATAGCACCTCAAAAATTAATTCCTTAGGGTTGTTTCTATTTTAAGACTTTATATATAACTCCTTGACATTTCATGCCAAGGTTTATATGATTATAATATCCACTATTATGGCTTAATCATATTAGGAATAAACAACTAGGCCTTATTATCTTAGTTAGATACTTACTGTGACAAGAAAAAAAACCCTAGAGGGACGAACCTTTATATTAACACTTAAGGAAATATGTAAGATTATGGGTATCAAATTCATGGCTTTCTAGTCATTCGCTCCTCCCCCTAGTGGATTCATGCGTCCATTTTTAGTCTCCTAAGTTTACAATTTACAAGTTTAGGAATTTAAACCATATAGCTTAGAAGGTTTACTGGTGGGGCCTTGGCCTTGAGCTCGTCACCAGTAAACAAGTACAATATTCATTTAAATTTACAAAATATTAGGGGTATAAAAGAGGGATATTACATCTGAGGCAAAATTGCTCGCATTCCAATACTCAAACTGTCAAAATATGTGAAGGGGGAGCGCACTTGTTTATTTATAGAGTGAGGATGACTTGAGGAGCAAGTCTCCTTAGCTAATGTGCCCTCCATGAGTGGATAAGGAAAGCTAGCTTTCCTACTTTTTCCTTTTTGCTTTGATTTCCTTCTTTTTCCTCTTTTGTTTTCTTTTCCACTTTCTGCTTTGGCTTTTACTTCTTTTTCTTGTCTTTTCTGGACTTTCCTAGTTTTCTGAACTTTCCCGCTTTTATGATTTATCCTGCTTTTTGCTTTTGTGCTGCTTTCTACATTATGCTGCTTTTCTGAGTTTTTTTCACTTAAATATATGAAAATTTAGTCATCAAGCAATTAATCTTAAGCATAGGTGCATTTCTTATTAATATGATATTGATATGTAAGAGATGAATGCCCTGAAAATGTCAATGCTTCCATATAGGAACGTTAGAGACAAAAAAATGTCAATGCTTCCATATAGGAACATTAAAGACAAGAACAAGATAACCTATGCAATCATAAGAATAGAAATCCCATTGCAACAAGAACAAGGTGGTCATGATAAATAGTTCAAGATTATAAGATTGCTCAAAGCCATATAAATATTGAGTAAAAGATGATTGAAATAAACATGACATGAAAATAAATCAAAATGTTTAATATGATCAACATATAGAAAATTATGATCAACTCATGAGATCACTTAAAATAAATTATGAAATGACAAGTCACTAATGGTTACACCTAAAATATTCCCATCATGAGATTCAGTGTATACGCCTCTGGAGTTGCCTTGACTAAGTCATTAGCCTAGAAAGATTTGTACCCATTTATACCAAGTTTTGAGAGGTCGTCGCAGGTTGCACTCATGCAACATGTGACATCGCAGTTTGCTCTACTGCAGGGTGCGTCGATGTCAATTAATGGACAAAAATAGCCCTTTCGAGTCTCTTCTTGAAACTTGCTAACTTGGGACCTTATCCGTGACTTCTTGGGGGAGATGGCACTCGGTTCCTGACCTCATGGAAAGATCCCCTAAGTCTCTCTTATCATATATCAACCTATCATATCCATTCCCTATCCACTTAGTCCTATATAAGTGATGCTCTACCCCTCTCCAAAGGGAGGAAATCTATAGTATCTACATACTGGTGAAATCATCCTTGAGAGACCTCTACTCACCCATTGAGAGACTCAAGCTTCCTTGAGAAGATTTGGCATATGGTTTGGATGGAGAAGGACTGTAGCGTTAAGCCTTGGTTGTAGTCTATTCTTTACTATGTATTTCTTGATTTATAGTAATACAAATGATTTCCACCATTATTGTTCATGTGTGATGATATTAAGTAGTTTACTTGCTTAACTGTTTACTTAGATCTATTATTGTATAGATGCTCTTTACTCGTTTATGTTGTTCTATGTGTCTTGAAAGGTCTTACAGCTAAGATCTAATGACCGCGGGATGTGGAACAAACATTCAAGAGAAAGGCTTGCAAATTCAAAGGTAAGATATCTAGCACTTGATCCTTACGTAGATCTAGGAAAACCATTTGTAGTTTGTTCTATTTGTTCTAGAATCACATTGAGCTAGGGAGATCCAGCTCACATCTGCTCGAGTGGATTGTCCATAAAACAAGATTGGCGACCATACTGGGGAAGAACATAGTTCTAGTTTTCGATTTGAGAGTCATTTTCAGTTGATTTCCTTCACAAGCCATTTCTTTGCCTCTTTAGCCTTTTCACCATCAGATCTTCAATTTGAAGAGCTTGATGACCTTCCTCTAGAGTCTGCATGTTCATTTCTGAGCCATTTCATTGCTCATTTCTTAGGGATTCGTTGATCCTATAATTTGGATCTCACTCGTCGCACTTGGGATATATACCCATAGTGTCGATCTATCTTTTCTTGCATTTTAGCTCTCTGTCGTCGCATTGTATGCATTGGTAGACTACGACAGCGTCGCACTCCCTACATTACTGAACTGCGACACTGCTCTGTGGATTGACATAGACTGTGCTGGGAATTGACCTAAGGGCATCCCTTCCCCTCCTTTTTTTGATCTGAGTGTTGGTTTAGTTTGCAGACCTCTCTGTGCTACATGATCCAATCAAAGAACCCTATTTTGATTTGTGTGTTGGAAGTGTTTGGATTTTGTGTGGATTTGTATTGGGTCCCATTTTTAATGAGCTTAAGTTTGGTAGTGGTGGACACTTCAAGCTCCCCCACCTTCATCCACTTAACCTTTTTTTTCCTCCTTTCCCACCTGATCTGATCTTTGCATTGGATCTGGTTCCAAACCTCTTTTTGCACACATCTTTTGGTTTTGGATCCATGATTGGCCCCTTGAGTCGAAACTAGTGTTTTGCTTGCATTTTATGTTTTGCTTGCATTTGGGGGGCCATGAATCGTGTATCCTTCAGTCATTTTGACCCATATTATTTTGGTTTGGTGTGATTGGCTTGTTTTGAAAGTCTTGAAAAGTGTGGGATATCCATGCCTTTTTTAGCCTCTTTTTCTTGGGTTATGCATCTTGTTTCCTTTACATGCTGAGCTATTCAATCATTTTTTGGAAAGATTGCTTCCTTGTCTTCACTTTAGTTCAAAGAGAAGCTTGATTTTGTTCTTCTTTTGCTATATTCACAAATTTGAAAAACGTAAATATTCTTCTTACTTTATTTGGATCATTTGATATTCTTGGTCTCATCATAAGAAGAAGAAAGGCTTGTTTCATATTTGTGTGCATTTGGAGTTAGACAAGATTGTTAAGTGCTTTTCTTTGTCTTGGGTTTGATTGGAAATGTTTGTGGAATCTTTATTTCCATAGCTTAGATGTGTCTTTTTCAAGTGTATAAGGATAGGAAATGGATTAGAATTATTGCATTTGGTGTTCATGTAAATATCTCTTTTATTGCTTTGGGTGCATCTTTTACTTCTTTCCATCATTTTGAAAGTTAAAATTGCATTTGCATTGGCTTGTACATATTGAGAACAGAAAGAATTCTTCTTTGCTTTAGCTAGAAGTTCATTGAAGAGAAAAGACTTGCATAATTCATCCATAATTACATGGTTTGAGTCAAGTCTACACACCACAAGTTGCACCTCCATCACCCAATTGAGTAATACGACCATTAAAATTTACACTCCCTAACTCAACACACTATAACCTCACTTGAGGAGAAAAATAATTTGTTAGTTAGGTAGGACACCGGGGATAGGAATCCAAATAATTCCCCCTTGTCATTTTCACTTGAAACATAGTTGTTGTCCTCTAGGGTGCCAAACTCCTCTTGTATTTGTTGACACGGTCATCGACCGGTTTGTGGAGGGTCCTCCCATCTTTTCAGGGGTTAAGCCGCACTCCACTTAGCGCCTAAGGCATATCGATCCATTGTCTTCCTTGTACTCCCAGCGACCGTACTGGATGCAAGGGTGATAAGACAGAAGTGCCGAAAACCTTCTCTGATGTGTCTTGAACGAGGTAGCTTAGTGAATTTTCTTCTAGGGCTCTTTTACCTAGAATCCCTTTTAGTAGTGGGATATCCTTTCATTATTGGTTTCTCATTTTGTATCGTTCGACTTAGATTTCATCACCTTGTGAAGGATACAACTTGTTTAGGTCTCTAGCTCTTAGTTAGGGGGATTGCTTGCTCTTTTACCTTGTAGAGGGTCTTTTTCTTTTTAGTGTTGCTTGTTGGCATTTTGGCCGCTTTTATTTTAGCTCACTTACTGTGACGCTGGTCCCAGTATAGTTTTTTGAGCTTGCATTTTGGCCTGTGTGCCTCTTTTCCTTCTAGCTCCCCTTTTGCACGCTCGGTTTCCTGAGGGTTTTTTGAGTTCTTTTTAGCAAGAATTTTCCCACATCACTTAGTCTTGTTCCATGGAGAATTCATCTCCATGCACCCAAGCTCCTTCTGGGACTACCAATCATGAGGCCCCATTTCAAAGGGTACCTTTTGTCTTTCCTCCAGTTGGAGATATTGGTCCTCCCTTTATTGCCACTTCAAACCTTCCTAGATTAACCATAGGATTACCGGTATGGTTATTCAACCCGGTGATTCCGGTTGTACCCACTGTATCAAATGTTAATTCTCCACCACGAGAGGGTCCATCCCAAAATGATCTTTCCCCTTCTTCCTTGGATGCATCTTCTTCCATTTCTTCTTCCTCGCCCGATAAAAGCAGTAGTGTTAGTAATTAGGTGGATAATAAGAAGAAGAAAAGGAAGGTTAAGAAGAAGAAGGATAAGAAAGACACCAAGCATCAACCATCTACCTCTAATGGTACACATTCTATGCGAACACCTCATAAGCCCAAGTTCCCTTGCAAGCTTTGTAAGGGTGATCACCTTCTCAAGGATTGTCTCAGTCTTTCCTGTGTGTCAGAAGTGTGGTCTAAAAACCCCAAATCAATTGTATCATCAACCTCTGACCATCATGTTGATGATACTCCCTCAACTAGTGACCCATTGTTGAAGGGTCGGAAGAGTAGAGTTGGAGATCCTTGTTGGTTATGCAAGGGCATGCACCATACTTACCTTTGTCCTCGTATGGAGGAAGCTTCACAATTGTTGGAAGACATTACTATACCTCAGGAACACTTTCCAACTGAATGTCGTAAGTTTTCCCTCGACCCCCCACTGGTTGACCAAGTGATCAATTCAGTTGCATCTGTAATTGATCCCACTCTTCCTTCAAAGAGTGAAGTGATCAAGTCACTGTCATCGCCACTCGATCCTGCTTTTCTATCAGAAAGCATTGAGACTGCAACTGCCACTTTGACACAGTCTTCATCTCATCCTACTCTCCCCGATGAGAGTGGATTGATAACCACTGATGTTTTTCTAGTCAGTTCCGATCATGGTGGGAAAGAGTCCATTTCCATGGGACCCCCTCTAAGCACTGAGGTCATTTCATTTGATTGGAATGGGTTAATAGAATCTCGCCTTCCTTCGAGTATTCCTTTTCAAATATCTATAGGAGTTTTTGATAAAGAAATTTTTCGTACGATAGTTGATGATAGTATTTTATCCTCAACTTCTTGGCAAGCTATAAGTTCCCCTCAGCTTGTGCCAGTAACTGACTAGATATTCGCTTTTAATCGAAGGCCTACTCAACCTTTAGGGATCCTTCCTCAATTACCTATGACTTTGGGAGGGAAAACTGTCTGTATTGATGTTATGGCAGTCCAAGGTCCCTTAGATTTAAATCTTCTCCTTGGACGAGATTATGTTTATGCAATGAAGGCTGTAGTGTCCTCACTCTTTCAAGTGATGTATTTTCCCCATCATGGGAATGTTGTGACCATTAACCAGCTTTCCTTTGTGACACCCACTCATCATATGACTCCCAATCATCAAACTTCCCTGAATGTCTCACATGTTTTGGTAGTGTCTTCCCCTTAGAGATGAGGGGCAGGACTCCAGTCTTTGGATTTCATACTGGATTCACCCCGATAGCAATCATGCTGGGGGGATTTTCCTCCTCCATGCAAGTGCCATGTTGGGAGTTTTGGAGCATAGTTATTTTTCCGGTGTCAAGCTCCTTAAAAAATGAAACAAGTTTCTCTAGCAAAGTTTACTTTTGGTTTTAAGCTTGCATAAAAATGAAAGCAATTTTCTAAGCATAGTTTACCTTTGGTTTCAAGCTTGCATAAAAATGAAACCATCCACTCGAGCATAGTTTTATTCCATTCCAAGCTCATTAAAAAATAAGATGGGCCCCCTCAAGCATAGTTTTATTCCATTTCAAGCTTGTTAAAAAATAAGATGGCCCCCCTCAAGCATAGTTATTGTCTATTTCAAGCTTGTGTAAAAATGAAATAGATCTTCCTCCCATTTGTTCGAATCTCTCGCTAGAGTTAGAACTTGAATCTTCATTTCATCTGATTCTCGTTTTCCCCCCTTGGTGAACATTTTCATATTAGTATCCAGGTTGGTAGTTGGGTTAGCAAGCAACATTTTCAGACGAAATGAAGCTTGGTGGGCATGCCACATGTTGTACCGTCAGCAATCATGTTGAGGGAACACTACCATGTTAAGCCACTAGCAATCATGCTGGTGGCATCCACCAACCTCTGGGTATCACGTTGGGAAGGAACCCGTCAATGGGCCTTTACCTGAGCATGGTTCTACTCCCGTGTCAAGCTCGTTAAAAAATGAAACAGTACCCTTGAGCATGGTTCTACTCCTATGTCAAGCTCATTAAAAAATGAAACAGTACCCCTGAGCATGGTTCTACTCCTATGTCAAGCTCATTAAAAAATGAAACAGTACCCTACGAGCATGGTTCTTTTCCTGTGTCAAGCTGGTTAAAAAATGAAACATATCTTTTCCTTTTGAGTCGAGTCGTCTTGTAGACTTAGTACCTGAACCTTCTTTTCATCCACCTATGCTTTAGGAGTATGAAATGAAGCTAGGGGGCATGTCTTCAATATCTGTACGTTATGTTAAATTCAACTCAATCGCCTCTCCACATCATGTTGGAGTTAAGTCACTTGCTTCTAGCAATCATGCTAGGGGCATGTACCAACCATTGGATACCATGTTGGGGAAGAGTCCACCAATGGGAACATTTCGAGCATACTTTCTTTTTGGTTTTGAGCTCACTAAACCATGAAAATAATCCCGAGCATAGTTCATTTTCTGTTACAATCTCATTAAAAAATGAAGCAGACATCATGAGCATTCTTTTCTCCTGTCTTCGAGCTCATTAAAAACAATAAGATGGTATTTGAGCTTACTTTTCACTTTTTCATGCTCTGAACATGAAAAGTGGTTTGAGCTTACTTTTCACTTTTTCGTGCTCTGGTTGAAACATGAAAAGTGGTTTGAGCTTAGTTTTTACTTTTTCGTGCTCTAGTTCAAATATGAAAAAGATTTCGAGTGCTTTTTATACCATTATTGTGCTCGTTAAAAACTGAGTAAAAGGTGTGTCTAACAAGTATAGGTTTATCACTTTATCCGGCATCGCTAGACTATTTACGGAAAAAAGAACTGTGCCGAGTTTACTTTTTCCTTTGTCGTACTCGGTTATCAACCATGACAAAGTTGTTCATGGAGTCCTTTTTAAGCTCTTTTTACACTCCTAAAATAGGAAAAGATCGCCAAGCAAACTTGTCGCATTCACACTTGTCAAAGTATTTGAGTGGTCATCTCCCTGGTGATAGTTTACCCCTTTTTCGGACCAGGGGGCACTATTTACGAAAAAGGTATACTCCATCCAATCATGACTGGAAGAGTCCTCTCTCGTGTTGTTTTACCCTTTTCCGAGCGAAGAGGCTAACCCTACGAAAAAGGACTTTTGTTGTCTTCTGTAATCCCTTTCAGACTCTCTAAACATGAAATGACACTGAGTTTACCTTATATGGACTCATTAAACTCTCACATTGAAGGGATCGTCATGGGATGAACCCTTCCTATCCCAGGTTCGATAAATATTTGGGATTGGACTCATCTATGAGATGAGCTATACCGAGCATCTGGTTACTCTCATCAAGCTCATGAAAAACACATGAGGCACTCATCATTCATGATGGGAAAAAAGGAAAGCTTTTGTGTTACACACTTTGTTAGTGGGAGTACGTAGTTGTTCTTGAACATGGCTCTCATCCGTTTGTCATCGAGTCTTGCTTACTCCCTAAGTCTTGTCACTCCTTTGAGTCCTTCAAAGAAAGCTTCCATTATCAGTTGCATTAGGGGTTAGTGTTGTACTCGTCATGTCAATACTGCCAAGTCATGCCATGCCCATGTTCAAGGACACGTCCACCATTTATTATCTGTAGTCAGTATGCCCGCCATCATGTCGGTCTACTCTGATTCAGTCTTGCATGTTACTATACCATCCGATCTACTCTACACATCTTTTGTCGTGTTTCGTGTCGATTGATGGGGGATTCATCATGGCCCTCCTTCGACGGATTCATCCTTTTCGACATCAACTCATCATCCAAGGATTGACACTAGAAACCAACCAAGTACCTTGGCCCTGCATGCCTCAATGGCAAGTTACCTCGCTTTCAACATGAATTTACATCATTGACTCTTGATTGAAAAATTTCATCTTGCGTTCGACTTCAACTCACTTATTCACGCTTGGTGATATGTACTGTGATACCTTGGGAATCATTGACATTAATGGTGATCTCCCTCGCACTTGTTAATGGTATACATCAATGACTGGTAATCAAGTGGTTTCTACCATGTTTGACCTCAAGACATTTGTAATCACATGGATAGATTCGTATCCTTCTGGGTTCAGCTTGAAGACCCTGGGGAGTCATATTTTACCCAGGTTGTGATGGAATTTGTATGGAGTTATATCACACGGATCCACATTTGTATTTGTCGTGGTTGTGTTACCATCTCATCATGGATCTACGCTTGTGTTTAGTAACCATGATTGTGTTCATTCGGTCATTACTACCATGGATCTGCATTGTATTGGTCGACAACCATGTTGTGAGTCATTTGAGACTGTGTACCCAGAGTCAGTTGTACTGCAGCAGTGTCCTTCATCCGACAAGTCCATTGCCATTCCTTCTATCAAAGCATTTCACCTATCTATCTTTAACAGCTTCATGCTTTGGGGGGCATTCTGTTACACCTAAAATCTTCCCATCATGAGATTCAGTGTATACACCTCTGGAGTTTCCTTGACTAAGTCATTATCCTGGAAGGATTTGTACCCATTTATGCCAAGTTTGGAGAGGTTGACGTAGGTTGCACTCATGCAACATGCGATGTCGCAGCTTGCTCTACTGCAGGGTGCGCCGAAGTCAGTTAATTGACAAAAATAACCCTTTCGAGTCTCTTCTCGAAGCTTGTTGACTTGGGACCTGTTAACACCCAAAAAGTGCTCACCATCGCATCTCCCTCCAGTCTATTTTTCGAGTCTATATTTCCTACCATATTTGCCTCCAAAACTCCCAAAACCATTAAAAAGCCACCAAAAAGGCCAAAAAACCCCTTTTCCCCCAAAATAATTTAAATTTCCTCCAAAAATAGCAAAAACCCTCTAAAAGGGCCCTAAATTCCCAAAAATCAAATTAAAGGGAATAAAAAATATTAAAAAAGAGAGAAAAAAGAGGGAAAAAGGAAGCAAAAACCCTAAACAATTGACCTAAAGCATATGGTGCCAAAAACCATGGGTCAATACTCCACCACTAAAAACCTATAAATAGATAATGGAGGCTCCCCATTTCACATCCACAATCTTCCCTATTCTCACTCTGCCAAAATCACTCTTGAAACCCTAGCTTACCATTTGAGCTAGTTTTTCCCATTTGAGTGCCCCCTTTGGCCCATTATTCAAACACCTTGGAGAAGGAGAAGGAACCCATTGGAGCACGGAAGCAACTCTTCTGGACTACTGCAAGGGCTCCACCAACCTCAACATTTGAGGTAAATTTAATACAAAAAGAAAATCTTTATCATCTTGTTATGTCTTTTTATTTCTGTTAATGCTCATGCTAGGTTGAATTCCATACTGTTTTACTGCTTTAATTTACTATTTATTGAACTGCTACTAAGGACGCCCTTCTCCTTAGTAGGTTCTCATTTTCACAAGCTAGGGTGAAAACCCTAGCTACAGGACCTTATCCCTGACTTCTTGGGGGAGCGGGCACTTGGTTCCTGACCTCATGGAAAGATACCCTAAGTCTCTCCTATCATATCTCAACCTATCCTATCCATTCCCTATCCACTTAGTCCTATATAAGTGAATCTCTACCCCTCTCCGAAGGGAGGAAGTCTATAGTATCTACATGTTGGTGAAATCATCCTTGAGAGACCTCTACTCACCCATTGAGAGACTGAAGCTTCCTTGAGAAGATTTGGCATATGGTTTGGATGGAGAAGGACTGCAACGTTAAGCCTTGGTTGTAGTCTATTCTTTACTATGTATTTCACGATTTACAGTAATACAAATGCTTTCCACCAATATTGTTCATGTGTGATGATATTGAGTAGTTTACTTGCTTAACTATTTACTTAGATCTCTTATTGTATAGATGCTCTTTACTCGTTTATGTTGTTTGTTGTGTCTTGACAGGTCTTGCAGCTAAGATCTGACGACCGCAGGATGTGGAACAAACATTCAGGAGAAAGGATTGTGAAGTCAAAGGTAAGACATCTAGCACTTGATCCTTAAGTAGATATAGGAAAACCATTTGTAGTCTGTTCTATTTGTTCTAGACTCACATTGAGCTAGGGAGATCCGGCTCGCATCTGCTCGAGTGGATTGTCCATGTAACACTATTTGTCTTAATCATGGGTTCATTTCTTGTTAACACTATGTAAATATGCAAGAGATGAAATGCCCTGTAAATGTCAATGCTTCCATATAGGAATGTTAGAGACAAACAACACATGTCAATGCTTCCGTATAGGAATGTTAGAGACAAATAGCACAGGAACTAGATACACTGTCTGCAATACATGAGAAAGAAACTATATCCCAATTAAGTAACTTATGACAAGCCAAAAAATTATTATATCACATAGATTCAAAAATTGAGTTTACTAAAGAACGAGAAGCTCAATGTCATGTTTCTCAAAAGTTAGCCTTATTTTTATGCATATATCTCGGTAGCTTTTTTTTATGGATATAACGAGAACGAGAGCGAGAAGCTCAATGTCGTGTTTCTCAAAAGTTAGCCTTATTTTTATGGATATATCTCGGTAGCTTTATTTTTATGGATATAACGATAACGAGAGTGAGAGCAAGAATGAGAACGAGAGCGAGAACAAGAATGAGAGTGAGATATCTCGGTAGCTTTATTTTTATGGATATGCTAACCTTTTTATTTTACATGGCAGCATATGCATTCATATTCAGTAGCCTTTTTTTAGTATGCCATTACACCTAGATGTAAGGAACATTTTATAAGTAAGTCACTACTAGTAGATCTCGATCTCATTTCTTGGCTTGGTGTCTCATCCAAACTACACAAAATTCATTCAGAAGATGAGATCACGTTTTCGTGACTATACCGTCCCACCACAATCTTTGTTGGTACTTGTTTACAATTTAATCTTTGTTCGTACTTGTTTACAATTTAACCCTTGTGAAAAAGAGAATTCATTTTATAGGTTGAACATCACATTTACCTATAACTACTCCCTTACACCGTCTCTTAGAATAGTACCAAGCTCACCCCTGATGATGGACTCACTTTAAAGTTCGAAACGTTGGGTTTAATAAACCGTAAACAGGTCTTTCCAACCTATTACAAAAATTTAACCCTTACTTCTCTCTCGAAGAGAACTGCAACTCTTGCTTTGGCATGAAGTCATCAATAAATCTAGTTTCTTGAGGTCAACCCTCACACCCATATTTCCCATGACGCTTTATTTTCAATCCCAATGGAAACCTTTTTTTTTTTTAAAGAGACACAACATCACCTATCTAGGGTATTTTGTTTTTACAACATAACTATAATAATTATCCAACACCATGTATCATTTCAGGTTTATCTATCATATAAAGAAACCTCATTCTAGCAATTGCAGCTTTAGATTCCTACACACATTCAACAACATGGATTGTTCTCCCAATCACTCTCACCCCCTAGCACCATTACTAGAAGACATTGGTGGATTAATTCAACATTTCTTTTATGACACGACTTCATAGAAGTATAATAGTTTTGTGAACACTTAGCATCAACATCCTCTTCTACCTTGGCCTCAACACCTTTTCTGTAGTGTTTTGGATCCTACACCAAGAGGTATGGGCACATACAATAGTCTTTGATGAAATGGTTTTTAGCAGCATCTCTTAACTTCCTCCATCCCATCTGTAGCTCCTTTATAGTTTTCGAGAGTTCCAACATATTCAATATTGGTGGTCCAAGTAAGCACTACTTTCCACTGTCTATTATATGTTGGCATTCTTACACGGCCATAAAAAAGGGGACCTTTTCAAATTAAATTGCTAGAAATTGATGTAGATAGATGTATATATATTCATTTGAACTTGGAATTTATTGTAACACACCATATATCCTCATTACCTATTTATTGGAAATGGGGTGTAATTTTTTTTTCCTATCGATCATCCTACAACTGAACATGTTAGTTTTATAATGCAAAACATCTTGCTTAAAAATTCTCATTAATTACACATAGACTTACTTAAATTGAGACATAAAACATACTCTTTGTTATAGCATAATACTCTTATTCCTTTAGCTAAAGTACACCAAACATCATGATGTAAAAAGGGTAATTACTTTACAGAAAAAATGTAGAATCAACACCCACATGAGTTCATCCTTCATATAAAGAACTATAATAAATTCATCATGGATTTCTCAATAAATTTTTAAACTTCAAGCAACTTTCTTACTTACCATGCAAGGCTAGTTACTCAAGACCTTATTGTAAGAACATGTAACACATAGTTAGCATAGTCTAAATCCTTGTTCATTCACTTCTCTATATGTTTATTGTTCTAGAATAATGCATGCATCACCATTATTAGATCACATGGTATTGTCTTACACAACGGTCCATATCATTTATTTCCACTTCAACTTCTTACATAATTCTAAACCTTTCAAGATAATAATCCCCATTTAATTGCATATATTACCTCTATATGGATCTCTTTAATTAACAAAATGTACACGACATACACTAACAACACATGGTATTTTTACATTGATGGCATCGATCATCTAGGTGTCCTTTTATAAAGTGGATAGCTCCTCTCCTATCCCGCCTTTCCACACGGACCTAAGTGGATTCCATGGGCCCCGTACGGGGAGGGGATGACGTCCCCTCCCACTCAGCTACCCCCAACCCTCCCGCTTCACTATTTTCTATAGGAATTTCCTTCTCTTTGAGTATCGACATGGAATAAATCCCCATCGCCGATGTGGGTCTGCCCCATTCTTCCTCAGACCTTAATCAGGAATCGATTCTAGAAGGAGGCACTCTAGGTACTAGTACATGCATTGCGTGCACAACAAAAAGGCCTAGTCTGACTCTTCCTCTAGAGAGAATCAATGCTCATTCACAATATCTAAAGGATCACGCCCTCATCTGCAAATTCATGGGAATTTATCCCTTAAGGGTTGGATAACCATGAAGTGGAAGCCAAAATCCCACTATGATCTCTAGCTTGGCTCCAAGGGATTTTTCACCATCATCTTCCATCATTTGGAAGACAAAGCCAGGGTAGAAAGCGACGACCCTTATTTCTTCAACTAAACTGGTCTTTATCTGAAAAATTGGACCGAAAGATTCTTCCGACAGAAAGAGGACTTCACTTGGGCTCCGGTCTAGATTAAAATGTATTCTCTACCTCAAGAATAGTGGGATGGTGAAACTCTAAAAGATATTGGCAACACCCTATGTGAATATGTTAGATCTGTTGATCAAACAAAGCAAAACAAAATACCTCATATGCATGAATCTGCATTTACATGCATATTGCAAAGGCTCTCCTAGATGCAATAAGCCTCTCCCTTGAAGATTCAGAGTAGATCCATCCTCTGGATTATGAGCACTTTCCTTTCAGATGCCACAAGTGCCATGAGCATGGGAATCTTTTCTGCGATAGCCCCAGGAAAAGCACACTAAAGATGACCTTAAAAAGAGACCATAGATACAGATGGATTCCAAATATCTGGAAAAGCAAAGCGACATGGCCGCAAACCGGACCAAGGCAAACAAAAAGCTGATATCCCCACTACAAGTAACAATTTTGAAATCCTGGAAGGTCAACCGGAAGATTTAGCTACAGAAATCAAGAAGCAATCAACTGCCCATGAGCAAATTCCATCTAAGGTTGATAACCTCACTCAGCTAGGTGATCTGGAAGCCCTTCTTGCTCAAGGAAAACCTGTTGAACCCGTTGAATTACAAGGTATCTCTTCCACCTCAAAAGAACCTCCTCTTTTTCAATATTTGGATTCTATTCCTGAAATCACAATGGATGATCTCAATCTATGAGATCTTGATCTCCTAGGGTTAGAAGATGCATGTACGAGAAAATCATTCATATCCATCCCACCTATCTAGATTCAATTACTAAAAGAATACCTCTATAAAGCCAAATCTCACAAACTTGGAATCTATAACCTTCCCCAAAAAGACAAGCATAAGCTTCTAAGGTATCTCAGAAAGAGAGGGAGGAAATCTGATCTACAGTGAATAAATATGCTAGGAACGTGGTTGGTGGAATCAAGGCAATATGCCTAGCTAATGGAATCCTTCCCCTCTCTCAATCTTAGTTCTCAATGAAGATTATTTCCTGGAATTTAAGAGGTATCAATGGCCCCTCCAAACGCCGAATGTTGAAGAGAAAATCCAATTAGATATGACCTCTGTCCTTTTTATTCAAGAAACTAAGTGCTCCTCGAAAACCCTCAACATTCTAATGCCCAAGATTTGGAAAGGTTTCCACTGCTTTTCTATTAATGCTAATGGAGCCGGTGGCGGCATTACCATAGCCCGAAATCCCTCAGTTATTATGCTTGACAACTACTTTGCTACTGCACATGCTATGTCAGCCTCCCTCCACATCATTGGCTCATGCATCCACGAGCACCTCCTGAATGTTTACAGCCCCCATCCCCCTGTTCTCAAGATCCAAATCCTAGAATTTTTGTCTTGGTTCACCGAGCAACATAGTGACTCCCCCCTCATCATTGGGGGAGAATTCAACATGATCGTTGTCCTTGATGAAAATAAAGGAGGTCTCTGGTCCCTATCCCCTAAATACCATCTCTTCAAATCCTTCATATCCAATAACAAACTTGTGGATATGCAGCCATCTTCCCGTTTTTTCACTTGGAACAACAAAAGAGGCAGAGATCATCAGATTTCCAAACGTCTCGATCGTTTTCTAATCACACAAAACCTCTTATAGGATGGGGTAATTATTGCCTCCTTTGTTCTCCTGGTGGACAGTTCAGATCATTGTCCCATCGACCTGACATGGCATAGATTTGGAGCTCACCTTCATAGACCCTTCAGGTTCGAGAAATTTTGGCTTTCTCATCCAACCTTCATGGACACTGTCGACACCTGGTGGAAGGACATGCGCATCGAAGGCAGATCTAAAATGACCATCCTCCAACAAAAACTCAAGTTACTTTGAGCTAACCTCAAAAAATGGAATTACACTACCTTCGGTGACATCTTCAAGGACAAATAATTTATTGAAGAAGAACTTGGCTCCCTCCGGCGTACAATTATAGCTGAAGGTCTCTCTACGACAAGCTCAAGAAAAAAGACCTTGTGGACAGGCTTAACCAGCACTGCAAATAGGAAGAAATCTTGTGGAAGAAAAAATAGAGTGTTACTTGGCTAAAGGAGGGAGATTGAAAAACTTCTTTCTTTCATCGCTCCATGCTTCAACACCGAATGCACAATCGCATCATCACAATCAGGAAAGATTCTCAAGAGGTCCTAGAAGATCATGCTGACATTGAACACGAGTTCACTGGATACTTCCAAGATCTCCTTACAGAACCTCCAGCTTCCAGATCTAACACCATTGCTCAGGTCATGCATCACATCCCTTCTATTATTACCGAGGAGCACAATGCCTCCTTAATGCAACCCATCTCCCTTCAGGAAGTGGAAACTATTGTTAGTCAGATGGCTGAGGTTAAAGATCCAGGCCTGGATGGCTTCACCATCAATTTCTTCCATCATTGTTGGGATATGCTTAAGCTTGAGGTGTTGGAGGTCGTGGAAGAGTCCAGATGCAAGCAATGGGTGATGCTTGCACTCAATGCCACCCACCTCTCCCTAGTGCCCAAATTGAAAGGTGCTTCTCATCCTGGTAAGTTCAGGCCCATTTCTCTCTATAATGTCATCTACAAGATTATTTCCAAGGATTTTGCAAATCGCCTCAAACACCTCCTACCTCTTCTCATCTCCCCTGAACAAACGAGCTATGTAGAAGGGAGGAAAATCCTTGATGGCATAATCCTTTCTCATGAAATCACTCACTCCCTCAAAGTTAACCACTCCCCTAGAATGTTTCTTAAGTTGGACCTCTCCAAAGTTGATGGGGTGTCAGGTCGACCGCAACCAACTCAACCCTCACCCTTCCAGGATATAGGGTGATTCACTAGAATCAATTCCTGACTTGGCTAGAAACCAACCTAGTCCTTATTCCACACAGCCCTAACCTTCAGTACAGGCTTCCCGCACGCTGCTTTCTACAACAATCTTCTCTGCAACAGTCCTTCAGCAATTGCGGGTTGCGGGTTGCGAGCATGTTCCCTGCATTCTCTGGAAAGTATTTCCATAACGCTCCTCCGCAAACTCCTTTCCACAATACCTTTTCCGCACTTGCGGATTGCGGGTTGCGGGGTGTTCTCCCGACTTGTCAAAAATCTTCCCGCAAAGTATCTCCGCAACTTTTCTTCTGAAATGCCTCTCTACTAAGCCTCGTACTTCTTCACTTTTGCGAGGCGTTGTCTGCACCATCGATCCTTTGCGGATTTGATATTGGTCATTGATCTTTGATCAAAAGGCAGTTTGCGGGAATATTATTTTTGGCGCAACTTCACTTCGGGTCACTCTCCCCTGTCGTCGATCTTTGCTTCGGCTTCAATTTGAGCTGTTCAACTTCTACTCACAGATTCAACTCTGTTACTCGTGATTTATCGGTCGATTGATCATGGAACAATCAACCCATCTCAACCCTCGTCTAGATATTTAGAAAACAAAACACAAACAAGGATCCTACTTAAAAAATTGAAACCTGATTGGCATGCACACAATTTGGGGGTTCTTCACGACATACAGAAATCAAATGAATGCAACACAAATATCCATTCATACATAAATCAAGTCACAAATGCATGCAACTCTACCTGATGGAAACTCATAGCATTCTTGATTCAAATGCACAGAAGGATGTCTTCAGCACACAGCTCTTCTACATTGATTTACAGAAAATACGAAAATTGCATTCCCTTCAAAATGACTCTAATCCACAGTCGTCCAACAAAACTAACCAACCCAATTCAGCCAACCCTTAGCTCGTTCTACTCTGCCCTACTTAAGCATTCATCTCTCTAACATAAACACGAACCACTCAACAAACCTAACAACCTAACAGACTCCATGACGGTGGGTATGCATCACTACTCAGCCGACTTCCCTAACTGGCTTGATCTCCACACAGGGAGTATCAACTCGCCGCTAGTCCTATCTTACGAAAAATAGACAACACATCAGATGGTTACCCATCTTGCAATCTCGAATCATTACAAAATGGTTCATACTGTCCACATCAGAACAACTTGCCTCCGTACTAGTCACAACATGTGACCACGTAATCACATTGCTGACTCAGCATCGATGCTCTTGCATTGGACTCCCAAGGTTAAAATTTCTGAACCTCTATTCAATAATTCAGCTATTGAGAAACCCTTGGTTTCTAGTTCTTTAGCACCCATCCATGTAGAATATTCTACAAGATTTCCTTTCCACTTGATCAGGTAGTCCCCCTGTCTGGTACTTCTTGCCACTCTAGTCTCCAAGATATGCTCAGCTTCCGAAGGCTGGGCCATAGGCATCTGTTTCAGCCACTGAAGATCTTCCACTTCTGGCACTTGTCCTGTATCGTCTATCACATAGACATACAAGTCTGCAACATTAAAAATAGGTGATATGCCAATTCCTATTGGCATTTCCAGTTCATAGGCATTTACTGAAAATTTTCTAAGCATCCTTCAAGGTCCAATTTTCTTCATCTTCAACTTGTTGTACTCTCCTTTTGGAAATCTCTCCTTCCTCAGATGTGGTAAAACTAAATCTCCTACCTCATATCTTTTCTCTCTTCTCTTGGAATCTTCCCTTGCCTTGTAACTGATGTTACTCTGTTGTAACCTCGCCTTGACTTGCTCTTGTAGTTCATTGATCCTCATTGCAAACTCTTCTCCATCTGCACTCCTCTTCTCCAATTGACCCAAATATCAAATTTCACATGCTCCTCTTAGATGCATACCATACAGAATCTGGAATGGACTCAACCCTGTACTTCGGTTTAGTGAATCATTATATGCAATCTTAGCTTGAGCTAACACTTTGTCCCATTGCTTTGGATTTTCTCCAATCAGAATTCTCAACATGTTACCCAGACTTCTATTGACTACCTCAGTCTATCCATCAAACTGTGGATGATATGTTGAACTGAAATTCAACTTAGTACCCAACTTCTTCCACAAGGTTCTCCAGAAATGCCCTGTGAACTTCACATCCCTGTCACATACAATGCTTCTAGGTAAACCATGTAACTTCACAACTTCACTGAAAAAAAAATTAGCAATGTGTGTGGCATCACTAGTCTTATAACATGGAATGAAATGTGACATCTTAGTGAATCTATCCACCACCACAAAAATAGAATCATTTCCCTACTAATTTTTTGGCAAACCCAAAACGAAATCCATACTCACAAAATCCCAAGGCCTAGTTGGAATAGGAAATGGTGTGTATAAGCCTGTGTTCTGGCTCCTTCCTTTGGAATGCTGACATACCCTACATCTTCTTACAAACTTCTCAACTTTCGATCTCATCCTCGACCAAA
Organism: Larix kaempferi; assembly: GCA_027924585.1. Taxonomy (NCBI): domain Eukaryota; kingdom Viridiplantae; phylum Streptophyta; class Pinopsida; order Pinales; family Pinaceae; genus Larix; species Larix kaempferi. Next base: position 4,810,156 of record BSBM01001287.1, read on the forward strand.
AATAAAAATGACTCAATTGTCCAAAAGTTTTTTTACTTCCAAAGTGACCTGCCATCCCTCCATTATGCTTCTCCTATATCAAGTTCTCTCTCATGGAACATTTGGGAATACAAAGTTTACTATTCTTAAAGAGTAAACCATATTGCAACATATACTCAATCCATGATTCTCTGTCTACTTCCACAAGATTCCTACAAGCTCTATATGCACCCTGAAAATCAATGTCAGTCTCATACAAATATCTTAAGTGCTCAAACCCTAAGACTTGGACTTGACTTTCTGGCACCATCAAATGCCTTCTGCTTAAAGCATCAGCTACTCGATTTGATTTTCCACTTATGTGCTTTGTCACAAAGGTGAAGTTTTGCATGAACTCAACCCACTTGACATGTTTCTGATTCAACTTAGGTTGCTGCATGATGTACTGCAATGTATGATTATTAGAAAATAAACAAACTCTCGAGGCATTAGATAATGTATCCAATGCTTTAATGCTTGAACAATAGCATAAAATTCCTTATCATAAGAGGAATACTTATGTTTTGCTTCATTCAACTTTTCAGTGAAATATGTTATAGGCCTATGTTCCTGACTGAGTACAACTCCAATTGCTACTCCAATGGCATCACACTTCACTTGGAAAGGATGTTTGAAATCTGGTAGTCTCAATATTGGTTGTTCTGTAATATTCTTCTTCAAGAACTGAAAGTTCCTTTCAGCCTTCGCTATCCACCACAATGGTTGTTGATCCTTCCTAATTGTTTCAATGATAGGTGCACAAATACCACTAAAATTCTTTATAAAATTTCTATAGGAACTTGCCAAACCATGGAAACTTCATATCTCAAAATACTCTGAGGTGAAGGCCAGTCAATGATTGCCTGCACTTTTTCTAGATCCCTCTTCAATCCATCACTTGAGATAACAAAACCCAGATACACTAGTTCTGAATTCATAAATGTACACTTCTTCACATTTACCAACAATGTTTCCTATAGCAGTCTTTCTAAGACACATCTCAGATGCTTCAAATGCTCTTTTTCTGTTTTACTGAAAATCAGAATATCATCAAGGAAAACTATTACCAACTTACCTATGAAACCCCTCAAGAATTCATTCATCAATCTCATGAAAGTACTCAGTGCATTGGATAGTCCAATTGGCATAACCAACCACTCATACAACCCATCATTTGTCTTAAAGGCTGTCTTCCATTCATCTCCTTCTTGAATCCTGATCTGATGGTATCCACTCTTCAGGTCTAATTTTGAAAAACATGTTTCCCCACTAAGGCAATCCATCATGTCATCCATCCTTGGTAATTGAAATTTGTATCTGATGGTAATCTTATTAATTGCTCTGGACTCAGTACACATTCTCCATTCACCATCCTTTTTGGGGGTAAGTACTTTTGGTAATACACATGGACTCAAACTCTTCTAAACCAACCCCTTGTCTATCAATCCTTGTACTTTCCTTCTGACTTCTTCATTCTCTTGTGGTGTCAGTCTATATGATGCCTTGTTTGGTAAGCTCGCTCCAGGAATAAAATCAATATGGTGACTTATATCCCTCTTCGGTGGTATTTCATCGAGTAAATCATCTACCATAATGTCACTAAACTCTCCTAGAATCTCCTAAATCTCCTCAGGCAGATCTGTAATGTTAGTCTTCACTACTACCACACTAGGATTACATATTAAAGAATAATTCAATTCCTTCTCATCAATTTGCTGCAAATACTATTTTCCTATCAACATCAACACTTTAGATGTCTGCTGCTCTGTTGAACTCTCTCCTTGCAAAGGATGAAGAATATGTCTTATCCCATCTTCTATAAAACTATGACAGTTTCTCCTACCATCATGCACTACCTTCTTATCAAATTGCCAGGGTATTCCTAGAAGAATATGGAAAACATCCATGGGCATAACATCACAAATGATCTTGTCCTTATATGAACCTACTTGAAAATCAACTTCACATTGTTCACTTACCAAAATTTGATGTCCTTTATGCAGCCATGATACTTTGTATGGAACAGGGTATCTGGTTTTCCTCAGACTCAATTTCTCCACCATCTTTGCGGAAACAAGGTTATCAGTTCTCCCATTGTCAATCACCATATTACAACAGTTCCCCTTGACTTTACACATGGTTTTGAATAAATCCTTTCTTTGAACAGGTTCCACTTCCTCCTTTTCTGGCTTCAATAAGATCATGTTCATCATCAACGACTCTCCCTTTTCTAGCATGTTCTCGGCCACTGCTTCTTGTTCTTTCTACTGCTCATTCTGAGCTACATAAGCTCCCCTATGTCCTATGTCTTCCTTCTCTGGACATTCAAAGGATCTGTGTCCCAAATTGTTACATCTGTAACATCTGTAGACATTTTCTCTGCCTCTTCCTCTACCTCTACCTCTTTGGTAAGGTCCTCTTTCTCTAGAGTTACTTCCTCTATCTCGGTGTTCATGCTGGTGTGAATTTCTAGGCCCTCCTCTGTGGGTTGTAAGTCTTCCTCTCCTAGCTTCCTGTCCTCGTCCTTGGGGTGGGCCTCTTTCTCTATTGAAGCTCTATTTTCTTAACAATGTTTCTTCTGCTCTCAAGGAACACTAGTATGACTCCTCCATTGTTCTTGGTGATATCATGATGATTTCATCTAGAATATCCATTCTTAATCAATTGACATATCTAGCAGTATTTTATGTTGATTCCTCCACATAGCCTTCCCTTAGGTTTACTTCATAGAATTCTTCAGTATATTCTCTCACAATTAATAATCTTTGCCTAAGGTTTTGCATCTGTCTGTACAGTGTTAACTGGTAGTCCTTTGGTAAGAACTTTTCTTTCATCTTAGCTACCATCCTATCCTAGTTCTTTATGACCAGTTTGTTCTTCCTCTTTCTTGTGGCCTGCACACTATCCCACCATAAGGATGCGTGTCCTTTCAACCTCGTCATTGCAAATCTGACCTTCTTGTTCTCCTCAACTTCATCATACTCAAAGTATTTATCTAACTCGCTGATACAATCAATGAGGTGTTCGACAGTGAGGTTTCCTTCATAGGTAGGAAACTCAGGTTTTGGCCTCGAAGTTGCTCCAAGAATTGACCGAAAGTATCTTAGCTCTGGTGTTTCTCACATAGGTGTTGCTTCATCTCCTTGCTCATCTTCTTTAGGATCACTTACATCTCCTGCTTCTGGATATCCTTGTCGACCCATCTCCATAGCTTCCATGCATGCTCGCATTTCTCTCATTTCCTCCATGACTTCGGCATTTGTTTCCAATCTTCCTCTGCCATGAAATATTTCTCTTCCCATGTGTTCATCCATGTCTATACTTCTCTTTGTCACACAAACAATCTCGCTCTTCCGCAACTGGACTCTGTTTCTCGCTATGATACCAAAATTGATGGGGTGTCGGGTCTACCACAGCTAACTCAACCCTCACCCTTCCAAGATCTAGGGTGATTCATTGGAATCAATCCCCGACATGGATAGAAACCAGCCTAGTCCTTCTTCCATGAGGCCCTAGCCTTCAGTGCATTCTTTCTGCACGCTTCTTTCCACAACAATCCTTCCGCAATTGCGAGTTGCGGGTTGTAGGTGAGTTCCTTGCATTCTCCGGAAAGTATTTCCGCAACGCTCCTCCACAAACTCCATTTTGAAATACCTTTTCCGCACTTGCGGATTGCAGGTTGCAGGGTGTTCTCCTCACTTTCATAAAAGTCTTCCCGCAAAGTCTCTCTGCAAATTTGCTTCTGCAACGCCTCACCGTTAAGCCTCAGGCTTCTTCACTTTTGCGGGGCGCTGTCTCCACCATCAATCCTTTGCAGATCTGATCTCGGCCGTTGATCTTCGATCAAATGGGAACCTTCACTTCAGTTTGCAGGAATGTTATTTTCTGCGCAACTTCACTTCGGATCACTCTCCCCCATCGTCGATCTTTGCTTCAGCTTTGATCTGATCCGTTCAACTTCTACTCACATATTCAACTTTGTTATTCACGATTTCTTGGCCGATTGATCACGGAATGATCAACCCATCTTGACCCTCATCTGGATATTTAGAAAACTAAACACAAACAAGAATCCGATGTAAACAATTGAAAGGTGATTGGCATGCGCACAATTTGGGTGTTCTTCATGACATACATAAATCAAATGAACACAACATAGAGATCCATTCACACAGAAATCAGGTCACAAATACACACAGCTCTACCTGAGAGAAACTCAAAGTGTTCTTGATTCAAATGCACAGAAAGATGTCTCCAGCACACAACTCTTCTACATTCACTTACAAGAAATATAAAAATTTCATTCCCTACATAATGACTCTAATCCACAGTCGTGCAACAAAACTAACCAACCCAAATTAGCCAACCAACAACCAACCCTTAGCTCGTTCTACTCTGCCCTACTTAAGCATTTGGCTCTCTAACAGAAACTCGAACCACTCAACAAACCTAACAACCTAACAGACTCCATGACGGCGGGTCTGCATCACTACTCAGCCTTCTTCCCTAACTGGATTGATCTCCATGCAGGGAGTATCAACTCGCCACAAGTCCTATCTTACTAAAAATAGACAACACATAAGATGGTTACCCATCCTGCGATCTCAAATCATTAAAAAGCAGTTCATACTGTCCACATCAGAACAACTCGCCTCCATACTAGTCACAACATGTGACCACGTAATCACATTGCTGACTCAGCATCGACACTTCTGCATCAAACGCTTTTGACAAGATCGGCTGGGACTTCATCCGAAAAATGTTGATATCCTTTGGCTTCAGCCATGATTGGACTCGCTGGGTCTCCTCCCTCTTCTACTTTGCCTTTTTTTCCATCCTTGTCAATGAATCTCCCTCCTCAACCTTCAACCCCTCTCGCGGCATCCATCAAGGTGAGCCCCTCTCGCCGTTCCTTTTCATCCTTATGGAATAAGGTCTATGGATAATGATTCCTGTAGTGATCGCTTCAGGGTCCCTGTGTGGCCTCTCCCTCTACGGAGGGGACCCCATCACTTACCAACAATTTGTACATGAAAATATACCCATCCCTCCATACAAGAATCCCGCTCCCTTCAAAATATTCTTCAAATCTTCTAGGAAGCCTTTGGCACCGCCATCAACCTGGAAAAATATCATATTTTCTTCTTCAACACTAATGCTATCTCAAAATGCAATATCGCTCGTATTCTGGGTTTTTTGATTTCCACCTTACCATCTAAGTACCTTGGAGCTCCCCTTTTCGACTCTGCCATCAAGCACTCATCCTAGAGGGAGCTAATAGACAAAATTGAACAGGGTATCTCCTCCTGGGCCTTCCTCTCTCTCAACCTGGCTTGCCACCTTACTCTCCTCAAAGTTGTCCTCCAGTCTATGCCCCTTTATCTTTTCTCTGTTATTCCCGCCCTCAAATGGGTCTTGAAATCTCTCTGGAAGCTTCAAAGGTCCTTTCTTTGGGGAAAAAGTTCATAGAATAACAGGTGGGCCTTGGTGAAATGGAAGTTAGTCTGTCTACCTAAACGTGAAGGGGGCCTTGGATTATGTGATCCTGATTTAAACAATGAAGCGCTCTCCGCAAAAATTTGGTGGAGGTGGGTCTGAAGCAATGACATGCCTTGGCCCCAACTATGGAACAAAAAATATGCCCAAGGCCAGAACCCCTCTCACCTAATCCGCTATCATATTGACCCCCCCAACCCGTCTATTTGGAAGGTGGCTAATTCTCAGAGAGCCTCGATTCAATAGCATAGCTTCTGGGAGATCAAAGATGGAGTCCTAACTCTCTTCTAGCAGGACTCCTGGCAGCAAATTCCTATTCTCAGTAGTCTCCCCATCTGCAGAACAACTCTTATTATCTATAAGGATACCTCCTCCTCTACAGTCCGTGAGTTATAGGATCCGATCAAAACTCCTCCCTTCATAATTTGGAAGGATCCAATGCATTGGCATCCTGGATTCGAGCCCGATTTCCTCGAGTCCATCGTAACTGACCTCTTGACTAGGAGGATACACATTAATACTGGCAATGATATATTATAGTGGGCCCACCTACCTAAGGGATCATTTACTGTTAAGGAGGCCTATTCTACTCTGGTTCTCAAAGATGAAGACCTCCAATTCCCTCTCTGGAAGAAGGTTTGGAATCCTTTTCTTTGGCCCAAGGTTTCCTCTTTCCTTTGGCTACTCTCTCACAAGAGAATTCTCGCTTGGGACAATCTTAAAAAAAAAGGATTCATTGGACCCCCCTTCCGTGTCATGTGAAATAACAACTCTGAGACTGTCGATCACTTGCTTGACTTCTATGATCTAGCCTCATTTATTTGGGGCTGTGTCCCAGAAAAATTTAGAAGGTCCAACAGAGTCAAAGATGACATTATAGATACCTTTCAGCAATGGGAAGTTGACCCCTTTCAAAGCACGCAACTCAACAAACTCTGGGGCATCACTCCATGTTTCTTGGTTTGGAGCATCTGGAAAGCAAGAAACTTAAGGATCTTCGAAGGGAAAAGCAGAACCATTGAGGCTATTTGGGATACCTTCAAAAGAAACCTCCAAGAAACTCTCTTTTCCAAATAATGGAACCCCTCTGATCTCCCTTCCTCGGACATGGAGAAAATAATTCTCTCCAACAGGAATTTATCTCATCTTACTGTCTCCTCTGTTAGGAATACTACAGTCTTGTGCACCTCCAGCCCCGATTTCTCATCCCCCCCCAGGTGTCTTTTCAAACTTAATTTTGACAGTGCCTCTAAAGGAAATCCTGGCATGGCTGGCTTTGGAGGAGCCTTCCGGAACCATGAGGGAAAAATTATCAGAATTTATCATGGGAACATCGGATATGACAACAACAATGTAGTTGAACTGGAAGGTCTCATACACAGCATATCCATTGCATGTCATCATAATATTCACCCTCTCATTGTGGAGAGAGACTCCCAGATGATCCTTGATTTGACCTCCAAAATTCAAAACGGCTCGCAGGTATCCAAGCTCTCTTCAAGTTAGAGACTAGAGAATAGAATCGAGAGACTTTCCAACAGCATGAAGGATCTCAGGGATATCACTTTCCATCATGTGAGAATATAGGAGAATTCCCTAGCGAAAAACTTTTCCAATGAGGGGGTCTCCTGTGATCTTCCCCTTCGGGATGGAATTTTAGATGACTCCTTCTCAGATCATCTCTTGCAACTCTGCACCACTCAGGCTATAAAATACTGCTCCACCCTGGCTACGGGTGTTAATATTGAACGGGCCATGGAGGTAGGCTCCATGCAACCACCTGGTGACATGCCTCTACCATCTGGAAACAGATCCTTGTAGGCATCATCGCCCAAGGAGAGCATTTAAGGATGTGTCCTTCGCTTGATGTGCTGGCTCTCAAGCAACTGACCTGGTTAATGTGTATTAAGCTATGGTGGGTGGTATTTAAGTTGGCCTATCTATCTAGGTCCTTTCACTCCTACTAGAACCGTCTTCTCATCATGCTCCCTCGTTTTAAGTTTCAACGCTCCTTCTCCCAGGCTCTTGAAATGAAGCAGCATCATCTCGTCACCCTCATCCATTATTATTTGCATGTCCAAGTTGTGGATAGCTCTGCTCCGTTTCTTCTCTCCTGTGATATTGTTGATTACGCCATGACCCATCCACGATGAACCTCTAGGGATGGCACCAGTCTTGGATCATCTGGTTGGATTACCACATCTCCAGAGACTGATAAGAAAGCCATTAGCGGCTATGATGATAAGGTCATTGTTCTGGTTCGAAGGTTGGTCGATGAATGGGAGGATAACCGAGCCTCTGATATTATTGCCTCTGGAAGTCAAGGTAATCAGATTAACTATTACTAGTTAATGAAGAACATGTTGGGTTCTTTGGTAGTGTTAACACTCAAAATGTACCTCTAGGTTGCAGAGAGGCCGAATTGGGGTAACCACAGAGCCACTTAAGGAAATATAAGCTGGTTTCTCACTCTCCAGAGAGGGATCTCTCATAAATTTCTCTAATCAAGGTCAGCTACATGAATGAAACAAAAATGAAATTATTTGTTGGTTGAAAACGAAATGGGCATCCATAGGCCAATGTAGTAAAAAACAGAACATATATGATTAAATGTGACAATGCTTTGCAGATTAAACCCATGGAGAGGCAAGATAGGTACCAGATCTCAGTCAAAGAGCTTTTGTTTGGTGGTTAAGAAGAAAAGATGAACAGTCCATCAATATAGAGCATATGATTATGAATGCTATATCAACTTTAGTAGAAAATGGTTGTGGATGCTTGAAATGAAAGGAACAGAGCATAACAACTATGAATTCTTTCCCAATACAACACTTATCCAAGCATGAAAGGTATAACAGTGTGAATTGAACAATGAAGGAAAATCATTCACATAAGAAGAGAAAGTAGACAGAATGTGAGACTAATAACACATGAATCCCTGGTAAACTTTGCTTGCTCGGCCTTGTCAAATTTTATTAAAGCGGTGTCTCAAAATGCTCAACAAAAATCATGGGCTCCAAAGGCTCCAACCTATTTTACTTCTATTACATTGTTTTTATAGATCTTCATGGCCCTTAGGCTTGAAATTGCTTCAACAGAAACTGGTTACAAAACGTGTGACACCTAATCAAACGAGCGTGCCACTCTTGGAACTCAGTTACAACAAAATACCATATTTGGTAAAAACATGCCGAAAATGCCTTCTACAAAATTTACTAGACATTTACAACATGACAACAAAATTCTTAGCAAAAAATGAGCAAGATGCCTTCATAACTATCTCCTCCAGCTGGCAGCCTCCATGACCTTCGAATCTTTCATGCATGTAGCTTCAGCTTGGCTTTTCCATATTTTTCAATGAGCTTCCATTGCTCAGGGGCTGGAAAATCTGATGTGGCAAGCTCCTTAAGAAACACCCTCATCTCTATATGGTCCTTGTACGAATAGCTCTAGAGGTGAGCACCTGCTTCTCTAAACATCATCCCCAACTCAAAGCCCTTGGTCAAATTTTCCACTACTGTTTGGCCCGATAGTTGCTGGTCCATGCCTGCAAAGTCGGAATGGTCTAGCTGGAACCCTGTCAACTTATTCTGATACTCCTCTTGGGTGAGCATATTGCCATCCTCTTCCCAGAAAAGAGGCAGTCCCTTCTTAAATAAGGGATCAAACATATCTCTGAGACTATTTACCTGCTGGGACATGATATCAATTCCAACCTGGACAACCTTCACCTATTGGTGCTTAAGCATCACTTTCTTTTCCCAGATGATAGTGGAAACCCTGTCCTTTATACCATCTGTGTTAACCTCCTCCGTTTGTCTGCCACAAGTTGTTCCTATTGGCTTTGATCTTCTAGCCATACAGGTGGGCATTGCTCCACAAAAATCCCTTCCTTTTCTTTCCCTTCCAGCTGATCCACAAGTTTGGAATCTTTATGGATGCTAGTTTTAATGTTGTCCTTTGTTGGGAAGTTATGGAAGAGATGATTTCCTCCACATCCCAACATTTTAGTGGTCTTCCTTCTCTTTACCTGCTCAATTTCATTTGAGTCTTCCCACCTGGAACGTTTTGTTAGAGCATTTTCCAACCACAAATCATTTAATTGAGCCTTCCAGCTTAATTATCCACTTATCCTAAGTATTATGGACTCCATCATGTGCTTACATCATCAACAGATCATAGTTTCAGTCATCGGAGCCTCCTCCTACATTCTAGGATCTAATTAGGCATCAACTGAACCCCCTCCTACATTCAAGGAGCCAACTAGGCCACCTACTGAGCCTCCTCCACCTTTCAGTGGGTGATTTGCATGCCTCAAGTGCATTATTCAACCAACTGGTGAACCTAGGGCACCTTACTACATTGTTTGACCTTGTTTGGTTTGATTCTCACCTAACACTCAGTTAAACTGTGAAAATATGGCGCCATCCCCTATTTTTTGGAAATCAATTGAGTTCTGCATTGATTTAAACTAAGTTAGTTAGTTTCAGAGTCTGTTAGAGTCAATTATTGATTAGTTAAGTGGCTAACTGATGTGCCGAGTGGTGTTAACTTCCTAGTAAGCCGCTCACATGCACCAATTCAAATGACCACCTTTGGAATTCGAATTGATTGGCTTATTGTATCCATTTTTACACATTGTAATCTATCTTCCAAGTTTATGAGATTATTCTATTGCTGCAAACCTTTTGCAGAAATTTTTCATGCATTCTGCTGCATCCATCTCTAGTAATTATTGTGTTTCTTCCATAGATCTGTTGTCCTTGAGATTTCACATGGTATCAGAGCTCATCGAAGGGACAAGACAATTGTTCTGCAAAGATTCATATGAATATTGAGCAATTTTTTCTCAAAAATAATTTGCAGCAATTTTCTGCATTTGCATGCATTTTTTGCAGTTGCAGTTATTGCTCCAAAATTCCAATTCTGCACCAGAAGCCGAGAGTTTCCAAATAATTCATGGATATTGATTCTTTAATATTCAAGCTTGCTTGATAGTCTATGTCGGGTGTGATGCAACTTGAAAAGTGCAAGTTGTCGATATAAATGGTTCTTGTTTGTTTGTGATTGCAGGTTTTACACTCCCTCCATTTTCATTTGCTACTGTAGAAATGGACTCCTCTTCTCAAAATATTCTCACTCATTTCCATTACCATCAATGGAAGAGTGATGTTGAGATTTTCTTGCGCTCAAAGGGATTCTATAGAGTCACCATGGGCCTAGAACCGGAGCCAAATTCTAAAGTAGAGAAATCCAAATACTTCAACAAGCTTGATGAAGCTTGTAGTTTTCTTTGTCTCAATATTTCGAAGGATCTTCTTTTCCATCTCATTGGATTGACTAATCTGAAAGAAGTGTGGGAACAACTTGCCAAGATATTTGGTAAGCAGGATGAGATGAGGGCCTATCAGCTAGAGAATGAGTTGATTTCCCTAAATCCTGAAAATTTTGAAACCATCAATGATTTTTTCACCAAGTTTAAGATTTTGGTACTACTGTTGAAGCAATGTGGAGTTGAGAAGGAATATAAACATTTGATAATTTCTATTCTCATGAAGCTTGGAAGATATTATTCAATGTTTGTCTCTACTTTCAATTCGAGAAAAGTCACCATTCTGAATTGGAATATGCCTACCTTGAATGCATTCATTGAGTCCTTGACAAAAGAGCATCATAAGCTTGTTCAAATGGGGTCCATTCACTCCAAATATCAATCCCTTTTTGTTGGAGTAACCAAAGATATGGATGGAAAAGGAAATAAAAAGATAGAGAAGGCCAAATTTGACCATCCTAAGCAAAAGGAGAAGACCAAGCAGTCAGATGAGCCATCTAGTTCAAGAAAAGAGAAGAAAAAGGGAAAAGAGAAGAGAAAATGTTCTTATTGCCATAGGGCATTTCATCCTGAAAGCTCATGCATGAAGAAAAATATATATCATATCGCCCTTCTCTTGGAGAAAAACATTACTCTTCCTGATGGCACAAGGAAGAAGGACAACAATGATCATACAGAAAGAGGTCATGCACTCATGGCTAGTGTTTCGAATTCCACAAATCTTCTCATAGATTCAGGAGATTCGAATCACATGGCTACAAATAAAGATTATTTTTCATCATTGGACTCCAATAGCACCATCTCCATCCAAATGGGATATGACTCACAAATTTCTTCGGAAGGCAAAGGTACTATTCATTTAGAACATGGCAGTTTTCATAATGTTCTTTACGTTCCTTCTCTAGCTTTGAACCTGCTTTCTGTGTATCAAATGACACACACTAGTTTACCAAAGAAGGTTGTATTCAACCCCAATAATGCTGAAATTTATGATATTTCCACCAGAAATCTATTGCAGTAGGAAAGCCAAATCATGTTGCAAAAACATATGAGTTTTCTCACTTTTACCACATTCAAAGCAAAGTGCCCTTCTAACTCATGGAAATGAGGTTAGTAGGCTATGGAATGAGAGGTTTGGACACCTAAATTATAAATATTTTCATCTTCCACAAAATAATTCCATGGTTGAAGGCCTTTCGAACATCAAATCCTCGAAAGAGATGTGTAAGGGTTGCATCATTGGGAAGCACCCCAAGCACAAGTTTGATCAAGGAAAAGCCAGCAGAGCTTCTTGTATTTTGGGGCTGATTCATAGTGATATCATCGGTCCACTACCACATACCTCCATGAATGACTGAATTTATGTTCTTACATTTATTGATGACTTCTCTATATTCACATGGGTCTACTTTCTCAAAAACAAGTCGGAAGTGCTAGAAAAATTCAATATTTTCAAGGCTTTTGTTGAGACTGCTACTGAGAGAAAGATCAAAGCTCTTAGATCGAATAATGGTGGAGAATATATCAAATCAGATTTGTTTCAAATTTGTGTGGAAAATGGAATTCAAATCCAACACACAATTCCCTACACACCTCAACATAATGGTGTAGCAGAGAGGAACAACCGAGCATTGAAAGAGATGGCTACTTGTATGCTTGAGTCGAAAGGTTTGGATCCAAATATTTGGCCTGAGGCCATGAAATTTTTTGCATACATTCAAAACAGATTTCCACAATCATCTGTCAGAGGTACTACTCCCTTCGAATCCTACACTGGTCACAACCTTGATGTGTCCAATCTCAGGGTTTTTGGCTCCACTACATGGGCTAGAATTTCGACTAAGAAGAGAAGATATTTAGAACCACAGAGTACTGAGTGCATAATCATTGGATATGTTGAAGAATCAAAATAATACAAACTCATGGATATCAGATCCAAAAAGATATTCATCGACCGAAGTGTCAAATTTGAAGAACCGCTTCAAGATCTAAAACTAGTCGAGGAAGAAACTGTTGAATTGCCGCCTCTACAAGAAGACGATTCGGAAGAAGATGATGAAAGTATGTGTTCTGATATTTCTGATATTTTATCATACATTAATGAACATGAAATATCAATTTCATAATCATATCCAAATGATCCTCCTTATTTACCAAAATGGGCAGAAAAAACTCTCAATTCTGCTGGTTCTAACATTGGAAATCCTGTCAATCCAAGAAGAACTCGAGCAGAATTTCAAAGAGCAGGTATGGATATTTCATATTCTGATCCTTTACTATATGAATTTTTTTTTGATGATAGGTTCATGTCCTAAATCATACTATCATTCGCACCGAGATCCGATATGGCAACCTGCCATGGATGAAGAGTACAATTCTCTTCAGAAAAATGCTACATGGGATCTAGTTTCTCTTCCACCTGGGGGAGAATTAGTTCAATAGAAATGGGTGTACCAAACTAAGGTTTCTACAGATGGATCAACCTGCAAATACAAATATATGTTGGTGGTAAAATGATTCTCATAATTTCATGGTGTGGACTACACAGAAACCTTTGCACCGGTTGCAAAAATGGATTCTATCTGCCTAGTTTTGGCAATTTCTGCATCTAAGCACTGGGAGGTGCACCACATGGATGTGAAGAGTACATTCCTTCATGGAGATATGAAGGAAGATATTTACATGAAGCAACTTGAAGGCTACATATCATATCGGACATTAGTGTGCAGACTGAAGAAATCATTGTATGGTTTAAAACAGGCCCCAAGAGATTGGTAAGCAAAGATGGATTCCTTCGTTCTGTCACAAAATTTTGCAAGATGTAAATCAGATCCAAATGTGTACCTACAGAAGCATGAAGGTAAATTTATGATAATTTTCCTTTATGTTGATGACCTTTCGATTACAGGAATCACTCTTTCTTCAATGGGAAATATAAAAACCGCACTACATCTAGCATTCGACATGAGTGATTTAGGCTTGTTGAAGCAATTTGTTGGCTTAGAGATCAATCAGAATTTTGATGGGATCACCATATCTCATTCAAAATATGATTCATATCTACTAAAAAATTTTAATATGGCATATTGTAAAGCAGCACCATTCCCATTCGTCTCAGGAATCAGTCTTGAGGATGGTGATTCTACACTGTTCGTGGATTCTACACTTTATCGACAGTTGATTGGTAGTCTTCTATACTTGACACACTCTAGGCTTGATATTCCTTATGTTGTTAGTGCTATGTCAAGGTATATGCAGCAGCCCCATGAGCTTCACTGGAAGGAAGCCAAAAGAATATTTCACTATGTGCAAGGTACTAGACATTTTGGCATACATTATGCTGCAGATTCCGATCTAGATTTAGTTGGATTCACTGATTCAGATTGGGCGGGTGATAGCATTGATCGGAATTCCACTTATAGATATGTTTTCATGATTGGCATAGGGCCTATTTGTTTTTCAAGCAAAAATAAGGAATCCATTTCCTTATCTTCAGGAGAGGCAGAGTATCAGGAGCAGTCAATGCTTGCATTCAGGAAGTTTGGTTTTAGGGTATTCTAGCAGAGTTTGGTATTGGTAGCACCACTTCGACTGTCATCTTTTGTGACAATAAAAGAGCTATCAAGATCTCGACAGATCTGGTTCAGAAATAGAGGACCAAGCATATTGATATCCACATGCACTACATCCGAGAGCTTGTGCATGAGAGAACATTGTACTGCAATATTTCCCTACAGAAGAGCAAATTGCAGACATCTTCACCAAGGGATTCACTGAGAAGAAGTTCTCTTACCTTTTTTCACTGCTGGGGGTGAGTTATACTATGGTGAGGACAAATTAGATCCTTCAGTGTTTAGTTTTAGGGGGGGTTTCTTTCCCACTAGGTTTTTCCCTCTTTCCTCACTTAGAGTTTTTTCTAGCATTTTTTGGATTATTTTTTGTACTAGGTGACCTATGGCCATTGTTGCTAGGGCCCTTTTATTATTTTTTATACCTCCATGAGATTATCTTAAGGGGGGGAGTTGGAGCATTTTCCAACCACAAATCATTTAATTGAGCCTTCTGTCTCAATTATCCACTTATCCTAAGTATTATTGACTCCATCATGTGCCTACATCATCTGCATATCACAGTTTCAGTCAACAGATCCTCCTCCTGCATTCTAGGAGCCAACTGGGCATCAACTGAGCCTCCTCCTAAATTCCAAGAGCCAACTGGGCAACGTACTGAGCCTCCTCCACCTTTCAGGGGGTGTTTTGCATGCATCAAGTGCATTATTCAGCCAACTTATGAACCTAGGGAGCCTTAGATTTTTATTATTTTGGCTATGACACTTAGTGTTTAAGGTCTATCCAATGCTTTCTTCATCAAGGAACTCCTCCCCGTGGTTTGTCCACATAACCTTTGGCTGCTAGGACCCACACAAGTCCACTAGAACCAATCTTCCCATTGCTTCTCATACTAAGCTTTCTAGAACAATCACATGTCCAAATGAATCCTCATGATGCCTCCATAGTTCTTGCTTCCTGCCATGACCTAGGTTTCCAACAAAGAAACAACAGTGTATCATCTTGGTTGTTATAATACTTGTATATGAAATCTTTCATTATTCAGAATAATAAATAGATGAAAATTAAATACTTATATGTATGGGACATCTCCACTCTATTCCACAGGTTCATTCTTTGCTTTACAATCCTTGGATCACAAGTGGAATGGATGTTGTCCGGCACACAAGCTGCTCCACAACATCCAAATAGTCAGTGCCAAGCTAGTAAACCAATTGGTCTATCAAGAATTGATGGTGCCAAACCAGTCCCATACCTATTTTTCCCTCTCCATTGCCAAGCCAGCACATCCATCTGGTTCAGAGGTCAATGGAAGGAAAATGCACCATGGCCATTTCCAAGTCAAGGCTCTACTACGGATCCATAGGCATGCAAAATGCCTTCATACACACAACAACCCTTCACACACACAACAACCCTTCACTGTAACCCCTCACAACAACCTCTTCACTTTGCTTCCTTAGTGTGCAACACCAATTGCATATGTTCAAGCTCACAACACAAGATGGATAAGCAAGCTCATCAGTATTGCTTCTGTAAAACTGTAAACATATTTCATAACATTTACTATCAAATATTGAAACACTAGGATTACATCCATTCCCTTAGGGTGTAGTCAATATTGACAACCTTATCATAACCTAAGACTAGAAAGGTGTGCACCCCTTTTCCGATGCGAACCATGTAGGTCCTAATCATACTCAAGTAGTCTGAAATAATATATATAAAATAAAACATGCTCTGCATATTAACCCTAATAATTAGACATGCATATTTTCAAGCTAGGGTTACATAATACTCATATGTTTGCAGATGTATCTTCTCTTTTTTCATGAGGAATGGGGTCTCCCTTCTCTGAGTTAACAATCCCTCGATTTTCCACGCCAGACCCTCTCACATTGCATGTACAACATATGCTCTATTGGCATAATTTCACCATCTCATCCACATTGTTTACCAACATGCAATTCAGATGATACATCCTCATATTATTTGGTTCTTGTGAGTGGAACCACTCTGTCCATTAGGGTTTTATGATTGCTTCCATAACACAACCATCCACCTACAACATGTCCCTTGACACAATTCTGGATTAGTCACATAGTCATTAGCAATTGAAATTCCAATTCCGAAATTTACAATATGTTTCCAACCACGAGACCCTTCTCATACGGTTTGGCTCTTGCACATGGTAGATTCCATCCTTGATCATGTGCTTACCCACATTTTCATGCTCAAGACAATCTACTTGAAATCTGAAATTTTACATAAGCCAACACTTCCAACTGTTAACATCTCAATATCACCAAATCACATTTACTTCATGTGAATCATTATCATACTAAAATTGCAAGGTACAATCACAACATTTATGCAATTTAAATGAAACTTTAAATACTCATTACTTCACAGGCATATCATTTATACAACTCCGCCCTTCCACATAGCATTCTCGCATCCCATCAACATGACTACCTTCCTATAATCTTTCTTCTGCATTCATAGAAGCTTATGAAATGATTCTAGAATTATCATCAATTCATAATTTCATCCCTTATTTAATTTGCAATGAAACATACACATCCCAATCATCCATTCACACAATTCATCACAACATGTGTAACTACACACATGCATGCACATTCACAACACTTACTCAAACCTTTCATGTGCATTCACTCAATGCATAACCACAAGATTTACAAAATATTTTTAATGTACCATTACCCAATGCACCCAATGTACTACAATATTGATCAATAACATCCTTGTGCCTACATAAGTTTCCTACCATTGTAAGTTGGTCATTCTATCCACTTCTCCAACACCATGCCCAACCATCTCTCCAATCACTTGGTGGTCTAGTTGATGTCTTCCTTCTCCACTCAAAAACACATCATGAGCTTTCTCACTCCTTGGTTGTTGGCAAGGGGGTTTCATCCTAATTTAACACCAATAGAGAATTCCTGGGTTGCTTGTGTAGCACTAAAGCACTCCCACAATAGGACTATAATCCCTCACTTGCTTTGGCTATTCAACCCATAACCAACATACGCATGGCATGATCTACTTTCATACAAATGCATTCTAAATTTTTAAACAACCATATGGTATGAGGCTTCTTTCCTTAATTCCCCATACTCCACCATACCATGGTGGTATGGCATTCACATAAATGCATCCATATTACATGCATACCATTTTACAATTATTAAACATGGCTTTAAGGGATTCTTACCCAATATATCTATCAACACTTGTACTATTAGCATAAAGAAAACATACCTTCATGGATCCCAATAGAATCTTTCGTGTTTCCTCATCAATTTAGCCTCTTAACAAGGACTACACATTCCTTCCATCAATCCTCATGATCACATATTTGTTGCACTAACCTTTCTCACAAGGTTGTTGGTTACATGCAACAACATCATGTAAATTTTAGCCATGATTTTGTTGTCTTTGGTCCTACACCCATACCAACATCACTAGTGATTGTTAACCTTAATGATTGTTCTAAGTAGCTCACTACATAAGAAAAAATCCACTAGATTTACCAACATGAAACATCATATACATACACAACATCTTCACATGCACTACGCAATACCCAATAGCATGCCCACTAGTGCATATTTATTTCAACTATCTAATCACTTTCATTTTTGGCATTCTCATGCCATAATTTTCTATACATAAAGCTCACAAAACATAAATACAAGAACATGGTAGGGGTTAAGTAGTTCTCCCTTTTCAATCCCTTATCAAGCATGGGATTTCCTTTTCCATATCATAGCTGGTCCAATTCCTGGTTGTTCCAATTGCCTTCAGAAATAGTGGTCAAATACAACTTGTCCCTTCTTGGAATTCTCTGCACTTATCAATGTTGCCATTTGTTCGACGTTGATGCCCGGTAAAGGAATAAATGTTTCGATGGAACTGAATCAACTTCTTTGTGTTGATCAGATAGTCCCTATTGGCTATTGGGTCTTTCCCGACATGAAACTACATAGCCATTGGCCTCAATCTCCATTCTTCTGCAGCTCTAACACTACTGAAAGCTTCAAATTTGGCCCAAGCAGCCCTAGTGTTGCAACCTTGGGCTCTGATACCACTATGTCACATCCCCAAACCCTTCAGTTCCCTTTAAAGGTGCTGGGAGACAACCTGATGCATTTTTTTCTTTAAACCATTCTCTCCATTTTCACACACAGTCGCAATGGCCTTCAATCTGCAATCCACAATCTACCTTGTCACAATCCATGGTCGAAATGCAGAAGTTGGATTTCCAAATTTACCTTTCCAACAAAACCACGTTCCCGACTTCCGCAATCCATAATCCACAGCACAGAACTCAGAAAGGAGGAACCGTAATTTCCACTGCTCCAAAAAAAAATTCACTTACACAATCCACAATGCACATTGCACAACTCAAAAATATGGAACCAAAAATTCCACTGCTATGGAAAACTTCACTTCCACAACCTGAAATCCGCATTGTGGAACTCGAAAATGTGGAACCACAAATTCCATTGCTCCAGAAAAATTCACTTCCACAATCCGCAATCTGCATTGTTGAACTCGAAAATGCAAAACCACAACTTCTACTACTCTGGAAAACCTCACTTCCACAATCTGCAATCCGCATTGTAGAACTTGGAAAGGTGGAACCACAACTTCCACTGCTCCAAAAAAATTCACTTCCGCAATCCGCAATCTTCAATGTGGAACTCAGAAATGCGGAAGCCCAACTTTACAACTGTTGGCTTGGTTTTGCAACCAAGCTTTGTGCAATGGGCACCTATCAACAATGTGATAGCAGTTTCAATATTGAAAGCAAAAACAATTATAAATTAAATCTAAATCTAAACTAGCATGTGCATATAACAAATAATTTTTTTTTTAAAACGATTCGAGAACAACAAATAAAAGAATAAGTATTTTGTATTAAGATACCTCAAATGGTGAGGATTTGTGTTGAGCAACTCCCAAGGTGAGTAGCTCCAAGCTCCAAAGGTCTCTTCTCCAAGATGCTGAAAATGGCCAAAAGTCTCATGAGAGATTTTGACAGCATGAGGATAGGATGATGGATGGATGGAAAGTGAGGAGCCCCTACCACCTTTTTATAGTTTTTGGTGGTGGGGAATACCATTATGGTTTTGAGGAAACCAATGGTATTGACCAATATGGTTTAGGTACCTTTTCCCTCCTTTTTACTTTTTTGAATAATTTTAATATTTTTATTCCCTTTTTAATATTTTTGGGAATTCTAGACCCTTTTTGAGGGTTTTTTATGCTTTTTTAGGAAAAATATTCATTTTGAGAGGAAAAAAGGGTGTATTATGGTCTTTTGGTGACCTTTTGATGGCTTTAGAGGCTCAAATGGTGGAAAAGTGGACAAATGGGTCATGTGAATAAGGAAATGAGCTAGTGAGCACTTTTTGGGTGTTAACAGATTGCCCCCTGATGTGTGAGGGCAGGAGCTCATCGTATGGCTGATAGACATCATAGTTCTTTTGTCTTTTTCCTGGGGTTTGGGCAAGAGAAGAGACTGATTGGAGAATGGATCCATGACCCTTGGAAGCTGCAAAACAAATAATATTACATAGCCTCAATATGAATGAGGAATAATCTCTGATAATGGACGAGGCGGGCATACCCATGCTCGTATCAAGACATATACATAACAATTAGTCCCAAGAAGGGAGACCTAAATAAAAAACCTGCTGGTACATCATGATGGTCCAAAGGGGACACTATTTTGGGATGTACTCATGATCATAACATGACTGATCTCAATAACTGATACATTGGAATAAAGAGACAACCATTCTGATTAAGGTCTCAGAAGGGTTGAAGAACTGCTGAATCTTGAAGGTGTCCAACATCTATAGGGACTCAATGACTCTGATTCAACTCTGAGGAGTATATGTAACTGTATACTCGAGGGAGTATAAAACTGGGGTACATATGAATACTGTCTCCATGTGCAACCCGGATATCTATAGAAAAAATGTAACTAGTTGTTTCCATAGGAAGACTCTCAAATGTGGAAGAGTCAGGTGGTATCCGGGGTCTTCAACAAATAACTGAATGGACCAATACCCTGTGCGAGTCTCAATGATGCGATCAAGGTGTTGAAGTCGAGCATGTGAGAAACAACCATTTGGAGAGGCACTGAGGACTCTTCTCGAAATGATTCGTAGGCACTCATCATAAATTGTGATGAGTCCAAGACACAGGGACCTCTAGGCCTATCCTATGGAATAAATTTGGCTGTCGTTGACAAAGGGAGACTAGCAACTAACAAGGCAATGATGTTTCCTTGATAGGAGCACGAGGTGTAGAACTGAAGTGTGGTAGTACTGATGGTAGGACTGACATACTTGTGGGGATGGGAAGTAACTGGGGTCATAGAGTGGGTAGACTCAAACTTCCTTTGTTCAAAGCATGATGACATGGTTGACCTGGCAGCATAGGGAACTGACTTGTAGGTGCGGGGATCATAGCTTTTAAGGACTGAAGGGTATGTATTAACTCTGGGGAGGGACGAGCTGATGGGTGTTGTTGAGGGATTCTCAGGGTGACATACTGCAAAATACTCTGAATAAAGGCGACCAAAATGGGGAAGCTGCCATATGAGTAGACGTAATCTGTTGTGGCGCCGAGAAGCACCATTAGGTCCTTCTTCGTAGTTTTAATGAGCTCCAAGAAGGGATAAAAGTGTGCTCTGAAATGGTACAGTCTTGTGGATTTTGTGAGCTCAGGACTGTTCGTGCTCATGGGTGCTTTCATTTTTAAGGAGTCTGATAACGATAAAAAGACTCTGCAGTGGTTGTGAGTACCGTCCTGTGGGTTTTTACGAGCCCAGGATGGTGATTGCTCATGGTCGCTTTCATGTTTAGAGAGTCTAAAAGAGGTGAGTGGACTCCATTGGTGTTTTTTTGTAAGTTAGTCTCCAAGGCCCGAAAAAGCATAAAATGATGCAAATGGAGAACTCTTCTAGCCGATGTGACTAGAGTATTCCTTTTTCGTAATTAGTCTACAAGGTCCGAAAAAGGGGTAAACTTATACCATGTAGATGCCCTTTCAGATACGTTTAGCAAGCATGAAAGGAAGCAAGGTTGCTTGGCGAACTTTTCATTGTTTTAGAAGTCAGAAAAGAGCTTAACAGAAACTCCCTAAGTGCCTTTTTCGTAAAAGGAATTGCTCAGCCCAAAAAATGGGTAAAACTATACCAAACAAAAAGTATTGATGAGAACGAGAAAAGGTCTCAAGCATCGTCATGAGTGCAGAATACTGAATTCAGTGACATAAAGATTGTCAAAAAGGGGCAACGACCAATGTGGCATGCAAACCGAGGTGATGAGTCGCATTTTGAAAAAATGCCTGAAAAGTATTGGGTGAGAGTGAGAAATGATCTCAAGCATCATCACGAGTGTGGAAAACTGAATCTGACGATATCAAACTTGTCAAAAATGAACGACGACCTATGTGGCACGCAAATCGAGGCAACGAGGGGGCATGGGAAAAATGCCCAAAAAATCTGGAGGTGAGAGCAAGAAATGATCTCAAGCGTCATCACGAGTGCGGAAAACTGAATCTGGTGATATAAGACTTGTTAGAAATGGAGCACGACCGATGTAACGCGCAAACTGAGGCCACGAGGGGGAATGGGAAAAATGCCCAAAAAATATGGAGGTGAGAGCGAGAAATGATCTCAAGCATCATCACGAGCGTGGAAAACTGAATTCAGCGATATAAGACTTGTCAAAAAATGGAGAACGGCCGATGTGGCACGCAAACCGAGGCAACGAGGGGGGCATGGGAAAAATGCCCGAAGAATTTGGGCGTGAGAGAGAGAAATGATCTCAATCGTCGTCACGAGCACGAAAAACTGAATCCGGCAATATAAGACTTGTCAAAAAATGGAAAACGGCCGATGTGGCATGCAAACCGAGGCAACGAGAGCGTGAAAAAATGGTCAAAAAATGGACCTGGTGAAAACAGGAAAAGGAAAGGACTATCATGAAGTTCTCACTGTGCTGATTCCAACGGTACCAACTGTTTGAGGAATGGACGTCGTATGATACCGCAATGGTTGTTTGAAAAATGGTGAAATTTCTATAAATAAGGTGTGGGGCCCATATGATGTGTCATTGTTACGTGTGAGTTTGGCAGAGCAATCATAGCTCTTTCTTGATTTCTGAGAGATTTGACTATTGGTTTTCGATTCCACGAGTTTCAGGTAACCCTATTCGACTTAGCCTTTTTAATTATGTCTTTTTTGGTTAGCAGCGAGCCCTTGAAGGCCGCGAAATTCCATGTTGGCCTTCCAACATGGAATATCGCGGGTTTTGCATCTTTTTCCACGATGAACATCGTGGGTTTGGGGATGACAGTTGCGATGTTCATCGCGGCTGTCGGGATGAACATCGCGATGTTCATCGCAACTATGGGGTTGATAGTCGTGATGTTCATCACGGGTTCTTGGATGAAAGCCGCGATGGAATTTTTTGAAAATTTTTCTCTGGTTCTAAAAAAATTCTTTGTTTTTTGGCAGGATGTTGAGGAGACCATTGGTGTCATGGCGAGAGCAGGAGATGGAGGAGGATTTGATGATTCGGATTTGGACCGATCAGGGGGTCCAGCAGGCTCTAGCTGTGAGTGGGCTCCTGAAGTTCGCTCAGATTCCACCGATGCGTTCAGTAGGACCACTACTGAACAAATTGGTGAGTCTTTGGGTCCCTGTAGAGGGTACGTTTATTGTTGGGGGTAATAGGTTGGAGATCACCCTTACTAATGTATACTTTCTTACCGGGTTTCCTCGCTTAGGGGAGGTAGGGGATCTTCTGTCGAGGATCCCGGTAGGTGTGGATATCGAGGATCTCCTGGAGACTTTCTGTGTTGCTGGGGCGATTGTGTAGAATAACGCTTTGAGCCTGAGATCTTTGCGGGAGTGGGACATGCAGGCTGTTGGGGCTTGTGTTCTGTGGGTATTAGGTGTCGCGGCACCACATCATTTGTCAGGGGCACAAACGATGATGGTGGATTCTATGCTGAGGGGGATCTACTACGTGTGGGGTCAGATGTTTTTGGCTGGTGTCCAGAGAGATCTAGACAAGGTTAGTCGGGAGGGGGGAGAGTTTTTCTATGCCTCCTTCCTGTGTTGTTTCTTCTTTGAGCGGGTACCAACTTTATGGCCATGGGTGTCGGTTCGAGAAGGGTTGGTGAGCGAGCCGCGCATGGTGTGGTGGGGGCAAATGATGCCCCACGGTGGTGGTGGTATCCATGGACTCTTTTCACAGGATATGTATGAGAAGTGGGAGCATATCCCCTTGCTGATTGATGACTATCCATATGCCGGTATGGATTATCGAGGAGATCCGGAGATGCCTCGAGCCCAGGGACAGGCCTAGGGTTTAGATGGTATGTTTCTGTGTGTTGTTCTCTACTATATCATGTGTTTATTTGTGTTTGTTATGATTATAGTTAGATATTTATATGATGGTTCACTTGCGTGATTGTGTAGATGTTGGTCCTATACCACCAACCGACCATGTGGTTCGTAGGGGACGGGCGATGGTGGTCATTCCACCTCCTGTAGAGGTACCGCCTCCTCATGCTCGAGGAGTTGGGGCTCGTGGTCAAGGAGCTGGACCTCAAGATGATTCCATGGAGGGTGTCCGAGAGACACTAGGCATGATCCTAGCATGATTTCCAGAGGATGGGTGGAGGGATTTGGATCGGGACATCGTTGAGCGTTGTTTCGATGCGCCTCGTGAGTGGTGCTCGATCTTGCTCAGAGTAGCATTGTTGGTGGCTGAGTGGAGGGATGGGGCTTGGCATGATACAGCAGGGCTGGTGTAGGGGAGGATTTGGGTGCGAGATGATCTAGCGGGGCCGGTGGAGAGGAGATTTTGGGCTCGGCATGATCGGGTGGGGCCAACGGAGGTGGTGCCAGAGGAGCCTGGAGACCATGATGATTAGATGATCTTGTATCTGCCCCCAAATGCTGATGAGCATATGGGGAAGTACCTTTTTGTACGGCCGATGTATTTTTGTATATTGGGTGCTGAGGGCACCTATGACATGTTTGACTATATTATGATGTATATATATATATGATTTGGTATATAGTCGTGTATGCACATGGATGCATTTATTGTCTATTTGCTTGCCCGTGGAGGCATGTTTGTTTTTCTGTATGCCTGTGCGGGCACATGTTATGCATGTGGATGCAACATTTTGATTTTTGTATATGCCCATGGAGGCACATGTTATGCATGTGGATGCATTTTTGTAATTTTTTATATATGCCCGTGGAGGCACATGTTATGCACATGGATGCATTTTTTTTTAAGCCTGTGGAGGTACATTTGTGTTTACTATATGGTTTTATTGGTGTGCTAGTCAAGAATGTTGTTAGCCATATGGTCTGCTACACTGTTGAGATTCCTTGGGACATGTGTGAATGAAATGGATTCAAACTGTCGAACCATTTGTTTAGTGCGCAAGAATTTTCTGAAAAGATAGGGATCGTGTACCTAGTAATCATTGTTGAGTTGGGAAACCAGGAGTTGTGAATCCAAGAAAACGTTAAGGTGACGTATGCTCATTTGGAGAGCTGCGGCCAGGAGACCGGTCACAGCATCGTATTCAGCTTGGTTGTTGGTGGTGGCACCTACGCACAATCCGTCCATGTGGATCAACTCATGTGAAGGGGAATATATTACCCAAGCCGCGGAGGCCAGATTGGGGGACCAACGGCTTGCACCATCAGCGAAACCGACGTAGCAGAGTGGAACAGGATCCATCTGTGGTCATGCAGAGAAAACAAATATTTAGGTTTTTTGAAATTTTTGTGAAAAACAAAATAAGACTGTACAATAATGGATGGTGGTGTCCATCAGATTTGCTATGGGTAAAATCGCTTGAGGTACAACCCGTTGCGTGGGTTGCGTAGGGGGTTTCCTTCTGAATATATCAGAATGTATGCCCCCTGTCCGAGGCAAGTGTGTATAATGTATGGGCCTTGCCACATGGACACAAACTTTCCTTTTCCGGTTTTGTAATGAGCTTGATCATAGGTGAGGACAAGGTCCCCTTCAGTAAAAGTTCTTGCGTGGACATGTTTGTCGTAACTTAGTTTGGATCGGTTCTTGGTTGCTTCCATGGTTTGGAGGGTTGTGCGCCGATCTTCATCGGATTTCTCCAGGAGTAGTAAGCGTTGCTCAATTGGGGAAGTGTCCGGTAGGAGTTCAACGGCCATATGTAGGGATGGAATCTGGCACTTGATGGGGAGGATGGATTCAACACCGTGAACTAGATGGAAAGAGGTAAAACCGGTGGCAGTTTTGGTTGATGTGCGGTATGCCCATAGTGCCCAGAAGAGCATGTAGTGCCAATTTGATTTTTGTTTTTCCACAGTGCGCTGGAGTATGGTCTTCAAAATTTTATTAATCGCTTCGACTTGGCCATTTCCTTGGGTGGTAGTAGGCGGAGGAGAAATGGTGTTCAAATTTCAGTAAGGTTGATAATTCTCTCCAAACGGCATCTTAGAAGTGAGAGCCATGGTCTGAGACGAGTTGCTTTGGCACTCCAAAACGAGCGATAACATGGTTGAGGAAAAAACGTGCTGCGGTGTCGGCCTTGCAATTGTAAGTTGGCATGGCTTCCGCCCACTTGGTGAAATAATCTACGGCCACAATAATGTGTTCATGATCGCCAGCTGACGTGGGATTGCAATCAAGGAAGTCAATGGCCCATTTGCAGGTCCGACAGTGACGACTGGATGAAGGGGGGGGTGTGGGGTTCTTTCCTTGGGGGCAAAAAGTTGGTAGTTTTGACAATGTTTGACTGTGGTGATGCAATCAGTAAATAATGAAGGCCAAAAGTAACCTGCGCAGATGATCTTTGGGTGGTGGCCGGAGAAGTGGCCTCCACAGGCACCGCTATGGCAATCATTAAGGACTTGTTCTGCCTCGTTATGAGATAGGCAGCGTCGTAAGACGGTATCGACGCAGCGTCGTAAGACGGTATCGATGTCGCGTCGATAAAGTACATCACCTAATAGGAGGTATCAGGGGCTTGGTGTCGTATACGACGGCGTCCGTCACGATCGATGTGGGGTCGAAATTTTTGTGTGCGGAGGTAGATTAAGATGTCACCGTACCATGGATTGTCAAAAGAAATGATGAAAATGTGATCGTTTATGAGATCCGTTTGGATAGCGGGTGATGACGAAGAGGATGGGAGATCTGTGATGAGTTGAGCGAGTGCTAGGGCCTTGGTGCTCTTTGGGGTTTTGAAAGTTAGGTCGTATTCTTGCAGGATAATCACCCATTTAGCTATGCGGCCTTCAAGGAGGCGACCCATCAAGAGGTGAACCATTGGATTGGAATTGGCTACAACTGTGGTGTGGCTCAGGAGAATGTAATGTCGCAGCTTTTGTACTGAAAAGACGATGGCAAGGGCCATCTTTTCTTCATTTGGGCAGCGGAGGGGCGGGCCTGACAAGGTCTGGCTCACATAGTAGATGACATGCTCTTTGCGAGCAGTATCTTTTTACACAAGAACGCCAGATACGACATGTTTGGATGCTGAAACATAGAGGGTGAAATCTCTTGTGAAATCTGGAGGGGAGATCAACGGGGCGTTTGTGAGTTCTTTCTTTAACTCAGTGAAAGTTGTTTCTTCTTGTTGGTCCCATATGAAACGGGTATGCAGACATAGTAGTCGCAGGAAACCATGGACCATTGTGGCATAGTCAGGGACAAAGCAGCGGAGGAAGTTGGACCTCCCTTGAAGGTTTTGAATCTGTCTTAATGTACGGGGGTGACGGTAAGTCTACAATGGCTTGGACTTTCAAGGGGTCTACAGTGATGCCTTTTTCTGAAATGATGAACCCCAACAGGTGACCTGATGTAACGTAAAAGACACACTTGAGAGGGTTCAAGCGGATATTGTATTTTTGACAACGCAAGAAAACTTGTCAAAGGTCGTCTAAATGGTCATATCGTTTCTTGGATCAAGCAGTGAGGTCATCCAGATAAACTTTTATGATTCTGTGTAGATCGTGGAAGCAATAAGTCATGGCGTGTTGGAAAGTGGCTCCAACATTCTTGAGACCAAAAGGCATGACGCGATAGGTGAAGGTGCCCCATGGGGTAGTGAAAGTTGTCTTGTATTGATCTTCTTTACGGATTTTGATTTGGTTATATCCGGAGAAACCGTCGATAAAAGAAAGGACCTCATGTCCCGCACTTTCATCGATTAGTTGGTCAATGAAAGGTGTGGGGAAGTTGTCTTTGGGACAAGTGAGGTTGAGGTCTCAGAAATCAGTACAAACGTGTATGGTGCCCACTTTTTGTTTACTGGCACTAGGTTTGAAACCCAGGTGGTGTAGGCAATAGGATATATGAATCCTGCTTTTTAGAGTTTTTCAATCTCAGCTTTAACAGTTGGGAGCTTGGACGGGTGAATTGGTCGTTTTTTCTGTCGGACAGGAGGCACATTGGGCCAAGTGTCAATGTAATGTTCCACAATTTTGGGATCGAGACCAGGCATCTCGGTGTAAGACCAGGTGAAGACATCACGAAAATCTTGGAAGAGTTTCTTATATGCCTGAGTTTCCGCTTGAGTGCATGATGTGCCTAGCGAGATGAGATCAGGTTTTCTAGGTGTGGTGGAAATGTCGATTTGTATAATAGGGGAAATGTTGGACATGTTCCCTTCTTCAAAGGCATATTGTGATGGGATGTATTTGAACCAATCAACCTTAGTTGGTAGGAAATGTTTCGATTCGACTGACAGTTGGTTCTCTGCGGTGGATGTAGTCGCCTCAGGGAGGAAGTATGAGCGATAATGCATATCGTCCCAAGGGTGGTCCAGTGCAGTGAGTGTTTCTAGAATTTGCTCATCAGTACGAAAGTAATCAGACCATAAATCAACGGGTTCTGGTTTGTATGTGGTTGAAATCATATATATGGTATTGATTTCTTCCAAAGAAGATGATTTCAGAGGGTAGATCTCCTCGATGAGGGGAGGAGATATCTCTAAGTCGGCATTGTTCATCTTGTATAAGGCTGCTCTATAATCTGGGAGATCAGGGCAGTGGTGTGAATAATGGCCATAAATGCCACATATCGCACAAGGGTGGTGAGTGCGGAGCGTTTTTTCACGAGGTTGAAGAGGTGGCTCAAGTCTTACCACTGGAATTCCAGTGTCGTCATCCAACATATTCATGTGTTCTTGGAGTGCAGGTAATTGTGGACATTGATGAGTGGCACGGCCTACGTTGTCACACAACGAGCAGTTAGGGGGAATGCAAATAGTTGGGGGGTTCTTGGCTACCTTGGGGGTTGCTGGGGGGGTGCGAGTTATGAGTCCAGTGTTATAAGTTGTTGGGCCTCTGTCGCCTGTGTTCCGTAACGGAGGTGGGGCATTTTTGGACGTTGATGCCATAGTCACTATTGGGGCTGGTTTGTTTTGCAGATGAGCGACCGGAGGGGGTGGGTGGTTGGTAGTAGGGATAGGTTGTACCAGTTGTAAAATAACAGTCGGAGTCGATGGGGGGATCAGGGCAAGTAAGTACCATACAAGTATCCCTAATGTTAAACCAGGAAGATTGAGTGTAGCCATTACTTGTGAACTAACAACTCCATAAAATGGGAACAAGAACGGGATGGTGTGAATTGGCGTTGTGCCAATATGAGTAGGCACAGTGGGTGTTTGTGGTAGTGACGAAGATTGATGTGTGGTGTGCGACAGGGTGCACAAATTTGATGTTTTTGTTATCGGAAAAGGTGGTGAGATCGATGGAAATGTGGAAGTCATAGGTGTCTCGGTGTAGATTCCAGGACCAATTGATGACATAAATGATGTTGGTGCGGTTTGAATGGTTTGTTCAATCATTGGTAGCACATTTTGAGGCGCTGCGTGGGCATTAGGATCATAATATGTGAGTTGATCAATCTTGATAATGCGTCCTTCATGTGGGAACATCATGAGGAAAAAAATAGATGAAGCCACTACTTTCATTTTGTACATATAGCTACGTCGAAGAAGGAGGTTGTAGTCGAGCTGGGCATTAATCACTTCGATGTCGATAAGAACTAATTTGCCGCCTAGTTCTACGGGTACGTTCACTAAGAGGACTTGTGGTTGAGCTGAGCATCCGTCGTAAGCTCGTAATGCCGTGGTGGATGGTTGTAAAGCGGGGGAGCCAAGTTTTCACCACACAAGGGTGGACATAACGCAGGTTGAATCTCCTTCATCGATGATGCATCGATGCACAACAAGGTTTTGAATGTTCACTGACACTTGGAAAGCCAAATTTGATGGCAATCGAGGTTCGGCTTGGTCTAAGTCGAAAGACATCATGTGTGTGTCATCAGGGTCTACTCCTCCGATGGCGGATAGTAGTAGTTTTCATTGTGCAAGGCATGTTTTCAATACCTCTAAAGTAGACATAGCAGCGTGGGATTGTGCTAGGTCTTCCATGACGTTATAATTGGATGCTGCGCAAGAATTAGGATTGTTGTTAATCCTTTGCAAAGGGATGTGAGGGATTTTAGGTCCTCCGTCCAACAACATATTTGGTATGCGTAGTGGTTGATCTGGTGGAAGGGAGGTGGATGCGTCAGTGGGAGGAGTTTTTGGGGGTGGGCTGTACTGATTCCTGCAAGTTTGGAGGTTAATGTCATTGGATGACATCATTAATAAATGGTGTGTGCCTGGATCCGTATGCTCATAATCAGTTGTGGCATAGGTGATTTGCTGCTGGGGTGCAACAGATCCTTGTGGGGGGTCCATAGGGAGAGTATTTACTACTCCCTGGTTTGGCAATGGGTTTTGTAATATCATGGGTTGCGTTTGATTAAGTGGAGCTGGCTGTCCAGCATGGCCCTGGCATTGGGCATTGTCAGCCCAAAGTTTACGTGCTTTCTCTAAATGGGGGCAGTTATGAGTGTAGTGTCCATAGACTCCACATATAGAACATGGATGGTTTGTTCTCGGGTTATTGTTTTGTGGCTGCTTAGGATGACAATCAGGATTCTGGTTGGGAGGAGCAGCATTGTTATTATTTGGAGGATTGAGAGGTGGTGGACCTTGATTATGTTGTTGGTTGTTGCCGCACTTACGTCCTCTTGCACGGTTTTGTTGTCCACCCTGGTTGCATTGGTTGTTTTGATGTTGGGGCTGATTGTGTTGTGTGTACACTTTCCCTTGAGTAGTGGGAGGATTTTGGGGTGCCATAGGTGCAGGAGCAGGTTGCGGTGGATAATAAGCTGGTGGGGATAGAGGTGGTCCAGTCGCTTGCTGGGGTTGTTGGTAACCCTGAGCTATTGGAAGTGTTGGGTTAGCTGGTGTAGCTTGCTGTGGCTAATACATTGGTTGGGTTGGTAAATGAATTGAACTCTTGGTGGCCAGTTGGTTATAGTATGTGGGTGGTACATATGTCAATGGCGCTTGCCCATAGCAATGTTGTGGATAAGAGGGTCCATGAGTGTGATGAGTCTGATTCATTGGAGCGTACGAAGTTGTCACTCCAGAATTAGATGTAGCCCTATAGAGGTCTGGGTCATTTATGGTGCTCACCATGCTAAAAGGTGTATTTTTCCCGTGACTTGGCCGATAATACTATCAGCGGCATGTGATGCCCCCGGAGTGTCACTGCATGAAGAATTGCCTCGTGGGGCGTCTGGTATGATGGTGTAGAGATAGCCTGACTGGGCATAAATCAGGTCGAATTGCTGAGCTTTTAAGATAGCTTATTCCTCTGACTGGGGTCATTTGGAAGCTATGTCTTTGGCTATGAGGGGTAGGAGTGATTTAAGAAACCAGCCCAAAAATATACGGTCATCCAGTTTTATCTTAAAGAGGCTACGACGCTTGCGCCACTCATGGCTATGGTTGGTGATGTGGGTAGCTGTGTTTTGTCTGCAAGACATTAGTCTTTCAACTCCTGCATCATAGTGTACAGGTAGTTGAAAAAACTAAAGGAAAGTGGAGGTGAGAGACGTAAATGTATGGTGGGTCCCATGTGGTTGTTCGATGTACAACTTAGCTGCAGAGCCAGTGAACGTTCATTGCAACAGTCTTAGTCTAATGGAGTCATCCACTATGGAGTTAGATGAACACCATAGGTGAAATGACATTATGTGGTTTTGGGGATCTTCCCCAGGTTTTCCTTCAAACTTGGGGATGTCTGAGGGGATCTTTGTAGGCATGGATGGCCATGTAGGGTTGTGCCTGATAGGATCGTTGGTTAGCCTGGCTAGGTATGGTAAGTTCAGACTAGCCATGTAAGGTAAACTAGCAGATGGGTGTGGCGTAGTGACTAGGACATAACTATTAATGGTGGCATTATGTAGTGGTCCAGTAGACTTTAAGGGTATGCTAGGTATTGAAGCTATGTGTCCTCCAACCGTTGTGGTTTGGGATGAGCTAGCGCTCCCAAGTGCAACATGGGTTACAGAGGGGTTAGGAATAGTGCCAGGAATTCCTGGGATCTAGGTTGTGGTAATGAGAGGTGGTGTGATTCCTATGTTGGGCATACCCATAATAGGAGGTAGTCCTGTGTTGGGCATACCTAAAGGTGGAGTTGCCCCTATATTGGGCATGCCTAAAGGGGTTGTTGTTACCATGGATGGCACAGTAGTAGAAGGGTTTGTGGATGTATCTCCAATAGTACTGGTGAAAAGTGGGTCGTATTGTGATCCAACCATGAGGTTGGTTGGTGATATTTTAGTAGGGTTTTCGGATTCAGCCTCAGAATCAGATGTGAAGTGAGGCGTGTCAGAATCAGATGACTGTGTTGTTTGCCAATGATGTGTCGAGTCAATGGATAAGGCTCTACGTCCGTGATGTGTAGAGCCAAGTATACTGAACTGAGGGGGTTCACCCTGAAGACGACGAGATCATCTTAAATTCTCAATGGTGAGAATTTTTTTTTTTTTTTTTAAATTTCAGTGTAAGGTGGTGATGTAAAAAACTCGAAACCCTAATGCAACAATGAGTGCAAGAGGGGAGTGAAAAAAATAAAGGCTCTTAGGCCAACAACCAACCTCAAAAAGCACTTATTATAGCAGTTGTGCTATAATAAGTGGAGGGATGCAACAAAATTGGTCAGAATACCAAAAGTCAAACAGTTCCTAGAAAAAAGGGGTGTTACTAGACCAAAGGTGGGTAATGTATTGTTTAAAAACACCTAACTAGAAGTATTGTGAGTCAACAAATGATATCCTCTGCAAGGTGATGAAATCCAAGTCAGACAATATAGAGTGTTGAATCAACGGCTAGATATCCCCCTACCGGGAGGGATACCAGGTAGACAATCCTAAAGAGTGGAAACTAGGATACCCCGTTCATGACACGTTCGGTTGGGTGAATCTGCAGTTTGGTTCTATCGTCGTTGTACACCCTCTTGGGTGTACACCAAGAACTTCGAAAGGTATCCTTCTGTTACTGAATGGATTGCGGTATTCCACTCAGACTTCCGGAACCAGTTTGGCTACTTCAACCCTCCTAAGGGAGATGCCTTCCCGATAAATTGGTTGATAACCATGTCAAAATTATAAGGAATTTTGGTACCATAGACAACAACCACTATGTCTCAAATGTATTAATTGACGGGTGTTATTGGAACACCTATCCCCTCAATTCTACCTAACTACCAAATTCTTTTAAGTGCTCCCCAAGTGGGGTTAAAAGTTTGTTGAGTTCAAGGTAAATTTTAAGGCTCAGTTTAAATTATGTGGTAGAGTGGTTGCAAGTGTGGTATTTAAACTGAAATTGACTTGCCTCGCTTGGGCGATTGATTACAAATGAAAGAAAAGACGCTTCCAGTTTTGCAAAAAATAAAGGCATTTTTGAAATGTAAATGCTTGAAAAAACTATTCAAAAATAATGGATCTTTGAAATAATTTGAAGGAAAGCAAATAACATAAATATTTTGAAGAACTAAATGGATCTCTTAAAAATTGCTTGGGCAAAGTATTGAGCAAATAAACAGTAAAACCTTGATTTAAATAAAATGCAGAAAATCTTTCGTTCAATTATTGAAAATTTTTAAAAAGACTTTTAATGGAGCATATATAAATAGTAAAAGATTTAATATGGCTATAAAAATGCAGAAAAATTAATGCTGTAAAATATGCTAAATGGGCAGAAAATACAGCAAAAACTATTTTCAAAAAAATGGCCGAATTCAAAAGAATTGCATCGCAGGTTTTGGGAAAACAACCGCGATGTGCAGCGCGGATTTCGGTCCCGCAATCACAATGTGCAGCATGGGTTTTGGCCGTGATGTGTAGCACTGGTTTCGGTCACACAGTTGCGATGTGTAGTGCGGAAAATGGCCGCGATGTGCAGCACGTAAAATGGCTGCGAAGCCGCGGCGTGGCGCGCGAAAAAAAGCCCCGAGGTCGCGATGAGCCGCGAGATTGTCGACCAAAAAACCGCGAGGCGAAAGCCGAAAAACAGATGCCGAAAAATGAACCCGAAAATGGAAATTTAAGGCTTTTAATGGCAATAGAAGGGGCCAAGATCTAGAACAGCAATGGATCTGCTGTCTAGGATGGCATATCTATGAATAAAAATGATTAAAACTAACAAAAACTAAGATCTAATGCAAAAAAATGAGATCTAAGAATTTGAAGCCAGCGGAGTTGCCAAAAACTATTGGCTTGGTTTTGCAACCAAGATTTGTGCAATGGGCACCTATCAACAATGTGATAGCAGTTCCAATATTGAAAGCAAAACCAATTATAAATTAAATCTAAATCTAAACTAGCATGTGCATATAACAAATAATTTTTTTTTTTAAACGATTCAAGAACAAGAAATAAAAGAATAAGTATTTTGTATTAAGATACCTCAAATAGTGAGGATTTGTGTTGAGCAACTCCCAAGGTGAGTAGCTCCAAGCTCCAAAGGTTTCTTCTCCAAGATGCTGAAAATGGCCAATAGTCTCATGAGAGATTTTGACAGTGTGAGGATAGGATGATGGATGGATGGAAAGTGAGGAGCCCCTACCACCTTTTTATAGTTTTTGGTGGTGGGGAATACCATTATGGTTTTGAGGAAACCAATGGTATTGACCAACATGGTTTAGGTAGCTTTTCCCTCCTTTTTCCTTTTTTGAATAATTTTAATATTTTTATTCCCTTTTTAATATTTTTGGGAATTATGGACCCTTTTTGAGGGTTTTTTATGCTTTTTGAGGAAAAATATTCATTTTGAGGGTAAAAAAGGGTGTATTATGGTCTTTTGGTGACCTTTTGATGGCTTTAGAGGCTCAAATGGTGGAAAAGTGGACAAATGAGTCATGTGAATAAGGAAATGAGCTAGTGAGCACTTTTTGGGTGTTAACAACAACCCTGACGATTTTACCTTTTCGACTTCCGCAACCCACAGTCCACATGAGGAACTCGGAAGTAAGAACTGTCATTTTGCAACACTGTCGAAAATTTCCTTCTGATTTCCACAATCCGTGTTGGAATATCAAGCAATAGTGAGAGGGGGGGTGAATCAATATTACACTATTTTTCAAATTTTATCACAATTAAAAATTGAATCAACAAAGAAGATAGAACATACAAGTTTATCGTGGAAGCCCAATTGGGAAAACCACCAATACTTTCTATTACTGCAAAATTATATCTACAAATATTTTGCAAGCACCAACTTGCTAGATGCCCCAACACCCAAATTCTCAGCTATAACTGAAGGATGCACCAACACCCAAATTCTCAGCTACAACTGAAGGATGCACCAACACCCTATTCTGTCAGCCACAACTAAAGGATGCCCGAACACTGTTAGCTACAACTGAAGGATACACCAACACCATGTTTTTTCAGCTACAACTGATAGGATGCTACAACACCCTTAGCAGGATGCAACCTACCCTAGCACCACCCTTCCACCCTATTTGACTTTTTTAGATTTCCAGATCTTCTTCGATTTTGTCACTCCATTGGTCTCGGCATGCTCTTGTTGTTCCTTCAACCTGGACTCCCGATACATCTTCCTTCCAACTCAAATTCCTGTTTATATATTATCTATCTCATCCTTTAAGAATTGCATCTCTTAAATATGAGCTTGTGTCTATTCATACTCATGCCCCTTCAAAAGAATTAATTTCTTGTTTGTGTAATTAAATAACAAAGCCTATTTTAATTGAAGATCAACTCTTTTGTTTTATTTAATAAACTCTGCCTCATTATCTTTTTATTATTTTATTCCTGTAGCTTATCATCATGCATTTTCAACATCACACTCTTTCCATAATTGCGTCCTTCCAATCTGGAAATTGCCTTTTTATCAAACGCACCACTTCATAAAAAATGCTTGTTGGTTTAATTAATTTGCTTTGATAAATACTTGGTAGTTAATTTCCTCTATTTCATAACATCTTATTTATTTTTATTAATTTGAATTAGCTAGGAAATTTAAATAAAAACTTGTTAACATATATTTCCAGGCTTATTGCTGGTATATTCACATACTGTGAAAAAATCGTTTTCCCTCAACTTGGCAACTCAATTTTTCACACATGTGACTACCAAAAAGGAATCTGATACCATGGCTAGATGTCCAGTTCATCATGGAACATACCCATTCCATTGAGAGAATTTATCAGCACACAGACAATTTATGACAAGTATTTCCAAATGCCTCTCAACCTTCATTTAGATAGCAAGACAATTTTTTTCTCAATTTGGCAAGCTTGTATTTCACACGTGTAACCTCCAGAGGAAAAATTGATCCCATGACTAGATGACCAGATCATCAAAGAACAATCCCATTCCAACTGAAGAATTTATCACCACAAGGACAGTTTATGGCGGGCATTTCCAAATAGCCCCTTAACCTTGTGATTTTAACACTTAGCCAAATTTCATTTGTTCTTAATATGCAAAGCCAAATTTCATTTGTTCTTAATATGCAAAACAAGAGTTTTCTTAATTTGGTACGTTAATTTCTTGCACATGTGACCATCATGGAGGAAACTAAAACCAATACTGGATAACTAATTCAACAAGGAACAATTTCATGTCAATTGATGAATTTAATGACATGCACACATCATCTGGTGGGCATTTGAAAATGGCTTTTTAAACTGTTGATTTGACACTTAGGAAAAATTATCAAACCCTGGGTTAACATGAGGAGATTTTTATTTTCATCAAATTGGAAGTATGAGACATCCAATGGATAGAGGCCAACAATTTGATTCCATCCAGACCAATTTCATTCTTTGAACCTTCTTTCTCTCTCCTCGGCAGGCATTCTTCTGAAGTAGTGCAAATCAAGCTAGGAGGCACTTTTGGAAGATTGATATCTTTACCTAAGGAGACTTTTTGGAAAAAAAATGATATGATTGGATGCACCAATCAACAGTATAGAGACCCATACCCTCAAAATACCTTAAGACATCAATCATAGTAAATGGCGGGCATTTTACTGAGGTCACTCACCATTTTTACCATCATTTTTATACTTAGACAATTTGTGCAATCTCCGAGGTGCATTTTTTATTTCACCAAAATTTTGAACCAATGATACTAGATGATGTATTACATATCCCTGAGCACAACCAAATTGATTTAACCTTCAAACTCATCTTCTTCTGACCTAGGTGGGCATTTTACTGGACTGGTGCAAAACTGCCTAAAACCTTGTTTTGGAAGACCTATAACTTCCTCCTCAGACACTCTCAACGAAAACTGAGACCATGGTCAGGAATACAGATCAACCATATATATCATGGTGCTTTCAAATACTTTTTATCATTCTCCTATGAGGTACGGAGGGCATTTTCCCAAGGCCACTTGGATCAAATTTCCAACACTTAGTCAATTTCTTGAATTTCTCCAAACTGACAAATCTCTATATAATTAGGTCAAATTGTAATAATGACACCATGAAGGTACTATAACATCATCATGTGTCTTTCCATCCTCATCACACATGCCATTTCATCATACATGCCATGTCATCACTACCTTTGTTATTCCTTTGTCTTTTAGTGAATTTCCCTTGCCATCATGTCCTTGGTTTTTCCTTTGTCATTACTGAACTCCTTTGACATCAATGGAAATCACATTCAACAATCTGCATGTGGATTCAGAAAGTCGGAAGTTCCCACTACACAACTTCTTCATCCCATAACGTCTTCATCGCTGGACCAAATTGGACAAGTACGGTACCATTGGAAATCTCTTAGAGAGCTCTATTTAGTTGTAGGGTCTTCATCCACATCTAAGAACACTGATACTTCCCTTATTCCACTCCAAAATATGGTGTTAAGCCTCCTCTATGACTCCTTTCCCATTCTGTGAAGGGTTCTGATCTAATGCGCCATGTCCTCTCCCCTTCCTCTGATCCACAGAGGAGATAGGAACACCACCATGGGGTGTCTACTCCTTTCCGCACAACCCTAAATGAATCAGTCTCTACATTTACCATACTTAGCCCTATTCATCAAGGCATAAGGTCATATAAGTACAAGGATGAATACGAAGATGCAGATGTGCAACAGCATGATAAATAACTCATGTAGGAAGATTCATACATTGACAAACACAGGGGAACTGAAACATTATCCCCCCCACACATCTAGCATGTATCCAATATATCCATAACAATCATTAACTAGTTAAATCAGTGCAGAAGTAAGATGAAAAACATACACAACAGACTTAAATGCCATGCATAGGCATATAGTCCTATTCATCAATGGACCATTCACATAAGCAAGTAGATGCATGGATATACTCAATAACTATAGCTGAACACAACATCATGCACACACAATGTGTCATGCATTCATCAATCAATAACATGCACAACAGAATGAACCATAATACATGGGAATCCATCCCTATTAATCAACTCGATCAATTGTGCATTCATAAATCATTAAATACACATGCATGGATGTAAAATGGGCACAATCAAGCACATGGAACACTTATCTCTTTATTGAAATCCCCAAGCAAAGTGGCTATGGACTGCAACGTTCCAACCCAACCATAGGTCTTTTCCCAGCCTGTATTATTTCAGCACTCAGATACCACCCCCGAGCTAGGGCTATGTATCCACTAAGGAGGAATAAATAAGCTATCTCACAGCCATGGCTCAACCCTAAAGCGAAGCTAACATATAGTTGGGTTATCAAGCATATCCAACCTATGTCTAATCTTCTTCTCTTTTATTCTAGCTGGAATCTTCTCAGGGTTTCAGCCGAAGCTCTGTCCCTCAACTCGGTCCTCTGCTATCAGATCTAGGTGTTTTCATGGGTTCTCTAAGCTTCTCACCCTATGTAACTTATCTCCATGGTATGGTCCATGGATATCCCAACCGGTTTACTTGCTACGCAGGGTTTCTATCTGCTTTCGGCTCTACCCATTCAGGCTTACACAAAATCGTGATTTCTGGTTCTCCCCTCCTCTCTTCCCAATCTACTGGGTCACATAAGTTTCCAACTGATGTTTGCATCTCTTCTCCTTCCCACTCTCGCTTGGGTGGTCCATAACGGTCTCAGGATGGTGGAGTGGCTTATCGGGAAAGCAAAACAGAGCCATACCCTTCCATACGGATTACAGGGTTGCTCCATACCCCATCAAACTCATGAACAATGTTCTTCACCCACCTTCTTACATCAAAATTAAATTTTAGCATGGGAGTCAAATGGGTTCACAAATTGACATGTGGCATCCTAGGGTTACATCCGACAACCCCCTCACCTCTCCCTAGTGGATACACACAGCCCCATAATATAGTTGCATCCTTAGCTAGCCCTTGGTATTTTATTTGCATGGTATCATTTACATCATTTACATTTTCCCATGGCTTACTAGCACATGGTTACCAAAATACCAAATACTTTCATTTTAACTAAAAAATGGACATCCTCTAGTGGGGCCTTGGCCTTGAGCTCCACACTAGGGAAAACACACATTACATGCATACAATATTTACATTAAATCCAATAAACCCTAAGGGTCGAAATAGGGGTATTACAGTCTTCCCTCCATAAAATATACAATATTACATTTCTTTCAGTATATATATGCAATATATGAAATGTAATGTATAACCATTCCAATGCAACTCTAGCATAACCTACATATATTATATTCTTATTCAAATCACATGTAGCAATATTATTTTTCATAACATTGGATTATGTGCCAGTGATATTATAATTATTAAATGCCATCTAACTACAATTACAAAATACCAAAGTCCTACTCCAATAGCAATTACACATATCAATATTGATTATCCTGTAGTTAAAGCAATTCTAGTGTGATATATAAATACCATATTTCTATTCCAAAAATAAATGTGTAGATTTGTCTATATTAACTTCAACACTGAGAAGATATTAACAACATGTTACTGGTTTGCATTATTAAGGTTATGCTTGTTTACATCCCGATAATTCTATTCACATCCAAAGAATTATATTTGCTCACCATACTAAGGCTTTCTTTATTTCCTTAATAAGGGTTTCTTACCTTAAATTTCACATAGCCCTTTCGACGAAGAACTATGTTACTAGGGTTGTTAGCATTTAAACTGACATAAGCGACAGTGACTATCACCCTTTTTTAGAGGATCTTAAATCCACACATATAATTACATGATGAGAACCCTCATTAATTCCTTAATGTATCCTTCCCATTATATGAATACATATATATATAATAATCAATAACATCTAGAAGTTAAGTGATCTAAACTTGCAATCCTTTTCCATAGGTACATGTATACATTTCCATTCTCAGGAACCAATGTAGAAACCCTCGTAGTGGAATGTCAAGGTTCTATAGATCTATTAAATGATTTTCAAGATGTACTAGAATTTTTTTTTTTTAAGGGATAAATCCCAATATTTATATGAACTCCTAATTAAATGAATATCCAACTATTACAAAACTTGTGGCAAAGCCTAACTTAATGGATATCCAACTATTACAAAACTTGTGGCAAAGCCTAAACTAAAAAGAGTCAATGTACACCTATTACTTATAAAGTAACATTTAGAATTTATAAATAAAAGAAATAGATTCCAAATACTAATCCGATTTCTTATTTGAATGAATATTCAAACATATGACAATGCCTAACTTTTAAAAGAGTCAATATACACCTATTACTTTATAAAGTAACATTTAGCAAAAGAATTAGATTCTAAATACTGATCTAATTTCTGATTTGAATGAGTATCCAAATTTTTACAAACATATGACAATGTCCAATTTTAAAAATCAATATACACTTAATACTTATAAAGTAACATTGAGAATTTACGGATAAAGTAAATAGCTTATAAATACTGATCCGATTTCTTAATTGAAGGAATACCCAAACTATTCAAATTTGTAATAAAAATAAAACGGCTAACTTGAAATGTGTCATTTCATAACTATTACTTCTCTTATATTTCTATCACTATGTTTTGCATTTATTTATTTTTCAGCAGAAAAAAGCGCATTATTGCTATTTCTTTGAATTAAATAGTATAATGATTGTTTAGGTTCTTTCTCAAGAACACATATACAAAAAGAGGCTAAGTAGAGCAGTCTTTTAAAGGATATATCAATGACTCCAACTGACCACCTCTTAACACAAAAAAGACTTCAGAAATACATACATAATTGAAGTTAAAACATCATACTAACTTAGTCATAAAAATATAGAACACCCTCATCCTGGATGTTTGAGTTCTGCCATTCTTCCCAAAAAATGAGTCCTTCTCCATCAAGTGTTTGTTTTGATAACTTGTCAACCAAAGAGTTATGTTCTCTATATATATGCTAAAAATAAATGCAAGGATATTTCTTGTCTCGCACGCTAGTACCAATGACGTAGATAGGTAACCTTTAAATTGTATTATCCTCCTTCCCACTTTATTGTCACCCGTGAATCCCCAAAAAATTTGATATTCACTAAGCCAAAGATATTAGCTAGCCTTAAAACACACCAAAGCGGCCATGAGCTCAACCTCCATATTCGTCCCACCTCCACAGTTTAATCGAACAACAAAGTAATGATCTTCATTCAGGAAAACAACCCCTCCAGCCGCATATAATCCATTTTGAGCAGCTCCATCAAAAAACAGAATAGGTTGATTGACATTAAAGGAGAAATGACTAACACGTTCTACCAAGAGCCTTCCTTCATCTTCTTTAAAAATTTGGAGCATCTTCAACACTGTCAACCTAATTAACATAAAATCTAGCTTTTTATCCTAAAAAATAATACAATTTCGTTCATGCCAAATTACCGAAGGAATAAATATGGATAACGAAAAAAGAGATTTACACTTCTTGTACCAATTCAGCATACAAAAGCTGAAATCTCCAACTACCCACTGGCAATCAAAATTTAACTTAGAACTGCACAGATTCCAAATACTTTTAGAAAAGTTACATTCCACAAATAAATGATCAGGAGATTCTGATTCTTTCAAACATAGGCTGCACGAATTCGGACCTGTCTAGCCTCTCTTTATCAAATTATCCCATGTCTTTAGCCTATTTTGAAAAGCAAACCATAAAAAAGAATTTAATATTTAAAGGCACCTTCCATTTCCATAATCTCTTATACCACCAGTGTTGTGGATAAATATACCTGTCCTGAATGATCCTGAGATATGTCGTCTTTGCAGTCACATTACCATTGCTAGGGTTTCCAATCCATACTGGTTGAACACGTTCCATATTTAACTTGCATCCCGCAGAATTTAATGCTTTAACATATGTATCCCATTCATGTGCCATTGCTCCCGTCATCCCCAATTCCATAGAACTCAGCCAATATCCAGTATTGAAAATATTGCTTCCCCTTCTTCGCACACTATTCAAAGTAGAATAACCCTAAAACCTTAAAAATTCCAAAAGCCTTTCTGATAGTGTATATGAATCCTCTAACCCTAGAATAGGATCCATGCCCACCAAAACCTCCTTACCAGTACCAATCCGCTAGTATAAATATTTTGCAATCCAATTGTAAACTTTCATAAAACCCCTCCAGATATGGGAGATTCTCCATCCTATCTTCTGTGGGTTTCTAAGCCAGTTGATCACATTAGTTTTCAGATATTTTTCCTGCAGCACTCTTGACCATAAGGAAGTACCAAAAATGCCTCTTCACATACTCTTAAGTCTTAACGCAATACTAAAGACATTCAAATATTTGATTCCCCCTCCACCAAACTTTTCTGGGCGAGATAGCATCTCGCAACCAACCATAACTAAATTTGCACGTACAACACTACCAGTCCATAAGAAGTTAAAAAACATCTTCCTTAAAGCATTAATGATGAAAGAAGGGACCTCCAAAAGGGAGAACCAATAAACTGGTATACCCGATAGAACAACCTTTACCAAAATAAGTTTTCCTCCAATAGAAAGAAGATGGTAATCCCAATGAGAAATTTGTGCTTCAACCTTACGTAACAACCAACTCCAGTCTTTGATAAGGTAATTGTTCGGCTTCAAATAAAATCCCAAATATTTGAACCCATCCAATAGGCTACAACATTTATATGGCAAAATAGATTCAATCTCTTTCCTCCTTTGTTCATTCACTTCAGAGTGATAAAGACAAGATTTTGCTGTACTTATCTTCATACCTGAAACCTTACAAAAGAGCTTAATAATGATATTAAATTGATTCCATTTTGTTATAGAATCCCCCCCTACTAACATCACATCATCAACAAATAGAAGATGAGTTAGAACACAGTCTTTTGCTATCTTGATACCCTTTAGCAATCCGTTATTTTGAGCCTGATTGATAAGTCTGCTAAATCCACCCATAACAAGTAAGAAGAGTAACGGGGAAAGTGGGCACCCCTTGCGAATACCACGAGAACATTGGAAAAATGAAGAAGGTGCACCATTCACTAACACAACAATATTCATAGATGTAACACATGCCATGATCCAATTAATAACCAGTAGGGGTACTCCTATTTGTATCAGAATAAGTCTCAAGAAAGACCAATTAACCCGGTCATAGGCCTTTTCCAAATCCATTTTAAGAAGGAAATCCTTTAGTTTCCTAGATTTGATAGTATGCATTACTTTATGAGATATACCAATAGCATCATGAATTTGGCAATCATTCAAAAAACCAAATTGCTGAGTATATATATGAGTCGATAGAGCCAATTTGATCCTTTATGCAATAATTTTTTGAAATCAACTTATATGCTAGATTGCATAAATCTATTGGTCGGAACTCACCAAAGGAAGAAGGTTTGCTCTTTTTTGGAACCAGAGTGACAAAATTTGAATTTAGGGAGCCAGAAATGTAACCATTTAGCCTGGAATATTCCACCATCCTTTGGATATCTTTCCCCATAATGTCAGAGAAATGAATGAACACTTCAACCGACCATCCATCCGGTCCTGGGATTTTCTCCTTCACAAAGAGCTTCAGAGTGTTCTCGACTTCTT
Organism: Larix kaempferi; assembly: GCA_027924585.1. NCBI lineage: Eukaryota > Viridiplantae > Streptophyta > Pinopsida > Pinales > Pinaceae > Larix > Larix kaempferi. The sequence continues at coordinate 4,854,057 of BSBM01001287.1, forward strand.
CCAAAGTAACTTCCCTTCCTAGCTCACTAGCTTCCTCATCATTAAAAAACCTGGGAAAGAGTCTAGCAACTTTTATCTGCTCCAACAAGTCACACTCACCAGAATCTTTATAAATGTTTCCAAAGAAATGAACAGCTTCCTTTTGTAGAGATTTCAAACCTGTTACAGAATTACCACCTGTATCAACAATTTCCCATATAGTGTTCATATTCCTTCTAGCAGATGCATAAGAGTGAAAGAATTTTGAATTCTTGTCACCATAGTCTATCCATAAGGCTCTACTCTTAAGTCGCCACTCCATTACATTCTGTAACAGAATCTCCTCTCTCTTCTATTCAAATTTTTTCAATGCATCAAAATCCTCATTTTCCAGCAGTCCATTAATATTTTTAACATGAGACCGCTAAATATTCTTTTCCAATTGTATGAGTTCTTTTTTATCTGAGGCTTTCCAGTTTCTTATCCAAACAGTAACCAGTTCCTTAAGTTTTCTCATTTTTTGACAAAAATAATCCGTCGGATTGAGAGACTCCACATTCACTGCATTCCAGAAATCCCTCACCATAACACATAAATCATCTTTCAACAACCATGATCTATTGAATTTAAAAGGGTAATGAGCCTTATGCCCATAGTCCTCCATCTGAAATAGAATAGGCCAATGATCCGAGAACTTTGTTTCATGAACCTAAGATCGATATTTCTGAAAGAAACCAAGTAAACTAGACTTAACTAAGAAACGATCAAGTCTTTTGTGAACACCATCAAATCCAAATCTTCCATTGTAACATCCCGAAAATTTCACTAAAAAATAATTTTTTTTTAGAGTAACATTAAATACTAAACAGGCTGATTTGTGGAAATAAAATGTTTGTTGATGACTTAATTTATCAGCAACTTAACAATAATGAAACTTCATAATTCTTTAAATAAATGAAACCAACAATTTAATTATAAACAGTACTTAAATTCTCATGTGTTTCGGTTTTGTGATAAACACCGAAAGTTATGTTTTGAATGTTGATGAAGGGGTCCTACGGGGTGCCCTGGGGTTTACTTAGCTTTGATAGCTAAAGCATGGAACCTGTTTCTTGTTCACAGATTCACAGGTAAGGTATTCGATGAATCAAATACTTAAGGAAATCAGAAATATAACAGCTAGCCGGCAAGGCATTAAGATAGAAAAATAGAAGTACTTTTGTGCATGAAGTTGTTGATGGTATAGCTCCACAGTTTCCGATTTAACAATTGTCAAACTAGCTATTCATACAACTGGTGGAAGTCACTACTTTCAATATCTGCTCTATACTGTAAATAAAATGCAGCAACAAGAAAAGATACATACTCTATGTACTCTATACTTCATGCCAGTTCCCAAGTGTATATTAGACATGTTTTTACATTTCAATAAATAAGGTAATTTTTACTGTTGTCATAGATTTCAATATAATGCATTCATCATGAAAATAGTAGATCTAAATACAAAAATGGGGAAATATATATGAACGTGAATGATTCTTTGAATTGCAATCATACTATAGTGTATGACGAACTAGTATATCATTTTATGTGCATCGTAAATGTACCTGACCTATATGTTGATACCACAAACTACATATAGATACGATCTATTGTCAAAATAGAAATAATATGCATTGAACATTTATTTATCATGCAGTTGTGAACTAAATACTTCTTTAGTTAAAATCTAAACTAGTCCTTATAACAATGCATTAATATGGATATATTTAGAAATATCAAATTGATGTAATGCTTATCATCATAAAATTTAACTTCTAATGCACTTACCAAATATTACATATAATACACCTATTTATATGTTGACATATGAATCATGACCTATGCATTCTATAACTAACTATATGCTGGTGAAATATATATTGGAGACTATATGGAAATAATGTAATGTTAAGCTTTAGAAACAATACCAAGCAATAATTGCGAAACCTTGGTGATATGAAATAATAAATACAATATGAAACGTGTCACTGCAGTGTTAATAGTGATTGACGGGTCTTTTACTGCTATGCAGTCCTTCGATGGTTGATGGTAACGTTTCTTAGCTAGGATTTTAATACACCCAACTACCCAGACAGTGGAAAGTCTCGTTGGATGTCCAGGTCATGGATTCCCCGTGAACTCTTGTGCTGATATTATGATAGTACTCTGAGCTATAGCACTAATGTTTGAAGTTGTCCGATCTATCCTCCATGGTGGTAAGAGTCATTAATGGTGTCTTTACTAGGGTAGATTGCTTGGGATTACGTAATCACTCTTTGGATAATCTCCACCGTTGTTCGATCGTGTTTCTTGGCTTTGGGATCTAACCCTAAACCCTACCATGTTCTACGAAGTTATTGTTTTTCCTTGGCATTCGGTGTAGTGGCTCTGAGGTAAGGCCGGCAGGCTGAGAGCCTTCAGGCATTTCGTTAGCAGGTGCTCGTGGAGTTCCCATGGTTCGAAACCATAACCTATTGAAAGCTTAACAACGATATTCTCATGGTGCTTTACAGTAGCAGCTTGAAGTAGAAGTTCCAGGGTGTGAGTAATAACTCTTCGTGGTAATTGCTTCGATGCTCAGCTTTCCTTGTTTGTTAGGTGATATTCTTTAGAGTTAACATGCTTCCTTACTTACGTTTGGTGACAGAGAAAAAGGGTACTGGTTGCAATGTCTTGGTGTTCCACTCCGACAATAAATTCTTAAAGGTAAAGGTTCTCAGTTCAAACCCAGCATCTTCCATTCTATTTTGAGAGTTTTTAGTAGTTATTATTTCACTTGTAATGGTTTCTGTCAATTGCTTGTTTTAACCACACTCATGTTCAAACTGGCAGGTACCTCGTCGTTGGCTTCTCAGCTTAAGTATCGATGGTTGGCTACTGCAATTAGACCAGTAAGGCTTGGTGGTAACCTTGTTACTCCGTTTGGGTGACTATTGGGTCTTCACTGTGTTCTTTGCTGAAACTCTGTGTTTACTTGGGCTCTGAGTGTGTCCTTCATCGAAATGCTTCTGATCTTGTTTTGGTAGTTGGGGAGGATGGAACCCTCAACCCATTCATCGTTGTTTTTAGTAGTACATGTTTTTCTATTGTAAAAATCCGTAAGAAAATACTTAGGAGGGGTTTCACCCTGCTACTGTTCTCGATTATCAAAGGATTTATGTTTGCTCTTCGACCTGCATTTGTGTAGATGACAAATGTGAGCATTGCACTAATTTGTGTAAAGAAATTGAAACTTAAATTTGCAATCTACTGTGTAATTAATAATACAGTAGCTTGTTTTTCCACTATATCGTGTTTGTGTTTTTGTTCAAGAGCAGGGCTCCAGTTTGTATGCATTTGATATTTTTAACGTTTTGCCACTATTGTATTTTAAGAAAAGCTCGATGTCTTAAGGGTTTGGATCTGTAAAAAAAATGGTCAAACCCTGATGTTGATTCTCGGAGTTTTGTTGATAAGATAGCAAATGTTTAACTTTGAAGGGTCAATGTCTACAACAACTAAATCTTGATGTCCGTGAGCCAAAATCCAACGTTTTGATTTCAATTAAGAAAAGAATCGTGATTAGTTTCTCCTTCTGTTGAAACATAACTAAGCTCTTAAACCTAAAAGATAAAAGTTAATATTTCTAGGGTTGATGAGTGAAGAGTATGAATCTGTCATAAATCTTAGGTTTGAAAACAATACCCTGTTTATATAACATAATGATTCTTTATTTTAAACAAATAAATAGCATAACAGAAATGAAAACTGTGCATGAAGAATTGTACTTAAATAATTATGCATTGTTTGAAAAGGAAATGTAATATAATGCTTTTTGATGATATTAAATTTGCAGCTGTTATGGTTTCCTAAATACTATATAATAGAAAGATAATTTCTATAATTAGATATGAAAACTATTTATTTCATGATAAATATGCTTGTTAGCAGTAAGGGAAAACAATATTGTGTACATAAGAAATAAATATTTTTGCAGCTGCTAAATTCAATGCATCCTGGTGAAAGAAATTCAATGAACGTAAAACATTTATCTGATGAAAGGAATGATAAGGGAAAGACATAGAATTATATTATTTAATATAGAGTATTGATGGTAGGAAAAATCTTATTGAAAAACAGTAATATTCATTTTTCTCATTTAATTTGCAGTCTGCCTAATAATTTATTTATTCTAAAATACATCCTCTGTACTGGAGTACGGTGCAACATTAGTTGCATGAGGAAAAATGCGGAGGGTTATTTTATTCAAATTATCCTACAGAATCACTATTTAATAGATTCTAATTTAAAACAGAAAATAAAATGATTACATCTACACAATAATACATTTTGAAACAAAACATAATAATTGCATATAAACAAATTAGAACCTGCAAATGATAATAGGGCCGACAAACACGCAAGGAGGCCTGTTCCTCCCAACCTTTTTTAAAAGAAGCAGCAAAACTCCTGCTTCTAGTGGACCCCCGAGCCTGCTTACTGAGCCACTATGTAGATGGAATCTGTGTAGAAGCAAGGCACTCAAACATGCCTTCAACACTCAGCATTAAACTCCTTAACTCAGACTATGCCTTCAGCACTCAGCAACGAACTCCTTTAGTCTATAGAGTTTGGCATACTCACAACATGATCAAAAACTTAGCATATCCCCTCATCAAATCTCTTGGGTGCAAACACAGCAAAACCCCAAGGTAAATTTCCTCATCAGGAAAAGTGATGAACCTCAGTTCACAATTTGATGGCTATTATATAGATTGCCTAGGTCTTTAGTGGTCAGTTTTGAATAAATGAGCCTCAAGCTCCAGTCCCACTTTCCAGGGCACTATGACCACATTTCAAGGGAGTTGTCCTATACCAACAACTAGTTAGTTGCATCATGATGTTGCCACTTGTCCATTGCCTTCTACCCCAGATTCCATTCCACTTAGTGGGTCAGTAACCACTCTTTCAACAGTCCCCTTAGGTGTTTGCCTCCTATTTTATTTATTAAAGAATAAAATATTGTGCAAATTACAGTCATCCTTGGACACTTGTCCAATATAAAACTTTACAATAAAAGTTAACATAATGTTTTCAGCATAAAATGTTTTTCAGCAAAGAGGGTATGTTACATCCATTTGTCCAAGTAGGACTCAACTTAACAGGCATAACATCCACAAAATTATAATCTTCTATCAGATGAGTGAAGAAGTCGACCATTGAATCCAATCTTGTTGATGATCCCCACACTTCAGAACCTGACCTAGTAAAATTTAAATCACCTGCCACAATCAGGTTGTCACTTCTCAATAGACTTGAATTCATGAGGGATTCCCAAAACTTCTTCCTTTCCAGATATGGAGCATAGCAATTTAGAACAGTTAGATTTAGATAAAAAACCACCATCAATCCATCTAAAAGAATGCCCCAAGGAGTTTTAAAAACCTTAAATGAAAACAAAACAAAATTCCATGTCACGGCAAAACCCCCAGATAAACCACAAGAATTGACTGCCAAAATCTCCTAGTGTGGAAGAAGCCCACCAAGTTTAGAGAAAGCACCACCACTATCACACATAGTTTCCTGTACAAGAACTATTCCAGGGCTAGTAGCAAAGATAAGATTGGATAAGGCCTGAGCCCTAGTAACCTTACCCAATCCTCGAACATTTAAGGAGAGAAAGGACATTAAAAACCAGACACTGAGGGGTCTGCCGCTCTAAGGCCCTCAACTGAGTTAATGCTATCCAAATCTACCACCTCTAATCTTTTAGAAACAGGCACATAATCCTTTTCCTCTGATAAATTTGACTGCTTAAAAACCCTATTCTTTTTTCCTCTCCGGATTGTCACATTTTGGAACTTTAAAGAATGGACAGGGATAGCTTGAGAATTTTTACCAAGGTTCTTAGAATAAATAGGAAAAGGGGATAGCTTCACAATCCCTTCAACCCCCGATAATCCCCTAGCACCTGGGATTTCTAAAACTTCAGAAGGTAAAGACATAAGATTTTTTCCAGGTGAGGGGCAAGACTCCAAAGTTGGCTCAGAAAATGGTCGCCAAAATCTTTCCAAAAAAGAAACAGTGATAACAGGTGTTTCAGAGGGATCTACTAAAGGGGTTTGCTCCGTCATAATGGCCCTACCCAAGTCATGAGATAAATTCCGAACAACATTCTGAGAATCAAATTCAACACTTCGACCAACTTTAAGAGAGAGATTATACATCTCATGACACATAACAACTTCTCCCCGCAATATGCGCATGTATAAATCTTTTTCCACAAGCTCCATACACTCTAATTCATCTTTTGGTACCTCAGAAAATGTAGAATTAGGCAGATTTTTACACTTACCAACAATTGAGTGCTCTTGATTTGATTTGATAGGCAAAGGAGTCAATAAATCTTCATTTGAGTGCTCTTGAATTGTTCTGATAGGCACAGGAGTCGAGAAATCTTTAGCATCAGACTGGTCTTCTCGGCGTCCCAACAAAGCTGCCCATTTCGCTTGGACATGACCCGATTCTCAACATAAATAACAACGAAAAGGAAGTTTATAGAAATCAAGCCACTGCCTCCAAACCCCATTTCCCTAGGCCAAATCAACTTCCACAGGGAGACCTAAACTCATTTCAAATTCAACCATCACTTTTGCATAACGACGGTCCATGCCATGTAGGTTATGTTTATCAAATCTCACAAATCTTCTGATTGTATTATCTAACCCCATAATAACCTCCTCCGTCCATAACTCAATGGGTAAACCATGGATAAACATCCAAAGGTGCCTCTTACCCTATTTTTCCCAGAGAGGATCAAAAGCAACATGCCAACGTTTCAATATTAAAGACCCATTCTTAAACAGCCATATACCTTCAAGAATCTGAACCAGTCAAGCAGGATCTGGAAAGACAAACAATATCCATCGATTCAATAGAAGGTTAATCCTCGATGCCATGACAGTCAGAGGAACCCATAAATTATTTACCCATTCTATTATTTCAGCTTTTGAACTGGAAGTGTATTCCAGCCTCCCCACTAGGGCATGTCCTGCAAACATCTCAATTCGATCTAAATTTGTTTCTACGTTGATTTCATACCGATCCACATAATCTCTAGCTTTAACACTCTTCTGATTCCTTCTTAGTTTTTCCCTCGCTCCATACAGGTTTGGATTCTTTACAGAGCCCCAAGCCTATTCCGATTGAACTACTTCATTTTCTCCGCTATTAGGGTATGAAAATGGCTCCGACAGGGGAAAGGGAGAATCCATATTAAGTTATGACCGGATTAACCAGTCCTCAAACCAACAGCTATCCCGTCAAACTGACATCTTCCCTAGAACTTCAAATCTGTCAAACTCCCACGGGTACAGAACTCCACATGTACGACACCTGGGCTCCACTACCAATAAAATAAAAACTACAGAGCACCCCTCAAATCATCGGCTCCAACAATAAAAAACCAAGAGCAAAAAAAAAAAGGATTAACCTAGGACCTCCTCAAAAGCCAAACACCCACATACTAAGCCACTTGTCAAGAGAATAATGCTAACATCAAACCAAAAGACTACCAAAAGGTAACAAAATAGACTGAAAACACTAGGACTAAAAAAAAGTTTAATAAACATCAACTTACGCATAAAGTTCCCACTTTTTTTATACTTGGCTGGTACTAGGCTGATTCTCTCGAATCAGCGTGACTCCAAGTTGTTGGATGCTTAAAAAACGCCTCTCCAACCATCATCTTCAGCCCATTTCTGCAGCAATCTCCTAAACCCTACCTCCATCCAAAACTTCCCAACCATCATATTTTAATAGTTTGAAACCATGTACTCTGAACCATCGGATTCATGGACTCACTACCTCTCACTATGTTCTGCATTCATACCTTCCATACTAGGTGTATTAAAAGAGGAATCAAATTTCTTTTTCTCTTTATTTATTATATTTTTTTTATTAAACCTTTAAATCTCTAAAAGTTCTGTTTACTCAAGCTCCTTGGTGATAGTATCAATTTAACGATGGATATAACTGCACACAGATGGCACAATGGTTCCGTGATACTTAATGAGAAAAAGGAGTCTGGATTTGCAAGGATATAACTGCAGACAGATGGCACAATGGTTCGGTGATAGTTAATGAGCAAAATGAATCTGGATTTAAACGCAAAGGTTGAGTGGGTATCCATTAAAAGACAGAGATAACCGTTTGACCGGTGGATGACCACTCCAGGTGGACGTTTCATCAATAACTACCACTACACTTCATTGGAGGGAATACCGCGGGAGGTTGTGGTGTTCACTAGTCAGGGTGAGATATCAATGAATGAAACCGATGTATCTGGGCCTTTCCCGATCTCTTCGTGGTAAACTAGCGGATACCTCATAAGCATCGAAGGATAACAAAGGACAAGCTTAACCGAGGACTTGGCATTCCCTTAAATCCCAGATCGGGTTGGTTGGATGTTCTTGGCTATAGCAGAACATATAGAGGGTGGTAGGTCACACTCAGGTCGGTGGATCTGCGATCCACAGGAGGTTTCATTATGGCGATCATGGTTACTCGATTTTTATCATGGTCAATGATAATACAACATTCCAAGATCGAACTCCCGTCTTCTCCCACTCAACACGTCAATGAGATAATATCTCGACAGGAAAATAAAATGACTCCCACAAGATGTTTTTACAAGGGGAATGTTGTCGATTAATAACCAGAACATACATCATAACAATTTGGGAACACAATGGGTCATCCCTTCTTATCTTATCGTGGAAGTAAAATATGTAAAAATGACGGACATAAATCTAAATTGGGGATCAAACTTTATGGAGTCGTCCTCTCCCATTTAATTCCTTCTAAGGCATGTATTCTAAATTCAGTTCAGGAAGTATTGAATGCAGGGATTTAATACTATATGCAATGATCAGATAAATAAAAAGTAAAGGTTGATCGCTAGTTATAATGTGGCGATTCAACTACTGAGAAAGCACCCTTATTCTGGAGGGTAAGTCAACCACATCCTTACCAAATAGACCAAGGGGTTCTGTTGTTGCTGCAACATCCCCCCAAAATTTCGTAAATATTGGGGACCCCTTCTTTCATTTTTAAGAGAAGAAAGTTTGCCTAGAAGCTAAGGCAATCAAAGCATTTTCTTACTTAGTTTTTCTAGAGAAAGTTCTTTTGCTTGCTTCCTTTAGTTTATTTTCACTGTCTCTGCCTAAGCAAAACTCAAGATTTTGAGTCGCAACAGCGGAATATTTAAGATAACTTTCCTGCAGTGGCGGAGCATTTGGGCCAACATTGCCGAAATGGCTGAAAAAGGACTAAGCCACATATCAGCGGAAAAAACTCATCTGAACCTTCCGCAACGGCGAAATGTTTCGACTACGTGACCATCGGTGGAACAAACTTGCAAGTTTTTTCGCAACGGCGGAAGACTTAAGCTAACTCTGCTGAAACAACGGGAAAAGGGGTAAGACAAGAATCAGCGGAAGAACTTGCCAAGTTTCTCCGCAACAGCGGAAGAACTCACACAAATCTCCCACAACAATGAAAAGGAAAGAAGAAGTGAGACCTATGTGGAAGAATTCAAGCAACTTTTTCGCAATGGCAGATACAATCGCAAATGTTTTCTGTAGCGGCGGTCCCTTTCGCTCAAACTCCCACAACTTTTCCACAACAATGGAAGAACTCGGATAAATTCCCTGCAACGGCAGTACAAACTCAAAATTTCTTGCTGCAGCAATCGGAAAAGTTAGCCAAGTCTTTTCGGTTTTAGCGGTCACTCTTAAATAACAAATGTGCCGATTTGACCCCGTCCATACGCCCATTAACCCCGTTTAAATTTCCACAACCATCCTATTAATGGCTCGCATGTGTCAAATTCCTATAAATAGGGAATAAACCCTATTAGTCTTCTATTGTTTCGATTGGTTTGAGGTTTGTCTCCATTTATGTTTGAGATTATGACCACCTACTCCAGGCCTGCTAGCTTCACAACAACGCTACCATCTTCATACACGATCATCTTCTATCAGGTTGGTACCTCTGGAGCCCTGTATGCCGAATTGCAGTGGTTAGTTCTTTTTCTTTAAGTTAAAAACCATAGTCATGATTCTATTTGTTTCGTCCAAGCCCAGTTTTTTTTTTGACTTGGCAGCAGTATTTAGCCTCACTACGGCCGAAGCCGACCCACGCCTTGACCCAGCTAGACACACCCACGCTTAGTTTCTTTTTTTAAGGACATAGGAGTTCACAATTAACCGGCTAGAATCACCTAGCACATAGCTGTTTAGAAGGTCATTGGCACGCCTCTGCCCATTTGGAAGTCATTAGCATTGTGGAATTGAAACCAGTCACGTCTGCCATTATGAGAAGAACGTTGGTGTCCCTACCTTGCTACGAAGTTTCATGCCATTTTTTATACTATGGAACGTGTTATTACCGTATGAATTTTCATGCCATGAAACATATTATACTCAAAACCACTATGTTTTCCTAATTGTTATTATGGGAATGCATTACTCTTACATTACGTAGTTGCAATATAGCTCAAAATCACTATGCGGTTTCCGGGAATAACCATATGGAAGTGAAATATGTAGGATTCTTCAATAACGTGCGAAATAAATGTTTTGATCCAAATTTGAAAGTGTAAGGGCCATAACAAGTTGAAAAATTACAATTTGATAGTAGAAAAACATAATTAGAAGGGTTGGGTTGGCGTTTAAGCCTTAATATTATGGGTAGTATGCTAGTTTAGGTTGCTGACGTTGTGTCATATTTTTCTTATATCTACCTATGTCTTATTATTGAACAGGATTTTCAAAATGACTAAAGGTGGCAAGAGAAAGTCAAAGGCAATCTACCTAGAACCAGTTGACGATATCGCAAGGGTGGAAACTATATTTCAAGATACTAAATGTACTATAATCATACCACCAGAAGCCCAATGGGGTGATGTTTTTCGTATGATAAGGGACCAAGACATCCTGGATGCTCTTGTAGAAGAGGAATACATGTACAAAAACATCAAAATTTTCTACATATCTAAAGCAGCCACCCACCTAGAGCTCTTCCCTTGCTCGGAGGTAATCGGATGGATCTTGCAGCATGCAAATGCCCAATCACGAATCCTTTCGGATAGCAAAAGAGAAGCCTTTGCATCTTTCAAAACAACTTATATTTCAGTGGCTTACAAGTTTCCTCGTCCAGATCAGTACCTGAACGACGAATGGCTAGCACAAGTCAAAATGGATAATCTGGATACGACGTGGAAATTGCTAATCACAGGCAAGCAGTTTAGAAAGAAGGAGAACGAGGAGTACAAGGTTCAGAATTTAACGCCTCCCTTCAGAATGATTGCCCTCATGTTGAGCAGAATCTTCGGTAGGTCTGTTGGAACTGTCTTTATGCTTCAATGGGTCCCCATCATCCATTATGTAGCATTTAGAGGAACCATTTTTAATTGGACTGGTATTATCTCGGACAGCCTCGCATCAGCTATAATGGCTGCAAAAGAAGGGTTGGTGGCAAAGAAGGAGCAATTCTACATGTCCTCCTATCTGGTAGATTGTATTGTGTCAAAGCAGCCTTTTCCAGGACTAGGGTGCATTTGGAACCAGACTGATGGCCCAGTGTATATCGCATACAAGATCTTTTGGGCTTAGAACTACAAAAGACATTACAAGACCATTTGTGAGGAGTTTATCGTACCTTTGTATGAGTTGATGTTTAATGAAGAACCTAACTGCTTATCGGAGAAAGCCATGGCAGTCCTAGAAAACTACAGTGATTTTTTATTTTTCAAAGGATGGCACCTACATAAGAATGTATGGAGGCTACAAACCCCCATATATCCTACCCAGGTATGCCACTGACTACATAGTCCATAAGGAGGCAGTAAGACAAGTCTTCCTCGATGGAATTGGCAATACCTCGTACAAGGCAAAGAAGGCTACTTTCCCGCCGTTGCCCTTCTATATCGAAGCTTATAAGTTCTCTAAGATAGCATCAGTTGAAGATTTCATTCCAGAACTAAAAGGTTTTCATTTTGGGGAAAGATTTTTCAGAAAAATGAAAGACGGGGCAAAGCTGCCGAGCATAGCAGGGCAATACATGCTCACTTTGAATATGCCCACTACTATGATGAAGATGAGGAAGTACACAGGGGATTCAGCAATATGACTGAGCTACAAATTTTCCAATGAAGTAAGGGTGGAGCCGGCTCTATCTCTACCATTGTCAAAGAGACAGGACAACAGCAAGAAAAGGAAACCTCAGAAGCTGCCAAAGCTCTATCTAGAGAAGAGAAAAGGCTCAAGGAACAGGTCAAGAAGATCCAAAAGGAAGCTGAGGAAAGAGACCATAAAGTAAAAGAGGATAAACTTCGAGAGGATGAAGCTCGAAGGGTCCAAGCAGCTAAGGACGAGGCTCGAAGATTGTAGGAAGAAGAACGGATCAGATTGGAAGGAATTGCTAAGCAGGAAGAAGATGAGAGACAAAGAAAGGCTGCAAAAGAAGAAGCACATAGGAAAGCGGAAGAGGAAAAGAATTCAAAAGAAGATGTCGACCCAAAGAGCCCAAGAATACAAGACTTTGATATAGACCTCCCCGTAATAGACCTCCCACTTGTCTTGTTTACGCCATCAAAGGGTAGCACAGTGTCCCAATGGGATAGGTTTACTTACAATAAAAAAATGAAATCTATTATCAAAGAAATAGTTACCTGTATGAAGAGACCTTTTCAACTGGATGTCATCACCAAGCATGAAACCACGGTCATGCCAAGTACTCAGGATTCTCCTGAACTCATAGCATCTATCACTGTAGCCTATGTTCAAGCAACCACAGACAATGTACACATATTGGGAGCCAAGCTAAAGGAAGAAAAGAAAAGAGCTCGCCAGTGGAAGGAAGCTTTGGTTAAAGAACATAATTATACAAATTTGATGGTTGGAAAGTGCGATGCCCTCATGTCGGAAAAGGAAGAACTAAACAGAATATTTCAGCATCAAGAAGCTAAAAAGAGAGCTTTGGCGATCCAAATAAGAGCCCTGGAAGAAGAGAAGAAAGATCTTGAAGGTAAGAACCTGAAGCTTGAATCTGAAAAATTCAATGATGCCCAGCAAATTGATGACTTGAAGGAAAAGATAGAGAAGCTAGAAGAAGGCGGGGAATTGCTAGAACAACAACTGGAGCTCGCAACCAGCAAGGTTGGCAACCTGAGTCCCTTCTATGAGCAGGCATGTGAAATAAGGAAAAAGATCCACCGAATCCAAGAACTCATGACAGAAGAAATCTGCAAACTAAAGGCAATAGTACCCACAGTTAAAGAGATCAATACTGAAGCCACTAGGCGCGGGAGAAAATATGTATGCATTAGTGAAGACATCCAGAAGCATATGGAATGAAGAGAGGGAAAGTCGGGATTCCCAACAAATATTCCGTTTAAATCCGTCTCCGAGTTCAAAGCAGATGTGCACTTCTTGGGTTTTTGCAAGATTTACAGAGTGAAGCTAAACGAAGTGGCCTTAGTCACCCTTGAATACTGTAAAGGTTTGTATCTTAAGATACGAACCGCCCAAGAATATTGTCAGATGATAATGCCCCAGACTTTAGAATATTTTGCAGACAAAGCCCAACATTTGTCGGAGTTAAGGGATGTGCTAAGCGCAAAAATAGAGTACGTAAAGAAAGTGAATATATTGACTATTGAAGATCCTCACCAGTGGGTCTGTCAAGCTACTATCCATGCACATATTCTTGAAGAGAGTCTCCAAGGCACAACAGCAGAAGTCGTCAACCAAGAAGAACTTGCCAAGCATGAGGTCTCTCTAAAAACTATGCTTCCTCTCACTGCAAACAATGTCATCAGAGAAACTGGTGTGTGGGTAAACTATATAACAGAAGTAGATAGAACACTAGCAGCGACTCAGGCATCAACTTCTGCAGCTGTAGTGGCACAAGTTTCAGCAGGGGCATCAGTTTCAATAGCATTTCCAACAACCACAGCAACACAGATTCCAACAGAAACGCCTGAGCCAATAAAGGCACCATCTCATGAATGATCCATTTTTATTATATCTGCTAAAAGAAGCCAGCACGTCCTTTTTGGCCTTTGTATATCTTGGAGTATTAGAATGACACTTGGAATTTAGTTCCCGTTCCTCTTTTATAACATTTTTGGGGTTTTTTTTATTCTTTTAAAAAAAAGTGGACACTACAAGACAAATTAAAAGAATTTGAAGGGTTAGGTTATAGGTGGCAGCTCTAAGAGCATTTTGTAAAGCTATATATAGTGGATTAGTAAATAATTGAGAGACTTTTGGCAGGTGAAAGGAGATTCTTCTTTTGTATGAGAACTACTTCAGCTACATGAATAAGAAAAACCATTTTGGCCTATGAAAGCTTGTGCAACATTTTGCTTGGAAGTGTGATGGATGATTTCTGAATTATTTCTTCATTTTTCATATACATTCAGTGAGATATTTCCTAGCTTTTGTGAACTAATTCTATTCTATGAATGATCTAATTTCTTTTTGCAAAATTTATGTGCTTTATGAGTAATAGAATGCTTTAATTAAATTAGAGCTATCTTTGATATCATTTATATTCTGCTGATAATACATCTTTATAATTAAATGGCTATCTATTCAATTCTTTAGATGTTTCTTTCAGTTTTATTACTCATACTTTAAGTTATGCTCCTTGCAAGGATAGTTTAATTTACATTAAATATTTTAGATCAAATTGTTTGTCACATGCATTTAATTTAGGGCACTTGCATATCATTTTAATATAAAATACATAAATGGTGAATCAGGCCGCAACCGATAAAATAAACAAATCTTTAAAACTTACATGGTAGCCAGGCCGTTAACCGGACGGATTCCCCACACCAAATGGTGAGCGATCTAATTGGGCTTGCTTACCAGGGAGAATCCCTTGCTGATTGATGCTATGATTTTCGAGGCATCAATAGTTTTTGGCACTAGAAGGAGGGCCACCAGTGCATGGCTGGCATAAGAGATCCTTTTGTTAATAAAATTCCCACTGCAGACCCACCCGAAACAGCTATTTCAAACATTTCCGATATGGAATCTAGAAATCAAGAAAATCTTAATTCTGAGACAGAACAACAAGAAACATTGTATGACGTCCATTTTGAAGAAGTAAACTGCTTCAGAAGACATACTCATTCTTACGTTAGAAGTCTTGGAGGATTAACTACCATTCCTTTGTTGCCTAGAATCACGCTCCTAGAAAAAATCCTCAGTGCACAAGAGACTCCATTCTCATTCAAAGTCTAGAAGAATTATTGGATTTGTCTTTAGAAGAAATCACTGAACCATTTAATGAGGTCAAACCTGAAACCCCTACAAATCAAGAAAAGCCACATACGCCACAGCATACTCCCCATAATTCACCACCACATTCTCCACCGAGAGTCATGGTCGTGCCTGCATGGAGATCAAGAGGAGCATTAAACGTAGTTGGACCATTCCATGATTTTCCTAAAAACCCAGAAAAGGTTTTACCTAAGTATGACCCTGGCAAAGGGATTTCTACAGAAGATCACCTTAAAAGTTTCTATCTAGCTTTGAACCTTCTCAATGTGGAACACGAAGATGTGGTCTGTCCTCTTTTTCCTTACACTTTTGAACCCAAAGTATTTTCCTGGTACTTGAGTCTGCAAGCTAATTCGATAGCAAGTTGGGAAGATTTTGAGAAATGTTTTCTAAAAAAGTATGGGAATCAAAAAACTGTAGCTACTCTTATGAAAGAGTTGTTGTCTATGAGAATGGAAAAGAATTAGAAAGTTCAAGAGTTTAACCAAAGATTCACGACATTGTTAAATAATTTCAGTTATGTAACAAAGCCCATTGAGAAATGTTTGGTAGAATATTATACAACAGCTCTTAAACCCCCATTAGCAATGTTTGTCAAAAGAACTAAGAAGATTACTCTGATAGAAAATTTTGAACAAGCAAAGAAAGTGGAAGAAGAAGCTGACAGCATCACTAAACATTCTCTTGATCTAGAAACAAAGCCAGCAACTGTTAAAAAACATTTTCTGTTAACTAGGGATTAAGAAGAACCAGTAGCTGATTTAGAAAATGTTATAAAATGAAGCAGAAACTCTCTAATAAAATTGTAGATCTAGAGAAAGATAAGGCAACTAGCTCCTCTAGACCACCTTTCAAGCCTTTCTATAAGAAGAGAGAATAAAATGGACAGCCAACCCCACCAGTAAATAACTCTATTGTGCTGAACTTAAATGAAATAGGCATGGACCACTTCTATACTTTTCATCAAGAACAACACTTAGAGAAGAGTTGTCCACAATGGATTAATTCAATGAGTCTGGTAATGAATCAAATGTTAGATGCACAAATGTCTGAGCAAACAGATCCTCAGCAAGAACAAATTCCTAAGAGGGAAGAATCCTCTCCTGATACTACGATGATCCTTTGGGATTGGACACCTACCCAAAAACCGTATTTTGAAGGTCTTGTTGATGAAATACAAGCAACATCTATCAATGTTACTACTAGAAGTAAAGGCCCAGTGATTGATTAGACAACTGATGTGCCTAAAGCTAAATTTGCAAATCAAATACCAAAACGACACATAACTGTAATTCCACCCCAGCCTAAGACAATTCCAACAGTAACCCCTGCAATGACGAAAGAGTCCAACGCAGAAATATCCAAACAGCCAAAAGCTTCTTCAAACAAAACAGAAAATCAATCAAAAGTTTCAAAAGAATGTGACATGGGCTATGACATAATCGAGGATATTAAGAAAGGAAAAGATAATGTTTCCATTTTGGATATGTGTAGCCTACCTCAACAGAGGAAGAGATTGATGGAAGCTTTTGATCCACAAACAAGCACTTCATTAGAAAACATCGATGAAAACCCAGAAATTAATGAAGCCAGCATTGGCGGAAAATAAAATTCCCAAACTCTGCCTTTTCTCTTAACCTTTGAGATTTTTAATCATAATGTGCATAATTGTTTGGTAAATTCTGGTGCTAGTTCGAATGTCATCCCTTTGTCTATCTGCAAGAAGATTAATGGAAATCCTATCCCATCCCTATCACAAATCATATAGTTAGATAGAATCGTTGTCAAAGTCATTGGTGAATTAAAATATGTGCTTATTAGACCATCAGTTGGTTCAAGAGTGTGTCAATTCATAGATATAATGGTGGTCGATATTCCTGAAGCTTACGATTTAATCTTGAGTAGGGACTGGTCTCTGAAACTAAATGGTTAATTTGCAACGGATTGGTCCCATTTATGGCTACCTTACCAGAATAGGCAAAATCAAATTAAAATATTAAGAGAACTGTTATCACACCATAGTAGCAGGGCTACTATTCTTACTTAGCAGATATCTGCACATTCCAGAGCTTAGATTATTCAAAGCTTGGCTATGATGACTTTATATTTTGAGATCACTCATGATTAGAGCAGTGTATTATTCAGACTTATGTTAGACCTTGTGTCAAGGCTGAGCCTTGAGAGTTCAGATTTGATGACTGATGTGACCCTTTATTCCATACAGTTTCAGTTCAGTTCCTAGAGATATATTACAACAATGTTTCAGATGGTTTATGATGATTATTCTTATGATGATATTGTATGACCTATGGATTTCTGATCATTGACTATGGATTATTATCTTATTGTTTTAGTCATGTTCACAGCATTAGCTTGGTATATGATTCATGATGTGGCAAACTTTGTAAACTTAAAATGGACTATAAAATGGACTATAAAATGGACTTTACTTGCACATTTAGGTTGTTTGACAAAACTCACTAGTTTACTACCTTGCATAGATATGGTCTTTCTTGACACCATTTGTCTGCTAGCTTAGTCTCCACTTTCACTTGACTCCATCCATCCATGACCTTCCTTATTTGGCTTTTATCCTTGACTTGTCTTACTTAACTTTCTGATATTGAGGACTTCCCATTTTTTCTACCTCTGTGTTTGGATCGCATCCCTATTTGTTTTGTGTCTCGGCTCTGAGTTGGTGATAAAACTTGCCCTTGGTAAGTTGGATTGTAGGCCTAAATCATTCTGGTCGGTTGTCCCAATGTTTGGCACTAGCACAAACTCCCCCTAGTCACTTGAGATGTTGTTGGTTAAAACTGAAAGCTCATGCACTACTTATGGAAACTTATGTAAATTCGCCCAGGAAAATGTAAACTCTAGAATGTGTTTATCAACACACGTGAGTAAAGGGCAAGAGCGATGAAGTGCTAAAAAATACTCCTCGAATAGTATAATAAAGTTCCAAAAATCAATGGTTCTTAAACTCTATATCTAAACGATTGCTGACCTTATATATATATATATATATATATATAAACATGCCTTGGATGCAAGCTGCGATTAGTTGTGCTTTTTAGCGCACCTGAGATCTGAAGGGTTATGTAGGCCAAAAGGCCATGAAATGAAATCAATGGATCCTAATGAAAATGGGTCATCTTATATGAAAGTAGACATGACGCCTAAGTTGAATAAGCACTCTCTAAACAACTTATCCATTTGTGAGGCACAACCATCCCCCGTGTTATTTGTCCGGCACACAGTTTGTAGCTTCCCTTATCCCAATCCAAAGTATCTTTTAGTTGAGTTTAGACAAGTAACTCCTTTGCCCAGCCTTGTTCCTAGCCTTCATCCGTAGCTAGCAGTTAGACCATCTCCAATGGGTGAGTTTGTCGTTTAAGCTATTGTGCAAGTAATTATTTATAACAATGGAATATGAAAACATGATTAATGCCACTAAATGAAGTTATACTTTAAGTTAAGCTGTGAGTATGATTAGAGGAACATGTCTTAGTACATTGATATGATTTATCCTTGGTTGTATGTGGACCTAGTCAAACCCAGCTTGACTATGGTCATTTCTTGGGATCCGTGATAGTGTGGACCATACATGCTTATTGATGATGATAGATGGTGCCACATACTCTTGATGATGATACTATATGATGGATACATGATTTAGATAGTGATTGATGTAGTTCAGCAGGTTTTATTATTATTTCAGATCATTAGATTATGCACTGTCCATAGATGGTGGACCCTACAGTTAGCCCATCAGGGAAACCCATGGTGTATGAGTACACATTCTTAGTAGATTTGGGTCTTCTGGATCCAATGAGACACTTATAAGTCAGTTTCGGGCACTTCTGACAGTGATAGATGCAGTTTTCCACTTGTTGACCAGATTTGGGCCTGATTTCCAAGCCTGACCAGCAGGGGCCATGAGAGGCCAGTTCACCTAGGGCGCTGTATGAGGAGGGGGTGGTACATCCACTTGATATTACCATTTACCCCCCCTTTTGGAGAGCCTGGTGGGCTCCGTTTGACAGCGCAGGTGCCTTAGGAAGAAATTTCAGCGGCTTCACAGTTACCGAGGTGGGATAAAAATGGAATAAAAGGGTCATTGACGAATTCGATTTGGGCAATTGAAGCAAGGTTTTGGAACTTTGTCTTCACAAAGGTTTTCCAGGGTGAACCCCCTATCTTCCAGCCAGTTTTCATCAGTCAGTGAGGTTCACAGAGGCCACAGGAGGTCTTTTCTTGCTTGTCTCTTACAGATTTTGAGGACAGATTTCATCATTTATATTGTTTTGGACATATTATATTATTTTATTGTGTCATGGGGATGAGCTAGTAAGGATTGATGCCTCCTAGACCCACCATGTGCTTCATATGTCATGTCCTAGTCATATGAGGTGGGCCCATGTACTTTTTCCCCCTACAGAGGATGACGTCACCCTCACTTTGTCCTTTCTAGCTATGATGTCATCACCTTTTTTAGTGATCCATGTGATATATTGTTATGGTTCATCTTAGCCATTGATTATGTATTGAGATCTTTCAATCTCAACCACTCATCTTCATGTTGTATTGTAAAGTGGTTTTGAGGTATAGGGTTTTGGTCTTTATTATCCTATATAAGGAGGAGACCCCCTATTGTAAAAATCGTCTAGAGAATTTGGCTCTTGGCTCTTGGAATAAAATTTCTAGCTTTTGGAGTACATGCTTGGATCTTGGAGTGGATGTTGGTTGCTTTGATTGTAAATGCTTTTGTCCATTGCACTGGAGGATCTCTTGTAGCTATCTTGCATATTTTGCCATATTTATTTTACAGGTTGAGAAGGCGTTTTTGGACAAGTGCGAATTGGTGGGGAGGCCTACCCTTCAAGCTTGGAGGAGGACGTTTTGGTTAAAAAGGGAGTGGTTTTGTCTTTGTACCAACTATTCTTTGCTTATCTCTTTCTTGCTTGTATCTACCTTCAACATGTTAAACTAATTGATGGTTTGCTCCTTGGTTTTGATAGGTTAGAGGGACACACATGTGGCTTGGAGAAAATAGATTTGGCAAGAGGGCTTCAAAATTATTCATTTGATATTTGGCAAAAGTAATCCTCATCTCAACTAGCATTCATCTCTTCATCCAGGTATGCTCCAAAGGTATGGTCTTCTTCTTCCTTGGCTTATCCATGAATTCTAGATCATAAAACCCTAATTGATTAAAACCCTCATTTTCACTTTTTCTTAGATCTACTTGGATCTAGCCTTGCTTTTGGACAGATATTGAAAACCCACCTCTATAGCATCCACGACAATTCGGATCTATAGTTTGGTGGTGATTGGGTTCCATTTGACACACTTTCCAAGGCAAAGAAGCTCTCTTAAGGCAAATCGCACCCCTTGGGAGAAGCTAGTTTGGTTGGATCCAACACATGGGTAGGTGAGATCCCTCTCGATTCATACTCTCCTCACTTGATAACCTACCCCTAGTGTCTCACTTCATTGATTTTCACCTTGTGGGCCCCATTCCTCATTTTGAGGCTTGTGCCCCACTTGGGTCAATTTGGTGATGCACTTTCAATCTCAGATCTATGGAGATCTAACCATTGGATCACTTTGATTTTCTAGATCCACATTGATAACTACCTAAACTACTTGGATCTAAAGTTTGGTGGCCATTGGGCTTGATTTGACACACTTGGGTGAAAAAATGAAGATGGGTGTCTATTTTGGGGGGTCTCGTGAGAAAATAATTCTGGTTTTTTCTTGTTTTTCAACTTCGGGCGAACAAAAGTGATATTTTTGTTTAAAATTTCACTTTGCCGTAAAAAGAAAACTTTTGTAGAATTATGTTAGCTTTCTACTCATAATTTTTTCAATTTTTTTTATTAAGATTTGATATGTCGATTTCGCAAATGTTTGACAGTGTGTTCTTATAAAATAAAAAGACTACAAAAGAGTTATGATTTGTTGCACCACTAAAATCATTGTTAGACTTGTATTTTGCAAAAACAGAAAATGCTACGACAATCTACACACAATGTACTAGTGCCTGACTATAAGTTTGCATCCAATGGATCTCTATACTAATTATTATATTTTTTTAAAGTCGATCAATGGGGAAACTCAGTCGATTTTCAACAACCTTTTTGTTGCACCACTTTTCTCTCAATCCACTATAAAAGCAAAAAATCTACGAACACCCTTTTGAAGTAGACACGTCAATAAAGAATCCCACATTTTTTTTGATTTTTTTGGTGTTGTATTTTTAAAGTTATGGATTTTTCTTTTCGCTATTTTTTTAAAGAGCTGAATCATAACTTGACACATGTTACGAATATAAAACTTAAAAAATATCAGTTCTCATCTATATACAACAAAATTTATACCCTCGTAAAGTAGATTCAATGATGAATCTACTCGTATGAAGTCCGACATTCGTTTTGTTGTGTAAGAGGTGGTTTTCTCCTTCCGAAAATGGAGAAACCTGAAAATTTTGCAGAGATCTGAATCTTTCATGTTTCAGAGGTTATTCGGCCGAAATAATTATTCGGCCGAATAATTATTCGGCCGAATAATTATTCGGCCGAATAATTATTCGGCCGAATAACGGTTTTCCGTAACGGCGCCGTAAAATATGGATAAGGTTATTCGGCCGAATAACTAAACGGAAAAAAATTACGTCGGCCGGAAAAAAAAAATATATCTATTTTTTATACTCATATAAATAAACCTAAAGTTACTTCATTATTTTCGTATGTTTTAACTTCGCATTTTTTTGTCAAACTAATTTCGGAAGGAGAAGATAATTTTTGCAAAAGGAGCTTTTTACAAGGTATGTTTCTTCTTCTTTTTTACAAAAGGCACATTGAAGGAGTTTTTTTTTTCTAAGGCATATTTGCAAGGAGTTTTTCCAAAATATCTCTTTTCTTATTGCATTTTTACAAAGAAGACATTTTTTGCAAAAGGAAGTTTTTACAAAGTATGTTTCTTCTTTTTTCCAAAGGCACATTCAAGGTGATTTTTTTCTAAGGCATATTTGCAAGAAGTTTTTTCAAAATATTTCTTTTCTTATTGTATATTTGCAAAGAAGACATTTTTTGCAAAAATAGGTTTTTACAAAGTATGTTTCTTCTTTTTTCCAAAAGACACATTGAAAGTGTTTTTTTTAAGGCATATTTGCAAGGAGTTTTTTCAAAATATTTCTTTTCTTAGACATGTTTGCAAGGAGGTTCTTTGCAAGGATGGTTTTTTTTCAAAGTAGCTTTGCACTTTTTATTTAATTGAAAGAGGTTTTTTCAAATAGTTGTTTTGCTAAGGTATTTTGCAAATGATTTTTTTCCAAAGTAGTTTTGCACTTCTTATTTATTTCAAAGGAGTTTTTTCAAATAGTTATGTTGCTAAGGTATTTTGCAAAGGATTTTTTGCAAGATAATTTTCTACTTCTTATTTCTTTGAAATGGGTTTTTTTTCAAAGAGTTATTTCTTTACAATGATTTTTTCCCAGATATATTTATAAATAAGTTTTTATTCAAAGTACTTTTTTCTAGTGATTTTTTTCGTAGATATTTTTTCAAAGAAGTATTTTTGCAATGATTTTTACAACAAAGATTTATTTACAAGGTGTTTTTATTTTTTTCCTTGGCACAAGGTGTTTTTATTATTTTCCAAAGAAGATTTTTGTTCAGAGAGTTTTTTCAAAGGAAAGTTAATTCCAAAGAAATCTTATTCAAAAGACTCTTACAAAATTTTTATAAGGTAAAGTAAATTTCAGTTCATGTTTTTATAAATTCCGTAAATGTTTTTAAATCTTAATTTATTTATTTTTACTATAAAGTAACATGATTCTTTAATTTATCATCTATAGATTAAACAACCATGGGCAATAAGAGAAAACGTCAAAGAAAAGCTGATCGTAAACGTGATGATGATGATAATAGAGAGAAACAAAAACTCAGATATATTGCCAAAAAACAAAGGGTTGCCAAAACGGAAGAGAGAACTATTGAAGATATAAATACAGATTTACATGATAATGTTGAAGAAATGGAAATTGAAAATAGAGTACAAGAAGAACAAATTGAAGTTGAAAAGAACATTGTAGAAGATGTAAATAGTGATTTACATGCTAATGCCGATGAAATCAATATTGAAGATCAAGTTCAAGATCCAGAAATTGGACCTGGTATGTATATATCATATATTTTCCAAATTCATTTTTTTATAATGAATTTTATTTTTTGATATATGTTAAATTAAATTTAACTTGATGTATAGGTACTTTTACTATTGATGATGAAATGTTAGAAGACATTGATTGCGACAAATATGGAGAAAAACTACCAATACATGTTGCACGATATCGTGCTACAAAAATTTATGATGAAGTTCTCAAGGATTACTCAATAGCAGGACAAGCACAAATTTTGAGATGTTTATTAGTGTCCAAGAAGTTAGAAGGTGCTACATCATTATTGGGTATTCACAAAGCAACAAAAGAGTCGAAATTGAAACAAAATGTGATGGAAAATATAGGCGATGCAATAAAAAAATTTGAAAAATCCAGGAAGAAAGATATCAGTGCTGCACGTAAAGCAATTCATACAGCAATTCTTTCAGCTAGTACTAAACAAAAGCGTTTGACAACAGAACTAGCAAAAGCAGTTGGAACATCAAGAAAGACATTATACAAACATAGCAAATTCAGAATGCAAATAGATGAAAATAATGAACTTGCTTGTTGGGCAATTATTTGTAGACAACCTTACAAAGATAGATTAGGAGCAGGTGTTAAAGATATTGTACGAGAATATTGGTTGGAACATGCTCGAGTTTCACCAAATTCAAGAGATGTGATACGCAAACGAATATCACGAAATGTATATGAAAGCCAACCAAAACATATAATGGACATGACACAAGTACAATTGTTCAATAAATTCAAGGAAGATCATCGTGGAATTAATATATCAATCACTACATTTGTGCAACAAAAACCATGGTATGTTCGACCTATAACTATACGTGATACATGTTGTTGCCATTATCATGTGCAATTTCAGTTATATTATGACACGTTTCTTGAATTTGGTAAAAGGTTTTGGACAAATTCACCACCTCCACCGACCATACGTGAATTCATATCTCAAATTTTATGTGAGAGAAATCACGATGAAGTATTTTATTCAAAGAAATGTGTCAATGCAAAACATTTTCATCATTGTGGAAATTTGGTGTTATTCCACAATAAATATCCTATCGATAATGATCAATCGTTGTCAAATGTAAATGTTGATTGAAAGAGATACGAATACATCAACTATAATACAAGTTCTAGTGATTCACATTCCAAAAGAATTGATTTGCTAGAAGACAAGATATGCGTCACAGATTTTCTTAAAAAATTTGAAAGCGAAATTTATAAATACACCCAGCATTCACATAGAGCATGATGGCAAGATCTTCAATTCAAACAGTCTCGTGAAATTTTTCCACCCGGAACAATTTTGTCGGTGGTTGATTTTGCTGAAAACTATACATTTGCTGCACAAAAAGAAATACAGAGTGAATACTATCACTCTGACCAAGTTTCGATATTTATCCATGTTGTATATAGACATTCTCAACAGGATGTCGATGGCATTGAAAGCACATGTGACAATCGAGATGTGATTAAAGAATATCACTTCTATATCAGCGATGATCGTACACACGACACACATTTTGTCCAACATTGTATAGAAAATATTTTCTATGACTCACTGAAAAAACGCGAAGTCAAATTCAAAGAGCATTGGATATGGTCTGATGGATGTGCGGGTCAATTTAAATCTTCACGATCATTTTTTTGGTTATGTCGACTTCATAAAGCGCTGAACATTAAACATCGCTGGAATTTCTTTGAAACTGGGCATGGAAAAGGTGAGCATGATGGTGCAGGAGCATGCGTGAAAAGAGCACTTCGAAGATGGCAAATGAACTATTCTTCTGCACGATTTCATTCAGCTGCAGAGGTTGTCCAATGGTGTCAATTAAATCTAAGCCATGATTATAATCAACAATCAAAAGACGTGCGCAGGTATGTCCACTATTTTTTTAATTTATATTATTTCTTAAAATTTAAAAAAATGTATATACTAACATTTAAGTACATGTACACTATTTATTGTGTAGGTTTTTTTAGCTTGTTGGGATCCAAGATATAAATAGATCAATACCATATGACGCTAGCACCATACATGGAACTAGAGATCTTCACTCTATTAAAACAAAATCATTTCACAACGTGTTTGCATTTGACAGTAGAAAGCAATCATGCTTTTGTCATATTTGCATTGAAAATGTTGAGTCTACAGAAGTTTGTGAAAACATAACAAACAACTACGTAAAAGCTTGGAGACACACAGAGATTAATCCAAAAGGAAAAATGCCACTGGCAAGTGTTGAAGAATTAGAATCAGAAGAAATAGCAATATCGTCTGATGGCGATAGAATTTCAGATCTCGTAAGAGAAGGTAATAAACTTGTTTTTGACTTTTAAGTCAATTGTTCATTCTAATCCATCGCCATAAGTATAGTCAATTTAATTCATTTAAATACGCTAACACCAATCATAACTTGCGCAGGAGATGTTTTCGCTATGATTGCACCTGTAGACAACGACGAAAATGTCAAATATTATTTGTTGCGATGCACTGAAGGAAAAATGAAGTTATTGGAGGACTACAACGACAACGGATTTACATACGAAAGAGGATCCATCATTTTAAAAGGCTACTTTTTTCAGCAGACGCATATGACTAAAAATTATGTCTACTTTCAAGATTATGAGCCCGATGTTATATGTTGTCAATATAGTCATTTAGTATGTGTATCTCGAATAAAATTGATACAAGTTCCATAAAAAAAACAGTTAAAAACCAAAAAATGGAAACTATCCATATGTGACCATGAACGGATAGTTGAAGATGGCATTCCATTGCGATGTTTTTAACTACATATCAAAAATAAATTGATCTATATTTTTGTCCATGTCAATTGTTGCGTGCAATATATTTTTTGTCCAATTATCAAAATTGTTGTGCACAGTATATTTTCTCATTGAGATTTTATGAATATTTTCTTGAATGACAATTAACATAAGAGCTTAAATGGTTGTACTTTAACATGCTTAAAAATGAATTCAAATATAATTTGAAAATTCAAAAGTACTTTATTCGGGTCCCCATATGTCTATTAGACCACTAAGGGATGAGATAACGGATGTGGCTATCCCCACTCCGCCCCGAATTTTTACTTTTGGAACTGATTGATGTAAACGAAAAATCACAAAAAAAACCTATTAAATTTTGTATTCTTTTAATCCATCGAACATGTTTCTTTAATACGTACTTCACCATAAATATGATCTTAAAATTGTCACCAAATTCTCCGTCCCAAATCTTTAATTTAAAATATCGCTCAAGTGCAAATTCACATAACTGAAATCATGGCAAATGGAGACAACGATCATTTGATTTTTAATCACAAGCAAGGATTCCAGGATTGTGAAGCTTATGCTAAATTAGAGAAATGATTATTTACAACAAATCAATGAAAATTCATCAAATTGTTGTTTAAAATCATTGCTCTAATTTAACACAAACTTCACAATCCTGGAATCTTCGCTTATGATTAAAAAACAAAAAACCGTTACCCCCATTTGCCATGATTTCAGCCGCATCAAATGTATCTGAACATTGTAAATAAAAATTAAATTAATTAAAAATACATTATATCAAAATTTGAACTTAACATATATTTGCTTTAAAACTTCCTAATCCATCCATATTTTCTATCAAAACTTATATTTAACATTCATAATCTTCCTAACATTTCTAAATTTCATAACATAAACATAAACTTCCTATTTCATCCAATATTTTTATCAAAACTTCTATCATTCTCTAAAACTTTATATAACATTCCTAAACTTTCTATTTCTTCCATATTTCTATCGACTTTCGAACATTCCTAAAACTTCATAACATCCTTGAAGATAACATTCAAACTTACTTAAATTTCATTTTTAAACTTTATATTTCATCCATGTATTTTTATCAAAACTTCAAACATTCTTGAACTTCCTAACATCTCTAAAGTTTGAATGTAATCACTTTTAATCTTCCTGATTCATCGATGTGTATAAAAACTTCTAACATTTCTAAGCATTCTAACATTCAAAGACAATATTTTTATCAAAACTTCTATCATTCTCTAAAACTTTATATAACATTCCTAAACTTTCTATTTCTTCCATATTTCTATCGACTTCTAACATTCCTAAAACTTCATAACATCCTTGAAGATAACATTCAACCTTACTTGAATTTCATTTTTAAACTTTATATTTTATCCATATTTTCATCAAAACTTCAAACATTCTTGAACTTCCTAACATCTCTAAAGTTTGAATGTAATCACTTTTAAACTTCCTAATTCATCGATGTGTATGAAAACTTCTAACATTTCTAAGCATTCTAACATTCAAAGACAACATTCATTTTTAAACTACCTGATCCATATAACTATCAAAACTTTCTAACAAATTATTAAACTTCCTAACATTCTTGTTCTTAATACACTCAATCTTATCATTCATTCATGTCGAACAATTATAACTTCCTCATTTATAAACTTTAAACCTATATGTGAACATCCACTTTTAAAAATTTCCTAAATAACATTTTTTAAACTTCAATCAAAACTTCCTCATTTATGAACTTTAAACCTATGTTTATCCATTTTTAAACTTCCTAAATAACATTTCTTAAACTTAATAATATTCAAGAATGTCATGTTTCTTAACATTCATTTTTACATATATTCATTCATTCAAACATTCATTCAAACATACAAATACATATTTTAAACTAAATTTAACACCAAATATGTCAAATAAACAAAAATAAACTTAGAAATCATTTAAAAACCATGATTCACGAAATATGTAAGTTCAAAATTTATATGTATATAATCTCCAAAAAAATACTCATGAACATGCAAATTCAATGTACATCCATATATGTATATATCTAGTCCAAAAATAAACCTCCTCAACATGTCCAAGACAAATGTTTCCAATCTAAATGCATATCAACAACAAAAAATAGTCCACCATGAACTATAAAATTAAAATGTATGTGCTATCCTCCACTCGGGCCTCCCCCTCCTCCACTCGAGCCTCCCCCTGGACTCAACCCTCCCTGCAACATGTGTAAAAAAAAATTATGTTCATATCATTTAAATTATTTAAACTATAATCAAAGAATTAAAATATTAAACTAATATATCAAAATACAATTCAAATATTAACAATATTACATCAAATTCTCCAAATGCTTGTCCACCACCATCCTCCAAAGGACTTTTTCCTTTGCCTCCAAAAAATTTGAGAGACCCAAGCTGCGATTCATATATAAAATCAATTTATGAATCTCATAAATCTAAATCCACAAAAATTAAAATATTAAAACAGTAAACAAAATTAAAGCAATCAATGAAATTACCTCTCTACCAATATCTGCGTCATTAAGCAAAGAACCTATATCTCCACCCTAAAATTTAAATTGTATTAATAAATAAAACATATAATACAAACCAAAAAAATTACTATACCAATTAAAACTTAAAACTAAAACAAAAAATTTAAAAAACATTAGCTCACAATAGATGGTAAATCATTTATAAAGTTGGTATCTAAAGAAACTTGCATGGATGAGTCAAATTAACAATAAAATACATAGTTAAATTATCATTCAAAAAATAATAATTTATATATATATATATCAAATTCAAACATAAGTACAAATATGTTGATAATAAATATGTACCTCTCTCCCTACATTTTCGCTAGTTGAAATGTGAAAAGAATGTTCGTTCATCATTCTTGAAAACTGCAACCAATTTAAACATTTCCATAATATACCTATGATAATGTAACAAAAAAATAAAATCAAAATAAATAAAATATTTAATTCAAATCAAATCATATCATGTAGTCAACGAACCTCTCCCAAACTCGATGTGTCGTTGACAAAGTGTCCTCAGACACATAACTTTATTAATGAAGAAGGAAAATTACATCACAGAGATGTGAGGGCTAAATCCCGAAAGATTACCTCACATAGAAAACTCGATGGATTTAAATATCCAAAGAGTAACAACTAATTTACCGTTACCAAAACTAACTAAGGGACACCTCACATAATCACGTGAGTGTGTAGATGCCCTTTTACATTTATTAAACTAAACTTCTATTTACTACATTTTTGGATCATAATTCCTAACAATCCCCCCTTTGATCCAAAAATTCTTTTGAACAAATACCAAGTTCATTTCTAAACTTATAAAATTTGACCCTTCCAAGAGATTTTGTAAAAATATCTGCAGTTTGATCTTCTGATGGACAATACTTTGGCTTGATGATTTGTTTGACGACGAGAGCCCGAATGTAATGATACTTAGTATCCACATGCTTAGTTTTTGAATGAAAAACAGGATTTTTGGCTAACTTGATTGCTGACTGATTATCAATAAATAATGAAGTTGCTTCTTTCTGATCAACTTTGAGATCTTGCAAAATCCTTCTTAACCAAACTATCTCACAAGAAGCTTCCCAAGCTGAAATATATTCTGCTTCTGCTGTAGAATTTGCAATTGTATCCTGCTTTTTACAACTCCATGCCACTGCAGCTGATCCCATATTCATTAAGTAACCTGAAGTAGATGCACTGTCATCAATATCTCTAGCAAAATCCGCATCTGAATAGCCAACAAGTTTGAAATTTTTGTTTCTTTTAAACTCAAGTCCAAAATCCTTTGTTCCTTGAAGATACCTTAACACCCTTTTTGCTGCATTCCAATGACTTTCTCTAGGTTCCTGCATATATCTGGAAAGTATGCTAACTGCATAAGATAGATCAGGACGAGTATTCATCAAGTAAATCAAACATCCAATTAACTGTCTATATCCAGTACAATTTACAAGTTCCCCCCCTTCAAACTTAGAAAGTTTTAAATTTTGCTCCATGGGAGTAATTGCTGGTTTACATTCCTCCATTCCAAACTTCTTCAATAAACCAGATATGTACTTAGCTTGAGAAATAAATATACTTCCTTCCTGCTGCTTTACTTCAACTCCAAGATAGTAATGAAGTAAACCCAAGTCTGTCATTTCAAAACCTGTTTGAAGTTCTTTCTTAACCTGAAATATATGATCATTATTGTTACCTGTTATGAGCAAATCATCAACATACATAACCAAGATGACTAAGTTGTTTTCCTGGCTTCGAACATACAACGTATCATCTGACTCACTACGAAGAAAACCAACTTTCTGTAGGTAGGCATCCATTTTTGCATACCAAGCTCTGGGAGCCTGTTTCAATCCATACAATGCCTTAACTAGTTTACAAACTTGATTTTCTTTCCCTGGAACCTCAAAACCAGGAGGTTGAGTCATATAAACATCCTCTTGTAGATCACCGTTTAAAAATGCACTTTTTACATCCATTTGATGCACTTTCCATCCATTTTGTGCAGCTAAAGCTAGCACAATCCTGATAGTATTCCATTTCGCTGTTGGAGCAAAAGTTTCTTCATAATCAATCCCTTCTTTCTGAGCAAAACCCTTTGCCACCAATCTTGCCTTATATTTATCAATATCTCCATTTGCTTTGTACTTAATTCGGTAAACCCACTTACAACCAATGGGTTTAACATTATGTGGACAATCAACTATTTTCCAAGTTTGATTCTTCATTACTGCATCATACTCACTTTGCATGGCCATTTTCCATTCATCATACTCAACTGCTTCATTAAAAGTAGTTGGTTCAACAACTGAAAGAGCAAAATTTTCTGAACCCATATTAGAACTCCTCGTACCTGTTTTGCCTTTTTCATCATACTTAACATCCTGAAGTAACTTAGTTGCCCATTTTGGTTGCTTCTTTTCAATGTTAACTTGATTTGAATCATCCAAGTTAACTTGTGAAGAATTCAAAGTATCTTCAACCTGTTCATCATCCTGTACTTCTGAAGTGAGATCAAACCATTGTTCATTCCTTGTCTTATTTAAGTGTTGCATCCTTAATTGTTCCTTAGTTACCTTTTCCTCTAAGTGACTAAGTTGTTTTTCAACCTCTTCTACACTTAAACTTTCAGTTTAATCAAAAATCACATCCCTGCTGACAATAAACTTTCCATCTGACAGAAGCCTATACCCCTTTTTTTCATGAGAATAACCAATCAACATGCACTTAACACTTCTAGACTCTAACTTCTTTCGTTTTTCTTTGGGGACAAGTGCATAACAAACTGAACCAAAAACTCTCAAATGTTTGACCATAGGTTTGAATCCATACCAAGCCTCAAAAGGAGTTATTCCATCAAGTGATGATGAAGGAGATCTATTCCTCAAATAAACTGCTGTATGAACTGCTTCTGCCCAATAACATGATTTCAACCCTTTGAAAAATAACATTGCTCTAGCCATGCCCAATAAAGTCTGATTCATCCTTTCAGATACTCCATTTTGCTGTGGAGTATAAAAATTTGTCAACTGTCTTTTAATCCCTTTGTCCTGACAATAAGTCAAAAAATTATTTGATGTAAACTCACCACCATTATCAGTTCTCAAAGTAGCAATCTTTTCCTTTGTTGCTGTTTCAACCAAATTTTGAAATGACTGAAACTTTTCAAACACTTCTGATTTTTCCTTCAAAAAATACACCCAAACCATTCTGCTAAAATCATCAATAAACAACAAAAAATATTTACAACCACCAAGTGAAGTTTCCAAAGGACCACAAACATCACTATGAATAAGCTGTAATCTCCTTGTTGCTCTCCAAGTGCTTTTTGAAAAAGCTATCCTTCTCTGTTTGCCATAAATGCAAGCTTCACACTTTGCATTTTCCTTCCGAAAAGTAGGCAACCCCTTTACCATTCCTTGTTTTTGAAGCTGTACAAGACTATCAACATTCAAGTGCCCAAAACGAATGTGCCACAAGCGGATAGGTGAAACATCAGTTTCAACTAAACCTGCAAATTCCTTCAAATGTTCCTGTGACCTAGGAATGACTGTTCCCTTCATCCTAAGAAGCTTTCCGTCTTCATAACCTGTCATAACTGTTTTGTATGCATCCTTTGTTGAATTAACAAAAAGGATACCACCTTCCATGACAACTTGATGTCCTAATTGACGAATGACAACTAAAGACAACAAATTTTTCTTAAATGTAGGCACATACCAAACATTAGAAATCAATCTTTCTCCAATTCCAGGCAAATCAACCTTAACTGTTCCTTTTCCTTGTGGTAAATGAATAGAATCATCTGCAAGAAAAATTGAATTTAAATGACAATCTTCATAACTCCAAAAGAAATCTTTCCTATATGTCATATGCTGAGTAGCCCCTGTATCCATAATCCGAGCATCTTCAAAATCATTTTTGAAACAAGAAGAACACTGAACAAAATTCACTGATTCCAACTGATGAACTTGAACAAAATCCATTGATTCTGATTGTCCAAGTGCTGTAAAGACATATTCACAATTTTCACTATCGTCTGCATGAGCATAATGTGCCGCTGATGAAGATCCTTTAGATTCTCTTTCTTTGAGAATTTTGTCAAATGGAACTCTACAGTCTGAAGCATAATGTCCAACTCTATTACAACGAAAACATGTGACCTGTTTATTAGCTCTTCCTCTTCCAGAGACCTGTTGGTTACCTGAACCTCTTCCTCTTCCAAAAAACTGTGACTGTGTACTTTCAAATTCTTTAGAACCTCTTCCTTGATTTCTTCCTCTTCCTCTTCCGCGGCCTCTTCCTCTTCCAAAACCCTGACCACGACCTCTATTTGAATTTTGAAAAGCTTTCTGATCATGGCCTCTTTGATGATTACCTGGAGATTGTTTGCTAGTACTTGCAACCAAAACATCTTCTCCTGTTTGCTTTGTTTTACCAAAAATCTTTTCATGTGTGGCAAGTAATTCACTTAGTTCATCAAAAGAAACGGTATCCAATTTATTTGTAATTTGTAAAGTTTCCAAAAAATGCTTATATGTCTCAGGCAATCCTGCAATCAAAATGGTCACCATCATGCTGTCTTCAATTTTATCAAAACCAGCTCTTGAAATTTCTTGTTTGATATTTTTTAATCTAGAAATGTACTCCATGACATCACCTCCTGAAGACAATTTTTGTTGAAACAACTTCAATTGAAGATCAATTTTCTTAGCTTCACTTTGAGAATCAAATAAATCTTTCAATGTCTTCCAAGCTGACCATGCATCAGGACTATTTTCAATATGCACATAAATATCATCAGAAACAGTACTGTGAATCAATGCTAAGGCCTTCTCATCTTTTACTTCCCATTTTGCAAGCTGATCATGATTAGTTGGTTTGATAGGTTTAGCATTACAAAAACCCTTCCACAATTCATTGTAAATAAGAGTGCTTTGAATATGACGACTCCAAACTTTATAATTTTTGGATCCTTCCAACTTGTCAGATTCATTAAAAAGACTTATAACTTTAGACATTGTAAAAACACCTTATAACTCCAGAAGATGTGTATTATGCAAATCTTATAACTCCAAGCATTAAAGAAAGCACCTTATATCATCAGAAGAAGTTAACAATCACCTTATATCACCAATGGAAGATTTTATGCAAAAATATCACCACCAACATTAAAAGAAAATTACTCATCAACAAGTGGCACCATGAAAGAAATGCTGCAAGAAATACCACACACCATGCAAAAGAAAGCTATAGGGGCTTGGCCTTGACCCACTTATAGCCTCAAGAAAAGAATTTGATAGAGCTTCACTTTGCTCTCATCAAACCTTGAGTGAAAATACAAGTACTCCTTATGACACCGACAACAATGCTCCTTATTACTCCAATGCCCAATAAAAATTACACCTTATCACTCCAAAAGATAACAAATCTTTATAGATGAATTGGAGAGATACAATATTATGAAGTGGGAGGTCACAAGATCCAGTCCCATCAACTTCAAAAAAATTTTAAGATTATTTCTCTCCACCTTTGTTTTGTTTTAGTATATAAAAAACAACTCCAAAAATAAAAATGAATAGTAATTATTCACTTTTCAAAATATTACATAAACATTGAATTAAAAAAAAAATAACCCCGATTCAAATTCTGGCAATGGGTGCAATCTTCAATCTTACACTTGGTGGCTTCTTCGCTCTCAGCAATTTCTCTATATGAATCTGGCTGTAATTGATCTTGGCTGTAATTGATCTTTTATGTCCTCAAATGGAATGCTCAATTAGTATCTTCTCGCAGAGAAGAAAAAGCAAATATTGTTACCAAACATTAATTGACATCCAACGAATTTGATGTTCTTCGACATAGGTGGAGGGCATCGTCGATTTATGCTGCATCAGCGGAGCACATATGCGCTTACATATGAGCTTTCTGGCTTCAAAAAACCATGAAAAGCTTCTCTAACTCCGTTCTACTGCCTCGAC
The DNA here is from genome assembly GCA_027924585.1 of Larix kaempferi. Classification (NCBI taxonomy): domain Eukaryota; kingdom Viridiplantae; phylum Streptophyta; class Pinopsida; order Pinales; family Pinaceae; genus Larix; species Larix kaempferi. Next base: position 4,888,962 of record BSBM01001287.1, read on the forward strand.
TTCTTCCTGTTCTCTGTTATCTCTTCACCATGGGGAGCATAGCGTGACAGAGGCTGTAGCTGCCACTAAGCAAAATCGTTTCAGCATACCCTGTAGCTGCTAAAGCTACCAAAAACTGTTTCGATAAGATGAGTCTTGATGTAACTATCACCCAGTGCGCTGGTCGCTAGATCATAAGTTCTCAACGTTCATAGCTATAAAAACTGTGGTATTTGTTCATCCTTTTGAATGTAATCTTCTCCTGTTACATAGAGGCCTGTCAGTTCTAGTAACTCGCAACCCTGGAGTATATCCGTAGCAGTCCACATAGATCCAACAGGTTAGTTAGTACTCTTTTTTATAGCAGAACTTTCAGACTGTATCAACGTAGGCGCTAAAAGAACTTGCATACTGTATCAACGTAGGCGCATAGCATCAAAATCTACCACTGTTCGGGCCTCAACAGACTACTCAACTTCGGCTTCTATGAAAGAAAATCAGGCCTCAACGAACTACTCAACTTCGGCTTCTATGAAAGAAAATCGGGCCTCAACGGACTACTCAACTTCGGCTTCTATGAAAGTCCACAGACTCAAAAAAAATTGCTTTGTTGTGCAGATATATTTAATAAATAAAAACCAGATTGTTATTCGAAGCACTTATAATGAGAAAGTAAAGAAAGCCTGCCAATCTGTGGCTAGGAATCAGAAGAGAAAATATGGACATTTCCAGAAAATGCACTGGACGATCTTCTATATTCTTTAGACATGATATCTTCACTTAAAAAAAAATATAGTGCAGCAACAAGGTCGACATGCTATCTCTCTCACCACAAAATTTTATATAACCTTGCCTTAAAATATAATATTTTACTCTCTCAAAGTAAAAAATTCTGCAGAGATCCTTTATTTTTTTTATTTTTTATTTTTAGTCCAAAAGAACTGCCCAAAAGAATAGGAAGCATTAACTTACGGTTAAAATTTCGCTATTCCAAAACCTTGAAAGTCACCTTCTTTAAACAACCTTTAGCACCTTCCAACCAGGTTCCAATCAGACCAAGCTTCAACCGCTTTTCAACCGCGTGCTCTGATACCACTTTGACAAAGTGTCCTCAGACACATAACTTTATTAATGAAGAAGGAAAATTACATCACAGAGATGTGAGGGCTAAATCCCGAAAGATTACCTCACATAGAAAACTCGATGGATTTAAATATCCAAAGAGTAACAACTAATTTACCGTTACCAAAACTAACTAAGGGACACCTCACATAATCACGTGAGTGTGTAGATGCCCTTTTACATTTATTAAACTAAACTTCTATTTACTACATTTTTGGATCATAATTCCTAACAGTCGTTGGATATAACATTTGCTGCTAAGTCACGACAAATCTTTGCATATGCCCTGAGATCTTCAATGCTCATTCCATCTATTTCATCATCAGTTTTATAAACAAACTTTGACGAATAGCAGAACGAGCCCTTTCTCTAACCAACCCCACATCTACTCCCACTAATACTGATGATAACCCATCGCCAACAAAATTCCTTGCTATTGTCCCAAGTTGAGATGTGGGCTCCATCTCTGATTTTAATGCCACCAACCTGGGTGGACGAGATATCTGGGGCGGAGGTCTAAGAGTTGCAGGATCTCTATGTGCACCCTCTCGATCATATATTCGACCCTTCCCAACTCCATAAAATTTTGAATGAACATCAGTATAATCTGGCTTCATATTTAAAAAAAACTCAGCATAAAAAAATCTAGCAAAATACTGAGAAACCTCATCGTTCCATGGAAAACGACCATAGGCAGCAAGAAACCGATCATAAAGTAAGTGTGCCAGATGAGTATGTTTGAAATATTGCACTTTCAACATTTCTTTTTTCAAACCTTCTTTGAAATTAAACATTGATTTGGCCTGCTCTCTTGTCACTCTTTCTTTCACAACATCCCATTTGTCTGGACCCATCACTTGATCCCTTCGTCTTCGCATCAAATCTACAAAACCATCTGTAGTCGGCCCGAGATTCTCATATGCTTGAATGAAGTTTTGCAATGATCCCAAAACAATCTCCAAACTTTGTTTACTCTCCGGAGGAAGATCCATAGTAGACAAATCATTTTGCAACTTCTCATAGTGAGATCTACATATTTCAAGAGTCATTTGATGATTACCACCTTCCCATGGAAGCTCCCGAGGTAGATCAGATGGATATGTCGTAATGGGTGTACAACCCTCAGTTAATTCAACATATTGTGTCCTAGCTCTACCATCATCACCTTGTGCCGAATGGTGAGCCTCTTGAGAACCTTGCTCTGCACCTCCATCCGTCTCCCTTGTTTGCCCTGTCTCCCTCCCTATAGAATTAGGAGCATCTTCCGAACCATGCTCTGCTTCAAATGACAAAGTCTTGTTTAAACACAACTACAAATTTTGCACTCACAAAAAAACAATTTTCATATATAAATGTTCAAAGATTGATATTCATATGTACCAATAGAGGGTCGAGATCGACATTCTCCCATAGAAGATATAGGGGAATCATTTGTACCCCTTCCACCTTGTCGATGTGAACTATACAATAAATTAGAGTCCCGAGGAGAGGTTGACAACCTCCGATTATCACTCGTACCACCTACCCCAGAAGATTGTGAAGACCTCCTACGCTTTCGCCTTAAAGAATCCTCTCTTTCCATTTGATATATAATGCCTACACCTAAAGACGAATCAACTAATTACATATTCAAATCCTACAAGTTAATTCTATGAACTCTAAAAACCAACTACTAAAGAGACTAAGTTATTTAACAAGTACCTAGATTTACCTAATTTATCATCTAACAATTTTCAAAAAAAGTATAGCTAATATTGTTAGATGATGAATTAATGTACCAATCTTTTAGGTGTTTTTGATGTTTAAAATGAATGGAACAAATATAGTTAAGTACTAAGTAATGGGTTCATTTTTTTATGTGTATGAGTTCATGAATCTCTTTTACCTTCTTAATACATAACTTAATACCTAAAACATAAATCATGAATCTCTTTTACCTTTTTAATACATAACTTAATACCTAAAACATAAATCATGAATCTCTTTTACCTTTTTAATACATAACTTAATACCTAAAACATAAATCATGAATCTCTCACCTTCTTAATACATAACTTAATATCTGAAACATAAATTAAGTCTTGAAAATATTTTCATTATTGACAATAAAATAAAAATTGACAATTCATGTATTATGTTTTGAGTTGAAATGTTTTCAAAATTTGCCATTTCTGATAATCGTTTTCAGTTTCTTAAACTACAAATTTAAACAAGATATTTTATTACTCTAGACATAAATTATATCTACAAATAATCTCATTGTTCCATAGAACAAAAAAAAAATTATTGTTCAAAGTATTATGATTGAGTTAAATGTCATGTTTCTCAAATTGGCCTTGTTTGACAATGATTTTTAATTTCAATCTAATAATGGTAACAATTCTTGGTATTATGTTCTCCAAGTCAGCCATGTTGCAAACAAAAGAAAACACAATACCAAGATCACCACCTTTACTAGAATAAAACTCAAACCATTGTGACATAACATCACCTAATATTTTATAAAACTTACTATAGTACATTTAGATTAAAGCCTATTCATGTCTATAGTTCCCTTTTACATAAAATCCATTTAAATTATTGTTTTATCAAAAATAGAGTTTGTATCTAAGCTATCTATCCACATAGTTCGTAAAATAACTTATATCTTGATCTTTGTCAACTAAGACATGTTAACAGAGTTCATGAACTCTGTCAACTAAAACATGTTGACAGAGTTCATGAACTCTGTCAACTAAGACATGTTGACAGAGTTCATGTCATCATTGTTAAATTACATAAGACTTACTATAATACTTATAAATTAAAATCTATTCATGTCTATAGTTCCCTTGTACCTCAAGTCCATTTACATTGTTGTTTTATCAAAAATAGAGTTTAACTGTCTGAAATTTGTTTGTATCTGAACTATCTATTGCCAAAGTTGGTAATATAATTAATATCTTAATCTCTGCACTTTGTAAACAGACAGAGTTCATGAACTCCGTCAACTTAGACGATTCGACAGAGTTCATGAACTCTGTCAACTTAGACGAGTCGACAGAGTTCATGAACTCTGTCAACTTAGACGAGTCGACAAAGTCCTTAAGTAAAACAAGCCTACATACAACTTAGAAATGTTCTTTCCAATTAAAATTACTGTTAATTTCTTTTATAAACACAGCCAAATACAACAATTTAAAAAAATACTCAAAAAATTTCTCTTTATATTTAAATTTAAATACTCCTCATCATATTTTAATTTAAGACATTCTGGACATTCAATTCGACCAACATCCAAGAACTCAATGAACTGCACGGAGTCCATCTACCCAACTGTACATAGTCCATGGACTCCGCCCAGTTCAACAGAGTCCATGGACTCCGTCCTACTGGGCAGAGTCCATGGACACTGTCCAACTGGGCAGAGTCCATGGACTCTGTCCAACTGGGCAGAGTCCATGGACTCTGTCCTGTTGCAGCCCATGGCCTCTGCCCAGTTGGAAAGAGTGCAATATACAGAGTCTATGGACTCTGTCCGTGGACACAGCAGACACGTTATTTAAACAAAACGATCGCAGACAGTTTATATAAACGGGAATTACAAATCTATATCCACCTTACCTCTAAAACGCAGCCAAAACAAATGAGCGCAACCTGAAATCTTACCGAGGACAGCGCAAATAAAAATTTCTTTCACCCGAAACAGAGCAGCCGTAGCAGACGAACTGGTAGACCTGCGTAAAATCAATAACATTTTAGACAACACAAAATAGCGATAACACCTTCAATAAAATACACATTTACAAAACGGAAAAACGATACCTTCTACCTCTGCAAACGCCGTGTCGATCTGTCACCAGCCGCAGCTTCTCAACGACGTTCGACCATCCGCTGTGAAGCCCTACAAGCCCAAATCTGCTACAGACGTTACCGTGTTGAATGGCCGAAACGATATTACATACCACCAGCAAGCAGCAAACTATATTACTTACGTGCAGGTGGCGATACCAGACGCTTTCTGACAAACGAACAGGAGAGGCGAAACAACGACGAACTAATGACTTACACGCAGGCTTACAGGTCGACAACACACGCCGTCGACCAATAGGGTGGCTGAAGGGTGGCAGGGCAGAGGGATGACGGAGCAGACGGGCCTCTACCAACGCAACAGGGGTCCACGGGATCCAGCGAAAGTGACGGGAGAGGGGCCGGGACCGAGCTTTTATGCCGAATAATTGTTCGGCCCGAACACTTGTTCGGCCGAATACTTATTCGGCCGAACGTTTATTCGGCCGAACAATTATTCGGCCGAACAAGTGTTCGGCCGAACAATTATTCGGTCCGAACAATTATTTCCACCGCCGTGAGTTTTCCCCATCCGGCTAGCCCATGGCACATATTCCGAGGCCTCCGTTATGTTTAACGGTGGCCCGTTAAAGATTATTCGGCCGAATAAATACTATATTATTCGGTCGAATAACGTTAATTATTCGGCCGAATAATTAACGTTATTCGGCCGAATAATTAAAGTTATTCGGCCGAATAACATACGCTAGAGTTCTTCCCCCGCCGATTCTCACCAAAGTGTTACCCACCTTCGCGTTTCCACCCACTTTTCCATGCATTTATCCCTCCTTGGGCAAAGTCGCACTCCTTGGGGGTTTGAGTTTGTCCACTTCTAGGACATGGGTGGTTGAGATCCCATTGGATTTGAAATGAGCATACCTTGAAACCTACATCTAGTGTCTCACTTTGTGAAGTTCTGCCTTGGGGGTAGCATTCCTTGTTTTGAGGGATTATTGTCCACTTGGGTCACTTAGTGAAACATCAAATCTAGTAAGATCTAACCATCCAATTCACTTGATCTTGAATAGTACCCTTGATTTTCCTGTTAAGTGTCCCAATCTACATTTTAACATCTTTTTGACTCCATTTTCCCATCCATATCAAGGCACTAGTCCACCTAAGGCAAATCACACTTCTTGGGATTTGTATCAGTTTTTAGATCCCATAAGTGGGTGTCTCTAATTTTATCTTAGATCCATAGATCTACTCTTTACACACCCCTTGGTACCATTTACACCCTTAACTTCAACTTGTGGGTCTCGTTTGAACCATTTCCATATCCCAAGGCAGTGGGCCCACTTGTGTATTTCATGGTACTAGATCTTGTCATTTGATCTCATTATGTGGCCTAAATCATTCAATGGTTGAAACACTAGTCATTCATTAAACCCCATTCAACCATACTTAAACTTCTAGGTCCACCTAACCTTGCGTTGGTTTCCGTAACTCATCTTTCACATTTCCCTAGAAACCTTTGTCTTGGTCCAATCAGCTTTGATTGGTTACAGGGTCTCCGCCTTGGTCTTGTTTCATCTTGATCTAAAGCGAAGAGTGCCTTAGTTGACGTGACTACCAGCTTGCATTGGGAACTGTGGCATCTCTTGGGTCACCTCTTTAGTTGTCCATCTCCTCTACCATCCCGGATGGGATACCACTAGGGACAACTACAAGTTGTTTGATAACATTTTTGGCACCGTTGCCGGGGAAGGTAGAGGCCTACCCTGGTTTGACATATATTCCTTAAGCTCTACTCCCGTTCTCTTTGCTAACATTTTTGGTGCCGTTGCCGAGGAGGTAGAGGCTTACCTTAGGTGTCTGCGATTATCCATGCATAACTCATATCTTATCGCATCCGGATTAATCTAGATGGTTATCATCTTTATCCTTAATTCAAACATAACCATTTATTTGTCGCTCATCTCTCCCTGCTTATTAATGACATATCATCTTAGTAGACGAGTTTTAAAGTCTACCTGGTGACTCCACGTAAGCAACTCCACTAGTGATCGATCCTGTCATTATCTAGAATCCATGGGGTGCATCATTTTGTATTTAGGTTCTTGATTTTAAAAATACATATATATATATATATATATATAAATTAAAAAAAAAATTCGCCATCCATGGCTACTTCTGAGCAGGCTAGGACTTTTGGCCATTTGAAATTTTTTGACTTCTCAAAAATTATTGGGTATCCTCGTCATATTCCTCATAAAGCCCATGAAAGGTTGCCTAATTTCAATGGAAGTTATGATATCTCTGCTAAAAGGCACCTTCTCACCTGTAGGGAAATTTTTAATGAATTATCAATAATCGATGAGGATGTATGTATGAAACTATTGGCTTTGTCTTTCAAAGAAAGAGCTGAGGTCTGGTTTTTTAATTTGAAGACCAATAGCATTTACGGATATGACATGTTTGAACAAAAATTCTTAGAAGAATGGGGAAGTGAATTCGATGATATTTCAAATCAAATCCAAGATCCAAACCTTCCCCTTTCCGATCCTATTGTCGAATCAATTAATAATCAAACTTCAAGTGAATTGTCAACATCCGGAGATGACCTCTCGTGCCAAATTTATCTTGAGGATAAGTCTTCCACTTTTGAGTCAATCGAAAGTCAAATCCATTGTATAAATCACAAGTTTTCAAATTTCTTTTTAGGTAGATTTAGTCATGATCTTGAGGAAATCTCTGAGGATAAACTTTTGGTCAGTCAGTCTATTGAAGCCCCTCCCTCAGAGAAACTTATTAGTCACTCTATCTTTAGTGATCATTCAATTCCTTATCACCTTATTGAAGAAGAAGAAAGTGGAAACATTGACCAAGATCCTTTAGTAATGATTTCACATGATCATTGTACAAATAATTAGGATATTATAAATGAAAATGATCACTTATCCTCTTATGATTTTAATGATAAATTAATAAGAGGTCAATCTCAAGATGAGGATGAGTTGATAAATCACACTAGGTGTTCTAATCTTTGTTCCACTTCTTATAATGAATCTTTAAATTTTCCTTTTTTCATCCTTAATCAAGATAACTTAGAGTTAGATAGTTATGGTCAATCTTGTCCTTAGATTGTAAATATTAAACTTGATCAAAAGCTTGAAATCATTCCTAGAGTAAAGAGTGTTTTCTTTTGTCAAAATCCAAGGTCAAACTTGATCCATTCGGGAGAATTTTCATATTTGCAATCCACCCTCCCTTCCCAACTCTTTCAATCATCTTTGGGTTGGTGCTCTAGTCAATCTTTGGCCTTGGAAACTTTCAATAGGAAGTATATGCATGATTACATGTTTGGAGAAAAAACACTTCATTTCCCTTTTCAGTCACTTTGGAACCATAATGCTTGTTGTCAAGTTATCAATCACTCTTGGTGGCTAGAAAAGGTGTTTAAAGATCAATTCTATCTCTTCTCCATTTTTGAGCATCAAGTGGGTCTGATTTTGATTTTTCATCTTTTAAGCCTTAATTTGTCGCCACTTGGGTTTTATTTGATTATCAGTCCAAAGGAGAATCAAATTGAATATGTAAGAGAAGTAAATGAGAAAGTTATTTTTTGTGAAAAAGAGTTGAGTCACATGCCTTATATCTTTCCTCCATCAAACTTAAACAACAACTTGCATGAATTTTATGATCCTATCAATTCTTGGATGGAGGATGTTTTCATCAGTCAGTCTTTCCCTTGGCATGATTTCATTTTGCACCATTCAAACCCTTCTTCAATTTTTGAACAAGCCCGGAAGATTGTGTTATCAAATTCTCTAATATTTAATCCAATCATGACTTGTTTTACAAACAAAAATCAAAGAAGAATCATTAACTTGTTTGATGAATGGTTACACTGGATTTATGATTTTACCTAGCATTTGTAGTGACTAGTTAGAGTAGGGTAGGTAGGATTGAATAAGCTCACTTGAGAAGTAGATTTTATGTGCGTTTTCTTTTTCTGTCTGCTGAGTTGTTGATTGAGTTCAATCTTGCTCCTTCCTAAGCTTGTCTCACCTCCTACATGCATTGAAGAGTGGTTAGTTCTTTTGAGTTTCTGTGTGGATTCCTGTGCAAGTTGAGTTGAGTGTGCTTGCTTGAAAATGTTCTTCTCCTCCTGCACAGTAAAATGAATAAAATTTATATGCCATGTTAGATTAGTATTTCTTTTATGGATTCTCAGTTATGCTTTAGAGTAGATTTCATTTTCAGCATTATTTTATATATCTCCCATACATGCTCCATGAGGTATTCTAGTGTTTGTGAGCGCAAATACAGATGCAAAATAGAAGCTGAAAGCAAGGATGATGCAGTGCTGGATTGAAGATTGATGTAGAGCAGTTCAAGACCAGAGATTCTGCGGTTCTCAAGCCCTCTCTCCCTTAGAGCACTTGTCCCAGCTGGAGCAAGATGTTATCACACCATAGTAGCAAGGAAACTATTCTTGCTTAGCAGATATTTGCACATTCCGGAGCTTAGATTATTCAGATCTTGGCTATGATGACTTTATATTTTGAGATCACTCATGATCAGAGCAGTGTATTATTCAGACTTATGTTAGACCTTGTGTCAAGGCCGATCCTTGAGAGTTCAGATTTGATGACTGATGTGACCCTTTATTCCATTCAGTTTCAGTTCAGTTCCTAGAGAAATATTGCAGCAATGTTTCAGATCGTTTATGATGATTATTCTTATGATGATATTGTATGACCTATGGATTTCTGATCATTGACTATGGATTATTATCTTGTTGTTTTAGTCATGTTCACAGCATTAGCTTGGTATATGATTCATGATGTGGCAAACTTTGTAAACTTAAAATGGACTATAAAATGGAATTTACTTGCACATTTAGGTTGTTTGACAAAACTCACTAGTTTACTACCTTGCATATGTTAGGAACCCATGTCAACCCTTCTCTTTACTATGTTAGTATATTGTTGTTGGACGCATATGCTTTGTAAGTCGTCCCGTAGTATTTGTTGATCCGTAGTTTATATTAGCCCATAGTATTGACCCATAGTATTGGACGCATATGCTTTGTAAGTCGTCCCATAGTATTATATGTCCCATGGTTTTGACTCATAGTATTGGGCATAGACTTAGTATATAAGTGTGTGTTGAGGTCATTGAAGGCACCGTGAAGTTAATTGTATTGAGCTTGCTCAAAGGAGGTTGCCCCCTCGAAGTGGCCCGTGATCAATATAAAAGCGATTCTGTTCTATTATTTCTGATATCTCGTGTATTTGCATTAATTAATTATTGCAATTACATCTCATCTGGTATCAGAGCACTTTCCTTGGCACAAGTGGGAAATTTTTTTTCTTTTTTTTGGGTGGCGACTTTCAGATCAATTTCTGAAACTTTCTACACAAAATCAGAAGAAACCGATTGCATATCTGAATTCCTCTTTCAAAAATACGCAGTTTCAAAAAAAAAATCATCTCAATTGGAGTTCTAAAAGTGGAGATATCGCAGATTTAAAATCAGCAATTTTTCAGAATTTCGGTGACGGCCGCGGAAATTGCGGCGAGAAAATCTTTTGACTGAGTGCCCAGATTTCTATTCCGCTTTCATGGGTAGAAGCAGAGTGGTTGTTCCAGTTCCAGAAACATGCTATAATAGCGATTCTGAGCAATATAGATCCGGTTTTTGAACATTGGGTGGAATTTCTGCCCAAATTTTTTCTGTTGCAGGTTCGGATCTGGGAATAATCCCTATCCGCTTAACTGTGGGAAGTACTTGGGCATAAGCCCTAAAACTCATTGTGAGGAGTACCACAGGAACCCCGAAGTAGCTGGCCATTGAGAGGACCTGCCAAGCGAAAAGGGCAACGACCCCTACCTGATTGACTAGTTCCCACCCGTGAGGTAAACCAAGAGCTGTCGTTTGTGGCCAAGCGGTTATCAGTTTTACCTGAGCCGTGGAGTGAGGGGTACTGCCCCAATACGCAAGCCGTCAGACAACATTGGTGGCCGAGTGAAACACCTAAACTGTTAGGAAGCCGTTCATACTTGGGGTCCATATCTATTTAACTGTTGCCGATCACTTCTGCTCCAGCTCCAGCCGTTCAGATCTATTCTGAAAGTTGTTCCAGATCCAGTCACCGTTTCAGATCCAGCCGTTTTCGATCCCTTCTGCGTCGTTGTAAATCCATCTGTTGCGGATCCCTTCCACGCCGCTGTTGCCGATCCATTTCTGGAAGGAAAAAAAAAAAAAAAAAAACCTGGTTATGGTTGTAACCCGTGCAGGAGCACACATCATGGAGGAAGCACTTGTAGCCATCCAAACCAAAATCCAAGATCTGGATGAAAAATTTCTCAGCCTCCATCTTCAGCATTCAGCCATGAACAATACCAGACAGCCAGAATCTTTTGCAGCCACTGGGTTCTCTTCTTCCAGCAGTTTTCGTAGGCCAAAGCTTGATTTTCCTCGCTTCAATGGTACAGATCTGACTGGATGGATATACCGAGCAGAACAATATTTCAGTCTGCATAATACTTTTGATGTTCAGAAAGTTCCACTTGCATCCTTTCATTTGGAACAGGAAGCCCTTCAATGGTACCGTTGGTACATCAAAGCTCACCCAGAGCCACACTGGACAGATTTTTGCCAACTCCTTTTGCCACGATTTGGTCCTAGTTCTTTTGACGACTTCACAGGAGCACTCACTAAACTTCACCAAACTGGCACAGTGAGAGAGTATCAGACAGAATTTGAGAAACTAGCCAATCACACAGAAGGATTGTCTGATGAATTCTACAGGAGTTGTTTTATCAGTGGTCTCAAGGATGAAATCCGCTCAGAGGTCAAAATGTTTTGTCCCAACACAATGATGGAAGTCCTAAGGTTGGCTAAGCTGGCCGAAGACAAGATCACAGCTCAACAACGCTCCAAACCCACCTTTGTTCCCTTCAGAAATATGGGTTCCCAACGACCTTCCATCACGCCTGCTCCTCAACCAACTCCTATTAAGCATTTGTCTGAAATAGAAATGCAGGCACGCCGAGAAAAAGGGCTTTGTTATAATTGTGATGAGAAATTCACTCGGGGACATAGATGTGTTCAACAAAAGCTCTATCTCTTGGATGTAGATTCTCTGCCTGCCTTAGAACTTGGTGAAGAAGCTACAAATACAGTAGATGATCAGGTCGACATTCAACACCTACCTGTTGACACCCCATCTCAGGACGACCCACCCAAGATCTCCCTCCATGCTGTAACCGGAGTCGCCACCCCCACAAACAATGCGAGTCAGGGGATACTTCAAGAAGCTCCCTCTTACCATCCTCATTGATTCTGGTAGCACTCATAACTTCATTGACCCTCGGATTGCCAAACAGGCTGATTGTTTTGTCCATCCTTGCTCCAACTTTGAAGTCATGGTTGCCAATGGGGGTACCGTACCTTGCAAGGGGAAGTGTCACAATGTGCGTATCTCTATGGAAGATTATAACCAACTCTCTGACATGTTTGCCTTGTCCTTAGGCGGATGTGATGTGGTTTTGGGCGTTCAATGGTTACGCACACTTGGCCCCATCTTATGGGATTTTGCGGAACTTTGGATGCAGTTCAAAGTCAATGGGGCACAACACAAATTTATGGGCTTACAACCAGGGTCTCTCTGCATCATCAGTTCACATCGCCTGGAAAAAATCCTTAAGAAGAATTCACATGGTGTCATCGCTCAGCTCAATTCCATTCAGATGCACCCATCAACAGTCTCCACTACTTCCTTGGATAGATATGCAGGTATCTTTGCTGAACCAATGCGCTTGCTGCCTTCAAGAGACCTTTCCGGTAAGAATGTAGCCACATCTACCTCTCAGCAGGAACTGATGGCTATTTTGCATGCAGTACAGAAGTGGCAGCCATACCTATTAGGGAATTATTTCTGCATCAAGACTGATCTCCCGAGTCTGGAAATTTTTTTGGAACAATGGGTCTCCTCCCCAACACACCTGCAATGGGTTTTCCAACTCATGGGTTGTCCCTATGTGATCACTTACAAGAAGGGTAAGGATAATATGGTGGAAGATGCTCCTTCTCGCACAATTGATGACCCAGTTTCTCTTACAGCTCTTTCTCTGCTTGTTCCAAATTGGTTGCAATATGTTCAACAGGGCTATCTCTTCTATGAACTCCATGCTTCTTCCTCAACAAGGCACTCTGGGTTCTGCAAAATGTATGACCGGGAACAATGTAACTTCTTCTGGTCGGGACTAAAAATGACAATTCAACAGATGGTGGCTGACGATGATACTTTCCAAGTCAACAAGGGGGAACCGACACTCCTTTCGGGATTGCTCAAACCCGTGCCCATCCCTACACAGCTTTGGCCAACTATTTCTATGGATTTCCTAGCAGTGCTCTGGTGGTACCATAGCACATCTCAAAGGACACCATATGAAGCAGTCTATAGAAAAACACCGCCTGTTCTTCTTCCATACACCCTTAGCAGCTCTCCAATTCAGGAAATTGACTCGGTTCTTCGAAACCGCGATCAGATTCTTCTCATTCTGCAGGACAATCTTCACATGGCCAGAATTCGCCTGAAACAACAAGCCGATCAGCACCGTTCTGAGCGCATTTTCCATGCAGCTGACAGGGTTCTTCTTTGTCTACAACCTTCCAAGCAATCCTCCTTGACACTCCAAAGGCGTCAGTGGCCTGAAATGCAAACTGAGGATGCTACCGAGGAACCACTCCTTCAGATTCTGCAGCAATTTCTCCAACCAAAGCTTTGAGGACAAAGCTTTTTCTAAGGGAGAGGGGATGTTAGGAACCCATGTCAACCCTTCTCTTTACTATGTTAGTATATTGTTGTTGGACGCATATGCTTTGTAAGTCGTCCCGTAGTATTTGTTGATCCGTAGTTTATATTAGCCCATAGTATTGACCCATAGTATTGGACGCATATGCTTTGTAAGTCGTCCCATAGTATTATATGTCCCATGGTTTTGACTCATAGTATTGGGCATAGACTTAGTATATAAGTGTGTGTTGAGGTCATTGAAGGCACCGTGAAGTTAATTGTATTGAGCTTGCTCAAAGGAGGTTGCCCCCTCGAAGTGGCCCGTGATCAATATAAAAGCGATTCTGTTCTATTATTTCTGATATCTCGTGTATTTGCATTAATTAATTATTGCAGGTACATCTCAGCATAGATATGGTCTTTCTTTACACCATTTGCCGGCTAGCTTAAGCTCCACTTTCACTTGACTCCATCCATCCATGACCTTCCTTATTTGGCTTTTATCCTTGACTTGTCTTACTTAACTTTATGATATTAAGGACTTCCCATTTTTTCTACCTCTGTGTTTGGATCGCATCCCTATTTGTTTTGTGTCTCGGCTCTAAGTTGGTGACAAAACTTTCCCTTGGTAAGTTGGATTGTAGGCCTAAATCATTCTAGTCGGTTGTCCCAATGTTTGGCACTGGCACGAACTCCCCCTAGTCACTTGAGATGTTGTTGGCTAAAACTGAAAGCTCATGCACTACTTATGGAAACTTATGTAAATTCACCCAAGAAAATGTAAACTCTAGAATATGTTTATCAACACAGGTGAGTAAATGGAAAGAGCATTGAAGTGCTAAAAAATACTCCTCGAAGAGTATAAGAAAGGTCCAAAAAGCAATGGTTCTTAAAATCTATATCTAAACGATTGCTGACCTTATATATATATATAAACATGCCCTGGATGCAAGATGCGATTAGTTGTGCTTTTTAGCACACCTGAGATATGAAGGGTTATGTAGGCCAAAAGGCCATTAAATGAAATCAATGGATCCTAATGAAATTGGATCATCTTATATGAAAGTAGACATGACACCTAAGTTGAATAAACACTCTCTAAACAACTTATCCATTTGTGAGGCACAAACATCCCCCGTGTTATTTGTCCGACACACAGTTTGTAGCTTCCCTTATCCAAGTCCAAAGTATCTTTTAGTTGAGTTTAGACAAGTTACTCCTTTGCCCAGCCTTGTTCCTAGCCTTCATCCTTAGCTAGCAATTAGACCATGTCCAATGGGTGAGTTTTCCGTTTAAGCTATTGTGCAAGTAATTATTTATAACAATGGAATATGCAAACATGATTAATTCCACTAAATGATGTTATACTTTAAGTTAAGCTATGAGTATCATTAGAGGAACATGTCTTAGTCCATTGATATGATTTATCCTTGGTTGTATATGGACCTAGTCAAACCCAACTTGACTATTGTCATTTCTTGGGATCCGTGATAGTGTAGGCCATGCATGCTTATTGATGATGATAGATGGTGCCACATACTCTTGAGGATGATAATATATGATGGATATATGATTCAGATGGTGATTGATGCAGTTCAGCAGGTTTTATTATTATTTTAGATCATTAGATTATGCATTGTCCATATATGGTGGACCCTACAGTTAGCCCATCAGGGCAACCCATGGTGTATGAGTACACATTCTTAGTAGATTTGGGTCTTCTGGATCCAATGAGACACTTATCATTCAATTTTGGGCACTTTTGACAGTGATAGATGCAGTTTTCCACTTGTTAATCATATTTGGGGCTAATTTCCTAGCCTAATCAGCAGGGGCCATGAGAGGCCAGTTCACCTAGGGAGCTATATGAGGAGGGGGTGGTCCAACCACTTGAATTACCATTTACCCCCCCTTCTGGAGAGCCTGGTGGGCTCCGTTTGACAGTGCAGGTGCCCTAGGAGGCATTTTCAGTAGCTTCATAGTTACCGAGGCAGGATAAAAAAATGGAATAAAAGGGTCACTGAGGAATTCGATTTGGGCAATTGAGGCAAGGTTTTGGCACTTTTTCTTCACAGAGGTCTTCCAGGGTGAACCCCCTATCTTTCAGCCAGTTTTCATCAGTCAGTGGGGTCCACAGAGGCCACATGAGGTCTTTTACTACTTGTCTCTCCCAGATTTTGAGGACAGATTTGATCATTTATATTGTTTTGGACATATTATATTATTTTATTGTGCCATGGGGATGAGCTAGTAAGGATTGATGCCTCCTAGCCCCACCATGTGCTTCATATGTCATGTCCTAGTCATATGAGGAGGGCCCATGTACTTTTGCCCCCTCTAGAGGATGATGTCACCCTCACTTTGTGCTTTCTAGCTTTGATGTCATCACCTTTTTTAATGATCCATGTGATATATTGTTATGGTTCATCTTAGCCATTGATTATGTATTGAGATCTTTCAATCTCAACCACTCATCTTCATGTTGTATTGTAAAGTGGTTTTGAGGTATAGGTTTTTGGTCTTTATTATCCTATATAAGGAGGAGACCCCCTATTGTAAAAATCATCTAGAGAATTTGGCTCTTGGCTCTTGGAATAAAATTCCTATCTTTTGGAGTACATGCTTGGATCTTGGAGTGGATGTTGGTTGCTTTGATTGTAAATGCTTTTGTCCATTGCACTGGAGGATCTCTTGTAGCTATCTTGCATATTTTGCCATATTTCTTTTACAGGTTGAGAAGGCATTTCTGGACAAGTGCGAATTGGTAGGGGGGCCTACCCTTCAAGCTTGGAGGAGGACGTTTTGGTTAAACAGGGAGTGGTTTTGTATTTGTACCAACTATTCTTTGCTTATCTCTTTCTTGCTTGTATCTACCTTCAACATGTTAAACTGATTAATGCTTTGCTCCTTGGTTTTGACAGATTAGAGGGACACACATGTGGCTTGGAGAAAATTGATTTGGCAAGAGGGCTTCAAAATTCTTCATTAGATCTTTGGAAAAAGTAATCCTCATCTCAAGTAGCATTCATCTCTTCATCCAGGTATGCTCCAAAGGTATGGTCTTCTTCTTCCTTGGCTTATCCATGAATTCTAGATCATAAAACCCTAATTGATTAAAACCCTCATTTTCACTTTTTCTTAGATCTACTTGGATCTAGCCTTGCTTTTTGAAAGATATTGAAAACCCACCTCTATAGCATCCACGACAATTTGGATCTATAGTTTGGTGGTGATTGGGTTCCATTTGACACACTTTCCAAGGCAAAGAAGCTCTCTTGGAGCAAATTGCATCCCTTGGGAGAAGCTAGTTTGGTTGGATTCAACACATGGGTAGGTGAGATCCCACTTGATTCATGCTCTCCTCACTTGATAACCTACCCCTAGTGTCTCACTTCATTGATTTTCACCTTGTGGGCCCCATTCCTCATTTTGAGGGTTGTGCCCCACTTGGGTCAATTTGGTGATGCAATTTCAATCTCAGATCTATGGAGATCTAACCATTGGATCAATTTGATTTTCTAGATCCACATTGATAACTACCTGAACTACTTGGATCTAAAGTTTGGTGGCCATTGGGCTTGATTTGACACACTTTTCCATGCATTTAGCCCTCCTTGGACAAAGTCGCACTCCTTGGGGGTTTGAGTTTGTCCACTTCTAGGACATGGGTGGTTGAGATCCCATTGGATTTGAAACAAGCATACCTTGAAACCTACATCTAGTGTCTCACTTTGTGAAGTTTTGCCTTGGGGGTAGCATTCCTTGTCTTGAGGGATTATTGTCCACTTGGGTCACTTAGTGAAACATCAGATCTAGTAAGATCTAACGATCCAATTCACTTGATCTTGAACAGTACCCTTGAATTGCCCCTTAAGTGTCCCGATCTACATTTCTACATCTTTTTGACTCCATTTTCCCATCCATATCAAGGCACTAGTCCACCTAAGGCAAATCGCACTTCTTGGGATTTGTGTCAGTTTTTAGATCCCATATGTGGGTGTCTCTAATTTTATCTTAGATCCATAGATCTACTCTTTACACACCCCTTGGTACCATTTACACCCTTAACTTCAACTTGTGGGTCCCATTTGAACCATTTCCATATCCCAAGGCAGCGGGCCCCACTTGTGTATTTCATGATACTAGATCTTGTCATTTGATCTCATTATGTGGCCTAAAGCATTCAATGGTTGAAACACTAGTCATTAAACCCCATTCAACCATACTTAAACTTCTAGGTCCACCTAACCTTGCATTGGTTTCCGTAACTCATCTTTCACATTTCCCTAGAAACCTTTGTCTTGGTCCAATCACCTTTGATTGGTTACAGTGTCTTCCCCTTGGTCTTTTTTCATCTTGATATAAAGCGAAGAGTGCCTCGGTTGACGTGACTCCCAGCTTGCATTAGGAACCGTGGCATCTCTTGGGTCACCTCTTTAGTTGTCCATTTCCCCTACCATCCCGGATGGGATACCACTAGGGACAACTACAAGTTTTGTGATAACAAGAACGTCACATGAAACAAAACGTCACTCAATTAGAGGAAAAGAATGAAGCTGTAGCTTTTTCATCTTCAGTTTTGGGAAATTATTTCTTAGAAATCAAACGCAGAAATTATCAATCAGAAGATGCTAGCCATGATTCAGACAAACAGTCTTATCTCCTTCATTTTTCATGGACCGATGATATCAATTGTAACATTGTAGGATTAGTTACTAACATAGGTTGTAATGACACTAACTTAGTTAAGGAAGAAATTTTTTTTTGGAGTCTTTACTTTGATGGACCCAAAACTCAAGAAGGATCCAGAGCCGGTTGTGTTTTAATTGACCCTGAAAGAAATAAACATTTTTTATCTTGTAGATTAGAATTCAAATGTACAAATAATACTGCTGAGTATGAAGCTATGATCCATGGATTAAAGAAAGCCATTGGTTTGAATGTCAAATATTTGAAAGTCTTTGGTGATTCAGAAATAGTTGTCAGGAAAATAAGGAATACAATTCATTGACTTTCATTGCACTTAAAAAGATATCAAGCTGAGGTTTGGGATCTGATTTCATGTTTTGATGATTTCAATATTAATTCTATTCCTAGGTTGAAGAATGTTGTGGCTGATTTGTTAGCAACTTCTGCTTCCAGATTAGTGCCTACTAATAACAAATGCTCTATTGAATTAATTTTCAGGCCCTCTGTTCCAGATAACATCACAAATATCAGGGTATTTGACGATGATGATCAGATCATTAGTTTCTTAACCAATGAAGATGTCTTCCAGGAAGCCATAATAGATGAAGGACAGCATGATTCAGATTTACAAAATAAATATGTTGTTAAAGAAAACTTCAATCCCAAAGGAGTGAGAACCCTCGAAGCATTATTTGATTTACAAAGCAAATTTAGAAGACCTGTAAATGCTAAGACTCACAACTCATCCACGTAGCATGAGTTAATAAATCTGGGCACAGAAGCTGAACCAAAATATATTAATCTTGGTAAGTGTTGTACGCCAGGTGAAAGAAGTAAGTTCATCAAAATTTTCCAGTAGTACAAAGATATGTTTGCTTGGACCTATGACGATCTGAAAACATATGATACCCGCATTATTCAACACATAATACCAATGAAGGAAGGTGTCAAACCTTTTCAAAAACAATTAAGAAGGATGCATCCGACACTCGAACCTCTAATTCAGAAAGAGTTAAAAAAATTGTTGGATGCCAAGATTATTTTTAAAGTCCGACATTCTGAATGGGTGGCTAATTTAGTCCCCGTACGGAAGAAATTAGGAGAAATCAGGCTGTGTGTAGATTTCCAGAACTTAAATAAATCCTCCGATAAAGACAACTATCCTGTGCCCCCAATGGAGCAAATCTTACAGATGGTGTCAGGATCAGAATTGTTCTCTCTACTAGATGGTTTTTCTGGATACAATCAGGTGCTGGTAGCAGAGGGAGACCGACTCAAAACCACTTTTCGTACAAAGTGGGAAACCTTAGCATATCAAAGAATTCCTTTTGGCTTGATAACTGCAGGAGATACTTTTCAGTGAGCCATGGACATTGCTTTCCGAGGGTTGGGCGGTCAATGTGTAGTAGTTTACTTAGATGATGTGACAATTTTTTCAAAGAAAAGGGAAGACCATGTTTTCCACCTGAAGCAAATCTTTGATCACTGTAGGAGGTATGGTATCTCTTTGTTGGGTGTGTGAGCTATCTCAAATAAAACACGTAATATTAATTATCAACCAGGATCATTAAACTTAGAGTTGAAAGCAAAATATATGCCAAGGTAGAAAGAGTATCTAAATTTTCAGGCTTGTCAGACCTTAGAAATGTTTTAATAAAGGAAAGATGGAAAGATCTTTCAAAATGAAAAACGGAGTCAAATACTCAAGAGTACAATTAAGATACTAATTGAACCAATAGATCAGAATAGTACTAGATCGTACTACTCTACTCTATCATTAGACAACAAAAAAGATAAGTACTAAAAAACACAACTATTTCTAAATAAACAAAAGACTACTGAAATGAACTTTCAGACAACAACTATGAACAGAATCAGAACTACAGATATGAGATGATTAATAGGGAGAACTTGTAAATGTAAAATCATTTCAAATTACACCATCTAATTCCATTCGTCTTGATTACATACATCAAATGTAATAGGAACTGGAGTAAATGTATCGTAATGACTTTCAAATGTTACGAGGAAATTGAATGGAAGTAAGTCTAGCTTAACTTCTACAAACAAGTGCAAACTAAAGATTATCCAATTACAATTGACTTTAAACATCATGAACTACTGTCCATTTATGAACAACATGAAACTGATCTAAGTTAGAAGGAAGTAGAAAACTTTAATAAATATATTTAACTGAACTATATGACTTGGAAGCAATTAGAAAACTTGATAAAGATATTTGATATTAATCCAAATTTGATAACATGAACATCTTCATTAAACGGAAACTAATCCTAGGACTAACAAGCTTGGATAACTTAGAAAATAGAGTTATTTAACTGTTACAGAAAAATAAACTTAACTAAACACAAGATTAATGAATTCTGAACAAGAACTGATTAATCAGATTGAAGAACTGAAGTTGAAAGAAAGGATAAGAAGAAGATAAGGAGGAAGTAAAGAAGAAGGACGTGAATAAGAGAAAACAACAAAAAACAAGACTAAATTACATCTAACCTATTGAGGAGAAGCAAGAGGAATGATGATGAAAAGGCAGAAGAAATCGTATTCGGAAGAAGACCTAAAACAATGCAGAAAAGAAATAGGTCCGAATGACGATCCAAACGTCGGTCTAGATGGCAGTTCGAATGACAGTCTGAATGGAAGAAACAAGTTAAAGTAAGGGAAAGGTAGAATTTTGGATGATTTAGTGACCAACTGGCTTTATGCAAATGATCCTACAGTGCAAAGGAAGCAAGGAAGAGATTATTTAGAGGCTAAGTTAACAAGGAGCTATCTACTCTAAGCATTATCTAGGTAGAGGAATTATGGGAGATAGGAAGAAGGTTGTGATGGAAGAAGAGAGAGAGCTAACCTACAGCAAACAGGAAGAAAACTAATAGACGAGAAGAGAAAGAACTAACTAAGGAAGAATTTGGAAGCAATTTTGAACTATGGATGATGGAAGAAGAATTGAAAATAAACTGCAAATGATTAAACTATTGGTCGACCATTTCCTACTTCAGAAGAAGAGGGATTGTACTAGCAGTAGAATATTAATCACAAAGGAATGGAGATGACATACACAGAAAAAAAAATTAGATTACGCACAGAAAATAAACTAGTTACTTACAAGAAAAGAAATGAAAAAAAAGATAAATAAAACCTCCAGTTGATGAGGGGCCCTTCCTAGCAATCAGAGGGTGAACTAGATCAACTTAAACGACTGTCAACAGAGCATTAAAACGTTGATACTTCCATTAAATTGAGAGAAATTACAGAACCGTTGTCTTTACACTGTCTACGACTGCAAACTATTGGACTAAGATTGAAAAACTAACATGAACTCAGACGCTAACTAGTCTCATCCATAGAGGTGACTATTTATAAGTTACCATGGGTGAGAGGGTTGACAGAGTCAACCTCTCTAAAATTAGAGGCATTCAAATGATTGTAACAACTGATTAAATGATACATAACAGTGCAGGGGGCATCTACCCAGCTCCTTGGCGTCAATCCTTTCCAATTCGAACAACTGAGCATTTGTTTCCTCAAAACGTGAGCAGAAGCATATGCTGGAGCGTCGACGTGGGAACAGGAATTATGTGGGAAGACTAAGCGTGGACATGGGAGTTATGTCGGCCAACTAAGTGTGAATAGGCTGACTCCTTTCAGAATGATGGCGTGCAAGGATGTGAACAGGTGTGCGTAACTCTAGGTTGAATGCGCAGACGAATCGGAGCTTGAAGTGTTAACATGGACGTGAGATGTGCTGTCAGGATTAGCGAGCCTATGGTCGGATCCTCTAGAACCGTAGCTTATTAAACATCAACACCATGTGGCTATCAGAACCCATGTGTCCTCCTCTTCATTCAATAGTCTAAGGTGTATCAACCATGGATCTCATAGGCTGAATGGGAGGCTGAACGACCGACTGAAACGCATTTAGGCTGAGCACGTAGCATGTAACCTATCAATTAAAATATAAACATTAATTATTCCCCAAAAAATATCATTTTAATCATAATAGACCATAATATACGAAATATAAACAATATTTGTATGATAAGTGAGAATGTACATACGTGGACTGTTTGAAGGGTTAAATGGCAAAGAAACAACTTACTTATAGCATAAAACAATGGAAATAACGCCATTCGAGTAGATTGGATGATAAAAAATGGTGGCAAAAATGGACACCATCATTCCCCCAAACCGGAGTCATGTCAGGTCCCACTGAGCAAAACAAAAGAAGTCAGGAAAAAGGCTGAGCTACGGTAGCAGCGGCCTTCGACCTAGATGATGAAGATGTATACTTGTCCTGGAGTTGCTTGAATTGATTCTTTAGGGAATTATACTTCATCCCAAGGACAGTATGGGATGTTGTTGTGACACTAACCATGCATTTGGTGTCTTTCAAATGTGTACGCAACATCTTATTTTCTTCAAGGAGCTCAAAGATTGTCTCCACATAACTTTGATTTTGTTCTGTTAATTGTGTTATTTCTTGAGTTAAGTTAACCCATTTCTGCTGACTCGAAATAGGTTGTTCTATATGATGTTCTAGGTCCATTTGAGGACTTGTATCTTTTGGATATGTCTCATCATTAATATTCTGTTCTTCAGGGATTTTGTCTTTGTTATATGCAGGAGAGATTCTAGCAGCAGGGGTCTCACTCATCTGAGCAGATGCATTAGCTAGTGTGAGGAGGGGTGGCTCAAGGGTATGATCGTCGAACTGAGTGTTTGAATATGAAGGATGAACAACAGTCTGAATGTCAGACTGGTCATAATTCGTCTTTCTAGGTTCAGTAGGTATTGATGAGAAAGGTAGGGATTCAGAGGAAATCTCAAGAGAATATAGTGAATGGACAGAGTGCAAATCATCTACAGAGCTCTCATCAACCCGTATACGTTTAGCATTTGGTTCACCTTGGATATGATGATGTTCTTGAGAATGTGACATTTTAATAGTAGATAAATGAGGGTTTAATGTCTCAAAAAAAAAATGATCCCAAGTTTGATTTCTCTCCTCTAATTGATGAATGATCAAAAGCTTAATAATATAATGGTTGTACAAGCTACCAAAAGGGTTAAAGGTATTCTTTCTAACTTGACTCAACATCTTTTCCAAACTCTTTAGAAAGTAAAATGTGAAATTTAAAGTTTTGTTATTGACGAAATGAGCTAACAGTATGAAATTGCAAGCTTTAAAAATAATGAACTTACCTTCGCAGGTGACTAAATGGATGATGATGGTCAAAGGATCTAAATATTCTGGCCTGATCCACTCTCTATGAGAACCTTTGATACCAGTAATGTATTGAAAATCGGGCTTGAAAGCGAACTGTTGAGCTTCTCATGGAAGGCAGAGGTGTTTATGCCATCGGGCACCTTCTCTAGGGAGCTTCATAGCTAATGCTATTAATTCTTCTATCATGGAGAAAACAAGATGACCAACCTTGGCTGTCTTGCCATCAAAAATTTTGGCAAATAGTAACGAAATTTCATGGTCGTAGCCATCAAGGTGGTGGAGAAACGGGCTCCAGCCTACTTGAAAGAATAACTCGTAGCATCTTTTAAACTTAGGGATACGAAGGAGATCTTCGTAGCTACCAGGCTCACAACGTTTAGGCATTGTTAATGGAGGACGGGGATGCAATGGATAAGTGCAAGGGATACAAGGAATTGTAGAGGACGCGGCTCACAGAGAAAGAAACGAAGGGAGAACAGAGTGAAGCAAAAGTTCACGCAGCCATCAGTCAAATTAAGATCCGTTTGGATGGTTGAATGGTCGTAGGTGTAGCACGGTTGAAAGATCACACTTGTTCTTTGAAGATCTTGAGTTAAGTGCCAGTATTGAAGTGCATGAACTTGGTGGAAGCGTGTTTGTTATAGCATATTCAACCATGTCCAAAGCCAAGCTTTGGACAGGTTGAACGAAATTTACGTAACAAGATAGATTACACGTGGGAGATCACAAAGATCTGATCCATATGCTGGCAATTTGTGTGATATCTAGGATTATGGTGGTAACGTAATGATTAAGAGAATTGCAATGTTAGGAACCCATGTCAACCCCTCTATTTACTTTGTTAGTATATTGTTGTTGGATGCATATGCTTTGTAAGTCGTCCCATAGTATTTGTTGATCCATAGTTTTCATTATTGTTGTTGGATGCATATGCTTTGTAAGTCGTCCTGTAGTAATTGTTGATCCATAGTTTGTATTGGCCCATGGTTTGTATTGACACATGGTATTGACCCATGGTATAGTTTGTATTGGCTCATGGTTTGCATTGACACATGGTATTAACCTATGGTATAGTTTGTATTGGCCCATGGTTTGTATTGACACATGGTATTGACCCATAGTATAGTTTGTATTGGCCCATGGTTTGTATTGACACATGGTATTAACCCATGGTATAGTTTGTATTGGCCCATGGTTTGTATTGACACATGGTATAGTTTGTATTGGCCCATGGTTTGTATTGACACATGGTATTGGCACCTAGACTTAGTATATAAATTGGTGTTGAGACCAATGAAGGTACTGTGAAGTTATTTGTATTGAGCTTGCTCAAAGGAGGTTTCCCCCTCGAAGTGGCCTGCGATCAATATAAAAGTGATTCTAAGTTCTGTTATTTCTGCTATCTCGTGTGTTTTCATTAATAACTTATTGCAGGTTCTTCACATATGGTATAAGAGCACTTTCTTGGGCTCGTTGGGTGAAATTTCTGTGAAATTTGTTTTTAACACCTGTTGCAGGCTCGGATTTGGGAATAATCCATATCCGCTTAACTGTGGGAAGTATTTGGGCATAAGCCCTAAAACTCATTGTGAGGAGTACCAGAGGAACCCCGAAGTAGCTAGCCCATTGAGAGGACCTACTAGTGAAAAGGGCAATGACCCCTACCTGATTGACTAGTTTCCACCCGTGAGGTAAACCAAGAGCTGTCGTTTGTGGCAAGGCGCTTATCAGTTTTACCTGAGCCGTGGAGTGAGGAGTACTACCCCAATACGCAAGTCGTCAGATAGCATTGGTGGCCGAGTGAATCCCTTGAACTGTTAGGAAGCCGAGCATACCTAGGGTCCATATCTATTTTCAACATATAAATCGCATATTTTCTTTGTTCAGAATTGCTGCCGATCACTTCCGCGCCATTGCAAATCTATCTGTTTCAGATCTCATCTTCATTGTTGCAAATCCATTTTTTCACCATATCTCCTTTGTTTTCACTCTGTTTCCATTGAAACTTCACTGACACCCCTGTAATCCCATTCTGCATATTTCATTCCTGACGACCCTATCCCCAATTCCACTTCCCAAGGCCAAAAATTCCACATTTGTCTATTTTTAGGGTTTGCCATAAATTCTTCGATTTTCACCTGATTGTCTTCAAATTTTACCACAGAGTTCCTTTCTAATTTCTGCTTCTTTGTCCCTCTCTGCCAAATTTTCTCATTCTTTCACCCCGCTTCTGAAATCCTCATTTTCCGCTTCCCTGTCCATTCAACAATGTCCAAAACCTAGTGCAACCTAAATTACCCATAAGATTTTTTCCCAAATCCAAATTTTCCTTTAGTGAAACAGTTCCTGTTTTTGTTTTTCTACCCTCTAAAAAAAAAAAAACTCCTGGTTATGGTTGTCACCTGCACAAAAGCAAAAACCATGAAGGAAGCACTTGCAGCTATCCAAACCAAACTCCAGGATCTGGATGAAAAATTTCTCGACCTTCATCTTGAGCATTCAACCATGAACAAACGACAGTCCAAGTCTTCATCAGACAATGGGTTCTCTTCTTCTAGCAATTTTTGTGGTCTGAAGCTTGATTTTCCTCGCTTCAATGGTACTGATCCGACTGGATGGATCTATTGTGCAGACCAGTATTTTAGTTTGCATAATACTTTTGATGTCCAAAACGTTCCACTTGCATCCTTTCATTTGGAACAGGAAGCCCTTCAAAGGTACCGTGGGTACATCAAGGTTCATGATGAGCCAAACTAGATAGATTTTTGCTAACTCCTTTTGCAACGATTTGGTCCCAGTGCTTTTGATGACTTCACTGGAGCACTCACTAAACTTCATCAAATTGGCACTGTGAGAGAGTATCAGATAGAATTTGAGAAACTATCCAATCACATAAAAGGATTGTCTGATGCATTCTACAGGAGTTCTTTTATTAGTGGTCTTAAGGATGAAATCCGCTCAGAGGTCAAAATGTTCTGTCCCAACACAATGATGGAAGCCCTGGGATTGGCTAAGTTGGTAGAAGACAAGCTTGCATCCCAACAGTGCTCCAAACCCACTTTTGTTCCCTTCCAAAATATGGGTTCTCAATGAACTCCCATCCCTCCAGCTCCTCGAACAACTCCTATCAAGCATTTGTTCGAAACAGAGATGTAGGCACGTAGAGAAAAAAGGGCTTTGTTATAATTGTGATGAGAAATTCACTCGGGGACATAGATGTGTTCAACAAAAACTCTATCTCTTGGATGTGGATTCTCCGCCTAGCTCTGAAGCTGGTGAAGAAGCTCCAGATCCACTGGATGATCAGGTCGACTTTTAGGCACCTCCTATTGACCCTCCATCTCAAGACGCCCACCCTGAGATATCTCTCCATGCTTTAGCTGGAATCACCACCCCCCAAACAATGCAGGTCAGGGGTTACTTCAAGAAGCTTCCTCTTACAATGCTCATTGATTCTGGTAGCACTCATAACTTCATTGACCCTCGGATCACCAAATAGGCTGATTGTTTTGTCCATCCTTGCTCCAACTTTGAAGTCATGGTTGTCAATGGGGGCACCTTACCTTGCAAGGGAAAGTGTCACAATTTGCGTATCTCTCTGGAAGATTATAACCTGCGCTCTGAGATGTTTGCTTTGTTCTTAGGCGGATGTGATGTGGTTTTGGGCATTCAATGGTTATGCACACTTGGCCCCATCTTATGGGATTTTGGTGAACTTTGGATGCAGTTTTCAGTCAATGGGACACAACACAAATTTATGGGCTTACAACCAGGGTCTCTCTGCATCATCAGTTCACATCGCTTGGAAAAGCTCCTTAAGAAGAATTCACATGGGACCATCGCTCAGCTCCATTCCATTCAGATGCACCCATCAATGGTCTCCACTACTTCTGAACCAGTGGGCTTGCCCCCATAAAGAGACCTTTCCGATAAGCATTTAGCCGCATCTACATCTTAGCAGGAAGTGATGGCTATTTTGCATACAGTACAAAATTTGTAGCCATCCCTATTCGGGAATTATTTATGCATCAAGAGTGATCTCCAGAGTCTGAAAATTTTTCTGGAACAATGGGTCTCATCCCTAGCACACCTGAAATGGGTTATCCAACTCATGGGTTATGACTATACGCTCACTTACAAGGAGGGTAAGGACAATATGTTGGCCAATGCTCCTTCTCACACATTTGATGACACAGTTTCTCTTACAGTTATTTCTCTACTTGTTCCAAATTGTTGCCATCTATTCAACAAATCTACCTCTTCTATGAACTCCATGCTTCTTCATTGGTAGGGCACTATGGGTTCCTCAAAACGTATGATCGGGATCAATGTAACTTCTTTTGGCAGGGACTGAAAATGACAATTCAACTGATGGTGGTTGACTGTGTTAGGATATTTAGACACTTAGGAGTTAGTTAAGATCAACTTGTGTAAAATATCCATTAGGGATAGTGTGTTTCTTTAGTATGCATTTGTAAATACTTAATCCGACGGTTACGATATGTTCCCAACATAGAGTGATCCAACGGCTCAACTTCTCTTAGATCATACCTAACCTTGATTCATGGCTTAACACCTGATTATTCCATGATCTCTATTTAAAGAGCATGGAGGGTCATTGTTTAGTTGATCGATTATGAGAAGCTTATTTGTAACTTTCTTTCTTTGCATAATAAATTGTCCTGTAGAAGTTATTTGGTCGGGGCCGTGGAGTGTTTCCCTCAAGAAGGTTTAAACCACGTCAAAACATCGGTGTGTTGATCTGTGATCTATTTGTGTGAAGTGGTTTCTTTTGGTGTTCGTTCCTTTGGTAGTACCCTGTGTACCCGAACATGGTATCAGAGCTTTTATGAAGAGCCGCTTCCGGTTATGATCTAGATCTTGAACTGTTGTTGCCGAAACTCGAAAGGGTTTCTGGTTCTAGTATTTATGTGCATTTATGGGCTGTGGGAGGTGTTCCATTGCATCCGGAGTGTCGTTTCCATTGGGAAATAATTTTCGTTTGATCGAAAACGATTCCCGGTTGCTCTAGAAATGCATATTTCATCAAATCTGAAGGTATAATGTTACAGTAACACATTTTTTTTATTTTTATTTTTTAAAGAAAAAAATATCATATTTTATCATTTTTTACTGTTAGATTTTTTTTGGGTTCAGATTGTTGCTTTCCCGTCTGCGTATGCTATTTGCCGTGCACCTTGAGCGATCTCGGCAAATCAAAAACAGAAAGGGAAAGGGTTTTTCTCGGCTGCGTATTCTCTTTGCCGTGCACCTTGCGCAATCTCGGCAAATCAGAAATAGAGAGAAAACGTAGAATTTTCGGGAAAACTAATGAGATCTAACTCCAAAAGTGTGGAAATTTTTTTTTTGTTTCGATTTGTGGTGTGTTTTGCAGGAAAAAGGGCAAGCACGCAAACCGAGCAAGAAGATTAAAAAAAAAAAACCTTCCTCATGCCCATATTTTACATACCTTTTAATCTAGCTCACTTGGTTCAAAGTTGCTTTATTCCTTATTAGTTCTTGATTTCAAGTCTTAGGAAGTTACTTTTAAAATAAAAAGTGCATGCAATTTCTATTTTCAAGTTACTTTATTGTAAAAGTGCATCTCACTTAAATAATAAAAATAAAAATACAAGTGAGTCACTTAAGTTCTTTTTTATTGTTGCACTATTTAAAAGTAATATAATTGTAAAAGTGAAATCACTTATTTTACAAAAGTGGTTCACTTAAAGCAACTTTCTTGTAAAGTGATTGTCAAAAGGTTCATTTTGGACAGAGGGTTTTTTTTTTTTTTTTTTGCTGGACATTCTCTAGCTGCCACGTCACTATTGGGGACATCTTCAACAGTTTCTTTGTTCAAGCACAACTTCATCATACAGAGTCCGTTTTCAGTGCTGTTTTTTTTAAACTGCCTATTTTTTCGAGCTCTTCACATCCAGACTATTGGTTTCTACTTTTATAGCCATTAATTTACAAATATGGCCGCCCCTTGTGATATTCTACTTAACAATTCCAACTATTTCTTATGGAAATCTCGTATGGAGGATGTTCTACGAAGTAGGGGACTTTTCAGAATTACCTCAGGGAAAGAAACCGAATCCACTGATGATGATAAGAAAATAAAATGGGAAAATAGATGTGACGAAGCTCGTGGATTGATTGGGATGTCAATTTCTACTGATTTGCGATTCCACATATCTGGAATTGATGAACCTGATACTGCTTGGGACAAATTGGAATCTGTGTTTGGTAAACACAATGAAATTTGAGGTCACCAACTTGAAAATGAGTTGATTTCTTTAAATCCAAGTGACTTTTCATGCATTCAAGATTATTTATCTATGTACAAAACTCTTAAGCTCTTATGTGCAGAATGTAAGATTAAGAGGGAAGACAAACAATGCATTTATCATATTCTTTCCAAACTTGGACCTGCATATTTTGTTTTTGTATCTACATTTTACTCCATGAAAGAATCCTTAAATGCAGCTAGCTATCAAGAGCCTAGTCTTAAATCCTTTTGTGATTCCTTGATTAGAGAGCAAGATAAACTCATTCATCTTGGAATAATCAACAATGTAGATACATCTAGGAAAGCCTTATTGTCCCAACAGAAAGAAAAGTCCAAGCCTCCCAAGAAACAAAATTTTCACAATAAAAAGTCAAACAAGGGTCCAAAACCCTCTCAGTCAACTCTTCTTTAAAAAATGACAAAGGATCCAAGCCAAAAGGAAAGAAGACTGAGCATCATTGCAACTATTGTGGGAAAGATAATCATGATGAATCTAAGTGTTTCAAGAAGATGGCATCCTTGGAAGCAACAATGAAGAAGCACCACATCAGCCTAGATTTGCCTTCAGAATCTGTCTCTCATGGACATGCACTTTGTGCTTCTGGTTATTCTTATAATGCATCTTCTTCTTCTACTTCAAATGAATGGCTCATTGATTCTGGAGCATCTTATCATATGGCTAAGGATCAAGCCATCTTTTCTACTATGCATGAATGTAACACCAAACAAATATTTGTTGGTGATGATAGATCTCTAAGTGCTGTAGGAGCTGGAACAGTTCCAGTAGATAATGGTCATTTTAGTGATGTACTATGTGTTCCAAGAATTTTCCTCAATTTGTTATCAGTCTATTAGATCACTCATTCTGGTGAAGGTAAAACTGTGACCTTTACACCTCACCAAGTTGTAATCAAGGATTTTAAAGATCCTCAACAGGTCCTAGCTACCGGAATTGTTGATGATATTACTAGGTTGTACAAGTTTAACAACTTTGGGTCATCACCTTTCCCTTCAGTTTTTGTTGCTCATAGTGATAACTTGAGCAAACTTTGGCATGAGCGATTTGGTCACTTAAATTATCGCTCATTGCAACAACTATGTAAAGACAATATGGTGACAGGTCTTCTGATGGTATCTTGCAAGGATGGTGTTTGTTCCGGTTGTGTACTCGAAAAACATCATCGGGACAGTTTTGACAAACGTGCCTCTTGGCATGCCTCGGTTCCCTTGGAGCTTGTGCATAGTGACTTGTGTGGTCATCTTCCATCTGCTTCCTTTTCTAGTTTCAAATATTTCTTAACTTTCATTGATGATTACACCAGATGCATTTGGGTTTATTTCCTAAAACTTAAGAGCGAAGTATTTAACATGTTCTTGGCCTACAAGGCCCTTGTTGAAAAACAATCTGGTCATCAAATTATTAAGTTAAGATCTGACAATGGAGGAGAATATGTTAACAAAAAGTTCACTACTTTTTGCACTGAATAAGGCATCCAATAACAGCACACTATTCCATATACACCACAACAAAATGGTGTAACTGAGCAGAAGAACCGCACCTTAAAAGAAATGGCTAATTATATGATCCAATCTAAGGGACTAAGTCTTCAATTTTGGGCTGAAGCCATAAATTGTGTAAATTACATAGTTAATCGCACCCCCACTAAAGCATTACAAGGTATAACACCAGAAGAAGGATGGAGTAAAACTAAACCTGATGTAAGTCACTTCCGTGTGTTTGGTAGTGAAGCATGGGCTCACATTCCGGATGAAAAACGGAAAGCATTACAACCTAAAAGTGAAAAGTGCATATTTGTTGGATATTCTGAAGATATAAAAGGTTATAGACTTCTTCAACCACATTCTCATGATATAATCATTAGAAGAGGTGTTAAATTTGATGAAAATCTCTTTGCCTACGAGCCTAACTGAGTGATTGTGCCATCTTTGGCCTGCAAGCCTGATTCGATATTTGTGCCTTCTTCTTCTTCTTCCAACTTCCTTGACAGGTTTTCAACTCCAGTTTTTGATGATGACAGCGAGGATGAAAATCCACCTCCGCCTGCTGATGTTCCTCCAGTTGCACCAGCACAAGTGCTTCCTCAATGGGTCCATTCAACATGTGAAGCAGCTGGTGATCTTGCCGGTGATCCTAGAGATCAACGTCGAACACGTTCTCAGTTTTAGTGAGCCTCTTCTCTTTTGGCTCAAGCTTCTGAGAATCATGATCTAGAAACTTTTGCAGAAGCTTCAGGGAATCCAGATTGGGATGCAGCCATGGATGAAGAATATCGTTCGTTAATGGCAAACGCTACTTGGGATCTTGTACCTCTTTCAAAAGGAAGAAAACTTGTCAGATGTAAATGGGTCTACAGAACTAAGTACGTATCAGATGGAAGTGTTGAAAGACTTAAGGCAAGGTCAGTTGCCAAAGGTTTTTCCCAAGTTGAAGGGATTGACTACAATGAAACCTTTTCTCCCGTCGCAAAAATGAACTCCATCCGCTTTGTTCTTTCCCTTGCATCCTTACATAACTGGGAAGTCCATCAAATGGATGTCAAGTCTGCCTTCTTACATGGTGATTTACAGGAGGAAATTTACATGGAAGAACCTCCTGGATATGTTCATAATAACTCTAGCCTTGTCTGCCGCCTTAAGAAATCCTTATATGGCCTTAAACAAGCTCCTAGAGCTTGGTATGCCAAAATGGATAACTTTCTCCTTGACACTGGTTTTTCTAGATGTCATTCTGACCCCAATGTCTATACCAAGAAAGTAGGAAACCATCTTGTCATACTTGTTCTATATGTTGATGACCTTATTCTTACTAGTAGTGACCCTAAGCTTATAACCCATGTGAAATCCAGTCTTAAACAAAATTTTGAAATGTCAGACTTAGGACATTTGCATTATTTTATTGGTCTCCAAGTCCTGCAAACCAAAGATGGAATCTTTCTTTCTCAGTCTAAGTATGCTTGTGACCTTCTTTGGCGCTTTCACATGGAAGATTGTACACCAACCCCTTCTCCCTTCCAGTCTGGAGTCAAACTTTCTGCCACTTGTACTTCACCTGAAGTTGATACCAACTTATATCGTCAGCTTGTTGGTAGTCTCTTATACTTAAATCATTCCCATCCTGACCTTTCCTTTTCCATTGGTTGTGTTTCCCATTATATGCAGACACCTCATGAAAGTCACTGGAAATTAGCTAAAAGAATACTTCGATATATTCGAGGTACAGTTCAGTTTGGGATTCATTACAGTACAAGGGGGAAACCTTTGTTGGTTGGTTTCACTGATTCAGATTAGGCTGGCAATCCTGATGATCGAAAGTCTACTGCAGGTTATGTTTTTAGTCTGGGATTTGGACCTATTACTTGGGCTTGTAAGAAACAACAAGCTCTTGCTCTTTCTTCAGCAAAGGCAGAATATCGAGCAGCAGTTAATGCTAGTCAGGAAGCTTTATGGCTTCGACAGATCCTTTCAGAGTTTGGATTCGAGCAGCAGTAGCCTACTCCACTTTGGTTCAACAATCAAAGAGCCATCAAGCTTTCCAAAGATCCAGTTCTACATCAACGCAGCAAACACATTGAGCTACATATGCACTTCATCAGAAATCTTGTTCATGATCGTGTTCTTGAAGTGCTCTTTTGCCCTACAGATGATCAAGTTGTAGACATCTTCACTAAGTCTCTTACAAAAGCGAATTTTTCTAAACTTGGATCTATGTTAGGAGTTCAGGAACTTGTCATTAAGGGGGGATAGGCTCTAATGCCTCCTTCCTTCTCCTATTAGTGTCACTTTTGTAAATCCTTCAATCCTATCCCAAGTTGTTCTTAAGGGGGGATGTTAGGATATTTAGACACTTAGGAGTTAGTTAAGATCAACTTGTGTAATATATCTGTTAGGGATAGTGTGTTTCTTTAGTATGCATTAGTATGCATTTGTAAATACTTAATCCGATGGTCACGATATGTTCCCGACATAGAGTGATTCGAAGGCTCAACTTCTCTTAGATCATATCTAACCTTGATCCGTGGCTTAAAACCCGATTGGTCCATGATCTCTATTTAAAGAGCATGGAGGGTCATTGTTTAGTTGATCGATTATGAGAAGTTCATTTGTAACTTTCTTTCTTTGCATAATAAATTGTCTCGTAGAAGCTATTTGGTCGGAGCCATGGAGTGTTTCCCTCAAGAGGGTTTAAACCACGTCAAAACATCAGTGTGTTGATCTGTGATCTATTTGTGTGAAGTGGTTGCTCTTGGTGTTCGATCCTTTGGTAGTACCCTGTGTACCCGAACAGACTGTGATACTTTCCAAGTCCACAAGGGTGCCACAACACTCCTTTTAGGATTGCTTGAACCCTTCCCTACACAGATTTGGGAAACTATTTCTCTGGATTTCCTAGAAGCGCTCCAGTGGTACAATACCACATCTACAAGGACACCATATGAAGTAGTCTATGGATAGGCACCACCATTTCTTCTTCCAGACACCCTCAGCATCCCCCTAGTTCAGGCAATTGACTCATTTCTTCGAAACCACGATCAGATTCTTCTCATTCTGCAGGACAATCTTCACATGGCAAGTTTTCGACTGCAACAACAAGTTGATCAGCACCATTCTGAGCGCACTTTTCACGTAGTTGATATGGTTCTTCTTCGCCTACAGCCTCCCAAGCAATCCTCCCTAAAACTCAAAAGGCGTCAGTGGCCTAGAATGCAACCCGAAGAGGCTACAAGGGAACCACTCGTTCATATTCTGCATCAATTTCCACATCTCAAGCTTTGAGGACAAAGCTTTTTCTAAGAGGGAGGGGATGTTAGGAACCCATGTCACCCTCTCTATTTACTTTGTTAGTATATTGTTGTTGGATGCATATGCTTTGTAAGTCGTCCCGTAGTATTTGTTGATCCATAGTTTGCATTATTGTTGTTGGACGCATATGCTTTGTAAGTCGTCCCGTAGTAATTGTTGATCCATAGTTTGTATTGGCTCATGGTTTGTATTGATACATGGTATTGACCCATAGTATAGTTTGTATTGGCCCATGATTTGTATTGACACATGGTATTGACCCATGGTATTGGCACCTAGACTTAGTATATAAGTTGGTGTTGAGACCAATGAAGGTACCGTGAAGTTATTTGTATTGAGCTTGTTCAAAGGAGGTTGCCCCCTCGAAGTGGCCTGCGATCAATATAAAAGTGATTCTGAGTTCTATTATTTCTGCTATCTCGTGTGTTTTCATTAATAACTTATTGTAGGTTCTTCACATGCAATGATAGCTGATCCATTCATTTAACCAAACAAGATAAACAAGGAAATGAAATTATATATGAGTTTGACATTTGATTGATCTTGTCGTCCTTGTTAGTCAGAAAATATCTTAGCATGCTATTTGATATATATATGCAAGCTAAAATTTCATTCAGCAATTTTTATCAAAATGTTGCTCATGTGCTGCATTCGTCACTTCATTCAGATCGACATTCGATCCGTCATTTAACCTTTCATATAGACTTTTTTCTATATAAAATTTTATTGCTGATGCTAACTGAAACTGATTTTTGCAAGGAATTTTTGAAGCTGTTAGTGCACAAAAGAAGCCGTAAACTTTGCTTTCTGGACTTTTCAGGTCATGTCCCTTTTTGTTTGTCTTTGATTAAAACATTTTTCCTTCTACTTTTACATTAACATGCAAACACCTAACACTATTCAAAGATAAATAAAATTCTTCATAAAAAAATAAAGATAGTTTAGAAAACAGTTCTAATCCTCCCCCAAACCAAAGATAAGGCTTGTCCTCAAGCCAACAAAAAGTGTGAGATATTCAATTATTTTACCGATAGTTGAAAGTGTTGCGATACTTTTCTCAAGAAAATGAAATATATATCTAGACATTTAGATGATTCAGATATGTACATTCATCAACAAAAATAATAGAGTAGTGCTTAAAAAGATCATATGAAGAATGATAGTATATGTGATATAAAAGATTCCATAGGAAAACTAGCCATCCATGACTCATTTTAAAGATTTCTTTTCATCCCAAGATATAGATAAGGTATACTGTAAAGCTTGTGAGATTTTTATAATTATGGGTCCCATTTCTAGGATAATCACATCCTAGATATTATTTGAAGTAGATGACAAGTCCCAAGTTCAACTTACAATTATTCTCTAATGATAGTATAAATAATTGGCTTAAATATATGTTTGTATACTCAGGTTTCTTATATATGAATCATGTGCATAGTGATGCATTAACTGATCTCTTTTACCCGATATTGACCCACTGCCAGTAGGCCCGTTTAGTACCCCGGCGGGTTTATCTTGGTACCATGCAAGCATAGCCCCGCTGCCAGCGAGCCTATTCAATACCCCGACGGGTTTACTTGCATTTACCTAGCTTCCTTGTTTAAGATTTTACTTAGCATGGACCCGCTACCAGCAAGCCTGTTCAGTACCCTAGCGGGTTTGCTTCGTATAATGATACATATATATATATATATATATATATATATATATATATATATATTGTAAGAAAGTCGATTGGCACTAGAGTGTGCTAAGCCTGCTAAACACATAATTCAAAATACTAGAACGAACCTTTATGACCAACTTTATTTACAATGGCCAAAGTTACAGATCATGTCAAAAGATAATAACCTAAAGCTATTCTTTGATCCATATCTATCTTTTTCATTAGAAATTAGTAATGTTCCCCACAAAGATAAAAAATATCAGTCACTTCTAAGCTACCTTTAAAGATGCTTTAAGAGACAAGTTTTGATAATGAGTCAAAAGATGAGCTGATGATCCATAGGTGTAAGATAAAAAAAACTCTTTTAGAGATCATAATGATTCAAAGTAGGTCTTTTAAGCAGCTGTTCTAATGATAGATCATAAATGTGCATGTCTGAATCAAATACCATATTCAAAAATCATAAAAGAAATGGTTCGAAATATTATAGAGAACATTTTATCTTTGGCTCAAAATTTCAATTTCAAACAATAATTGAAAAGAAGGGGTTGGGATGTATTGAAAAATTCTTTTGAAGCACTTCCCTTTTCACATAATATTGCATGAGTGGATAAGGTTCTTGTGATTAAGGTACAAAAACCACTTGTTAGATGATCTTGGATTATTCAATTCAAAGGCATATGTACAAAAAAGTCATAAGGAATTTAAAAAGGGAAAAGAGTTTTTCCTGTTTTTAATGGCAAAATTTTCATAGATTGATCATAGAAATGAATTTCCTGTATAAATACAATCAGCTTGTTAGAAATAACTCTTTATTATTATAATTAAAACAAAAACACAATATATTTACATATGTACAAATGAAGACAATCCTTTAGAAATTTTAAGGACTAGGAGGAGGAATGACTTCCTCTTCTACCAGCTCCATCTCCTATTGTTGTAAGGCATTCTGCACGAAGTCTTGTTTAGATATAGGTTGATGATAAAGTCTAAGTATATGTCCATTTACAACAAAGGAAGTTTAAGAATCATCAATTGTTTTAATTTTAACGGATCCATTATCGAAAGCTGTAACAATTTCATAAGGACCCATGCAGCGAGTAGTCAATTTACCTTTAAAATTTTTGTACCTTGAATCAAAAAGTAATGCCCAATCTCCTGTTTTAAATTGTTTCTGTT
Source organism: Larix kaempferi (assembly GCA_027924585.1). Classification (NCBI taxonomy): domain Eukaryota; kingdom Viridiplantae; phylum Streptophyta; class Pinopsida; order Pinales; family Pinaceae; genus Larix; species Larix kaempferi. The sequence continues at coordinate 4,926,544 of BSBM01001287.1, forward strand.
TAATGTATATGTCATGCCATTTTTTACGTTGGTTTTGTGTTAAGATTGTGCATTGAATAGCATCTTGTCTAATCTCGTCTAATTCATTTATTTGTCGGATTCGTTGTCTCTGTGCTTCTTCTAAATTCATTCCTAACTGCGCAGCCATACGAAATGTCTTAACCTGAAATTCAATAGGTAGGAGAACCTGCTTGCTGTAAACAAGTTCATAAGGTGTGTGGCCAATGGTGTTTTTCCAAGTTATTCTGTAATCCCACAAGGCTTGTGGGAGTCTATCCGCCCAATCCTTGTGGTGTAGCTGAATGGTCTTGGTCACGATAACTTCTAATACTTTGCTTGTGCTTTCTACCTGACCATTTGCCTGAGGTTGGCATGGTGAATATTTGCAATGTCTAATACCATATTTATTGGTAAGTTCTTTCATTAACTTGGAAGTGAATTGAGATCCTTGATTGGTTACAATTTCCCTAGGGACATCAAATCAAGTAAATATTTCTTCATAAATAAACTCTACCACTGATTTCTCCGTGGCTTGGAATAAGGCTTTAGCTTCTACCCATTTGGTGACATAATCTGTACAGACTAAGATGTATTTATTATTACGAGACAGAGGGGAAATTGGTCCAACGAAATCTAGAGCCCAGTTTTCAAAAAGCTCGATCATAACTTGAGGTTGCAAAGGAATCTCATCAGATGGCGTAGGTCTACCCATCCTTTGGCAACTATCGCACCCTTTGACATATTTGGCAGCATCCTTGAAGATGCTTGGCCAATAATATCTAGAGTGTAAAACTTTGTATGCTATTATTTTATCAGAAAAATTCCCACTGCAAGGTCCGCCATGATATGCATGAAGGATCTCTGCCATTTCATCCTCTCATACACATCTTCTAATGATAAGGTCAGGACCGGTACAAAAAAGATCATTATCCACCCAGGAATAGTTAGAGTTTTGAACTATGATTCTACTTTTTTTGGGTGGGGAGAGATGGTTTGGTAGCCTTCTAGTTTCCAAATAATTGGCTATGTCTGCGAACCATGGGGTTCGAATAGATATAGCAAACAAATATTCATCTAGGAAGCTATCATCGATAGGACTATCATCATTGTCAATTTGGATTCGGGAGAGAAAGTCTGCTACTACATTCTCTTGACCTGGACGGTCAACAATAGTGATATTAAATTCTTGTAACAAAAGAAGCCACTGAGTCACTCTGCCATTGGTAACTGGCTTATTCATAAAAAATCTGATAGCAGAGTGATCGATATGTATGAAAATTTCATATCCTGTGATATAATGACGAAACTTATTGATGGAATAGATTACTGCAAGAAATTCTTTTTCGGTAACAATGTATTTTGATTCTGCAGGAGTCAAATTTTTACTAGCAAAATATATGGCATATGACAATTTTCCTTCTTTTTGACCTAAGACTGCTCCTATGGCTATATCGGAGGCATCAATAGATATATGAAAAGGAAGGGACCAATTGGGCCCCCTAAGTACTGGTGCTACTGATAATTTTTCTTTTAAAGTTTCGAAAGCCTATTGACAAGGTTCAGTCCATTTAAATAGGTGCAGCTATCTTGGTGAAATTCTCTATAAAATGCCTATAATAGCCTACATGGCCAAGAAAGCTTCTAACTTCCTTTGGAGTCTTTGGAGGAGGAAGATCGACAATTATCTCTATCTTGGTAGGATCCACCTTGATACCTTGAAGAGAAACATGATGTCCTAGAACTATGCCCTCGGTCAATAACATCTTGCATTTTTCATGACTAAGAGCTAGATTTGTTTCTTGACATCGAATAAGAACTGTTTCGAGGTTATCAAGGGCTTCTTGGAAGGTATTACCATAGACTGTGAAATCATCCATATAGACTTCTACACAATCATGTATAAGATCAGCAAAGATACCTAAAACTACACATTGGAAAGTAGCAGGTACATTACAAAGGCCAAATGGTAACACTCGATAGGCATATGTCCCCCAAGAGCAAGTAAAAGTAGTCTTGTCTTGGTCTTTAGGTGCTATTAATATTTGATTGTATCCACTATACCCATCAAGGAAAAAAAAGTATTGTTTCCCTAACAAGGTGTCTAACACCTGATCGATAAAAGGTAAACAGAAATAGTCTTTAAGAGTGGCCTTGTTCAATTCTCGAAAATCAACATAGATACGCCACTTCCCTGTCACTTTCTTTGGTACTACTACCAGAGGAGAAACCCACTTACTATTGGAAATTGGATAGATGAATCCAGCGTTCATGAGTTTTTGCAATTCTTCTTTTACTATATCTTTGAGGGCTGGATTCATTCTTCTCTAGGGTTGTCTGATGGGAGGTATGTTTGTGTTTGTGTAAATGTGGTGAATACACATATCCGGGTGTATTCCCTTCATATCAGTGTATTCCCAAGCAAATGGTCTGGTTTGATTTTTGAGAACTTTTAATAACTGTTCCTAATGACTCTCATTTAATCCTGCGTTTATATGTAGAAATTTCTCAGAACTAACCTCACATGGTACCGTATAAGATCGTAAATGTTCTTCAATTGCAAAGACACAAGGTGTACTAGTGAATGCTGAGAGACTCATGTTTTCTTGAAATTCGTCTCCAAAAATATGGTCAAGTTGGGAAAAGGACTGAGGAAAGTATATACATGTGGTGGAAGAGATAAATTGATTCAACACATTCTCAATATTTTGTTCTTGAAGTGCCCAGGAATAATCACTAACAAGGGAGAGTTCTTCCAAGTTTTCCTCCACAAAAGGACAATCTAACCAAAATAAGTTTTCAGTTACGGGCTGTGCTAGTGGGTATAAAGTTAGTCTTTTCGTAGATAACCCATTAGAGATAACCATTTCTCCATCCCTACATCCTATGAATGCATTAACAACAACAAACCAGGGTCTTCCAAAAATGATAGGATTTCCTTTAGAGGGATCCTTTGACTATATAACCATGAAGTCCACGGGATATTCCCATGAGGCTACTGATACCATAATATCATCTAAAACCCCAGCAGGTTGTACCATAGTGCGATCTGCTAGTTCTAGCATTGTTGGGGTAGGGCGGAGGAATGGTCCTAATTGGAGAGCTTCTAAAACTGTAGTAGTCATTAGATTAATAGCAGCCCCTAGATCAATAAGTGTGTTTTCTATGGTAGTGTTGTTAATGAGAACAGTTACTACATGATTCCCTGGATTTGTATACTTCGGGATTCTAGTCTATTCTGCTATATAATCTGATATCTCACCTATGAAATATATTGTTGGAGGGTCTTTTTGTTTCTTACTTGGTCTCTTAATGCAGAGTTCTTTAATCACTTTACCGTAAATTGGTATATCTTTAATGGCTTGTAACAAAGAAATTTTAATACAAATATTTTTCAATTCATTAATGATGTTATATTCTCGATAAGTTACAGGTTTTTCTATTATGAGACGCTCCGGATATGGAGGTGATTTATTTCCTGAAATTACTTCTTTATATGGAAAGTTATGTGCTGAAGATTTAGGAGTAACCACATGTTCAAGAATGGCATCGTTCAAAATTTCATTAGGTACATTTTCTTCTTGGATAACAACTGATGACTTAGGATGATCTTGCAAAACTCTTCCAGACTGCAATCAAACTTCATGTATGGGTGCGGACGAAATGGCATATGATGGAAGAGGTAATAACCCAATGTTATTAAGATCTTGGGTTGGCTTGTTGTTAGGATTAGGTATTCTTGACTCAGTCCCATTCGACAGGGATTCCACTCTCTGTCGATGTCCGACCCGCGACGATCTCCTTGAGCATCAGTCCAGACGGGCTTAACCCCGTCCAGCAACACCTACAGAGCAGATGAGGTCTCACCCGAGATGTTCAAGGAAGGGTTGAAGGAACCATGTTTCCGCTGAATGAGGGAGGTTGTTGCGGCAGTAATTACTTAACCCAATAGCATTATTACAAAACCAGGTTTTCAGACATCATTCAGCTATTCAACATTGCAGCAAATATAACAGTGTGGCATCAATTGCAGTAAGAAAACATGGCATTAAACATATATTGCGACATGCATCACTATGAATAAACAGAAAGACACAAGGATTTGGCAAAACATTCTCATCATATCATATTATTTCCTCCAAGTCCAAATGTAACACCTTTGCAAAACAAAGATTTCTAGTACATTTGTGCATAACACCAGATCTCACCAAAAGATGGTTCTTCTCTCTTACAATTGATGTCACACACACTTACAAATATATTGCCTACTTATAGGCTTCCGCCTTTACATCATTTGTCCACTTACTAACAACTTCCTAACCGACAAGTGTCCAAAACCTAACTGACGTGGTCCAAATGACCAAAAACCCGCCTACTGCGGTATATTTAATACAAATTACATCGCTTATGGTCCATAATGACCCAAAACTCTACATTCCGCTGTGCAACCAACCCAATACTACATAAAATAGTCCAAAATGTTATCTTCCACGATCTCATATGATGTGTTGCAACATTGGACATGTTGCGACTTCCTCTTACCAAACCGCCTGCCAACAGGTATCGCCTGTGCAGGTAATATTGTGGGTCTTGTAGGATGCATATTCTAGAAATGGTGAGGTTGATTTGGGACAGGGGGTAATGAAGGAGGTGCATATCCAGGCAAAAGTTGTTGAAAATTAGGTGGGTAAGGATAGTTAGTCATAGGAGGAGATGGTTGATCAAAAGCTTGTCCTCTCCATCCATGAGGCCATTGCTGCTGTTGAGCATTTTGAGAAGGGTACTGCGGTGGCCAATTCTGTCAACCTGAAGTGATCCATTATTGAGGAGGTTGATAAGGATGGTAGTAAGGTGGAAATTGGAATGATGGATATCGACCCGAAGGTTGATCCCTAGGCTGCCAAGGCCTCCTAGATGTTTCACCAAAACTTCCACTCTTGTATACAGCTTGCAACTTGGGAAACGATGGACAATTATCAGTGGGGTGTTCTTCTGTACAAAGGTGACAAACTGAAACATTGTTTAATTGATATTCTCTTTGAGGATGTTTAGTTCTACACCTAGGGTAGAAAATACTCATTGCTGCATGTTATTCGTCTTGTCTCTTTTTAGCTTGCATTGCATGTAGTTGAGAACCCATAGCTCCTAAGATATTTGTCTTAAAATTTTCTAAAAGGTTCCCTAATTCTACCCTTGTAACCCCATCCGGACCGGATGTGTTTCCTTTGAGATTTCTAACATAAGATTCTCGTAAGTTTCTTCCACTTCTCCCTCTACTCCTAGAGTAATTCCTACATAGTTCACAAATCTGTGAAAAAGGCTTATGAGAGATGTCTCCTGCTGCCATGAGATTAAGGTTTTCTAGAAATTATTCTAAGTTCCCCTTAAGGAAGAGTGTTCTTACTGCATCTTCTCGAAGATCATTATGTTTAGATTTATGTAACACATAACTGAACCTTTCGAGATAGTCCTCCAGGCTCTCATCTTCAAATTGTTGGATTTTAAAAATATCATTACGAGAGTCGTTCAGTTTGCTGTAATCCTGATATTTTCGCAAGAATGCTTTCTTCATGTCTTCCCAAGTTCTGATACTAGGTTATCCTAATCCCATAAACCATCGGAGAGCAGAATCCTTTAATGTGGTAGGAAATTTTTTTAGTTTTGGGCCATCTTGTAGGTAATTGTAAATCCTACACAAGATGTCAAACTCGAATAAGAATGTGTCTGTATCCTCACTTCTTTTTCCATAGAAAGTTGGTAGTGAGGAGGGAGGGATATTTTTCATTGTAACATCTTGTGCAGTGTCTAAGATGGGAAACCTAAAGGTACCTTCACTCCCAACCTCTTCTTCTTCTTCTTCTTGTCGGACTGATCTTCATTTTCATCCCTCATGAAGATTCTATTGCCAAAGAGTGTATATCTAGGTAGTTCTTTCCTGGGTGAAAATGGAATGTCCCAACATTCTGTTTCTGGAACGGTATTCGCCTTTTTAGGAGGAGAATTATTGGCTACGTGGGAATCCAGTTTTGGAGGTCCTACTGTTGTTGTATCAATTTGTGAGATGATTACGTTTGTAGAGTTCTCAAAGAGAGCATCTATTTGCACAGGGTCAACATAATTTGTAATGTTTGGGCCTCCTACTATTGAAAAAAAAGTGTCTTTGGGATTTTGAACTAATGGAGGGTTGGGAGGTTCTGAAGTTTTATCCTTCTGAGTTTCTTCTTGTCTAGATTCAGTCTCTACACAAGCTTGAGGTTCTTCTAGTGGAATTTCCTTATGAATAGAATTTTCTGATGTTCCTATGATTTCCCTTAAAATGTTTCAAGAAAAGGTTTACTTTGCTTTCCAAGTAGGACTATCCTCTTTAGGAGTTTTTTGATACCTTTCTGTTGAGTTAGTAGTTGGGGTGGTACATCCCCCATATAAGTTAGTAGGAATTTTAGTAGATATTTTAGTTTTAATAAATCTACCTTGTGAATCTATAGACCTATTCATGAAAACAAACCTATCACTGAAATAAATACTAAGTGCATCCTATGAGTGCTGGGTTTTGGGGATGCCTGTTATAACAGATTCGTAAGTTCTTACCTCTCGTCTTACTACCGCTCACCCGCCAATAGCCTATTTCTAAGTTACAAAGGAAAAAGGAGTTCAAATCTATTACTAAGTTTTGAAAGAGAATTCTACCTATTTCAACTCCTCGGCAGCGATGCCAAAATGTTGGGTGTGTGAGCTATCTCAAATAAAACACCTAATATTAATTATCAACCAGGATTAGTAGACTTAGAGTTGAAAGCAAAATATATGCCAACGTAGAAAGAGTATCTAACGTTTCAGGCTTGTCAGACCTTAGAAGTATTTTAATAAAGAAAGATGGAAAGATCTTTCAAAATGAAAAATAGAGTCAAATACTCAAGAGTACAATTAAGAAACTAATTGAACCAATAGATTAGAATAGTAGCAGGTCATACTACTCTACTCTATCATTAGACAACAGAAAAGATAAGTACTAAAAAACACAACTATTTCTAAGTAAACAGAAGACTACTGAATTGAACTTTCAGACAACAACTATGAACAGAATCAGAACTACATATATGAGATGATTAATAGGGAGAACTTGTAAATGTAAAATCATTCAAAATTACATCATCTAATTCCATTCGTCTTGATTACGTACATCAAATGTAATAGGAACTGGAGTAAATGTATCATAATGACTTTCAAATGTTACGAGGAAATTGAATGGAAGTAAGTCTAGCTTAACTGCTACAAACAAGTGCAATCTGAATATTATCCAATTACAATTGACTTTAAACATCATGAACTACTGTCCATTTATGAACAACATGAAACTGATCTAAGTTAGAAGCAAGTAGAAAACTTTAATAAAGATGTTTAACTGAACTATATGACTTGGAAGCAAGTAGAAAACTTGACAAAGATATTTGATATTAATCCAAATTTGATAACATGAACATCTTCATTAAACAGAAACTAATCCTATGATTAACAAGCTTGGATAACTTAGAAAATGGAGTTATTTAACTGTTACTGAAAAATAAACATAACTGTTGAGCCCAGAATTGGCCCTTTTTGATCATCATTTATCATCTTCCCTGCCCTTGTCCTACACCAATTATCTTGGCAATTAGACTTATTGTCCTCATCTTATTCCCCAAATTACCAAGGTATGGCCAATTATTGTTTTATTGTATTAATACTTATGATTGTGATAATTAAAGCTGTGCATCTCTTAATTTGTGCTAACATGGTGCGATTTATGAAGGTAGTTGAGACAAATAGACTGCAGGAAGATCGGAGCTGAACAAGTCATGAAGGAAGGGACGTTCATTGCTTATAGAAGGGATCCTTGGGGCTCGAATCATCAATCAAAACACAGCTGTGACAGGGCAGTTGTAACAGAATTTGCTATCTTAAGTATGTTGCTGCTCGAGTCTAGCTGTAAGCTGGAAAGACCGTCACTCTTGGGTCAATTAATAACTTTCTCATATTTGGATATTTCTGTTCTGCCACGCATGGTAACAGCTAGTTATTTAGGGCGCCTGAAGATCAGAGATCTTCATGGCTGCCCAATTATAGGATTAGATGTTACAATTTGTATGTATAAATATGGGGAGTTGCCTCGACCCAGGGGTTGAACAACAAACAATTAATTCATTTTGTATTAGCAGCCAAGCCAAACTGTGTACTCATTCTTCTGTTAATATAAGGGGTTACTTCTGAGTTAAAGAGAGTGTTGTTCAACCAGCGTCTCTGTGTGAAGACTGGGCCCGTCTTCCACAGAGATTGCTGAGTTAAATTAGGATTTTATCTTTCTTGTTGTGTGATGCTTTGTTCTTTCCTTTGTACGCAGCAACAATATTTATTGTGTGGATTTCTCAGTAAAAGATTACATTTCTGTGAGATTGGTGAATGGTATAGAATAACAGTCGACTGAGTCAGGGTTGCTTTACACATTTCAATTTCTGTCCACACTGTTGTGTTCATCTTACAGTTGAGACGTGATCCCAGGAGCTCTTACAGTTTAGCTTTCCTGTTATGTGTTGATTGATTTCTATTTTGCAATTCAGTTTCTTAGAACAGTTGCTTCAATCTCTTTCATTTGAAATTCTAGAGTAATGTTCAGTTTATGCTTTATGATTCCCAGCTTGATTAGATTAGACAAGTGATTATTTTAGAATGCGAATGAGATTTCCTTTTGCAATCGTTGATTAGATCTGGTACCATTTCTTGTTGATGCATAATAGAAAAGGATTGTAGTATAGCAGTTAGAAGGCAATTGGGGTTGCATAGATTCTTGGGATGAACATGGATGATAGAAGATAAAAGTATTCACTTCTAATGGTTTTGTGTTTAAGCATATATTGTGCACTTATCCTTTGAAATAAAAATACTTTCTCGGGTTGACAATAAATTTCATATGCTCTGTGTGTTTGGTATTAATTTATCTGCATATAGAGTGCTTGACATTTTGGCGTCGTTGCCGGGGAAGGATGAAAATTAAACACTAGTCATTAGTTGCATCTGATAATCGCTTTTAGACAGTCTTTTTGTTTGGTTTTGAATGATCTGCTTCGCATGAATACGAGGAGGGTAAAACGCGATCACCTCCCAACCCCCAAAACCCCACAAATTACTAATAGTGCAGGTGGTTCGGGTCGTGGTCGAGGTCCACCGTTGGGTAGAAGAACATTCATCGACGACCTTGTTGAAAAAACTGATTCAGCTGTCAGAGCTCGTCAACGGGAGACTCCTATCAAAAGAGGCCCTGCTGATCCTGGAGCGCCAGCATTAGGAGCTACAGTGGAAGATACAGGAGCAGCTGTGATTCCTGCATATACCCCTGCTAAAGAAGGAACGGCTGATTCAGCTGTTACAATTGAAGAATACGCAGCTGTTACAACTGAAGAATACGCAGCTGTTACAACTGAAGAATACGCAGCTATTACAACTAAGGTAAGGAACACAGGAACGAACGAAGGAGAGGATACAGAAGAAAAGATGAATAACAGACATGAGAACGAAGAGGAAGAAGCAGTGGTACAATACCATCATGAAAATGATTCCCTGCCAGAAGAAACTATGGCTACATTGCAATTCCCAATACAGCAGCTAGAAGGGACAGCCCCTATGAAAAACATCTCACCGTTGGTGTTGCCTCGCTTCCATGGCAGGGTGGCAGAAGATCCAGATGAATTCCTTTTTGAATTCGATATCCTCTGTTGCAGCTATGATTATGTCACCGATGCCCAAAAGTTGAAGCTTTTTCCTGCCACCCTGAAGGACAATGCATTACGATGGTTCATGAGCCTTGGGGGAGGAACTGTTGCTAATTGGAATAAGATGAAGCAAGTGTTCCTGGAAAAATATCAAGAATATTGCAACACCAGGGACAAAAGGGAGGAGTTATTCAAGATGGTATAGAAGGAGGATGAAAGTTTGGAGGATTTTGTAGAGAGGCTGCTGTACAATGTGTAGAGAGCTGGGCAGACGAACATGGGACTAGATGTGCTCAAGATAATCCTGCTTCGAGGGATCGGGGACGATTGTTTAGACATGTTAAATTTGCTAGGAAAGGGAGATATCTCTAAAGAACATTTTGAGACAATCATGGAATTATGTAAGAGATACTCCAGGGGATCTTCTAGGCATAACAAGTAGAACAAACGAGATAAGCTGGAACGTGATGTCTTCGACAGAACTCAGAAGTCATCCAATGGGGGAGCTACACGTGCGGAGATAGGCAATCTTCTTGAAAATTTTAAAACATAAATGATGAGCTCTATCTCTTCAGAGATTGATGTCTTGAAGGCCAAGCAAAGACAGGCAGTGGAGGATCTCACACTAGGTGTGTTCTGTCCCCGATGTAGAAAGACTCATCCACTGAAAGAATGCCCTCTTGACAAAATACAAGTGTGTCAGCTGTGCGAGCTGAACCATGATATGAAAGAATGTCCCACATTGCCCCAAATGAAGGCTGTTCTGCAGGCATCAACTCCAGAAGTGGATTCAGCCTACTTCATTGCACAGAAGAATCCCTAGCAGCCTCGAAATCAAGGTATGTCTCCCGATTCATTTCCATTTTTGAATAATTTGAATAATTGGAATACTAATATGCAAAATGTGAATACACAATTCCCTTCAAATTATGCTCAGTGGAATTCTCCTCAACCTGCGATGCAAGGTTATAACTCATGGAGTCCTTGGACACAGCCCCCACATCAACCTACGTCATGGTCACCTGGATGGAGGAACTTCCATCCTGGGAACCAGTTTCCTCAAGCACCTCCACCTCAATAGTTACCGTATTCTCCTCCATATCCTCAATTTCATCAATATCCTCAATACCCACCTCAGCAGTCGCAGCTGCAGCTGCAAAATAATCCTGTTCCTAATATACCAATACAGCCTCAGCTGCCTGCCCAACCTAACCCTAACCCAAATAATAAAACAGTCCAGCAATTGGAGGCTCTCAATATGCCGGCCTACTCTCTCTCCCCTGTACCTTGTAATGATATTCGCCTACGGTCTGGGAAGATAATAGAACGTGTAATTTCAGAAAATATTCCACCGTCTGTGCATGACAAAGAAGAGAGTTCCCAGCATCCATTTGATCCGGTTCCTATCACTGAAGGTGCTGAGCATCCCTCAGATGGGACGGCTGAAACATTAAACGATAAATCAGATAACACGCAGCCTACCCAGCTGGTAAGGCAACCACCATACCCTGAGAGACTGATGCTGCCAAAAATAGGGGGGCAACCTCAGTTCAATCTCTTAGGAGAATTGAAGAACCTTTATGTTAAGATCCCCCTTTTGCAAGCTCTTCAAGATGTACCTATTTATGCTAGAACTGTTCAGGACCTGTACACTAAAAGACCGGGAAGGAAACCCAGAGATCCTCCTACTGTTCATGTCATAGGGAATTTATCTGCTTTAATGACCGGAAAAACCCCTATAACCAAGTATGAGGATCCTGGCAATCCTACTGTCACTGTACACATAGGACAAACGCAGATACCCAACGTACTAGTAGATTTAGGAGCTGCGATCAATGTTATAACAATGGAGATTGTAAAGAAGCTCGGATTCACCAATATTAGACCGACCCCTACAATTTTAGAATTGGCAGACAGATCTACCATCAGACCCGAAGGGATTTTGGACGACCTTGTCATTTCAGTAGACTCATGGGAATACCCTGCCGACTTTCTGGTATTACAACCAAAATCACAGCTGGGGGGACACCCATTGATCTTGGGGAGGCCTTGGATGGCTACAGCTGATGCTTGCATCAGCTGTCGCTCAGGATCTATGACTATATCTGATGGTATGGAAACCAAAAACCTCACCCTGTATCCTCCAGCACAGCCGAGTCTAGAAACTGAAACTTCCCTTTGGATAGAACATGAAGAGGAGGAGGATGTTCAGCCATTACTAACAATAGGGAAGGCACTAACCTTCAAAAATGAAACAGAAGATGATGCCATTAATAATTTCATTAGCGAACCTGCTTCAGTAGATAGGAAGTTTATCAACTCCTGAACAGTACCCTTGGTAAGGAAGAACAAGAACAGCTTACGGAGGAAGCACTAGTCAATGACACAAACATAATCCCAGTTTTGAAAAACTCGAGAAGCATTCCTATTGAGGTAGAGCCTGGAAGAACTTTGAACATCAACCCTGGTCTCTCCTCAGAAGAACAGATGCGCCTAACCAATCTCTTGAAGGAACGTAAGGCGGCATTCGCCTGGGAGTATACAGACATGAAGGGTATTCCTTCCAGTCTGTGCACTCATCATATTTATATTAAAAATGACTGCCGGCCTGTATGTCAACCCCAATGACGCATGAACCCCAATTTGAGGGATATAGTGAAGGAGGAAATCCAGAAACTCTTGGAAGCAGGATTTATCTATCCTATTTCAGATAGTGAGTGGGTTTCCCCACTTGTAATTGTTCCCAAGAAAAATGGTAAATGGAGAGTCTGTGTCGATTACAAGGAGCTGAACAAAGCTACACAAAAGGATCATTTTCCTCTGCCCTTTATTGACCAAGTACTTGATACCCTATCAGGGAAGAAGTTCTTCTCCTTCTTGGATGGGTTCAGTGGGTACAATCAAATTCAGATTGCTCCAGAGGATCAGGATACGACCACCTTCACTTGCCCCTGGGGAACGTTCGCCTACAGGGTGCTTCCCTTTGGCTTGTGCAATGCACCTGCAATGTTCCAAAGAGCTGTGATTGGCATATTTTCTGAATTGGTTAATGATAGTATGGAAGTTTTTATGGATGATTTTACTCCCTATGGCAAGGATTTTGAGGAAGCACTGGAAAATTTAAAGAAAGTTTTAATTCGCTGTGAACAGGCTCGCCTCTCATTAAGCACTGAAAAATGCCATATGATGATGAGTGAGGGGGTGGTATTAGGACATTTCATCTCTACCGATGGTATCCAAGTGGATCCTTCAAAAATTAAGGTGATAAAAAATATACCAACTCCTTCAACTCAGAAAGAGGTGCAAAGTTTTCTGGGACATGCTGGATATTACATGAGATTTATAGAAAACTTCTCCAAACTTGCTTCTCCTTTGTTTTGATTGTTAATGAAGGACGCACAGTTTGTGTGGAGTGCAGCATGCCAGACAGCATTTGATAAGCTTAAAGAGAAGCTATCCACAGCCCCTATTCTAAGGGGACCTAATTGGACCATACCTTTCCACATTTCTTCAGATACTTCTGATACTGCCATTGGAGCAGTACTAGGATAGCAGGATGGTCAAGTACCTTATGCTATTTATTATGTCAGTAAAAACTTAGCCCCTGCTGAACTAAATTATACTATTACTGAAAAAGAATTCCTTGCTATTGTTTATTCTATTAATAAGTTTCGGCATTACATTACTGGGTATCCTACATTTGTGCATACTGACCACTCTGCCATTAAGTATTTAATGAAAAAACCTGTCACTAATGCCAAAGTAACCAGGTGGCTTTTATTATTTCAGGAATTTGATATTACTATTATAGATAAACCTGGAAGAGAAAATGTTGTTTCTGATTTTTTATCACGATTTACTAACAGTGATGACAGTTCACCTGTTGAGGATGCTTTCCCGGATGAACATTTATTCGCACTCTCAGCTCATTCACCCTGGTATGCAGACGTTGCTAATTATTTGGTTGCAGGAAAGCTTCCGCCACATATGTCTAAACGAGAGAAAAGAAAAATTATTCAGCAAAGTGCCAGGTATTGTTGGCTCAACGGCCATCTCTTTTACACAGGACCTGATCTTGAGATTAGAAGATGTGTAAGGGAAGATGAGATCTTTCATATACTGAAGGCCTGTCATGATGAACCTTGTGGAGGACACTTTGCAAACAAAAGAACAGGGCATAAGGCGTTGCGGATGGGCTATTATTGGCCGACACTATTCAGAGATGCTAAAAGATATGTTCAGTCCTGTGACAGCTGCCAACGGATGGGCCAACCTAATAAGACAGATCATATGCCTTTACAACCCCAAGTGGTACTAGAACCATTTGATAGATGGGCATTGGACTTTGTTGGTCCTATCAACCCTCCGTCCAGACAGAAGGTTTACATTTTGGTGTGTACAGATTACATGACCAAGTGGGTAGAAGCTGTAGCTTTGGCTAAGGCTAATGACCAGGCGGTGATTGATTTTCTGTACAGTGAAGTTTTTACCCGCTTTGGGGTACCAAAGGAAGTAGTTACCGATGGGGGACCACAATTCATTTCACACCAATTTGAATCCTTGCTCTGGAAGTATCATGTGCAGCACATGATAACTTCACCTTATCATCCCTAGGCCAATGGTTAAGTGGAAAGTACTAATAAAGTTATTGAAGCAATTCTTACTAAAACAGTTAAAAGTCATCGAAGGGATTGGGCTGACAGGCTTCCAGAAGCACTATGGGCATATCGCACAACTTGGCGCAACACCACGGGGTTTTCTCCCTATGATCTGGTGTATGGAAAGAGTGCCATCTTTCCAATTGAGTTTGAGATCAAGACCCTGAGAACAGCCATTGAAATTAATCTGGATGTAACAGAAGCCCAGAAAAGAAGATTGAATCAATTAAATGAATTGGATGAGAAACGGTTAGCTGCAGTAGACCAGACTGTGCTGCTTCAGCAACAGAGATCTAACTGGCATGACCGATTCATCAAAAAGAAAATCTTCCGTGAAGGAGACTGGGCACTATTATACGACTCCATATTCAAGAAGGATTTTAAAGGAAAATTACGCACAAGATGGCTGGGTCCATATTTGGTCGACAGGGTATTTGACAACGGCACTGTTCGCCTGGTGACCATTGATGAAAATCGTATACCATTACTTGCTAACGGCCACAGACTGAGACTATATCGTAAGCCCATTTCGAAAGATGCATTCATTTCACAGATTGCTGTCGATCCAGACTATCAATTGGCACTAGAGCAGGAACTTTTCTCTACCTTTGCCAAACCTTAAATTGAAAATTGTATTTGCTGTACATAAATAATTTCTTGCTGTAGCGTATAGTTGTTGTTTTTTTTCTCTTTTTCTCTTTGCATTTGATCTCTTTGCTTGCTGTCGTCTTTCAAAAATTTTCAGGGAAGCGCCAGGAGAACGACCAGTTTGGACCCGTTAGACGAAAATCTCCCTGTGCCGTCCTTGCTTAAAAAAAAAAAAAAAAATCCGATAGCTGCGACATATTTTTCGCCAGCTGCAACTTCGGCGGCTGCAACATCGGCAGCTGCAACATCTTTTTCCGCAGCTGCCACCCCATTTCCCAGTGGCTTCCACTTCATTTACCAGCCACGGCCATTTCATTTCCCAGTAGCCGTAATGCCCTTTTTACGTCAGCTGTCAATCTTTTCCGGCAGCTACAACACCGGCAGCTGCAACTTCGGCGGCTGCAACATCGGCAGCTGCAACTTCGGCGGCTGCGACTTCGGCGGCTGCAACATCGGAAGCTGCAACATCTTTTTCCGCAGCTGCCATCCCATTTCCCAGTGGCTTCCACTTCATTTACCCGCCATGGCTATTTCATTTCCCAGCAGCCGTAATATCTTTTTTTTTCCGACAGCCGTCAATCTTTTTCGGCAGCTTCAACATTGGCGGCTGCAACTTGTGCGGCTGCAACATCGGTGGCTGCAACATCTTTTTCCCGCAGCCGCCACCTCATTTCCCAGCGGCTGCCACCTCATTGACCAGTCACTGCCACATCATTTCCCTGCAGCTACCATTTCTTTCCAGCGGCTGCAACATCATGTCGCAGCGGCTGCAACATATTTCCCATAGTCATAAAATTTTTCTCGCCAGCTGTATGTTTTTTTTCCCGCCGCCGTAAAACTTTTCCGTGACAGCCGTAATTTTTCGTGATATCGTAAATTATTTTTCCGGCTGCCGTGAATTCTTTTTCAGTGGCTGTAACTTCTTTCCCGCCAGCTGCAACAGCTTTTTCATCGGCTGCGCTATCATTTCTTTGGCAACTTGCAGTGGTAACTCCCGTGTTAACAGAAGAATTGTTTCAACCTGCTAATCATGATGCTGATTCATCCCAGTCATGCCGGCGAACTCATCATTCCAACCCCGAGGACGCGATGGCTTGTGTTTCACCGGCGAAAGAAATTAGTGCCTTATCCGAGTCATCATGATCCCACGTCTGACTGTGCACGCGTTCGGCTCCGTGACGTCACCAACTGCATGCTCCACCAGTTTCCGCAGCCTTCCGACGCACAGTTTTATGAGGTATGGCTTTCATTTATCACATGATTAAGCATTGATATCATTTAAACGATATTGGTCGTACCTTCACTCGTACCACCATTTATACTTGATTAAACCTTTCCCTCGTACGACATAATACTAATAACTGCCACCTTCCCCAATTCGACATGGAAATTTCAAACGCTTTTCTGTGCTCAACTTTCCGAATTTGCTCATTCGCTCAACGTCTCCGCTCAATGATTCGTGCATCCTCTGTGCTGCAACTTCCATTCTGGGATCCTGTAATCTGTCGAATAGCAGTCTCAGCCTGCAGCCAGGACCATGGGGATTCTAGTTCGCCATGAACCTTTCAATACCAGGGAACTCAGGCGAAACCTTCAAGTTTTCGCTATCTTTCAAGCTGCTGGCTGGCTCGAATTCTTTGAGCGATTGGATGGATTTGATCGAGATGCAGCCCTGCAGTTTGCCTTGAATCTTACCAAGACTCATTCCACGGTGTGGGGGCTGTGTATAGACATCTCCGAGACCATTATATCTGAGGTTACAGCCATCCCGATGGTGGGGAAACCATGGTTCAACCGATGAATCCCTGCAACGGTTGCACGAGAAGAATTTTTACTTCCAGGGGAGCAAGTTGAAGCATCCAGGAGAGGGATTGCACTGAACTCATTGCCGCGGCCATGGGACCAGGTTTCTATCTTCCTCAAGAAATACATTACTTGCGAAGGTAGATATCAAACTGTGTATAACTCTGAACTTCCTTTGGTTTCTCATCTCCGCCATGGCATTTTACTGAACATTCCATTTTATTTATTGCACGACTTGCGCCATATGGCGACATTTGTTCAATCTGCTAAGCACCCCTTATCCTCTCTCACCCACCATGGCCTTATCAAATTAATTATTGTAAGAACCATTGCCCAACATAATATAACTTGGGAACAATTTATAACCCGACCACAGCAACCTGTTCCCTTGAGGGTCATCCCATTACAGCAATTACCGGTTCCACCACAACAGGAGGACCGGAGTTCCTCCAGTGAAGTTGGGGGGAGGGATGAAATGGGAGAAGAACAACAATCGGGGGCGCAGGCAGGACCATCCGGGGTGGATAAAACCACAGAGGAAGAACAACCAGGGGCACAGTCAGAGCCATTCGAGGTAGATGAATCCCTAGCACAAGCAGAACCAGTGGGGGATGACACTGTATTTGAAGGAGAGAAAGGGGAAGCAAAAACAGAGCCATCAGGTGACAATGTAGATGAAACCTTCGTGGAAAACCTAGATAACAGGACAGCTCCGACAGCAGAAGGTGAAATTGGAGCAGCATCAAATGCTGCGACAATGGAACCTGAAGATGATGGAGCTAGGGCAATGGAAGAAGACATTGAGCTGGTTACAATTGAGTCTTCACCTGAGTGGGTAGGAGGAGGAGCTGTGATTGAAGAAGAACAGCATGAGGGGCAGGGAAATATTCCTTTGACTTCAGTTTTTCCTTCCTATATTCCAGCTCCACAAGAAGAAACACCACAAAAAGAAAAGTCACAAAAGAAAATGCCACAGAAAAGGAAGAGGGCCACCAATGAATTTGATCTAATAGCACCAATCAAGAGGAAATGAACTCGATCAATCACAGCAGCCGAGGTAGCTAGGAAAAGATGGGCAACCTCAGAGACACAGGTTGAGCCCCCAATCCTTACACCAAGACCGATGGATGCTCCACAAAGGCCAGTGGAGGAAGAACCTGGAATTGAAGGACTCTTGTATGAGAATGGAATGCTGAAAGAGGACCTCCAGGAACTTAGAAGGGAGCTGGAAACTTGGAAGGAAACCTGCAGAAAGCAGGGTGAAAGAAAAATGTACACATTAATAGAGGCTGCAGACCAAGTGGAGGAATCATCTTCTGTTGGAGCTGGAGAAAAGGATGAGCGAATACTCTGCCCCACCTATGGAGAAATCTTTGAGGAAGTAGGCCATAACATTCTACTTAGCACTTATTCAGCACAACAACCTGTAGCCACAGTAGGGAAAGCAGTGGAAAAAGAAGGTGCTATCACACAAGAACCAGCACTTTTAAACATCCTTGCTGCAGCTGCCACTTCCCATGATGCAAAAATTGTAGAACAAGTAGAAGAAGAACATGGGATGGAGGATGCCCTGGAGATTAATAAGAAATGTATGGTAACCCCAGAATGTTCCCATGACACAGAGATTATAGAACAGATGGGAGAAGAACTTGGAATGAAGGATGCTCTGGAGCTTATAAAAGAATATAGTGAGACCCCAGAATGTTCCCACGATACAGAGATCATGGAGCTGAAGGATACTCTAGAGGTTAGTGAAGAATTTTATGCTGTAACCCCAGAACATTCCTAGGACATAATAATTTTAGAAGGAGAGACAGAAAGGCAGGACAGTGATAAATTGGAACAGGATGCTGTAACACAAGAACCAGCAACCCTGAATATAATTGTCCAACCGGCCAAGCAGACAGGAGAAGAACTTGGGACAGAGGATACTCTGGAATTTAATGATGAACTCTGGGTTGTAACCCTAGAGGACTCCCATGATACAGAACTCATAGAAGAGGAGTTGCAGCAAAAGAAGGATGAAGAGGTAAGCCAGGATGTTGCTACACAAGAACCAACACCCTTGGAAGCTACAGCAAGAACTCCTGAATTGAAGTTGGAAGATAACCTGGGAGTGGATATCATTCCTGATACACAGTGGAGTGAAGATGAACAGGTACAGACACCATGCTCAGGTGACACTGAAATCTTGGAGGAGGAGCTGCAAATTGAAAAGGATATCCAGTCTCAGCAGCAGAAGGACAAAGAAGACACTGTTACACAAGAACCAGTGTCTCCAAAAGCAATAAAGGTAGCTGCTAAAGAAGGTTTAAAGGATGTTGCTGTTACACAAGAACCAGCAACTCTCCTGTTAAAATTAGATGCGCTGGAAGACATTGTCCCACAAGAACCAGTGCTTCCACCTCCTAGAGATGTCATTGAGTTGGATTCAGATTGAGGATTTCTTTTCAACTCCCCCAGGCATAGCATAATGAGACTGTAGAAAGATTCCCACCACACCAAGTGCATTCCCAGATATCAGCAAGTAGCAGTGGAAGGGAAACATTGAAGTTGGAAGATGCTGGGTCACTCACAGAAGCCTTTCAAAAGATAGATGAGATGCCTGAGTTTCCTACATTCCTTCCTCTCTCCTGGATAGAGCTCAGTTCACGATTCAGATGCAGGTTGTTGCATGAGGACATGCAACAGGGTAGTTGGGGGGAGATGTTGAGCCCAGAATTGGCCCTTTTTGATCATCATTTATCATCTTCCCTGCCCTTGTCCTACACCAATTATCTTGGCAGTTAGACTTATTGTCCTCATCTTATTCCCCAAATTACCAAGGTATGGCCGATTATTGTTTTATTGTATTAATACTTATGATTGTGATAATTAAAGCTGTGCATCTCTTAATTTGTGCTAACATGATGCGATTTATGAAGGTAGTTGAGACAAATAGACTGCAGGAAGATCAGAGCTGAACAAGTCATGAAGGAAGGGACGTTCATTGCTTATAGAAGGGATCCTTGGGGCTCGAATCATCAATCAAAACACAGCTATGACAGGGCAGTTGTAACAGAATTTGCTATCTTAAGTATGTTGCTGCTCGAGTCTAGCTGTAAGCTGGAAAGACCGTCACTCTTGGGTCAATTAATAACTTTCTCATATTTGGATATTTCTGTTCTTCCACGCATGGTAACAGCTAGTTATTTAGGGCGCGTGAAGATCAGAGATCTTCATGGCTGCCCAATTATAGGATTAGATGTTACAATTTGTATGTATAAATATGGGGAGTTGCCTCGACCCAGGGGTTGAACAGCGAACAATTAATTCATTTTGTATTAGCAGCCAAGCCAAACTGTGTACTCATTCTTTTGTTAATATAAGGGGTTACTTCTGAGTTAAAGAGAGTGTTGTTCAACCAGCGTCTCTGTGTGAAGACTGGGCCCGTCTTCCACAGAGATTGCTGAGTTAAATTAGGATTTTATCTTTCTTGTTGTGTGATGCTTTGTTCTTTCCTTTGTACGCAACAACAATATTTATTGTGTGGATTTCTCAGTAAAAGATTACATTTCTGTGATATTGGTGAATGGTATAGAATAACAGTCGACTGAGTCAGGGTTGCTTTACACATTTCAATTTCTGTCCACACTGCCGTGTTCATCTTACAGTTGAGACGTGATCCCAGGAGCTCTTACAATTTAGCTTTCCTGTTATGTGTTGATTGATTTCTATTTTGCAATTCAGTTTCTTAGAACAGTTGCTTCAATCTATTTCATTTGAAATTCTAGAGTAATGTTCAGTTTATGCTTTATGATTCCCAGCTTGATTAGATTAGACAAGTGATTATTTTAGAATGCGAATGAGATTTCCTTTTGCAATCGTTGATTAGATCGGGTACCATTTATTGTTGATGCATAATAGAAAAGGATTGTAGTAGAGCAGTTAGAAGGCAATTGGGGTTGCATAGATTCTTGGGATGAACATGGATGATAGAAGATAAAAGTATTCACTTCTAATGGTTTTGTGTTTAAGCATATATTGTGCACTTATCCTTTGAAATAAAAAGACTTTCTCGGGTTGACAATAAATTTCATATGCTCTGTGTGTTTGGTATTAATTTATCTGCATATAGAGTGCTTGACAATAACTAAACACAAGATTAATGAATTATGAACAAGAACTGATTAATCCGATCGAAGAACTGAAGTTGGAAGAAAGGATAAGATGAAGATAAGGAGGAAGTAAAGAAGAAGGAAGTGAATAAGAGAAAACAACAAAAAGCAGGATGAAATTACATCTAAACTATTGAGGAGAAGTAAGAGGAATGATGATGAAAAGGCAAAAGAAATCAGATTCGGAAGAAGACATAAAACAATGCAGAAAAGAAATAGGTCCGAATGACGATCCGAACACTGGTCTAAATGGCAGTCCGAATGGAAGAAACAAGTTAAAGTAAGGGAAAAGAAGAATAGTGACCAACTGGATTTATGCAAATGATCCTACAGTGCAAAGGAAGAAAGGAAGAGATTATTTAGAGGCTAAGTTAACAAGGAGCTATCTACTCTAAGCATTATCTAGGTAGAGGAATTATGGGAGATAGGAAGAATGTTGTGATGGAAGAAGAGCCAGAGCTAACCTACAACAAATAGGAAGAAAACTAATAGAGGAGAAGAGAAAGAACTAACTAAGGAAGAATTTGGAAGCAATTTTGAACTATGGATGATGGAAGAAGAATTGAAAATAAACTACAAATGATTAAACTATTGGTCAACCATTTCCTACTTCAGAAGAACAGGGATTGTACTAGCAGCAAAATATTAATCACAGAGGAATGGAGATGACATACATAGGAAAAAAAATTAGATTACACATAGAAAATAAACTAGTTACTTGCAAGAAAAGAAATGCAGAAAAAGGTAAATAAAACCTCTAGTTGATGAGGGGCCCTTCCCAGCAATCAGAGGGTGAACTAGATCAACTTAAATGACTATCAACGAAGCATTAACACGCTACTAATTCCATTAACTTGAGAGAAATTACAGAACTGTTGTCTTTACACTATCTATGACTGCAAACTCTTGGACTAAGATAGAAAAAATAACATGAACTCAAAAGCTAACTAGTCTCATCCATAGAGGCGACTATTTATAAGTTACAATGGGTGAGAGGGTCGACAGAGTCGACCTCTCTAAAAATAGAGGTGTTTAAATAATTGTAACAGTTGATTAAATTATACATAACAGTGTAGGGGGCATCTACCTAGCTCCTCGGCATCAATCCTTTCCAATTCGAACAGCTAAGCATTTGTTTCCTCAAAACGTGAGCAGAAGCATATGCTGGAGCGTCAATGTGGGACCATGAATTACGTGGGAAGACTAAGCATGGATGTGGGACTTATGTCGGACAACTGAGTGTGAACATGCTGACTCCTTCCAGAACGATGGCGTGCAAGGACATGAACAGGTATGAGTAACTCTAGGCTGAATGCGCAAATCGAAGCTTGAAGTGTTAACGTGGACGTGAGATGTGTTGTCAGGCTTGGTGAGCCTATGGTCGAATCTTCTAGAACCGTAGCTTATTAACCATCAGCACCACATGGCTATTAGAACCCACGTGTCCTCTTCATTCAACGGTCTGAGGTGTATCAACCATGGATCTCACGGGCTGAACGAGAGGCTGAACAGCGGACTGAAACACGTTTAGGCTGAGCACGTAGCATGTAACCTGTCAAATAAAATATAAATGTTAATTATTCCCAAAAAAATATCATTTTTATCATAATAGACCATAATATACGAAATATAAACAAGATTTGTATGATAAGTGAGTATGTACATACTTGGACTGTTTGACGGGTTGAATGGCAAAGAAACAACTTACTTATAGCAAAAAACAATGGAAATAACACCATTCGAGTAGATTGGATGATCAAAAATGGTGGCAAAAATGGACATCAACACTCTTTAAACCCTGAGAAAAGTGTTTTCGCTGTTCTTGAGGGAAAACTTTTGGGTCATATCATTTCAAAGGAGGGAATATCAATAAATCAAGAGAGAGTGCAAGCTATCAGCAAGATTCCCATGCCCCATAGAAAGAAGTCTATGCAATCATTCATGGGCACCATAAATTTTGTTCAAAGGTTCGTGCCAGACTTCACTCAAATCGTTAAACCTTTGCAACAAATGGTCAAGCAGAGTGTACAATTTAGGTGGACATGGAGAAAGTTGAATTTAAAGAAATCAAAGTTTCCATAGCTAAGGCACCTTCTTTAAGAATTCCAGACTTCGATAAAGATTTTATTATGTACACCTTTGCTTCCGATAACTCTCTCACAGCTGTGCTCACTCAAAAGGCGGAATCAGGAGACGCATACCCAATTTATTTTATGAGCACTGGTCTGTAAGGCGTTGAACTGAACTACCCTATGGTAGATAAGAAAGCATACACAGTTTTCAAAGCAGTAAAGCAGTTCAGGCCATATATCCTAAAGAATAGAACTAAAGTCATAGTTCCTCATCTCGTTGTCAGATCTTTTTTTGTTTAGGAAGAATTGGGAGAAAGGAGAAGAAACTGGGTCACTGCTCTTCAAGAGTATGACTTAGAATTCAAACCAGCCACTATCATCAAAGCTCAAGGTTTATGCAAATTGCTTACTGAAAATCCAGTTGATGAAGAGCTAGATTGGAGGAATGAATCCGAACTGAACATGATTGATGTATGTCCAATTTTTACAGCCCCGAAGTCTTGGTATAGGGACCTAGTGCATTATTTATAGTCAGGTTATTTACCAAAGCACTGGATTTTGAAGCAAAGAAGAGCTCTCCATCTTAAATCAGCAGCTTATCAAATCATTGAAGGAGTACCCTTCAAGAAGAATTATGATGGCATTTTTCTCAGACGTTTGGAGAAAGAAGATGCAAGCAGTGTGGTCAAAGAATTACATGATGGCCCCACTGGGGGACATTACTCTAGAGATACTACATCTCACAAAATTCTCAAAGCTGGGTACTATTGGCCCACTCTTTTCAAAGATGCTCACGCCTATGAGAGGAATTGTGATGTCTACCAAAGAAGTGGTGGAAAGTTGCCAAAAGCAGTAGGACCTATACAACTAGTTATCATCTCAGAACCATTCAAACAATGGGGCATAGATATTATTGGCGAGATAAACCCCAACTCATGACTGCAAAACCAGTATATTCTAACAGCTACAAATTATTTTACAAGATGGGTTGAAGCTATCCCTCTACGTAAAGTCAATGAAGATGCGGTTATCAACTTCCTGGAAGAAAGCATCATAACCAGGTTTGGGGTTCCAATTTCCCTAGTCTTTGATAATGCACCTTATTTTTCGTCAATTAAGATTAATGAATTCATATATGAGAAGGGAATTAAATTGAATTACTCGACCAATTACTATCCCCAAGGAAATGGATTAGCAGAGTCTACTAATAAAAATCTCATCCGGATTCTTAAAAACACTGTGATTGAGAATCAGAGGAGCTGGAACATAGCTCTCCCGAATGCTCTATGGGCAGACAGAGTTACTCCCAAGAACGCCTTAGGGGTTTCCCCATTCACCCTAGTATATGGCAAGGAAGCCATCCTGCCTCCAAATATTTTTCTCCCATCCTTGCAATTGGCCCAAGCCTCTCAAGGTTCTAGCAGTCAAGCCTTACAATTGAGAATTTATACCTTGCTATAACTTGAAGAGTCAAGGCAGAAAGCCAAAGACCAATTCCATCACCACCAAGACATAGTCAAAATATGGTTCGATAAAAAAAGTTTGGTAAAAGAAATTTTGAAGTAGGTGACTTAGTTATCAAATGGGATCACCAGCATGAAGGTAAGGGAATGCACACAAGATTTCAACACTTATGGGTTGGCCCTTCCCAAATTTCTAAAAAGCTTGGCCCGTCGACCTATAAATTGAAAGACCTGCAAGGGGAGGAAGTAAATATTCCTCTCAACGGCCTCGCCTTGAAGCAATACTTTGCATAAGCCCTAGGTGGGTTTTTTGTGCATAAATAAAACACTGTTTTCCTTTTCTGGTTTGATTTTGTTTCTTTTTTTCTTTTGATCACTTTTTACTTTGCTAGTTAGCTTGAGTTGTTTTATTTTGTTTGCTTTCACCTTTTGCTTGAGTCCTTTGTTTGAATAAAGCTAAGCTCAATTTTGGTGTAGCTGAGGGATGAGACTCCAAGAAAACTCAAAAGATGGTCATGAAGAAGCTCACTAATAAAAGAAAATATATGTGTGACTTTGTCTTCACTGAGTGGTTTCTAGGAATGTAGAGATTCTTTTTCTGTGTGGTCAATATAGCCCCTGTTAAAATACTAAGATTCAACATTTCTTTCTGAATATCTTAGGGCCCCACTCACTCAAACATTAATGACTACCTCAGGAAGTTCACCGTGACAGACCCATGGAGAGGAAGCATGCCTCACGAATGTATGGTATTTAAAATGATCCCATGCTGCAAGTCAAAGCCAAAAGGAATATATCAAAGAGTTTGGTTTCAAGAAATTCTTGCCTCAATTAAAGCATGGCTGAGATAATCATAGAAACTTTCAAATCAAGGAAGTTGTTCAAATAAACCAGCCCAGCAAGGTTCTTCTCCATCCGTGAAGCATGAAAAATAATGAATCTTTCGCTCACACAAAAGGACATTATGGATTGAAGAACCTATATCAATCATTGAAAGCTAAAGAAATCCATTTCTGGAAGTCTCAAATGACAAAAGTCATGAATTAAATAAACATCCAAAAGGATGCAAAATAGCATGGGAATGAGAAACAAACGAATATGTCTGTGAGATATTGTTACGATCTTGTGGAGTCTTGTAATAGTAAGATTTTGAAAGGCAGAATTCTAAAATAAACCTCACATTTTGGCCCTTAGAGAGTTGAAAGGAATCCTGAGTCAAAGTTTCCTTTTCCCTTATCACCATTATGATAAGAGTGATCACTACATTCTCAGAAGCTGAACTATGAAGACATTTTGTTGCATTTGTAGCCAGCACTTTGTAAGTTTCTTGACCATATGATGAGTTTGTTTCAGAAATCTGTATTCACCAGTGAATCACCAATTGTTGTTGCTACAACATCCCCCCCAAAATTTCGTATATAGTGGGGACCCCTCCTTTCATTTTTAAGACAATAAAGTTTGCTTAGAAGTTAAGGCAATCAGAGCCTTTTCTTACTTAGTTCTTCTTGAGAAGTTCTTTTGCTTGCTTCCTTTGAGTTTATTTTCACTGTCTCTACCTAAGCAAAACTCAGGATTCTGATTTGCAATAGGAGAAGATTTAAGATAACTTTCCCACAATGGCGGAGCATTTGGGCCAACCTTTTCGAAACGGTGGAAAAAACTCATATGAACCTTCTGCAATGGTGAAACTTTTCGACTAAGTGACCATTGGCAGAACAAACTTGCAAGTTTTTTCACAACGGCGGAAGACTTAAGCTAACTCTACCGAAACGGTGGGAAAAGGGGTAAGACAAGCATCAGTGGAAGAACTTTCCAAGTTTCTCCGCAACGGCGTAAGAACTCACGCAAATCTCCCGCAATGGAAAAAAGGAATGAAGAAGTCAGACCTATGCGGAAGAATTCATGTAACTTTTTCACAACGGAGGATAAAATTGCAAATTTTTTCTATAGTGGTGGTCCCTTTCGCTCAAACTCCCACAACTTTTCCGCAACGGTGGAAGAACTCGGATAACTTCCCTGCAACAATGGTACAAACTCAAAATTTCTTGCCGCAGCGATCGGAAAAGTTAGCCAAGTCTTTCCAGTTTTGGTGGTCACTCTTAAATACCGAATGTGCTGATTTGACCCCGTCCATACGCCCATTAACCCCGTTCAAATTTCCAGAACCACCCTATTAATGGCTTGGACGCATAAAATTCCTATAAATAGGGCATAAACCCCGTTAGTGTTCTATTGTTCCGATTGGTTTGAGGTTTGTCTCCGTTTCCATTTGAGATTACGACCACCTACTCCAGGCTTGCTAGCTTCGCAACAGCTCTACCATCCTCATAAATGATCATCTTCTATCAGGTTGGTACCTCTTGAGCCCTGTATGTCAAATTGCAGTGGTTAGTTCTTTTTCTTTAAGTTAAAAGTCGTAGTCATAATTCTATTTGTTTCGTCCAAGCCCAGTTTTTTTTTTGACTTGGCGGTAGTATTTAGCCTCACTACGGCCGAAGCTGACCCACACCTCTACCCAGCTAAACACACCCATGCTTAGTTTCTTTTTTTAAGGACATAGGAGTTCACAATTAACCAGCTAGAATCACCTAGCACATAGTTGTTTAGAAGTTCCTTGGCACGCCTCTACCCATTTGGAATTCATTAGCATTGTGGAATTGAAACCAGTTCCATCTGCCATTACGAGAAGAACGTTGTTGTCCCTACCCTGCTATGAAGTTTCATGCCATTTTTTATACTATGGAACATGTTATTACTGTACGAATTTTAATTCCATGAAATATATTATACTCAGAACCACTATGTTTTCCAGATTGTTATTATGGGATTGCATTACTCTTACATTTCGTAGTTGCAATATAGCTCAAAATCGCTATGCGGTTTCAGGGAATAACCATATGGAAGTGAAATATATAGGATTATTCAAAAACATGCGAAATAAATGTTTTAATCCGAATTTGAAAGTGTAAGGGCCATAACAAGTTGAAAAATTACAATTTGACGGTAGACAAATAGAATTAGAAGGGCTAGATTGGCGTTTAAGCCTTATGTTAACACCCAAAAAGTGCTCACTAGCTCATTTACCACATTATATGGCTCATTTGTCCATTTTCCTACCATATTTCCATTAAAAATCCCAAAAAATCCCATTAAAAAGCCTCCAAAAGGCCTAAAATGCCTCCAAAAGGCCAAAAAACCCTCAAAATAGCCTAAAAAAGGCTAAAAAACCTCCTTTTCCTCCAAAAATAGCAAAAATCCCCTAAAAAGGGAATAAAAAATATAAAATAATGAGGAAAAGGAGGAAAAAACCCTATACAGCTGCCCAAAACCATGTGTTTCCTATAACCATGGGTCAGCACTCCACCACCAAAAAACTATAAATAGGTGATGGAGATCCCTTATTCCATATCCACAATCACAAGCACCCTTACTCTGCCAAAATCTCTCTCGAAACCCTAGTTCACCTTTGAACTATTTTCACCTTGAGAGCCACCTTTGGCCCATCCCCAACATTGGAGAAGGAGAAAGGAGCATATTGAAGCTTGGAGCATCCTCTTGGACACTGCAAAGGGCTTCATCAAACCTTGACACTCAAGGTAACATTAATAGTAAAAGTCATTCTTTAAATTTGATGTTTATGTTTCATGCAATATTTTAGAAGTAATTTAATTGTTGTTTTAGCTTAATTAGTTTAATATACTGAACTGCTACTAAGGAGTCCATTCTCCTTAGTAGGTGCTCATTGGCACAAGCTAGGGGTAAAACCCTAGCTACAGTTTTGGCGACTCCCCTAGTTTTCGAATTTCTGGTTTCCATTTTTAAAATTTTTCCTTTCGGCTGTCCCTTTCGGCCGCCGCATACCGCATTTTTTCCCTCTGCAGTCACGTCCCGACCGCGCCTTTCAGGCCTTTACCTGCGATCCGACCACGGCTCTCAGACTGCTTCCGACGCCCTGCCGGCGGATTCAAGTCTGTTACCTGCGATCCGACCGTGGCTAATCAGCCTGTTTGCCGCGATCTGACTGCGCCTGTCGGCCTTTTTCCCGCGTCGCGACTGCGGATTTCTGCCTCTTTCGTGCGTCCCGACTGCGCCTGTTAGCCCTTCTGCCGCGACCCGACTGCGTCTTTTTCCCTGTTTCCTGCGTCCCGACTGCCTCTGTTGGCCCGATATCCACGACCTGACCGCCGCTGTTTCCCTTAAACCCGCGGTCGGCCTGTTCCAATTCGCCACAGACCCGCGGTCTGATTTCTGCTCTTTTCCTGTCTTGAGCCCAGCCCCTTTTGCTGCAATATTTTCTGCATCTGAACAGCCCCCTGTCCCACCTGCAGCCTCACTACCTTACCAGCCTTTCTGCAATATAATTTCTGTTCCCTTTACAGAATTCTTTTAAAAATTCTAGTG
Organism: Larix kaempferi; assembly: GCA_027924585.1. Taxonomy (NCBI): domain Eukaryota; kingdom Viridiplantae; phylum Streptophyta; class Pinopsida; order Pinales; family Pinaceae; genus Larix; species Larix kaempferi. Next base: position 4,955,486 of record BSBM01001287.1, read on the forward strand.
TTTTTTAAATTCAGAAAATTTTGCAAGTTAAACTTTCAATTTCCATATTATTGATAGATTGGAAGTTGCCCCCCTTGTGGCACTTCTATTTTTGGGTTCAACACCTCACGAGCACACACTCTGTCACATAAAATCAAGTGAGCCTTAAAAAGTACCTAATTAAACCAACATTCTAACCCCACTTGGGGAACACAAAAGAATCATTGTAGTTAGGTAGGATCAGGGGGATAGGCTTCCAATAACACCCCTTGGTTATTTCACTTGAGACATAGTTGTTGTCCAAATAGGGAACCAAAATCCCCTAGTACTTTTTGGCACGGTCACGACCAGTTTATCAGAGGGCCTCTCCCTTAGGAGGGTTGAAGTCGGGAGACTGGTTCCGGAGGCCTGAGTGGAATACCGCACTCCATTCAGTAACCGAAGGGCTACCTTTCGCGGTTCGCGGGATATCCCTGTATAGGGGTATTGCGGTCAACGAACTAAACGGCAGATTCACCTTTCTGGACGTGTCATGAACGGGGTATCTTAGTTTCCATTCTTCTAGGATTGACTACCCGGTATCCCTCCCGGTAGGGGGATATCATAGCCACTTGGCTTTCCTACTCATATTGTCTGACTTGGATTTCGTCACCTTGCAGAGGATATTTTTAGTTGAGTCAGAATACTTTTAGTTAGGTGTTTGCATGCTCCTTTACCTCCCTTTGGTCTAGTGAGTCCACCATTTTTTCTTTTGTAGGAAACCTGCTGCTTGTTGGTATTCTGACCATCTTTGTTGATACTCCACCTATTGTAGCACAGCTGCTGCAGTGGGTGTTTTGAGTTGGTTGTTGGCCTGAGTGCCTTGGTTTTTAGCTCTCCTTCTGCACACTCGGTTGCATTAGGATTTTTGAGCTGTTTTTATACTCACCTCAACCCACAGAGACTAGATACCATCTGTCACCATTGAGTCCCCGAGACATTCTCGGCGCCTCAGGGGCGAGCCCCCACAGCACGGTTCTCTTGACACCACTCGTCATAGATTCCGATCATTGTCCGTTGATACCACTCATCACAGATCCAGAGCCTTGTCACTTGACTCCACTCGTCAGCGACGTAGGCCTCCGTCACCAGATAGTGACGCTCCTTACTTTACCTCTGATTCTGACGAAGAGTCTGAGAACCCTATTTATACTGCCCCTACTAGCCCCATGGCTGGTACGACTTCCACTCCATTTGTCATAGGGATCATTGGTGGCACATCCACCACTACACCAGTTACTACACCTGTTTTTGGTATGCCCTCCATGGGGAAACCATCTACCATTCCCCTCACGGTACCTATACCCACAGCGGGAATACCCATCCCCACTACATCAGTGGCTCACACTACCCATGGTGGTGCTGGACCATCCTCCACTACCTCAGTTCCCCCACTTGGGGGCACCACCCTAAATTTTGTCCCTCCACTTGGGGGCACTAGCCCCAACTTGGTCCAAAGCACTACTGTGTCACACCCTTCTTCCAGTCTGCCATTCATGGCTAGCCTTAACCTACCTGACTTGGCCAGATTGATCAACGATCCTATTCGACACGACCCTACATGGCCTCATATGCCTACCAAGCTCCCCTCGGACATCCCTAAGTTCGAGGGCAAGGCCGGTGAGGACCCACAAAACCATATCATGTCTTTCCACCTATGGTGTTCCTCTAACTCCATAGTAGACGACTCTGTTCGCCTCCGTCTCTTACAGCGCACCTTCACTGGCTCTGCAGCCAAGTGGTATATTGAGCAGCCTCATGGGACCCACGCCACCTTTGCTTCCCTGGCCTCGACCTTCCTGCAGTTCTTCCAGTTGCCTGTCCGCTATGACGCAGGTGTTGAGATCCTTCTATCTTGTAGACAAAACACGGCTACCCATATCACGGACCACATCCATGAGTGGCATCGACGCCGTAGCTTATGCAAGATCAAACTTGATGACCGTATCTTCCTAGATTGGTTCCTCAAATCCCTTCTCCCGGTTATCGCTAAGGATGTGGCCTCAGAAAGACCCCAGTCTGAAGAAGAAGCCATCCTTAAGGCACAACAGTTCGACCTCATTTACGCCCAATCGGGTTGCCTTTATACCATTATACCTGACGCCCCTCGCGGCGAGTCCTCCCAGCATGATGCGCCGGGGGCATCCCACGCTGCAGATGGTATCATTGGCCGTGTTTCTTCGCATCCCCAACCATTTTCTATAGCACATCCTACCCCTGGCCCCGACCTGTCGCGGGCTACCTCCCAGTCTGGAGCAACCAACTCATATGCTCCCATGACACATCACCATTCCCATGGACCTTCATGTCCACCTCAGTGCTTCGGGTATGTGACTCCTGCTTATGCTCCTCCAGTCGCCCCTCAACCTTACTACCATCAGCAGGCTGCCCCCGCTCCTGCGCCTCCACAAGCCCAACCCGCTTATTATCTGCCCCAGGCAGCCCCTGCGGCACATCCACAACCTGCTCCGTAGTCCTATCAGCAACCCCCTCAAGTTGCTGCACCTGCTCAGCCTCAACCTGCTTATCATCCTCCGCAGCCTGCTCCTGCACATGCGCAACCTCAGAATCCACCTACTGCCCAAGGGCAAGTTTACGCCCAACAGAACCCGCAGCAAAACCAGAACAACCAACGTAACCCGAGCCAACAGAACCGCGGCAAGGGCCGTAATCGGGGAAACAACCAACCTGCAGACCAAGCTGGTCAACCGGCTAATCCCCCTGACAACAACAATGCGGCCCCCGCTAATCAAAACCCTGATCGCCCGCCCAAGCAGGCTAAAAACCCCAATTTGCGAATGAACCACCCTTGTTCTATTTGCGGGGTCTATGGACACTACACCCATGCTTGCCCACACTTGGAGCGAGCTCGGCAGCTCTGGGTTGACGAGGCCCATCGCCAAGGGCATGCGGCCCCCCAGGCACCACCCAACCCCCCCCAACCTCAACAACCCCCTTTGGTGCTGCAAAACCCATTACCGACCCAAGGCGTAGTGAACACTCAGCCGTTGGCTCCCCATCAAGCCAATGCACCCCAACAACAACAGATCACTTACGCTGCTCCTGATCAACCCATGTTTGACTCAGGTACCCACCACTTACTGATGATGTCATCCGCTGACGTCAACCTCCAGACTCGTCGGAACCAATATGGCTCCACCTCTGAAGCCACTCCCACGGATAAACCTACTAACGCCCATCCCACCGATCAAGCATTACGTATACCTCCGCCTCCCATAGATGGCGCTGCGAAAGCACCTCGTTTCCCACTTCGCCGAATCAACAATAACCCTAACGCGTGCACTGCGTCAAACTACAACATCGTAGACGACCTAGCCCAATCTCCCGCAGCCATGTCTGCATTAGAAGTCTTGAAGAACTGCCCTTCCCAGCGCAAGACTTTACTTTCCGCCATTGGGGGGATTGACCCAACTGATTCGCATTTGATGGCATTTGATTTAGACCAGTCTGAACCACGCCTACCTTCCAGCTTAGCCTTCCAAGTTACTGTCTCCGTTAGGAACCTTGTTATCCATCGGTGCATCATCGATGAGGGTGCCTCCACATGCGTTATGTCTACATTTGTATGGCAGAATCTAGGATCCCCTCCTCTCCAGCAGTCCACCACTGCGTTACGTGCCTATGACGGTCGTTCGGCCCAGCCCCAAGGCCTTCTACCCAACGTTCCAGTCCAGTTAGGTGGTAAAACAGTCCTTATTGACATAGAGGTAATCAATGCCCAATTGGATTACAACCTTCTACTTGGCCGCAGCTACATGTATGCCATGCGGGCGGTTGCCTCTTCTGTCTTTCGCACCATGATGTTCCCCCATGAAGGACGCGTGGTTAAGATTGACCAGCTCACCTACTATGATCCCAGTGCTCCGGCGGCACCGGAAAATGTTCTCCCCATGGTTGAACAACCTGTTTCTCCTGCCACCACCTCGTTTGTTTCCTCTACGGGGCCTGGAGTCTACTCAGACGCGCCGATGACCTCCACCTTTCAATCCATTCCTCCGCTGTCATCCACGCCCGAAATGTCTGATTTATGTACCTTGTCCCACGACAACCTACCACCTAACACTCAACCACCCTTGTTGCCAAAACCACCACTGGTACCTAGCCACATTGGTGTTACACCGATCCATACGATCCCCTTCCTAGTCCCTCCATCGGGAGTAGTAAGCGCCCCGGTCATGGCTACCCTTAGCCTCCCTGGGTTAACCTTGGGATTACCTGTATGGTATCTTTCGCCTCCCGTTCGCCCGCCGACACCAGATGTCGTCCTCCAGCCGGTGCAACCCATGGCTACTACCACTCAGCCACCTCCCGTTGTCTCTACCCCTTCGTCCTCCACGACACCTCCTCCTACTCCCAAACCCACTGGGGGCAGAGGTCCCCAACCTTACACTGCCGTACGACCTCCAAAGACAGTCAAGAACCCTCCAGTGTTTCGTGCTCCTCCCAAATGCTCGCTATGTGACGAGTTGGGCCATGCGACCCACCAGTACCCATAGTTACCCGCATTGCAGAAGCACATGCAAATGCTCGATGATGACCCCAACATCCCAACTGTCGAACTAAACCCCACTCCTAAGCCTAAAGATAAGTCCCTACGTACCAACCACTCCTGTGCCATCTGCGGTATTTACGGGCACTATTCACATCATTGTCCCGATCTCCCGGATTACAGAGCGGCTCTCTATGAGATGAACAATCTGGATCTTGAGACGGCACCACCTACCATTGAGGAGATCTACCCCCCAGACTCTTCCTCTTTGGAACTCGCGGTACTCGACCGTGGTTCCATCCAGGAATCACGCGGTCTCCAACCGCGTGGTTCGGCCCGAAACACGCGGTCTCCAACCGCGTGGTTCGGCCCGAAACTCGCGGTCTTCAACCGCGGTTTCGACCCCCTAACCCGCGGTCCACCCCACGTGGACCGTACAAATCAACCCTGGGACCCACTACCCAACCCCCAACCCGCAAAAATATGCAGGTATGAGTTTAATGAAATACCTGTATCTCACGGATCAGCAAACAGCCAGACGGATCGTCCAGAAATGCCACCTAAGCTCTGGTCCACTCAACTCACAAGTCACAGTCAACAAGTACAAATGACACATGTCATGTTGGACCCACCACTATTTACAGTCAGTTGACTTTTTCTTGTTTTGGTCATTCTGGCCCCATACGGCGTCCGTTTTCCGAACCGTTTCCACCATTGGAATCAGCACAACGCGACCGTCATAATGGTCACCTCGTTGCATTATTTTTACCTTGTCATTTTTTACCCATTTTTCAGACGCCACTAGTCGCCTCGGTTTGCGTGCCACATCGGCCGTTCTCCGTTTCTCACATGTTTTATATCATCGGATTCATTTTTCCGAGCTGGTGATGATGCTTGAGATCATTTCTCGCTCTCACCTCCAGATTTTCTGGGCATTTTTCAAAGTGCCCCCGTCACCTCGGTTTGCTTGCCACATCGGCCGTTACCCATTTTTGACATCCTTTATATCGCCGGATTCATTTTTCCGAGCTCGTGATGATGCTTGAGATCATTTCTCGCTCTCACTTGGTACAATTTCAACATTGTGTCCCAACACCTTGCTGCCTCGGTTTACGCGCCACATTGGCCGCTGTCGGATTGTTCCACATTTTTACATGAGCCATTCACTCCTGTCATACTGCAAATTTTTCGTTATTTTGCCACCATTTCATCTACCCCGCAAGGAGGTCCATCAGTGTTCCTACCTACCCTCGTTCTTGGTCATCATTACTAAACCTTGATTGAACACTTCCTCCTTGCCTGGCCATTCCTTTTGTTCGGTATAATTTTATCCCTTTTTCGGGCCGGACAAGTCCTTTACGAAAAAGGAACTTAGGGAGTTTCCGTTAATCTCTTTTCTGACTCCTAAAAGAATGAAAAGATTGCCGAGCAATCTTGCTTCCTTTCATGCTCGTTAAAGTACCTGAAAGGGCGTCTATCTGGTATAAGTTAAACCCTTTGCCGGACCTGGTAGACTAATTACGAAAAAGGAATACTCTAGTCACACCGGCTAGAAGAGTTCTTCATTGCATCATTTTATGCTTCTTTGGGCCTTGGAGACTAAATCTACGAAAAAACAACCCCCTGGAGTCTTCTTACTTGCTTTCAGACTCTCTAAAATTGAAAGCAACCACGAGCATGCACTGTCCTGGGCTCGTAAAATCCACACGACAGTACCATTCCATCACTTCAGAGTCTTCTTATCGCTTTCAGACTCCTTAAAATTGAAAGCAACCACGAGCATGAACTGTCCTGGGTTCATAAAATCCACACGACAGTATCATTTTACACACCCTTCTTCTAGTTCCTTAACCCATGAAGAAGTCCCTACCCGTGCCTCCTGGCACTACGATCGATCATCTCGGCAACACCCCCAATCAGGTCACCTTTGTTCAGAGTATTCTGCAATCCCCTGCCATTTTACCCCAGCTTGAGTCTCCCTCAGACCAATCATCTCCCCCGATCCAATACAGCTATGATCCCTCTCCCCTCAGTCAGTTTCATATGCTGCCAGATCATTCCCATTATCATACTCTGAACAAAGGAAGTTTGAGTCCACCCACTCTACTTGCCCAGTTTTCCCCCCACAGTTTGGTCAGTCCTTCCATCAGTACTATCACATTTCGGTTCTCCACCTCGCGCTTCTGTCAAGGAAACATCATTGCCTTGATAGTTGCAGGTCTCCCTCGGTCGACGACAGCTCCTCTATTCCAGAGGATAGGCGTAGAGGTCCCTACGCCTTGGACTTATCACCATCTGTGGTAAGTGCCTACGGATCATTCTGAGAGGAGACATCATTGTCTCTCCGAGTGGTTGTTCCTCACATGCTCGACTTCAGCACCTTGATCGCATCGTTGAGGATCGCGTAGGATTATATCCCATCATTATTTGTCGAAGACCCCGGATTTCCCCCGACTCTAGCACATTGGTGAGTCCCTTCGGAACACCCAGTTATATGTTCCCATGGATGTCCGGGCTGCGTTGGCGATTGTATTCGGAAGCCATCCAGTTCCATGCTTCCTTGAGTACCCATTTCAGTTCCAGTTCAGTGTACCATGGAGAGTATGATCCCAGTCACTATGATCCAGTAGCTCATCAGTTCCTGTGGTACCACATTCAGTAGCACTGTTGATTATTCCAGTGTATCAGTTTTTCAGCACAGACATGGTCAGCTCAGCAGTATGTCCCAGATTTTGTGTCCCCTCTGGACCCTTATGATGTACACAGTGGCTATGTATCTTTCAGGTACCCTTTTTCGGGCCTCACAGTTATGTTTATGTATCTTGATACAAGCATGGGTATGCCCGCCTCGTCCATATATTGAGATTATTCCTCATTCAGTTTTTGAGGTCATGTATTTTTCAGGTCCCCATTTTTGGACCCCATTGTTATTATGTTATATCCTGATACGAGCATGGGAATGCCCGCCTCGTCCATATGATCAGATGATTCCTCACCCTTTATTGAGGTTATGTACTTTTAGTTCTTGCAGTTGTTCGGGATCGTTGTTCCAGGCTTCAGTTTGTTTCTTCTCTCCTCTCCACACCCAGGAAAACCATTCATGACATATGATGTCCATCGGCCATACGATGAGCTCCTGCCCTCGCACATCAGGGGGCAATCTGTTAACACCCAAAAAGTGCTCACTAGCTCATTTACCACATTATATGGCTCATTTGTCCATTTTCCTACCATATTTCCATTAAAAATCCCAAAAAATCCCATTAAAAAGCCTCCAAAAGGCCTAAAATGCCTCCAAAAGGCCAAAAAAACCCTCAAAATAGCCTAAAAAAGGCTAAAAAACCTCCTTTTCCTCCAAAAATAGCAAAAATCCCCTAAAAAGGGAATAAAAAATATAAAATAATGAGGAAAAGGAGGAAAAAAACCCTATACAGCTGCCCAAAACCATGTGTTTCCTAAAACCATGGGTCAGCACTCCACCACCAAAAAACTATAAATAGGTGATGGAGATCCCTTATTCCATATCCACAATCACAAGCACCCTTACTCTGCCAAAATCTCTCTCGAAACCCTAGTTCACCTTTGAACTATTTTCACCTTGAGAGCCACCTTTGGCCCATCCCCAACATTGGAGAAGGAGAAAGGAGCATATTGAAGCTTGGAGCATCCTCTTGGACACTGCAAAGGGCTTCATCAAACCTTGACACTCAAGGTAACATTAATAGTAAAAGTCATTCTTTAAATTTGATGTTTATGTTTCATGCAATATTTTAGAAGTAATTTAATTGTTGTTTTAGCTTAATTAGTTTAATATACTGAACTGCTACTAAGGAGTCCATTCTCCTTAGTAGGTGCTCATTGGCACAAGCTAGGGGTAAAACCCTAGCTACACCTTAATATTATGGGTAGAATGCTAGTTTAGGTTGTTGAGATTGCGTCATATTTTTCTTATATCTACCTATGTCTGAATATTGAACAGTATTTTCAAAATGACTAAAGGTGGCAAGAGAAAGTCAAAGGAAATCTGCCCAAAACCAGTTGACGATAACGCAAGGGTGGAAACTATATTCCAAGATACTAAATGTACTACGGGCGTACCACCAGAAGCCAAATGGGGTGATGTGTATCATATGATAAGGGACCAAGATGTCCTAGATGCTCTTCTAGAAGAGGAATACCTGTACAAAAACATCAGAATTTCCTCTATATCTAAAGTAGCCACCTTCCCGGAGCTCTTCCCTTGCTCAGAGGTAATCAGATGGATCTTGCAGCATGTAGATGCCTAATCACGAATCCTTTCAGATAGCAAAAGAGAAGACTTTGCAATTTTCAACCCAACTTATATTTCAGCGGCTTACAAGTTGCCTCATCCATATCAATTCCTGGATGACTTATGGCTGGCACAAGTCAAAATGGATAATCTAGATATCGCGTGGAAATTGCTAATCACAGGAAAGCAGTTTAGAAAGAAGGAGAATGAGGAGTGAGAGGTTCAGAATTTAAGGCATCCCTTCAGAATGATTGCCCTCATGTTGAGCAGAATCTTCGGTAGGCCTGATGGAACTGTCTTTATGCTTTAGTGGGTCCCCATCATCCATTATGTAGCATTTAGAGGAACCATTTTTAATTGGGCTGGTATTATCTCAGACAGCCTCGCATCAGCTATAACAGCTACAAAAGAAGGGTTGGTGGCAAAGAAGGAGGAATTCTACATGTCCTCCTATCTGGTAGATTGTATTGTGTCAAAGCGGCCTTTTCCAGGACTGGGATGCATTTGGAACTAGACAGATAGCCTGGTGTATATCGCATACAAGATCTTTTGGGCTCAAAACTACAAAAGACATTACAAGACCATTTGTGAGGAGTTGATTGAACCTTTGTATGAGTTGATGTTTAATGAAGAACCTAACTACTTATCAGAGAATGCCATGGCAGTCCTAGAAAACTATGGTGATATTTATTTTTCAAAGGATGGCACCTACATAATAATGTATGGAGGCTCCAAACCCCCATATATCTCGCCCAGGTATGCCACTGACTACATAGTCCATAAGGAGGCAGTAAGACAAGTCTTCCTCGATGGAATTGGCAGTACCTTGTACAAGGAAAAGAAGGCTACTTTCCCACCGTTGCTCTTCTATATCATATCTTATAAGTTCTCTAAGATAGAATCAGTTGAATATTTCATCGCAGAACTAAAAGGTTTTCATTTTGGGGAAAGGATTTTTCAGAAAAATGATAGACCGGGCAAAGCTGCCGAGCATTACAGGGCAATACATGCTCACTTTGAATATGCCCACTACTATGACAAAGATGAGGAAGTACACAGGGGAGTCAACAATATGACTAAGCTACAAATTTCCCAATGATGTAAGGGTGGAGTCAGCTCTAGCTCTACCATTGTCAAAGAGACGGGACAGCAGTAAGAAAAGGAAACCTCAGAAGCTGCTGAAGCTCTATCTAGAGAAGAGAAAAGGCTCAAGGAACAGGTCGAGAAGATCCAAAAGGAAGCTGAGGAAAGAGCCCATAAAGTAAAAGAGGATAAAATTCAAGAGGATGAAGCTCGAAGGGTCCAAGAAGCTAAGGATGAGGCTTGAATATTGCAGGAAGAAGAACAGATCAGATTGGGAGGAATTGCTAAGCAGGAAGAAGATGAGAGACAAAGAAAGGTTGCAGAAGAAGAAGCACATAGGAAAGTGAAAGAGGAAAATAAGTCAAAAGAAGATGTTGACCCAAAGATCCCAAGTATACAAGACTTTGATATAGACCTCCCTATAATAGACCTCCCACTTGTCCCCTTTACGCCATCAAAGGGTAGCACGGTGTCCCAATGGGATAGGTTTACTTACAATTAAAAAAGGAAATCTATTATCAAAGAAATAGTTACCAGTATGAAGAGACCTTTTCAACCGGATGTCATCACTAAGCATGAAACCACGGTCATGCCAAGTACTCAGGATGCTCCTGAACTCATAACACCTATCTCTGTAGCCTCTGTTGAAGCAACTACGGACAATGTACACATATTTGGAGCCAAGCTAAAGGAAGGAAAGGAAAGAGCTCGCTAGTTGCAGGAAACTTTGGTTAAAGGACATAATTATGCAAATTTGATGGTTGAAAAGTGCGATGCCCTCATGTCGAAAAAGGAAGAATTAAACAGAAGATTTCAGCATCAAGAAGTTGAAAAGAGAGCTTTGGCGATCCAAATAAGAGCCCTGCAAGAAGAGAAGAAATATCTTGAAGGTAAGAACCTGAAGCTTGAATCTGAAAAATTCGATGATGCCCAACAAATTGATGACTTGAAGGAAAAGATAGAGAAGCTGGAAGAAGGCAGGGAATTGCTAGAACAACAATTGGAGCTTGCAACTAGCAAGGTTGGCGACCTGAGTCCCTTCTATGAGCAGGCGTGTGAAATAATGAAAAAGATCCACGGAATCCAAGAACTGATGAGAGAATAAATCTGCAAACTAAAGGAAATAGTGACCAGAGTCAAAGAGATCAATACTGAAACCACCAGGCATGGGAGAAAATATGTACGCATTAGTGAAGACATACAGAAGCATATGGAATCGAGAGAGGGAAAGTTGGGATTCCCAGCAAATCTTCCATTTAAATCTGTCTCCGAGTTCAAAGCAGATGTGCGCTTCTTGGGTTTTTGCAAGAATTATGGAGTGAAGCTAAACCAAGTGGCCTTAGTCACCCTTGAACAATGTAAAGGTTTGTATCTTAAGATACGAACCGCCCAAGAAGATTGTCAAATGATAATGCCCTAGACTTTAGAATATTTTTCATACAAAGCCCAACGTTTATCAGAGTTAAGGGATGGGCGAAGCATAGAAATAGAGTACGTAAAGAAAGTGAATGTACTGACTGTTGAATATCTTCACCAGTGGGTCGGTCAAGCTTCTATCCACGCGCATATTCTTGAAGAGAGTCTCCAGGGCACAACAGCAGAAGTCGTCAACAAAGAAGAAGAACTCGCCAAGCATGAGGTCTCTCTAAAAACTATGCTTCCTCTCGCTGTAAACAATGTCATCAAAGAATTTGGTGTGTGGTTAAACTATATAATAGAAGTAGATAGAACACTAGCAGTGACTGAGGCATCAACTTTTGCAGCTCCAGTGGCACAAGTTTCAGCAGGGGCATCAGTTTCAGTAGCATTTCCAACAGCGCCAGCAACACATGTTCTAGCAGAAACGCCTGAGCCAACAAAGGCGCCAGCTCATGAATGATCCATTTTTATTATATCTGCTAAAAGAAGCCAGCACGTCCATTTTGGCCTTTGTATATCTTGGAATATTAGAATGAAACTTGGAATTTAGTTCCCGTTCCTCTTTTGTAACATTTTTGGGTTTTTTTTTATTCTTTTCAAAAAAATTGGACACTACAGGACAAATTAATAGAATTTGAAGGGTTAGGTTATAGGTCGAAGCTCTAAGAGCATTTTGTAAAGCTATATATAGTGGATTAGTAAAGAATAGAGAGACTTTTGGCAGGTGAAAGGAGATTCTTCTTTTGTATGAGAACTACTTCAGCTACATGGATATGAAAAACCATTTTGGCCTGTGAAAGCTTGTGCAGCATTTTGCTTGGAAGTGTGATGGATGGTTGCCGAATTATTTCTGCATTTTTCATATACATTCAGTGAGATCTTTCCTAGCTTTTGTGAACTAATTCTATGCTATGAATGATCTTATTTCTTTTTGCAAAATTTCTGTGATTTATGAGTAATGGAATGCTTTAATTAAATCAAAGCTATCTTTGATATCATTTATAAACTGCTGAAAATACATCTTTATAATTAAATGGCTATCTATTCAATTCTTTAGATGTTTCTTTCAGTTTGATTACTCATACTTTAAGTTCTGCTCCTTGCAAGGATAGGTTAATTTAGATTAAATAGTTTAGATCAGATTTGTTTGTCACATGCATTTAATTTAGGGCACTTGCATATCATTTTAATATAAAATACATAAACGGTGAATCGAGCCGCAACCGATAAAATAAACAAATCTTTAAAACTTACACGGTAGCCGAGCCATTAACCGGACGGATTCCCCACACCAAACGGTGAGCGATCTAATTGGGATTTCCTACCGGGGAGAATCCCTTGCTGATTGATGCTACGATTTTTGAGGCATCAACATGTTCCTTCTTGCAATTTCAAACTATCAACAAGTTGGCACTAGAGACTCATCTTCATAATCATAGGTGATCTGTGCAAAAATGTATCAAACAATATACAAATAACCAACATCATTGTAGGGTCCAGCTCGGTTAGGAATTTTTATTGTTTTTTGTAAGTAATTAATATCTGAATTGCATAGAAGGTCTCATACTCCTAACCATAACCCTAGTCTAATTCACATCGTAACATAATAAACTTCGCATTCCATTGTACTTTGTATATTCGAATGTATTGAAAAATTATTTTAAATTACAATAATTCTTAATCAATATTTAATTCTTATAAGTGGCCATGTCGCTTTAATTGACCAACTCCATTTATTCATGAGATAGACTATTCATAACTATACTTCCTTGGTTTTTTCGGAAATTAAATAGACAACATGTGAAATTCCTGAGATCACGTTAATATGAATTGAATATACAATGCATGATATTTTTGAACACAAGATAATACAAATATAAAATGTACAATGCATAATATTTCTGAACAGAAGATAGTATGAATATAAAATATACAATGCATGATATTTCCAAACACAAGTTAACGTGAATAGATCAATTATATACTAAGACTCAATTTAAACAACGTTGACATAATGATGTGATTTTAGCTATGTTCAAATCTATCTATCACATTGCATGTTAACCAACACTTAAACCATTGGCTGCGAATGGATCACTCATATTCAACATATGGTTGACTCGATCTATGACTACCCAACACAAATTTAACAAAATATTTAATTAAATAACTCTGAGTCACTTGATCATGAAGATCTAAGCTTGAATCCACAACAACATATAATTAAAAGGTTGGTCGACTTGTATGTCGAACACAACAAAGTTAGCATGAGGTATTTTGGGAGTGTCTCCATTCCCATAGCCTCACACTACCCACGTTGAGTTCACAAACGTTCGCTGCCAATCTATACATAGTTAATGGATCACTTCCAACATTGCATGACACTGATCCATAGATCGTGTGCATGCATCTACTTTCCACATATAATCTAATAAAGAGTGCCATATGGTGAGCTCTTAGAATGGGTGCTTAATGAGGGAAACCGGTTTATGAGCCTACTTTAATTATCGAACCAAGGGACGTACAAAATTTAGAGGTACTGGCACTATCTGTGCTCTATAGGATAGTCTTTGTCGAAGTTGGGTGTTGGTATCAATGTTGTTGAAGGAGTTTCTTAAAAAGGATTAAGTAAACTGTAAAAGGATTGTTTAATCTATGGATGCAAAATGCCTATGTTAAGAAATTTAAATACTGGAAACAGGAAATCTATGTTTAGGAAACTGAATGCAGAAATTAGTAAATCTAGTTTAAAGAATTAAATGCAAAAACAATAAATCTATATTATGAACTTTGAATGCTGAAAACATAGCAGATCTTCTCTAACATAATGAAGGTTTGATCTCTTAACCTACAAAGAAATTACTGTAAATCGAATGCATAAAACTTGAAGTCTGATCTGACATAATCTAATATTTAAAGCTAAGTTCAAGATACCATTACCTAATGTTGCGAAATTAATCAAAACATTTGAGAAGTAAATATCGTCATGTAACTAAAATACTGAACGTAATCAATCTCCATAAGTAGCCATAATAATGAAAGAATGCATAAGCTCTGAGATCTGAGTCGCTGCTTTAGTAGTAATGTAAGCACATAAGAAAATAGGTGTTTAAATCATGCCTTGATAGAATGCTGCTACAGGACTACAGACACAGCGTTACTGAACTACAGAATGCGTTATAATCAACTACTACAGAAATAAAATCATGCTATTTAAATGTCATTTAAAGTACTTTCATGCATAATATAAATTCAGTCACTACAAACACATAAGGGAAAATACCTGAAAAGTAAGATCTCCCGACTTATGTGTTGGAGGGGCCCTTTCCAACCCGCACCCAGGAGTGAAGAAAACTTATATACGCCAAATTGCAAGGAACATCAAGTCTTCATTCAAAATGGTAACTTCATAGTTTAAAAACAAGGTCTGTAACACAACTATCTCAGCAAATATAATACACAAACAATGGTTCTCCAAAATAGCAATAGTATCCTCTCTCTACCCGAGAGGTCCATATTTATAAAATTCTAATGCTAACCTAACTATGTGTCTAAATGTCGATCCTCTTTGAATAGGAGTCATTTCTCTACAAATCAGGAAAGAGGCACTGAGTTTGGTGATGATCTCTCAGTTCTTCACTTGATTTGTGTGTTGTCCTTTAGTGCATCTACACCTGCTCATTCAAACTCATTTTTATGCAATTAGTCCATAGTAAACACTGTCAAAACATAAAACAAATAATCTTTAAAACAAATTCATTGAATAACTAAGGTAAATCATTTTCCCACTAAACAAGTGTATTTCTCAACCCTTTATTCTGTTTCACTTGTGGGAAAAAGGCTATCAGATACCTGTATTTTGGACTTATCATCTCCCCCATACTTGAAGGATTCACCCATCCTTGGGTGACATATTCTGCTCTCTGATGACGTTTCTGATGTCCCATGCTGCCACCCTGGGGGTCCTTGCCTGCCTGCAATAGCCCCTTCTTTGGTCCTCCTTGACCCATGCTCTCCTCTCTTCTTCCTCATCAACTTGTTCCTTAATAACCAGAGGAAGAAAGAATGGGGGATTTAGCCTCATCCCAATCCACCTAAGCTGATTCTTTATTAATGACTCCCTGTAGAGTTTAGCTTTTACAAGAGCAGTTTCAAGTCTCGTAGGTGAGTGAAGCTCTTTTATTTTCAGGTCATTTGCCATTCTACGCCATATTTCACAAATAGACTCTTGAACCTCCTTGTGTGTGCTCTGAAGACTAAGATCAAAGTGAGTCACAGCCTCCTGCTACTTCTTAAGGAGAATTGGGATCAGCTCATCATCCTTGGTGAGATTTTGATGGTCATAGATTTTTCTTTCAGGGTGAGTTGGCTTTGCCCTGATCCATAATGGGGTTTTCCATTTTGCTACAAGCTAAATGTGGTAGTCCTGAGCTTGTTCAATTTCATGATTCATCCATGAAAAAAGGGCCCTCAACTGGAAATCGTCCATGTGAGGGTTTGGTGACCAGTTGGGTGAGCTAGGGACTACAAAATTGTGTAGGAAAAATTCACCGATTTGGTCTTTTTCTAACTCGGTGGCATTTAGGGCTGCATCCACAAATTCCTTGGGGGATTTTATGTCTATCGGGAGTCCTTGTACCAACCTTTGGAGCTGGTATTTGCCCCATTTTTCTTGCAAGTAAACTACATACATTGCTGAAGGTGGCCTGTGCTCTAATAGTTTATCATATATCTTCATGGTGGTAGCCAAAACATCCTTCAGTTGGACAATCTTCTGGTCATTCTGGCCTAATTCCACTTGTGCCTCAGCCAATTTTCCTTTAAGTACTGTATTTTCCTGTTCATCCAATTTGAGCTCCCCTGCATGATGCATCTTTAAAATCTGAGTCTTTTCATGGGAAAAGAGTGGAGAAATTGGCTGATCTCTCTACATTCTGGATTCAATTTTCAATGTTGCTAGCTCTTCTCTGAGCTTTTCCAATTCTGCCTGTGCTTCAGCGAGTTGGGCAGTGGCAGTAGGGTATTCATTATGCCTAGGAGGGCTCCACTGGAAATTATTTTGCTCCTTGTGAGCATCCTGTTCTTCCTTTGCATCTTGTTCTTCTTCTATAGTGGGGTCATCCTGCGTATCTTGATCTTCTAGTGAAGTGGGGTCATCCTGATCTACCCCGGGATTATTTCATCATTAGAAACATTCTGAATTTTGGGACTGGTTTCCTTTTTCTCCTCCCTGATAATCTGGACTCTGGATGCCGAGGTAAATATTTTTCTTCATCTCTTCCCCCTTGGTTCATTGGTGGAAACCCCTGGTCGTTTTTTGGGGGAGTCCTCTCATGAATGCTTGATCTTCATCAGGGTGTCAGCCACACTGTCAAGGTCAATTTTCCTTTTAGCCCCTAATGTGGAGGTAAGCTTGTATTTTGGCCCTGAAGGTATGCTGACAGTGGGTGTTCCCCTCATTCTTTGAACATCCTCAGTTGATACTAATACGAATTATTCCCAAGAAAGCTCAGGGATTTGCACTTTTAATTCCTCACAGATGATTAATTTGATGAGCCCATGATGGGCCAGGGCATCTTCCTTCCCTTGAACCACTTTCTTGCTCATTTCCCCTAAAGATAGAAGAAGAAAATATGGAATACTGATATTGTTGTGTGGTGGGTGGTGGCTCCTGTGCCTTAGCAGTTCCAAGATTCGAAAATGAAAAATAGGAACGTAGCTCAACCTACCAGTGCATGTAATATACTTCTGGACGATGGAAGCCAATTCATCCCATGGTGCAGGAATGGAGAGTCTTTTGAATCCATTTTTATCTTCATCGTAGACCTCTCCTTTTTCAAATAATGGTGACTTTGCTTCATGGTTTGCCTCCCTATCATCTCTGCCCCAATGTAGACCCATTGGCAGGTCAGTATATTTGGAAATTGAATCAACGTCCAACCTTATTGTAGCTAGGGTTTTACCCCTAGCTTGTGCCAATGAGCACCTACTAAGGAGAATGGACTCCTTAGTAGCAGTTCAGTATATTAAACTAATTATGCAATAAACAAAAAACAAAAATTATTTCTAAGACAAGCATGAAGCATAAACACCAAAATGAAAGAATGACTTTGTATTGATGTTACCTTGAGTGTCAAGGTTGGTGAAGCCCTTTGCAGTGTCCAAGAGGATGCTCCAAGCTTCTGAATGCTCCTTCTCCTTCTCCAATGTTGGGGATGGGCCAAAGGTGGCTCTCAAGGTGAAAATAGTTCAAAGGTGAACTAGGGTTTCGAGAGAGATTTTGGCAGAGTAAGGGTGCTTGTGATTGTGGATATGGAATAAGGGATCTCCATCACCTATTTATAGTTTTTTGGTGGTGGAGTGTTGACCCATGGTTTTAGGAAACACATGGTTTTAGGCAGCTGTATAGGGTTTTTTCCTCCTTTTCCTCATTATTTTATATTTTTTATTCCCTTTTTAGGGGATTTTGCTATTTTTGGAGGAAAAGGAGGTTTTTTAGCCTTTTTTAGGCTATTTTGATGGTTTTGTGGCCTTTTGGGGGCTTTTTAATGGGATTTTTTGGGATTTTAATGGAAATATGGTAGGAAAATGGACAAATGAGCCATATAATGTGGTAAATGAGCTAGTGAGCACTTTTTGGGTGTTAACAGATTGCCCCCTGATGTGCGAGGGCAGGAGCTAATCGTATGGCCGATGGACATCATAAGTCATGAATGGTTTTCCTGGGATGTGGAGAGAAGAGAATAAACAAACTGGAGCCCGGAACAACGATCCCGAACAACTGCAAGAACTAAAAGTACATAACCTCAATAAAGGATGAGGAATCATCTGATCATATGGACGAGGCGGGCATTCCCATGCTCGTATCAGGATATAACATAATAACAACAATGGGGTCCAAAAATGGGGACCTGAAATATACATGACCTCAAATACTGACTGAGGAATAATCTCAATATATGGACGAGGCGGGCATACCCATGCTCGTATCAAGATACATAAATATAACTATGAGGCCCAAAAATGGGGACCTGTAAGATACATGACCACTGTGTACATCATAAGAGTCCAGAGGGGACACAAATCTGGGACATACTGCTGAGCGTATCATGTGTGAACTGCAGAACTGGTGCACTGGAACAATCAACAGTGCTACTGAGTGTGGTACCAAAGGAACTGATGAACTGCTGGATCATAGTGACTGGGGTCATACTCTCCATGGTACACTGAACTGGAACTGATCTGGAACTGAAACTGGGTACTCAAGGAAGCATGAAACTGGATGGCTTCCGAATACCAACGCCAACGCAGCCCGAACATCCACAGGAACATACAACTGGGCGTTCCGAAGTGACTCACCGATGTGCTAGAGTCGGGGGAAATCCGGGGTCTTCGACTAAAAACTGATGGGATATAATCCTACGCGATCCTCAACGATGCGATCAAGGTGCTGAAGTCGAGCATGTGAGGAACAACCACTCGGAGAGGCAATGATGTCTCCTCTCGGAATGATCCGTAGGCACCTACCACAGATGGTGATAAGTCCAAGGCGTAGGGACCTCTGGGCCTATCCTCTGGAATAGAGGAGCTGTCGTCGACAGAGGGAGACCTGCCCCGATCAAGGCAATGATGTTTCCTTGACAGGAGCGCGAGGTACAAGACCGGAATGTGATAGTGCTGATGGCAGGACTGATAAACTGGGGGGGGACAACTGGGCAAGTAGAGCGGGTGGACTCAAACTTCCTTTGTTCAGAGTATGATAATGGGAATGATCTGGCAGCATATGAAACTGACTGAGGGGAAAGGGATCATAGCTGTATTGGATCTGGGGGAATAACTGGCTGAGGGAGACTCAAGCTGGTGTAACGTGGCAGGAGACTGCAGAATACTCTGAACAAAGGCGACCTAATTGGGGGTGCTGCCGAGATGATCGATCATAGTGCCATGAGGCACGGGAGGATACTTCTTCATGGGTTAAGGAACTAGAAGAAGTGTGTGGATAAAATGATACTGTCGTGTGGATTTTACGAGCCCAGGACAGTTCATGCTCGTGGTTGCTTTCAATTTTAAGGAGTCTGAAAGCGATAAGAAGACTCTGAGGTAGTGGAATGGTACTGTCGTGTGGATTTTACGAGCCCAGGACAGTGCATGCTCGTGGTTGCTTTCAATTTTAGAGAGTCTGAAAGCAAGTAAGAAGACTCCAGGGGGTTGCTTTTTCGTAGATTTAGTCTCCAAGGCCCAAAGAAGCATAAAAGGATGCAATGAAGAACTCTTCTAGCCGGTGTGACTAGAGTATTCCTTTTTCGTAATTATTCTACCAGGTCCGGAAAAGGGTTAAAATTATACCAGATAGACGCCCTTTCAGGTACTTTAACGAGCATGAAAGGAAGCAAGATTGCTCGGCGATCTTTTCATTCTTTTAGGAGTCAGAAAAGAGCTTAACGGAAACTCCCTAAGTGCCTTTTTCGTAAAGGAGTTGTCCGGCCCGAAAAAGGGATAAAATTATACCGAACAAAAGGAATGGCCAGGCAAGGAGGAAGTGTTCAATCAAGGTTGAGTAATGATGACCAAGAACGAGGGTAGGTGGGAACACTGATGGACCTCCTTGCGGGGTAGATGAGATGGTGGCAAAATAACAAGACATTTGCAGTATGACAGGAGTGAATGGCTCATGTAAAACATGTGAAACAATCCAATAGCGACCGATGTGGTACGTGAACCGAGGCAGCAAGGTGTTGGGACACAATGTTGAAAGTGAACCAAGTGAGAGCGAGAAATGATCTCAAGCATCATCACGAGCTCGGAAAAATGAATCCGGCGATATAAAGGATGTCAAAAACGGGTGACGGCCGATGTGGCACGCAAACCGAGGTGACGGGGGCATTTTGAAAAATGCCCGGAAAATCTGGAGGTGAGAGCGAGAAATGATCTCTAGCATCATCACCAGCTCAGAAAAATGAATCCGATGATATAAAATATGTGAAAAACGGAGAACGGCCGATGTGGCACGCAAACCGAGGCGACTAGTGGCGTCTGAAAAATGGGTAAAAAATGACAGGACAAAAATAATGCAACGAGGTGACCATCTTGATGGTCACGTCGCGCTGATTCCAGTGGTGGAAACGGTTTGTAAAAACAAAAAACAAAAAAGGAATTACTGTACAACGCAGACCAATGAGGCCGCGGGTTTCTTTTTTATGGGTAAAAACGCTTAAGATACAACCCATTACGAGGGTTGCGCAAAGGACGGCCTTCAGAGTCAGCTAAGATGTATGCCCCCTTGCCGAGGCAGGTCTGCACGACGTAAGGGCCTTGCCACATAGATTCAAACTTCCCTTTACCGGTTTTGTCATGGGCTTGGTCATAGGCGAGGACGAGGTCCCCTTCGCGGAAAGTTCGAGGGTCAACATGTTTATCATAACCGGCTTTGGAGCGGTTTTTGGCAGCTTCGATGTTCTGGAGAGTGGCCCGGCGGTCTTCATCGGCTTCTTCGAGGTGCAGCAGACGTTGCTCGAGGGGGGTGGTGTCAGGGAGAAGCTCAACGGCGATCTGTAAGGCAGGGATCTGACACTCGATGGGGAGAACAGACTCTATACCGTGAACTAAATGAAATGGTGTAAAACCAGTGGCGGTCTTAGTGGAGGTGCGATAAGCCCACAAAGCAGGGAACAACATGTGGTGCCAATTGGACTTATGCTTGTCAACTGTTCGTTGGAGGATGGTTTTAAGGATTTTATTGATGGCCTCTACTTGGCCGTTCCCTTGGGGGTAGTAAGCAGAGGAGAATTGGTGCTCATACTTAAGGAGGGCAGATAACTCACGCCAGACGGCATCTTCGAAGTGTGAGCCATGGTCAGAGACTAACTGCTTAGGGACCCCGAATCGAGCGATGACATGGTTGAAGAAGAAGCGGGCAGCAGTGTCAGCGGTACAATTGAAGGTAGGCATGGCTTCCGCCCATTTGGTAAAGTAATCAACAGCGACAACAATATATTTGTGGCCGTTGGCAGACTGGGGTCTACATTCCATGAAGTCTATGGCCCACTTACAAAAGGGACCAACGGTGACGACTGGGTTTAATGGAGCAGGAGGTGTCCGGGCCTTGGGGGCAAAAAGTTGGCAGTTATGGCAGTGTTTGACCGCAGTGATGCAGTCAGTGAAAAGTGTGGGCCAGAAGTATCCGGCGCGGACGACCTTTTGGGCGGTGGCCATCCCTGAGAAATGGCCTCCGCAGGCACCGCTGTGACAGTCATTAAGGACGTGTTCAGCTTCCTCATGGGTAAGGCAACGACGAAGAATTGTGTCAACCCCGCGCCGATAGAGGACATCGCCTAAGAGGAGATATCGAGAGGCCTGGTGGCGGATGCGACGGCGTCCATTTCGTGTAACTTTGGGTCTGAACTTCTGCGTGCGTAGGTATAACAAGATATCACCGTACCATGGGTCATCGGACGAGATAGTGAACAGGTGATTGTCGGGTAACTCATCGGAGATGGGTTTGGCCGGGAGAAGGGAAGGGAGATCAGTAATGAGCTGGGCCAGCGCGAGGGCTTTAGTGCTCTTAGGTGTTTTGAAGGTAAGTTCATATTCTTGGAGGATAATGACCCATTTGGCAACACGACCTTGGAGTAGCCGCCGGTTCAGAAGATATACCATGGGGTTAGAGTTGGCCACGACGGTGGTATGACTCATTAAGATGTAGTGTCGCAATTTTTGAACGGAAAAGACTACTGCGAGGGCAAGTTTCTCTTCATAGGGGTAACGTAATGGTGGACCAGACAAGGTCTGGCTAACGTAGTAAATGACGTGCTCCTGGTGAGAATCGTCTTCTTGAACTAAGACTCCAGATACGGCATGCTCGGAGGCCGACACGTAAAGGATGAAGTCTCGAGTGAAATCCGGAGGGGAAATCAGAGGGGCTTGTGTGAGGGCCTTCTTGAGGGCCTCGAATGCAGCTTCTGCTTGCGCATCCCAGACAAAGGGTACGTGGGTGCGGAGTAGGCGCAAGAAACCGTGTACCGTAGTGGCATAATCAGGAACGAAGCGTCGAAGGAAGTTAGATCGCCCCTGCAGACTTTGAAGCTGCCGGAGCGTGCGAGGAGGGGGGAGGTCTAAAATAGCTTGGAATTTTAGAGGGTCAACAGTAATTCCTTTCTGGGAAACAATGAAACCCAACAATCAGCCTGCCGGTACGCAAAAAACACACTTGTGTGGGTTCAAGTGAATTTGGTATTTGCGACAACGCAGAAAAATTTGCCGAAGGTCGTTAAGGTGGTCTGATCGTTTCCGGGAACGAGCTGTAAGGTCATCAAGGTAGACTAGCAGGATATGGACCAAGTCGTGGAAGCAGTAGGTCATGGCCCGCTGGAAAGTGGCACCAGCATTTTTGAGGCCGAAAGGCATGACGCGATAGGCAAAGGTGCCCCAAGGGGTAGTAAAGGCAGTTTTGTACTGGTCTTCCTTACGGATCTGAATCTGATTATATCCGGAAAAACCATCCATGAAGGAGAGGACCTCATGTCCCGCACACGCATCTATGAGTTGATCGATGAACGGCGTGGGGAAGTTGTCCTTGGGACAAGCATAGTTTAAGTCACGGAAGTCAGTGCATACGCGGATGGTGCCTTGCTTTTTGTTAACTGGAACAGGGTTTGAAACCCATGTGGTATAGGCAATAGGATAAATGAACCCTGCCTTGCGCAGCTTCTCAATCTCGGCCTTGACAGCTGGGAGCTTTGAGGGATGAATGGGGCGCTGTTTCTGACGAACAGGGGTTACATCAGGCCATGTGTCAATGTGGTGCTCTATAATTGCGGGATCAAGACCAGGCATTTCGGTATAAGACCAGGCAAAGACATCACGGAATTCTTTGAAAAGGTGTGTGTAGTCCTCAATCTCTTGTTTACTGCAGAATGCTCCTGAAGTAATGAGTTCAGGAGCACGACCTGGAGCAGCAATATCAACTTGGATGACAGGTGAGATGTTGGCCATGTTTCCCTCCTCGAAGGCATCAGGAGCAGGAATAGGGTCCTTGAACCAGTCAACCTTGGTGGGGAGGAAGTCCTTGGATTCGACCGCGTATTGGGTAGCGGTGCTAGAGGAAGACGCTTCTGGGATGAAATAGGAACGGTGGTGCATATCATCCCAAGGATAATCCGGGGCAGTTAGGGCCTCAAGAATCTCCTCATCAGTACGGAAAGTCTGCGTCGTCAAATCGGTTGACGAGGGGGTAGTAGAAGTGTTGGTTGAAGAGATCATGTAGATGATATTAACCTCTTCAGAAGGGGGAGAGACCGGGGGGTAGATCTCCTCAATGGTAGGTGGTGCCGTCTCAAGATCCAGATTGTTCATCTCATAAAGAGCTGCTCTGTAATCCGGGAGATCGGGACAATGATGTGAATAGTGCCCGTAAATACCGCATATGGCGCAGGAGTGGTTGGTACGTAGGGACTTATCTTTAGGCTTAGGAGTAGGGTTGAGTTCGACAGTTGGGATGTTGGGGTCATCATCGAGCATTTGCATGTGCTTCTGTAATGCGGGTAACTGTGGGCATTGGTGGGTCGCATGGCCCAACTCGTCACACAGCGAGCATTTGGGAGGAGCATGAAACACTGGAGGGTTCTTGACTGTCTTGGGAGGTGGGACAGCAGTGTAAGGTTGTGGACCTCTGCCCCCAGTGGGTGGAGGAGGAGGAGGAGGTGTCGTGGAGGACGAAGAGGTAGAGACACCGGGAGGTGGCTGAGTGGTAGTAGCCATGGGTTGCACCGGCTGGAGGACGACATCAGGTGTCGGCGGGCGAACGGGAGGCGAAAGGTACCATACAGGTAATCCCAAGGTTAACCCAGGGAGGCTAAGGGTAGCCATGACCGGGGCGCTTACTACTCCTGCTGGAGGAACTAGGAAGGGGATCGTATGGATCGGTGTAACACCAATGTGACTAGGTACCAATGGTGGTTTAGGCAACAAGGATGGTTGATTGTTAGGTGGTAGGATGTCATGGGACAAGGTACATAAGTCAGACATTTCGGGCGTAGATGATGGCGGAGGAATGGATTGAAAGGTGGAGGTCATCGGCGCGTCTGAGTAGACTCCAGGCCCCGTAGAGGAAACAAATGAGGTGGAGGCAGGAGAAACAGGTTGTTCAACCATGGGGAGAACATTTTCTGGTGTCGCTGGAGCACTGGGATCATAGTAGGTGAGCTGGTCAATCTTAACCACGCGTCCTTCGTGGGGGAACATCATGGTGCGAAAGACAGAAGAGGCAACTGCCCGCATGGCATACATGTAGCTGCGGCCAAGTAGAAGGTTGTAATCCAATTGGGCATTGATTACCTCTATGTCAATAAGAACTGTTTTACCACCTAACTGGACTGGAACGTTGGGTAGAAGGCCTTGGGGCTGGGCCGAACGACCGTCGTAGGCACGTAACGCAGTGGTGGACTGCTGGAGAGGAGGGGATCCTAGCTTCTGCCATACAAATGTAGACATAACGCATGTGGAAGCACCCTCATCAATGATGCACCGATGGATAACAAGATTCCTAACGGAGACTGTAACTTGGAAGGCTAAGCTGGAAGGTAGGCGTGGTTCAGACTGGTCTAAATCAAACGCCATCAAATGTGAATCAGTTGGGTCAATCCCCCCGATGGCGGAAAGTAAAGTCTTGCGCTAGGAAGGGCAGTTCTTCAAGACTTCCAACGCAGACATGGCTGCGGGAGATTGGGCTAGGTCGTCTATGATGTTGTAGTTTGACGCAGCGCGCGCGTTAGGGTTATTGTTGATTCGGCGAAGTGGGAAACGAGGTGCTTTCGCAGCGCCGTCTATGGGCGGCGGAGGTATACGTAACGCCTGATCGGTGGGATGGGCGTTAGTAGGTTTATCCGTGGGAGGGGCTTCAGAGGTGGAGCCATATTGGTTCCGACGGGTCTGTAGGTTGACGTCAGCAGATGACATCATCAGTAAGTGGTGGGTACCTGAGTCGAACATGGGTTGATCAGGGGCAGCGTAGGTGATCTGTTGTTGTTGGGGTTGCATGTTAGCTTGAGGGGCCAACGGCTGAGTGTTCACCACGCCTTGGGTCGGTAAGGGGTTTTGCAGCACCAAAGGGGGTTGCTGAGGTTGGGGGGGGTTGGGCGGTGCTTGGGGAGCCGCATGCCCTTGGCGATGGGCCTCGTCAACCCAAAGCTGCCGAGCTCGCTCCAAGTGTGGGCAAGCATGGGTGTAATGTCCATAGACCCCGCAAATAGAACAAGGGTGGTTCGTCTGCAAATTGGGATTTTTGGCCTGCTTGGGCGGGCGATCAGGGTTTTGATTCGCGGGGGCCGCATTGTTATTGTCAGGGGGATTAGCCGGTTGACCAGCTTGGTCTGCAGGTTGGTTGTTTCCCCGATTACGGCCCTTGCCGCGGTTCTGTTGGCCCTGATTACGTTGGTTATTCTGGTTTTGCTGCGGGTTATGTTGGGCGTATACTTGCCCTTGGGCAGCAGGTGGATTTTGAGGTTGCGCAGGTGCTGGAGCAGGCTGCGGAGGATGATATGTAGGTTGAGGCTGAGCAAGTGCAGCAACTTGAGGGGGTTGCTGATAGGACTGCGGAGCAGGTTGTGGATGTGCCGCAGGGGCTGCCTGGGGCGGATAATAAGCTGGTGGGGCTTGTGAAGGCGCAGGTGCTGAGGCAGCCTGCTGATGGTAGTAAGGCTGAGGGGCGACTGGAGGAGCATAAGCAGGAGTCGCATACCCGAAGCACTGTGGTGGACATGAGGGCCCATGGGAATGGTGATGTGTCATGGGAGCATACGAGTTGGTTGCTCCAGACTGTGAAGTAGCCTGCGACAGGTCGGGGCCAGGGGTAGGACGTGCTATAGAAAATGGTTGGGGATGCGAAGAAACACGGCCAATGATACCATCTGCAGCGTGGGATGCCCCCGGCGCATCATGATGGGAGGACTCGCCGCGAGGGGCGTCAGGTATAATGGTATAAAGGTAACCCGACTGGGCGTAAATGAGGTCGAACTGCTGTGCCTTAAGGATGGCCTCTTCTTCAGACTGGGGTCTTTCTGAAGCTACATCCTTAGCAATAACAGGAAGCAGGGACTTGAGGAACCAATCGAGGAAGATACGGTCATCTAGTTTAATCTTGCATAAGCTACGGCGTCTACGCCACTCATGGATGTGGTCCGTGATATGGGTAGCCGTGTTTTGTCTACAAGATAGAAGGATCTCAACGCCCGCCAAAACTGTAGCTAGGGTTTTACCCCTAGCTTGTGCCATGAGCACCTACTAAGGAGAATGGACTCCTTAGTAGCAGTTCAGTATATTAAACTAATTATGCAATAAACAAAAAACAAAAATTATTTCTAAGACAAGCATGAAGCATAAACACCAAAATGAAAGAATGACTTTGTATTGATGTTACCTTGAGTGTCAAGGTTGGTGAAGCCCTTTGCAGTGTCCAAGAGGATGCTCCAAGCTTCTGAATGCTCCTTCTCCTTCTCCAATGTTGGGGATGGGCCAAAGGTGGCTCTCAAGGTGAAAATAGTTCAAAGGTGAACTAGGGTTTCGAGAGAGATTTTGGCAGAGTAAGGGTGCTTGTGATTGTGGATATGGAATAAGGGATCTCCATCACCTATTTATAGTTTTTTGGTGGTGGAGTGCTGACCCATGGTTTTAGGAAACACATGGTTTTAGGCAGCTGTATAGGGTTTTTTCCTCCTTTTCCTCATTATTTTATATTTTTTATTCCCTTTTTAGGGGATTTTGCTATTTTTGGAGGAAAAGGGGGTTTTTTAGCCTTTTTTAGGCTATTTTGATGGTTTTGTGGCCTTTTGGGGGCTTTTTAATGGGATTTTTTGGGATTTTAATGGAAATATGGTAGGAAAATGGACAAATGAGCCATATAATGTGGTAAATGAGCTAGTGAGCACTTTTTGGGTGTTAACACTTATACGCAATCCCTTCACTCGAGTGACGAACTTTTCATCCTTGATATGTTTTAAATTTCTTGCAAATTCCAGAGCAACCTCCATATTGTATCCCTTCAATCCTAAGATGAAAGGCCTCCAGTTCGCCCTGCGGATGATTGTTAAGATTTGTATACAAGATTGTGACTATACGAGCTTCTAGTTTCTTGCTTCTAGAGAGTTCTGAGAGGCTTGTATTTGCAAAACTAGTTCTTTTTGGAAGAGCATGTTGCCTTACTTAACTGCCTTTTCGCACTTTTCCTCATGGTCACTCATTGCACTTACTGCCTTAACCATTCCTTTACATTATCGGGCCCTGCATTTCGTTCCATCATTTGTTTTGAAATTACATTTTGCACTTCTGCTCCGATTATTGGGAAGTATGGTGGCTAGGTATGGGTTCATCATTTGCTGATATGATGGAAGTATGTGATCATGATCTGGTGAAGTGGTGTAAACCTTTCCCCCGACTTAAGTGTAAAAGCTGTCCTCAGCTTAGAAATAACCATTTTGGGGAAAATGATTTGACCTTAGAAATAAAATGAAGAACGTTAGAGATTACCTCATTATGTTTTTAGCGTACTTGAGTGTATGATCTTGTCTGATTTGCATGCATGGTGGATTCTGTAGTAAATATGGCATAATCCATAGTAAAATTTGGCATGTCAGTAGTTACGTGTGTTTTCTTTGATTTGTTGCGGCTCATTTGAATTTGCTGCATCACTTTGTTTTGAACGTCGTGCCATTCCTGATTTGATTTTGGAATGATGCTTTTAATTGAATTTGATTCCTTTCTTCATTTCTTGTGATTTGCTAGCTCGCTTGAATAAGTGTCTGGCTCGTTTGAATAAATGGCAGGCTTGCTTGAATAAATGGCAGAGTTGATTGATCAGCGTGCTTTCTGTGATTGAATGTTGTTAACACCCAAAAAGTGCTCACTACCTCATCTACCCCATTACATGACTCATTTGTCCATATTTCCTAACATATTTGCCTTCAAAACCCTAAAATCCCATTAAAAAGCCTCCAAAAGGCCTAAAAAGCCTCCAAAAGGCCACAAAACCATTAAAAAAGCCTCCAAAAGGCTAAAAAACCCCTTTTTCCCCCAAAAATATCCAAAATTCCTCCAAGATAGCAAAAACCCTGTAAAAAGGGAATAAAAAATATAAAAAATACCAAAATAGAGGAAAAAAGGAGGAAAAAACCCCATACAGCTGACCTAAACCATATCGTTCCCAAAACCATGGGCCAGCACTCCACCACCAAAAACCTATAAATAGGTGATGGAGATCCCTTATTTCATATCCACAATCAAATACATCCTTACTCTGCCAAAATCACTCGTGAAACCCTAGCTCACCCTTGAGCTATTTTCACCATTGAGTGCTCCTTTGGCCCATTCCCAACCATTTGGAGAAAGAGAAGGAGCAAAGCTGGAGTTTGGAGCAACCCTCTTGGATCATTGCAAGAACTTCACTAACCTTCACATTGGAGGTAAATTTTAATACAAAGAAAACCATTTATTATTTCTTGTCTCTTATGCCTCATGCTCATGTTTAGAAGTAATTTCCATTTCAATGTATTGTCTTTTTATTTCTGTTTATTGAACTGCTACTAAGGAGACCATTCTCCTTAGTAGGTGCTCATTTGCACAAGCTAGGGTGAAAACCCTAGCTACAGTTTTGGTGACTCCCCTTGGTTTGAATTCCTGGTTATAATTTTTAAATATTTTTCTGTTCGGCTATCCCTTTCGGCTGCCGTAAACCACATCTTTTTCCCCCTGCAGTTGCGTCCCGACCGCGTCTTTCAAGCATTTACCTGCGACCTGACCGCGGCTCTCAGATTGTTTCCAGCGACCTACCGGTTGTTTTCAGTCTGTTACCTGCAATCCGACCGCAGCTATCAGCCTGTTTGGGACGGTCCGACTGCGATTGTTAACCCTTTTCCGTGACCCGCCGGCGGCTTTCAACCATTTTTCTGCAACCCTCCTGTGCCTGTCAACTTTTTTCCTGCGTCCCGCCTGCGGCTTTCGATCATTTTCCTGCAACCCACCGACGTCTTTTAGCATTTTTCCTGCGTCTCGCCTGCGGCTTTCAGTCATTTTCCCACAACCTGCCGGTGCCTTTCGGCGTTTTCCTGCATCTCGACTATGTTTTTCAGCCTAAATCCTGCATCCCGACTACGTTTTTCAACCTAAATCCCGCAACCCGCCTGCGACTGTTCAGCTGTTTTCCGCGGTCCGACCACTCATATCTTCCAAAAACCCGCGGTCTGTTTTCTGCATTTTTTCAACTGTTTTGAACCCAGCACTTTGCTGCACTATTTTCTGCACTAGCATAGCCATCTATCCTAGCTGCAGCCACACTTCCTTACAGCATTTTTCTGCAGTTTTATTTATGTTCCATTTACAGAAGAGTTTTTAAAATTTCAGCATTTTAAAATTGAAAAAGAGAAAATTTTGCATTTTAAAGTTTAATTTCAGTCTTGTTATTTTTTAGTTAGAAAGTTGCCCACCCTCGTGGCACTTTTACTTGGGTTCATCATCATCTCACACGCACACACTCTGTTGTTGAGATATTGTAACTTCAAAGAATATTATAATTGTACTTTATTATTCCGGAGATGTTTCATTCCTCCGTAAAGATCTTATTGTATATCCGGAGATGTTTATTCCTCCATCAGAATGTGGTAACTTGGGTTATTAGACTTCCCTAGTGGAGGTCGGCCCTTTATGTGTTATGTGGGTCAAAGGGTTATTAGACCACCCTAGAGGGGTCGGCCCAGTTAGTTGTAGTGGGGTATTTAACCCATTGGTTAAATACGAGCCTACGTGTACTTGTGTAAAATACATATAAGTGAAGTGTATAAATAGAGGAGGTGTGTTCCTCATTTGATACACTCACTCATTGAAGGAAGGCGCACTTTTGGAGGAGAGGTCTGCTACGGTGGAGAAGGAGATCATGTCTTTGGTTTGCATCTTTGTATATTGCTGGTCATCTATATTGAGGAAGCTTTACTGGGTTTTCTACCCCATGAGGGTTTCCCAGGATAAATCTGTGTCTCTTGTGTTTATGCTATGCTTGTTGTTTCTTCAGTGATCCTGTATATGCTATTATTGTGAAATGGAATGTAATGCTGCTATTTTCTATCTTAACGTATTGAATTTTAACATGGTATCATAGCTAACCTGAAGGAAGACAAGGTATGGCACTAACAACACTTGCTTTACTTACGACAATTTGAAGGCTAGGGTTTTATATAGCAAAAACCAGTCATCGTAGCACTTTCGCTATAAATCCGTTTTGGCAAAGTTTTCGGATCTGAAATTGTTACAGGATGAATATTAAATCTCCAGTCACCTTGTGTCCAAAGGACAACCTCTAACTCGTTGTACTTTGTGATTTATGACCTGTACAATATAGGGTTTCTGCCTCTTCCAGATCTGAGTCAAAATCCGGTGACCTTGGGAAAAAGGTCATATCTTGGGCTAGGAAGCTCCAAATGAAATTTCGTAAAATGTGACAGGTAGTACACAGTCTGTACTATCTCAGAAAACGTTTTCAGAGACCGAAGTTGAACCAGTGACACGTGGCACTCCGTACAAGTACGCTCTCCTGTATTATCCCATAAACAGGTCACGTTGCGACATTTGGCATAACTCTCTCTCAGAGAATCCAATTGAGGTCAGACCTATCAGGATGGAAAGGTAACAGGCCGAGCTATCTCAAAAAACGTTTTCAGAGGCCGAAGTTAAAACAGTGACACGTGCCACGCCGTACAAGTTCGCTCTCCTGTTTTATCCTAAAACAGGTCACGTTGCGACATTTGGCATAACTCTCTCTCAGAGAATCCAATTGAGGTCAGACCTGTCAGGATGGAAAGATAACAGGTCAGGCTATCTCAGGAAACCTTTTTAGACCCTGTGGATCAAAAATTTCGGAGTTACACCAGAAACAATCAGGTACATATTTCTGTCAAAACAGAATTATGTTTTGGTACCTTCATTCATGGCTTCCGGAATTTAGGGCTTTAAAGAAAGTTGGAATTTTTGTAATCGGAGACCCCGGCTGGATGCTACTCATCAAAATAGAAATTTAGAGACCAAGATCAGAATTTTTGGTTGGGCAGAAGGTCGGGCTTGATTAGACCCTAGTTCGGGACTTTGATCAGAAAAGTGGAAAATTAGGGCTTCTGTAAAAATGGGAATTTTTTAAATCTGTGACCACGGCTGGAAGCTCCTCAGAAGAATAGAAGCCTAGAGCTTTGGATCATACATTTTGATTGGGTAGAAGAGTTGGCTTCATCAAACCCCATTTCAGGGTCACGTCCAGTGAATCCGGAAGTTTCAAAGACAATTTTGAGGGGTCAAACTTTGGACATTTCAAAACTGAAGTATGCTAGTTTGATCAGCTCAGCAAGACACATCCTTCCATCCATTCAGAAGTGTGAAAGTCAAATATTGAATTTTTTAGAGTTTCGCTAGAAAACACTAATCAAGCTTCAGATCAAGTTTCAGGGGGAGTTGAGGCTAAGACCTTACATAAGAAGACTACAAAAAGTCTCGACAGGTATGACTTAAGGAGGTTCAGGTATGCCTTGAAATCTGATTCTTGATTAAGTTCATAATGTGTTTGTCTCATGTTAGTTATTAGTACAATCTTGATTAATGTTATTAATTGTCTTATCACCCTAGTAACAATATGAATGCATGTGAATGATTTGATTAGGGCTATATGATTGTACTTATGCATTATGGTGTTGTGTGAGGTTGATGTTGTCTGCTAACAAGACACAGGTACATTACAAAAGACAAATCAAGTTCCATGACCATGACAACATGAAGACAAAGACTCACGAGGTATGTATGACTTTGTTATATTATGCTTAACCTATGAGACATGCAGGTTCTAGCTCAGGATCTCTAAATCATTGAAGAGATTGTTTAGGTATGTTGTACATAACCAAGTAGGTATACTAATCCAGGTATGTTTCCCATGAATCTTACCTTGTGTTAGGATCCCTTATATAAGTATACTTGGAATGATTGGTTATGCTTGTTCATAAAGTTAGTAATCAAGGGATTATGCATATTATATCTTTTATCTTGATTGATGATATGCATGAGTAAAAGAAGACTTCCCTGAAATCTTGAATACTAATGTTTATTAACTATAATCATGACTATACATTTTCAAGATTATTTAGTACTATAATGTTTTGATAGCATTTAGAATATACTAATAAGTGTATGTTTGTGCATGAGATCATGAGGATGACTCTTGAGCATGCACAGTGCTACAGAATGAATAGAAGTTCAAAAGACATACAGAAGATCAAGCGGGAGGCAACCACACAAACATAAAAGATAAGTACTTGAGTTGTTATTTGAAATAGTAAATGATATTGCTTGTATTCATATTTGTATTCCTAGAATATATTATGCTGAGTGTAAACATTCATAGAGCATTGAACAGTGTACTACTAATATGCATATGATTGGTAAGTTGGACAAACATTCCATTGTTGCTTGTCTAGAATGAAACCTCTTTGCTGACATGCTGAGAGCTGTGCACACTCTCAATAGCATGTTCTGGTAGAGATGGAAGGCATCTAGATAGCCACTGTATGCATACAAGATATGGGAAAGTGTTGTACCAAAGTATTGGTCAAGATAGTTGCATAACTATGTAAATGATATCTGTATGCATAATAGGTTATCATGTCAATATGATTTGATGATTATGAAGTATTACTAATCATGTACCTAATTTTGATTTGTAGGAAAAATCATGATGAATGATGAACAAGCGATGGATGTTCAACAAAAGGATTTACAAATCAAACACACTATAGAAAGCTTATGGTTAAGAGATTCTCTTAGAAAGAGAAAGAGAATCATGATGAGATGTTTTGACCATTCTCTTAATGATGTAATCAGGTTCTGTATGGGTTCCCAGGCTCGGTAGTCAATTGATGAGTTTAATGATCATCATGGGTGATGTGGATCTCAACCCTTGCTACAAGGTTGAATATGGCTTCTATACACATATGACATGGATGCAAGAAGGAACTCACCATAGAGTTCGAATGACTTTGAGGCTCATATTAGTAGACCCATCTGACGAGAGATGGCACAGATAGATATGCAGAAGATCACTCAATGCTGAGTGTGAATAATGGACAATTGACAGCTTCATGACAAAGCTTGGGCTTTACCAGAAGTAAAGCTGATCCTAACCTTTACCTAAAGGTTGTGGATGATAAACCTATCATACCATTATTATGTGACGATGATCTCTTTCTGACAAGGAATGAGAAACGGATCATGAAAATGGCTGCAGAAATAAAAATGAAAGATCTCAGATTAATGCACTACTTCTTAGCTCTAGAAGTATGGCATGATCCAAAAGGAATCTTTTAAATCGAGATAAGTATGCTGTGAAGTTTCTAAAAAGAGTTGATATGTTGGAGTGTAAAGCCATGGCCACTCCCATGGACTCCAACTTGAAGTTATTAGTTAATAACTCATTGGATTTAGTGGACCTAACCCTATATAGACAAATCATTGGGCCAATGATGTATTTAACAAATACTAGGCCAGATATATGCTTTGTTGTAAATACCGTAAGTCAGTATCTAGTAGAACCTAGAAAGGTTCACTTAATAGCTACAAAGCATGTAGTGAGGTACCTAAAAGGTACTTTAGATTTTGGTCTATATTATCCAGGAGGTCTTAAACTCCGTTTACATGGTTACTCAAATTCTGATTGGGCAGGAAGTGTCTCAAACAGAAAGAGTACTTTAGGTGGATGTTATAGTCTTGATTCTACCATGATCTCATGGTTTAGCAAGAAACAATCTAGTGTGGCTCTCAGTACTACTGAAACAGAATATATAGCTGCCTGTTCTGCTAGCTGTGAAGCAGTATGGCTTCGGAAACTTTTATCTGGAGTGTTTGACTTAGAAATGGACCCCTCTGTGATTATGTGTGATAATCAAAGCTGCATGATAAGTCAAAACACTTTGAGATCCGATACTTCTACGAGATATGGTGCAGAGAGGAGCTATCAAGCTCGAGTATATAAGCACTAAGGATCATTTTGATGATTCCTGACCAAACCTCTGTCTCGAGTAAAGTTTGAACACTTCCGAGACAAGCTTGGTGTAGTTTAGAAGGACCCTCCTCGAAAGGGGGAGTAGCGCAGTATCCGATAACAAGTCTATCTCATCAATGATGAGGTTATCTATTTACTGCACTTAGTTACCTAGAATTATTTAGATTTAGGACTCTTATATTCTTTATTTTTATGATTAGATGTATACATACTTTTGATGATAGATGTATACATGCTAGATACTTTTGATGATGATTAGATGTATACATACTTTTGATGATAGATGTATACATACTTTTGATGTTAGATGCTTTTGATGATGATAGATGTATACATGTTTTGATGATGATGATACATGTTGTGGTTATACATGTTGTGGTTATACATGCTTTGATGATGATGATACATGTTGTGGTTATACATGTTTTGATGTTGATGATACATGTTTTGATGATGATGATACATGTTGTGGTTATACATATTTTTAATATTGATGACACATGTTGTGATGATACATGTTATGATGATGAGGATACATGTTCTTGATGAACATGTGAGGGGATTGGATCATCCCTGGACTTTCAGTCCTAAAGAGAACCGTAGACGTGAGGTCTCCGAGAATGAAGTCCTTAGTGGACAGTTGAGGGGATTGGATCATCCCTAGACTTTCAGTCCTAAAGAGAGCCGTAGACGTGAGGTCTCCGAGAATGAAGTCCTTAGTGGACAGTTGAGGGGATTGAGATCATCCCTGGACTTTCAGTCCTAAAGAGAGCCGTAGACGTGAGGTCTCCGAGAATGAAGTCCTTAGTGGACAGTTGAGGGGATTGAGATCATCCTTGGACTTTCAGTCCTAAAGAGAGCCGTAGACGTGAGGTCTCCGAGAATGAAGTCCTTAGTGGACAGTTGAGGGGATTGAGATCATCCCTGTACTTTCAGTTCTAAAGAGAGCCGTAGACGTGAGGTCTCCGACAATGAAGTCCTTAGTGGACAGTTGAGGGGATTGGGATCATCCCTGGACTTTCAGTCCTAAAGAGAGCCGTAGACGTGAGGTCTCCGATAATGAAGGGATTGGGATCATTCCTGGAATTCAGTCCGAAAGAAGAGCCGTAGACGTATGTCTCCGATAATGAAGGGATTGGGATCATTCCTGGACTTCAGTCCGAAAGAAGAGCCGTAGACATATGTCTCCGATAATGAAGGGATTGGGATCATTCCTGGACTTCAGTCCGAAAGAAGAGCCGTAGACGTATGTCTCCGATAATGAAGGGATTGGGATCATTCCTGGACTTCAGTCCGAAAGAAGAGCCGTAGACGTATGTCTCCGATAATGAAGGGATTGGGATCATTCCTGGACTTCAGTCTGAAAGAAGAGCCGTAGACGTATGTCTCCGATAATGAAGGGATTGGATCATTCCTGGACTTCAGTCCGAAAGAAGAGCCGTAGACGTATGTCTCCGATAATGAAGGGATTGGATCATTCCTGGACTTCAGTCCGAAAGAAGAGCCGTAGACGTATGTCTTCGAGAAAGAAGGGATTGGATCATTCCTGGACCTCAGTCCGAAAGAAGAGCCGTAGACGTATGTCTTCGAGAAAGAAGGGATTGGATCATTCCTGGACCTCAGTCCGAAAGAAGAGCCGTATACGTATGTCTTCGATAATGATAGGACTGGATCGTCCCTGGACTTCGGTTCAAAAGGTACATGACTGGTTTACATCATCCTTTGATGATGCTGATGATCGTGGGATGACGATGCTGATGACGATGTTGATGATCGTATGATGACGATGCTGATGATCGTGCGATGACGATGCTGATGATCGTGTGATGACGATGCTGATGATCGTGTGATGACGATGTTGATAATCGTGTGATGATGATGTTGATCGTGATGCTGATGATCGTATGATGATGATGTTGTTGATCGTGTGATGACGATGCTGATGATCGTGTGATGATGATGTTGATCGTGATGCTGATGACGATGTTGATAATAGTGTGATGATGATGCTGATGATCATGTGATGACGATGTTGATCATGATGCTGTTGATCGTGTGATGATGATGTTGATCGTGATGCTGATGATCGTATGATGACGATGTTGTTGATCGTGTGTTGACGATGCTGATGATTGAGTACTATCAACTCTGATGATGTTGATGTTCCAGTATTGAAGATGTTCCAGTAACTGGTTGAGTTACTGATGATGTTGAGAAAGCTTCCAATGATTTATAGATGTATCATGTATGATGTTGATGACTCCTTGCTCGTGCAGGTGCTGTTAGAATATCCTTCTTGTTAAGGGGGAGTGTTGAGATATTGTAACTTCAAAGAATATTATAATTGTACTTTATTATTCCGGAGATGTTTCATTCCTCCGTAAAGATCTTATTGTATATCCGGAGATGTTTATTCCTCCATCAGAATGTGGTAACTCGGGTTATTAGACTTCCCTAGTGGAGGTCGGCCCTTTATGTGTTATGTGGGTCAAAGGGTTATTAGACCACCCTAGAGGGGTCGGCCCAGTTAGTTGTAGTGGGGTATTTAACCCATTGGTTAAATACGATCCTACGTGTACTTGTGCAAAATACATATCAGTGAAGTGTATAAATAGAGGAGGTGTGTTCCTCATTTGATACACTCACTCATTGAAGGAAGGCGCACTTTTGGAGGAGAGGTCTGCTACGGTGGAGAAGGAGATCATGTCTTTGGTTTGCATCTTTGTATATTGCTGGTCATCTATATTGAGGAAGCTTTACTGGGTTTTCTACCCCATGAGGGTTTCCCAGGATAAATCTGTGTCTCTTTTGTTTATGCTATGCTTGTTGTTTCTTCAGTGATCCTGTATATGCTATTATTGTGAAATGGAATGTAATGCTGCTATTTTATGTCTTAGCATATTGAATTTTAACATCTGTCACCTAATTCAAGTGAGCCCTAAAAACTACTTAACACAGCCAACATTCTAACCCCACTTTGGGAACACATAAGAATTTTTGTAGTTAGGTAGGATTGGGGGGATAGGCATCCAAATAACACCCCTCGATTGCTTACACTTGAGACATAGCTATTGTCCATTAGGGAACTAAAATCCCCTAGTATTTTTTGGCACAGTCACAACCAGTTTATCAGAGGCCCTCTCCCCTAGGAGGGTTGAAGTCACCAGACTGGTTCCGGAGGCCTGAGTGGAATACCGCACTCCATTCAGTAACTGAAGGGCTACCTTTCGTAGTTCTCGGAGTATCCCTGTATAGGGGTATTGTGGTAAAAGGACCAAACAACAGATTCACCTTTCTGGACATGTCATGATCGGGGTATCTTAGTTGCCTTTCTTCTAGGATTGACTCCCCGGTGTCCCTCCCGGTAGGGGGATATCTTTAGCCACTTGGCTCTACTATCCATATTGCCTGACTTGGATTTCATCACCTTGCAGAGGATATGTCTATTTGAGTTAGAATACTATTTAGCTAGGTGTTTGCATGCTCCCTTACCTCCTGTTGGTCTAGTGAGTCCACCATTTTTATATTTTAGGAAACCTGCTGCTTGTTGGTATTCTGACCATTTCTGTTGATACTCCACTTATTGTAGCACAGCTGTTACAGTGTTTTGAGTTGGTTGTTGGCCTGAGTGCCATATTTTTTGAGCTCTCCTTCTGCACACTCGGTTGCATTAGGGTTTTTGAGTTGTTTTTCACTCAACAAAACCCCCATATATTTGACACCATCTGTCACCATTGAGTCCCTGAGACATTCTCGGCGCCTCAGGGGTGATCCCCCACAGCATGGTTCACTTGATACCACTCATCATAGATCTCGATCTTTGTCCCTTGATTCCACTTGTCAATGACATCGAACTCCGTCACCTGATCTAGATGACCCTTACTTTACCTCTGATTCTGACGCAGAGTCCAAGAACCCCATTTACACTGCACCAACTAGCCCCATGGCTGGCGTGACTTCCACCCCTTTCCTTATAGGGACCATTGGTGGAACATCCACCACCACACCAGTTACCACACCTTCTTTGGGTATGCCCTCGATGGGTCCCCCATCTACCATTCCGATCACAGTGCCCATTCCAGTAGCTGGCATACCTAGCGTCACTCCATCAGTGACTCACACTACCCTTGGCGGTGCAGGACCGTCTCATACCACTTTCGTTCCTCCACTTGGGGGCACCATCCCTCCACCAGCCCCTACACTTGGGGGCATTGGCCCCCACATGGTCAGACCCGCTAGTATGTCACATCCTTCTACTAGTTTTCCATTCATGGCTAACCTCAACCTTCCTGACCTAGCTAGACTGACTAACAATCCCATCAGTCACGACCCTACGTGGCCTCACATGCCCACCAAGCTTCCCTCCGACATCCCTAAGTTTGAGGGCAAGGCAGGTGAGGCCCCCAGAACCATATTATGTCCTTCCACCTATGGTGTTCCTCCAACTCCATAGTGGACGACTCTGTCCACCTCCGTCTATTACAACGCACCCTCACTAGCTCTGCAGCCAAGTGGTACATTGAGCAGCCTCATGGGACCCATGCCACCTTTACCTCCCTTGCCTCCACTTTCCTGCAGTTCTTTCAGTTACCTATCTACTATGACGTGGGAGTTGAGATCCTACTGTCTTGCAGACAGAACACGGCCACCCACATCACTGACCACATTCATGAGTGGCGTCGACGCCGCAGCCTCTGCAAAATCAAGTTAGATGACCGTATCTTCCTAGATTGGTTCCTAAAATCCCTCCTCCCTGTCATTGCCAAGGATGTGGCATCCGAATGACCCTAGTCTAAAGAAGAGGCCATCCTCAAAGCCCAGCAATTTGACCTCATTTACGCCCAGTCGGGTTATCTATATACCATCATACCTAACGCCCCTCAGGGCGAGTCCTCCCAACACAATGC
Organism: Larix kaempferi; assembly: GCA_027924585.1. Lineage (NCBI taxonomy): Eukaryota > Viridiplantae > Streptophyta > Pinopsida > Pinales > Pinaceae > Larix > Larix kaempferi. The sequence continues at coordinate 4,994,764 of BSBM01001287.1, forward strand.
ACCGGGGGCATCCCATGCCGCATATGGAATCATTGGCCATGTTACCACACATCCCCAACCCTTTTCCATAGCACGTCCTAGCCATGGCCTCGACCTTTCGCGGGCTACATATCAATTTGGAGCAACTAATTCGTATGCTCCCATGGCACATCACCACCATACCCACGGACCCTCATGTCCACCTCAATGCTTTGGCCATGCACCCCCCGCTTATGCCCCCCCAGTCGCACATCAGCCATATTACCACCCACAGGCTACGCCAGCTCCTGTGTCTTCTCAAGCCCAACATGCTTATTACCCACCACAGGCAGCCCTTGCAGCAAACCCACAACCCGCTCCACAGCCATACCAACAACCCCCACAAGGTTCAACACCTGCGCAGCCTCCCCCTACGTATTATCCACCGCAGCCTGCTCCCGCACCTGCACAACCCCAGAACCCACCGGATGCCCAAGAGCAAGTTTACACCCAACAAAATCCGCAGCAGACCCAAAACAACTAGCACCAACAGGGCCAGCAAAACCGTGTCAAAGGTCATAACCGTGGGAAAAACCAACCTCTAGACCAGGGCGGTCAACCTCCCAATCCCCCAAACAACAATAACGTGGCACCTGCCAACCAAAACCATGATCAGCCGCCCAAGCAGGCCAAAAACCCTAATCTACGAACAAACCACCCTTGTTCTATTTGCGAGGTCTATGGCCACTATACACATGCTTTCCCACATTTGGAGCGAGCTCGACAACTCTAGACTGATGATGCCCATCGCCAAGGGAACGCGGCTCCTCAGGCGCCACCCAACCCCCCACCACCTCAGCATCAACCTTTGGTGGTGCAAAACCCCTTACCAACTCAAGGCGTAGTGAACACTCAGCCGTTGGCTCCCCCTCAAGGCAACGCGCCACCACAACAACAACATATCACTTATGCCACTCCTGACCAACCCATGTTTGACTTAGGTACTCACCATTTGTTGATGATGTCCTCCGCTGATGTCAACCTCCAAACCCGTCGGAACCAATATGGCTCCACCTCTGAAGCCCCTCCCGCCGACAACAACACTAACGTTCATCCCACTGATCAGACGTTACGTATACCTTTGGCTCCCCTCGATGGCGCCCCCAAAGCACCTCGTTTCCCACTTCGTCGTATCAACAATAACCCCAATGCTCACGCTGCATCAAATTACAACATTGTAGATGACTTAGTCCAATCTCCCACAGCCATGTCTGCGTTAGAAGTATTGAAAAACTATCCTTCACAACGCAAGACTTTGCTCTCCGCCATTGGCGCTATTGACCCAAATGATTCACAACTGATGGCATTCGATTTGGACCAATCCGAACCATGCCTGCCTTCCACTTTAGCATTCCAAGTTTCTGTTTCCGTTTGGAATCTTGTCATCCATCGGTGCATCATCGATAAAGGTGCCTCTACATGCGTCATGTCCACATTCGTTTGGTAGAAGTTGGGATCCCCTACTCTCTGGCAGTCCACCACTGCATTGTGAGCCTACGACGGTCGTTCAGCTCAACCCCAAGGCCTCTTGGCTAATGTCCCTATCCAGTTGGCTGGAAAAACCGTACTCATTGATATAGAGGTCATCAATGCCCAACTTGATTATAACCTCTTACTTGGCCGCAGCTACATGTATGCCATGAAGGCGGTTGCCTCTTCCGTTTTTCGTACCATGATGTTCCCCCATGATGGACGTGTGGTCAAGGTCGACCAACTCACCTATTACGATCCAAGTGCCCCTGCTGCACCCGAGAATGTTCTCCCCATGGTTGAACAACCTGTTAGTGGTGTCACTACCTTGTTTGTTTCCTCAATGGGACCTGGAGTTTACTCAGATCCACCGATGACCTCAACATTCCAATCCATTCCTCCCCCGTCATCTGCACCCAAAGTATCTGACCTATGTACCCTGTCCCACAATACAAAAACACCCAACACTCAACCGCCCTTGTTACCCAAACCACCATTGGTACCTAGTCACATTGGTGTTACACCAATCCACACAATCCCCTTCCTAGTCCCTCCCTCGGGAGTAGTAAGTGCCCCAGTTATGGCTACCCTTAGCCTCCCCGGGTTAACCTTGGGATTACCTGTGTGGTATCTCTCGCCTCCCGTTCCCCCGTTGACACCAAATGTCGTCTTACAACAGGTGCAACCCATGGCTACTACTAGTCAACCACCTCCCAGTGTCACTACCCCTTCTTCCTCTACGAATCCCCCCCCCTCTTATCAAGCACAATGGGGGCAGAGGACCACAACCCTACACTACTGTGCCTCCACCCAAAGCAGTTAAATCCCCTGCCCCTCGTGTTTCCTGCTCCTCCTAAATGCTCGTTGTGTGATGAGTTAGGCCATCCGACTCATCAATGTCCACAATTGCTTGCATTACAGGAACACATGCAAATGCTTGATGATGACCCCAACATCTTGGTTGTCGAATTAGATCCAACCCCTAAGCCTCGTGATAAATCACTGCATACTAACCACCTTTGTGCAATATGCGGTGTTTACGGCCATTACTCACATCACTGTCCCGATCTCCCAGATTACCGAGCAACTCTCTACGAGATGAATAATTTGGACCTCGAGACGACACCCACCACCATTGAGGAGATTCACCCCCCGGTCTCATCCCCATCCGGAGAGATTAACACCATCTATATGATCTCTTCGACTACCACTCCCTCGTCAACAGATTTGACAACTCAGAGTTTCCACAATGACGAGGAGATTCTTGAGGCTCTCACTACCCTGGATTATCCTTGGGACGACATGCACCATCATTTGTATTTCCTCCCAGAAGACTCCTCTTCCACCACAGCTACTCAATTTGCGGTTGAGTCCAAAGATTTCCTTCCCACCAAAGTCGACTGGTTTAAGGATCCTATTCCTGCTCCTGAGGCCTTTGAGGAAGGTAACATGGCCAACATCTCACCCGTCATCCACATAGATATCTCAGACCCACCTGGTGCTCTTGAAATCATTAGCTTAGGAGCCTCCTGCAGTGAACATGAGATTGGAGAGTACAAAAAACTTTTCCAAGAGTTCCGTGATGTGTTTGCTTGGTCCTATACCGAGATGCCTGGTCTTGACCCCGCTATCATAGAGCACCACAGTAACACCTTTGAGTCAAGGGGCATAATAGATTACCTCGACCCTGGGATAGGGGGCATGATCAACCATTTTGAACCTTCCCCATCACATCTATCTCAGCACATCAGTGAACCCATTGTTCAAACCCACACATATGTGATCCATAATCACAAACCCCATGCACATAGCATGGGGGCAAGTCATTAACCCTGCTCACTTTTTCACATGCGTGATCTCAACCATTTTTGAGGTCACATATCCCTTGTATATATGATTTGATTCGATACACCTAGTATTCTGCCCTCGCGGGTCATCATTTCTCCCCACCACTGCATCCTTGGCTTGGTGGGCTCACCTTTATTTGCAACCATTTTTAACCTAGTTATTTCCTTTGACCATTCTGGAGTCCTTATGACCCCCATTTTTTGCACCATTTGCACTGCCGAATTCATATTTCTGTGCCCGTGATGATGCTTGAGATCAATTCTCGCTCTCACCAGGACCAATATCAACATTGTGTCCCGACACCTTTTGTCGCCGCGGTTTGCATGCCACTTTGACTGCTCTCCGTTTTTGATATATTTTATATCATCAGATTCATTTTTCCAAGCCCGTGATGATGCTTGAGATCATTTCTCGCTCTCACCCCCAGATTTTTTTAGGTATTTTTTCCAAAACGCCCCCCGTCACCTTGGTTTGCGTGCCACATTGGCTGTTATCCATTTTTGACATTTTATATATCGTCGGATTCATTTTTTCGCGCTCGTGATGATGCTTGAGATCATTTCTCGCTCTCACTTCGTACAATTTCAACATTATGTCCCGACACCTTGCTGCCTTGGTTTGTGCGCCACATCGGCCACCATCGGATTGTTCCACATTGTTACATGAGCCATTCACTCCTGTCATACTGCAGTTATTTCATTATTTTACCACCATTCATTATCCCGCAAGGAGGCCCACCAATTTTCCCCCCTACCCTCGTTCTTGGTCATCATTAATGTTCCTTGATTGAGCACTTCCTCCTTGCCTGACCATTCCTTTTGCTCGGTATAATTTTATCCCTTTTTTGGGCCGGACAAGTCCTTTACAAAAAGGCACTTAGGGAGTTTCTGTTAATCTCTTTTGACTCCTAAAACAATGAAAAGATCGCCGAGCAATCTTGCTTCCTTTCATGCTCGTTAAAATACCTGAAAGGGCGTCTATCTGGTATAAGTTTAACCCTTTTCCGGACCTGGTAGACTAATTACGAAAAAGAAATACTCTAGTCATACCAGCTAGAAGAGTTCTTCATTGCATCCTTTTATGCTTCTTTGGGCCTTGGAGACTAACACATGAAAAAGCAACCTCCCTGGAGTCTTCTTATCACTTTCAGACTCTCTAAAATTGAAAGCAACCATGAGCATGCACTGTCTTGGGTTCGTACAAATCCACACAACAGTACCATTCCATTATTTTAGAGTCTTCTTATCGCTTTCAAACTCCTTAAAATTGAAAGCAATCACGAGCATGAACTGTCCTGGGCTCGTATAAATCCACACGACAGTACCATTTTTCACACACTTCTTCTAGTTCCTTAACCCATGAAGAAGTCCCCCCGTGCCTCTTGGCACTATGATCGATCATCTCGGCGGCACCCCCAATCAAGTCGCCTTTGTTCAGAGTATTCTGCAGTCTCCTACCATTTGTGCACCAGCTTGAGTATCCCTCATCCTAGTCACTATCCTTGATCCATTACAGCTATGATCCCTTTTCCCTTAGTCAGTTTCATATACTGCCTGATCATCCCCGCCATCATACTCTGAACAAAGGAAGTTTGAGTCCACCCACTCTACTTGCCCAGTTATCCCCCACAGTCTGTCAGTCCTACCATCAGCACTCTCATACTTCAGTTCTCCATCTCGCGCTCCTATCAAGGAAACATCATTTCCTTGCTAGTTGCAGGTCTCCCTCTGTCGACGACAACCCCTCTATTCCAGAGGATAGACCTAGAGGTCCCTGCGCCTTGGACCCATCACCATCAGTGGTGAGTGCCTACAGACCACTTTGAGAGGATTCATCATTGCCTCTCCAAGTGGTTGTTTCTCACATGCTCGACGTCAACACCTTGATCGCATCGTTGAGAATCACGCAGGGTTTATATCCTTTCAGTTATTGGTCGAAGACCCCCGATTTCCCCCGACTCTAGCACATTGGTGAGTCAATTCGGAACACCCAGTTATATGTTCCCATGGATGTCTAGGTTGCGTTGGCGATTGTATTCGGAAGCCATCCAGTTATATGCTTCCTTGAGTACCCAGTTCAGTTCCAGTGCAGTTCCAGTTCAGTGTACCATTGAGAGTATGACTCCTTGTCGCTATGATCCAGCCGCCCATCAATTCCTCTGGTACCACACTCAGTATCACTGTTGTTATTCCAGTGTATCAGTTTTTCAGCTCAGACATGGTCAGCCCAGCAGTATGTCCCAGATTTGTGTCCCCTCTGGACCCTTATGATGTACACAATGGTTCTCTATGTATCCTACAGGTCCCCCTTTTTGGGCCTCCTAGTTATTTTTTATGTATCTTGATACGAGCATGGGTATGCCCGCCTTGTCCATATATTGAGATTCTTCCTCATTCATTATTTGAGGCCATGTATATTTCAGGTCCCCATATTTTGGACCCCATTGGTATTATTATATCTTTATACGAGCATGGGAATGCCCGCCTCGTCCATATGATCAGATTATTCCTCATTCATTATTGAGGTCATGTACTTTTAGTTTTTGCAGTTTGTTCGGGACTGTTGTTCCACGCTCTAGTTCATTCCTTCTCTTCTCCACACCCCAGGAAAACCATTAAAAGACTTATGATGTCTATTGGCCATACGATGAGCTCCTGCCCTCACACATCAGGGGGCAATCTGTTAACACCCAAAAAGTGCTCACTACCTCATCTACCCCATTACATGACTCATTTGCATATTTCCTACCATATTTGCCTTTAAAACCCTAAAATACCATTAAAAAGCCTCCAAAAGGACACAAAACCATCAAAAAAGCCTCCAAAAGGCTAAAAAACCCCTTTTTCCCCCAAAAATCTCCAAAATTCCTCCAAGATAGCAAAAACCCTCTAAAAAGGGAATATAAAAGATAAAAAATACCAAAAAAGAGGAAAAAAGGAGGAAAAAACCCCATACAGCTGACCTAAACCATATGGTTCCCAAAACCATGGGCCAGCACTCCACCACCAAAAACCTATAAATAGGTGATGGAGATCCCTTATTTCATATCCACAATCAAATACATCCTTACTCTACCAAAATCACTCTTGAAACCCTAGCTCACCCTTGAGCTATTTTCACCATTGAGTGCCCCTTTGGTCCATTCCCAACCGTTTGGAGAAAGAGAAGGAGCAAAGCTGGAGTTTGGAGCAACCCTCTTGGATCATTGCAAGAACTTCACTAACCTTCACATTGGAGGTAAATTTTAATACAAAGAAAACCATTTATTATTTTTTGTCTCTTATGCCTCATGCTCATGTTTAGAAGTAATTTCCATTTCAATGTATTGTCTTTTTATTTCTGTTTATTGAACTGCTACTAAGGAGACCATTCTCCTTAGTAGGTGCTCATTTGCACAAGCCAGGGTGAAAACCCTAGCTACAAATGTTGTAGTGGCTGATGTTCTTCTGGCTCTCTTGAATACATGGCTAGCTCGCTTGATTGCTGATGCTTGTCTTGCTTGATTTTTCTTTTTACAATATGTATGCTTTGCTCATGGGGTTGTATGATTCCCCGAAATTGCTTTCTTCTTTATTCTCTTTTTTCTTTTTTCTTTTTTTTTCAAAAATTTGTTTCTTTTTTTTCCCCTCTCTTTTTTCAAATCTTTCTTTTCTTTTCTCTCTTTTTTCATTTTTTTCTTTTTTTTTTTCAATTTTTTTATTATTTTTTATTAGGAGTTGAAGTTAATGAAATTCCATTTCTCTATCAGCATTAGTTGCTACTGATAGAGTGCTTGTGTAAATTCCTCCTGTGACTGTGGCTTTTTGTAAAGCTTAAGCCTATGTCCGTTTACTATCATTGGAAACTGTTCATCAATTGTAATAATCTTGATAGCTCCATTTTCATAGATATGTTCAATTATGTATGGTCCTATCCATCTAGTTGTTAGTTTTCCTTTGAAAGTATGGAATCTGGAGTCATAGAGTAGTGCCCAGTCACCTTCCTTGAATTTTTTATCTTTTATATGCTTGTCATGCCACTTTTTCCTTTGTTGCTGGATGATTTTAGTATGTGCAAGTGCTTGCTGGTGTTGCTCATCCAGTTGATTTAATTGCATTATTCGTTCTTGATGGATCTCTAATAGTTCCATATTTAGTTGTGCTGCAGTTCTTAATGTTTTTATTTCAAATTCTATTGGCAGCATAACTTTCTTTCCATAGACTAGCTCATAAGGTGTGAAGCCTGTAGTTGTTTTCCATGTGGTATTGTAAGCCCAAACTGCCTCACTTAGCCTGTCTGCCCAATCTTTTTTGTGGAGCTGGACAGTCTTTGTCAAAATCCTTTCGAATTCTTTGTTGGTTACGTCAGCTTGACCATTGGCTTGAGGGTGATAGGAAGACGATTGTCTATGCTTGACCTTGTTTCTTTTAAGCAAGTCTTCTATTAAATTGGATGTAAATTGTGGACCTTGATCAGAAACCAATTATCTTGGAACACCAAACCTGTGGAAGATCTGGTCAGTGAAAATTTTTGCCAAATTATCTTCATTGGCTGCAGCAAGTGTTTCTACCTCAGTCCACTTTGTAAGGTATTCTGTGCACACTAGAAAGTAGCTTTTCTGGTTCGATTGTGGGTTGATTGGACTAAAAAAGTCAAATCCCCATTTCTCGAATGGTTCTAAGGAGATTTATGGATGGAGAGGCATTTCTTCCTTTTGTGTGGGCTTCCCCATTCTTTGGTAGTCATCATAGTGGGAAACATATTCATGTGCATCCTTGTGGAGTGTTGGCCAATTATACCCTGCTTGCAGGATTTTATAGGCTGTCCTTTTTGCTACATAGTGTCCTCCATATGGCTCATTGTGAGTGGCATACATTATGTCATGCACTTCATCTTCCCGAATACATCTTCTTAATATATGATCTAGTCATTTCTTGAAGAGCATTCCTTCAATCCATGTGTATGTGGCACTTTGTCTTATGACCTTAGTTTTCTCCTTGTAACTTTAATGTTCTGCGAATTTCACGGACACTAAATAGTTTGCTATGTCAGTGAACCATGGACTTCTTGTTGATATGGCAACAAGATGCTCATCAGGGAAGTTGTCATTTATCAGTTCATTATCTTTCCCATGGGTAATTCTTGATAAGAAATATGCTACTACATTATGCTTTCCTGGTTTATCTATTATTGTAATGTCAAACTATTGTAAGAGAATCATCCATCTAATAATTCTAGTACTTGTATCAGGATTGTTCATAAGATACCTGATTGTTGAGTGGTCAGTGTGGACAAATGCTTGGTATCCTATGATGTAATGCCTAAATTTTTTTATGGCATGTATAATAGCTAAACTCTTTCTCTGTGACCATGTAATTGAGTTCTACTCCAGCCAAATTCTTGCTAATATAATAGATTGCATATGGCTTCTTTTCTTTCTCTTGACCGAGTACTAATCCTATTGCCTTGTTTGATGCATCACAGTGTATATGGAATGGTAATTCCCAGTTTCGTCCTTGGAGTACTGGGGCTGTGATAGTTTTGTCTTTAATACTATCAAATGCTTTCATATAGTGTTCTATCCAATTGAACTCAGTGTCCTTTGTGAGGAGGGAAAACATTGGTGTAGCAATCTTGCTATAATTTTCAATAAATCTTCTGCAGTATCCTATTTGGCCAAGGAAACTCCTCACATCTTTTTGCTTGACAGGTGGTGGCAGTGTTTTGATTATTGAAACTTTTGCTTGATCGACCTCAATTTCCCTCTGTGATATATGGTTCCCAAGGACAATGCCTTCTTCCATTAACATCATGCATTTGTCATTGCTGAGACATAAGGTCATCTCAATATATTTTTTTAAGACTAATTCCAAATGGTTCAATGCTTGATCAAAGTTTTGGCCATATGGTGTGAAGCCATCCATGAAGACTTCCATTTTCTCATTTATATAGTCAGATAATATGCTCAATATGTCTCTCTGAAATGTTGCTCGAGCGCTACACAACACAAAGGGAAATACCCTATATGCATATGTTCTCCATGGACATCTAAACGTTGTCTTATCCTAATCAGCTGGGTGTATTAAAATTTGGTTGTACCCACTGAAACCATCCAAAAATGAGAAAAATTTATTACTTGCCAATGTATCTAGTACTTGGTCTATGAATGGTAGAGGGAAGTGATATTTTTTAGTGGCATTATTTAGCTCTCTATAGTCAACACATACTCTCCATTTGCCTCCTTTCTTAGGAACTATAACTAGTGGTGATACCCACTCACTATCAGATATTGGATAGATGAACCCTGCATCTAATAACTTTTGTAGTTCCACTTTGACTATGTCATTTAATGCTGGGTTCAATCTTCTTTGTGGTTGTCTGATAAGAATAGAACCTTCTTTGATGTAAATGTAGTGCTTGCAAATATCAGGATGTATTCCTTTCATGTCTTTATATGTCCATGCAGAAGCTCCATTTTGCTTTGCCAATATCTTCATTAACTTCCTTTCTTGCTCTGGCTTGAGTTTGGAATTTATGTTGACTATCTTTCCAGGCATAATTTCTACCATTTTTACCTTTTCTGTTTGTTCTTCTAGAGATAGTACTTCTTTCCATAGATCCTCCATGTTTTGTTTTGAACTTTCACCTGCTTCTTTGGAAAACATTTCTTCAATAATATGATTGTTAGTCGAAGATACATTTTGTATAAATTTATCTAAATGACTATCTTCATCTATGGCTTTTAATGATAGTGAAGCATCAATTGTAAGTACAGGTCATAGGTTTGAATTTGATGTGTCATTGTAATCATCTATCTAGTTTTGATATTCGAGGTCTGAGGATTTTCTTGCTGGTGGGTAAACATGATTTTCTTTTTTGCATGTCCACTAGTGATTGTCATATTACATGATCTGCATCCTATGTATGCATCTGTAGTTGCCAGCCACGGTCGGCCCAGTATGATTGGGTAACCACTAAGTTTGCTTTTTACTTCAATGACAATGAAATCAGCTGGGTATTCCCAAGATTCGTTATTTGTAATTATGTCTTCGAGCATACCCTCTAGTCTCACTATGGATGTGTCAACTAGCTCGAGTACTGTAGTTCATGTTGGTCGAACTAGTGATTGGAGTCCTAGGTGTATCATTGTATCTTTAGTCATCACATTTATAGCATCTCCTAGGTCGATTAGGCTCCTGTCTATATTTCTGTTATTGATTGTGACGTTTACTATTGGGCTTCCTGGAGCTAGGTACTTAGAGTTTATTATAATACCCAACATTAAATCGGCTAGCTGGCCTATGACATTGATCGTTGGTGGGTCACATTTTCTTCTACGAGGTTTCTTTAGACAATTCTCTTTAATAAATTTGTTACAGATGGGCACATCCCTAATTGCCTGTAGAATTGGAATTTGAATGGTTAAGTGTTTTAATCCGTTTAGGATCGTATTTTCTTCTTCCTCCTTTGTACTGTGTATAAGTTTTTTCTAGAAATGGAAGGTTTTTATTTTCTGTGAGTGGTCGAATTTCTTCTTCTACATTATTTGTCTCATCTGGATGTGTAATTTTAGGTTGTATTGGCTGTTGATTTATTTCGTCCTCTTGATTGATTCTTGTGCGTTTGTTTTGTAATGTTTTTCTAGACCTTAGGTTAATTTCATTAATCTCAAGGGTGTCTAATACATAAGTAGGGAATTGTGTGATTTTTGCATTGTAGCTCTGTTGTTGTTGTGCAGGTCTGTTGTTATTAGGGTTTGGGATGGGTCGGGCTGGAATTGTTGGTGGTCTGGGGGGTGGTTGATTTGGTGGAGGTGGCATAATAAGGGGTTGTTGTAATGGGGCTCTCCAATTCGATGGATGGGGGTATTGATTCGTATAATTATTGTTTGATGGAGAAAAAGGTGGGGGATATGAGGGGTAAGATGGTGGGTAATAGGGTTGTTGATAGGTTGGTTGATAGGTTTGTTGATTTTGCTACCACTGGTTCTGAGTTGGCTGTGATTGCCATGGGGCTAGTACAGAGTTCCAATTTTACTGTCCCTGATTGTAGTAGGCTTGGTTGCTTGGTTGGTAAGGTCTGACAAAATTACTCCTTCTTTGATTCACAAAATAGAGTTGTTCGATTGCACCTTCAGTTGTGGGTTCCTGAATAGCATCTTTACATGAGGGTAGCAAAGGACATTTATCAGTGGAGTGGTCGTCAGTGCAAAAACCACATATTTCAATGGTGTTTAGTGTACACTGTCCCTTCTCATGTTCCTTCCTACAACGAGGACAAAATACTGCCAGGGCTTGGTTGATTTTGTCTTGCTTCTTCTTGATCTGTAGTGCATCAAGTTGCATGGCTAGGGATTGTAAGATAGCAGTTTTCATGTCATCAAGGAGGTTCCCTAGATCAAATTTTGGAAGGTTCGGTCCTAAAGATGATGATGATCCTATGGATAGATGTGTATCTCTTGTCCCATTTTTTCTTTTTCTATACTTGGAATGATTTTTGAAGATCTATAGTATCTGATCATAATTTTTTTGAAATATCTCACCATCTCCTAGAAGGTTTAGGATTTCAAAATTTTCTTCTTTAACCCCTCTAAGAAGGACAAGTTTCAGTGATTCAAGGTATAAGGTGCAATGGTTAGCTCTTTTGTAGCTGAGCTAGAAGCGCTAGGAATAGTCTTCTAAGGATTCACGGCCTCCTTGTTGCATTCTAAATATCTCATCCCTAGTAACCTTTGCTTTGCAGTAGTCTCTATACTTTTCTAGGAATGATTGTTTCATTTGATCCCAGCTAAAAATGTTGTTTCCTTCTAGGCTCATAAACCATCTAAGTGATAGATCATTTAGTGTGGAAGGAAAAATTCTTAGCTTTTGTGCATCAATGGTATAATCAAAGGATCTACAAACCACTTCAAACTCGAACAGGAATGTGTCAGGATCTTCTAAGGTCAAACCATGGAAGTTGGGAAGATTGTTAGGGTTGATATTCTTCATCCTAGCATCCCCAAGGGGTATACTAATGGGAAAAGTAAATAGCTCCCTAGGTTCCTCTTCTTAATCTGCCATGGTAGTGTTTGAGCTAGAGATAGCAAAGAAATTGTCTCTGTTTGGATCGTAGGTGGAATCAGTTTCATTCTCAGAGTTTAGGAATTCAAATTGGCTATGGTCAGAGCTATTGTTACTGTTGTTGCTCATAGGGGGCCTAGGAAGAAAGCGTCCAAATCTATCCCTCTGAGGACGAGGCACTCATTGGTAAAATTTTAGGTTTTCTCTCTTTTTTTTTAAGATTTTATGTATATATATATATATATATTGTGTTTTTGAAGATGTCTCCTTAAGATTTAGTACCTCTCCGGCAACGGTTCCAAAAAGTGGTGAGCCCTTATAATGGGTTCTTAATGAGGGCAACCGGCCTATGAGCCTACTTTAATTATTGAACCAGGGGACGTACAAACGTTAGAGGTACTGGCACTGTCTGTGCTCTATAGGATAGTCTTTGTCGAAGTTGGGTGTTGGTATCAATGTTGTTGAAGGAGTTGCTTAAAAAGGATTAAGTAACCTGTAAAAGGATTGTTTAATCTATGGATGAGAAATGCCTATGTAAAGAAATTCAAATACTAGAAACGGGAAATATATGTTTAGGAAACTGAATGCAAAAATCAATAAATCTAGTTTAAAGAATTAAATGCAAATATAGTAAATCTATATTATGAACTTTGAATGCTGAAAACATAGCAGATCTATTCTAAAATAATGAAGGCTTGATCTTTTAACCTACAAAGCAATTACTGTAAATCGAATGCATAAAACTTGAAGTCTGATCTGACATAATCTAATATTTAAAGCTAAGTTTAGGATACCATTATCTAATGCTGTGAAATTAATCAAAACATTTGAGAAGTAAATATCATCATGTAACTAAAATACTGAATGTAATCAATCTCCATAAGTAGCCATAATAATGAAAGAATGCATAAGCTCTGAGATCTGAGTCGTTGCTTCAGTAGTAATGTAAGCACATAAGAAAATAGGTGTTTAAATCATGCCTTGACAGAATCCTACTACAGGACTACAGACACAGTGTTACCGAACTACAGAATGTGTTATAATCAACTACAAAACCATAATGGTCCAACTACTACAGAAATCAAATCATACTATTTCAATGTCATTTAAAGTACTTTTGTGCATAATATAAATTCAGTCACTACAAACACATAAGGGAAAATACCTGAATAGTAAGATCTCCTTACTTACGTGTTGGAGGGGCCCTCTCCAACCCGCACTCAGGAGTGAAGAAAACTTATATACGCCAAATTGCAAGGAACATCAAGTCTTCATTCAAAATGGTAACTTCATAGTTTAAAAACAAGGTCTGTAACACAACTGTCTCAGCAAATATAAAACGTAAACAATGGTTCTCCAAAATAGCAACAGTATCCTCTCACTACCCAAGAGGTCTGTATTTATAAAATTCTAATGCTAACCTAACTATGTGTCTAAATGCCGATCCTCTTTGAACTTGAGTCCTTTCTCTACAAATTAGGAAAGAGGAACTGAGTTTGGTGATGATCTCTCAGTTCTTCACTTGATTGGCACGTTGTCCTTTATTGCATCTACACCTACTCATTCAAACTCATTTTTATGCAATTAGTTCATAGTAAACGCTGTCAAAACATAAAAGAAATAATCTTTAAAACAACTTCATTAAATAACTAAGGTAAATCATTTTCCAACTAAACGAGTGTATTTCTCAACCCTTTCTTGTGTTTCACTTGTGGGAAAAAGGCTATCAGATACCTGTATTTTTGACTTATCACCATACACGTTGATTCACCATCGATCTACAAGTGGATCAATCCACGTTTAATGAAATGCAATCATAAGAAACTATCACAACCATGTCGTGTTGATCTATAGAGATCGACAACCATCGGTGTACACACAATATGCCAGCATGAGAACTATTGTAGCCATGCTGCATCGATCTACACGGATCGGTCCATTTAATACAAAATGAAAACAAAACAGAATATTAAAGTCATCCATGTGGCATCGATCACACGGATTGACCCATTCCATACTAAATGCAATCATAAGAATATTTTAGTGGTCTGTCATCGATCTAAAAGATCGGTCGCCTTCCTTTTCCCTAACTGTGTGTAAACAATCAACAACAAATGCAAGTATGTGAACCGTGAATCCAACATCGATCTAAGAGATCGATCCCCTTCCTTTCATGAGCAGTGTGTAATCAAATTATACCAGAGTGCATATGTATGGAAAGTGATCGGACATCGATCACCTTCCTTTCACAATCTGTTAGTAATCAAATATAACCACAATGCAAATGTTAAAACAGTGATCCGACATCGATGAGAGATCGATCTCCTTCCTATCATGATCTGTGCGTAATCACAATGCAAATGTTAAAACAATTATCTGACATCGATCGGCTTCCTATCACGATCTGTATGTAATCACATTAAACCATAATTGAAACGTTTAAAACAATGATTTGGAATCGATAAGAGATCGATCGCCTTCCTTTCATGATCTGTGTGTATTCATATTAAACCATAATCCAAATGTTTAAAACAATGATTCGACATAGATCAGAGATCAATTTCCTTCCTTTCATGATCTGTGTGTAATTACATTAAACCACAATTAATATGTAAACATTTAACAATAGTGCAAACCATGATCAGTGATTCGGCATCGATCCCATAGATCGATCACCTTCCTTTCACGATCTAGGAGAAAGAATACAAATGGAAGGAAGGTGGAAACACCCTAACATCCCCCATGATGAAAACTTCCAGAATGCTCCATAAGATGCAAAGAAACACACTTTGCCTCATGGATTTGATGAAGACAACATTTGCTTCTCACTAAATCATGAAAGTGCACTCGAACCAGGTTGTATGATGAAATGAACATGTGACGCAATCCAACAGCAAGGTGCCTCGATCACCACAAGAATCATCACAACAATAACTGATAGCTAAAGAAATCTGATAACATCAACACCAATGTACATATACCTTCTCACAGCTGATACAACAGAACATGTGGCTAAGAACACCACAATAGTGTACATACCCAGATGGCCAACATACATGCGGATAACAAACATTCTTCCAATCAAAGTGTGATATAAATATCTGTAGAAGACCTCAAACATCGAAGAAACAAGACCCCAATGGTCTATACATCAAAAATGATATCATACAGGTGAACATCATGACTCTAACAGTAGAAGATGGATGTCCATCATACAACATTACTGAAATATGATAGAACATGATAAAATTCAACAGTACATTCCTTCTTAAGAGGAACCATAAATCCGCAACCAACATATGATTAAATAAGGAAGGAATAACAGAAGCAAGCTATCCCACAACATCAATAACAAACCTGCACAAAGGAACTTCCAAGAATAAAGCATATAAAAAACATGATAAGCGCAAAAGACATAAGATATGATAAAATGACATTACTCAAGAACATATAAGTAAATGATGTCGCTTCTATGCAAGACCATATAAATCTGAGCAAAAAATTATCAAAAAGGATATTACATGATAAGTTATGATAAAAGATAGAGGAGCATAAACATGAGTGACCATAATAGATACCAAGATAGAATAATGAGCCAAGATTTCACTTAAAGATATGAAAATTTAGTCATCAAGCAACTAATCTTAAGCATAGGTGCATTTCTTATTAGCATTATGTTAATATGCAAGAGATGAATGCCCTGAAAATGTCAATGCTTCCATATATGAATGTTAGATACAAACAACACATGTCAATGCTTCCATATAGGAATGTTAGAGACAAATAACACAAGAACTAGATACAATCTCTACAATACATGAAAAAGAAACTATATCCCAATTAAAGAACTTGTGACAAGGAAAAAAATATGATATCACATAGATTCAAAAAATTGACATTACTCAAGAAATTAATTAGAAAGAGTGTATAATGATCATAAAGACATTGCTTATAAGAAAACACTGAAATTGCTTTTACACAAAGGTCAGAATAACATATAAATAAAGCAAATAATGATCAAAAGATAACACAAATAAAAGCATTATTATCATGATTAGAAGAGTGAGAACAAAATAATATCACTTATAGAAATGAAAAAAATAACCATTAAACAACTAAGTCCTAAGCATAGGTTCATTTATTGATGTCACCATTACCATACTAGAGATCCATGCTCATGAAAATGTCAAAACATATTCCACACAAAGAAGGTTAGAGACATAAGAACAAGACAACCTCTGTAAATAAGATGAATCATAACAAAATATAATGCAAAGAGATCAGGAAGCTTATGACAAGAGTTTCAAGATAAGAGATGAAACGTTTCCAAGATAAAAAAAATAAACATTACCTACAACCCTTAGAAAAAGTGCCAAATAAAGTCACATACGGGTCTGCCAAAGTAAACTTGCGTGTACTCACAGGTTGTGCACAAAGAAGTCGCGGGTTCACTAGTCTATAAAGGAGAAGGTAGCGGTTCTGATCGGACATTCACGGGTCTTTGTACAGTAAGGTCACAGTTATGTCGAAGCACTCGTGGGTCCATGTGCAATGAAGTCGCAGTTATACTGAAGTAAATGTGAGTTAGCAGTAGAAAAGTTGCAAGTATGTCGTAGCACACGCGGGTCTGCACATTGAAAGTCATGGGTTTGCAGTATAATTTGTGATTTTGGAGTAGGGAAAGTCGTGAACATCAATTTTTAGGCCAAAAAAAGTACTGAATCTTCTGAACACATAAACATGCACAAAGACTAGCAAAATTGGACGAAAACTACCAATCTGACAACCAGAAGAGAGATCTCCATGAGGAAAATCCAAAAAACATATATATCTACAAAAATGACATCAAGAAACCCTTGAAAATTTTCTACAAAAATCTACACAATAGAGTTAGGGTTAGAAATAAAAAACTGCATAAACATGCCCAAATGATAATAGTTATTGATAAAAGTTATAGAAGGTGCTAGATCATAGCAACTAGCTCTGATACCATGCCAGAGATTAAGATCTAGCTAAACTAGATTACCTATCTAATAAAAAATAGCATATCAACATGAACATGAACATAAAGAGATCAAGGAAAAGAGAACACCAGATATACGTGGTTCACACAATTGGGCTACATCCATGGGAAGGGTTGCAGCTTCCATTAAATATGAAAAAAGATCTCAAATATTACATGACATCCTCACATATGCATCACATCAAGCTCCATCATATAATGTGTGTACAAATGACATGCACAACATGTGATGTGTGATGAATTACAATCAACACATACCCAAAAGGGTCTCCTTCACCTCTCTTATATACCAAGAAGTTTGGATTACAAGACATCCCATAACACATGTGGGATAAATGAATTTCCTCCTCTTTAAATAGAGAATGGTTACAAAGGATATAATTACAATGATGCATGTAGGATAACTCTATTTTAACTTTAGAGTTATTTTATGCCTTTAAATGATATTTTACCAATATATCACATAAGTCATCATTACATATTCTAACACAGTGATCTAGCATCGATCAAAGATCGATTGCCTTCCTTTCACGATCTGTGTGTATCACATTATACCAAAATGTATATGTAAATATTTAAAAATAGTGCAAACCATTATCAGTGATCCGGCATCAATCCCAGATATTGATCGCCTTCCCTTCAATAAACTATATGCAAATAATTTAACCAAAATATAAATTATGATTAGTGATCTGACATCGACCCTAGGGATCGATTGTCTTCTGTTCAATCAACTATATGCAAACATTTTAACCAGAATACAAATTATGATTAGTGATCTGGCATCCATCCCAAGGATCGATTACTTTCCCTTCAATAAACTATATGCAAACATTTTAACCAGAATACAAATTATTATCAGTGATTCAGCATCGATCCCAGGGATCAATTGCCTTCCTTTCATCAAACTGTAAGCAAATATTTAAATAAAACACCGGTTTATGTATGGCTACAACGACTCGACGTTGATCTACATAGATCGATCTCCCATCGCTTCGGTGGTTATACAAAGATACCATTGATTATGACATTCTATTATTGACCCACATAGGTCAATCATTCCCAAATGAAACAAAATGCAAGATGAAAGGAGTGTTACAACATCCAAGTTATGGGAGAACATGGATTCCATCAAGGTTAGGTCGACCAACATATTGGAAGGTTTACATGTAATGCTACCAAAATCAAAGTCTCAAAATGTCGAGCTTAACAAAAGAAACGGATTAAAATGTCAACCACATACCCACGAATTACTAAGACGCATTGCACAAATATTCAAATAAAATGGAGTCTAACAAAATTGTGTGCATGCCCAACATGGAATCGTGAGGTTCACGCTTTCTTTCACCTCTACAAAAAATCCCACTCAAGTTCCTTCCATTGATAAAATTTATATAATTTACATAGCTTACAATAAATCGATAATCGCATGCATTTTCACAAATATTCAAATAACTAAATGATACATGCTCGGGCGAGTGTTCGAGTTGGTGACGGTTGTACTGGAGCTCAAGTGCTTCTCGATCCTCTCCCAAAACTTTAGAATTCACTAGCAGACACCACGATTAACCTCCCGACCATATCAGGATTACTCTTCTTCCTCCCAAACCCCCGAGAAATCCAGGTCATAGAGATCATGCACACACACTAGAGATCCAGATGTAGGATTCCCCCCCACCAAGACCTCTAGCCAAAATCACAATAGAATCAAATCAATGTCTTACAATCATTATGGTAGCCATCCAGCCATAGGGTATTGTCCTCTTTCCTATTTACTTCCTTAAGTAGGAAATTCCTCTGCGACACATGTCGCTTCATGCAAATATGCCTAATATTTTAATTATTCAAATATAATTAGCTCACCCAACCATGTGTCCAATTCCTAAGAGAGTGCACCTACATTCCTAGATTTACTCAATTTGTCCCCCCTAATGCTTCAATCTAGTTTCTATTTTTGTGGGTGAAAGTGGAGATCTCTACATGCTAATGTTTTAGTATACTATTTGCTCCTAAACAAACATTCTCCATTATTTAAATTACAAATAATTATTCCATGTGCAAATGTCCTAAATGCAATTCTATATGCTTAATGCATAATATTCATCCATTTTCTCATCGTGGGTCTAGGTACCACTTCGTCGGGTCCATTTGTCCCTCATATTATTTTTATCAACAAGGTACCACATCGTTAGGTCCTTTCGTTAGTACTTTTTCGTTGCATTTGATTTGCGGGAACTTCATGTAGGGATTTAGGATCCATTACCTTCAATCCTCCATCTACACTCTATTGGAGACTAATGGCACTGAGAAGTAAGTTCGTTCTTACTGTGTGCCCCCAAACCTCGTATGTCACCAACTCCGTCATGGTCCACTTCGCACGACTTCACACTTCCTCGAGTAAGCGGATAGGTTCTTTTCAACTCGTGCATGGAATCCGTAGGAAATTGACACCGTCCTCGTTCCTCCTTGTGTGATTTAATTCGTACTCTACGACCCATTTATTTCCTTTGTGAGTCCATCAGTGAATCATTTCACCTATCACTGCACACATGCTCTAAAGCACACATTAGTAGCTCTGTTCTCATTCATCATAATTCATTTCATAATCCACTAATCGTTAAGCAACCATAATTTACTCAATCATCATATATTTTACCAATCTGCTAATCATTAATCCAACATGCATTTCTTTCACTCACATCATATATTTCATAACATAGCTAACTATTAAGAAGCATATTCATGTATACACATGATTATATTTCCTAAAATAGCTAATCATTAAGCAATCATACTTTTATTCAACAAATTCAGATAAAATATCAAATTCCACAATCGCCATTCAATTCATTGTTTTCATTCATCAATTTGTCATTATGCATATCATCAGGTGTTTCTCAATTATTCAAAAATATAATAATCAAAGGGTATTAAATTTTTATTCAGTCGGTTTACTCGATGAGTGTGCTAAAGGTATACATCAATCTAGGGGCACTACATACACCCCTTCTTATTTAGAAATCCATCCTGAAGTTCAGAATAAATACAGAAGTTGCGACGCATCTCAGTTGCATCCTCCCAAGTCGTAGATCTAGGACTATAATTGTCCCAATGCACTTTGACTTGATCAATCACACGGTGCCTAAGTTGTTGCGTGTGTTGGTCCAATACCCAGATCGGCTCGGCCATCATGGCCACATCGTTCGTTATCTGCACATTGCTCAAATCAATAACATGTGAAGTATCGGGAACATAACGACGTAATAATTAAATGTGAAAAAAATTGTGAATCCTACTCAAAGATGACGGCAAGTCAAGGCGAAAGGAAATAGGTCCTATCCGTTCCAAGATCCTAAAGGGTCCAACGAACCTAGGAGATAACTTGGCTCTCTTGCCAAATTTTATCGAACTCTTCTGTGGTTTCACCCACAAAAATACCTTATCTCCAGCCTCATAACTTCAATCTTTCCTATGCACATCTGCATAGCTCTTTTTCTGATCTTGTGCTTCCTTCAATCGAGCATGAATGGTCACCATCTGATCTTCCATTTCCTGTATCACTTATGGGCCTAGCAATGCCCTATCTTCCAATCTATCTCAACTTATGGGAGTTCTACAAGGTTGTCCATAGAGGAATTCAAAAGGTGCAATTTGAATTGAACTCTGATAATTGTTATTGTACACAAACTCCACTAAAGGTATATATTCCCCCCATATTTTATGTTGATCCATTGTGTACATCCTTAATATGGCTTCCGAAATTTGGTTCACCCTTTCAGTTTGTCCATCTGTCTCTGGTTGATAAGCTATACTAAAGTTGAGTTGAGTACCTAGGGCTTCTTGGAAGCTTGTCCAAAACCTTCTAGTAAATACCGAACCTCTTTCTGAAATAATGTTTTTCTGTATTCCATGCAATCTTACAACTTCATTCATGAAAAATTTATCAATTTCAGGATCTTGATACGTGTTCTTGATTGGTAGGAAGTGAGCACTCTTGGTAAGAGAGTCGACTAATACAAAAATGGTGTCATTTCTTTTGTTGGTTAAAAGTAAACCAACTATAAATTCCATGGATATGACCTCCCATTTAGATTCAGGAATTGCATGCGGTTAGAGAAATTCGGCGAGGTGTCGGTGTTCCACTTTCACCAACTGGCATTCCATACACTTTTCCACTATACTTACCACATCCTTCTTCATTCCTTTCCAAAATAATAAGGGTTTCAGATCTGCATACATTTTCTTTATTCTGGGATGAGCTCTATCAACTTCCCTATGGGCTTCAGTCAAAATCCAATTTTGAATCTCATCATTTTCTGGTACATAGATACGATTGTTATACCTAATTAATCCATCCATGTCCAAGGAGTACCCTTTATACTTGGGAATCCTCATTTGCTCGGCCTCCAGCTCTGTTTTTACTTTGTTATGCCATGATTCATCTAGTTGTAGTGCTAGAATATTCTCTCTTAGGTTGGTTTTCATCGGTATAATTGAGAATATCCTAGGTTTCCAACTTAGTGCATCAACTACTTTGTTTAAGGTTCCCTTCACATAAGTAATGTTGAAATTGTACTCATTAAGTAACTCCGACCATATTCTTTGTCTAGCATTTAAGTCACTCTGAGTGAATATATGTTGCAGCCCACAGTGGTCTGTATTAAGTTCAAATTTCCGTCCTACCAAGTAGTGTCGCCATAACCATAATCCATGAATCACCGCAGTCATTTCCATATCATCTGTTGCATAGTTCTCTACGTGTGGTCTTAGTTTTCGGGATGTGTAGTAAATCACCCTTCCTTCTTGCATCAATACACACCCAACTCCATCTTTCGATGCATCTGTGCAAACTAGAAAATACACACGCTCCTAGGTGCATGAGGGGGGACAACAGTTCGACTGAATAAGTTAGCTCAGTTATAGTGGAAGCATAAGAAATAGAATGAGCAAAGCAGGAATACACTACGCACATAAACATACATTCATAGACAATATGCATTAATGCGAACCAATTTCTCTATTACTGGATGTGAAGATCATAAAGTTGTATATTACAATATTTTACATGTGTAAATAGAGTGCTAAGACGCTTGGGTGCCTTCCCGTTACGTTCAGTTACAAGATAAGCTAGAACGGTTTCAGAAGTTCAATCCTTACAGTCGACTGGAGGAGAAAGAGACAATCTATCGAAGTTTGATAGTCACAAGTCGCAAGTCAATGCTGCATGTCGACATCGCCAGAATGTTGAGGTCACTTAACTTGTCGAATTTGTTGAGTTTTTCGAAGTCGTCTCGAGTTTGAAACTTGTCAAAGTTGTGTCGAAGTTGATGTTAGCATCCGACAACAATGCCAACTACTGGAATGGATCAGACTTCCTTCCTTAAGAAACAATGGTCCCCATTGTTTGCTCGTGAAGGTGAGGAAACTTGTCGGTCAGTTCAGTAGCAGAGTACCATTTTCCTTGTGCAGGGATCTGTCTAGATTTAGCAACCTGAAACAAGGGAATTGTGTTCATCCTTGTATGGCATACTCGTCATCCCACAATAGTGTCGCAAGGAAGAGGCTCCTGAACATCTAGATGGATGTCTTTGGGTTCTTTTGTTTGCAAGTCATTATGTTCCAACAATGGTGCATGGTATGGTCGAAGTAGATCCACATTAAATACTGGATGTAGACCCAGGCATGAAGGAATGTCGAGATGGAAATCGTTTTTGCCAATTTAATGAATAATACTGTATGGACCATATCGCAAAGGTTTTAGTTTCTTGTATAGGCCAGTGAAGCATTCCTTTTTGAAATGTAACCAGACCTTATCCCCAATTTGAAATGAATGAGGTATACGATGATTGTCTTGTCAGGCCTTATCTTTCATGTTTTCTCATTGCAACATGTCCTGTGCTTGTCACTCAATCTCGCAAATTTGATCTCAAAACTTCAATGCTTTTTCAAGTTCCTACTGGTTGTGGTCGGTTCGTTCGACTGTGTCGAGGAGATGATCAATTCGATAGGCGGCGAGGGTTGAAATCCGTAACATATCTCAAATGGTCTCTTTCCCATAGAGATATGTTGAGAACAATTGCAACTATGATGTATGTATGGAAGACTGTCATCCCATGTTCGTCGATGCTTTTAGTTGTACATGCAAAGAAATAGTACTACCAAGCGATTCACAACTTCCGTCTGTTCGTCTGTCTGAGGATGGAAAGTTGTCAAAAATGAGAGTGTTGTGTCTAGCTGCGGCCAAAGAGTCTTCCAAAATATGCTGACGAATTTGGAATCTTGGTTAGAAATGATGGTTGTTGGTAAACCATAATGTTTCCAGACATGTTCAAAGAAGAGCTGAGCGGTTTGCTACACTATTATCGTCTTCTTGCATGGAATGAGAATGGCCATCTTGGAAAATCTATCGACTACTACTAATATCGCATCATGTTGATGTTTTGTAGTAGGATATTCTGTCAAGTATTCAATAGAAATATATTCCCATGGTCGACTAGGAACTGGAAAAGGTGTGTACAATCCCTATCATCGATTAAGTGGTTTAGCAATGGCACAAACCATGCAAGATCGACTGTACTTGTTGACATCAGTTTTAAGTGAAGTCCAAAAGAATACTTCTGGAGAATAGCAAGGGTCTTTGCTACACCAAAGTGTCCTACATTCTTGTTGTAGTGCACGTCACAAATGAGCTAATGCCGATGCTCACCGGTCGGTACGCAAAGTTTTCCATGCTTGTATAGCAAGGTATCTTTCAGGAAATAGTTGGAGGTCGCTGACTTGTCAATCTGAAGCTGTTAGTAGACTAGTGAAAAGTCAGTGTCTTCCTGACACAACTGAGTCCAAGTAGTGGTGTCATATCCCTGCATACTCATCACTGTAAAAAGGAGATTAATGGGTGGTCATCTTAGAAAATCGGAGGAGACGTTGGCTTTACCTTTCCGATACTTAATTGCCAACTGGAATTGTTGTAGGTAATTAATCCACTTGAGTTTTCGAGTTGTTTGTAACTTCGAACGGGACAGGGTGAACTGTAACGGCTTATGGTCAGTGAGGATGGTTGTTTCCTTTCCAAGGATGTAATGCCTCCATTGCTTAAGAGCTTGCATAATGGCATACAGTTCTTTTTCATACATCAAATATCTTATAACGGTGTCGTTAAAAGTTTTGGAATGAAAAGTGACTGGGTGACCAGACTGAGTGATCATTGCGCCCAAGGCATAGTCTAATGTGTCGGTCTCAATCTCATAAAGCTGATGCAAATCAGGTAACGCAAGTACTGGTGTAGTGCAGAGCTTGTGTTTGAATTGTTTGAAATATGCATGTTGTGTCGGTGTCCATTTGAAAAAAAATTTCCTATTTCCTTTCGTCAACTGATTCAGGGGACATGCTATGTGATTGAAGCCGAGTATGAATCATCGATAGAAATTCGCCAAACCAAGAAAACTTCTTAGTTCTTGAATTCTTGGAGGAATGATACAATCTTTGAGGATCTTTATTTTTTCTGGGTCGATGTGAATGCTTGCAAATTCAATTA
This sequence comes from Larix kaempferi, assembly GCA_027924585.1. Taxonomy (NCBI): domain Eukaryota; kingdom Viridiplantae; phylum Streptophyta; class Pinopsida; order Pinales; family Pinaceae; genus Larix; species Larix kaempferi. The sequence continues at coordinate 5,019,698 of BSBM01001287.1, forward strand.
CAAACCCCAAATATTTGATGTTTTTAATCACAAAGGAACACTTTTCCATGTTCAAGTAGACACGATGTTATTGGAGAGTGTCGAGGACTTGTTGAAGTTGTCTGATATGTTATTCCCATGATCTAATGAAAATCAATATGTCGTTGAGATAGAAAATGATCCAATTTCCGATGAAAGGTCGAAGAATGTTATCCATATATCGCATGAAGGTCGTAGGTGCATTGGTTAGGCCAAAGGGAATGACTAACCATTCAAACAATCCTTCCTTGGTCTTGAAAGTTTTTTCTATACATCTGAGGGCTCGATTATAATCTGATGATATCTCGACTTGAGGTCAATATTAGTAAATAACTTAGCACCTTTCATACAGTCGATGAGCTCGTCTATCCACCGGAGAGGGTGATAATAACTTTTACGTTAGGGATGCGTCTACATTAAACATGCTATCGTACTATGAAATGGTGAGTTCCAATGTCAGATATGAAACAATTAACTAAAATTCCTTAACATCTTAGCCATTTTAGAATTCAAACTAAACTTCGTAAGAAAAACTCAAACTCTTAAATGGAAGGAAAATTGAATCATTTCATTAATAGCCATGAAGAAGATACATACTTACAATCTTGCTTGAGATGCATCCATCCTCTCTTGCTTTGAGCTATCCTTCTCCATCCTTTCTTTGATGAATATGAGCTTTCTACTCCTTCAAATCTCTCCAGTATGTGTTTCTCTTCCTTTGTCCTCCTCTACCATGACCCAAATGCCTTTGTTTTATAGCATTGGGAAATGGGATCTTAAGTTTCTCTTTTCAATGTGGGATTGTCCATTTTCTTGTTTTTTTATTATTTTTTCTAAAAAACCCACTTTCCATAGTATTTTAGGCTTTTCCACAAATTTAGGATTCTCAAGCACAATTAATGCAATGTTGTGCATTTCTTCTCATTGTTGATTGATGGAGACTAGATTTGAGCCTTCAATTGAACAGTTCAATCATTGAACCTTGTCTCTTTAGTATTTTTATTTATTCACTCAATACTTCCAGTTATGGAAGTAGTGATTAGATCAGAGAGGATTGTTCTCTTATGTACTTGTCTTCCGTCTTCATGTTGTGGGCGCATAGTAAAAATATGCTTCCTCCTTCACTTGGTTAAGGGTGTTAATTTGATTATTAACATATTCCCCCTAATGTGTGAGGTCTGAAGCGGAGCTAAGGGCCGAAATACATTACTTTTATAACGATATTGTTGATATTGGTACTCTTCATACAGATACTCTTTATTAATCAAAGCAAGGATGATAAAGGATTAGCTCATGGGCGCAGGATTAAGGATAACATATGCAAGTCAAACATAGCAATTTATCAAATATATAATATCTTCCCGAGGAAGGCATACCCATGCTCAGCAGTAAAAAAGAATGGCCACAAACAATACACAGTAGATCCATGTCAAAAGTAAATTTTTCAGAAGTGTAAACATGCACTTCCATGAGTGCGAGAACAATGTCTTCATAGAACTTCTAACATGGTAGTCTAATATTGCACAACTAGGGCAGCGCATCAATGAGTGATACAATTGTTTTCCCAAGGTATTCAATACAAACTGATGATAGCACGAGTTTATATCATGCGAATAGATGAACTGATGTCGAGCATAATAAAACACCATCTGATTACCGGTCATTGATGTATACCATTAACAGATGCGAAGAGACCCACCGATAATGATGATGGACTCTAAGGTACTAAGTACAAACTAACAAGTGTGAATAGATGTTTTGAAGTCAAACACTTGTATAATCAAATAATCAGGGTTCATTTATGTATGCCCATTGTCATTTGTGAGGAAACCTGCCACTAATGACTACAAGATACAAGGTACTCCTAGGTTTGTAGATCCATTACCTAGATGATTATTTGGTGTAGAGAGGAATAGATCCCTCTGAAGGAGGGAATTAATGCATCCCACATCAACCATTATGAAATAAAGATCAATAGTTTGATATAGTTTGGTAGAACTGCGAGATCCAACACTGTATACTGACATAAGGAAGGCCAACATGATTGGTCAGGAATATTTGAGGAATGGCCGTCATGATTGGTCAAGAATATTTGAGGAATGGCCAACATAGTTTGAACTTCCCTTGAACACATAACATGACACATAATCTGAGGAGCATAGCCCAAATTGGCATAAATGTTCCATGGTTCATTGCTTCCGCCAGGAATATTACCATTCCATGGTGAAGGGTTTCCCCCAGAAGTAGAATTTGGAAAATTGTTGGGTATACCAAGAGGATTATGGTTTAATCCTTGTGTGTTTTGACCTTGATTAGATGAACCATATGGAAAACCAATGTTTGGTAAGGCACACCCTTCAGTAGGGATTCCTGTAGACGAAGTGGATGTACTTCCGGGATTGGAACCCAAAACTATACCAACTGGCACTGAAGTGTTGGTTGAACTTGTGCTACTAATAGGTATACTAACTATTGGGATTGATGTAGATTCCAAATTGGAAGTATTGATACCACCAGCAACTGTTTGATGTTGTGATTATGTAGTCCCGTGTGCTCCTGATGAAGCCATAGGGTTACTTGTTGAATTTTGCATGTCATTCAAACTTTCAAAAAGAGGTTTGATATCACCTAGTGACTCATGGATAGTAAGCACAACTGGTTCTGAAAGACTAATCAAAGGTGGAATTAAATGAGCATTTGTGTGATTTTTTAAAGTTTCAATTTAAACTAGAGTAAGATTATCAACTATGTCTTTATTCAGTGTGTGATGTGACGATGAATTCTCAGGGTTGATTTGATGTTGTTCTTATCAAGTAATATTAATTGAGTTTAAAATTAGTTATGTTTACAAGTCATTAGGATGTGGTTTTTGTGTATGACTCTACAATGCAGCAGGGCCTTCAATTTCTAGTGACTCACCTCGCTTCCATTGTGACTAGCGGATTGGAAGAGTAGACACTTCTAAGAATTTGATAAAAGGATGTGTTTAAAATATATTTTGAATCAAACAATCCTAAGGTAGTGATTGGGCGTCGAGTCGACCTCAGCCAACTCAACCCTCACCCTTTTAGGATCTGGGATGATTCACGAGAATCAGTCCCTAACTCGGCCAAAAACCAACCTAGTCCTTCTACCACGTAGGTATGACCTTCAAAAAAGACTTTCCTCAACCTTCTGGGGTTTCCACCCTTCGATATTGACCTTTCGCAACTTCCTTTCAAGATCACCCTCTTTCCACAATTGCCTGCCCCGAAACAGCCTTTCCGCAAATTTTTGGGTTGCGGGTTGCGAGTGCATTCTTTGTGTCCTTCAGAAATTATTCCCGCAACACTGCTTCGAAAACTCTTCTCCGCAATGTTTTTTCCACAACTCTTCTCCGCAATGCTTTTTCCACACCTTGTAGGTTGCGGGTTTCAGGATGTTCATTTTCTTCCTCGAAAAGTCCTTCCGAAAAACCTTTCCCGTAACATCGTTTTCGCAACACGTCGCCACTATCCACCGCGCTTCTTCTCTTTCGCGGGCGCTGTCTCCACCGTAGATCTTTACGAGATTGATCACAACTGTTTATCTAGAATCAAGGTGGGATCCTTCACTTCGGGCTTGCAGGAATGATAATTTCCATGCAACTTCACTTCAGGCAATCTTTCCCCATCGTCGATCTCTTGTTCAGCTTCAATCTGAGCCGTTTGACACTGCTAAACCAATTCTACTTGGTTTCTTCATGGATTCTCAATCGATTGATCATGGAACAATCAACACTACTTCAATCCTCATCTAAATGCTTGGGAAAATCAAGTACAAACAAAAATCCTACTTAACAACTCAAGGGTGATTAGTCTCCAAACACATTGCAGTTCTTTCCTACGTACAGAAATCAAATGAATGCAACACATAGATTCTTTCACACAGAAATCAAGTCAACAATGCACACAGCTCGACTTGATAGAAACTCAAAGCATTCTTGATTCAATTACACAAAAATATATCTACAACACACAGTTCTTTTATCTCTGCTTACAGAAAATATGAAGTTTCCTTCCTGATAGAATGACCCCTAATAAAGAGTTGACCAACCAACCCTTAACTCATTCTATTCTTCCCTACTTATGCATTCGGCTCTCTAACAGAATTTTGAGCCACTCAAACCACTGAACAACCTAGGAGACTCCACAATGTCGAGTCTGCATCATTACTTAGCCGACTTCCTAAACTGGTCTGATCTCTACGCAGGGAGTATCAGCTCACCACTAGTCCTATCTTACCAAAAACAGACAATGCAGCAATTAGTTAATGCGTGCGTGAATCAGAATGATAATAGAAAAATAGATCATCGCATCCACCTCAAAGCTACTCGTCCTCAAGCTAGTCACAACATGTGGCCACGTAGTCACATGTTGACTCAGCATTGATGCTCCTACATCAGACTCCCAAGGTTAAAATAACTGAACCCCTATTCAGTAAGTCTATTACTGAGAAACCCTTGGTTTCCAACTCCTTGGCATCCATCCATGTAGAATCCTCTACAGGATGTCCCTTCCAATTGATCAAGTACTCCATGTAGTCCCCCTATCTAGTATTTCTCGCCACTAGTATCCAAGATATGCATAGCTTCTAAAGGCTGAGCCATAGGCATCTATTTCAACCATTGAATATCTTCCTCCTCGGGCACTTGCTCTGGATCATCTGTCACATAGGCATACAAGTCTACAACATTAAAAATAGGTGATATGCTGATTCATGTTGGCATTTCCATCTCATAGGCATTTGCTGAAAATTTCCTGAGTATCCTGCAAGTTCCAATCTTCTTCATCTTTAGCTTGTTATACTCTCCTTTTGGAAATATCTCTTTCCTTAGATGTGCTGAGACTAAGTCTCCCACTTCATAATTTTTCTCTCATATTTTGACATCTACTCTGGACTTGTACCCACTGTTACTCTGCTGCAATCTTGCTTTCACTTGCTCTTGCAGTTCACTGATCCTTGCTGCAAAACATTCTCCATCTACACTCCTTTTATGCAATTGACCTAAATCACAAAGTTCACATGCTCCTCTTGGATGCATTCCATACAGAATTTGGAATGGACTCATCCCTGTACTTCTATTTGGTGAATCATTGTATGCAAACTCAGCTTGGCTTAATACCTTATCCCATTGCTTGGGACTTTCTCCAATCAAAATCCTTAACATGTTACCCAAACTTCTGTTTACTACCTCTGTCTAGCCATTAGTCTGTGGATGATATGCTGAACTAAAACTCAGCTTAGTACCCAACTTCTTCCACAAGGTTCTCTAGAAATGAGCTCTGAACTTCACATCCTTGTCAGACACAATACTCTTAGCTAAACCATGTAGCTTCACAACTTCATCAAAAAACAAGTTAGCAATGTGTGTGGCATCACTAGTCTTATAACATGGAACAAAATGTGCCATCTTAGTGAATCTATCCACCACCACAAATTAGAATCATCTCCCCTCTGAGTTTTTGGAAAAACCAAAACAAAATCCATACTCACAGAATCCCAAGGCCTAGTTGGAATAGGAAATGGTGTGTATAATCTTGTGTTCTGGCTTCTTCCTTTGGCATGCTGACATACCCTACATCTGCTCACAAAATTCTCAACTTAAGATCTCATCCTTGGCCAAAAGTAAAAATGACTCAATTGACCAAAATTTTTATCACTTCCAAAGTGTCCTACCATTCCTCCATTGTGCTTTTCCTGTATCAAGTTCTCTCTCATGGAACATCTGGGAATACAAAGTTTATTGTTTTTAAAGAGTAAACCCTCTTGCAACATATACTCAATCCATGATTCTCTATTTGCTTCTACAGGATTTCTACAAGCTACATATGCATTCTGAAAATCAATGTCAGTCTCATACAAATCTCTTAAATGTTCAAACCCTAAGACTTGAATCTGATTCTCTTGCACCATCAACTGCCTTTGGCTTAAAGCATTAGCTACTCGATTTGATTTCCCACTTATGTGCTTTATCACAAAGGCAACGTTTTGCATGAACTCAACCCACTTGACATGTTTCTGGTTCAACTTAGGTTGCTGCATGATATACTGCAATGCATGATTATCTGAGAATAAAACAAAGTCACTAGGCATTAGATAATGTCTCCAATGTTTTAATGCTTGCACAATAGCATAAAATTCCTTATCATATGATGAATACTTATGTTTTTCTTCATTCAGTTTCTCACTGAAATATGCTACAGGTCCAACTGAGTACAGCTCCAATTGAGTACAGCTCCAACTGTTATTCCACTGGCATAACTCTTCACTTGGAAAGGGCGTTTGAAATTTGGTAATTTTAGTACTGGTTGTTTCGTAATCTTCTTCTTCAAGAACTGAAAGCTCCTTTCAGCCTCTGTTGTCCATTGGAATGGTTGTTGATCCTTCTTGATCATTTCAAGGATAGGTGCACAAATACCACTAAAATTCTTTATAAATTTCCTATAAAAACTTGCCAATCCATGGAAACTTCTTACCTCAAAAATACTATGTGGTGAAGGCAAATCAATGATTTCCTGCACTTTTTCTAGATCCATATTCAATCCAACACTTGAGATAACAAAACCCAAGTATACTAGCTCTGACTTTAGGAATGTACACCTCTTCACATTCACTAGCAACTTTTCCTGTTGTAGTCTCTCCAAGACATATCTCAGATGCCTTAGATGCTCTTTCTCTGATTGAATGAAAATCAAAATGTCACCAAGGTAAACTATCAGAAACTTACCTATGAAATCTCTCAAGACTTCATTCGTCAATCTCATGAAGGTACTTGGTGCATTAGACAATCCAAATGGCATAACCAACCACTCATGCAACCCATCATTTGTCTTGAACATTGTCTCGCACTCATCCCCTTATCGAATTCTAATCTGATGGTATCCACTCTTCAAGTCCAGTTTTGAAAAGCATGTTGCCCCACTAAGGCAATATATCATGTCTTCCATCCTTGGAAATGGAAATCTATATCTGATGGTAATCTTGTTAATTTCTCTGGAATCAATACACATCCTCCACTCACCATCCTTCTTTGGTGTCAGTACTGCTAGTACTGCACATGGACTCAAACTCTTATGAACCAATCCCTTGTCTACCAACCCTTGTACTTGCCTTCTGACTTCTTCATTCTCTTGAGGTGTCAGTCTGTATGCTTCCTTTTTTGGTAAACTTGCTCCAGGAATAAAATCAATATGGTGACTTCTATCCCTCTTCGATGGTAACTCATTGGGAAAATCATCTACCACAATGTCACTAAAGTCTCCCAGCACTTCCTGAATCTCCTCAGGTAGATCTGTAATGTTAGTCTTCATCACTACCACTATGGGCTTACATACTACAGCATAGTTCAATTCCTTTTCATCAATTTGCTACAAATACTCTTTTCCTGTCAACATCAGGACTTTAGATGTCTGTTGCTCTGTTGAACTCTCTCCTTGTAAAGGATGAAGAATATGCTTTACCCCATCTTGGATAAAACTATGACAGTTACTCCTACCATCATGTGCTACCTTTTTATCAAATTGCCAGGGTCTTCCGAGAAGAATGTGGCAAACATCCATGGGCATAACATCACATACAATCTTATCTTTATACATGCCTATTTGAAATTCAACTTCTCATTGTTCACTCACCATAATTTGATGTCCTTTATGCAAACATGATACTTTGTATGGAACAGGGTGTCTAGTTCTCTTCATCCCCAGTTTCTCTTCCATCTCTGTGGAAACAAGATTGTCAGTGCTCCCACTATCAATCACCATCTTACAACACTTTCCTTTTGCTTTACACATGGTTCTAGATAAATCCTTCCTTTGGATAGGTTCCACTTACTCCTTTACAGGTTTCAGTAAAGTCTTGTTCATCACTAGAGACTCTCCATTTTTTGGCATGTTCTCATCTATTGTTTCTTGTTCTTGCTGTTGCTCTTTCTGAGCTACATAGGCTCCCCTTTGTCCTACATCTTCCCTCTCTAGGAATTCAAAAGATCCGTGTCCCGACTTATTACACTTGTAACATCTATAGACATTTTCTCTACCTCTTCCTCTACCTCTACCTCTATGGTAAGTTACTCTGTCTCTGGAGTTACTTCCTCTATCTTGGTTCTCCTACTGGTGTGAGTTGCTACGTCCTCCTCTCTGGGCTACAAACCTTCCTCTCCCAGTTGTTTGCCCCCTTCCTTGGGTTGAACCTATGCTTCTTTGGAAAATCTATTTTCTTAACAACTTCTCTTCTGCTCTCAAGGAACATTGGTATGCCTCATCCATTGTTCTAGGTGATATCATACTGATTTCATCCTGAATTTCCATTCTAAGACCATTGACATATCTAGCAGTCTTCTCTGATGATTCCTCTACATAGCCTGTCCTTAGGTTTACTTTTTAAAACTCTTATGTATATTCTCTTATGGTTAATAATCTTTTCCTAAGGTTCTGCATCTGTCTATACAATGTCAACTGGTAATCCTTTGGTAAGAACTTTGTTCTCATCTTAACCACCATTCTCTCCCAGTTCTTTATGACTAGTTTGTTCTTCCTCTTTCTTTCAACTTGCACACTATCCCACCATAAAGATGCATGTCCTTTAAATCTAGTCACTGCAAATCTAACTTTCTTGTTCTCTTCAACTTCATCATACTTAAAAGTATTTATCCATCTCATTAATCCAATCAATGAGGTGCTCTGCAGTGAGACTTCCTTCATAGGTAGGTAACTCAAGTTTCAGCCTTGAAGTTGCTCCAATAATTGACCGAAAGTATCTAAACTCTGGTGTTTCTCGCATAGGTGTTGCTTCATCTTCTTGTTCATCTTCTTTAGGATCACTCACGTCCACTGCTTCCGGATCTCTTCGTCGACCCAACTCCATAGCTTCCATATGTGCTCGCATTTCTCTCATTTCCTCCAGGATGTCAGCATTCATCGCCAATCTTCCTTTTCCACGCATTTTTGCGCCTCTCATGTGTGCAGCCATTTCTTTGCTCTATCACACAACAATCCATAGTCTCCTGCTACTCAATTCTGCTTCTTGCTCTGATACCAATCTGATGGGGCGTCAGGTTGACCTCAGCCAACTCAACCCTCACCCTTCCAGGATCTGGGGTGATTCACAAGAATCAGTCCCTAACTCGGCCAAAAACCAACCTAGTTCTTCTGCCACGTAAGCCAGATCTTCAAAAAAGACTTTTCGCAACCTTCTGGGCTTTCCACCCTTCGAGAATGACCTTCTGCAACTTCCTTGCGAGGATCACCCTCTTTCCAAAACTATAACATTCTTTCCTTAATTGCCTGCCCGAAACAGTCTTTCCGCAACTTTTCGGGTTGCGAGTTGCGGGTGCGTTCTTTGTGTCCTTTGGAAATTATTCCTGCAACACTCCTACGAAAACTCTTCTCCGCAATGCTTTTTCCGCACCATGCGGGTTGTGGGTTTCGGTATGTTCACTGTCTTCCTCAAAAATTACTTCCGAAAAACCTTTCCCGCAACATCGTTTCCACAACACGTCACCACTATCCATTGTGCTTCTTCTCTTTCACAGGCGCTGTCTCCACCATCGATATTTGCGGGATTGAGCACAACCATTGATCTGGAATCAAGGAAAGATCCTTCACTTCGGACTTGCAGGAATGATGATTTCCATACAACTTCACTTCGGGTGATCTTTCCCCGTCATCAATCTCCTATTCGGCTTCGATCTGAGCCATTCAATGCTGCCAAACCAAATCTACTCGGTTTCTTCATGGATTCTTGGTCGATTGATCATAGAACAATCAACACCGCTTTGATCCTTGTCTGGATGCTTGGGAAAATCAAGTACAAACAAGAATCCTACTTAGCAACTCAAGGGTGATTAGTCTGCAAACACATGGGGGTTCTTTCCTGCGTATAGAAATCAAATGAATGCAACACAGAGATTCTTTCACACAGAAATCAAGTCAACAACGCACACAACTCGACTTGACAGCAACTCAAAGCATTCTTGATTCAATTACACAGAACGATATATACAACACACAGTTATTCTATCTTTGCTTACAAAAAATATGAAATTGCCTTCCTGATAGAATGATCCCTAATACAGAAATGACCAACCAACCCTTAACTCATTCTATTCATCCCTACTTATGCATTCGGCTCTCTAACATGATTTCGAGCCACTCAAACAACCTAACAACCTAACAAACTCCACAACGTCGGGTCTGCATCATTACTTAGCTGACTTCCTAAACTGGCCTGATCTCTACGCAGGGAGTATCAGCTTGCCGCTAGTCCTATCTTACCAAAAATAGACAACGCGGCAATTATTTAATGCATGCGTGAATTAGAATGATAACAGAAAAACAGATCATCCTGTCCACCTCAAAGTTTCTCATCCTGAAGCTAGTCACAACATGTGGCCACGTAGTCACATGCTGACTCAGCATCCATGCTCCTGCATCAGGTAGTCTAGACTCAACAAAAATAAAAAGTGTCCACACAGTAAAAATTCCTATAGATTCAAGCAAGCAAACTACTTTTCCAAAGAACTGAAGTTCAGTGAAAAGATGGATTGGAGGGCCTTCTGAAACTAGTAGCTATTGAGGTATATGAGGCCTCAAACAATTACTAACAGCGAAGGTATGAGAAAAAATTACAATAAACTTTAACCACTAGGGGTGCAAGTGTTGGTTCCTGACCAATCACCCTCCCAAGGAGTAAAAGTTCCAAAGTCTGTCTCAGGTACTGCAAGTGTCCCCCACTGACAATAGCCTATGTGATATCCTAGGAATAAAAACTAAGGTTACCACTTTATAATCGACGGTCGGGAGGAACAATTGTAAGTCGAGGACAACTCTCATAACCAGGTATTCTAGAAAAGTGATGTCACCTCGAGGACTTGTCACTTCACATAGAATTCCATGATGAGATCATGTCCCACTAAACAAGCAAGAGGGGGGGAACCACCCTTATCCGGATTGACCTCGTGCTTATCCCATGTTTTAGAATTGCTTTCCCGACAAGCCTTTTTTGCTACTAATGGATTTAAAATCTTAGTAATGAATGATAGTTTCAAAATTTTTGTAGCCTGGGAGTGTTAAATCTCTAAACCTAATCCAGGGCACTAACCTAATCTTGTTGGTGATATGAAAATCAAATGTTGGTCAATTTTAGATTGAGCGCCAATTTTAAGGGTAGTTTGCTTGATTTCAGGAGTGGATGTGAAACTTGTGGTGTGTTGACTCGAAAAACATGAACCAAATAATGCAATATTCTCACTACTCTACCTTTCAATTCGATGAATGTTCTAAACTAATGAAAAGTTAGAGGTTCATGTGTGCCTTTCAAACATGCAAAATTCTTTGGTAGATTTTTTATATTTAAGAACAATTCTTCCGAAATATGGATAATAACTGATTTTAAAAAATCAATGTAAACCAAACAAATATCTTAGTGAAAACAAATCTAATTATATTACATGGGGGATTTATGTTTCTCCTTTGCAGGGCCACCCAAAAGTGCAAGCAAAGAGGATATGCAGAGCCCTTTGAAATTCTTATGAATTAAATTCTAGACTATTATACTTGAGATCCACTTTCTCGTTCACAAGATCACATGAAGTCCCAAGTGAAGAGGATACAGTGGCTCAAGAACTGTATGCAAAAATTGAAATCTACTCTATTACACTTGAGATCCACTTTCTCATTCATAAGATCACTTGAAATCCCACATGAAGAGGATACGATGGCTCGAAAAAAAAATGCTCGAAAAATCAAATCCTAATCTATTACACTTGAGATCCACTTTCTCATTCACAAGATCACACGAAGGCCCAAGTGAAGAGGATACAGTGGCTCAGACACAATATATCAAAAGAAAATTGAGATCTAAAGCTACAACTTTCTCTAATTGTGCATGAAAATGATGAAATACTGTGGATCCAAAACAAATATTGACTAATTAAAGTTTTGTTTTCAGTTTTGGAGGAAACATATCGCAAAGTGTAATGTTTTTTTTTTTTTTTTTTCAATGCAAATGTCTTAAAGTGATATTTTCAAATGTCATAATTGATATTTGTTTCCAAGTTTCATATGAGAAAGTGTATGGGAGTCAAAAATTAAAGGGCCTTAAGGTTCTTTAAACAAATATTTACATTTTTTTCAATTTTCATTATTTCCAAACTATGAAATGAATCAAAATTCTTTAAAGATCAGTCCTAATCCTATCCAGTCAAGTATCTAAAAGAAAAATATGGACTTAAGCAAATGGATCTACCACAAATTGTAAGAAAAAATTGAAAGAAATGTCAATTTAAGCCATTTTTAAGGTTTTTGGAGGGAAATCCCAAATCTGAAAATCTCAAACCAAACCCTCCCAAATTATTCTTAATTAGTAGTAAACTGATCTTAACATGTCTTAAATCAATGTTCAGGTTTGCAAGTACAATAATGAAGCCTAAATGTGGCCCTAAAACAGTGAAATCTCAAAGCTAGTTCTAGCAATTTTTGCAAATTTGAATCGAGAAAGCTTTAAAATTCTTTAAAAATCTTCCAAATATTGAGCAAAGGAGGATCCCAATGAGGTTTAAACTCTAATCTAATGGGTTCCTAAGCCCATCCATAAATAGAAAATCACAAAAACCAAGACAAGGATGAAGAACTATGCTTCAAAAACTCAAAAAATCGGCCAACAATGTTTCCATAACATAGCAGAGTGCCAACAGTGCGCTGGCGCAGTTGGTACATAGGCAGGGTGAGCCAATGGCTCACTTTTCTAGTGTACAGGGTGAGCCAGGTGGCCTTGGGTGCTCTGTTTCTAAAGCAAGAAAAACCGAGATATCAACTCAAATTTGAAGGATTTTGTGAGTTTAGGAGTGGATCTAGGATGGTTTGGAGCCTCTAGACCTGCAACATAGGTTCTTGAAGGGATATTAAGGCTGACTTGGAGTAGATCTGAAAGGTTAGAACACCAAAATATGAAGAAATTTTAAATAAAATTGAACTAGTATGGTTTCCAATCTGATAATAGCTTTTAAGGTAGGGATGTGTCTACATTAAACATGCTATCTTACTAAGAAATGGTGAGTTCCAATGTCAGATATGAAACAATTAAATAAAATTCCTTAACATCTTAGCCATTTTAGAATTCAAAGTAAACTTGATAAGAAAAACTCAAACTCTTAAATGGAAGGAAAATTGAATCATTTCATCAATAGCAATGAAGAAGATACATACTTACAATCTTGCTTGAGATGCATCCATCTTGTCTTGCTTTGAGCTATCCTTTTCCATCCTTGCTTTTGATGAAGATGAGGTTTCTACTCCTTCAAATCTCTCTAGCATGCCTTTGCTCTTCCTTTGTCCTCCTCTACCATGCCTGAAATACTTTTATTTTATAGCATTGGAAAATGGGCTCTCAAGTTTCTCTTTTCAATGCGGGATTGTCCTTTTTCTTGTTTTTATATTATTTTTGCTCAAAAACCCACTTTCCATAGTATTTTAGGATTTTCTCACAAATTTAGGATTCTCAAGCACAATTAATGCAATCTTGTGCATTTCTTCTCACTGCTGACTGATGGAGACTAGATTTGAGCCTTCAATTGAGAATTTCAATCACTGAACCTTGTCTCTTTAGGCTTTTTCATCCTTCACTCAATCCTTCCAGTTGTGGAAGTAGTGATTAGATCAGAGAGGATTGTTCTGTTTGGTACTTGTCTTCCTTCTTCATGTTGCGGGCGCATAGTAAAAATATGCTTCTTCCTTCACTTGGTTAAGGGTGTTAATTTGATTGTTAACAGAGGGTACATGTTCTTTACGAAAAAAAATTTGAGGGCCCTGTAGTCGATCTACATGCGCCAAGTCCCATCTTTCTTTGGAATGAGGACGACTGGACTTCCACAAGGGGAGGAGCTGGGTCCGATATGACCTATGCCGATCAAATATTGGATTTGTCTGCGAACCTCTTCATTTTCGAGAATGGATCTTCTGTAGACAGATGCGTTAGGTGATGAAGAACCAGGAGCAAGTTCAATAGAGTGTTTAACCTGGAAATGTCTAGGTACTCCGTCTGGAACTTGGAATAGTTTCTTGTACTCATCGCAAATATTTTCGATCTGCTTCTTCTTTCGGGAGCTACACTAGTCGGTGACTCGACTGGTTGTTGCAGTCTTCCTAGAATGTTTCTGCTTTATCATAATCAATGCGAAATTCTGAGCATGATTGATGAGATTCTTCGTATTTTTAGCAGATATCATTGCAACCATCGGTGTAGGTCCGTTTTCAGACAATCTACCTAAGCGGACTTAAGGCCAAATCTCCCTAGTCTAAACTAGATCTGGAACAATAGGTACAGAATAAAACCAGCTTCCCTAGATCAATAGAATCATAAAGTAGTAAACGGGTGTCTTACCAATTTTTTACGATCCCTTTTCTTCTTGCTTGATCCAATGCTCCAAAATCTTCAAATTTGCAGCTGCAAAACCCTGTTGAACAAACAGATACAAACAAGCAGTAAATGCATATATTTCATATGATTGAACGAAGCTAACAGTTAAGGAAGTAAACTCTATATATTAACAATGCGCTAACATATATGGGAAAATATTATATTGACTCTAATGGAAGAGAGTAGAATATTGAAGAACGTTACAACCCAAGCCTTAACGTTGCAACCTTCCTTCCAATCAAGCCAAACCAACGCCTCCACGGATGAAGTAGGACTCCCAAGGATGTGCAAGGATCTCCTAAGCCAATTCCACCAGCATGAGAGTGCTATAGACCTTCCTCCCTTCTAACGGAGAGGAGCTTTGTATTTATAAGACCAAGTGGATAGAATAGGTTGAGAAATGATCGGGGAGGTCTAAGGGATCTCTCCTTGAGGTTAGGGAACCTAAGGCCAACTCACCTTACTTTGGCAAGTCACTTGAAGGTTCCATTCATCCAATTTAACCAACCCCAGTGCATGCTGCATGAGGGAAATTTGCGCCAAGAAGGGGTAGGCACAGGTTGCATGAAGGAAACCTGAGCCAGTTGTGTAGGCTAGGAGATGGAATTCTGCACCGAGCCTAGTCAGGTGCATCTTGCTGGAAGGAAAGATGCACCGACCTAGCTAGACAACATGGACAAGGGGTCCACAACTTTCTCTAGATGACTTATGGTCAGGGAAAATTCAGGGATCAAGGCACTGAGTTAACATGGGACTCATAATGATGAGATTTAGGTGTAACAGAATGCCCCCCAAAGCATGAAGCTAGCGAAACGAGAGAGGTGATATGATTTGTAATATAGATGGTAAGGACTTGTTGGTTGAAAGGTGTTGTTGCAATGTTACTGACTCTAAGAACCCAGTCTCATATGACTCACGACATGGCTGCCGACCAATATAATGCAGATCCATGATAGTAAAGGCCGACTAAACACAATCATGGCTACTAGACACAAGCATAGATCAATGATGAGATGATAACACAACCATGACCAATATAAAGTGGATCCGTGTGATATGAAGCAAACAATCTACACCGCAACCTGGGTGAAATATGGAACTACCCAGGGTCTTCAAGCCGAACCCGCAATGATACAAATCTATCCATGTGATTACAAATTTCTTGGAGTCGAACATGGTAGAAACCACTTGATTATCGGTCATTGATGTATACCGTTAACAAGTGCGAGGGAAATCACCATTGATGTCAATGATTCCCAAGGTATCACAATACATACCATCAAGTGTGACTCAATGAGTTGAGTTCGAACACTCGATGGGATATTTTAATCAAGAGTCAATGATGTAAACTCATGTCTAAAGTGAGGTAACCCGCCATGGAGGCATGCAGGCCCAACGTACTCGATTGGTTTCTAGATTCAATCCTCGGATGATGTGTTGAAGTCAACACGAATGATTCTGTCGAAGGAGGGCCATGATAAATTCCCCATCATCGACACGAAACACGATAAGAGATGTTTGGGATGAATTGGATATTAGAGTGATGTGTAAGACTAACTCAAGGGTAAGCCGAAATGAATGAAGGTACAATGACTGCAGATGATGAATAACGAACATCTCTTGAACATGGGCATGGAATGGCATGGAAGTATTGAAATAATGAGAATGATACCAACCCCTAATGCAAATAATGATGGAAGCATTCTTCGGATGACCCAAAGGAGTGACAAGACTCATGGAATCAGCAGGACTCAAAGACAAATGATTTTCCCAAGTACTGAATGCATATGCAACTGAGTGCCATGTTCAAGAGTGACTATGTATTGCCATAACTAGAATGAACACAATCTCATCCATATTCTCCATTATGATTGATGAGTATCTCTTTTGTTTTTTAACAAGCTTGAGGAGGGAAACAGATGCTCGGTATAGCTCATCCCATGGATGAGTCCAATCCCAAATGTTTTACGAACCTAGGATAGGATGGGTTCGTCCCATAATGGGCCCTTCTATGTCAGATTTTAACGAGTCCAAAGAAGGTAAACTTGATGTCATTTCATGTCTAGAGAGTTTGAAAAGAACTAAAGAAGACTCCAAATGTAATTTATTCGTAAAGTTAGTCTCTTTTCCCGAAAAAGGGTAAAATAATGCGAAAGAGAACTCTTCCCACCATAATTGGATGGAGTGCTCCTTTTTCATAAATAGTACCTCCTGGTCCAAAAAAGGGGTAAACTATCACCAAAAATACGATCGTTCAAATTCTTTTACAAGCGTGAACATATCAAGTTCACTTTGCGAGCTTTTTCGTATTTCGAGAGCCTGAAAAGAGCTTAAAGAAAGACTCTGGGGGTTTCCTTTTTTGTGGAAGTTTAACGAGCCTGAAAAAACTATAAACTATAGCTCGGTAACTTATTCTCATCATTTTACAAGCACGAGAGAGAACAAAGAGTTAGCTCGATGTCATTAATATTTGATTTTAATGAGCGGCATAATAACACGAAAAATGCTTGAAGAGTTGTTCACACTTGATAATGAGTGTGAAAAGACTACAAACATGAGCGATCATTTATGACATCTTATCGCACCTGCAAATCTCCAAAAACTAGGTCAAAACAATTGATTAAATGTTCAAACATGCAAAACACTTCCAACTATAGGAAAAATATCCCAATAAACAAATAAATTAAAAAATGAATATTCCATTTTTCAATATAAATAGGGCCAAATAGTAAAAAAGAATTACTATTGTTTTTTACCAAGTTGGAGAGTGAAAATGACCTTTGGAGAGCGATTTTCAACTGTTGATTGCAGGAGTCATGGTCAGTCATTTTCTGTTATGTCAGTCTCAGGTAACCCTAAACTTTGCCCCCTTTCTTTTCAGCGGATTCCATTTTTCATTTCCATTATTATTTTTTATTTTTTTTGAGTGCCCACTAGTACAAAATGAGAGATAAGTGACTAGGCGACCAAAACATTTGGTCACCACAGCTTTTTCAAGGGAAAAAAATTACCAAAATTGAGAAATTTTAAGTGAACTGACTAAAAATGACAAAGATAAATGACCAATTTGGTCACGAGATAAGAACTAAACTAAAAATGACCAAGATAAATGACCAATTTGGTCACGAGATAAGAACTAAACTAAAAATGACCACATAACAATTGGTCATTTATGTGGTCATTTTTAGTTGTGTCATTCCAGCAGTGGAAAATTATAAATTGATGATGAATTTGTACAATTTACTAAATTTTAACACTGCAGATGGATTTGGAGACCCCCTTTTAATTTACTAAATTTTAACACTGCAGATGGATTCGGAGACCCCCTTCTAGGGGGTCTCCGAATCCATCTGCAGTGTTAAAATTTAGAAAATTGTAAAATTAATAGTATACAACTTGGATTATTTTTCAATACATGTCTTCTATTAAGGGATCATTTCTTTGAGACCATCCTAATACCTATTGTGTTAGATGATAGGAGAATCATTGAGATGTTCATTTAGGGGTTTCTCTACTAATTAGTTCCTTGGGTGTGGTGAGTTGATATCTAGATAATACATCATGTCTTGCATATAGTTCTTCTACATGTGGTTGAGTTGAGTCTTAGATATTTTTCATCTTTCCATTTTGGAATTTTCATGTTCTGAAACTATTGTCACTCCGTTCAGCTTGTTGCACTGGTTGTGTTCATATTTTTTTTTTGAACAAAACCATCGACATTTGACCATCTCGGCAGCCTGTTAAATTTTTGACAAGTTCATGTATCTTGTGTCACGTACTTAGCTAAAAATTGTCAATTTTGAAACCTCCATTACTTCTCCATATATTGCATTCATTCACCATGGTTCTCTTTGCACCTGAGTTTGAAAATCTTTAAAGTCCCCCTGTGTCCCTCCCTTACAAGAAATAACCAATATCATCCATTTTGAAAAAAACATAATTCCTCCCTTTTTGTAAAAATCCCTTTGTTCCCATCTCCTTGAATAATAGTAATAATAATAATAAAAATACCCCCATAATCCCTACCCCCTTCTCCTTTCACATATAAAATAAATAAATTATGAAAAACCTTTTTTCCCTATATTTTTTCATCCATATATAATATTAATATATTATATGGTTAAATTATATATATTTACATAATTAATATATGTAACTAGTATTAACAAATTAAGAAAAACAAGAATATAAACAAAACAAATGTAATAGATAGAGGGAAACTCAAAAAAATTGTAAAGTGAATGAGCTGTAAATTAGAAAATGGATTGAGAGGGAAAATAAAAGAAAATAGGGCCTCCAATAGATCTGATCTCCATGAATTGCTTAGAGAAAGCAAATTTCTCCATATGGTTGCAAGGATCTCCATTATGTGATCTCCATGAATTGCGCACAGGAAGCAAAGTTCTCCATATGGTTGCAAGGATCTCTATGTAATAGGATTCTTGATTTTTCTTCAAATCATCTATGTGCCATCAATTTTTTCAACAATATTTGGGGTAGGTTCGAAACCCTAGCTCAACTACTACAACATAATCATGCTTCAGGTAACAATTCCTACCCTTATCACTTCGGTTCCATTTTATTTATGGGATTTATTAAAATATCCTGTGAATTCAAATGGCCAAACCCTATGTCGATAGTTTGTAATTTTTAGCCCCAATTCGAACCCCATCCGGTGGGGTTTTTAATTATGAGACTAAATTCTTTCTTCTTTCCAATTTAGGGCCTTTCTGTGATGTAAACATATAGATATTGCAGGTAGTTTGCTTAAGGACGCCTATTGTAATTGTATGGTCCACAGTTGTGTTGCACATCAGCCACATCGCGAGGGGTGTGGTGAAGGGTCGGCCTTAGCAAGATGGATCACTCAAATAGAGAAGGCCTTTTACTTCACTCAATAGACATTTCCCCCTCCTAAGCGTTAGCAGGTTTTTCTTTTGCTTTTGCACTCTTTCAAGAGTTGACGTGAATGTATAATCTTCCCTAGGGCCTATATTAAAAGCTCGTTATAAGGACTGTGCTTGAGTTCCTGACTGGTGGGTTCTTCTATGGACCTAGTGATTCTAGCAGATCTAGTGATTCACATAGATGAAAGAAAGAACTCAAATATTCTGCCTTCCTTGGAGTTGCAAAATATCAGTGGAGCTAAGAATGCAGGAAGAAGTGTGACAAATGACGACAGATAGAGGGCAACGACGATTCTAGTCTACTACTAGTCTACTAGGAACAAGACCATTTCTAGAACAAGCATGTTCTCTCTGATTCGGTGCTAGCAGATCACGAAGGATTTAGCGGAAGTTTAATACTCCTGAGGAAGCACATAGCTTTCTTACCTTTATGGTTCATATTTTTTGCAAGATCAAGGACTTGAAGTTTGTTACTTCTTTGTCGACTCTTGATCTTACTGTTAGTGTGGATCTGCATTTTGTTTGTCTAACTTGTGTTGATGGTAAGAATGCATAACAATAATTTTCCAGTAACGGAATGTGATTGATTTTCATATTTATGCCTAGTATCTTTATAAACTTACCCCCCCCAAAAAAAATGCTTGAAAATATATATATAGTTTTTATATTACAATATTCAACTCAACATACAATATATTACTACATACAATTCCTATATATATAAACATAAAAACTATATTATTAAAACAATTGACATACAAATTAAACAATATGTAATATAATATAACAATATATATATAATATAATAATAAAAAATTTATAAATAATAATAACATATTATAACCAAATATTATAATATATGTAATATTAACAAATAAAAAAAATCAAAATCAAAACAAACACACCGGAATGGGATGGACAAAAAAATAAAAAGCAAAACAAACACAATGAAACGGGAATGGATGGACATTAGAGCGAGGGGTATATCAATTAAAAATTTGGTTGGGGTTCTCTAAATGAGTTGAAGACGCAGAGGCTGAAATTAATTAGAATCTAAGCATACTGATCTAAGAGAAGCCGAGAGAAGAGTTGGAGAATGGATAGTGATCTTCTCATCAAGGTTTTCAATCCTTAACCCAATTTCACCATTTTTTCTTTTGACATTTGCAGAGTTTTCTTAGGGTTTTCATTTTTTAGTTGAAGAGGGGTTTTATATTTTACAGTGTTATGGAAAGATGGGTTAGATTTTTTTTAATTATTAGATTATACCACTGGAGAGTTGTTCTTTCAGGATTTGTAGAGTTTTGTTAGGGTTTTCATTTTTTATTTGAAGAGGGTTTTCTCTCATTCCCTGATACTTTCAATACCCATTTCATTTTCTGTTTAGCTTTCAATACTCAGTTAGCTTCAGCTAATCTACATGGTGGTGGCGTTCTCGTGCATTCTACGGCGTGGGATTGAATTGCTTGGTAAGTTGCTGCTCTGTTGAGTTTATTCCTTCTCCGCCTTAGCCTCCACAGCATGTAATGGGTTTATTCCTTCTCCGGCTTAGCCTTCGCAGCATGTAACATAATAGCTCTTGGCCTTCACATCGCATAGAATATGGCTTATTGTCCTAGGGCTTCTTAAATAAATAAGTGATATCTACATATATACTGGGTTTAAAAAGATTGGGTTTCGTGGAAATGCATCACAAATAAATTTATTCACTTTCTTTCAGGAGTATAGGTGGAAGTATAAATGCGGGTCGTTGCTGGGAGGTCCATCCCCCTAAGCTGGGAGGTCCAACCCTTTTTCAATAACATATTTAATAAACCCTTTTACAAAATGGCTTTGATTGTGAATTTGATGCATGTCATATGCGTTTCACATAGAACGTCATTGTAATCGAACTTTTTTATAGTGACACAGGCTTGCTGACCATCATTGTAATGGAATTTATATGTAGTGACATAGACTTACCTTTCATCACAGAAGTTTCTGTTTCAATGCTTTGATTGGTGGGAATGAATAGTGTTCTCCACATCCTCAGAAAGCTTCCAAACCTGTGCGATGTTGAGTGCAATGTGTGGATTGGTTCTCTGTGTGTGCAACGATGGGGGAAATGGTTGGTTGGTGAGGTGACAAGGTTGAGGAGGGAGAGAGAAGATCTCATCAGGAGGTGGATAGAGGTAAGGCAAGCAACAACCTAATTCTCCTAGTTGTGCCCTCCCCACAATTCATTGGTGTGAATGGGTTAAAATTCCATTCTTAAATGTAAATTTGTTTGTTAAGTTGTTCCAGGTATCAAGATCGATCAAAAATATAGTTTCCATAGTGATAAAATGGAAATCTAAATGTGTCATCCTGTTACTAACTATGTTCGTCTTACCCATTCTCTTTCCCCACCAACATGAAACAAATTATATAATAAAAAGCATTTGACAAAGAAATTGTCACCAATGGTATGCATGGAAGTTAACGTCAATGAAGAGGCAATGAACATGCCAGGTAGTGTATACTTTGCTATGGTACATATATGCATGGGCTGAAAATGAAGGTGTGACCGCTATGGAGCTGAAAAACAATGTAATCGATGGCAGAATTCATGGACCACTCCATGTGAATTAGGCAGGCAAAGAGAAACATTCAAGAATGATGTTGGTAGAAGAGAATGATAGCATGCAGATATCCAAGCACGAAGAATAATCCGTAGTCGTTTTAGATAAAAACGTGTGTAAGCAAAAAAATTTAAAAAAAAAAACACCCAGGAAACATGGGCATATCTCCAGTCGAGAGACTTGCAGATATCCTGAGCACGGTCTAGTGAAAGAGAGAAACTAACAACATAATCCAAATACCAATACACATGTGGAATTTTTCGAGAGGGAAGATAATCTACAAGCTAGTGATCTAAGAGCAAGCAATCCCCAGCCATTACCCAGAGTTTCCATTCTATACAGTATCTGAGCTTTTTTCACAACTATGATGGAGAAGGTGAAGAAGCAAACAAAAATAATAAGTCATTCCGAAAGGAAGATGAGTGACAAAATCTATGAAGTTAATAAATACTTAACAAACCCTTTTACAAAATAATGTTCTTCACATCCTTAGAAAGTAGAAGAGTTTCCATTTTGTACAGTATCTAACGTTTTTGCACAACTATGATGGAGAAGGTGAAGAAACAAACAAAAATAATAAGTCTTTCCGAAAGGATGATGAGTGACAAAATCTATGAAGTTACTAAATATTTAATAAACCCTTTTACAAAATGGGTTTGATTGTGAATGTGATGCATGTCATATGCATTTCACACATAAAGTCATTGTAATGGCACTTGTTTATAGTGACACAGGATTATCTTTCATCACTGTCGACCGTCATTGTAATGGCATTTATATGTAGTGACACAGACTTACCTTTCATCACTGGAGTTTCTGTTTCAATTTTCTTAATGGGAGTTAAGCTAGTATGAGGCAATTTTCTTAAATCTAAGCACAAACAGCCCTATTTGACAGTCAAAAAGGAGGAGAAACAGACCTAATTCACCTTTGCTTTAACAATTTTCACTTTTATTCTCTAATTTGAATTTAGAGTGTTGTTAATTTAGAACCTAGCGTTCTGGCACTGGGTGAGTTAGATTTTATGTGTTAAAATTATAATACTTATTGCCACAGTTAATTTAATATCAGCATTAACCTTTCACTTTCAATTTTAGCTTCAAGATACTAGTATCCTTGTTAGACTGTTCCCTGCTTGGGAAGATTTGAAAAATTACCTTAGTGCTAAAGGACGTAAACGCTTTGAGGTTTATATTTGCACTATGTCAGAAAGAGATTATGCTTTGGAGATGTGTAGGCTTCTTGATTGTGAGGCAAGATTAATCAATCATAGTGAACTCCTTGATCGTGTTGTCTGTGTCAAGACATGTAATATTGCTAGCCAAAAGCAAGCACTATATTGGTTAATATATATTCATATTTATAAGTGGTTCATATACACTTTTCATTTAGAGGGTTTTTTCAAATTTGAGAAAAGTATGTTGGAATTACTGTTTTCAATTAATTGGTCATGCTTTTATTGATTCTATGATGTCAATAGGCATACCAAATATTCAAATTGCTATTAAATGTATCACCCTAACAATTAGATCTTTTCTTGCTTTTTAAATCTGTTCATCTGAAATAGGATTCAGAAAGTCTTTACTTAATGTCTTTCGTAGTGTGATTTGCCACCCCAAGATTGCAATGATAATTGATGACTGACTGAAGGTTTGGGAGGACAAAGATCAACCTCGTGTTCATGTTGTTCCAACTTTTGCACCATACTATGCTCCATTGGAAGAGGTACTGCTCATTTCTAATGTTAGAATAATTCAAAATACTATTGAGAAGTTTAAGAAGACATCTAGAGAATTGATTGTTAACAACAATATGTGATGGTAAATCATACAGGGAAATTCCCGATGGAGGATATAAATGCTCATCATAGGAACATGATCATTCTTTCCTCATAGTTTCTTATTAGCTTCTTCCTCCCATGTTCAAGCATTGAGTGGTTTGTGTCTCCTATGATATGTCTCCTATGATAGTGCAAACCCTAAAGGTTTTGTTAATGGAAACACAAAAACTAAGGAAGGAAATGCTCAACGTGTGGCACAACAAAGTCTTCATAACGTAATAAATACAGATCTAGTGAAACTATGTAAAATTTTGTAGCTACTGGATGCATCCACAAGGATGGTAGAGGAATATCTTGCCTATGTAACAAATGATTGCCTTGCTAAAGAATCAACAAGATTTTTACAAGCCATTGAAATATCCCTGTGTTGGATAGCATCTAATTCTCTGAAATATAATTTGGAGCTGGAGGTCGATTCAATGTACTTAAAATTATGAGAACAATGCTAGAATTTAAGGACATATATTCCACACGGTAGATTTTTTTACAAGATGATAGGGTTTCTACATGATCAATAAGTATTTACCATATTAAAATATCAATGCAAAATAGGTCAAGCCAAAAACCAATCAACTTGCATAATTCATCTTGATTATATGATGACCAACAAGTGATAATGGATACCACTCAGAATATCAAAGGCGAGAGGAGATGGAGAGTTAATAAAAAATTGGATTGGTTATGTTTGAACAAGAAAATTCAGAAGCAACTGGTCTTGGATTGGACATAGTGTCTAATTATCAATGGGAAATTTTGTCTCTTGGAAAGGTCAAATTGTGGAAAGAGAAAATCCAAGTACGATGCCCACCTGAGACATCAACGGGATGAAGTGGCAAGAATTTTTCATGCACCGTGACAGTGAGAGAGAAAGGCTCAAGGTGATTCAATCCATGGAGTGCAATGGTTTTTGGAATACTTGTAGTGATCTGGAAATAGATGAAACGCATCGTCATATTGATATTACACTTGGCTTCCAAGATGATGGAAGATTAAGTATTCACATCATGATGGTCCTCCTAGAATGAAACAAAGAGTTGAATGGGTTTCATGGTGATGCATCTGAAAAAATGTAAAATTGCATAAATACGAGGGTAGCATTATTTTGCAATATAAAACAAGCAATGCAAACAAGAGAGAATATGATATATATTGGAAATCATCTAAAATTTGTTCAAAGCTAGCTGAAGGGGCTGCTAGGGAGGACCAACCGATCTAGCTACCAAGTGCTCTTGACAATCTGTCATTTTTTTCCTAATCTTGAATGGAATTATGATCCGACCACTATGATGACAGAAAATAATACATGCTTCTAAAAAGTATTCCAAAGAAGCTAGTTTCAAGTTACCAAACTCTATACGTTTCTTACCCCAATTTTACCATTCCTATAGTAGATATTGGTTGTAGAAGACTTGAGAGTAAGGAGCACCAAATATAGAGAAGTACCAAGCAAGCCTTTCTAAATCCCAAAAAAGATTTGCACATTGATGAAGCAAGATTTCAAGTGGGCACAAACATTTTTACTTCAACAGATAAGTTGGAAATACTATACAAGATGTGAGGGTAGACTATATAGCTTCTATTATGGCAGTAAGGAAAAGGAGAAATCTTCCACCATTTTAAAATCTCAAGTGCACAGGCACGCAACCATTAAGATTTAGACAATTGTCACTAACAGACTTGTTGACCACAATCTGATGTAAAGTGAAGCCATAGGAAAACGGAAAATATAGATCACATTCCTTGTCTCTGTTGATAAGTGGGACAAAGCTTCCTGACAGAATTCATACATTGTGACTAGTGGGGCCACAGAAGAAAAAATGTGACAGTCCCCTTATTTGCAGTAATAAACAGTGCAAAGCTTCATGACAGAATCCACAATGTCTTTGTTCAAAGCTGTTGAAGAATATATATATATATATATTTTCTAGGGCTCTTCATACTAAAGGTTAAACTTGAAAAATATAATCACGAGTATTCTTTAGACTATTATTACTCTTTTGTAAACATGATGTCTAGCCTTAGAGATAGAAAAAATATTACATTTAGATTAAAAAACTATTATGATGATAGTGCCATTCAATGCAACACTCTTAAATAGGGGATACTCATGATGGTTGGGAAGAGTGACTTTGAAGCACAAGAGGTGGAGGGTTAGCCTTACTCTTCGAATGCCTAGAGGATGGCCATACCCTTGGACAATACATAACAAGATAACAACTGCAGTTATAGTAGCACAGATTGTGCATTCATGGCGAGAAAAATCTCGCTTCCACAATTTTTTGACTCTCAGTATCGAGTGATCAAACACTGCGACATCTATTTCCTACTTACCCACTCTTTTTTCAGATTAATTTATAGTAGTAGAGCAACAGATATCGTTCTGCAATAAAAACAACATAGTCTTCATCCAACCTCTTTCTTGGCTACATGCTACAGTGGTTAGTTTAAATTTGGATTTAGATCATTGACATTGTCAAACGGGTGGACTTAAGTACATCTAACATTCTTATATTTGCGGGATGCAGCCCACTAATTATGCCTTAAAAGTATTTCTAAAGTTTAGGTGCTCACTTCTTTAGCATGGATGGAACTCTTCTATACTTGTTTCTTAAGAACTTAATTGATAGAACTCTTTGATATAAAATATCACACAATTACCTCTTTAATCCACTACATTTAATATCGGTAAATCCTTATATCCAAATATAAATCATTTTAACATCATCACAACATTATTAGTTTAGCAAAGATGTTGGACTTACATACCTCGTAGTAACAGGATGCAGATGAACAAGTGAAGAGACTCTTTATCAGTGTAGCATTAGGATGTTTATTTATCAAAGTGGAACACCGTATATTTATCAACTTGGACGAACAATATTTAATTTCTTATCAAATATATATTTACAGTTTATCAAAAGTGAATGGAAGTTGGTACTTGGCATTATGATTATAATGTAAACTAAATACTATTTGTCTTTACCTTTTTCTTGGCTATATGTTTCATTTATAAGTTTAAACATAGTATGGACATAACTATATCCTAAAGCTGCAGAATGCAGCCCACCAGCAGAAATGGAAACCACTAGCAATTTTATCATGGAGGGAGATCTCCTACATATCTTTCCTAAGAACCATATAGAGGTAAAACAACACACTATTGGTGTTACCTCTTTATCTTTCGCATATTACATTATTTACATTAGCAAATCTGTGTCCAAAATAAGAACCATTTCTACACTAAGTTACTAGGATCTGGTTTCACATTTGGATCTGGATTCGCATTTGGATCTGGATACAGATCTGCCAGATTTTTGAAAAGCTTGGGATTCCGACACAGAGAGGAAATGGCAAGTACAAAAGAATATTAAAAATATCTTTATAATTAAAAAAGCATAGTTAAGAATCAAACCATTCAGTAATCACAACAGTAGAACTATAAGTGATAACCAAGAAAGAGAGTTCTCAAGCATATAAACATTAGCCATCGATGTACCATAAAAAGAATCTTAGAAAGTGGTGCTTGAAAGTGACCTAACTGTATGTTAATCTTGCATAATGTGTAGTCTAATTTTAACTTAACTGTGCCTTAACCTTTCGCAGTGTGCAGTCTTATTCTAGTTTAATATATTTTCATTTTTGCAGCAATTCTTGATATAATGTTTAGCTGGAAAGCAAGAAAAGATATGAAATTCAGACATATACTAAGATATATATTGAAGGATGGAGTTGTTTTTGCATGGGTCATCATTCTTCCAGCTTGTTATCCTATTGGTCTTGTCAAAACCTTCTAGAACTTTTCCAGCCATTGTATATGTTGGCCATTGCAATATATTTGTTTCATAATGCACTTGTGGCAGTTATGTTCATGTTTCCCATGCTAAAGTGGTCTATTGAAAGGTCAAGCTGGTGCATTTGTACTATTCACACAAGTGCTTAAAAATGTCTTATCAATGTTTATAGCATGAATCTAACACACTTTCTGATCGCTGCTTATTTGGTGAAGCTAAAGTATATCTTGTTTAATAGTGTTTTTCAAACATTGGACTGCATTGCTTTGACATATTGTTAATCTTCCACTTGTCACAAGACTACATTCTGAAATGCCTAGACTGTTCCTTCACTCAAAAAATATGACTTGTAAAAATTTCAGTTATTCATAACTTTGTATTTACATGTGGACTCTGGCTTGGTGTATCCAATGTTAATATCCCACTCCTTACATTTTATTCTCATATCAATCCATAAGGAATTCTATTTAAGGGTTCTAGCTCAATGGTAGAGCACCTGCCTTATAGGCAGGAGGCTGGTGGTTTGATTCCACCATGCCCTATTTATATTCTGAAACCACTAAAAAGAGATAAATGACTAAAAAAATTGACCAAAATTTCCATATAAACGACAACCATTACAACATGAGAGATAAGTGACCAAAGAAATGACCAAAATATGCATATAAATGACCACTTTTGAGTTGGAGATCGTTGGTACAAATATACGATCAAATATATGACCACAAGATAAGCTATAAATGACCAAGCTAAATATGACCACATTTTTGGTTGCGTGATATATGGCCACTAATTTGCTACTAGTGGTCACCAACTCAAAAATGGTCATTTATATGTGGATTTTGGTCATTTTTTTGGTCACTTATCTCTTATTTTGTACTAGTGGCTTAATAGAGGATATTGTGCCCACTGACTCGTGCAATTGCCCCTTTCGGAATCTGCACCAAGGGCATGCCGACACAAATCCCGAAAGGATTTCTTGCACCGATGGCACCCTGTCAGAAATGACAGGCTGCACCGATGCAAACCCACATGAAAAACCCAAAATATAAATAAAAGTTGATTTTTTTGATGGTTTGGAAAGGTCCTATTGATATTCTTAAGGACTTTTGGGCAGGTTTGAAGTGAACACAATGGTCGAATTGCACGAACGGGAGCATGAGCTTGACGATGCCTGTTAATTTTTCAGCATTAACTCAACTAATCTAGGATCTTTACTGAGAGAATAACATGTACAACATATTAATCATATCTATCATAGAAATCATGTCAAGCATATCAAGAAACAAATGCAAGAGACAATCAACAAACAGAGTTTCCGTGGGGAAAACCAAATGAGGTGAAAAACCCCACAACTTCCTCAGAGATAGACAGAGCAATAATACAACCCAAATACACAGAGATAGTCTTCTCCTAATTGTTGATCCTCCTCCTCATGTGTGCGCCACTTTCCAAGTGATGGATGAGTGAGTAATGAGATGAATGAAATAGAGATCTCCAGATCTCTATTTATACTTGTCCTGTCCTACCCAGTAAACCAGTGGGGCCGACTTGTCTAGCTTAGCCTATTAACCTATGGTTAACTTAATCAAGGCCAACCCCACACATGGTGGTCTAATAACCCATCAGCAAGTTACAACACTTGCG
Organism: Larix kaempferi; assembly: GCA_027924585.1. NCBI lineage: Eukaryota > Viridiplantae > Streptophyta > Pinopsida > Pinales > Pinaceae > Larix > Larix kaempferi. Next base: position 5,048,934 of record BSBM01001287.1, read on the forward strand.
ACACTTGTCAATACAAATGATGACACTTCCTTATAGAGGAATAACACATCTCTATAGGATTATAATATACATATATGAAATACATTCCGAAGTTACATATACATCAACACTCCCTCTTAACTAGGAAGGTATTTCTCGACACAGATCTGCTAGCACAAGTCTTCTTCTCTGGATCATCATCCTCAAATCATCATCATCGTCTCAGCTGCTACCATCTCAATCAGTATCTAAATCTACTCGTCATAGGAATTTCTACAGAGCTAGTCCTTTTCAATACTAGATGTAGGCCCACCACCTGCAGGTTTTCATCATCACTGGCCATACTGTGGAATCCTCAGGACTTATTACGTGCGTCACAATGCCTCGAAAGAGCATCCCAGGACTTATTACGGGCACACATCCCAACCTATCAGATCTCCCAGGTCTACTTATATGTGACCCCCACCACAATGCCTCGAAAGAGAATCCCAGGACTTATTACTGGCACACAGCCCAACCTATTGGATCTCCCAGGTCTACTTACATGTGGTCACCACAATGCCTCGAAAGAGCATCCCAGGACTTATTACTGGCACACAGCCCAAGCTATCAGATCTCCCAGGTCTACTTACATGTGGTCATGGAAATGCCTCGAAAGAGCATCGCATGACTTTTTACGGGCACATAGCCCAACCTATCGGATATCCTAGCTCTACTTATATGCCATAGGACAATGCCTCGAAAGAGAATCTGAGGCCTTTTTCATCATGTCCAGATCTCCCAGGTCTACTTACATGTCCTCCCACAGCAATGCCTCGAAAGAGCATCTGAGGCCTTTTTCATCCTGTCCAGATCTCCCAGGTCTACTTATATGCTCATCTGCACAACCTGTCCAGGGCCATAGAGTATCAACCTGATACTCACCATACATCATCCTAATGTACATCATCACATGATCATCTTGATCATCATCATAGCATCATCCTGATGCATACACAGTATCTGCCTGATACATATCATCATACATGATCTACCTGATCATACAATGTATCTACCTAATACATATACCAATACATGATCCACCTGATCATACCTGATACATATCAACATACATGATCCACCTGATACATCTATAGATACATACACATAACAAGCATCCAACATGATGCATACATATAAATGATCGAACTGATCATATCCAGCATCCAACATGATGCATACATACATATATAAATGATCCAACTGATCATATCCAACATCCAACATGATGCATACATACATATATAAATGATCCAACTGATCAAACAGAGTAGAAACTAGAACATCATCCTGATGCTCATCATCTAGCACTTATATCCATAGCCATGGGAAGGATCCTCCTCTCACCATGCTTGGAATGGATCCATCAAATTTGTCCATCACTTATTCCTCGAAGTGTCATCAATCTGCAGAACACCAAGCCACTCCCTGAAGTACTCGAACTTCACTCTGGCAAGTGGTTTCGTCAGCACATCTACAATCTGCTCATCCATCGCAACATACAGGAGCTTCACTGCTCCTCTCTACACCATATCCCTGATATAGTGATATTTGATCTCAATGTGTTTCGATGTTGATCTTTCTTTTACTGTCTGGGTAGACCCGGGCTTGCGGTACCTTCTAGACCAACAGACCCTTAGCTCACTGGCCCTTTCGGCAACAGGTCGCAGAAGCAACCTGAAGTCTCACCCGAAGTGATTCTAATGGGTGGCAGAAGACTCAAGTGTCCTCAACCGGGTTCTGAGGCATCCAGGGTGTTTAAACCCACCTTAACCCTTTCCTCATAGGCTGACTTATCTCATTCTATTACCCCAACTATATCACTAACTTATCGCATCGCGCAGGGAGTGCGATAAGTCTTCTCCTTATGCGAGTCTGTCTATCGATACCTAAGATATCGCAGGTGCGATATCTTCCCCTTCTTGTCCCTGCGGTACGCGATTCTTAACCGCTTCCTGGATTAATACGTGGTTCCAACCGTTCTTATCCTATTACTGCAGTTAGTAATATCATTTAATCTCCAAGCATAACCCTTGCTAATGAACTTGGCCCTTGATATCTCGCAACAATGTAACTGTGTAGAGTATTACTTTGAGCACTGTCTAAGTGAACCATTCATGCATTATATTCAGTCCATACTCACACATTATCCTCTGTTTAACAATTATCTAGTTCGCTAGGATTTTAGCTATGATTATCTCAATTGTTATACATCAACCAGAACTTAAACTGATGACCATATACATTACTTATAACAGAATGAAGCATTCATGTATAATAAAGGCAAGTGAATGAGAGCAACAGCTACACAAATACAATAGCGCTACTTAGATAAGCACGTTGTTACTCCCAGGGGGGGAACTACGTCCAAGGGAACTGTGTTTCTTGTTAACAATTCTGAAGAGTAAACATAGTTCCTTTCCAACTCTTTACAACAAGGGTCTTCTGGGAAAATCCACCTCAGTGGGAGCCCTTCTCTATAGACCTCTCTTCTCCTCCTGCCTCTTACAATGCACTCTCTTTCTCTCTCAATCCCAGTGGATTGCACAATCTCTCAACGGGTCGGCCCTTGTTCTCTAAGGGGTGTTCAGACTCTGTATCAACAAAGACTTGACTACCCTCTACCTAATGGCTTCTATCACTATGTGGCCAACCCCTTATCATATAAAAAGACTCCTATATATAGATGGCCCGAAGGTCTCATCGCAGTTACAAAACTGTGGGCCTTATCCCAACAGTGACTCAACCCTAACCACTTACATTCAACTGGCTGTACTTCCATAGCCGCCTCCTGTCTCGTCGCCGCTTCCTGCAGTCCTTAGTCTTTAATGCATCGGCCCGTCGCTTCTTCTTGGTTCAAGCAACGCTGACTGTAGTCCTTCTTCTTAATGAGGGTAGCTGAACCCTCTCTTCATCTTCGGCGCCTTTATTACGGTGCTTGAGCTCTCCCTTCGGCCTCTTCTTTGTACCACATGCTTTGACTTTTCTGTACATATCGCCGTGATTCCCGTCGGAATTTGCGCTACGGCGATATCTTTGTCTTACTGCCAAAATTGGTACTTTCTCTCCAAAATTGGTTATCCTTCCCAAAATTAGCAGCTTCCTAAATGCTGCGGAAGTTCTCTCCAACAACTCCCCTAACACTTACTTGTGACTCATCCCCGAGCCACTCGCAACACCAGCCTGCTTCATCTGCCTAAGCTTATCCTTTGCTGCTCGTGAGATTGTTGTGAATTGTGCCTTAAGCGCTTTAATACTTTCATCCATTTGTGTTACTTCTTCCTGCGCTGCGCTGAGAAGCTCAGCGGTTACCAAGGAGTCCTCTGTGCTCTCAATGACTCCTTTACTTGAGGTGAAGCTTTTCACCTTTTGCTCCAGTTCATCAACCATATGTGCGACTTTGCTTTCATGCGGGCTAACTTCGTTAGCCAGGTTGATCTGCTGTTCTCTGTACTTCTGCACCTGCTGTTGAAATTGTGTGATTTCTCCTTTCTTTCTTATCTTCGCAAGAGCACTCAAGCCCTTGTACTCTTCTTCAGCTCTCGATATCGCATCTTCACAGTGCTTAATGTGCTGATCGAGCTCGGCTTTCTGTGGGAGCTCCTCTATCTCCAGCCATGTTTTTGATGCATCCTCTAGGATAGCCTCTGTTGCTTCCACTCGACAGTGCATCTGTGTCTGTACAATTCTGAAAGCTTGCACTCGTGCTTCTTGGATTTCCTCTGGAGTAGGCGGCCTATTCGCTTCCAGTGCAGCAATCCTTGCTTCGTATTCTTCCTCCATCTTTTTCTTCTCTTCATCTAGAGCCTTTGCTCTTTCCGCTATTTTTCTGATCTTTTGAGTTATTTCTAACTCAGGCCTGATATCACACTGCGGAAGTTCTGCTGCGATATTCTTTAAAACAAGAGAGACATCCTGCTCTCGCTGAACATATTGTGTCAATCGGGCACTCTCTGCCTCATGCTGTGCGATGAGCTGCACGTTTTCGTTAGACAGCACAACATTTTGCTCATATGTGACTTGTTCTCTGTGCCTCAGCTCCGTGCCTATCTGCTGGAAAATTTCGTACAACTGGTCCATAGGTACTTTTGGTAGGTTCACCTCAAGAGGATGAACCATCTGTACTTCCATAGGTACAGGGAACTTAATGCTTCCTGGCGGTATACGAACAATGTTCGTGCGGTCCCTTGCAATACTTTCTTCTCTGGTCTGCACAGGGGGCTGCGAACTTTCTGCGACTGTGGTTGGAGCTGGCTGAATCTGCATGGAAGCAGTCTTCTCAGTTATTACCTTCAGCTCTCGCAATTTCTTGTCAAGTCTAATGCGCATAAGATCCTGCGATGACTGAATCGTAGCGAATTTATCCCGCATCTTCTCCTGTATTCGGCTGGCGATGAGATCATACTCATCCTCTGTCATGATTGGTGCCTACGGTTCGTCGAAAGTAACCGCCTTTGTTCTCTTCTTCTTTGCTCGCAGTGGAGAAGGGCCTTCAGTAACCTTTCTCTTAGAACCTATTGGTTCTTTCGCTTTATCTTTAGGATCTACCTCCGGAACATCTTCTGGATCCTCAGCTGGGGGATCAACTGGAACTAGGCCAGAGGATAGATCATCATACATCTGTTTCATTTCCTCATCGAAACAATTCTTAATGGTGTCTTCAACTTGCTGGATTTCCATGCGATATGGGCCGGGGGCCCATTCCTTATGTTTCCTGAATCCCTTGGGTCTGATATAGGTTTTATCCCTGTCGACTTTAAATTCCAGCTTGGACTGATAAAGATCAACGACCGGCGAGTCGACACGCGGAATCGTTGCTACGGATTCAAGCAATAGCGTATAATAGTCATGGAATACCATTGCATTATTCTTGTGCTTCTCTGTGTGACTACTTGCCCAAATATTTGAGTACCTCGAGCCTCTGCACGCCCCTGGTGCCAGTTGTGGAAACTGCGAATTGGGCGGCTCTTTCCATCCAATAAAAGCCATAAGGATCAGCAGCCACGATAAGTGGAAGCTGTGAAGTGGATCCTGCTGCGCCTGCGCACAGTCTTGAAAGAAACTATTCAGCAAAAATAAACTCCAGTTGTAAGGTTTACCTTTTATGACTTCAATCTCCAGGCGGATAACTGAGCCTGTGACCTCCTTCGGCCTCACCTTGAGGAGGAGTTTTCCGGCCAACAGACTAACAGTAAACCGCAAGGCGTCATCCTGTATTGAGTTGACATCGTAGGCGCGACCTCCTCTTTGCAGCTTATACTCCGCAACCTGCTTGGTTGAGAGCCTGGTATCCTTTGTGGCGCCATCAATATTTATCTGTGGGTCGAAGCCAGTCTTCGACAGACCGGTAATGTGGTGAATAAGGTCAACATTAACATCTATCCGGTTACCCAACCATAAGTAACCACCATGCACACATGAAAGTAGCATCCGCACCACAGCATTTACCTCCGAGCCCCATCCAAAGTGTGGAATCTCCAGGAGATTGAGCAGTCCCGACGGTGCTAAATGGCTTACATGGTCCATGAGGACGAACTCATCGCGCTCTGTCCTTGGATTCCTATGAATCGTCATATAACGATCGCGGCGGAATTGTGGGTACAGCTTATAATCTCTCAGATTATAATCAGCAAACTTAACAGCATGCATATTCCCCCACAGTTTACCTTCTTCCTTCACTCGGTTATCCAGTGGTGGGAGTACGAGTTCATATTTAAAGTCTCTCGGAAGGACAATTGCTGGTGCATTTTCTATTCTTGGTGGGAAGTATACGGTAGCGACTGTGACTTCTTCCAGAAGTTCCTGCTCCGGTTCTTCTGACTCTGTGCTACTCGGGGTCTCGCTATACTCCATATTAGCTAAGGTTCTCGGTGACTGGCGTGTGGATGGAGAACCAGCAGTAACTTTCTTTCCTTTCTTCGCCACAACTGAAGTCATAGCACACTCAATTCCACCCCTTTGGAATCTCTGCAACACGTCTTCGAGAGGCTCGTCTGGCGCGAGGAACCTTCCCCTGTGGTACTCTGGACTTCCTATGATTGCTAATCTAATGCAAATCAGAGTCTGCAACTGTTTTTGGTTTCCCTGCTAAAAAATCTGCTAAGAATACGCTTGGCTCGGCTCAATTGCGCTCAACTCTTTCGGTGAAAATGACCAAGTAGCCCCGTGCTTTGACTAAGACGTGTATTTATCATAAGGCGGAATTTCAAATGGCAATGGACCAGTAAACTGGACCCGTTGGCGGCATTTAATGCATAGACAAGACAGCACCCCGCGCCCATTTATTGAAAACGCCGTTTGAAATTTCGCTGGGAAACTGTGCGCCGGAGTGGTGTCGCATCGGATTTTCCAAATCTAGAAGAATCGCCGTACTGCTGCCAAATATTAGTACAACAGATACTTGTCAGCCGTGCAGTTAATGCTTGTCAGATGGCGAAGTGACTAGCCCTCTGATCAATTCAAAATTGGGTATCGCATCAATCTGTTTTCTGTCCTCTGCGATACGATATCGCATCGTCTGGAAATGGAAAGTGCCAAAAACTCGCCTCATATCAAAATTATCGCAACAACCAGGAAAGCTGGCTGCGAATTCTTACCTAAAGTATTTCCCGGTGTAGACTCCTTAGGGTGCAATGCTTCATTTCAACTACACTGAACATCTGCACCATTTGCTTCCTTTCTGGGCTAGGGCTAGGAGGTGGCATGGCCTTCGCGATACAGCTTAAGCCTACTGCCATTGATCAAGGTAGGAAGAAACTCCCCACTCATAGTACGAAGCTGGGTAGCACCTCCATCTGTTATTTGTTGGATTTGATATGGCCCTAACCAATGCGTTTTGAATTTTCCAGGGAACTTTATAAACTTATTGTCATAAAGGAGTACCAAGTCTCCAAGCTGAAAGGTTTTGTTCTTGATATGCCTATCATGCCAAGCTTTTTCTCGTGCTTTCTGCACTTTTTAATGGAATCCTGCGATAAATCTGTCTTCCTCCAGATTGAGCAGTTGTGCCAATCTATCCTCTAAAGTATCAGAATCAGCCATCTCTGTAAGCTGAGCAATCCTTAGACTGGGTAAGATGTATTCCATAGGCATAACAGCCTCTTGTCCATATACCAGGCTGAAAGGTGTGTGCCCTGTTAGTTTCTTGCACGTGGTCCTGTAAGCCCATAGTACAGCATTAACTCTAAGGTCCCAATCATCCCTTTGACTGCTACAGATTTTTGTAAGGGCATGTTCTAATATCTTATTGAAAGCCTCCACCGTACCATTAGCTTGAGGGTGGTAAGGTGTACTCTTATGGTGCTGGATTTCAAATTCCTCTGTCAAGGCTTCTATGGTGCTATTCAAAAAATGTGTGCCTTGATCACTCATCAAAGTCACTGGGCATCCAAATCTAGTGATGATGTTTTCAAAAATAAATTGTGCTGCTGTAGCAGCATCACAATTCCTGACTGGTTTTGCCTCAGCCCACCTGGTGAGGTATTCTGTTGCTGTAATAATATATCTCGCACCAGTTCGTTTTCCTGGGGGGTTAATAGGACCCACGAAGTCTATAGCCCACTTATCAAATGCGCGTAGCGTTATCTGTGGTCGCAACGGCATTTCATCTCTTCTGGAGGGCTTTCCCGTCCTCTGGCAGATATCGCATGATCTGCAAAACTCTTTACTGTCTTTATGTAATGTAGGCCACCATAATCCGGCTGCTAGGATTTTCTGAGCGGTAGGCTTCCCTGCGAAATGGCCTCCTGCGATGCTCGAATGTGCTTCCTTAAGAGAATGGTTTGTTTCTCATGGGGCATAACGCATCTGCGCAAGATTTCATCTGGGCCCAACTTATAGAGGTGTCCTGCAATCAAGGTGAAGTCTGCTGCTTTCACCACTAATTGTTTCTTTTGTTGCTTGGTAAACCCAGGTGGTGCCCACCCTGTAGTGAGAAATTGAATTATGTCTCCATAATATTCGTCTGCGACCTGAATGGAGAACAATTGCGCATCAGGCAAGTTGTCCTCTAAGTTACTTGGTTCTTCACCTGAGTCTATCCTTGACAGGTGATCAGGTCCTGCATTTAGTCTTCCTGGCTTAACAATGATTTCGAAATCATATTCCTGGAACAACAATAGCCATCTGCATATTCTTCCCCCTAACACTAGCTTATTGACCAAGTACTTTAATGCAGAATGGTCGGTAAACATCTTGAATGGGGCACCCAACAGGTAGTGCCGAAATTTCTGTAAAGCATACACCATTGCTAACCCTTCTCTCTCGGTGGTGGTGTAATTCTTCTCAGCTGTCGATAATCTCCTGCTCGAATATGCGATAGGGTGGTCAATACCCCCTTCGCCTGGTTGCGTGAGAATAATTCCTAGTGCGATGCCAGATGCATCCACATGAACATGAAAAGGCTTGTTCCAATCTGGAAATACCAGAATAGGTGCTGTAACCATTTTTTCTTTTAGAGTGTCAAGACTCTTCTGACATTCCTCATTCCACTGAAATCTGATATCCTTCTTCAATAATTTCTCCATTGGTGCGGTAATCTTGGCATAACCTTTGATAAACTTTCTGTAATACCCGGTATGACCAAGTGTAGTTCTCAGCTGCTTTACTGAGTTAGGTGCTGGTAAATTGACAATGATGGCGATCTTCGCAGGATCTACCATCAAGCCTTGTCTGCACACAATGTGACCCAACAACGTACCAAAAGGCGCAAAAAATATACATTTTTTTAAGTTAAGGGAAATCTGGTGCTGTCTACATTTTTCAAACATTAATCTCAGATTTCCTATGTGCTTCTTGACTAGTCCAAATACAGTCCAATCATCAAAATAAACTTCTAGAAATTGATGGATGTATTCCTTAAAGACAGCAACAACTACTTTAGAAAAAATTGCTGGGGCATTCTTAAGACCAAAGGGCATTACCGTATACTGAAAGGAGCCCCACTCTGTCGCAAACGTGGTCTTGTGCCTGTCTTCTGGATGGATTCTTATCTGGTGATAGCCTGAAAAGCCATCAGTGAATGAATAGATTTCTTGTCCTCCAACATTGTCTAAGACTTCATCAGTGAATGGTGTCGGAAATGGGTCATGCAGCGATGCATCATTCAGTTTGCGCAAGTCGACACAGATCCTGATGTCTCCTTTTGTTTTCTTTTCTTGTACTACCATGGGACTAACCCACTCACTTTCTTCAACAGGCTCAATGATGCCTGCTGCTAGCATCTTATCTATTTCATCTTTTACTTTTGCTTTATACCACGGGTTCAACCTGTATGGACGTTGCTTAACCAGCTTAGCATCCTCCTTAAGTGGTATTCTCATGACTCCTAAGTCACCCACTATTCCCTTCATTTCTGTAAAGTTGGTAGGAAATAGGTCCTGATACTCGTGCAATAGGTCTGTGATTTGGCCAATTGTCTCATCATCCCAATAATCTCCAATAGAGGTAAACTTAGGGTCTGTTTCTGTGCCAATATTGCTCTTTTTAATCTTGATTGGTTCTGTTACAGCTGGGATTTCTAAGTGTGGACCTTCAACTTCACGCGTACCTTCTGTTTCTGCGATATTGATACTGCGAGGATCTTCATCCTCATCGCCTGAATCTTGTGCGCAGTTGTAACATTCCAGAGCATGTTCCATCTGAATAGCCCACTCGGGTTGCGAATCCGCTGGTAATGGGCAATCCTCAAATATTTTAGTCTTTATGATCTTCAAGGCCCGATCAATGCTTGGATACTCAGATTCAAAACTGAACGTGAGCAAAAATATTTCAATCATAATAGGCCATGAGATAGTTCCTTTTCTTAGCTCTGTTTCTGTATACCAGTTCCGTGGAACTGTATCCAGTGTGTGGATAAACAAATGAACCCATTCTTCGGCTGGAATTTTTAGCCAACTCTGTTCACAGATCATAATGTGTGTTCTGGGATCACTCTCCCCTGTGTATTTCCGCTGTGTACAGTCTCTTTCTTTAGAGAATCTAATGCGCATCAGTCTCTTGCAATCATACCATGATGCGATATGTTCCTTGTGTGTGTACCACCATCTTGCAGGTGTGGCTCGAACTGCAAGGTCAAAAGCCTCCATCCTCTGCTCTTGAGGAATCTCTTGTTCAAACTGCTGCAAAAAATCATTGACGTCCGCTAATCCATCAAAAGTTGGAATATACCTGTTTTCTGTCCCAATCCATCGCAGTGATTTAGTCATGAATGCGCATCTGCGAGTAGAAACTTCGTGGAGTCTATTTTGCCAATTCTCTAAGCCAACATCTGAATCTGATGTGCATGAGCTATCACATCTCCAGCTAATATGTCCATCAGCTGTAGGATCAATGTAATCTGTCTGATTAGAAGTCATTTGGTACAAATTTTCCATGTTATGCACCTCCTCTTCTGCTTTGATTGGCTCAATGTAGCGAGGACCCTGTAAAGGTTCTAGTGGTGCGATAATCCGGACTTGAGCATCTTCAAATGTCATCTGCCTTTTCTTCAAGTTGATAACAGCCTTGTTATCAAAAGCCCAATCAATACCTAATAGAGCTGGATAGGGTTTGGTATCGCCAATAATTTCTATGATCTCAAAATCTGCATACGTGTGAACTCCGTCGATGTCCACTGGGACATGCGATAGGCGACCCATCGGTGATATTCTCTGCTGATTAGCTAGTCTCAGATGGATAGGGGATCTGCTTAGTTTTGGACTACCCATCTGTTCCCATGTCTGCTTAGTCAAGACATTTACTTCTGATCCTAAGTCTAGGATAACCTCATCCATTTCAAATAGTCCGATCTGCGCTGTGAGCCTCATCTCTCTTCCTGTCCTTGTATGGCCCATTATATGGTGAATAGTTCGCTGTGTATTGCTCAAGGAAGGGCTCTGTTGACATTGATCAATAAATTTCTGAAGTTCCTCTACAGCTTTCCCATTTCTTAGAAGTTTCAAACAACTCTGCATGAAGGACTGTACACTCCCGGTCAATTCCTCTTCGTCGCATCTTCCAGATGTGCTAGCCTGCGGTATCTGCGCAGTACTAACATCATGTGGTGGTTTCCGCGGTATACCCTGAGATGGTAATAATAGTGATCTAGACTGTGTCTGTTCAGCAAAGGAAGTCTTATTTTGCTGAAATGCCTCCTTATTCTTCTGTAGATCGAGTGGGATAGGTTTTCCTGGAGCTTTGCGCACCCACTGCATTCCTGTCGTTTTTCCCGCATCCTGCGATATGTTACTTGTGGAGAGACCACTGCGAGTTACAATATTGACTCGTGGTTCTGTTTCGTTCTGCTCAGCAGCGATAAACTGGATAGTCTGATTGGTTGCTGGCTTGGCGTCCTTGATCTTAGCTATCAATATGGGACACTCCTCTATTGTATGATCATAAGATTTACAATACTTGCACGTTGTAGTAGGGTTCTGACAGTCTCTAGCGTAATGTCCTGTGCCTCCACAATTATAACAGGTTATAGGTCCACGGCCACGGCCAGATTCGTAGCCTCCTCCGCGTCCTCGGCCTCTAAAATTTCCTCCACGGCCTCCCTGAGCCGGATCAGTTTGTGGACGTACTGCTGGTCCAGATGCTTCTGACTGGACTCTGTAAAGGTCATGCTTTCTTTCTATCATTAACTCATAAGCTCTACAGTTGTTTTCGTCATGTCCCACAGATTTACAGAATTTGCAATATAGGTTCTTTGGTGTCTGCACATATTTCTGAAGGAGAGGACATTCCTGAGGACTGTGTCCTCTGGTTCGACAAATCTCGCACCATGGCCCCTGATTCTGCATCAACGGGTTAGGAGCTCCACTGGCGATATAGTCAACAAAGACAGGGCAGTTATCCTTACTGTGTCCCTGCGCTTTACACTTAGTACACCAAATTTCATGCGCAACCTCCTTTCCTTTCTTAATTTCATGCAGCTGTAAGGTGAGGTTAGCTAGCTGATTTTGCAGATTAGTGATACCTGTGCTAGTCTCCGCTAGAGGTGAAGCCTCTAGTTTCATTGCCATTTCTAATGCTTCATCTTGTGTATTTAATTTTTGTTGCATTAGCGGAAGTCTGATGTGTGGTAATATTGCTGCGATAAACCACTCTTTATGCTGTTGAGGCGCAAGCTCAAAGCTTACCTGATCAATGAGGGTTTTGAATCTCTGGTCAAAATCCCAAACCGTCTCCGTAGGCAATTGCTTAATATCTTAAAGTTCTGCTATGCACTGTGACTCGGATTTAGGTTTTTTAAACTCTTTAATCATATCAGTTCTAACCTGTGCAAGCGTTCTGTTATGGCCAGTGGTATACTTCATATACCAAGTTAATGCTCTTTCTCTAAATGTGGTGGCCAGCTGGACAAGCTTGACATTATCGTCTTGTATTTTCTTAATGGTCCATATGGCTTCGCATAAGAACCAGTGCTGCTCAGGGTCCTCCGACCCTGTGCCTTTGAATGTTGGTAGCTTCATATCATCTCCCATTCTGTTTCTAGATGGTGGGTTCTGGTTTGCTGTATTACTACCACTCGGCGGTGTAGATGTGGAGGGTGTAGCGTTAGTATGCGCTGTGTGAGAGCTACTGGACGGGGTTCCCGCGGGATTATTCTGAGTTCCGACTGGTTTTTGAGGTGTCCTAGGGTTCTGAATCTGCTGTCTCAGGTTATCTGAGTTGTTTTCTTCAGAAGAAGATGAATCATTGACTCTATATCTTTTACCACTACGTGTATGTCCAAGATACTCGTAATCACTTTCAGAGTCTACTGACATTACAATATCATACTACTATTCATCTGAGAGTATATCCAGTACTCCTTTTTCATATAGTAATTGCTTAATGGACAGATTTAGAGATTTTAGGTACTTACCGCGATAACCCTTGAAGAAGTACCGTTCTGCTGTGCTGAAACTCTTTCTCTGATCAACCGCGAACTCTGTGATGAAGCCTTCCAGCAAACTCGCAAGCCAGAAGTCTACTGCGCGCGAGATGGGGTTATCGACACCTTTCAAGGTCTGAATCAGCTCTGCTGTCCAGACAACTCTTCGATTCTTCTTGAAACCGCCGTTGTCAGCAAGCTTTGATAACCAACCATATAACTCAATAGAATAGGTTACGAAGAATATCTCATGGAGATCTGTAAAAATGTGCTTCTGTAGCCAAGCCTCAGTGCTCAGTCTAGGATTCTTGTTTTCTTTTACAGCAAACTCTCTTTCTTTTGACTCAACCCACTGGTTAAGTTCTTGCTTGGTAGGATGCCAACAGAACATCAGCCAATGTGTTCAAACCGGCAACGGAACCATTTGTTGATCTTTCTTTTACTGTCTGGGTAGACCCGGGCTTGCGGTACCTTCTAGACCAACAGACCCTTAGCTCACTGGCCCTTTCGACAACAGGTCGCAGAAGCAACCTGAAGTCTCACCCGAAGTGATTCTAATGGGTGGCAGAAGACTCAAGTGTCCTCAACCAGGTTCCGAGGCATCCAGGGTGTTTAAACCCACCTTAACCCTTTCCTCATAGGCTGACTTATCTCATTCTATTACCCCAACTATATCACTAACTTATCGCATTGCGCAGGGAGTGCGATAAGTCTTCTCCTTATGCGAGCCCGTCTATCGATACCTAAGATATCGCAGGTGCGATATCTTCCCCTTCTTGTCCCTGCGGTACGCGATTCTTAACCGCTTCCTGGATTAATACGTGGTTCCAACCGTTCTTATCCTATTACTGCAGTTAGTAATATCATTTAATCTCCAAGCATAACCCTTGCTAATGAACTTGGCCCTTGATATCTCGCAACAATGTAATTGTGTAGAGTATTACTTTGAGCACTGTCTAAGTGAACCATTCATGCATTATATTCAGTCCATACTCGCACATTATCCTCTGTTTAACAATTATCTAGTTCGCTAGGATTTTAGCTATGATTATCTCAATTGTTATACATCAACCAGAACTTAAACTGATGACCATATACATTACTTATAACAGAATGAAGCATTCATGTATAATAAAGGCAAGTGAATGAGAGCAACAGCTACACAAATACAATAGCGCTACTTAGATAAGCACGTTGTTACTCCCAGGGGGGGAACTACGTCCAAGGGAACTGTGTTTCTTGTTAACAATTCTGAAGAGTAAACACAGTTCCTTTCCAACTCTTTACAACAAGGGTCTTCTGGGAAACTCCACCTCAGTGAGAGCCCTTCTCTATAGACCTCTCTTCTCCTCTTGCCTCTTACAATGCACTCTCTTTCTCTCTCAATCCCAGCGGATTGCACAATCTCTCAACGGGTCGGCCCTTGTTCTCTAAGGGGTGTTCAGACTCTGTATCAACAAAGACTTGACTACCCTCTACCTAATGGCTTCTATCACTATGTGGCCAACCCCTTATCATATAAAAAGACTCCTATATATAGATGGCCCGAAGGTCTCATCGCAGTTACAAAACTGTGGGCCTTATCCCAACAGTGACTCAACCCTAACCACTTACAGTCAACTGGCTGTACTTCCATAGCCGCCTCCTGTCTCGTCGCCGCTTCCTGCAGTCCTTAGTCTTTAATGCATCGGCCCGTCGCTTCTTCTTGGTTCAAGCAACGCTGACTGTAGTCCTTCTTCTTAATGAGGGTAGCTGAACCCTCTCTTCATCTTCGGCGCCTTTATTACGGTGGTTGAGCTCTCCCTTCGGCCTCTTCTTTGACCACATGCTTTGACTTTTCTGTACAGATCGCCGTGATTCCCGTCGGAATTTGCGCTACGGTGATATCTTTGTCTTACCGCCAAAATTGGTACTTTCTCTCCAAAATTGGTTATCCTTCCCAAAATTAGCAGCTTCCTAAATGCTGCGGAAGTTCTCTCCAACATTCGACCTGTCGTGGAACAAAGGGTTCTCAGACAGCTTCACACAACTCTGGTTATAATAAAAGATACTAGTAGCATCCAGTGGAAGATCAAATAGATCAGACAGTAGCTTCCGGAGCCATACTACCTCACAACTAGCTGACCAAGCTGCAACATACTTTGCCTCGGCTGTACTCAATGCTACGCAGGACTGCTTCCTGCTAAACCAGGAGATCACCCCTGATCCCATATTGAAGCAGCACCCAGATGTGCTCTTCCTATCTGCAACACTGCCTGCCCAGTATGAATCAACATAACGCTCTAGGTTAAACTTTTTGATTCACATCATACTTGAGCCCATAATGAATTGTACCCTTCAGGTACCTTAGAATATGCTTTACAGCAACCAGGTGAACACCTCTCAGATCCGTCAAGAACTGGCTCAATGTGTTCACTGCAAATCAGATATCTGGTCTCGTGTTCGTCAGGTACATCAATGACCCAATCATCTGACGATACACTGTGACATCAACCGGATCAGATGAAGCATCATTCAGAAGGTTCAGGTTCAATGCCATAGGTGTGGCCATGACCTTGCAGTCCATCATCTCGAACCTCTTCAGGATCTCTATTGCATACTTCCCTTGTCCAAGGAAGATTCCATCTGCACTCTGCCACACTTACATTCCTAGAAAATAGTGCACCATCCCCAAGTCCTTCATCTCGAACTCGGCTGCAAGCTTCCTTTTGGTGTCAGCAATCAATCTATCATCACCTGTAACAAACAAGTCATCCACATACAACAGTAGTATCACATGATTGCCTTCCTCAACCTTGTAGTAAAGGTTGGAATCTGCTTTACTCTTGGTCAAGCCCAAACTGGATAGAAAGCTATCTATCCTACCATACCAAGTCCTAGGAGCTTGCTTTAAGCCATACAAGGCTTTCTTCAGTCTGCATACATATGGCTTCCTGTCATGTGTCTCAAAGCCAAGTGGCTACTCCACATACACTTCCTCCTCGACTACACCATTCAAGAAAGCAATCTTGACATCCATCTGGTGTATCTTCCATTTCATTATTGCAGCCAGGGAAACTACTATTTTGATGGAAGTGTACTTGGCTACAGGAGCAAAAATTTCTTCATAGTCTATTCCTTCTTTCTAGGAGAAGACACGAGCAACAAATCTCGCTTTGTATTTCTCTATGCTTCCATCTGTAGCATGCTTGATCTTGTAGATCCATTTGGAAGTCACAACAGACTTCACTTCAGGTCTTGGGACAACATCCCAAACATCATTCTTCATGATCGACTGGTATTCCTCAACCATGGCATCCTTCCATTCTTTCTTTTCCGCTGCTTCTTCATAACTGGAAGGTTCTTTGTTCATAATATCACAGATTAAAGCAACATAGCTGGTATGTGATCTAGTCCTCTTCTTTGCTCTATGTTCTTCTTCTGGAATGCCATACCTTTTTGCATCTTGAATGAGCTCTCTAGCCCATGCAGGTTTCCTCTTGTGAGAGTTCATCTCACGAGGTGGATCTACAGGTTCTTGCGGATCTTTTATTTCATGATATGCTTTTGGAATTGCTTCATTCATGGTAGTGTCTTGAAATTTGGTTTCCTTTGGTCCTTCATGATCTTCAACAGGTGTCTTCCTTGAGTTGATGAAGGATGAGTTTTCATCAAATGTTACATCCCTACCGACATCAATCTTCTTGAACCTTGGAAAGTATATTCTATAAGCCTTCGAGCTTTCACTGTAACCCACAAAGATACCCTTCTTTCCTGAAGGATATAGCTTAGTCCTCTTTTCCTTTGGGACATGAGTATATACTGGACAACCAAATATTCTGAGATGACTGACTTCAGGTTTCTTACCAGAGAAGACCTCTTCTGGTGTCTTGTTGTCCAATATCTTGTGTGGAGTTCTGTTTTGAACATATATAGCTGTCCTAGCTGCTTTTTCCCATAGATGCATAGGCAGATCCTGGTCATGCAGCATTGCCCGTGCTGCTTCCATGATTGTTCGATTCTTCCTTTCTGCAACTCCATTTTGTTGTGGACTGTAGGGAGCATTCAACTCCCTCTTAATCCCTGAATCACTGCATGGCTTCTTGAAGTCACCTATAGTGAATTCTCTGCCATTGTCGGATCTGAATGTTTTGATCTTCTTATCGGTTTAGTTCTCCATCAAGGTTTTGAATTCCTTGAACTTATCAAACACTTCATCCTTGTTCTTCAAGAAGTAAACCCAAGTCTTCCTGGAGAAGTCATCAATGAAAGACACATAGTAAACATACCCACTTAGAGAACCGGATGACATTGGACCGCATACATCGGAGTGGATGATTTCCAAGATTCCTTTTGATTTTCTTTCACTGCTTGGAAATGCCTTCTTAATGTTCTTTCCTTTTGCACAGCCTTTGCAAACACCTTCATGCTTAGTATTGATTTTAGGAAGACCCTCTACAACTTTTCTTGCAAGTGGTAGTGCTCTATAGTGCACATGAGCAAGCCTTCTATGCCAAAGTTCACTTGGCTCCATGGATTCATGTACCATGGCATGTTCAGGTTGCCCCTTCAATTTATACAATCCTCCCTCTTGCTCTCCAATCACTACTACATCATCAATAGTTTTACCTTTTGGCCACATTAAGACATGGCCATCTACAAATGCAACCCTCATGCCTTTTGCATCTAATGCAGATATGGAGAGTAAGTTCTTCTTGAGCCCAGGTACATATAAAACATCTTTCATCTTCAAGGACTTCCCAGAGTCCAGGTTATAGGAGGCTTCACCACTTCCTTTGATAGGATATTGGTAGTCATCCCCAAGTTTCACCTTATGGGGTGACTCATGTTCAGAAAGAGTTACAAAATATTCTTTAAACCCAGTCATGTGTTTGGAAGCCCCACTATCAATAAGCCAATCATTACATCCATGAGAGATGGTACCTGTGAGAGCAGAGATTAGAACATATTCATCTTCACTAGATGATTCATCACTTTCTGCTCTAGCCTTCTTCTTGGGAGGTTCATCATCTTCAGTAGCATGAGCATGATATCTTCTCTTGTTTTTATTCTTCTTCTTGTTGAAGTTGTTGTTGTTGTTGACTTTCTTCTTCTTGGGACAATCTACAGCAAAGTGTCCCTTCTCATTGCATGTGAAGCACCTGAGATCTTTCTTATGATGGTGGTGTGAAGGTCTTCTATTATGAGATGATTCCTTCTTGGACTTTCCTTTCTTGGCATGTGTTGTGAGTGCTTGATCTTCATTCCCCATCTTTTCTTCTTGGGCTACAAGCCTAGCCTCTTCTTGTGAACATTCATCCCATAGTCTACTGAAGGAGATTAGCTTCCTTCTTGCACAGATTCCTTGGATAAAGGAATCCCATGACCTAGGTAGGCCATTCAAGGTGGTCATAACAATTTCACCATTCTCCACCGCTTCATCTACAGCTTCAAGTTGTTCCTTGATCTGAGAGACTTTGGAGAAATAAGATTGAATGGTCTATCCATTCAATAGCTTGACCCCTTTCAATTGATTTTGCAGAGTCATCTTCTGATTTATGTTCTTCCCTTCAAATAGCTTGGTCAAGGAGTCAAACATCTCCTTGGGTGTCTTCAGATATGACACATGTGGTATGAGATGATCTTTGATGGAATCAACAATGATTCTTTTGCCTTGACCAAGTTCTTCTTATGCAATGCTTCAGCTTCTTCATCCTCCGGGATGGGGACTTCAAAACTGATATATGTATCCAATTCATTTTCTTCTAGGATTAACCCAATCCTATACTTCCAGGCTCGGAAGTTATCAGCCCCTTCAAGCTTATCCTCAAGCTTGGTGTGGTGAGACATCTTAAAGAGTACTTCAAATGGAAATAGAAAAGATTTAGGTCTTACCACTTGATTTGCAGAAATCTGGATCTGGTGCTGGATTAGGGTTTGTCAAAGAAACCCTAAAAATTCAAAATGTGAATTTCAACTTTCTGAAAGGATAGAAAGATGCACCTTGATGAGCTAATCAACCTGGTATATTCAGAATTTGAGTTCTGCAAAGTTTCACCCTTCATAAATGCCTTTTAGTCTTCCTGAATTCACTAGGAAGGACCCTGAATTAGGGTTTTAGTTTCCCAGAGCTTCACCCAACCAAAAATCTCGATCCAACGCTCTAAACTTCGATTTTTACAAGGAGCTTCTAGCTATTTCTTCAGATTTCAGAAATTCCTATTTTTGTGGAAACCCTAATTTTTAGGGACAAAATTGAAAGTGCTCAAAATTGAATTCTAATTGGACAGATAGATTCACCTTGCTGAGGAGAGTCAATCCATCATATTGATTTTCCAAAATCTGTGGAGAGAAACCCAAAAACAAGAAGGCCTAGCTTCCGCAACTGCACAATGTCTTCTTCTCAGGTTAGCTCTGATACCATGTTAATTTTTCAGCATTAACTCAACTGATATAGGATATTTACTGAGAGAATAACATGTACAGCATATCAATCATATCTATCATAGCAATCATGTCAAGCATATCAAGAAGCAAACACAAGAGACAATCAACACACAGAGTTTCCGTGGGGAAAACCAAATAAGGTGAAAAACCCCACAACTTCCTTAGAGATAGATAGAGCAATAGTACAACCCAAATACATAGAGATAGTCTTCTCCTAATTGTTGATCCTCCTCATGTGTGCGCCACTTTCCAAGTGATGGATGAGTGAGTAATGAGATGAATGAAATAGAGATCTCCCGATCTCTATTTATACTTGTCCTGTCCTACCCAGTAAACTAGTGGGGCCGACTTGTCTAGCTTAGCCTATTAACCTATGGTTAACTTAATCAGGGCCGACCCCACACATGGTGGTCTAATAACCCATCGGCAAGTTGCGACACTTGTCAATGCAAATGACGACACTTCCTTATAGAGGAATAACACATCTCTATAGGATTACAATATACATAAATGAAATACATTCTGAAGTTACATATACATCAACAATGCCCAAGCGGAAAATGACCCTCAATGCATGACCGCATTGAGGAATTGTGGATTACTCAAGTATTTCCAGGTTACGGGCATGAGGGCCCAAGTGTTTTTATTGGAGCACTTGATCCAATGTTGGGATCCAGTGCAACAACATTTTTAGATCGGTGTTCATACCCTGACAATAGATATCGAGGATATCTATTTCTTGACTGGGATGTCTCAATGGGGCAATCCCATATTATTATCAGGATCACAAGGATTTCATCGTATCGTGGAGGATTTGTTCAACCGATGGTGCACTGATGACACCCAGATGTTAGGTGGGAAAATTTCCATCAAAGAGGTGAGAGATCGAACTCATGATCTTGTTTACCATAGTGAGGGTGGCCGACAATAGATCTACTCATCTGGAAAGCAACTACCAGATGATGTATGCTGAGGAGTACATGGCTCCAATAGTCTTCAACTGGTGTGAGGGAATTCTCACGAGCTTTCAAGAATAGCTCACCAAGTGTCGGAACGGGGTGCTGAAACAGTTTGGTTATGCTTCACTTGTAGTTTCATTCTTCCTGGAGCGGGTGCCCCACTTGTGTCCGCAGGTTGACATAGAGGATATGGATCCAAGGGATACACACATGATGCATTGGATCGAGGTGCTGGCCCGCCATGGTGGCGGTGATCCCTTCATCACTTTTGGTGAACCCTTCTTCCGGTGGTTGAGGGGTCTGCTACTCATGTAGAGGATTATGCAAATGAGATATAGACCGATTTGAAGGGAGATATAGACCTAGTGCTTCCAAAGGGGATGTAGTGGGGTGACATTTGCAAGAATGGAAACTCTACTGTATTTTTCATTTTATATATATTTGATTTTTTTGGAGTAGTATTAATGGTTAACATATGTTTGATGCAGACATGGGCCCATCACGACCAGTGGGTGTATCTTCGATTGCACGGAGAGGAGCAGTGCTAGTGCTAGGTGCCGCAACGCATGATGTTGTAGAGGAGCTGGATGAGCTAGAGGAGAACCTCCAACACTTGACCCTAGACATTCCAGAGCCCAGAGTCCATGATCTACCTCGCTGGTACCAGCTCCAGACTGTTGGAGTATCTGAGCGCTTTGGTACGTACACTACTTAGGAAAGTAGCGAGGGAGATCATATGTTACCACAAGCATCGTGCATAGTAGGCCCACATGTATATGTTTATGTACTGAAAGCTATAGGATTCATATTTTGTATCGGGAGATATCTACTAAAAGCTTATATGCTTCATATTTTGTATCAGTACTACGTTTTGATTATGATATATAAAAACTCTATGGTGGATTTATACATCGTGTTCTATGGATGATTATGGGATCTTGTTTATGTGCTTGTTTATGCATTATGTACATGTTGTTCCATGTTTATGTTTATGAATGTTTCATGTATTTGCAATGTACCAGTCCAATATGAAATTGGCCATGGAATCAGCAATGGTGTTCATGTCTCTTAAAATGTGTAGGTACTGAATAGATTCTAAGGACCTCTCCAAGAGACGTACTCGTCGAAAACGATGGAGTAATGTGGGATCGCGGATGGCGTAGATCCAGTTAAGATGGGAGAACACCAATTGTGAGTCAAGGTGGACAACAATGTGGTCCATACCAAGGGAAAGAGTGTCGGTTAAGACTCCAATCACCTCATGATACTCTACATCGTTGTTGGTTGCATACCCTAGACAACTCCCTCCTGAACTAATAAGCTCGCCAATAGGGGAATAAAGCACCGAGGATGCCAAAGCGAGGCTGCAAGTATGTCGACTAGCGCTGTCAGCAAATCCAAAACAGGTTGCCATCTGCACATATAGGCAGAACATGACATAAGCATGAAACCAAGATCTTAGCACAATAAAGCAATGTGTCACACCACACAAAACACACACGATGTATAGTATATACAAGATACTAATGTGTGAAAACTCATGCATAGTATCTCTTCAGGTAGAGCTCATTGCGAGGCTCTCCTAGAGATATTCCATCATAATCCTTGAGCTCGTAGGCTCCTTTCTCTAAGACACGTTTTACAACATGTGACCCATGCCGCATTGACTCAAACTTTCCTACCCCCAACTTATCATGTTTCTGGTCATATGTGAGGACCAAATCCCCCTCATTACAGACATGAGGTTGGACTGACTTATCATACTGGGATTTAATGCATTTCTTGTGTGTTTCATTGGCAATAGCAGCATCGTGGCGGGTTTCATCGAGTTTTTCTAAGTGAAGGAAACGTTCTTCCTAAGCTGTGGTGTGAGGGAAAAGTTCAAATCCAATTTTTAATGATGGAATCTCGCACTCTATCAGTAGAACTGCCTCCAATCCATAAACTGGTTGGAAAGGTGTGAACCCATTGGCAGTCTTAACGGAGGTCCTATATGCCCATAGGGAAGAAAAGAGCATGTTATGACATTTTTATTTGTGATTACCCACCATGCGTTGAATCATGGTTTTCAACACCTTATTGATGGCTGTGAAGAACCTGCAACAATTAATTAATGAGAATACACGAGATAGCAGAAATAACAGAACTCATAATAAATTTCAATGATCACAAGCCACTTTGAGGGGGCAACCTCCTTTGAGCAAGCTCAATACAATTAACTTCACGATACCTTCATTGGTCTCAACAAAAACTTATATACTAAGTCTAAGCGCCAATACCATGGGTCAATACCATGTGTCAATACAAACCATGGGCCAATACAAACTATGGATCAACAATCACTATAGACAACTTACAAAGCATATGCGTCCAACAACAAACTATGGATCAACAAATACTACAGGACAACTTACAAAGCATATGCATCCAACAACAATACACTAACAAAGTATATAGAAGGGTTGACATGGGTTCCTAACATCCCCTCCCCTTAGAAAAAGCTTTGTACTCAATGCTTTAGATGTGGAAATTGATGCACAATCTCAAGGAGTGGTTCCCCTCTAGCATCCTCGGGTTGCATTCCGAGCCACAGACGCCTTTTGAGTTTCAAGGAGGATTGCTTGTAAGGATGTAGATGAAGAAGAACCATATCAGCTGCGTGAAACCTGCGCTCAGAATGGTGTTGATCGACTTGTTGATTTAGTCGAATTCTTGCCATGTGAAGATTGTCCTGCAGAATGAGAAGAATTTGATCGCAGTTTTGAAGAACCGAGTCAATTTCCTGAACTAGGGAGCTAGTGAGGGTATATGGAAGAAGAATTGGCGGTGCCTGTCCATAGACTGCTTCATATGGTGTCCTTTTAGATGTAGTATTGTACCACTAGAGCGCTTCTATGAAAGCCATAGAAATAGTTGTCCAAATTTGTGTAGCGATGGGAAAGGGTTCGAGCAGTCCCAAAAGGAGTGTCGTTTCACCCTTGTTGACCTGGAAAGTATCATAGTCAACCACCATTTGTTGAATTGTCAGGTTCAGTCCCTGCCAAAAGAAGTTACATTGTTCCCAGTCATATGTTTTGAGGAACCCAGAGTGCCCTGCTGATGAAGAAGCATGGAGTTCATAGAAGAGATAGCCATGTTGCATAGATTACAACCAATTTGGAACAAGCAGAGAAATAGCTGTAAGAGAAACTAGGTCATCAATTGTGCGAGAAGGAGCATCTGCCACCATATTGTCCTTACCCTGCTTGTAAGTGATCGCATAGTCATAAACCATGAGTTGGATAACCCATTTCAGGTGTGCTGGGGAGGAGACCCATTGTTCCAGGAAATTTTCTAGACTCTGGAGAGCAGTCTTGAGGAAAAAATAATGCCCAAATAGAGATGGCTGCTACTTCTGTACTGCATGCAAAATAGCCATCATTTCTTGCTGAGATGTAGATGCGGCTAAATGCTTACTAGAAAGGTCTCTTGAAGGCGGCAAGCTCACTAGTGCAGCAAGGACACCTGCATATCTATCCAAGGAAGTAGTGGAGACCATTGGTGGGTGCATCTGAATGGAATGGAGTTGAGCGATGACACCATGTGAATTCTTCTTAAGGATCTTTTCCAGGCGATGTGAACTGATGATGCAGAGAGACCCTAGTTGTAAGCCCATAAATTTGTGTTGTGTCCCATTGACTGAAAACTGCATCCAAAGTTCAGCAAAATCCCATAAGATGGGTCCAAGTGTGTATAACCATTGAACACCCAAAACCACATCACATCCGCCTAAGGACAAGGCAAACATGTCAGAGCACAGTTTATAATCTTCCAGAGAGATACGCACATTGTGACACTTTCCCTTATAAGGTAAGGTGCCCCCATTGGCAACCATGACTTCAAAGTTGGAGCAAGGATGGACAAAACAATCATCCTGTTTGGCGATCAGGGGGTCAATGATGTTATGAGTGCTACCAGAATCAATGAGTATTGTAAGAGGAAGCTTCTTGAAGTAACCCCTGACCCGCATTGTTTGGGAGGTGGTGACATCGGATAAAGCGTGGAGAGATATCTCTGGTTGGTTGTCCTGAGATGGGGGGTCAATAGATGGCTCCTGAATGTCGACCTAATCATCCATTGTCTCTGGAGCTTCTTCACCAACTTTAGAGGCAGGTGGAGAATCCACATCCAAGAGATAGAGTTGTTGCTGAACATATCTATGTCCCTGACTGAATTTCTCATCACAATTATAACAAAGCCCTTTTTCTCTGCATGCTTGCATCTCTGTTTCCGACAAATGCTTGATACGAGTTGGTCGAGGAGCTGGCGGGATGGGAGGTCATTGAGAACCCATATTTCAGAAGGGAACAAAAGTGGGTTTGGAGCACTGTTGGGCTGCAATCTTATCTTCTGCCAACTTAGCCAACCCTAGGGATTCCATCATTGTGTTGGGAGAGAACATTTTGATCTCTGAGCGGATGTCATCCTTAAGACCACTAATAAAACAACTCCAGTAGAATTCATCGGACAATCCTTTTGTGTGATTGGCTAGTTTCTCGAATTCTATATGATACTCTCACACAGTGCCAATTTGACTAAGTTTAGTGAGGGCTCCGGTGAAGTCATCAAAAGCACTAGGACCAAATCGCTGCAAAAGGAGCTAGCAAAAATCTGGCCATTTTCGCTCTTCATGAGCCTTGATGTACCAACGGTACCATTGAAGAGCTTCTTGTAAGTTCCAAGTGAAATGATGCAAGTGGCACTTTGTTGACATCAAAAGTATTATGCAGACTGAAATATTGTTCTGCCTAATACATCCATCAAGTCGGGTCAATACCATTGAAGCAAGGAAAATCAAGCTTCGGACCACGAAAATTGCTGGAAGAAGAGAACCCATTGTCTGAATAAGACTCTAACTGTCGTTTGTTGTTCATGGCTGAATGCTGAAGATGAAGGCTAAGAAATTTTTCATCCAAATCCTAGAGTTTGGTTTGGATGGCTGCAAGTGCATCCTCCATTGTTTTTTCTCCTACACGGGTGACAACCATAACCAAGAGGTTTTTTTTGGGGGGGGGAGGAGTGGGTAGAAAAACAAAAACAAATACTGTTTTAGTAAAGGAAAAGTTGGATTTGGGAAAAAATTTGGTGGGTAATTTGGGTTTGATTAGGTTTTGGACACTGTTGAATAGACAAGGAAGTAGAAAATGAGGATTTCATAAGCGGGGTGAAAGAATGGGAAAATTTGTCAAAGAGACACAAAGAAGTAGAAATATGGAATAAACACGGTGGAAAAATTTGAAGGTGATTGGGTGAAAATTGAAGAAGTTATGGAAAACCCTAAAAATAGACAAATGTGGGATTTCTGATTGGGGGAAGTGGAATTTGGGATAGGGTCCTCAGGAAGGAAAGATGCAGAATGGGATTACGGGGGTGTAAGAGAAGTTTCAAGGGAAACGGAGTGGAAACAAGGGAGATATGGCGAAAAACAGAAGTTTCAAGGGAAACAGAGATCTGGAGATTTTTTTTCTTTTCAGAATGGATCTGCTATGGCACAGAAGGGATCGGAAACAGATGGATCTACAATGACGTGGAAGTGATCGACAACAGATGGATCTGAAACAGTGCCAAATGGATTGAAAATGACTGGATCTGAAATGGCTTTCAAAATAGATCTGAAACGGTTGGATCTGGAACGACTTTCAAAATGGATCTAAAACGGATGGATCTGGAATGGCTCGGAACAGATTTGAAATGACACAGAAGTGATTGGCAATAGTTCAGCTAAAAATAAATATGGACCTCAGGTATGTTCGGCTTCCTAATAGTTCAGGGGTTTCTCTCAGTCACCAATGCTATCTGACGACTTGCATATTGGGGAAGTACCCCTCACTCCACGGCTCAAGTAAAACTAATAAACGCTTTGCCTCAAGCAACAACTCTTGGTTTACCTCACGCGTGGGAACTAGTCAATCAGGTAGGGGTCATTGCCCTTTTCGCTGGCAAGTCCTCTCAATAGGCCAGCTACTTCTGGGTTCCTATGGTCCTCCTTGCAATGTGTTTTAGGGCTTATGCCCAAGTACTTACCACAGTTAAGTGGATATGGATTATTCCCAGATCTAAAGTTGCAACAGATGTGAAAAAACAATTTGGCAGAAATTCCACCCAACGAGCCCAAGAAAGTGCTCTGATACCAGATGTGAAAAACCTGCAACAATTAATTAGTGAGAATACATGAGATAACAGAAATAACAGAACTCAGAATCACTTTTATTGATCACAGGACACTTCGAGGGGGCAACCTCCTTTGAGCAAGCTCAATACAATTAACTTCACAGTACCTTCATTGGTCTCAACACAAACTTATATACTAAGTTTAGGCACCAATACCATGTGTCAATACAAACCATGGGCTAATACAAACTATGGATCAACAATCACTATGGATGACTTACAAAGCATATGTGTCCAACAACAAACTATGGATCAACAAATACTACGGGATGACTTACAAAGCATATGTGTCCAACAACAATATACTAACAAAGTAAATAGAAGGGTTGACATGGATTCCTAACAATGGCCTCTACTTGTCCATTGGACTATGGGTAATATGGGGTTGAGTTCTCATGGCGAAAACCCAATTTGGCACTCAATTCATCTACCATCTTGTTTTGAAAATGGGATTCGTGATCGGTAACGATGGTTCATGTAACTCTGAATCACGCAATGACATGGTTAAACATGAAGAGTGCAACGGTTTTTCTGTCCTCATTGTATGTAGGCATTGCCTCATCCCATTTAGTGAAATAATCGAAGGCTATAATGACGTAAACATGCCCCCCGACTGAGGTAGGCTTACAGTGCATGAAATCTATGCCCCATTTAGCAAAGGGGCCAACGAAAATAACCGGATGTAAAGGGGTTGGATGGGAGCACTTCTTGAATTGAAAGTGCTGGCATGGAGGACACTTCTTAATGGCCTCGATACAATCTTTGAAGATAGAAGGCCAGTAGTATCCTACGTGTAATATTTTTTGGGTTGTATCCATCCCAAAAAGATGAGCACCAGATGCCCCGTAGTGACAGTCATTCAGTACGTGTTCAGCCTCCTCATGTGTTAAACAACGTCAAAGGATAGAGTCTACACCATGACGATACAAGGTATCACTGATGATCAATTAATACTTGGCATAGTGGCAGATATGACGACAATCGTCACGAGATAGTTGGGGGTTCAACCGTTGGGTTTGAAGATACAATGTGATATCTCCATACCACAGGTCAGATGTGCTAATGAGAAACAATGACTCGTCTAGAAAGGAGTCAATGGGCTTAGTTCCCATATCAACAAAGGGAAGATCGCAAATGAGCTCCACAAAAGCTAAGGATTTATTTGACTTGGATTTCTCAAAGACGAGATCAAATTCCTGAAGTATCACGATCCATCTTGAATACTTGTCCCCAAGAACCTGACGTGTAGGGACATGGTACATGGGTTTCGAGTCAGATATAACAGTAGTGGTGTGGAGTAGGACGTAGTGATAGAATGTTTGGACGACAATAACTGCCACGAGAGCACGTTTCTCAACATGTGAATAATGGGTTTCAGAGTCAATACGACCCTTACTGAGGTAATAGATCACATGTTCCTGCACATTGTTTTCTTCTTGCACCAAGACCATGGCGATCGTGGTGGCAAAAGAGACAAGATAAAGGATGTAATATTTATAGTAATTGGGCAGCTGGAGCACAAGGGCATTAGTAATGGCAGACTTTAACTTGTCAAAGGATTATAGGGCTTGGTCGTCCCAGATGAAAGGGACATTCTTCTTCAACAATCACATATAAACCTGTGTCTTTTGAGAGAAATTATAGAAAAAACGTCGTAGGTAATTTTCCTTCCCTTGCAAACATTGTAGTTATGTGATGTCAGTACGAGGTGGGAGTTCGACAATGGCTTCCACCTGCAAGGAATCAATGCAGATCCTATCCTTTGAAACAATAAAACCTAAGAGGCATCCTGATTAGACACAAAAAATACAATTGTGAGGATTCAAACGGATGTTATAACGCATGCATCTGAGGAATATAGCCATCAAATGATCGATGTGGAACTTGTGATGTTGCGAATGAGCAGGGAGGTCATCTAGATAGGGCTCCACAAAGTCCTTCACATCATGAAAAGAATACGAGATGGCTTGCCGGAATGTGGCACCAGCATTTTTAATACCAAAGGGGATTTTACAATAAGAAAACATAACCCAGGGGCAGATGAAAGCGGTTTTATGTTGGTCGACTGGGTGGATCTTGATTTGGTTATAACCGGAAAATCCATCCATAAATGAGAAGATGACGTTCCCAGCACAATTGTCGATGATCTGATCGATGAAGGTAGTAGGGTAATTGTCCTTAGGAAAAGCCTTATTCAGGTCCTTATAATCGACATAGACCCTAATAATACCCTGCTTCTTGGCCATAGGGACGACATTGGAGACCCATTCTGTTAAAGGAATGGGATAGATGAAGACGGCCTTCAAGAGCTTTTCAATCTCAGCTTTAATTGCCGCATTTTTTTGAGGGTGTATTGGTTGTAATTTTTGGCAGATAGGTTTAGCGTCGGGATAAGTCTTGATCTCATGTGAAACAATAGCAGGATCGATCCTGGGCATTTCCTCATAGGTCCATGTGATGATGTCGCAATTTTTTTTTAAATAAGGCTGTAAATGTGGTGAGCTCCGCAGGAGAGCAAGTTTGGACAATGCGAATGTGTTCTACAACGTCGGGTCCGAGATGTCAATCAGGATTGTGGGCGTGATGTTTTCCATGTTTCCTTCCATAACCATATCACAAGTGAGGATCGGTGACTGTGGGAAAGGATAGACATCTGGTGTAAAAATGGTAGTGATGGCGTTCTCCATAGAATCTAATGGGGGTAAGAAAGACGATAGATGGTGAAGGTCTTCCCAAAGAGGTTCATCTGTGCTCATAATATCCATAATGGATTCATCAGAATGAAAATTTTGGAGTAGAGGATCTGGTGAAGATCATGTCCGTTGTAGAGAACAAGATGTAGAGGCCATGACTAAGTGGTCCTCAGGTGTTGACATAATAGCCTCATAAGTAGCTTCAACTGGTGAGAGAGGCATAGTATCCCAATCAAATCTATGGTGGCCTCATCGAGCATGAGCCATTGATTAGTAGGGTTGGAAGAAGATGAAATCATGGAGGAGATCATGTTCACAGAGGAAACATGGTTAGGGGGATCCGGGTTTGGAAAGACCCCCATAAGAGATGAATATTTTATGAATCTGACCCCCACACTCTCATATAGCTGTGAATATTTCCCTAACAAAGGGACATTATCATCGGGATTAGTAGCAGTTCCTGGTGTACAGAAGTCCAATTGGTCGATAGTGACAATTCAGCCTTGATGGGGGCATTGTACAATGCAGAAGACTGATGACGTGATCGTAGTCATGGCGTAAAACTAGTTACAGCCAAGCAAAATATTATAATCCAAATAGGATGCGACTACTTCCATGTTAATGGTTATAGTATTACCCCCCAACTCTACCACTAAGGCTTGTAATAGCCCATCGGGTTGAAAGCCACAACCGTCGAACGCTTTCAGGGTAGTAGGAGAACTGTTTAACTCAGGAGAGCCAATGGCTCGCCAGTAGGATAACGACATGACCGAGGTAGAGGCACCTTCTAGTATTGTACGATGAATTGTCTTCCCAGCGAACTTTGTGGCAATTTGGAAAACCAGCTAGTGGGAGAGCCTCAGTTTAAAATACTCAAGTTGAAACATGATTGTATTTGAGGAATCCGGGTCTACCACGCTGAAAGCAGCAAGAATACTTTTGCATTGATTGGGACAATTCTGAAAGAATTCGAGTGTCGACATGGAACAAGGGGCTTGCGCTAAGTCCTCTATAATGTTATAGTTATGGGATTCCTGAGCATTAGGATTGAAAATTGAGTTTCGAATCATGCTCTTAAGTGGACGCAACACTGAATCTAGTGAAGGATTCTCAATGGTGAGAGGAGCTTGTGGCACGGAAATATCTGGAGTAGAGGAAAAAGCTTTTTCAGTATTACTTCTGGTGGGTTCCTTTGGAGGGACTGAGTCGTAAGATC
Organism: Larix kaempferi; assembly: GCA_027924585.1. NCBI lineage: Eukaryota > Viridiplantae > Streptophyta > Pinopsida > Pinales > Pinaceae > Larix > Larix kaempferi. The sequence continues at coordinate 5,079,312 of BSBM01001287.1, forward strand.
GTGATCATGTGTTTAGGTTAACCATTTCACTATGCATCATGAGAACATGCGCGGTGGAGGATGTTTCTCCTTGAGAAGGAGAAGGTTAGGTGATCATTTGTTGGTTCTGGGTGGGGAAGGGACCATTGAGAAGTGCGGGTGTGGAGTTTCCCTTAAGAAACTTCTGCACTTCGTCTCTGTGGGGACACTCTTTTGAGAAATGGTCACCACCACACAATAAACAAGGATACTTGAGATTCCGCTTCTATTTGGAGTCTTCTGGTGTAGGTTTGTGTTCCTGCTGGTTGGAATACTTCTTGGGTTTTCCTTTGGTCTTCTTCATGCCACTGGATTTCTGAGGAAAAACTGACTGGATAGAATTCACCTCCTCGGTGGGAGCAGGAGTGGGTGATTTTTTGGTGCTACTACCAGCCTGTGGCGAGGGTGGAGAAGAGACATGGTGGTTTCAAAATACACCGGTTTGAGTTGCAGGATGGGAGTGGATGGAACCAATAATTCCATTGGCATGAGGTCCCTGTGGTGATTTTGCAGGATCATAGGTGGGGCGGAGGGAGTCAGGAACAATGTTGTATAAACTGCCAGACTAGGCATAGACAAGGTCGAAGTAATGGGCACGAGTGATAGCCTGTTCCTCGGTGATGACCCTACCCATAGCTACATCTCTAGCTACGATTGGTAAAAGGGACTTTGTAAACCAATCATCTAGTAGTTGGTTTGGAATGGGAGCTTTAATGAGACATCGTCTCCTCTAACACTCATGGATATGATCGGATATATGAGTGGCAGTAGTATGGCGGAGAGTATTCAATAAGCCCGTACCAGTTTCATAGAGAATGGGTAACTGGAAGTGGTTCAAAAATGACATAGCTAGAGACCGAAAATCGGGAAATGAGTGCGGTGGTAATTCAATATACCACTTGGTAGTTGGATCGGTTAGGGTCCTTTGGAATAAAATTAGACGGATCGAGTTGTCCATCAAGGAGTTGGATGCACACCATAACTAGTATGTCATCACATGGTTTTTGGGGTCTTCACCAGGCTTGCCGTCAAACTTTGGAATGTCGGAAGGTAACTTGACCGGAATGGGTGGCCAATTCTAACCGTGTAGGATGGGATCTTTTGTCAAAAGAGACAGGTCAGGTAGATCCAAGGTAGCCAAGAATGGAAACTGTTGTTTTGGCTGCGGATATTGATAGTATTGGTATGGCATGTGTGGACTAGTGGGACCTTGAATCGATTGATTATAGGGTGTTCCCATAGGAAATTAGCCATAAGTGGGTGTTCCACCTAGGTTGGGTGGTAGATCATATGGTGTTCCTCCTCCATAATAACGTGGTATATCACCGAAAGGTGGGGGTCCTTCACCACCGCTGGAATAAGGTGGGCCCCTGCCATACGGTGGGGATCCTCCACCACCACCGGAATAGGGTGGGCCTCCTCCAGAAGGTAGGTGTACTCCACCACCACTGGAATAAGCTGGTCCTCCACCTCCTCTGCTGGAATAGGGTGGACCACCTCTGTAAGGTGGGGTTCCGCTGCCGCTACCAGAATAGGGTGGTCCTCCACCTCACCCGCCAAAATAGGGTGGGACTTCTCCAAAAGGTGGGAGTCTATCACCACCATCGAAAAAAGGTGGTCCTCTGCCACTAGAATGAGGTGGGAACCCACCTGAAGGTGGGAGTCCTCCACTGTCGGAAGGTGGTTGGCCTCCGCCTCCTCCACCGGAGTAGGCTGGGTCGTCGCTACCAGAATGCGGTGGGCCTCCGCGAGAAGTTGGATGTCTCCCCCCTTCGGAATGAGGTGGGGTCCCACCACCTCCAAAAGGAGGTGGGGTCCCGTAGCCTCCAGACGGAGGTGGAGGTGGACTAAATGGTAGTGTGGGTGGTGGGACTTAAGGGAAATTTGGTGAGGGTCCACTTGGTATAACATTATGATGTCCCCACGGAATGTTTGGATTTCCCGGATAAGGTACCCTGGGGATCATGTTTCCTGAAGGGGGGTTGAAATTACCTAGATATGTATGATTCCATGGTGATTGAGTTAATTTGGATGGTCCCCCACCATGAGGTAATCCCATGGTGGGTCCCGTGACAGGTAAGGAGCTGCCAACAGAATGACCAGTTGGAAGCCCTCCACTCATATTATGGTTGGCGAACAAGGGTTTCTCCCCAGTAACAATTTTTTGACCACTTATTGATGGTTGACTCGTAATGGGTTGATGGTTACTTATTAATGGAGGAACACTACTCATGAGGAAATTAAGAGGTAAATAGTATCCTTCCCTCGAATTTTTGGTTGGGGGAGGTGGTGGTAGCATCCCAGTAGTAGTATGAGGGGTGTTGGACAATTTTACTTCAATGTTTTGAGTCATCTGGGGTATGGAACTGGTCTCCTGATTAAGAGGAATACTCATGGGAAACGAGGGTTGACCAGATTCGTAAGTGGTCATGTTATGTATAGGTGTTTCCGGTAAAGTGAATGATAGTGAACGAATTGGGGTATGTTGAGATCTAGGCTCTTCCGAGGTGTCTCTTCTCCACAAAAGACTCTGGCGTCTCATTGATTCGCCACTTTGGCATAATGAAGCGATTTGTTCATGAAATGAAGCCAAGCCCTCACTATGGGAAATCCAATAAGGTGGGGAAGATTTTGCCCCCAGATGCAAAGCAAAGTGGGCCCATTGTTCCCCAATAGTGGTGTCCCAAAAGGATGCAGATGGACCAAAATCTGTAGATACAGGGTCATCATGGGGTTGATTGTACCATTCTACAGCCTCAGGCTCTCCTTCCATCGAATGGTGGAAATATGTGACTCGTGAAGTAGATGCTTCCATGGTCACAGACCCTGAAGGATCGGTGATTAGTGGACTCGAAGGAAGCGAAAAGTTCACTCCCAACTCCATGGTGGATTTTCCTTCTTCAGGTGACATGACAGTAACTGGTTTGTCCATGTTTTCCCTCGAAAGTACCTCCATATTAAGGGTATATTCGGGTGACAAGTTTAAAATTTTGCGGGACCTTCTCAAAGGTTGTTCAACCAGAATGACTGAAGCATAGTTTCTCCTAAATGTTTTCTATACAAAAAGAAAAGCAAAACAAAATCTACACAAACTAATTCCATAAGAAAACTTATGTGACAAGAGTGTATTCAAAAGTATGCAACCTCATAGGATTGTCAAGGATTCGCAACTCGTGATATACCCCAGGGTCCAACAGTTATAATCGGCCCAATTTTTCAGAGCACTAACCATGGAGATTAGGATCGTACCCCTGACCGTATAACCCGAATACCTAGAAGCACATGCGTAGTAGATCCCTGAGTGTTGTTCTCGATGTATTTCTCTACCAAGACGCCCAAATGGTTAGCTTGGTTGGTTTCAAGAATCCTAGGAGAGTCTCCTAATATACGCAAGGTACATGGGAGCACAAATCCATAGTGGTGATGTCTAATGCACAACTGTATGACAAGAGCCTTCCGATATACTACCGAATATGTCAAGTTCCTTTCGATATACCCAAGGGTACGTGAAGGAGCCTTTGATATACTGGTTGGTATGTGGAAGAACTGTAGGCCCCCGGGATGCAATGCAAGAAAATAACGACAGCTACCACATTTTACGATGTCCGAACACGTCACTAACTTATCACAGAAGTTACTAGTAAATTTTAACCTAATGCTGCCGATTTATTTTATCTTATGCAATTAGGTGAATGCATGAGGTGTAGAAAGAAATGTAAAAATAATGAAACCCTAGCTACATGAAGGTGCACATCTTTACTTTCAATGAATCCTATTTGTCACATCTCCTCTACACAATTTTTTTTTTTGAAAAGAATCCTAATCAATCAAACAAATGCAGAAAATAACATACTAGCTATCGTCACAGCCTATTTAGCGATATTCTGAATGTGAGTACAATAAATGTCATTAATATTTCTATCGCTTTTCAAACAAGTGCCAACTCTGACAGCGTGACTATTCATCACTACACTAGTCACCAACTCAAATATCCATTGGAGGTATGATGACTACGTTCTGCACACTTACGACATTATGAGACTCACCTCAGCATAATTTATTCTACCACTAATAACTATATTAATGTCATTAATATGTTATTAAGTAATGACTACAACTTATTAGAGTATTAATGTGGATACCATTAATGTCTACATGGTTACATGCTACACCAAGGTACTAACCTACAGCCTAAGCATTAACATTATACTAAGCCCTAATGCTAACTTAGTAAAGCCTAGGCCTTAGCATTATATGCCATAGTTCATTATTTATTATAACCATGCATATGAAACATAATGGATAAACTATTGCAAATGAAATATCAAACTATTGTTATAAACATTATACATATATATTTGTAACTTGAGGTCTTGCAACTATATACTAATGTTACTTTTAGTCCTAGAGACGTTCTAAGGATGTATTTAGAACTGTGCATGGGCATCAATAATATATTTTGAATTCTTTGTTGAATCAAAATCACAACTGACATAAAATAATGTAGAATTCCAATCTTGAAAATAGATGGGCAGTATTCCAATGTGCTAGAAACCAAACTTTGAGTATCAAATGGAAAATGAAATGGCATAAAATAAAGGTACCGCGGAGAGCAAATCCTTATTCTATGTTAAAGAATGATGTGTTGAGCCTAGGAGAGGAATTCAACAGTCCTAACAAAATGATCACAAAACTGCCACTAGATAATACAAGGTTATACCCTCCAAATCAATTAACATGAAAAATTCATGTGTTAACTATCATAGAAGAAATAATTTTAAGTTGATGCACTCATATCAGACCCAGAACAGATCCATAAATCATACATAATATGGAAGAGATGAATAACAATAGAAGATACTAACTGTGCACATCAAAACTTTGAATCCATAAAAGCTCCAAGATAGGGAAATGATGTTCTTCTTTCTGTATTGATCAAACTACCAAATATATGAAGTGATACTTCTTACAAAAGAGAGCCGACCCTTTTGCTAATTCCTACTTGGCTATATATATCCTACATATTCTATAACAAAAGTTGTTACAATTTGTTACAGCTCAACAGCTTCAAGTACTTCTGTTTGTACTCTTTAACAGAATTTGTTACAAATAGTAGTGAAAAGAAATACTACTGGCTATCCTATGACTATGACCCGGACCACTTTGCTGACAAAGCAGTACGTCCAGCTGGAAAAAAATCCCACCAATCTGAGACATACATGTATTAGCAGTACTTCCCCCTTAATGGATATTACGGACCTTTTGATACATCGGTCGAACTTCTTAGAGCCTTATGAAGATGTAGATATAGTCGCACTGCTGCCATGTGCTGTTTAAGAGCACCTTCATCATCTATCCCTTCTACCCCATCCAAGCCCTTTTCTCTTGAACCTTGCTTTCGACGGGGAAAAAGATTATCGAGGTCACCAAGATATGAAACAGGACCTGATTCCTTCATCAACCATCTGTACTGCTCAGGTACTACCGCTTCATCATTTGATCATCCTTCGCTGGGACCATCATGCCCCTACCTTCTGTGCTTCTGTATTCAGTAGGCCCATCCCCTTTTTAACCACTCAAAATGCTGAAAACTCCTTAGACATCTCGGGTGAGACCTCAGACTTTTCCCACCTGATTGTCTGCGAATGCACGTCTGCAAGTTGTTCATGGACGTTGGTCATCCGAGTCCTCAACGCTCCTTGTGAGCCTCCACTAGAAATGAAATGTGTCATTGAGACACTTATCCTTCAGTTTATTCTAACTAGCTCTGACCAGTCTGTACACTTCAAGCTCCGTGTCTCAGACCAGTGCAGTTTAGGAGCTTCTATAATTTGAATTATGCAACTGCTGGAGTATTTGTAGCACCGCTTACATAATCCTCAGAGAGCGCACTGAACCTGTGTAATGATTATGCAGCTACTTTTGGGGTTCACCTGTTGTGAGCAGATTGAAGCTTGTACGATGGAGACGATAGCAATTAGCACCGGGTGAAGCCACTTCGGAATGGCGGTGGGAGATGACAAGACTGCTGAAAAGAATGTCCTTGAGACACGTGGAAAACAGAAGCCAATGAGCAGTTGTATACCCAAAACCACTAGCAGTTTTCAGGACCCTCTGAAAGTAGTTTGGGAAAACCACTTCAGGGCCCCTGAATGCTCCTGAGACTGCCATGTGGAACTAGTGGTTTTACCTCAGGGGAGGTCGGCACGTGATAAAAATCGTGCAACTTTTCCACCTTGACGCTCAGATGACCATCGATCCTCTGTCAGGATCCCTCGAGATCTGTACCGAAATAGATGGAACTTTTTAATAGTGTGTCTTATTCCATGCACGACATTCCTATTCGACGCTTGGTGCTTCATAAAATTTCCGCAGTGATTCTTATTGTTTCAGGGTCCCCACAAAGTGGTTTGGGGAAACCTCCTTAAGGCCCTTGAATACCTAAGATGTTGATATGCATTAATGGCTATTTTTTTTCTGGGGCAGTCAAGGCTAAAGAAAGTGTGAAGCGCTTATGGGTCCTGACTACACCCGTCTAAGGCCGATCTCTGCTAACAAATACCTGGAGCTTTTGTTGCATGGTCACTACTGCATACGACTCTTCCACTTCGCCTACGCCATTTTTACTACTCCATATTTTCCTTCGTAAATACCTTTATCCTGGTGATGAGCTTTCCCTCGGTTGATAATAACACTAACATTGGCTTCAGCGGGGACAACCTCTTCCTTCTGGAAGAGGTTGAGAATAGTAGACTAGTGCCTTTTAGTCCATTAGGTTGTGGAGTCATATTTGTTCAGGTTGGAAACCCGAAGGTGGGTTACACTTTGGTGAGAAACAGGCATCGAAGAGACATAGCAGAAGTTATTCGACTGAATAACCAAATTTATTCGGTCAAATAAACTTCATTATTAGTCCGAATAAATTTTGTTATTCGGCCGAATAAGTTATACATTATTTGGTTGAATAACGTTTAATGGTTCACCATTAGAAATAACAGAGACCTCGATTTCCGTGCAAGGTATAGTTGGACAGGAAAAATACATGATGTTTTTTTATTTATTCGACCGCATAATTATTCTGCATAAAAGCTCGGTCGTGGCCTGGGTTTGTCATTTTCTCTACAGGAATTTTTAGAACCCGCCGTGAGACCCACCGCCAGACCCCCCTGCGCCACCCAACTCGCCAATACTCCGCCCACCTGGCCGCTCTCCTGGGATGGACCCGTCCGCCCAGACCCCCCCGTGCCACCCGGCTTACCACTGCTCCAGCCACCTGGCTACCCTCGCTACCCTATTCGCCAGCCTGCTCATCACCCTGTTCGCCATTCTACAGCTTCTGTTGGTGGTCCGCCAGCCCTTTCGTCTCCTCCTCCGTTCGTCCCCCTTCTTCATCACCTTGCTACGTCTGTTTGGTTGGGGACGTTCGTTACTACGTCTATTCGCTGGTTGGGTGTTCATCATTTGGTGGAATTTTGTGGTGGTTTGTTCGTTGGTGGAGTGTTCAACTGTTGAGTGGTCGTTTGTGGACGTTCGCGTTGGATTGGTTGTTGATTGTTCGTCGTGGGGTGGATTGCGCAGGTAAAGTTCTTTCCCTTCTTTGTTTTTATTTCTTCTTTTTTGTTAAATTTTATATTAATTTTGCTCCATTTGGTTGCAAGTGTTGTTTTATTTTTCGATGCTCAGGGTCGTTCAACATCGTTCGCTCGAGTTCGGTCGGGGTTGGTTTTCAGCATTAAAAAAAAGGACAGGTATGCCGAAATGATATTTAATTCATCTATTAATTTATCTATTATTGAATTAAGTAGTAACCAAATAATTTAAGAATCTAACTGTACATGAGTTCATGAACTCTGTCCAAATTGGACAGAGTTCATAACTCATGTACAGTTAGATTCTTAAATTATTTGGTTACTACTTAATTCAATAATAGATAAATTAACAGATGAATTAAATATCGTTTCGGCATACCTGTCTTTTGTTTTAATGCTGAAAACCAACCCCAACCGAACTCGAGTGAATCTAACTATACATGAGTTCATGAACTCTGTCCAGTTTGGACAGAGTTAAGAACTCTGTCCAAAAAGAAGGACCTTAACATAATACTATTAGTAATTATTAATTTAGTACCTTTTTTAGTGTGATTTAATGGGTGGAAAAAAGGTAGTTACTAATTTTAGCACTTGTATGGATAGGAGAGAAAGTAAATTAGTAATTGTAGGAGCCTCTATTCAAATTAGGGAAAAACAGAATCTAGATGTATGGTTTTTTATTAGTTGCTATTTCAAGTAGCTATATTCCGAGTTTATAATTGATCCAACTATGGAATTAGTTTACATACGATATTCTAAGTTCATAATTTATCAAATAATGCAATCACTTTACTTTCTATTCCAAGTAATGATATTATGGCATAGACTAGAGTTGTGGTCAATATATTAGTATCGACTAAGTATGATGTTAGGTTAACTACTTTTACCTGTCGTATTACCTTTAGATGCCCATTTATGTCCAACAACAAGCAACCACCTGGTGTATTCATCATGAACCCTTAGAGACTTGCTCACTTGAACTATGTCCAAATCATATGCTGAAACTTATTTAAATATAAATACTATTGAGTTAGTTAAACTTTTTGAGTTAAACTTATTTAACTATTAATTTTTCTTATATGACCAAAAAGAGTATTATAAAAAGTATTGAGTTGGTTAAACTTGTTAGACTATTGATTTTTCTTATGTGATAAGAAGGAAAAATTAGAGTAGTTTTGAAATTCTATTTGCAAATGATATTTTTGCTTTATGTATAGGTTTCCCTTTTTGGTTAAACTCTATCCACATGGACAGAGTTCATAAACCATGCTCATGCATAACTACAGATATGACTTAACTTTACTTTAGACGTAATAAGAAAGAACTAAAGCTACTACATAGAAAACTTGTAAAAAACCCTGGCCTTCCAAAACAACAAAGTCAATTGTATTATGCACCAAACAACATGTTTTATGAACGTCATATGTACACATTATTTTTATGTATTTAGGGAATTCTTGTTAGGAGGTATTGATATCAAAACATTAGAGTATTATTCCATAGATATATGGAAACATGAGACTCATTAATAATTTTTCCACATTAATAGTGATGCAATGATATTAATCCACCTAGTATTGAGTTCATGCCACAGATATATGAAAACATGAGACTCACTAATAATTTGTTCACATTAATAGTGATCCAATGATAGTCGTACGCCTAGTATTGAATTCACTCTAAGTTGACACTAATCCAACTCCTTTGAGTTCAAGATATAGTATTGAGTTGGGATATCAAATTATATTTAATATGATAATTTATATTTTAAAAAACAAATTAACATTATACTCTAGAGTTCGTGATCTAGATTTAATGAATTGAGAAACTAATGGAGGAAAAATGATGGTCTTGAGTTTTAGCTAGGAAATGGTGATGATCATGGTATTATGTTTTCTTTTGTTTGCAACATGGGAAAACTTGGGAAACATAATACCATGAATCGTCACCTTTGCTAGGCTAAACACCTGTTATCTTCATTTTTTTTTCTTGGGACATTAAGCTAAATTTTTAGAATGTTAAAATATATCAAAACATGTAGAATTTGAATATGTTATGAGTTTCTATAGTTGTGTAAATGTAGATATCATATCAAATGGAAAGAGAGCAGACCTCGAGGTCAAAGTGTAGGAGGTCATCATAATCATCGACAGTTGGTGTCCCAATTGATAATCAAAGGTTGTCGAATTCACCTCGAGATTCAAGCTTATTGTATGGTTCACATTCATCTGATCATTTGCGAGGTGATAGCGGTACAAATTATTCCCCTTTATCTTCTATGGGAGAACTTTGATCTCGACCTTCTCTTGGTATGAACATTAATTTGTCTTAATACATTTATAAATTCTATTTTTGTGTGTTGAAAAAGGGTGCACATTTTTACACATAATTGTGTTTTTATTTGAAGTAGAGCGAGGTTCGGAAGAGGCTCGTAATTCTACATAGAGGGATGAAGATCAAACAAAGGTGTGTTAGGAACCCATATCTTTAATTTGTTAGTATGTTGTTGTTGGACGCATATGCTTTGTAAGTCGTCCCGTAGTATTTGTTGATCAATAGTTTGTGTTATTGTTGTTGGTGCATATGCTTTGTAAGTCGCCCGTAGTATTGTTGATCCATAGTTTGTAACGGCCCATGGTTTCGACCCATAGTATTGCCGCCTAGAATTAGTATATAAGTGTGTGTTGAGACCTATGAAGGCACCGTGAAGTTATTTGTATTGAGCTTGCTCAAAGGAGGTTGCCCCCTCGAAGTGGTTTGTGATCAATACAGAAGTGATTCTGAGTTCTGTCATTTCTTCTATTTCGCGTATTCTTGTTAATTAATTGTTGCAGGTGCCTCACATCTGGTATTAGAGCACTTTCTTGGGCTCGCTGAGTGAAATTTCTGCCAAATTTTTTTTTCACATCTGTTGCAGGTTCGGATTTGGGAATAATCCCTATCCACTTAACTGTGGGAAGTACTTGGGCATAAGCCCTAAAACTCATTGTGAGGAGTACCACAGGAACCCCGAAGTAGCTGGCCCATTGAGAGGACCTGCCGGCGAAAAGGGCAACGACCCCTACCTGATTGACTAGTTCCCACCCGTGAGGTAAACCAAGAGCTGTCATTTGTGGCAAAGCGGTTATCAGTTTTACCTGAGCCGTGGAGTGAGGGGTACTGCCCCAATACGCAAGCCGTCAGATAGCATTGGTGGCCGAGTGAAAAACCTTGAACTGTTAGGAAGCCGCACATACCTGGGGTCCATATCTACTTTCAGCTGAACTATTGTCGATCACTGCTGCGCCGTTTCAGATTCATTTTGCAAACCGTTCCAGATCCAGCCGTTCGGCGTTGTTCCAGAATCCTTTGAACCGGAGATCCCATTCTGCAAGCAGAGCCGTAGCCGCTCCAGTCTGTAAAAAAAAAAAAAAAAAAAAAAAAAAAATAAATTCTGTTTTTTCTCCATATCTCCCTTGTTTTACCTCTGTTTTCCTTGAAAATTTCAGGGAACCCCTGTCATTCCATTCTGCATATTTCATCCCTGAGGACCCTATCCTCAACTCCCTTTCCTACAGCCCGAAATCCCACAATTGTCTATTTTTAGGGTTTGCCATAACTTCCTCAGATTTCACCCAATCACCTTCAATTTTTACCACAGAGTTCCTTTCTGAATTCTGCTTCTTTGTTCCCCTCTGCCAAATTTTCCCATCCTTTCACCCCGCTGCTGAAATCCTCATTTTTGCTTCCCTGTCTATCCAACAGTGCCCAAAAAACGAGTCAAACCCCAATTACCCTTCTGATTTTTTCTCAAATCCAAATTTTCCTTTACTGAAGTAGTTCCTGTTTTTGTTTTCCTACCCAGTCAAAAAAAAAAAAAAAAACCCTGGTTATGGTTGTCACCCATGTAGGAGCAAAAACCATGGAGGAAGCCCTTGTAGCCATCCAAGCCAAACTCCAGGATCTGGATGAAAAATTTCTTGGTCTCCATCTTGAACATTCAGCTATGAACAACAAACGACAGTCCGAGTCTTCAGTACACAATGGGTTCTCTTCTTCCAACAATTTCCGTGGTCCGAAGCTTGATTTTCCTCGCTTCAATGGTACCGATCCAACTGGATGGATCTATCGTGCAGAACAGTATTTCAGTCTGCATAATACTTTTGATGTCAACAAAGTTTCGTTGGCATCCTTTCATTTGGAACAGGAAGCTCTTCAATGGTACTGTTGGTACATCAAGGCTCATCCAGAGCCCAACTGGCCAGACTTTTGCCAGCTCCTTTTGCAACGATTTGGTCCTAGTGCTTTTGATGACTTCACCGGAGCCCTCACTAAACTTCGCCAAACTGGCACTGTGAGAGAGTATCAAACCGAATTTGAGAATCTAGCCAACCACACCGAAGGATTGTCTGATGAATTTTACCGGAGTTGTTTTATCAGTGGTCTAAAGGATGCCATCCGCTCTGAGGTCAAAATGTTCTGTCCCAACACAATGATGGAAGCACTCGGGTTGGCTAAATTGGCAGAAGACAAGATTGCAGCCCAACAACGCTCCAAGCCCACTTTTGTTCCTTTCCGAAATATGGGGTCTCAGCGACCTCCTATACCGCAGGCTCCTCGACCGACTCCTATCAAGCGTTTGTTGGAAACAGAGATGCAAGCACGCAGAGAAAAGGGTCTTTGCTATAATTGTGATGAGAAGTTCACTCGGGGACATAGATGTGTTCAGCAAAAGCTCTATCTCCTGGATGTGGAGTCTCCGCCTGCCTCTGAAATGGGTGACGAAGATCCAGAAACACTGGATGCTCCGGTCGACATTCAGGAACCGCCTATTGACCCCCCGTCTCAGGATGACCAGCCAGAGATATCTCTCCATGCTTTAGCTGGAATCACCACCCCCCAAACAATGCGGGTCAGGGGTTACTTCAAGAAGCTTCCTCTTACAATCCTCATTGATTCTGGTAGCACTCATAATTTCATTGACCCTCGGATTGCCAAACAAGCTGATTGTTTTATCCATCCTTGCTCCAACTTTGAAGTCATGATTGCCAATGGGGGTACCTTACCTTGCAAAGGAAAGTGTCGAAATGTGTGTATCTCTATGGGAGACTATACCTTGCGCTCTGACATGTTTTCCTTGCCCTTAGGCGGATGTGATGTGGTTTTGGGGGCTCAATGGCTACGCACACTCGACCCTATCTTATGGGATTTTGCCGAACTTTGGATGCAGTTTTCCCTCAATGGACACAAACACACATTGACAGGATTACAACCAGGTTCTCTCAGCATCATCAGTTCACATCACATGGAAAAACTCCTCAAGAAGAATTCACATGGTGTCATCGCTCAGATCCATTCCATCCATATGCAACCATCAGTGGTCTCCACTACTCCTTTGGATCTACAACAAATTCTGGATCGATATACAGGTGTCTTTGCTGAACCAGTGGGATTACCACCTTCCAGGCCAGAAGATCATCGTATTCAGCTCCTTCCTGGCAGTGCTCCTCCCAACATCAGGCCCTATCGCTACCCATTCCACCAAAAAACGGAGATTGAAATGCTCGTTTGGGACTTATTGAAGCAAGGTATTATTCGCCCAAGCACTAGTTCCTTTTCTTCTCCAGTAATTCTCGTCCGCAAAAAAGATGGGTCATGGCGCCTCTGCATTGACTTCCAAGCACTTAATCACCTCACCATCAAGGATAAGTTTCCAATTCCTGTTGTTGATGAACTTCTTGACGAGCTTCATGGGGCTCACTTTTTCTCCAAGTTGGATCTTCGTTCTGGGTATCATCAAATTCGGGTTCATGAGGATGATATTCCTAAAACAGCTTTCCGCACACATGATGGCCATTATGAGTTTTTGGTCATGCCCTTTTGCCTCACTAATGCTCCTTCCACATTCCAGGCCTTAATGAATAAAATATTTCGACCCTACTTGCGGAAATTCATTCTGGTATTCTTTGATGATATCCTCATCTATAGTAAAACATGGGATGAACATCTCCAGCATCTGGATCTTGTCATGCAACTTTTCTCTGACCATCATCTCCATGCCAAGCAGTCTAAATGTGTTTTTGGACAAAAGGAAGTTGAGTATCTCGGGCACATTATCTCAGCACAAGGGGTTCACGTGGATCCTGCCAAAATTGACGCCATGAACAATTGGCCACGTCCTCAGACACTCAAGAGCCTTCGTGGTTTTTTGGGGTTGACTGTCTACTACCGCAAGTTTGTCAAGGATTATGGGAAGATTGCAGCTCCATTAACTGCTCTATTGAAAAAGGATGCTTTTACATGGACACCTGCTGCTCAGTGTGCATTTGACAAACTAAAACAAGCTATGTGTACTACACCTGTGCTAGCTATGCCCGATTTTTCCAAGCCCTTCACTATTGAGAGTGATGCTTGCGGCAATGGACTTGGTGCTGTTCTCCTTCAAAATGAACACCCCATTGCGTTCACCAGCAAAGCCCTTTCAGGTAAGAATTTAGCTGCCTCTACCTATGAGAAGGAAATGATGGCTATTTTGCATGCAGTACAGAAGTGGCGTCCATACCTATTAGGGAATCATTTATGCATCAAGACTGATCACCAGAGTCTAAAATATTTCTTGGACCAGCGTGTCTCCTCCCCGGCACAACAGAAATGGGTTAGCAAACTCATGGGTTATGACTATGAGATCACTTACAAGAAGGGTAAAGACAATATTGTGGCAGATGCTCTTTCTCGCACATTTGGTGCCCAAGGTTCTCTTTCAGCTATTTCTATGCCTGTTCCAAATTGGTTGCAATCTGTTCAACAGGGTTATGTCAATGACTCTTCCTTATCTCAGATCATCCAACGCTTGACCAACAACCCTTCTGCTGTACCACATTAGTCTTTGGATGGTGCTTCTCTGCGATACAAGGGTCGTCTGGTGCTTCCCCAGAGCACAGATCTTCAACAAGCTGTCTTCTATGAACTCCATGCTTCTCCATCAGCCGGGCACTCTGGGTTTCTCAAAACATATGAACGAGCACGGCGTAACTTCTTTTGGCAGGGCATGAAAAGGACAATTCAACAGATGGTGGCCGAATGTGATACCTGCCAGCGCAATAAGGGGGAAACAACACTCGTTCCAAGATTGCTTGAACCCTTACCCATACCTACACGGATTTGGACAGATATTTCTATGGATTTCATTGAAGGGCTCCCTAAATCTGGCGGGAAGACAGTGATTCTCGTTGTGGTTGATCGCCTCTCCAAATATAGTCATTTTTGTGCTCTCAGTCATCCCTATACAGCCTCCTCAGTTGCTCAAATTTTTATGGACCAGATCTTTCGTCTTCATGGCATCCCTTCTTCCATTGTCTCGGATCGTGATGCAACTTTCACTAGTCATTTTTGGACAGAACTATTTCACCACACTGGCACCAAACTGAAGATGAGTTCAGGGTATCACCCACAAACAGATGGTCAGACTGAAATTGTCAATAAATGCTTGGAAACTTATCTTCGTTGCTTCACCTCAGAACAACAACATCAGTGGGCAAAGTGGCTCCCTCTTGCTGAATGGTGGTACAATACCTCTTACCACACTGCCTCTAAAATGACCCCATATGAAGCAGTCTATGGTCAAGCACCTCCAGATCTTCTTCCATACACCCCCACCAGTTCACCAGTTCAGGAAGTTGACACGGTCCTTCGCAACCGCGATCAGATTCTTCGCATTTTACGGGACAATCTTCACATGGCAAGAAATCGCATGAAGCAACAAGCGGATCAGCACTGTT
Organism: Larix kaempferi; assembly: GCA_027924585.1. Taxonomy (NCBI): domain Eukaryota; kingdom Viridiplantae; phylum Streptophyta; class Pinopsida; order Pinales; family Pinaceae; genus Larix; species Larix kaempferi. The sequence goes on from BSBM01001287.1 coordinate 5,094,676, forward strand.
CAGAGCGCACTTTTCAAGTCGGTGATATGGTTTTTCTTCGTCTCCAGCCGTACAAACAATCCTCCTTGAAACTCAAAGGGCGTCATAAGCTTGCTCCAAAGTTCTATGGGCCATATCGGATTCTTCAGAAGATTGGGTCCGTTGCTTATAAATTGGAACTTCCTCCTTCTTCCCGCATTCATCCAGTCTTTCATGTCTCTTGTTTGAAGAAAGTTCTTGGCACCAACATCAGCGGCCAAACGATTTTACCCGAACTGGATAATGAAGGATCCATCCTTTTGGAACCAGAGGCCATCCTCAATCGGTGCACACGTCAGCTTCGCTCTCGCTCTATCATAGAGGTCTTAATTCAGTGGCACGGCATGCAACTAGAGGATGCTACATGGGAACCACTCCTTCAGATTCAACAACAATTTCCACATCTGAAGCTTTGAGGACAAAGCTTTTTTTTAAGGGGGAGGGGATGTTAGGAACCCATATCTTTACTTTGTTAGTATGTTGTTGTTGGACGCATATGCTTTGTAAGTCATCCCGTAGTATTTGTTGATCAATAGTTTGTGTTATTGTTGTTGGCGCATATGCTTTGTAAGTCGCCCGTAGTATTGTTGATCCATAGTTTGTAACGGCCCATGGTTTCGACCCATAGTATTGGCACCTAGAATTAGTATATAAGTGTGTGTTGAGACCTATGAAGGCACCGTGAAGTTATTTGTATTGAGCTTGCTCAAAGGAGGTTGCCCCCTCGATGTGGCCTGTGATCAATACAAAAGTGATTCTGAGTTCTGTCATTTCTGCTATTTCGCGTATTCTTGTTAATTAATTGTTGCAGGTGCCTCACAAGGTGGCAGACGATGAATTAAATGTGGGTCCAGAGCAAGGTTCCCAAGAGGCTCATCATTCTACACATAGGGGCGAAGGTCAAGCCAGGATGCAATATGTTGAACTAGCTTAGGGTTGTACACCCATAACGACTTATCCATCTGATTTGCCAAAGGAGCTTCCATGGGAAAGTGGTGTTCAAAAAACGACCCTTGAAAGTTGTAGATCTCACTGTGACAAGCTGCATCTTGATCTTTCTACTTTGGATCTCCCTCGAGAGAACAGACAAAGTTTGCAGATGGTTTTGGGATCTTTACAAAAATTCATTGAGGTATATGAGGATCTTGGACCAACAACAGATGGTTTTGTTGACTTGATGCGGAGAAGAAAGGCCCAAGTGATGGGTCTGGATAAGTGGGTCGTTGTGAAGGAGAGAGTGACCAAAGAGCAGGCCAACTCAATGTTTAACTTCAAAGAGGGCCTAAAGTGAAAAGCATTGAAAGTGCAATATTTTAAGCACCCTGAAGTTGCACATCATTTATATGATTGATTCCTTGCAGCTTATGGTTGGTTTCCATGGAACGATGAGGTTTCTAATTATTTTGCTAGATTTTTTTATACCAAGTTTTTTTTTAATATGAAGCTAGATTATACTGATATTCATTCTAACTTTTATGGAGTTGGAAAGGGGAGAATATACGATCGAAAAGGTGCTCTTAGAGATCCCACTACTCTTCGACCTCCACCTTAGATTTCTTTCCCACCTAGGCTTGTGACTTACAAATCAGAGATGGAGCCCATATCACAACTTGGGACAGTTGCAAGGCATTCTGTTGGTAAAGGTTTAACTTCGGCACTTGTAGGAGTTGACTTGGGATTTAGTTGAGAGAGGGCTCGAGCCACAATTTGTCAAAATTTTGTTTACAAAACAAATGCTGAGTTAGATGGAATGAGCATTGAAGATCTCAAGGCTTATGCTAAGATTTGTCGTGATATAGCTTCAAATGTCCTATCCAATGACACATCGAGTATAGGAGAGGTATGTGTACTTTCAATCATTTTACCATTTTTATTCATTTTGATTTGAACTTTTTGATACATTATATCTATGTATTATACTATGAATTTTTTTATGTATAGTAATTAAAGCATGACGTAAATTTTTATTGGTTGCAATTTTCTAGAATGATGCATGATCATAATTTTCGAGTCTCTAGTGAAAATATAGAAAATTTAAAGAATATTGGAGAGGTATATTTATTATTTAGATATTTATATTTATGTTTGTAAGATATTTTATTCGTTTTTTGAATTTTAATTTATCTATGTATCTTATTTCTAATTTGACTTATCCCTACAGTTTCATTTAGATTCGAACTTTTTAGATGATTTTCCATCTCTTGCGAGCTAATGATTTTAATTTTTTGTTTCGGTTTTACGTTAAATGTTTAATTTTAGTTTTTTTAGTTTGTACTATGTTTGATTAATTAACAAAATTTAAATTTTAGGTAAGAGAACATATGGAAATCGACAGTGAAGTTATAGGTTCCCTGATGGATGCGGATATTGGCACTGAGGTAATTTTGTTCATAATTGTATTGTTCTTTGATATATAAATTTAATATTATAATTTTTTGAATGTAGTTTAAAATGTTTAAATAATTTATGAGATTCATAAATTGTTTTTATACATGTTGCAGCTCGGGTCTCTTCGATCTTTTCGAGGAAAAGGGAAGACTCCACTGGAAGATAGTGGTGGACATCCATCTAGAGTATTTCAGATAATTTTGTTAATAATTGAATTGTTCTTTGACATAAATTTAATATTTTAATTTTTTTAATTTAGTTTAAAATTGTTTAAATAATTTATGATATTCATAATCTGATTTTATACATGTTGCAGGTTGGGTCGAGTCATAGGGAAGACCATAAGGGAGGATAGTGGTGGGCTTCCATTTAGAGAATTTTGTTGATATATATTGTAGTTGTTTTGGACATCGAGGAGCATTATTTTTGGATTATATATATGTACATTGAACTCACATGTTCATGAATATTTTTTTGGATTATATACATGTACATCGAATGAATTAATGTTAAGAGTGAATGAATGTTAGGAAGTCTTGATAGGAGCATGAGATGTAAATAAAATTTAGTGAAGATTTCAATCTTTTTGATATGGATGTTAAGAATGAATGAACGTTATGAAGTTTAGGAATTTGTTAGGAAGCTTTGAATACTAGGAAGTTTAGGAATGTTAAGAAAGAATGTTAGGAAGTTTTGATAGGAATGTTAAGAATGAATGTTAGGTTCAAATTTTGATATAAATGTTGTGAAGGTTTGAATTTTGGGTTCAAATTTTGATAGGAACATTAAGAATGAATGTTACAAATATTAAAAATGGATGTTAAGAATAAATGTTAGGAAGTTTAGATAGAATTTAGGAAGTTTTGATAGGAATCTTAGGAATGTTATGAATGAATGTTAGGAAGTTTTGATAGGAATCTTAAGAATGTTAAGAATGAATATTAGGTTCAAATTTTGATAGGAATGTTATGTTCAAATTTTGATAGGAATGTTAGGAATGCTAGGTTCAAGGTTTAACTGCTATGCAAGGTTTTCGAGATGCTGGAAAGAAAACGAGCTATGCAAGGGAGCAATGCTCAGTGTCTCAGCATTTCCATCCGTCCACTGGATTCGAAGGGTAAGTTTGAAAGATTTATTGTTTAAACAATATGCAGGGTTATTATCAATTTATCATCATTGTATTTGAAATTTGTTTTAGCATGAATGATATTTATATTTAACTTATGCATACGGGTGTTTGCAGGTTAGCCACAGGCTATGCCAACGCTTGGGAGCAGGTCGACTACCATAACCTTGGTAATAAATCGTTATAATTTCATTAAAATATTTTAGTTATAAATTGCAGTATCTCAACCCTAACTAACTCGTTTGACTACGTGTTACAGGTGGTCATGTGAACACATGGTAATGTTTATGGAAATAAATGCAATGTTGGCTTCATGCTCGCTTCAGGCGTTTAAGCCGGTAGCATCTCTTTGAACGTTGTAATGGGTACATTACCTTTGTTTTCGTATTCTCAATTTAACTAAGCTAAGAAATCCCTATGGCTTCTTCATTAAAATATTAACTTGTTATGTATTAATCTTGTTGGCATATTTACTCTGTTTATGGTAATAAAATGCTTTTTGACTCTTTTCATAACTTAGGTTTGATTCATTTTTTTACCATGAATGAATTCGTTTGATTTCTTATGTGAACCGAAATGTTATCATTCATTTGATCATGGCTCTGTTTATAAGCATGCAAATAAATTGTGAGGGCCTTACGGCTCTGTATTATCATTTGATTTTTATTTCTTTAATTGAGCCATGTTGTGCATACGAGCCTCTCGTCTCTGTATGATTTTGTAAGTTTGATATGAAGACCCCAAGAGAATTACAACTCTAATATACAGTTTGTATTGTATTTTAACCTAGCTTCGAAGTAAATTGAGCCTCACGGATCCTGCATTTTTATGCTTAGAATGAATATGTTTTAAGCCTTACGGCTGTTTATAAGATATGCATTTGCAGTGAAAACCTTATGATCCTTATGGATATGTTTAAACCTTAGGTTATCTACAGAGATGTATTCGCATTCATTTTGTTATTTGTTAAATGTTTCCATGATATCGTTTGTAGCCTCACGACTCTTTATGATATAAATGTTTCATTTATATTTAGTATTAGTATACCTCTGCTTGTTAATGGTTTTGATCTTTTACATACTAAGTTTTAATAAAATGCTACCTCTGTTATTGTAAATACAGTATCATTATATGTTTAATGTATTAGTTTACATCGTAACTCTGGTTTTGTGTTTATTATATAGTTAATGGATAATATTAATAATGCAAATACTAACTTTGTATAATGAATGTAGTAATACTAGTAACATTGTTAAAATTTATGGTATGCAACTCCTCTCTACTGCTCTGCCGCTATACATCCTTGCATGCAACTCCTAGGGTTCTGAGCTGCCTCCCTCACCCTCACCCCTCTACCCCACCTACTCTTCGCCTGACGTGAGCCCCTGCTACGACCCATGGAAGAACCATGGGGAGGGGCCGAGGGTCCCCATGACTAGCCCCCCTTGTCCTCCAACCTTATCGTCTCTGTGCAGATCGAGATGACTGAGGTACCTCTAACATACCTTGAAGCCTCGACTGCTCCGAAGAACCCTTTGGCATCCAAGATGTCAACTGGCATGCACACCTGGATAGCCAAAGCTGCTGAAATACCCCAGCTCATGCTCTCAGCTGAACGCATCAATGCCTGTGCGCAGAAACTCAAAGATCATGCCCTCGTGGGAAAATTCATAAGTTTTTGGTCAACACAGCAAGACCTCCGCTGATGGACAATGTCTAAATGGAAATCCAAGGCACACTTTTATCTACATCTTGGATCAAAAGGTTTCTTCACCATCATATTCCACCGACTCGAGGAGCAGAGCAAGAGTGAAGGATGGAGGCCCATACTTCTTCAACTTAGCAGGTTTATACCTCTGACACTGGACGAAAAAATTCAAGCTGGATAAAGAGGACTTCACATGGGCTCCAGTCTGGATAAGGATGTACTCATTACCACAAGAATAATGGGATGAAGATAAGCTCAAGGACATTGACAATACCCTTGGCAGCTATGTCAGAGTTGCAGAACAAACAAAAAATAGTAAGTACACTTCCTATGCCTGTATATGTGTTTACATGCACATAGCCAAATGTTTTCCCAACTCAATCTGTCTCAACCATGAAGACACAGAATGGGTTCAACCCTTAGACTATGAGCATGTTCCTTTTCGATGCAGAAAATGGCATGAACATGCCCATCTGTACTGTGACTTTCATCTCAACAATAACGTCCCCCAATAAAATACCAAGGATGAAGAGGGTTTCCAGAAATATGGAAGGAAAAGAAGACAACACCGCAAGACAACTACAAAAGAGACGAAAACCACTGAGCCATCCACCAACAACAGCTTCACCATCCTGGAAGGGAAACCGAAAGATCCCATGGCCAAATAACAACAACAGGAAGATCCATTCCTTACCCAAATGACAATAGATCAGATCCAAACTGACAACCCTGAGATAAATGAAGGCTTCAAGGACAAGCATAAGACCTGCGAAGGACAGATCTTGGAGGAGCACGTGATCCCTATGAACGAGCCAAAGAAGAAAGACAACACTCAAGGACCTGAAATACAAATGGATGATGAAATGCTTGATCTGGAACTTGGGGACTTAGACCTCCAGGGATTGGAGGATGCATGCACCAAAAAAGAATTCAACACTATCCCCCCCAAACAGATCTAGATCCTGAAAGAAGCCCTGAGTAAAGTCAAGCATCTCAAACTTGGAGTTCAAGACCTCCCCCAAAAAGAAAAGCACAAGATGCAACGAGACACCAAAAAGAGAGGAAGAAAAACTGATCTTCAGCGGATTAGCCAATTAGGAACCAGACTGGTAGAATTAGGGAAATATGCCCAACTAATGGAGTTCTTCCCCACTTCTTTACAAGGTTATCAATGCAGTTAATCTCCTGGAATGTAAGAGGGCTCAACGGACCCACTAAACATCGTATGCTAAAGTGCAAAATAATGCAAGACACACCCTCTATCATTTTTCTTCAGGAAACCAAATGTACTTATGAGAAAGTTCACTCCCTCCTATCCAAACTCTGGAAGGGATGCCAAGTCATAGGAAATGATTCCCTAGGAGCTTCCAGAGGAATCACAATAGCCTGGAACCCTACCATTCTCACCCTGAACAATTTTGTTGTCACTGCCCACTCCCTTTCTGCCTCCTTTCACATCCTAGGCACCAACCTCTCAGGCCATCTCATGAATGTCTATGGGACTCAAGCTCCCTCTGCTAAACTCAAGTTCCTCAGCACTATCTCCTAGCTCACCCAACAACACTCTGATTCTCTGGTCATTCTGGGAGTTGACTTCAATATGATCACCTCTCTACAGGAAAAAAGGAGGATTCCATTTTCTCACCCATGAAGACACTCTCTTCAAGCACTGCATCAATGATTGTGAGCTCATTGACCTCAAGCACTCTGAATGCTTCTTCACCTAGAATAATTGCAGAGGAGGATCCCTTCAGATCACCTCATGTCTTGATCGCTTCCTCATCTCAGAAAAATCCATTGACATAGGTGGACTGCTCACCACTGCTTTCCTTCCTTCTACAGGCTTGTATCACTGGCCTATCTCTCTCAACTGGCAGCACTCAGGTCTGAAAAAATTTCTACCCTTTTACTTTGAAAATTTTTGGTCAAGTCACCCCTCTTTTAAGGACATTATTCGGGACTGGTGGCTCAATATGGAGGTGGAAGGCCGCTCCAAAATGGCCATCTTTCACAAGAAACTCAAGATGCTCAGATCCCAGCTACGAATATAGAACAAAAAAACTTTTGGAAACTTCTTCACGGCCAAGAGCGAAATAGAAAAGGACTTGAAGCTCATACAAAAAGATATCATGGAATAGGGCCACATGGAAGAGCTCAAAAAAAAGGAGAAAGAAAGCTTGAAGCAGCTAGACATTAGATGCGAGCAAGAAGAAATCCTGTGGCGGTAGAAATCTAGAATCAACTTGCTCAAAGAAGGAGAGAAAAACAACACCTTCTTCCACCGCACCACCATCCAACATAGAATGCACAACAAGATTAACTCCTTAATTTCTGCAGATGATACTATTTTAAGAGACCAAGGGGAGATTGAGAGTAAGAGCTCATCAATCACTTCAATACCTTGCTCACTAAGGAAAATGATGAAAGATCTCAGGCCATCAGTAGGGTTACAAGACACATTCCCTCCATTCTAACTCCTGAGCACAATGCCGCTCTCATGAAGGAAATCACAATGACGGAACTAGAGGCCGCTGTCAATTAGATGGAAGAAGGTAAATCCCCTGGTCTAGATGTCTTCACCATCAAATTCTTTCATTACTGCTGGGACATTCTGAAATAGAAAATCCTTGAAATTGTTGAGGAATCCAGATCCAAGTGATGGATCCTCCCTATGCTCAACGCCACCCATCTCACCCTCATCCCCAAGGAAAACAACACCACCACCCCTGGTAAGTTCAAAACTATATCCCTTTGCAATGTGGTTTACAAAATTATCACCAAAGTCATAGCCAACCACCTCAAGGTTCTCCTACCTCTCCTGATCTCGCCCGAATAAACTAGTTATGTTGAAGGGCTCCAAATCCTCGATGGAATCATTCTCACCCATGAAGTCATCCACTCCCTGAAAATGAAAAAAAACTTGGGATGCTCGTCAAGTTAGACCTCTCCAAGGCCTTTGACAAGCTCAGCTGGACTTTCATTGAGAAGATGCTCCTTGCTTTTGGGTTTTGTCAAGACTGGACCAACTGGGTCATGTCCCCAACCTACTCAGCCTTCTTCTCCATCCTTGTCAATGGCTACCCCTCTTCCACGTTTCCCCCCACCAGAGGCATTCGTCAAGGGGACCCCCTCTCACCCTTCCTTTTCATTCTCTTGGCCTAGGGATTGGGCAGGATGCTAAAATAAAATATTACTAATGGATCCCTTCGTGGCCTTTCCTTCCATGGCATCCCCCCAATAGCCTATCAACAATTTGTAGAAGACAACATCCTTTTTTCTCACCCCTCTATCCAGGAGACCTCAACCCTGAAGCACGTTTTACAGACCTACTCTGATGCCTCTGGTACCACAGTAAACCTTAAAAAGTACCAGATCTTCTTTTTCCACACTGACCCCATCATGCAAAGGAATATTTTGCGCATCCTGGGCTACTCCACATCCTCCCTCCCCTCCAAATACCTGGGCACCCCTCTCCTTGACTCGGCTATCAAACATTCCTCCTGGAGAGAACTCCTTGACAAGCTTGAACACAAAATCTCTTCCTGGACTGTTGTGTCCATTTTTGTCACCATTTTGATCATCAAATGTGTTCTTATTGGTGTTATTTTCACTATTTTGATATGATAAGTCATTCTTCTTGCCATTCAGACCGTCTGTTAGTAATATTATCCACAAATAGCGTAGTTGTGTCAAAAGAGGAATCATCGCATTTACATTGGAAAATTTCACAGGCATGCCCACTATACAAAGTCTAAAAGAGTTACTAGGTAGCTCGTGAGTTTATTCAAGAAGGGGAGACATCAAGCAGACAAGAGTCCATCAGGTGGCGGAAGTGGTTATGACGTCGAACACTCCCATGACGACCCTGAAGAAAAACCACTAGGGACACACGTCGATCGTATAGTCATTTAGGGGGCTAAAAGCGGTTCCATTAAACCATTTTTTAGAGGCCCTGAAACCGTCAAGCAGTTGAATACTGCCGTCCCATCCATAAGCCAATAGGCAACTCGCCGAAGAGAGGAGTGGGTCCCACATACAAGCCGCTCAATAAAACGCACCCATCCCCAGGTCTGATGTAAGCTAGATCAACGGCTCTGGTTATTTCAGGATGCTCAAAGTGCACGGGTCCTAATAATCCTTGATCATCCCTGAGTAAAAAATGCCATCTCCACGTGGCTGCCCCTTTTCGAGTCAGGTCCCTGAAGGTTGTTTTCCTAAACAACCGTCATAGGACCCTGAAACCATTTTTGTATACAGCCTACCACCTTTCACCACGACATTATTTTTCCCCTTTTCACATCGCCTCCAGTCGTAACCAAAGCGGTTATTATCACCATAAATTACAATCAGAGTACCTCATGTATTAAATAAACCATCTACCCCTTAGCTGGCGAGCTAATCCCATATCTCCACGTAATCCCTGCATTTATTTGTAGCCATTCCCAGATTCATTCCTATAAATACCCCCCCAAAGAATTCATTTGGACATTGCATCCTAGCTCCAAATTTCCTCAGCCCTCCCTCTTCGCATGTCCTCTTAAAAACCGTAGAGCAACTCTGGGCCTGTACTTCTTGCTCAAGTCCCATTGTAATATGGCCTCCGAGACCTCCCCTAAGGTTGTTTCCACCTCTACATCTTACAATTTAGATGAGAATCTTGTTGATGTCTTCTTCGACGTGCACGACCCTATTTCTTCCATCCCAAATCTACACCAATTGGCTCTACAAGCAGGGGAGTAGGCTAAGAGCGGTCACGACTTGTTCAATCTTTGGAAATCAGGGCTGGATAGAATGATTCTTTCCTCGGCCAGAAATTTCCCAGAAGTAATACAATGGTGTGTAGACTGCTATGTACTTCAGAGAAGAGCTATTATATCCCGGGTCGGAAATATGGTATCCCTAATTAGCAGAGAGTTGGTTATGGAACTGATGGAGTCTGAAGACAAGCCCTCATCTCTCATCTTCGATGAAGAGGTACTAATGAACAAAATGCGGGAGTTGTCCCCAGAGAAAAGGGATACCTTCATCCGTTTGCTTTTACCTCCTGGGGGAGCCATCCTAGACAATGAGTCCTTTTTCAGCCTAGAAGTGTTTTCCAGCTTAGTTCAACAAATTTTTTCCATGATTTTACAACTCCTTGGATAAGACAACTCAGTAATTGATGACGTTGTTCTGGGCCTATTGTTTGTAATGAATCTATCTCGGCACGAGGCACTGGTTAGTTTGGACTTGTCGGCTTTTCTTGCCCAGTCTATTCACCTTCAGATGAAAGGTTTTGCATCAAAAAAGTTATTCTGGTACTGTTCTCTACTCCTCTACATGATTATCTGTTAGAACAAAATCTATTTTGATACGGATTATCTCAATAGGTTAATAAATCTGACTGCCCCACAAAGTGGTTTTGCCACCTTTGTTGATACGATCGTGTCGAAACCATACACCCTTCTGTTTTATGACCGCCCGCCAAGGATCTTCCCGGAATGTAAGCAGCTGCTCCAGCTTAATCCGAAGGAGGCTGTGGGCGACTGGTTTTGTTTTGAAATGCACACTGAGATCAGGGTATATGGGGCAGAGTTGGATGCTTACAAGCTCCCCATATTCATGACTCCTCGATTATTCGCACTGGAATTTATCCGCTAGAGGTTTAATTGCGACGAGGTGCATTTCATGAAAGGAAACAATGCGAGGAATTTCAAGGTCCCAAGTGAAGCATGCTCATTCCAGGTACGAGACAGAGCTTCCCAGAAGGAGATCAAAGAGATTCTAGCCTCTTATGGTTTTCCCCTTGGCAAGGCACATACTTACAACCCTAGAGGGATCATCTCTCAAAAAAGGCAAGGAGCCCATGCAGTCAGATACCGACATGAGCCACATCCCTTATTTGATAAAAATGCTAACTTGGAAAGTTGGGAGTAGTGTCATGCCGCATTGGTTATACCAAGCGAGGCCACCGAGTCACCTGTCGTCCCAACCCCTATGAAAATGGATATGCTAGGGAAGACAGAGATGTTAGAGCACACAACAATTACTAGAGGGGATCTTTTTTGGCGTCATTGCCTGGGAACGCAATCAAGAAGATAAATCTTCCCTGGGTATAACGAAAAAATTATACGCTCTCAGTTTCATAATGGATGAAATTGAGGTGCAGGCTATAATTCAATTGGCGACTCCACAGTAGAAAAACTGGCATCTGGACTAAGACATACTCGCCAAAACCCAAGCCACGAAGAATTTGTGGCCCTAGAAGATTAAGTTTCTTGCAGACATAGACGTGGGGGGTATGAGTCTACTTCACCAAGTTATCAGCGAAGCTTCTCCTCCCCCTTGTTCATCCCACAATTCTCTCAGTTTGAATTTATTGTTTGAACCCCTGAAAATGAACCTTTTCCCTAAGATCCTCATACTTCTTGTGATTTTCCTAGCTTCTGAAATATCCCTGCTATAAACGAGGAACTTGCAGCTCATACTAATCCACCCAAATCCCTCACCGCTGCACAGGGAAAATTTCTAAATGATAGCCATCTCATGCTTGGAGGAGGAGGAAAACGAGCACCACCACCACCACCCAGAACACCAAGGTGGGTGGCAAGCCGACATGGACCTCTGCAATTACCAACACCCGTTAATGACATGCCTACCCATTACCTGAAGCTACTGCCAAAGTATGATGGCAGTAAATGGACATCTGCCGAAGATCATGTGGATCAATTTCAAGATTTCACAGAGAACATCCTGATCAAGCATAATGATGTATTTATGAGGATTTTTGCTCAATCACTAGAATAAGAGGCCAAAAAATGGTTCATACCTTTACCTAATGCCTCCATTAGCACAATGGAAATCTTGGAAATTACTTTTGTCAAGAAATGGGGAGTTAAATGGGACAGTTTATATTATCTTACAGAATTCTCATCCCTAAAGAAAAGCGGCTTTGAAAATGTGGTCGATTTCACAGCAAGATTTAACAAATTATATTTTAGAATTCCTGAGGACATTCGTCCCACTGAAGCCGCAACTCGAGTCACTTATGCAGCTTCTTTCCCCTCATATTTTTCCATAACATTAAGAGAGAGAAGACCTCTCTCTCTCAACGATATGCAGGATGATTCCATAGGCTTCGAAGGAAATATGAGAGCATGAGGAAAAATTGAAATGATCAGCGAGATTGAACCTAAAGATCAAGAAAATTTCAAAGAAGAAGGCGTTTCTTTAGAAGCAAAAGACTCTCGGGCCACAATAATTGACAAGATGACCCGCATTATCAAGAATTTATCATATAAAATCAATAAGTTGGAATTAGAAAAAAATAGTCCTGATAGGAAATCACTGGGTCGACCTCTTATGTGTTACAGTTGTCTCCCTGAGTCTTGAATGACATATGGAGAGAAAAGGAATGATAACCATTAAAGCCACCTATTCGCAGGAGCAAGAGTGACCAGATAAAAAACCCGATGGAAGTTGTACCTGAAGAGTTTAATGAGCACTTAAACTGGATGGGAAAGTTTTCCTCCCCTATACACCTCACTAAAGAAGAGTATGAGTCTTCGCGCACACACAAGCAGAGTGCTTCATAGATTTGGAACTCCCAAGACAGGGATAAGATCTTAGGTCATATCTATTTGCATAATGACCCTTCAGAAAAATCAAAAAGGGGTTGCTACTTAAATCCAACACCCAAGTTGGCATATGGATCAAATGTATTTCCCCTCGGGATCTTTCCTCAAAGAGCGGTTTAGGTTAACATCTGTCAGGGGACCTCCACCCCTTTTGACTTAGAGCGGGAATTAAGTAGACTGAAAATAGCTATTCACTTAACTGAATTAATGAAGAATCCAGTATATCAAAAAAGTATGGAAAGTTTGTTGCTCAAGGCTAGAAGCGGGGAGAAACATGACCCTATGAATCTAAATGATCACAGTACAAACCTCACATCAATGATGAAAAATCACTCACTACTCCTTTTTTCATCACCCTGAAAGTACACAAAAAGCTACTTCACAATTGCATGTTGGATTCTGGGGCATCTCACAATCTAATGCCGAAAGTAATTATGGAACAGTTAGGACTGGAAGTTACCAGGCCATATCATGACCTCTATAGTTTTGATTCGAGAGAAGTAAAATTTGTAGGCGTGATAATGGGCTTAATAGTCACTCTTTCCCAGTTACCGGACATAAGCATGGAAATAGACGTCATAGTGGCAGATGTTCCTGCAGAATACAACATGATGTTATCAAGAGATTGGACTTGAAGGTTGGGGGGGACTTTATGAATGGACACGAAGTACGCCACGATACCAATGATTGCAGGAAAATCCAGAAAGTTGTATTGAGAAGCCATGCTGGCATATGCAGTAAGCATGTGTGACAGTTCAGAAAACTATCCTATAGATATAGACAATGAAGAGGTGAGTTGCTACATGTTGTCTATAGAAAACCTGTATGTGGAAGAAAATACGTTGTTACCAGAGCACAGCCACGCTAACTAAGACAATGTAGATAAAACAGAAGAGACACTTTTTGAAAAGATCATAGATGAGGTGAAATTTTGAGATGGGGAAGCATCCATTTCACTCTACAAAGGCGAGAGCAATTCACCCTTTGGATCAAGATCATCCAAAACAAACAGTATCAATGGATATGGAGTTACTCTCCATGACCCTCAGATTATAGCATTTTTTATGATTGTTGAATTGACAGCTCCAAGGAAGTCTGAGTTGATAGAAAATTATTACAAACTACCCAGTAGCCTCGTTTTTCAAAAGAATTCACAACAAAATATGAAAGTGGAAAGGCGATCTCACAATCCTACCCCTGGAGATCATAACAGTGGTCAGCTTCCTAAGAGTCGCAAGAGAATCAAGAACTCCAATACTATGCACCATAATGCGTTTAAAGTAACAGTTGGTCAGAGACTTCTAAAGAACTGTTTTCAACAGAAATGTTTGGAAAAGAAGGCCAATCATAGAAAATACTATGATTCACGGATAGATATTTAGGGAGGATTCTAGATATATTTTAGAGTTATTCATCCATCGTGAGCAGGAAGACCACTATACTATATATAAAACATAAAGATCTTTTTGACGCCGTGGCATCTGCATTTCAACACTATCACTTGTCCTCAGTGGTTGCGGTTGCTCGTTGGAAGGGAGATAGGAGGGGGAAGGACATGACTCCATAACCCAATGCACTTAAAGGCAGTAATCTATTGTTCTCAAACTTTCCCGGAGAAAAAGGCTATCCCCGTTGAAGCCGATGTTAGTAATATTATCCACAAATAGCACAGTTGTGACAAAAGAGGAATCGTCGCATTTAAATGGGAAAAGTTCATAGGCATGCCCGTCGTATGAATTCTAAAAGAGTTACCAAGTATCTCGCGAGTTTAGTCAAGAATGGGAGACATCAAACGGACAGGAGTCCTTTAGGGAGCAGAAGTGGTTATGACATCAAACACTCCCACGATGACCCTGAAGAAAAACCACTAGGGACACACGTCGACCCTGTAGTCATTCAGGGGGATAAAAGAGGTTCCATTAAACCATTTTTTAGAGGCCCTGAAACCATCAAGTAGTTGAAGACTGTCATCCCATCCATAAGCCGATAGGAAACTCACCAACGACAGGAGTGGGTCCCAAATACAAGCCATGTGGTAAAACGCACCCATCCCCAGGTCTGCCGTAAGCTAGATCAACGGATATGATTATTTCAGGATGCTCAAAGTTCACGGGTCCTAATAATCCTTGATCATCCCTAAGTAAAAACTGCCATCTCCACATGGATGCCCCTTGTCGAGTCAGGTCAATGAAGGATGTTTTCATAAACCACCCTCACAGGACCCGGAAACCATTTTTGTATACAGCTTACCACCTCTCACCACGACATTCTTTTTCCCTTTTTCACATCACCTCCAGCCGTACCCAAAGCAGTTATTATTGCCGTCAATTAGGATCAAAGTACCTCATGTATTAAATAAACCATCTACCCCTTAGCTGGCGAGCTAATCCTAGAGCTCCACGTAATCCATGCATTTATTTGTAGCCATTCCTATAAATACCCCCCCCCGAAGAATTCATTTGCACACTGCATCCCAGCTCCAAAGCTCCTCATCCCTCCCTCTTCGCCTGTCCTCTTAAAAACCTGCAGAGCAACTCTGGGATTGTACTTCCTGCTCAAGTCCCATTGTAATATGGCCTCTGATACTACCCCCGAGTTTGTTGATGCCTCTACATCCAACAATTCAGATGAGCATCTTGACGATGTCTTCTTTGACGTGCATGACCCTGTTTCTTCCTTCCCAAATCTACATCAATTGGCTCTGCAAGCAGGGGAGCAGGATAAGAGCGGTGGCGACTTGTTCAATCTCTGGAAATCAAGGCTGACTAGAATGATTCTTCCCCCAGCTAGAAATTTCCTAGAATTAATACAATGGTGTGTAGACTGCTATGTACCCAAGAGAAGAGATATTATGTCCCGAGTTGGAAACATGGTATTCCCAATTAGCAGAGAGATGGTTATGGAACTGACTGAGTCTGAAGACAAGCCTTTAGCTCTCATCTTCGATGAATAGGTACTAACAAAGAAAATGTGGGAGCTGTCCCCAGAGAAAAGGGATGCCTTCATCCATCTTCTTTTACCTCTTGGGAGAACCATCCCAGACAATGAGTCCTTTTTAATCCTAAAAGTGTTTGCCAGCTTAGTTCAGCCAATTTTTTCCATGATTTTCCAATTCCTTGGATATGACAATGACTCAGTAATTGATGACGTTGTTCTAGGCCTTTTTTTTTAATGAATCTATCTCAGCATGAGGCATCGGTTACTTTGGACTTGTTGGATTTTCTTTCCCAGTCTATTCACCTTCAGATGAAAGGTTTTGCATCAAAAACGTTATTTCGGTACTGTTCTCTACTCCTCTACTTGATTATCTGTCAGAACAAAATCTATTTCGATAAGGATGATCTTAATAGGTCAATAAATCCAACTCCCCCACAAAGTGGTTTTTCAACCTTTGTTTCTACAGTCGTGTAAAAAACACACACCCCTCTATTTGATGACCGCCTGCCAAGGATCTTCCCGGAATGTAAGCAGCTGCTCCAGCTTAATCCGAAGGAGGTTTTGGGTGACTGGTTTTGTTTTGAAATGCACACTGAGATCATGGTGTATGGGGCAGGGTTGGCTCCTTACAAGCTCCCCATATTCATGACTCCTCGATTATTCGCATTGGAATTTATCCACTAGAGGTTTAATTGCGACGAGGTGTATTTCATGAAAGGAAACAATGCGAAGACTTTCAAGATCCCAAGTGAAGCAGGCCCATTCCAGGTATGAGACAAACCTTCCCAAAATGACATCATAGAGATTCTAGCATCTTATGGTTTTCCCCTTGGTAAGGCACATCCTTACAACCCTAGAGGGATCATCTCTCAAAAAAGGCAAGGAGCCCATGCAGCCGGATACCCGCATGAGCCACATCCCTTATTTGATAAAATGGCTAACCTAGAAAGTTGGGAGTAGTGTCATGTCGCGTTGGTACCAAGCAAGGCCACCAGGTCACCTATCATCCGAACCCCTATGAAAATGGATATGTTGGGGAAAAGGGAGATGTCAGAGAACACAACAATTATTGGAGGAGACGGGTCCGGGAGTGTGGGATCGAAAACTAAAAGATTAAAAGTAGAGAGAACGTCTATCTCAACACCCAAGGCTGGGACGACACCCTCCCTTGAGGCACCTGTCATTCTTGAGAGTTTCCCTTCTATTTTCTGGCTGTAGGGACAAGAGGCTCAGGCCATGGAGGGAGCCCTAATCACTGCATCTTTCTTCAGGAAGGGATTAATTGGACATTATAATCAAATTAAGGAAGACAATGGAGATCTCGAAAAATCATTATTTCCAAAGAAGGAACTAGATACAGGGAGAACTTCCAGGATGTTATCCGCATTGGACTTAAAGTAGGGAGCTCTCAATATGGCTATCCTAGAGCAGATAGCACAATGGGAAAAGAAATCATTGCCGAATTTTAAGGCCACCTAAATAACCGTGGATTTGGATTAGGTTCCATCCCAGGATATCGTGGAATTGCATAGGCAGACAGGAGAAGGGGTGTACAGAGATGTCCGCAAATTCACTATGAGTACCAATAGGTTACAAGCTATTGTAAATAAGCTTGAGAAGCAGCCCAAAAATGAAAAATTGTTAAATAAGGCTAAGCAGTTAAAAATAATCGAGTTAGAACAACAATTCTTAAAGGCGGTTCAGAACCCAGAAGACAGGGCCCCATTAAAAGCCATGTTGAAAGAAAACGACAAAGAAATAGAGAGCCTGAAAAAGAGGCTAAATATTCCCACAACAGAGCATTCTCAGACAACGGAAGTGGTTACAATTCAAACAGAATTGGAAAAATCAATCAGTGAAGGTCAAAGGCTAAAGGAGATGATCATCTTGTTGGAAGGGGAACTTGAAGAGGCCAGGAAACTAAGCCAGAGTCTCCTTCAAAAGAAGGCAGTTAACCTTCAAGCTTCATCAACATCAGACCCAATGGACAAAATCACCCAGGCATGGGTAGAGATGAGTATCAAAGATGCCCAGCTTAACCAAGTGTAGAATCAGTTAAAAGCGAAGTGCGACGAGCTCTTGAACTCAAATGAAAAGTTGATGAAAAGGGATCAGGTGATCTCAGATCTCCAGCAAAAAGAAGACAAGCTCCAGGGTAGGGTGAGATAATTAGCCACTAAGCTCACCGGAAAGCCTCTAATCAGAAACACTAAGATTATGTTATGGAATCAGATAAGTGCCTTGATAAAATCTCAGTGGAATCATTTTAGCGTTGTCAAGGAAGAATAAAAAATAGCTAGAACTGTTGCACTGGATGCACGAGATGCAATAGGCCGTGTAAATAAGAAGGCCCAAGAGGCCAGAGAAGTCATTGACTTCCTAAATGAAACAAATTTCACAGAACTGCAGACATATGTTGTTCGAGATCAGACAAAGTTGATCATGGAGTCTAACAAGGTGGTCACGAAGAACACCTTAGCCCAAAATGTGGCAAACATGGTAGTTCAACTGAAGCACGACGTATTTGTCTTCAAGGAGTAGTTCAGGATAGTATATCCTCTCAGTCTTCCTTCCTTCTGGGATGGTAACAGAGGCCTCTACCTGCTGGAGCAGTATGCCACACTAATGATAGAAGCAAGGGATTCTGAAATTCGCTTGACCGATACCTTACAGGAACTTAGTGGAAATGCGGGTAGTGGAGAAGCTACACAAAAATTTTGAAGTCCTCGACCTCCGACAAGTTATTTTCAACAGTATTCCAAAGGGTTCTTTCGAGCACTACACATAGCTCGATTCAACGCTTAGAGAGCTCAAGTATTTTCAGTTCCCTATGGGTAAGGAGTGGAAAAGCATCACCAGGTTCAGCGAAGCCCGGCGGCTGGAGCAGTCTACCAGAGAACAAGCAACAATCGCAGCCAGTTCCGTACAGCCCAAAATGGGGACCTCGTCTACACAACAGGATGCTCCTCCACCTTAGCAGGGTGGACCCCAGTCCCAACTACTTATCATTCAATCTTAGACTTGAGGGTTGTTTTCTTTTGTAACATATTTTGTTAAGGATGATGAACAGATTTCCATAAGCCTCTAGGCTGCAACAACTTTTTGTAATGACTCAATTTTTGTAATGTCTTATTTTGTTTTGTACATGCCTAAAGGGATATATATAGAACATGATGGAAATGGCCAAGGGTCGGCTCTCTTTTGTAAGAAGTATTACTTCTATATTGGATAGTTTGATCAATACATAAAAGAAATAATATTATTTCCCTATCTTGGAAGCTTTATGGGTTCGAAGTTTTGATGTGCACAATTAGTACCTTCTATTGTTTTTCATCTCTGTCATTTATGTATGATCTGCAGAATTGTTTTGAGTTGAATATGAGTGCTTATGCTTAAATATATTTCTTCTAAAGATTATTAGTATTTTAAGTATTCATGCTAACTTGTCTTGAGGCGATATCCTCGTATTACTCAGTGGCGTTCTGTTTTCATTTTGTTGGGGCTATTGAATTCCTATCCCAGCCTCAACACACCATTCTTTAAATATAGGATAAAGCTTTGATTCTACAATACCTTTATCTTATACCATTTCATTTCCCATTTACTGATAAAAGTCTGATTTCTGCAAATTGGAATAATGTCCATTCATATTTCAAGATTGGAATTCCACACTGTTTTCTGTCAGCTGTGATTAAATTCAGTAAAGTCTTCAGAAGTATTATTGATGCCCAGGCACAGTTCTAAAGACAGCCTTAGAACGTCTTTGGGACTAACACCGTCAATCAAACCCAAGTGTGGACATATTCACATATCACATGAATCTTGGTTAAATATCATTATATTATGATTTATTAACGTTTATTTGACATTTCTTGACCTGCTTGGCAAATAGATTTTGTTCTGCAAGCTATGAGTTTCAAATGGACCTTCATTCAGATGCGTGTTCACGCTGAAGACGCCCAACATCATTCGGACTATCGTTCATCCCTCCATTTACACCCATGGAATCGTTGGTTGGAATATTTCGGGGCATTGAAGACAAAAACCGTGATGTGGGTTCTATTGGGGACGGGTCCTGCATGGTTCGTGAGCCTTCATTCCAGAAGATCCATCCTCCTGCTCGCCCAACTTGATAGTGCATCCTCTTCCCATGTCAAAATTGCAGAATATCCTCATCCTCCAACGCCCAGCCTGCCAACACACCAATTGTTTGCATGATGAGAACCAATGTCCACAGAATCAGGAAGACGTCTTGTGCGCTGTTGTGAACCATCCTGCAGCCGTTTCTGAGCCATTAAAACCTCCTATTTTTAGAGAGGTCGACTATGTCAACCTTATCTCTTATTGTAAAATTATATAAAGGCGTATCTTGTTGAGAAACGAGCTAGCAAGTTAGCTAGTTAGCAACATTATTTGAAAAGACGCAGAGCTAGAAAACGACTATGTAACTTTTGACTCAGTTAATGGGAGTTTCTGATTTTAGCTATTGATGATCTGTTGGTGATTAATTTGAGTTAATCTTCAATCCCTTAGTAGCAGTTCAGTAAAAACAGTAAATAAAAGACAATAAATAAAACAGTAACTACTCTAAGCATGTGCATAAAATAATAGAAGGATAATAAAATTGGTTTTTTGTATTGATTATACCTCCAATGTGAAGGCTGATAAAGCCTTTGTAGCAGTCCAAGAGGGTTGCTTCCAAGCTCCAATGTTGTTCCTTTCTCTTTCTCCAAAGGGTTTTGGAAATGGGCCAAAGGGGCACTCAAATGTGAAAGTAGCTCAAGGGTGAGCTAGGGTTTTAGGAGTGATTTTGGCAAAGTAAGGATATGGATGATTGTGGATGTGAAATGGGGGGCCTCCATCACCTATTTATAGGTTTTTTAGTGGTGGAGTGCTGGCCCATGGTTTTGGGCACCATATGGTTTAGGTCAGTTGTATAGGGTTTTTGCTTCCTTTTTTCCCTCTTTTTCCTCTTTTTTGTATTTTTTATTCCCTTTTTAGACGGTTTTTGCTATTTTGGAGGAATTTTGGATTATTTTGGGGTAAAAAGGGGTTTTTTGGCCTTTTGGAGGCTTTTTTAATGTTTTTTTTGGCCTTTTGGAGGCTTTTTAATGGGGTTTTAAGGTTTTGGAGGCAAATATGGTAGGAAATATCGACAAATGAGTCATGTAATGAGGGAGATGAGGTAGTGAGCACTTTTTGGGTGTTAACACCTGATTGCTGAGAAGGGCCGCTCAACAACCAGAGGTTTTTATTGTATATTTTGTCCTTTCTGTTCTGCAGTTAAGTAGTTTTTATTTCTAGTACATGTATTTAATCTGGTTTTTCCTGTAGATGTCATTTCCCTATTTTTTGTAATATATATCTTGCTGCTAATTCAATTTACATTTTCAGACTCTAGAATGACCAGTCAAGTATAGTTTCCTTTAGTTTACTTTTAGTCTTTCCATTGCAAATTAGATAGAGATTAAATAGTTTAATATTTCAAGTTCATAATTAGATTTAGTTTTGTTAAATGTTCCTATAGCTGTAGGATAGTTTCATTCATCTTTCTGCCTTGTTTTATCATACAATAGGAAATAGCTTCTCTTTCTTAGATAGGAATTAGTAAAGTTGCTTTCTTGTTATTTCAATGATTTAACCGTTCATTTACTGCTTTGCTTGCACTGTAGGTTCATATGCATAAACCAGCTGGCGTTAGAATCATTTAGTCTGCTTGTTTTCACAGTTTAAGTTGTTTTTTCCATCCTGACTGTCATTCAGACTGCCTTACAGACCATCATTCGGACTGTCATCGGGACCTTCATATTTCCTGTCTTGTTTTTATGCTTATTTAGAGTTCAATCTTTCAGGTTTCCGAATTGTGTTATTTCTTGTAATTGACCAGCATTTGTAGGTGTAATTAGGACTTTGTTTTGAACTACATAGGGTTTTAAATTAAATTTCATAATACATTCTTAGTTCTTGTTCTTATTCGATTATAATTTTCAAACATAGGATCTACTCTTTCCATTTACATAGCTGATGAAAGATGTTCATGATTTGATTCAGAATTAATATAGTTTTATTAAGTTTTCTACTTGCTTCTTAATATAATTTTATCAAGTTTTCTACTTGCTTCTAAATCAAATTTATTTCCAAATCAATTGCACATGCTTAGCTAGTATAGATGTTTGCATATCTTCAATTTCAAAGTAGCCATTAGAAAGACATGTTTCTGGTTTCTTGTTAATAATATCTCATTTTGAATCAGTTCTGAATAGTATAATTAGAGCTTTCCAATGTTAGTTGCTTATGGATAAAGAATAGATTACAATGTTTAAGATTAGTTGCAATTTGTCACTTTTTAGTTTACATCTATTTGTAGAGGTCAAACTAGATTTGCCTCCATTTTGTCTCCTTATTACATTTGAAAGTCATTTCGATACATTTAATCCAGTTCCTATCACATTTGATGCATTTCCTCATAATCCTCAAGGGGAATGGAATTAGGTAGCTTAGCTTCATTTTTAATACATGAGTAGTTTAAATTGTTTATTAAGTAATTGTAATCTTGCTTAAGATAATATAAGTTTCTTGTCTTCACATAGTTAGTTCTAAGACTAAATATTCTCATCTATAGGTTTCTGAATTTGATCATAGTTGTTATATAGTAGCTAGTATTTCTAATTCTTAGATTAGAGTTTGAATGATTGATTAGTAGTTTCTCCATCTTTCATAAAAGTAGTTTTTTTCGAATCAAGTTTTGTTTCCTAGAGTAGTATTGTTTTCATCTTTTTAATTGTTATTTATAGAGTAGAGTAGTATAGCTTGAATACTATTCTGATCTATAGGTTTAGTTAGGTCCAATCAGCTTAGTGGTTGTATTTATGAAGTTTGACTCAGTTTTTCATTTTGAAAGATCTTTCGATATTTTTTTTATTAAACATTACTAAGGTCTGCCGAGCCGATAGCTTAGGGTACCTTCTACCTCAGTATATACTTTGCCACAACTCTAATATTACCAACCCCAGTCGATAATTAAATATTTGGTGATTCTTTAAGTCAACTCAGACACCCAACATGGACCCTACACACTCTCAACCTGCCCAGTAGAATAGTGCTTCTTAAGTCTGTCCTTCAATCCATGACTCTTTAACTCTTCTCCGTCCTCGCTGTCCCTAGGTGGGTCCTAAATTTAATGAGAAAATTATAAAAGTATTTCCTTTGGGGGGGAACCCATAATAATCCCAAGTGGGACCTAGTGAAATGGGATACTATCTGTACCCCAAAAAGACATGGGGGCCTTGGGCTCACAGATCCCAAAATCAACAATCAGGTCTTCTCTTCCAAAATCTGGTGGAAATGGGTCACTGACATGGTCTCATCCTAGAGTCTTCTCTGGAATAGAAAATATGCCCGCAACTGGTCGGCTTAGCTCCACATCCACTACGACCAAGATCCTCTAGCATCTCATTTATGGCGAGCTGCAAATTCTCATAGAGCCCTCTGTTAGCACCTAATTTTTATGCAACCTAAAAGCTAAAGATGAAAGGGAAAAGAATTATAGTGTTACTTGGTGGATGCCCGAGATCCCCTTAAAATTCTCCAGTGACTAGGTGCTAGGGTTTGAAAAATAATTTGGAAAGATCAAATGTAATAAGGTTAGAGGATTTTCAAAACAAGCGGTGTTAATAGGTAACGAAAAATGGCCCATAAAGACCTTAAACCTATAGTTCGCAGGCAATAATGTGAAAGACTAAGTGTCGCATAGGTAGGCACCGTTGATCAAGTACAGAAGTGAGATCAACGGCTCTCTATGGAGCGTCGCATGGCCAAGTTGCAAGGAAGAAAGGGAAAACACGGATGTGATGGGATTTTTCCACTGGACAGGTGTCATTTCTGGAGGGCGTCGTAAGGAGGAAAAGTGATAAGGAAAGTTATTTCAAGCCCATGTGATTCCGCGATGGTGGCACAGGACATTAAAGATCTACGGCGAAGAATCCCTCACCTCCAATCGGATGATGTGCGACACATGTGGTTCGCTAATAAATGGGTCCGCCTGGATCGACGGTACGGATTGCATGGAGGGTCACATCAACAGCTAGTGGGGTCAGAGATGCGTGGAAGATAATAGGGGAGGCCCCCACTTCCAGATAAGTAATACAAGAATTAAGCGGAGTGCTAATACAGACCGTGTATGCACACCGAGTAGCAGATGGACGGTTCTAGTAGATAGTCGCATCAAGAAGTAGCATGCTGGATAGTGGTAAGGTGGATTGAATGGGCATTTCCCACTAGACAGGTGTCAACACCAGAGCCTGTCGCATGGCAGACGAAGCGTATTGAAAACCACTTAGGGGGTATGCGATGCCGCCTCATAGATGCTTGCTGAGAGGATGGACGACACAGATGAAAGTTAGAAAGATGATCTGATGGTGGAAAGTGAGCACGTGGTAGACCAATGGTTGATATTGAAGGACAGGTGGCAAAGAAGCTTGGGAGATAAGTGAACGAGGTTACATATATAACCATTAGCGTGCAGAGTTGACATTTTTGCTCCCAGCATACATTGGGGTTAGAAGCTTCTGGCCATATAGAGGACGACAGGGTAGTCCTCTGAGGTTGCCAATACAAGAAAGGGCCTTGCTGTTACCAGTAGGTTTCTCGAATTTGCTATGTCAATCATTTAAGCACACTTGTCGAGAGTAGTTAGCTGAAGAACCAGTTTCTAGCGGGGTTTTGGGGATAAAATCAATTTGGGAGCCAGGGGTTCCAGCTTGATATAGGAACTCTGCCCCTTTACAACCGAAATTATAAGGACAATAGGAAATTTGTAGGTTTGGAGGTGTGCAGTGGGTCCCGTTTGTCTTACACCCTTTCAATCCCAGCCCGAAACCTCCGATGGGAAGTTGTTTCCTGGAGGGCCACAAAGTTCAAAGGTTCTGAGTATGGGAACCTCCTAGAAAATGTCAATCATAGTCCTTTATCGTCAAATTTCTCCTGAAAGTCAGCAAGCTTCCTTAACAGCTTGCCTTGACCTTGACCTCAAAGGGGAAAATACTTTTTTGACCCTCTTGATTGTTCGAAATAAACGTCTGTTCGTCCAAAACCGAATTTGGGTTGATACCGGGCCTTAGTTCAGGATGGTTTCTAGCCAAAGGTATCCACTCACAGGTGACAGGCTTCTTAGATACTTAGTGACTTCAAGCCCCAACCCCCAATAAGGGAAGGGAACCATGACAAATAAGCAGGAAGACATCACTCCCAACCATACGGGTGCGGATGTGAAACTCTCAGAAGATATAGACAGGCCCATGAAAGACTCAAAGGTTAGTATCGACCTCCAGCTCATAGAATATCTCCGAAGATCAATTTTGGTTTTTTCTATTAAAATGGCCAGCTGGAGCAGTTACGCGGCTGCCTTTGTCTTCTTGTATGGGTCAAGTGACCTCCGGTAACAAATGCTGGTGAATGTAAAAGGGGGCAGTTAGACCTGTCTTACCCGCTTTTTGTCTTTGGTATCAATAGTGGCGAATATGTCTTGATGATGTGTCATGCTATTGTAACCATTTTCTGGTCTGAATATGTCTAATAGGGAGGTTGCATGCCTCTATATATAGTCAATGTACTCAATGAGTAAAGTGTTGAAATCTTGTTGAAAACTTTTTGTGGAATTTTTTGGATTGTTCTATAAGACATTTGTGAGCTATTTTGAATAAAATTTTGCAGAGCCGAGCCGATGTTTTTCAGGGATTCCTATTCAATGGGTCTTGTAGTCTATTCTTTCTTTTCCTATGTGAATTTATGTCTCTTTCATTGCTATTCCAGTCTGTAATATTCCTTTGTACTTGGTGCAGTGTAGTAGTTAAGTGGAATTCATATAAATTTTCTCTGCTTATCTTAGTCCAAGTATTTCACCATTATTTTCTGCTAAAGTTGGTATAGGATTCATCATTGTATGCCTTATATCAATGGATTGTTCATTTCTCTTCTGTTTCACCAATTAAAATCACTTTGACTACCGGTTGATTGCTACCTTGCCCCTGTGTAAATGTTTTTGCAGAGGACTTGTAAATGATGTTCATGGTTTGTTTAATGTGACTCCATTGTCGAATTGAGTTTCATATGTTTCAACCAAACGACGCTTAAATAATTTTTGTTCCAGCAGAAATCTGATCTTCCGTATATGTTGTCATTGAATATCTTGAATATGAATGCTGGTGTATGTTTTCATCGCTGACAACTTTGAATATTTCCAGTTTTTCATGAGTTTATTGAGAGAGCCCTCTCTGTTTGTGTTGGGTCAGTAGCACAAGCTAAATATTGGTTAGTGGTTACCCCAAATTGCCTTCTCCACAACCTTGGGGGTTAATTTGGGTGTTAACAAATTGGCATCATTGCCAGGGAGTGATTCTTTCATCATCCCTAGGAGAACGACAAGTTTCAGTTCTGAATGTTGATGGTGAACAATAGTCAGACAATGAAAAGGTTGTACCATTCACCTGGCGACTCCACTCATGATTCAATTCAATTTGCAGACTCCACTAGAGAGAAATCTCAGCTGCCTTAGACATCGTAGAATCAAGATTCAGGTATCAAAGCATCAATCTCTTCAAAGAAGTCTTGTTCTTCTGTATCAGTCTCCTTTTACCTCTATGTATATATATCAAGAAAATTTTGTTCTACCAAAGAGCTCTAGGTCATAAGAGAGCCTCCTTTGTATATCCTTCTCTAGATCTCCCAATTGTTCATCCTCCTATCACCCCCAAAGCTGACCCCATCTCTTCTTTTGAACCATATAAGATCCATAGCTAGCCTTGCAAATCCCATGAGAGTAAGGCTGATGATGTCCTCCCTGTACATACTCCTTTGCTTTCCACATCTCTACTAAGATATGGCCCTTTAAAGCTGCCCCATGTTCTTCATGACTATCCTCCCAAATACCACAAATACCTTCCTAGATTTGATGGAGAATCCAAAAGCCTTACTGCTAAGAAACATCTCCAAGGCTTTGAACATTTTCTGGATCTTTTTGAAGTGGATCATGATGATGTTTGTATGAGAGCTTTCGCCCAATCCTTCCAAGGAGATGTGAAGAAATGGTTCAACCATTTGCAGCCTAGGTCTATAGATACATGGCAGGGGTTTTCCGATGTTTTTTTAGATTTTTGGGGTAGGAGAACATCATGGGACCTAATTCTTTCATAGTTTTACTCCATTAGAATGCAGGAAGGGGAAGTCATGTCCTGCTTTAACATAAGGTTTTCAAGATATTATTATGATATGCCAAGGGAAATTCAGCCCCTAGAGAATGCTGCTAAGTTACACTATGCATCTATATTTCCTCCTGATTTATCTTTTCTTCTTTTAGAAAGAAGGTCTACTAATTTGCAACATATATTCATTGATGCTTTGGAGGTTGAAGACAATCTTAGGATGTTTGGAAAATTATCAAGAGAAGATAATGATGAAAGGATTGAAGAGGAATCTAGATTTGAAGAGAGGCATGAACAGGGAGAACTTGCTTTACATTCCAATATTTCCTGGGATGAACAGAGAGATTATCAACCTAGTGATGTGCCAGAAGAAAGCAACTTTGACTTGTTTTATGTAAATTGCAATCAGCCTGCTAAATTTTCTATTAGTAATGGCTTTAAGGAAGATTTCATCCCAACTAAGTACAATGAATATGAAGAAGACCGTTTAGAGAACTTCGTAAGTTTTTTTGAAATTGATAATAAAGAGGAGGGGCAGGTGGGTAATTAGTCCCAAGAAGCAGAAGTTTGCCATAGGGGAGAGAAATGCCAAGTGGAAGATTAGGGCCTCTTTTTACATTCATAATTTTTATATCATGAAGAGTTTATCTCACTTGATTTTGTTGAAAAAACTAACGTTATTTCTTTCGTGTTTGATAAAGAAGATCATGTTTTAAATTCTGATATTTTGGATGAAACTGGTGATAACCTTCATATCTTTTCTCCTGAGCTGGATGAGAGTATTCTTCAATTGTCATGTGACTTTGAAGAAGGTCAGGATAGCCGGATAAGTTTTTCTTCATGCCATTCGATTTCAAGCCCTTTTTGTCTAGAGGGAGATTTTTCCTTTAATACTTTTGAAGACCCTAATGGTTTTTCTCTTGAAACCCAAGAGGAGCTCCAGTTTTATCAGACTAAGGATAAAAGAGATGAATATACTTTTCAAAGTTTTTTTGAAAAATATTTTGGTAGATTGCAAATGGAATTTCAATTTGAACAACCTTGTTGTGACATAGATAAGGTGGACAACCGGAAAGAGCCATCTGAAGATGCTCTCGTCATTGGTCATAAAGAAATAAGAATCTTTCATTTTCTTGAATATCCTTTCACTAGTTTGTTGAAATCGTCAGAGAAGATGGGGTTTGGATTGCTCAAGAATGCAGGGATTGAAAAATATTTTCAGTTGGAGTTATCATTTGCTGAGTTCTTTTTTCGACTTAGAGAGGTTGAATCCGAATTTCAGTCAGGAATCCATTTGCTTGACTGGCTTCATTGTAAGTGTGAGATCACCTAATTCAGCCTTTATACTCACCAAATAGGGTAGGAGCATTTATATATAAATAAGCTTCAAGGTGAATCATTTTCATTAATTTCAGTTTCAATCATGAACAGTGTGTGTGTTCAACATTTTCAGAAAATATCAGTATGTTTTTCAGTTTCGGGTTTTCAGTTGCAGTTTTCAGATCAAGGACCGGTTACAAGTTATAGTTGTCAGGGTTGGGATCCACCCAATGGATCAGGCACTTGTTCTATGGAGTTCTTTGCTACCTTGCAGGGAGGATAGCATCCCCGGCTGGAGCCAATTGTTAGAACCTAATTTTTATGCAACCTAAAAGCTAAAGATAGGGAAAAAAATTATAGAGTTACCTGGTGGATGCCTGAGATCTCCTTAAAATTCTCCAGTGACCAGGTGTTAGGGTTTGAAAAACAATCTAGAAAGATCAAATGTAATAAGGTTAGAGGATTTTCAAAACAAGTAGTGTTAATAGGTAATGAAAAATAACCCATAAAGACCTTAAACCTATAGTCCGTGGACAATAATGTGAAAGACTAAGTGTCGCACAAGTAGGCACCATTGATCAAGTATAGAAGCAAGATCAATGGCTCTCTATGGAGCATCGCATGGCCAAGTTGCAAGGAAGAAAGGGAAAAGGCGGATGCGATGGGATTTTTCCACCAGACAGGTGTCATTTCTGGAGGGCGTCGCAAGGAGGAAAAGCGTTAAGGAAAGTTATTTCAAGCCCATGCGATGCCACGATGGTGGGACGGGACATTAAAGATCTACGGTGGTGAATCGCTCGCCTCCAATCAGACAATGTGCGACACATGTGGTTTGCCAATATATGGGTCCTCCTGGATCGATGGTGCAGATTGCATGGAGGGTCAAATCAACGGCTAGTGGGGTTGGAGATGCGCGAAAGATAATAGGGGAGGCCCCCACCTGTAGATGAGTAATTCAAGAATTAAGTGGAGCGCTAATCCACACCGTGGATGCAGACCGAGTAGTAGATGGACGGTTCTAGTAGATAGTTGCATCAATAAGTAGCATGCTAGATAACGGCAAGGTGGATGCGATGGCCATTTCCTGTCGAACGGGTTTCAACACCAGAGCCTGTCGCACGATAGGCGAAGTATATTGAAAACCACTTAGGGGGTATGCGATGCCGCCTCGTAGATTCATGTTGAGAGGATGGATGGCACAGATGAAAGTTAGAAAGATGATTTGACAGTGGAAGGTGAGCACGTGGGAGACCAATGGTTGATATTGAAGGATAGGTGGCAAAGAAGCTTGGGAGATAAGTGAACGAGGTTACATATATAACCTTTAGCGTGCAGAGTCAACACTTTTTGTCCTGGCATCCATCGGGGTTAGAAGCTTCTAGTCATATAGAGGATGACAGGGTAGTCTTATGAGGCTGCCAATACAAGAAAGGACCTTGCTATTACCAGTAGGTTTCTTGAATTTGCTCTGTCGGTCATTTAAGCACACTTGTTGAGAGTAGGTAGCTGAAGAACCAGTTTCTAGTGGGGTTTTGGGGCTAAAATCACTTTGGAAGGTAGGGGTTCCAGCTTGATACAGGAACTCATCCCCTTTACCACTGAAATTAGAAGGACAATAGGAAATTTGCAGGTTTGGATGTGTGCAGTGGGTCCCTGTTTTCTTCCACCGTTGCTGGCCCATCCTGAATCCTCCTGTGGGAAGTTGTTTCCTTGAGGCCCCCAAATTTCAAAGGTTCTGAGTATGGGAACCTCCCAGAAAATTTCAATCGTAGTCCTGTATCATCAAATTCCTCCTGAAAGTCAGCAGGATTCCTTAACGGCTTTCCTCGACCCTAACCTCAAAGGGGAAAATACTTTTCCGGCCCTCTTAATTGTTCGAAATAAACGTCTATCCATCCAAAACCGAATTTGGGTTGATACCAGGCCTCAATTTAGGATGGTTTCTAGCCAAAGGTATCCATTCACAGGTGACAGGCTCCTCCGATACTTAGTGACTTCAGGCCCCAACCCCAAATAAGGGAAGGGGACCACGAAAAATAAGCAGGAAGACATCGCTCCCAGCCATACGGGTGTGGATGTGAAACTCTCAGAAGATATAGACAGGCCCATGAAAGACTCGAAGGTTATTATCGACCGCCAGCTCAGAGAATATCTCCGAAGATCAATTTTGGTTTTTTCTGTTAAAACAGCCAGCTGGAGCAGTTACGCAGATGCCTTTGTCTTCTTGTATGGGTCAAGTGACTTGCGGTAACAAATGCTGGTGAATGTAAAAGGGGGCAGTTAGACCTTTCTTACCCGCTTTTTGTCTGTAGTATCAATAGTGGCGAATATGTACTGATGATGTGTCATGCTGTTGTAACCTGTTATCTCCTCAAATATTTTTTTTTTTAAGTTTTATTATGTGAGGTGATAGGAGGTCATTTGAAAATGAAAACACATTATTAAAGTTTGTGTTTAGGCTCATTTTATTGAGTTCTAACTCATAATAAGTCAAGAAACTTTTGAGACACGTTTTTATTTCAAAAAACTTAAAAAACAGGTTTGCTTTCGGCAGCTTAAACGAAAATTTCAAGCCACTCCTAACTACCGAAAGGGGAGACATACAGCGTGAGTCAGGGGGCATTTTTCGACGGCTTGGGAGAATACGATGGTGTTCATTAGCCACCGAAAGGTAAGTTTTGGCAGCTTACAAGTCAAATGCAAATTCATTCCAGCTACCGAAAAAGCAAAAGAACTTCACTTGTCATCAAGAAGCTGAGACAAAATACATTTTTTGCCATTTTGGAAGATTAGTTTCAAAACAGAGCTTTCGGTGGTTTAGGCAGGCTTTCACAGCTATTCTTAGTCTGCTTTCGGTGGTTTACATGTTCGAATTTTGGCTCTTTAGCCACCGAAAGTGCAAAACAGGGCAAAGAGGCATTATTTTTTTCCCAGATCACAGTTTTTGCTTCCAAATGGCAAGAGGATGGTTTTTAAGTGAAGGTATTAATTAATAGGAGCTATTTAAATGTACTGTTCTAGTTTTGAAGGTGCCAGCAAGATGGAAATAATGAAGAAATGTGGCATTTTTTTACTGTCTCGAGTCATCATTTTCAGATAACGATTCTGAGCGTCTGGAGAATCTTTTTACAAAACGCTCAGAGGTTTTTGTTCCTAACATGTCAGAGAACAATAACCTCTCCCTATTTTCCCACAGGTGTTGCAAGTTGAGAGAATCGAATCCGTCACTAAGAAAAAATATTTGGATCCCAGAACCTGCCTGTTTGACACACATTTTTGAAATTCATATCTCGGGCAAACCAAAATTATTTTCAAAGATATGAGAGCGGTTTTTGCTCACAATAGATCAATTCACAATAA
This sequence comes from Larix kaempferi, assembly GCA_027924585.1. Lineage (NCBI taxonomy): Eukaryota > Viridiplantae > Streptophyta > Pinopsida > Pinales > Pinaceae > Larix > Larix kaempferi. The sequence goes on from BSBM01001287.1 coordinate 5,126,347, forward strand.
AATCTTTCCGTTTATACACAAGTGTCACATAGTTGGAGAACCAAACCCATCTCTGAGCCTCTTTTTCAACAGTTTCAGCAAAAGTGGCGTTTTTACTGTCAAGAGTCATCATTTTCAAATGATGATTCTCAGCGACTGGAGAATCATTCTGCAAAATGCTCAGAGGTTTTTCTTTCTAACACGTTAGAGAACAACAACCTCTCTCAGGTTTCCTACAGGTGTCACAGGTTGGGAGAATCGAAGGCATCTCCGAGCCCCATGTTTCAACAGTCTGGCCAATTAAAAATGATTTTTTCTGGTTTGTTGAAAAACGGATTTGGATTTCCCATCTAGAGTAAATTCGACCCAGCTTCTTGGGATCTAGGGAGAGGTTGTAAAGTATATAAAGCCCAGGACTCACATAGAACAAGGGTTGGAATTTGGAGACTTTTTCACATGCTGTAAACTCAGACTTCTTATGTTATATCAGAAAAACAAGCTTCTTTCGCCATTTATTGTTCAGATTTCCATCTTCTGTCTATTCTGTACTTGCATTTGAAAACTATATTCATGCTGTTATATTTGGTTACACTTGATGACTGTCATCTTGTCAATGTATTCATAAGCTTTACTCTGCAAGTATTCTGTGATTATTGTAATCTGCCATTCATATATATGCTTTTATGTATGATTCTGCTAGTATGATAGTTACTTCTTCACACACTCATTTATTTACAAACCCCCTGAGCATTAGTGGTTGAGAGCCTTGCCCATCTGAGTGCATTTAGATAAGTTTTGAGTGGATGAGGATTGATTGAGTCATCCAACTTGATCCAACCTTTTATATTACTTACATTTTGATTAAGTTACCAGTATCTCTCAACTGCAACCTAGAAAGACTCCTGGAGTGATAACAAAATGGCGCCATTGCCGGAGAGAGGAGATTGAAGCTCATCTTCCCTAGGAGAACAGAATAGATCCAGCTTTGATGATAGACAAAGCCTGGACATTTTCTTGGTTGCAATCATCTATCTGGAGACTCCATGAAGGACAGATTCAATGGCAGCTCCATTGTTTAGAAATCTGTTGGCGACTCCACTGGTATGAAATGAACCAAATCTTGGCAAAGAGGTATGCGTTCTTTGATTTTTCAGAGATTGTTGGTTTCCCTAATCCAGTGCCTAGTAGAGATGAATGGGATCATAGTCTTCCTAAATTTTGAGGAGAAGAGTGGGAAGTACCAGCTGAACATTTATTGGATTTTCATGACTTTATTCATCGTCTTGAAATTATACATGAGGATGTTCGAATTAAACTTTTCCTATACTCATTGAAGGGAGCAGCCCTTGACTGGTGCAGATCTCTCCCAGATGCCAGTATAAACTCTTTGAAAGGTTTTCATGATGTTTTCAATTTGTTTTGTAAAGATAAATTTTCAGATGATGCCCTTTTTCCAAAATGTTGTCATGAATATGATTTGTTTCATCAAATTAATGGACATGAAAAGTATGATTGTGCTGAAAGGTCTATGGTTGAAGAATATGCTCTTCATTATGATCGAGATATTGATGATCTTCGAGTTGTTAACCATAATTTAGATGCTTTTGACATTGTACTAAATGCATCTACTGTCTTTGACTATTATGAAGATCATGATCAGATTTTTCCTTTTGATAATTTAAAAGACGATGGGCAGATTGAAGGAACAACATTTCACAGTTTTGAATTTACAGCAAATACTAAGCGTAGGCCCCAGTTTTCAGTTTTGTAGACAATGGGGAAATGCAGCAGACATGAAGAAGAAGATTATGAACATAAAGTTTTATATCAACAGTTTATGATGCATATTTCTCTGTCAGATGTTGAGCAGACAGCCTTGCATGAATTTCAAGATCCAATTGTTGATAATTTAATGCCAGAATCTTCATCCCTGTCATTAGAATTTTATCATGATGTTCCTACATTTGACAAACACAGTAATGAAGAAGAATATTTTAAGTTTTGTGAAGATTTATCCCCTTATGGAATTTCATTTAGTTCCACTTTTCAACGAAAGGGTGACCAGAAATGTTTCCATGATACATATGCTCAAACTCATCTTTCTTTTGATAATTACCAAGACAGTGATGTTAGGACCCATGTCTTTACTTTGTTAGCATGTTGTTGTTGGACGCATATGCTTTCTAAGTCATCCCGTAGAATTTGTTGATCAATAGTTTGTGTTATTGTTGTTGGCGCATATGCTTTGTAAGTCGCCTGAAGTATTGTTAATCCATAGTTTGTAATGGCCCATGGTTTCGACCCATAGTATTGGCGCCTAGAATTAGTATATAAGTGTTTTTTGAGACCTATGAAGGCACGGTGAAGTTATTTGTATTGAGCTTGCTCATAGGAGGTTGCCCCCTCGAAGTGGCCTGTGATCAATATAAAAGTGATTATGAGTTCTGTCATTTCTGCTATTTCACATATTCGTATTAATTAATTGTTGCAGGTGCCTCACATCTGGTATCAGAGCACTTTCTTGGGCTCGCTGGGTGAAATTTCTGCCAAATTTTTTTTTTCACATCTGTTGCAGGTTCGGATCTAGGAATAATCCCTATTCGCTTAACTGTGGGAAGTACTAAGGCATAAGCCCTAAAACTCATTGTGAGGAGTACCACAGGAACCCAAAAGTAGTTGGCCCATTGAGAGGACCTGCCAGTGAAATGGGCAACGATCCCTACCTGATTGACTAGTTCCCACCCGTGAGGTAACCAAGAGATGTCGTTTGTAGCAAAGCGGTTATCAGTTTTACCTGAGTCGTGGAGTGAGGGGTACTGCCCCAATACGCAAGCCGTCAGACAGCATTGGTGGCCGAGTGAAACCCCTGTACTGTTAGGAAGCCGCACATACCTGGGGTCCATATCTACTTCCAGCTGAAGTATTGTCGATCACTACTGTGCCGTTCAGATCCATTTTGCAAGTCATTTCAGATCCAGCTGCTTTCAATTCATTCGACACTGTTCCAGATCCCTTCAAGAGTATAAAATTCAGTTTTTTGTCCATATCTCCTTTGTTTTTACTCTATTTCCCTTGAAATTTTTGGGGAACCCCTATCATCCCATTCTGCATATTTCATTCCTGAGGACCCTATCCCCAATTCCCCTTCCCAAAGCCCGAAATCCCACATTTGTCTATTTTTAGGCTTTCCCATAACTTCCTCAGATTTCACCCAATCACCTTCAAATTTTACCACAGAGTTCCTTTCTGAATTCTGCTTCTTTGTCCCCCTCTGCCAAATTTTCCCATTCTTTCATCCCGCTTCTGAAATCCTCATTTTTGCTTCCCTGTCTAGTCGACAGTGTCCCAAACCTATTCAAACCGCAATTACCCTTCAGATTTTTTCCCTAGTCAAGATTTTCCTTTACTGAAGTAGTTTCTGTTTTTGTTTTCCTACCCAGTCAGTAAAAAAAAAAAAAAAAAAAAAAAAAAAAAAAAAAAAAAAAAAATCCTGGTTATGGTTGTCACCTGTGCAGGAGAAAAAACCACAGAGGAAGCACTTGCAGCCATCCAATCCAAACTCCAGGATCTGGATGAAAAATTTCTCGGCCTCCATCTTGAACATTCAGCTATGAACAACAAACGGCAGTCCGAGTCTTCATCAGACAATGGGTTCTCCTCTTCCAGCAATTTCCGTGGTCCGAAGCTTGAGTTTCCTCGCTTCAATGGTACTGATCCAAATTGGATGGATCTATCGTGCGGAACAGTATTTCAGTCTGCATAATACTTTTGATGCCAACAAAGTTCCGCTGGCATCCTTTCACTTGGAACAGGAAGCTCTTCAATGGTACCGTTGGTACATCAAGGCTCATCCAGAGCCCAAATGGCCAGACTTTTGCCAGCTCCTTTTGCAACGATTTGGTCCTAGTGCTTTTGATGACTTCACAGGAGCCCTCACTAAACTTCACCAAATTGGCATGGTGAGAGAATATCAAACCGAATTTGAGAATCTAGCCAACCACACCGAAGGATTGTCTGATGACTTTTACTGGAGTTGTTTTATCAGTGGTCTAAAGGATGCCATCCGCTCTGAGGTCAAAATGTTCTGTCCCAACACAATGATGGAAGCCCTAGGGTTGGCTAAGTTGGTAGAAGACAAGATTGCAGCCCAACAACGCTCCAAGCCCACTTTTGTTCCCTTCAGAAATATGGGTTCTCAGCGACCACCTATACCGCAGGCTCCTCGACCGACTCCTATCAAGCGTTTGTCTGAAACAGAGATGCAAGCACGCAGAGAAAAGGGGCTTTGCTATAATTGTGATGAGAAATTCACTTGGGGACATAGATGAGTTCAACAAAAGCTCTATCTCTTGGATGTGGAGTCTCCGCCTGCCTCTGAAATTGGTGACGAAGATCCAGAAACACTGGATGCTCCGGTCGACATTTAGGAACCGCCTATTGACCCTCCATCTTAGGATGACCAGCTAGAGATATCTCTCCATGCTTTAGTTGGAATCACCACCCCCCAAACAATGTGGGTCAGGGGTTACTTCAAGAAGCTTCCTCGTACAATACTCATTGATTCTGGTAGCACTCATAATTTCATTGACCCTCGGATCGCCAAACAAGCTGATTGTTTTATCCATCCTTGCTCCAACTTTGAAGTCATGGTTGCCAATGGGGGCACCTTACCTTGCAAAGGGAAGTGTCGAAATGTGCGTATCTCTATGGGAGATTATACCTTGCACTCTAACATGTTTGCCTTGCCCTTAGGTGGATGTGATGTGGTTTTGGGTGCTTAATGGCTACGCACACTTAGCCCTATCTTATGGGATTTTGTTGAACTTTGGATGCAGTTTTCCCTCAATGGAAAAAAACACACATTGACAGGATTACAACCAGGTTCTCTCAGCATCATCAGCTCACATCGCATGGAAAAACTCCTCAATAAGAATTCACATGGTGTCATCGCTCAGATCCATTCCATCCAGATGCAACCATCAGCGGTCTCCACTACTCTTTTGGATCTACAACAAATTCTGGATCGATATATAGGTGTCTTTGCTGAACCAGTGGGATTACCACCTTCCAGGCTAGAAGACCATCATATTCAGCTCCTTCTTGGCAGTGTTCCTCCCAACATCAGACCCTATCGCTACCCATTTCACCACAAAACGAAGATTGAAATGCTCGTTCGGGACTTATTGAAGCAAGGTATTATTCGCCCAAGCACTAGTTCCTTTTCTTCTCCAGTTATTCTTGTCCTAAAAAAAGATGGGTCATGGCACCTCTGCATTGACTTCTGAGCACTTAATCACCTCACCATCAAGGACAAGTTTCCAATTCCTGTTGTTGATGAGCTTCTTGATGAGCTTCATGGGGCTCACTTTTTCTCCAAGTTGGATCTTCGTTCTGGGTATCATCAAATTCGGGTTCATGAGGATGATATTTCTAAAACAGCTTTCCGCACACATGATGGCCATTATGAGTTTTTGGTCATGTCCTTTGGCCTCACTAATGCTCCTTCCACATTCCAGGCCTTAATGAATAAAATATTTCGACCCTACTTCCGGAAATTCATTCTAGTATTCTTTGATGATATCCTCATCTACAGTAAAACATGGGATGAACATCTCTAGCATCTGGATCTTGTCATGCAACTTTTCTCTGACCATCATCTCCATGCCAAGCAGTCTAAATGTGTTGTTGGACAGAAGGAAGTTGAGTATCTCAGGCACATTATCTCAGCACAAGGGGTTCGCGTATTGGCCACATCCTCAGACACTCAAGAGCCTTCGTGGTTTTTTGGGGTTGACTGGCTACTACCGCAAGTTTGTCAAGGATTATGGGAAGATTGCAGCTCCATTAACTTCTTTTTTGAAAAAGGATGCTTTTACATGGACACCTGCTGCTCAGTGTGCATTTGAAAAACTAAAACAAGCTATGTGTACTACACTTGTGCTAGCTATGCCCGATTTTTCCAAGCCCTTCACTATTGAGAGTGATGCTTTCGGCAATGGACTTGGTGCTGTTCTCCTTCAAGATGAACACCCCATTGCGTTCACCAGCAAAGCCCTTTCAGGTAAGAATTTAGCTGCCTCTACCTATGAGAAGGAAATGATGGCTATTTTGCATGCAGTACAGAAGTGGCGCCCATACCTATTAGGGAATCATTTCTGCATCAAGATTGATCACCAGAGTTTGAAATATTTCTTGGACCAACGTGTCTCCTCCCTGGCACAACAGAAATGGGTTAGCAAACTCATGTGTTATGACTATGAGATCACTTACAAGAAGGGTAAAGACAATATTGTGGCAGATGCTCTTTCTCGCACATTTGATGCCCAAGGTTCTCTTTCAGCTATTTCTATGCCTGTTCCAAATTGGTTGAAATCTGTTCAACAGGGTTATGCCAATGACTCTTCCGTATCTCAAATCATCCAATGCTTGACCAACAACCCTTCTGCTGTACCACATTACTCTTGGGATGGTGCTTCTCTGCGATACAAGGGTCATCTGGTGCTTCCCCAGAGCATAGATCTTCAACAGGCTGTCTTCTATGAACTCCATGCTTCTCCATCGGCAAGGCACTCTGGGTTCCTCAAAACATATGAACGAGCACGGCGTAACTTCTTTTGTCAGGGCATGAAAAGGACAATTCAACAAACGGTGGCTGAATGTGATACCTGCCAGCGCAATAAGGGTGAAACAACACTCCTTCCAGGATTGCTTGAACCCTTTCCCATACCTACACGGATTTGGACAGATATTTCTATGGATTTCATTGAAGGGCTCCCTAAATCTGGCGGGAAGATAGTGATTCTCGTTGTGGTTGATCGCCTCTCCAAATATAGTCATTTTTGTGCTCTCAACCATCCCTATACAGCCTCCTCCGTCGCTCAAATTTTTTTGGACCAGATCTTTCATCTTCATGGCATCCCTTCTTCCATTGTCTTGGATTGTGATGCGACTTTCACCAGTCATTTTTGACAGAACTATTTCTCCATGCTGGCACCAAACTGAAGATGAGTTCAGGGTATCACCCACAAACAGATGGTCAGACTGAATTTGTCAATAAATGCTTGGAAACTTATCTTCGTTGCTTCACCTCGAAACAACAACATCAGTGGGCAGAGTGGCTCCCTCTCGTTGAATGGTGGTACAATACCTCTTACCACACTGCCTCTTAAATGACCCCATATGAAGCAGTCTATGGTCAGGCACCTCCACCTCTTCTTCCATACACCCCCACTAGTTCACCAGTTCAGGAAGTTGACACGGTCCTTCGCAACCACAATCAGATTCTTCACATTTTGCGGGACAATCTTCACATGGCAAGAAATCGCATGAAGCAACAAGCTGATTAGCACCGTTTGGAGCACACTTTTCAAGTCGGCGATATGGTTTTTCTTTGTCTCCAGCTGTACAAACAATCCTCCTTGAAACTCAAAGGGCATCATAAGATCGCTCCAAAGTTATATGGGCCATATCAGATTCTTCAGAAGATTGGGTCCGTTGCTTATAAATTGGAACTTCCTCCTTCTTCTCGCATTCATCTAGTCTCTCATGTCTCTTGTCTGAAGAAATTTCTTGGCACCAACATCAGCGAACAAACGATTTTACCCAAACTGGATAATGAAGGATCCATCCTTTTGGATCCAGAGGCCATCCTCAATCGGTGCACACGTCAGCTTCGCTCTTGCTCTATCACAGAGGTCTTAATTCAGTGGAATGGCATGCAACCAGAGGATGCTACATGGGAACCACTCCTTCAGATTCAACAACAATTTCCACATCTAAAGCTTTGAGGACAAAGCTTTTTTTAAGGGGGAGGGGATGTTAGGACCCATGTCTTTACTTTGTTAGCATGTTGTTGTTGGACGCATATGCTTTGTAAGTCGTCCCGTAGTATTTGCTGATCAATAGTTTGTGTTATTGTTGTTGGCACATATGCTTTGTAAGTCGCCTGTAGTATTGTTAATCCATAGTTTGTAACGGCCCATGGTTTCGACCCATAGTATTGGCGCCTAGAATTAGTATATAAGTGTGTGTTGAGACCTATGAAGGCACGGTGAAGTTATTTGTATTGAGCTTGCTCATAGGAGGTTTCCCCCTCGAAGTGGCCTGTGATCAATATAAAAGTGATTCTGAGTTCTGTCATTTTTGCTATTTCGCATATTCGTATTAATTAATTGTTGCAGGTGCCTCACAAGTGATGCAAAAAGTCCAGAACATACATTTTCTTTTTTCTTAGAAATTGTCAACTGCAATAGGCCAGCACATAAGAGTGATGAATCTAAGTCACAGAAACATGGTAGAGGAGAAGACATAAATGAGCAGTCGAAGGTTTTGAGACATTATGATTGTGATCTTGATTTCAAAGCTCCATTTGCAACCTTACTAAAGTATTATCCTTCAGGCTCTTTCCAGTTTTCATATTTTATCATGTCACTTACACTTGACAAAAAATGTGATTTCCTAAAAGAATTTGTATGGTCACTATTATGCTGTTATTATTATCTTATAATCAGTGGTAGAAAGGGAATTCTTTCAGACAAGAAGTTACTTGAATGGTTGTTATGGAAGTCTGCCTTTACTTGACCAAGTTTCAAATCTGGTTAGAGTAGAGTAGCATAGAAGAATAAGCTATTCATACGAGCACGTACATTGTTTTTAGTTTTTTAGAATAAGTAGTTTACAAGGAGATTACAGGTTTGCAGAGGCCAGATGACTCCATAGCCCAATGGATGCAAGGCATTGCTAACAGGTTTATAGTTTAACATTTGTGGAAAGATTGCAGAAATTTGGTGGCAGTTTAAATGAATCCATAGCCCAATGGTAAAGGCGACTGGAGCTACTAGGTTCTTGAAACCTCACAGGGAGGCTTTCATCCCGGAGTAGGAGCCAGATGTTATCTCCTCAAATTTTTTTTTTTAAAGTTTTATTATGTGAGGTGATAGGAGGTCATTTGAAAATGAAAACACATTATTAAAGTTTGTGTTTAGGCTCATTTTACTGAGTTCTAACTCATAATACGTCAAGAAACTTTCAAGACAAGTTTTTATTTCAAAAAACTTAAAAAACAGGTTTCGGTAGCTAAGTGCTTATTTGTAATGTACCCACCTGCTGACCCAATGCGAGGAAGGGAACATTGCTCTAAGATCTGGGCATTTAATAAAACTCAGCCCACTAATTAGAATCATAAGAATTTAAACATTGGTTTGCAGATACAAATTAGGCAATATGCACAGCGGAATTTAAAACTAATCCACACACACAATTCATGTCCATCCAACATATCAAAATAGTCATCAAATTGATGCATTTCAGAAGTAAATACATAGACAGAAAACACTTATCTTCATTGTGAAATTGTCCCAAGCAACTAGCTATGTCGCTGCAACGTTCCACCCAGCCATAGGCTCTTCGACAGCTTATACTGATTCTGTCCGAAGTCCACCCTCGAGATGGGCATGATTCTCACAAGGAAAGGGGACATTCACTCTCTCACAACCAATTAATCATTCCATCTGATCCAAGCCAGCCCATAGCTGGGTTTATCAGGCTACAATTGAACCATGGATGCTTATTCTCAAGCTCAAGCCAAAGCAATGAATACCCATACCCAAACCCCAACATATTTGTTTCTCACACAGCCATCACAAACATTGGGCATAGATACCCATTTCCAGCAATGGAATTCACAACCAAGATGGCCATAGATTTTCCCCAAATCGTGGCTCACCCAAAACGAGCTGTGAGAAAGGAAATGCATCCACAGGGAGGAAAAAAAATGTTTTCTCCCCAACTCTCTCAACATTTAACAACAACAACGGTTCTCTAGGGAACCCCCATTCCATTCCTCTTCTTCCCCACTGGTATACAACACAAAAACGCCCTTCTCTACTGGGAGAATGAAGGAAAACACAGCAAACATGCCTGGAAAACGCCCAGGTAGCTCTAAACTTGTGAGGGAGAAGGAATGATCATGGATAATGGCTTGGGGGAGAAATTCATGGCTCTTTTCTTGCCTAAGAAGAAAAACGTGAATTCCCATGCAGGGTGGTTTGCCCATACCTGAATTTGGACAACCATACCTCTCATTCCCCAAGGCATTAACTACCTCAACCAACTCTTGGGAGAAATCAATGGTTGGGTACAAAAGTCAACATGGGTAGTTGAGGGTTTGATGGGTTCTCTCATTGACACTTGGCTTGACTTGGTTGGCTCAAGGGTTTGAATGTTTTCCCTCTCAATTCCTTGTGAAATCATGCCCCCATCTCTTTGTTGCATTGCATAGCTAGTTGTGGGTATTTTTATTAAAATGCATATTACATGATGTCAAAGTTCCAATGTGCTTGGCTAGCACACAAACCATATGCATCAATAAATCGATGGCGGGGCCTTGGCCTTGAGCTCCTCAGCATGATTTCATAACAATATTACATCATTTAAAATGTTAAACTGATAGGGTCTAGATGGGGACGTGACATTATTCAAACGGCCCCTAAGCTATCGAAAGCTTTGATTTCGGCAGCTTAAACGAAATTTTCGAGGCACTCCTAATTACTGAAAGGGAAAACATACAACATGAGTCAGGGGGCAGTTTTCAGTGGCTTGGGCGAATACGATGGTGTTCATTAGCCACCGAAAGGTAAGTTTTGGCAGCTTACAAGTCAAATGCAAATTCATTCCAGCTACTGAAAAAGCAAAAGAACTTCACTTGTCATCAAGAAGCTAAGAAAAAATACATTTTTTGCCATTTTGGAAGATTAGTTTCAAAACAGAGCTTTCGGTGGTTTAGGCAGGCTTTCACTGCTGTTCTTAGTCTGCTTCCGGTGGTTTACAGGTTCGAATTTTGGCTCTTTAGCCACCGAAAGTGCAAAACAGGGCAAAGAGGCATTATTTTTTTCCCAGATCACAGTTTTTGCTTCCAAATGGCAAGAGGATGGTTTTTAAGTGAAGGTGTTAATTAATAGGAGTTGTTTCAACGTATTGTTCCAATTTTGAAGGTGTCAGCCAGATGGAAATAATGAAGAAATGTGGCATTTTTTTACTATCCCGAGTCATCATTTTCAGATAACGATTCTGAGCGTCTCGAGAATCTTTTTGCAAAACGCTCATAGGTTTTTGTTCCTAGCATGTCAGAGAACAATAACCTCTTCCTAGTTTTGCATAGGTGTTGTAGGTTGAGAGAATCGAATCCGTCACTGAGCACAAATATTTGGATCCTAGAACCTACCTGTTTGAAACACGTTTTTGAAATGCATATCTCGGGAAAACCAAAACGATTTTCAAATATATTAGAGAGGTTTTTTCTCACAACAGATCAATTCACAATAATCTCTTTCAGTTTATACATAGGTGTCACATAGCTGGAGAACCGAACCCATCTCTGAGCCTCTTTTTCAGCATTTTCAGCAAAAGTGGCGTTTTTACTATGCAAAGTCATCATTTTCAAATGATGATTCTCAGTGACTGGAGAATCATTCTGCATAACACTCAAAGGTTTTTCTTTCTCACACGTTAGAGAACAATAACCGCTCTCAGTTTTCCTACAGGTGTCACAAGTTGGGAGAATCGAAGGCATCTTCGAGCCCCATTTTTTCAGTAGTCTGGCCAATTAAAAATGATTTTTTATGGTTTGTTGAAAAACGGTTTTGGATTTCCCATCTAGAGTAAATTCGACCCAGCTTCTTGGGATCTGGGGAGAGGTTGTAAAGTCTATAAATCCCAGGACTCATGTAGAACAAGGTTTGGAATTTGGAGACTTTTTTCACATGTTGTAAACTCAGACTTCTTATGTTATATCAGAAAAACAACCTTCTTTCGCCATTAATTGTTCAGATTTCCATCTTCTGTCTATTTTGTACTTGCATTTGAAAACTATATTCATGCTGTTATGTTTAGTTACACTTGATGACTGTCATCTTGTCAATGTATTCATAAGCTTAACTCTGCAAGTATTCTATGATTATTGTAATCTGCCATTCATATATGTGCTTTTATGTATGATTCTGCTGGTATGATAGTTACTTCTCCACACACTCATTTATTTACAAACCCCTTGAGCATTAGTGGTTGAGAACCTTTCCCATCTGAGCGCATTTAGATAAGTTTTGAGTGGATGAGGATTGATTGAGTCATCCAACTTGATCCAACCTTTTATATTACTGAGATTTTGATTAAGTTACCAGGCTCTTTCCACTGCAACTTAGAAAGACTCCTGGAGTGATAACAAAATGGCGCCATTGTCAGGGAGAGGAGATTGAAGATCATCTTCCCTTTGAGAAAGAAATAGATCCAGCTTTGATGATAGACAAATACTGGACATTTTCTCGGTTGTAATCATCTATCTGGCGACTCCATGAAGGAAAGATTCAGTGGCAGCTCCATTGTTCAGAAATCTGTTGGCGACTCCACTAGTATGAAATGAACCAAATCTTGGCAAAGAGGTATGTGTTCTGTGATTTTTCAAAGATTGTTGGTCTCCCTAATCCAGTGCCTAGTAGAGATGAATGGGATCATAGTCTTCCTAATTTTGAGGAGAAGAGTGGGAAGTACCAGCTGAACATTTATTGGATTTTCATGACTTTATTCATTGGCTTGAAATTATACATGAGGATGTTCGAATTAAACTTTTCCTATACTCATTGAAGGGAGCAACCCTTGACTAGTGCAGATCTCTCCTAGACGCCAGTATAAACTCTTTGAAAGGTTTTCATGATGTTTTTAATTTCTTCTGTAAAGATAAATTTTCAGATGATGCCCTTTTTCCAGAATGCTGTCATGAATATGATTTGTTTCATCAAATTAATGGACATGAAAAGTATGATTGTGCTGAAAGGTCTATGGTTGAAGAAGATGCTCTTCATTATGATCAAGATATTGATGATCTTTGAGTTGTTAACCATAATATAGATGCTTTTGACATTGTACTAAATGCATCTATTGTCTTTGACTTTTATGAAGATCATGATCAAATTGTTCCTTTTGATAATTTAAAAGACGATGGGCAGATTGAAGGAACAACATGTCACAGTTTTGAATTTATAGCAAATACTAAGTGTAGCCCCCAGTTTTCAGTTTTACAGACAATGGGGAAATGCAACAGACATGAAGAGGAAGATGATGAACATAAAGTTTTATATCAGCAGTTTATGATGCATATTTCTCTGTCAGATGTTGAGCAGACAACCTTGCATGAATTTCAAGATCCAATTGTTGATAATTTCATGCAAGAATCTTCATCCCTGTCATTAGAATTTTATCATGATGTTCCTACATTTGACAAACACAGTAATGAAGAAGAATATTTTAAGTTTTGTGAAGATTTATCCCCTTCTGGAATTTCATTTAGTTCCACTTTTCAACAAAAGGGTGACCAGAAATGTTTCCATGATACATATGCTCAAACTCATCTTTCTTTTGATAATTACCAAGACAGTGATGCAAAAAGTCCAGAACATACATTTTCTTTTTTCTCGGAAATTGTCAACTGTAATAGGCCAGCACATAAGAGTGATGAATATAAGTCACAGAAACATGGCAGAGGAGAAGACATAAATGAGCAGTTTAAGGTTTTGAGACATTATGATTGTGATCTTGATTTCAAAGATCCATTTGTAGACTTACTAAAGTCTTATCCTTTAGGCTCTTTCCAGTTTTCATATTTTATCATGTCACTTACACTTGATAGAAAATGTGATTTTTTAAAAGAATTTGTATGGTCACTGTTATGCTGTTATTATTATCTTATAATCAGTGGCAGAAAGGGAATTCTTTCAGAGAAGAAGTTACTTGAATGGTTGTTATGGAAGTCTGCCTTTACTTGACCAAGTTTCAAATCTGTTTAGAGTAGAGTAACATAGAAGAATAAGCTATTCATACGAGCACGTATATTGTTTTCAGTTTTTTAGAATAGGTAGGTTACAAGCAGATTACAGGTTTGCAGAGGCCAGATGACTCCATAGCCCAATGGATGCAAGGCGTTGCTAATAGGTTTACAGTTTAACATTTGTGGAAAGATTGCAGAAATTTGGTGGCATTTTAAATGACTCCATAGCCCAATGGTAAAGGCGACTAGAGCTACTAGGTTCTTGAAACCTCACAGGGAGGCTTTCATCCCCGAGTAGGAGCCAGATGTTATCTCCTCAAATATATTTTTTAAAATTTTTATTATGTGAGGTGATAGGAGGTCATTTGAAAATGAAAACACATTATTAAAGTTTTTGTTTAGGCTCGTTTTACTGAGTTCTAACTCATAATACGTCAAGTAAATTTCGAGACAAGTTTTTATTTCAAAAAACTTAAAAAATAGGTTTCGGTAGCTAAGTGCTTATTCAAACGGCCCCTAAGCTATTGAAAGCTCTGCTTTCGGCAGCTTAAATGAAATTTTCGAGGCACTGTTAACTACCGAAAGGGAAAACATACAACATCAGTCAGGGGTAGTTTTCAGCAGCTTGGGCGAATACGATGGTGTTCATGAGCCACCGAAAGGTAAGTTTTGGTAGCTTACAAGTCAAATGCAAATTCATTCCAGCTACCAAAAAAGCAAAAGAACTTCACTTGTCATCAAGAAGCTGAGACAAAATACATTTTTTGCCATTTTGGAAGATTAGTTTCAAAATAGAGCTTTCAGTGGTTTAGGTAGGATTTCACAGTTGTTCTTAGTCACCGAAAGCAGGGCTTTCGGTGGTTTACAGGTTCGAATTTTGGCTCTTTAGCCACCGAAAGTGCAAAACAGGGCAAAGAGGCATTATTTTTTGCCCAGATCACGGTTTTTGCTTCCAAATGGCAAGAGGATGGTTTTTAAGTGAAGGTATCAATTAATAGGAGTTGTTTCAATGTGTTGTTCCAGTTTTGAAGGTGCCAGCAAGATGGAAATAATGAAGAAATGTGGCATTTTTTTACTGTCCTGAGTCATCATTTTCAGATAACGATTCTGAGCGTCTGGAGAATCTTTTTGCAAAACGATCAGAGGTTTTTGTTCCTAACTTGTCAGAGAATGATAAAATCTCCCCATTTTCCCACAAGTGTTGCAGGTTGAGAGAATCAAATCCGTCAATGAGCAAAAAGTTTTGGATCCCAGAACCTACCTGTTTGACACATGTTTTTTAAATGCAGATCTCGGGAAAAAAAAATGATTTTCGAAGATCTAAGAGATATTTTTGCTCACAACAGATCAATTCACAATAACCTATTTTAGTTTATACACACGTGTCACATAGTTGGAGAACCGAACCCATCTCTGAGCCTCTTTTTCAGCAGCTGCAGCAAAAGTGGCGTTTTTACTATGTGGAGTCATAATTTTCAAATGATGATTCTGAGCGACTGGAGAATCATTCTGCAAAACGCTAAGATTTTTTTATTCCTAACACGTCAGAGAACAATAACCTCTCTCAGTTTTCCTACAGATGTCACAAGTTGGGAGAATCGAAGGCATCTCTGAGCCCCATTTTTCAGCAGTCTGGCCAATTAAAAATGATTTTTTCTGGTTTGTTGAAAAATGGTTTTGGATTTCCCATCTGGAGTAAATTCGACCCAGCTTCTTGGGATCTAGGGAGAGGTTGTAAAGTATATAAATCACAAGACTCATGTAGAACAAGGGTTGGAATTTGGAGACTTTTTCACATGTTGTAAACTCAAACTTCTTATGTTATATCATAAAAACAACCTTCGTTTGCCATTAATTGTTCGGATTTCCATCTTCTGTCTATTCTGTACTTGCATTTGAAAACTATATTCATGCTGTTATGTTTAGTTACACTCGATGACTATCATCTTTTCAATGTATTCATAATCTTAACTATGCAAGTATTCTGTGATTATTGTAATCTGCCATTCATATATATGCTTTTATGTATGATTCTGCTGGTATGATAGTTACTTCTCCACACACTCATTTATTTACAAACCGCCTGAGCATTAGTGGTTGAGAGCCTTGCCCATATGAGCGCATTTAGATAAGTTTTGAGTGGATGAGGATTGATTGAGTCATCCAACTTGATCCAACCTTTTATATTACTGAGATTTTGATTAAGTTACCGGGCTCTTTCGACTGCAACCTAGAAAGACTCCTAGAGTGATAACATAACCGTTTTCTTGTTTGAATACATCTAATAGGGAGGCTGCATGCCTCTACAGATAGTCAATGTACTCAATGAGTAAAGTGTTGAAATCTTGTTGAAAACTTTTTGTGGAATTTTGTGTATTGTTCTGTGAGACATTTGTGAGCTATTTTGAATAAAAGTTTGCAGAGCCGAGCCGATGTTTTTCAGGGATTCCTTTGTAATGGATCTTGTAGTCTGTTCTTTCTTTTCCTATGTGAATTTGTGTCTCTTTCATTGTTATTCCAGTCTGTAATATTCCTTTGTACTTGGTGCAGTGTAGTAGTTAAGTGGAATTCATAGAAATTATGCTCTGCTTATCTCAGTCCAAGTATTTCACCATTATTTTATGCTAAAGTTGGTATAGGATTCATCATTGTATGCCTTATGTCAATGGATTGTTCATTTCTCTTCCGTTTCACCAATTAAAATCACTTTGACTATGAGCTAATTGCTACCTTTCACCTGTGTAAATGTTTCCATTGAGCACTTGTAAATGATGTTCATGGTTTGTTTAATGTGACTCCATTGCCCAATTGAGTTTCATATGTTTCAACCAAACGACGCTTAAATCATTTTTGTTCCAGTAGAAATCTGATCTTCTATGTTGTCATTGAATATCTTGAATATGAATGTTGGTGTACGTTTTCATTGTTGACAACTTTGAATATTTCTATTTTTTCATGAGTTTATTGAGAGAGCCCTCTCTGTTTGTGTTGGTTTAGTAGCACAATCTAAAGATTGGTTAGTGGTTACCCCAAATTTCCTTCTCCACAACCTTGGGGTTTAATTTGGGTGTTAACACCCTCATTCAACAGCATAGCTTCTGGGAAGTCCGAAATGGTCAACATGCAAATTTTTCGTTTGCTTCTTGGCAGCAACTTCCATGCCTCCATACTCTGATCCTTACACCAGAACTTCAAGCTCATTGTGACCACATCATACAGCTCTCTATTCAAGATTACTAGACGCCAGGTGACTCCATGACAACTTGAACTTGGAAACCTCATGACCTTTGGACTCCTCCAATCCCGAAAGATAGCGTTGAGCCCCTTTGGCTAGCTCCTCAAACCATACAAATCCAATTAAGTAATGATATGTACATTCTGCGATGGGGGCACCTCCCAACAGAAACTTTCTTCACCAAAGAAGCCTACTCCATCCTCACTGCAACTCTTGAAGAAAGACCAAATCCCATCTGGATAAAAATTTGGGAGTCTCACTTTTGTCCCAAGATCTCCTCCTTCCTCTACCTCCTAGCTCACATACGCATCCTAACTTGGGATAATATCCAAAGAAGAGGCATCCAAGGACCCTCTTGGTGTCCCATGTGCAAAACCCAACCTGAAACCATTGACCATCTACTCAACTCTTGCGATTTTGCCAATGATATTTGGGACAAATTGGCTCAACTATGCAAATGAACCAACAGGTTCAGAGGAAATATAATCCAAACCATCTCCAACTAGGATCTAACCCCCTTCCGGAGCGCTCTTCTCAACATACTTTGGGAACTAATTCCAAGTCTAGTGGTCTATGTTGATGCCCAATTTTGCCATCACTTTTGATCATTGAATGTGCTTTGCTGGCACTACTTTTGCCATTTTTGGTGTATTAAGTCATATTTCTTGCCATTCAGACCACCATTCGGACTCAGGTATGGACATATTTAAATATCTCATGAATTTTAATTGATTATCATATTTTTATGATTTATTGATGCTTACTTAACACTTCTACACTTGTTGGGTGTTATCACTCCAGGAAACTCTTCTAGGTTGTAGCTCGAAGATGCCTAGTAACTTAACTATTCTCTTAATGATGGATATGTGGTTGGATCAAGATGAATATCTAACCCACTGGATTGTCTACTCAAGACAGTCTTAAGTATACTCAAAGAATACAAGGCCTTCAAGGACTATTATCAGATAGGTAAAGGGATAAAGAAACTAATCAATTAACAATAACATACATAAAGCAATTACATATGATGGGCTAATTAACTATCAATGAGTGCTAATGATCCTAGTTTAATAATCAAAGGTAAGATGACAGTTACCATAAGATTTTAAACATAGACAAAGAATACAATTCAACTCAATAGCATAGAACATAGATAAGAAAAGAAGGTCTAACAAAAATGAATGAAAGAAGATTGCAGGATGATTATATTAAATAAAGTGCCTATTCACAAAAGCAGTCAAGTAGAGTACTCAAAATCGAATGTTTACTCCTTCTGAAGTTTTAGGCTTTATAGCCTTTACATGACAGTTCCAGATCCTCAGAAAAAGGAACTAATTTGCTAAAAATAGACCATTTACAACAGTTTTACAATAAATTAGGAAAAGATCCTATTTTCATGGTCAAAACTGTATCTTCAACAGATCTTCAAGGTCTTCGACTGCTTGCCATGATCTTGAGATGTTTGCTGGAAGAAACCGAAAATGCTACCTGGCAGATAGTCCAACTGTTTACTAAAAATAGGCAAGAAGCCTTATCACTTCCACCTTGCTGGCACCTTCAAAGTGAAACAAAACCTTAATATTGATGCCTTTAATCTTTATTTTGCATTAGAAACCATCCTCGAGGAATTTGGATGAATAAAAGTCTGATCTGTGCAAAAATGGTCCTTTCTGCCTTGTTCACGGCTTTCGGTGATTAAGAGAGCCAAAATTCGATCTTGTCATCCACCTAAAAGCCTGTTGTGAGAAACCATTCTTCATCATAATGGATCTCATGCAAATAGAGAAGTGATATGAAGGATCCAACTTCTTCAAAGTTCTTTAGCAGGTTTATTTCCCAAAGTCTTGTTTAAACTATTGAATGGCTAACATTCATGTGCTGATGGCAGGAAATTGAGACGAAAATCATGTATCATTGGTCCTGGAAGAAAAGTCGTTAATAGAAAAAACCTTTAGTATCTAGATACTATGAATACTTGGGCATTTCCTCAAATCTAAAAAGCATTCTTCTTGAGATTGTTGCTCGAAGATAGTGAAATCCTTTGTGCCAACGAAATGGAAGTTGCTGCAGCCACATGTATTATTACAAAGGCCCTCATAGAAAGCACATGTATCTAATCTTTAGGAACCGATTGACTTGGCGATTCTCAGGAGTACTTCTCGGTTTTCTTTAGCTGTACAAACCATATCTGCTACTCTCTTCGATGCTTTGATTTAGGTAGTTGGCGGTGTATATTTTATAGCTTGATGCAATAGAGTTCAAACTCTGCAATCTTTGAATATTGGAATCAATATGTGGTATGACTCAGCTTGACTCGTGGCCTAGATTTGGTTCTTTTCGGTGGCTATAGGAAAGATGAGCCTCCTTGAAACTTCTGAGATTTGACCTTTGATTTGATCTTTAACCATCTTGAAAACGTCTCACTTTCGGTAATTGGGATAATTTTGCCTTTAAGCATGTGGACTGCTGAAATGTTTGAAACCGCCTTTGATTTCGATAGCTTGAAGGATCTCGTCTTCATGATGTAAGCTACCGAAAGCTGGGTTTTCGGTGGCTAATGAACAATTGAAATGTCTTTTAATCACCGAAACCCGTCTTTTGATTTTTTTTTAAATGAAAACCCAATCTAATGTTTTTCAAACTTTATCACATGCATAAAGCTCTCAATAATGAACCTTAAAAAATTTAGAAATGAATTTTTAAATGGCATCCTATCATCTAAAATTGACCAACTCGACAAATTTATTTGGGGAGATAACATTTGGCTCCTAGTCGGGGATGAAAGCCTCCCTATTAGGTTTCAAGAACCACAGATCCAATGCCTTTCCTTAACAAAAATACCAAACCTAGTCTAGTGTTCCATTGGGCATGGAGTCAACAGTACAATCTTCTTCTGAACACCTTTCAAGAGCTGTATTTACCACTGATCCCCTGCAAACCTGCAGCATGCCTATAGCATGCCCTGCTTATTCAACAAAAACTAAAAACAACTGAAAGAATCTACTTGCTCATAGGGAGAGCTTATTCTTTCTACCTACTTCTACTCTAACCAAATCTACAATGGGTTAGGTAAATGCTGACTTCCATAACAGCCATCCAAGAAATTTTAAGACTGAAATAATCTTGTCTCTGTCACTAATCAACGACTGATGTTTGAAATGTAACAGAAGTGATAAGAAATTTTTCACGAAATCATACTCACTCGGAACAGGCAAGCTAAGAAAATCGGAGATTTTCAAGTTGTCAGAAATGTATGACTCCATGAATGTTGCCATTGGATCCTTGAAAGGAAAATCAAAAGCCTACTGATATTCGAGAAACTGTTGTACTTCAATGACTACTTCTCTGCCAGAAGATTGATGACCTTCTTGTTCTCTTAAGATCAACATGTGATCATCAAAAACTATAAATTTCTTTTCAGCGTAGTGATCACAAGAGGATAACGAAACAGGGTTTACATCATATGGATTAGGATCAGCTAAGAACATATAATTGCCTATGCAATATTCTGTCATCATAGGCTCATCCTTACTAGCAAACTGATCATAACATTCTGACTCATACCTATTTCTAGAGCACTCAGCAGATGTTGAAGAAATTGATTCACAATCTGAAATATATTTGGTTGCTTGCTTCTGTTCTGAAACTGCCTCATAGTCATTACCTTTCTGCTAAAAAATGACTGCTTCTCTGCTGGCAGATTGATGCCTTTCTTGTGTTTTTTAGAGCAACTTGTGATCATAAAAAATAACAGTCTTTTCCTCTTCATACTACCGTTCCATATCTATTTCAAACTCATCATTTTCTTGTTCAAAATCTGAAATGTACTAACAGTTCCCTTGTTCATATGTATGCAGATTTTCAAAGCAAACTCGATCATGGATCTTCCTGGAAGCACAGATATTCTCCTCTACTCCTTATGCATCTTCAAACAGTTGTCTTAAGGATAATGATATCCTTTCTCTGAGAAGAAGGACTAGATCTGAATGCTGAGCCATGGCATAGTATACCATGGTAGCAGTTTCTGTAGGCTGGATCTCCAAAGGCATGCCATGATAAACACGGTAGAACCTTCTGTTGAAAACAGTCAAAGATTCTTCCTCTCCTCTCTTCAAAGTGAAAAAATCAATGAGATACTGATCAAAATATCTGTTCTTACCCCAATACTTTAGAAAAGCATTAGACAGCTTGATCCAAGAGCCAATAGAATCAGCTCTCAGATTCCTAGACCATACTGCAACATCTCTGAACAAAGTTTTGGAGAAGAACCTAATAACAATATCATCATGTATAATCTCAAAATGATCAAGGAAGTTCTCAAAAGCCCCTAAGTGTCTCTCGTTTGTGACATGATCTTCTTCAAACCGAGGAAGATACTCAAAACAGTCAAGAGGATAAGGATGAAGAAGATAGGGAAGCCTTAAAGGTTTGAACATCTTCATTCTGATTTTAGTTTGAAAAGCAGTGGGCTAATTATGAGGAATAACAAGTTGATGGAAAGGCTCAGAAGTTGAGGCAAAATATGTTGAAGTTTGAGTAGGTTTTAAATCAATTTCAACTTCCACAAAGTCACAAGAATGATCTGATTCAGGAGGAATCGGAATGCAGAAATCATCTTTAGGAACGGGTTGTGATGAGGGTATAGGATGAACACTAACAACATAAGGCTGCAAGATTTCTTCTTCTTCTAAAGATGGATATATAAAAGAAGGATGATAATCATTTGAATATACAAAACATAACATGATCCTCTGAACATGTGAAGGAAAAAGCATGAAAGAGATGATAAAGAACAACAACAGTTCATGAAGAAAGCTCATAAACTGATACCTGGTTTTACATTTCTGCCCCTTCATCTTTTCTGTCAACCGGATTTTCCCCAGTGTAGTCTTTAAACATGGAGTAACTATATAGATGCTTACAACCAATACAATTCCCAGCCTTTGTCTATCATCAAAAGTTGAAACTAAGTCGTCTCCCACGGAAACTTGCTTCGAACTCCTCTCCCTGGCAATGGCGCCAAATGTTATCACTCCAGGAAACTCTTCTAGGTTGTAGCTCAAAGATGCCTAGTAACTTAACTATTCTCTCAATGATGGATATGTGGTTGGTTCAAGATGAATATCTAACCCACTGGATTGTCTACTCAAGACAGTCTTAAGTATACTCAAAGAATACAAGGCCTTCAAGGACTATTATCAGATAGGTAAAGGGATAAAGAAACTAGTCAATTAACTAGAACATACATAAAGCAATTACATATGATGGGCTAATTAACTATCAATGAGTGCTAATGATCCTAGTTTAATAATCAAACGTAAGATGACAGTTACCATAGGATTTTAAACATAGACAAAGAATACCATTCAAATCAATAGCATAGAATAGAGATAAGAAAAGAAGGTCTGACAACAATGAATGAAAGAAGCTTGCAGGCTGACTATATTGAATAAAGTGCCTATTCACAAAAGCAGTCAAGTAGAGTACTCAAAATCGAACGTTTACTCCTTCTGAAGTTTTAGGATTTATAGCCTTTACATGACAATTCTAGATCATTAGAAAAAGTAATTGATTTGCTAAAAATAGACCATCTAAAACAATTTTACAATAAATTAGGAAAAGATCCTATTTTCATGGTCGAAACTGTATCTTCAACAGATCTTCAGGGTCTTCGACTTCTTGCCATGATCTTGAGATGTTTGCTGGAAGAAACCGAAAATGCTACCTAGTAGATAGTCCAACTGTTTACTAAAAATAGGCAAGAAGCCTTATAACTTCCACCTTGCTGGCACCTTCAAAACTGAAACAAAACCTTACTATTGATGCCTTTAATCTTTATCTTGCATTAGAAACCATCCTCAAGGAATTTGGATGAATAAAAGTATGATCTGTGCAAAAATGGTGCTTTTTTCCCTGTTCAGGGCTTTCGGTGATTAAGAGAGCCAAAATTTGATTTGGTCAGCCACCTAAGAGCCTGTTGTGAGAAACCATTCTTCATCATAATGGATCTCATGCAACCAGAGAAGTGATATGAAGGCTCCAGCTTCTTGAAAGTTCTTAAGCAGGTTTATTTCCCTAAGTCTTGTTTAAACCATTGAATGGCTAACATTCATGTGTTGATGGCATGAAATTGAGATGAAAATCATGCATCATTGGTCCTAGAAGAAAAGCCATTAACAGAAGAAAAAAAAAAAAAAAAAAAAAAAAAACAAACAAACAAACAAACTTTAGTAGCTAGATAATATGAAGACTTGGGCATTTCCTTGAATCCAAAAAGTGTTCTTCTTGAGATTGTTGCTTGAAGATAGTGAAAGCCTTTGTGCCAGCAAAATGGAAGTTGTTGCAGCCACATGTATTATTACAAAGGCCCTCATAGAAGGCACATGTATCTAATCTTCAGGAACCGATTGACTTAGCGATTGACAGGAGTACTTATCGGTTTTCTTTAGCTGTACAAACCATATCTGCTGCTCTCTTTGATGCTTTGATTTAGGTAGTTGGCGGTGTATATTTTACAGCTCAATGCAATAGAGTTCAAACTCTGCAGTCTTTGAATATTGGAATCAATATGTGGTATGACTCAGCTTGACTCATGGCCTGGCTTTGGTTCTTTTCGGCGGCTAAGGGAAAGATGAGCCTCCTTGAAACTTTTGAGATTTGACCTTTGATTTGATATTTAATCGTCTTGAAAACGTCTCACTTTCGATAACTGGGATAATTTTTCCTTTAAGCATGTGGACTGCTGAAATGTTTGAAACTACCTTTGATTTTGGTAGCTCGAAGGATCTCATCTTCATGCTGTAAGCTGCCGAAAGCTGGGTTTTCGGTGGCTAATGAACAATTGAAATGTCTTTTAATCGCTGAAACCCGTCTTTTGAGTTTTTTTTTAAATGAAAACCCAATCTAATGTTTTTTAAATTTTATTACATGCATAATGGTCTCAATAATGAACCTTAAAAGATTTAGAAATGAATTTTTTCATGACATCCTATCATCTAAAATTGACCAACTCGACAAATTTATTTGGGGAGATAACACTGGGCACATAGTTGTAATTTTTCACGCTGTGGTTTTCATACGGACATCTATACAAACACTCATTTGCGTTCATAGGCCCATTCGCATTCAGACGTCCATTCAAAGCTTCGTTCGCACTCCCGAAATCGTTGGTTAGCATATTCTAGAGCATTGAAGGCGGAAACCAAGACATGGGTTATGTTGGCGACATGGCCCTTATGGATCATGACCGCTTGTTGGTGAAGGTTCGCATCCTCACTCGCCCAGGCTGCTAGCACATATGCTTCTCATGTCCAAGGAACCAATCTCCACGAAATGAGGAAAATGGCCTGTGCGTTTTAATGGGTCGTTTCTCCATCATTTAAGAACTTCTATTTTTAGAGAGGTCGACCACTGAAAGGGTTGACCTTCTCTCACTTTGTAAATGTTATATAAAGACACCCAAGGTTGAGAAGAAGAGACAAGAAAATGTTGTGTAAACTTTGCCTCAGTTTAATATAAAACTCTGTTTCAGCTATTGATGATTATTTTTGTTTCTTGTTAATGGTTAGTGACTGAGTAGCTTAAGAACAAAACCCCTGTTGTTGGGAAGGGTCCCTCAACAACCAGAGGTTTCATTTGTGCATATTCAGTAGTTTCCTTTCATCTTTGCAGATAAGTCATTTCATTTTTATATGTATGAAGTTCGTTTTCCTGTAGATGACATTTTGTTGTTCATAAAATACAAATTTTCTTTGTTTTTATGTAATTTGTATCTTCAGAACTCATACGACTAGTCATTCCTAACTCCATTCAGACTTCCTTTTAGCCTGTCTTTCAGCCTTCCATTCTCATTTAGACAGAATTTTAGTTCATTTCCATAATTTTCAGTCATTTAAAGAATTTTCAAGTAGCTTGTGTATGCAAAAATAGTTAGCTAGGGTATAGGTTGATTTTCTAGTACTTTGTTATGTTCAACACTTAGTTGGGATTCGAATCCACTTTCAACACTTTTTATTCCATTTCATATTAAACATATCTTAATTATTTCAGTTTTAATTATGATGAAATCCATTTACATTCAGAATATATTTTACTGTACAAATGAGAAATAGTTATGGTTTAAGTAGAAGTAGCATAGTTGGCTTTTATTTATGATTTAGGTAGTTTATTATTTATTTTCATTTGTTCTCATGCCTAGAACCTAGAATAGCCAAAGCTTGTTTAAAATATTATCATAGACTTTATTACATTATCAGTTTGTCTCATTTCTGAAATAAGTTCAGCATTTCATTTCAAGTTCTCATTTAAGTTTATAACCAGGCTTTCATTTTCACTTACATAACATTTCGTTGTTTTAGACTTTGTTAGTTTCCTTTCTTCGTGTTATTATATTTCATTAGGTATAATAGACTAGAAATTAGTTTCAAGTTCAAAACTTAGTAGTTTCATTTGGATTTTCAAAGATGTATTAGTCTTCAGTAAAGTTCACATAACTCAGTTTAGTATAGGTCTACTTCTCAGTTATAGATTAGTTGCATTGCACTTTCATAATTGTGTAAGATGCCTTAGTTTATGGTTTTAGTTGTAGTATGGATAGACATTTGCTGATGTAGGTTTTGATTACAGGTTGACATTGTTTCCAATCATTTAATTCTTGTCTTGTACTTAGTTTAGCTTGGTTTTATTGTAGTTAATGTTTCATGAACTAGTTTGAAGTATTGATAGTTGATCGACATTTGCATGAGTTAGATAATCATTTCATGTTTAATTCCAAAGTATTCACTTGAGATCAAATAACTTAGAATTTGTGCTTTTGTCAAGTAGGATTTTATTTCAAGCATTATAGCTAGTTTTTAAATATCATTTGCTTATGGATGAGTAAGTAGGTTAAAATGTTCAAGTTGTCTTGTAATTGGTCTATCTTCAGTTTTCATATTTTTGTAGAAGTCAAGTTAGAATTATTTCCATTTTGCATTTCTTTAGCCTTTGCAAGTCATTTAGACATAGTCCTTCAAGAAGATTGGAATTAGGTAGGATTACTTATGAATCATTTATTGTTGTTAATGCACACCTCAATCTTAGATCAACATTTCATCTTGCTTCATAGTTAAGTTGAGTCTTATAGATTGTTTAGCTAGTTTTCTTTCTCAAGACAGTATAGTTTCTTCTCTTTACATAGTTAGTTGCAAACTGAATTGTTTCATAGCTAAGTTTCTGAACTTGTTCATAGTTAGATTTTTGATATCACACAATAGCTAGTCTTTCCAATTCCAAGATTAGGGTTTGAATAATTGATTAGTAGTTTCCATTACCATAAGAATAGCCTTTTTTTTATCAAGTCCTGTTTCCTAGAATAGTATTGTCTTTTTGTAATTTCAATTCTTGTCCATAGAGTAGAGTAGTATAGATTGATAATATTCTGATCTATTGGTTAGGTTAGGTTTAATCAACTTGATAGTTTATATTTTTAAGTTTGACTCAGTTTTTCATTTTGAAAGATACTTAAATATTTTCATTATCAAATATGTCTAAGGTCTGTCGAGCCGATATCTTAGTTTCCCTTCTATCTCAGCATATATTTTGTGACAACTCTAAGATTACTAGCCTTGGTCGATAATTAAATATTTGGAGAATTTATTAAGACATAATAACACCCAACAGTCTGGAACATATGGAAAGAACGCAATAGAAGAATTTTTTATTCCAAGAAAAATTAGCCTCTATAGATTTGGGCCACTTTTATCACCAACCGTCAGGAAACTCTCTCCCTCAAGCCCTAGAGCTCTAATCCGATTTACCAACTCTTCCTGTTGAAAGATCCATCCTTTCCAAATGGAACCTCATCCTGCATTCCACTCCTAGCTCCCCTCACAACTCCCCTTCCAACATGCCTAGCCCTGATCACTGGAGAAAACCCCCCCATAGTTTCTTTAAACTCAACTTTGATGGAGCATCCAAAGGTAATCCCAGTGCAGCGAGATTTGGTGGAGCCATCTGGGATGATTCAGGCACCATTGAGATTGTCTTCATGGGAAATATCGGCCATGACACCAACAACGCAGCTGAGCTATCGGGGCTCCTGGAAGGACTCAAATGCACCCACAGGAATGGCTTTCTCTCTCTCATCATTGAAGGACACTCCAAAATCATTCTCAACCTCGCTAGCAGACTTCACAATGGAGCCCGAGTTGAAAAAATATCGTCTAGTTGGAGACTAATGCAGAAACTCCAGGAACTTGCAAACTCAATTTCTATTGCCATCTCTATTACCTTCCAACATGTCAAAAGAAAATCCAATGCACTCGCAGACTACCTTGCAAATGAAGGGGTAATATGAAAAAATGTTTATTTGGAGAATGCCCTCACAACACTAATCTCTAGGACTATCACTCTCCATTTCCAAACTATGGCCAGCAGGGATCTCATTCTCCCGGATGCGGGTGACAGCTGCGGCCACGTGACACCTGAGCCCACTCATGAGAGACCTGGACATAGGCTCACGCCACGTAGCTTCGATGAGGTCATCCAAGCAATGTCATGTCACTAGGATATTTAATTCGCCTGCCCCCGATGTCGCCTCATCCTACCTAGAAACCATTCACATGGATCTCCGGCGTGCGAAGATCAGGCTTCAAGTTCACGTTAAAAGGTTCACGTCACAATGTTTTGCATCGCGCATTTGCACTCACCTGTTTCTGCTCCAGGATACTCGTGATCAAGGCCCCAGGATCCCCGTGCTCTAGGATCCTCGTGCTCCTGTTCTCCTTACGTTCCCGCTTACTTGCACCTGTAACATTCTCTCGTCGGCTCTCATGGGCAGGCCGAAGGGAGCCAAGACCAAGAGAAAGTTGAATGATGCTGCTCCGGAGGTGATTCCCACCAGGAAGGGCTACGATGCTGATGTCTCCATCCCAGTTCATCTACTGGTTGATAACTAGGAGGCTAGAATAATTGCGGACAATTTGGCTTAAAAAAATCAGGAGCAGACCTAGGACCCATGTTGGCTTGTAAAGAACATGTTGGGCCAGCGTATGGAGGACATGTAGACCAATTCGGTCGCTTCTTGCCATGCCACCCAGACTTTGCGGGCTACTCTTCCAAACAAGGCGACCACCCTCGGCACCCTTGAAAACACACTCTGTTGGGACTCCTATGCCCCACTCGACCTTTCTGCTGTGGAATTCATTCTAGGAGCACTACACTTGGTGCCACCTGTAGCTAGGGTTTTACCCCTAGCTTGTGCCAATGAGCACCTACTAAGGAGAATGGACTCCTTAGTAGCAGTTCAATAATGATTAAATGATTAATCTAAAACAACAATTAACAAACTACTTTAAGCATTGCATGAGACATAAATGAAAGATGTAAAAAATGGTTTTATATTAATGTTACCTTGAGTGTCAAGGTTGATGAAGCCCTTTGCAGTGTCCAAGAGGATGCTCCAAGCTTCAGAATGCTCCTTTCTCCTTCTCCAATGTTGGGGATGGGCCAAAGGTGGCTCTCAAGGTGAAAATAGTTCAAAGGTGAACTAGGGTTTCGAGAGAGATTTTGGCAGAGTAAGGGTGCTTGTGATTGTGGATATGGAATAAGGGATCTCCATCACCTATTTATAGTTTTTTGGTGGTGGAGTGCTGACCCATGGTTTTAGGAAACACATGGTTTTGGGCAGCTGTATAGGGTTTTTTCCTCCTTTTCCTCATTATTTTATATTTTTTATTCCCTTTTTAGGGGATTTTTGCTATTTTTGGAGGAAAATGGGGTTTTTTAGCCTTTTTTAGGCTATTTTGATGGTTTTGTGGCCTTTTGGAGGCATTTTAGGCCTTTTGGAGGCTTTTTAATGGGATTTTTTTGGGATTTTAATGGAAATATGGTAGGAAAATGGACAAATGAGCCATATAATGTGGTAAACGAGCTAGTGAGCACTTTTTGGGTGTTAACAGATTGCCCCCTGATGTGCGAGGGCAGGAGCTCATCGTATGGCCGATGGACATCATAAGTCATGAATGGTTTTCCTTGGGAGTGGAGAGAAGAGAAGAAACAAACTGGAGCCCGGAACAACGATCCCGAACAACTGTAAGGACTGAAAGTACATAACCTCAATAATGGATGAGGAATCATCTGATCATATGGACGAGGCGGGCATTCCCATGCTCGTATCAGGATATAACATAATAACAACAATGGGGTCCAAAAAATGGGGACCTGAAATATACATGACCTCAAATACTGACTGAGGAATAATCTCAATATATGGACGAGGCGGGCATACCCATGCTCGTATCAAGATACATAAACATAACTGTAAGGCCCGAAAAGGGGGACCTGTAAGAGACATGACCACTGTGTACATCATAAGAGTCTAGAGGGGACACAAATCTGGGACATACTGCTGAGCGGATCATGTGTGAACTGCAGAACTGGTGCACTGGAACAATCAACAGTGCTACTGAGTGTGGTACCAAAGGAACTGATGAGCTGCTGGATCATAATGACTGGGGTCAAACTCTCCATGGTACACGGAACTGGAACGGATCTGGAACTGAAACTGGGTACTCAAGGAAGCATGGAACTGGATGGCTTCCGAATACAAACGCCAACGCAGCCCGGACATCCACAGGAACATATAACTGGCCGTTCCGAAGTGACTCACCAATGGGCTAGAGTCGGGGGAAATCCGGGGTCTTCGACGAAAGACTGATGGGATATAATCCTACGCGATCCTCAACGATGCGATCAAGGTGCTGAAGTCGAGCATGTGAGGAACAACCACTCAGAGAGGCAATGATGTCTCCTCTCAGAATGATCCGTAGGCACTTACCACAGATGGTGATAAGTCCAAGGCGTAGGGACCTCTGGGCCTATCCTCTGGAATAGAGGAGCTGTCGTCGACAGAGGGAGACCTGCAACTATCAAGGCAATGATGTTTCCTTGACAGGAGCGCGAGGTACAAGACTGAAATGTGATAGTGCTGATGGCAGAACTGATAAACTGTGGGGGGACAACTGGGCAAGTAGAGTGGGTGGACTCAAACTTCCTTTGTTCAGAGTATGATAATGGGAATGATCTGGCAGCGTATGAAACTGACTAAGGGGAGAGGGATCATAGCGGTATGGGATCTGGGAAGGTTACTGGGTTGAGGGAGACTCAAGCTGGGGTACAATGGCAGGAGACTGCAGAATACTCTGAACAAAGGCGACCTGATTGGGGGTGCTGCCGATATGATAGATCAAAGTGCCAAGAGGCACGGGGGAAAACTTCTTCATGGGTTAAGGAACTAGAAGAAGTGTGTGTAAAATGGTACTGTCGTGTGGATTTTACGAGCCCAGGACAGTTCATGCTCGTGGTTGCTTTCAATTTTAAGGAGTCTGAAAGCAAATAAGAAGACTCTGAAGTAATGGAATGGTACTGTCGTGTGGATTTTATGAGCCCAGGACAGTTCATGCTCGTGGTGGCTTTCAATTTTAAGGAGTCTGAAAGCGATAAGAAGACTCTGAAGTGCTGGAATGGTACTATCGTGTGGATTTTACGAGCCCAGGACAGTTCATGCTCGTGGTTGCTTTCAATTTTAGAGAGTCTGAAAGCAAGTAAGAAGACTCCAGGGGGTTGCTTCTTCGTAGATTTAGTCTCCAAGGCCCAAAGAAGCATAAAAGGATGCAATGAAGAACTCTTCTAGCCGGTGTGACTAGAGTATTCCTTTTTCGTAATTAGTCTACCAGGTCCGGAAAAGGGGTAAACTTATACCAGATAGACGCCCTTTCAGGTACTTTAACGAGCATGAAAGGAAGCAAGATTGCTCGGCGATCTTTTCATTCTTTTAGGAGTCAGAAAAGAGCTTAACGGAAACTCCCTAAGGGATAAAATTATACCGAACAAAAGGAATGGCCAGGCAAGGAGGAAGTGTTCAATCAAGGTTTAGTAATGATGACCAAGAACGAGGGTAGGTGGGAACACTGATGGACCTCCTTGCGGGGTAGATGAAATGGTGGCAAAATAACGAAACATTTGCAGTATGACAGGAGTGAATGGCTCATGTAAAAATGTGGAACAATCCGATGGCAGCCGATGTGGCACGCAAACCGAGGCAGCAAGGTGTTGGGACACAATGTTGAAATTGTACCAAGTGAGAGCGAGAAATGATCTCAAGCATCATCACGAGCTCGGAAAAATGAATCCGGCGATATAAAGGATGTCAAAAATGGGTAACAGCTGATGTGGCACGCAAACCGAGGCGACGGGGGCACTTTTAAAAAATGCCCGGAAAAACTGAAGGTGAGAGCGAGAAATGATCTCAAGCATCATCACCAGCTCGGAAAAATGAATCCGATGATATAAAACATGGGAAAAACGGAGAACGGCCGATGTGGCACGCAAACCGAGGCGACTAGTGGCGTCTGAAAAATGGGTAAAAAATGACAGGGTAAAAATAATGCAACGAGGTGACCATCATGACGGTCGCGTCGTGCTGGTTCCGATGGTGGAAACGGTTCGGAAAACGGACGCCGTATGGGGCCAGAATGACCAAAACAAGAAAAAGTCAACTGACTATAAATAGTGGTGGGTCCAACATGACATGTGTCATTTGTACTTGTTGACTGTGACTTGTGAGTTGAGTGGACCAGAGCTTAGGTGGCATTTCTGGACGATCCGTCTGGCTGTTTACTGATCCGTGAGATACAGGTATTTCATTAAACTCATACCTGCACATTTTTTCGGGTTGGGGGTTGGGTAGTGGGTCCCAGGGTTGATTTGTACGGTCCATGTGGGGTGGACCGCGGGTTAGGGGGTCGAAACCGCGGTTGAAGACCGCGAGTTTCGGGCCGAACCACGCGGTTGGAGACCGCGTGATTCCTGGATGGAACTGCGGTCGAGTACCGCGAGTTCCAAGGAGGAACACGCGGTTCCCAACCGCGGGTTTTGGGCTGACAGGCGCGGTTGGGAACCGCGACCAAATGCCTGACAGCCGCGGTCGGAAACCGCGGCAGGAAGCCCGAAAGCCGCGGTTTTGGGCCGAGCTATTAGGGCTTCTGGGAGAGGGAAAAGTACTTTTCTTAAGTTGACATGAGTCTGATGAGTTCACTTTGTGTGATTGGCAGGATGCCCCAGGTTCTCTGGAGAGAGCGGGAGATCCCTGATGAGACCATGGGTTTCATCCGAGGGAATCGCCATGTGCGATCGGTGCTGGGAATGTGCGTACTTTTGAAGTTCGCACAGATACCTATGATATGGACAGCAACATTGTTGCTGAACCGTCTGATCAGCTTCTGGGAGCCAGACATACAGGCTTTCCGGGTACAGGGTGAGAGGGTGGACCTCACCCTGACCGATGTTTACTTTCTGACGGGGTTGCCCTGCTTGGGCAGGGTGGCAGATACACAGCCGCGGGTGGCCGCGGATGTTGACATGGAGGACATGTTAGAGAGGTACTGCGGTCCGGACGCGGTTGTGCATAGGAATGCACTCCTGGTGAAGGACCTACAGGAGCCGGCAGTGCGGGCCATGGCGGCGTGTGTGGTGCGGGTATTGGGTTCCCAGTCACCGGAGAAGGTGTCTGGGGGGCAGATGCATATGGTAGAGCGCGTACTTGATGGGGTGTACTACGCGTGGGGGCAGATGTTCCTGACCTGCGTTCAGCGACAGCTGACGGCAGCGAAGGAAGATGGCAAGGGCTTTTGCTTTGGGTCCTTCCTATGTGCCTTCTTTATGGAGAGGGTACCCACACTGCGGCCACGAGTGCCGATTAGGGCAGGAGGGATGAGGGAGCTGAGGATGGTCCGTTGGGGTGAGATGATGCGCCGCCGTGGTGGTGGCGACGTGGGAAGGTACTTTACGCAGAAGTTGTACCTGCAGTGGCTCCAGATACCACTGACGCTGGACGACTTCCCATATCGGGATATGGAATTCACAGGAGATCCGGAGGCGCCACGAGCACCAGGACAGGCATGGGGTCCCGACGGTACTTATGTGTTTTTATTGCATGTTATGTATGTCGAATGTTATGTATATGATAGTAGATAGATATACTGTGACTGACATGTGGTTGATCTTGCAGATGTGGGCCCGAGGCCACCTCCAGGACATGTGGCCCGACGGGGCATTGTGGCCGTGCCAGCTCTGCCTGGGCGAGGAGAGGTGCGACGCCGGGATCCAGAGGTGACCCTAGAGTCTGTACAGGAGCTACTAGATCGGTTATTGATAGGGGTGACCGACGAGGGATGGCGAGATGTCGATCCTGATGTGGTGCGGGATTGCATGGGGGCACCCCGTGAGTTTAGATCCATCGCGATTCGGGTGGCGATTTTGGTGGACCGGGCCCGGGCACAGGAGGCCGGAGGAGAGGAGGATTTGCCGGAGGAGGAGCGAGGGGAGGATTCAGAGGCAGCCGATGCCGGCAGTGATGCAGGATATGACTCCCATTAGGGGGATGCAGGGGACTCCCCCCCGAGTTTTGTAGCTACGGCATGTATGTAGATGAGGCTTTAGGCATGTATAGCCATTTTTTGTATAGCTGGGTACAGGGGTACTCAGGACATGTACAGCACTGAACATGTATATTTTTTGATATATATATATGCACGTGGATGCACCGTTCTGTATGATGTTGTTTTATTTGTACGCACGTGGATGCGCTTTATGTGTTATGATATGTTTACATTGCACGTGGATGCAAGTAGGTTAGGATGTTAGGCACATGGATGCCCCTTTTGTATTTGATGTGATGTGACATGATATATAGATGTTTAGGCACGTGGATGCCCCTATGGTTATGCATGTGGTTTATGTACATGGATGCAAATGTGGATGTGATGCAATCTTTTTGGGTTTTTATATATATTTTTTATGAGATGTTATGGGATGATGATGCATGATGTTACATGGTGTGATTGATATGCCAGTCTAGGATGTTGTTGGCCATTTGATCTACGACACGATTTTGAGCTCTGGGGACATGTGTGAATGTGATGGATTCAAATTGTCGACTGATTTGTTTTGTGCGCAAGAATTTTCTAAAAAGGCAGGGATCACGCACCTGGTAGCAGTTGTTGAGCTGGGAGACAAGTAGCTGGGAGTCAAGGAACACATGAAGGTGACTTATGCCCATTTGGAGGGCGGCAGTCAGGAGACCGGTCACAGCATCATACTCCGCCTGGTTATTGGTAGCAGCGCCTATACATATCCCGTCAAGGTGAATCATCTCGTTGGAAGGGGAGTACAAGACCCATGCTGCAGAAGCCAGGTTGGGAGACCAGCGGCTTGCGCCGTCAGCGAAGCCAGTGTAACGAGGTGGAAGATGGTCCACCTGTAATCATGCAGAAAGGATGGATGTAAGATGACGGTAAAAAAGTGAAAAACAAAAAGAGAGCAAACTGTACAATGCGGACCAAAATGGGGCCGCGAGTTATTCTATGGATAGAGATTCCGTAGGATGCAACCCATCATGGGGGTTGCGTAAAGGGAGGCCTTCAGAGTTGGTTTCGGTATGAACATGGAGTTCCTATGGCCGTGTGTCCATGTGATGTTCGAGAATGACGGGATTGAACCTAGGCATTCCGGGAGAGGGCCAAGCAAAGACATCACGGTACTCGTGGAAAAGTTGTGTATAATCCTCAATCTCCCGCTCGCTGCAGGAGGCTCCTAAAGTGATGAGTTCAGGGGCATATCCTGGGAACTTTGAGGGAGGAAGAGGATGTTGTTTCTGACGAACGGTGGTTACATCAGGCCATGTGTCAATGTGGTGCTCTATAATGGCAGGGTGAAGACCAGGCATTTCGGTATAGGACCAGGCAAAGACATCACGGAATTCTTTGAAAAGGTTTATGTAGTCCTCAATCTCTTGTTTACTGCAGAATGCTCCTAAAGTAATGAGTTCAGGGGCACGAACTGGAGCAGCAATATCAACTTGGATGATAGGTGAGATGTTGGCCATGTTGCCCTCCTCGAAGGCATCAGGAGCAGGAATAGGGTCCTTGAACCAGTCAACCTTAGTGGGGAGGAAGTCTTTGGATTCAACCGCGTATTGGGTAGCGGTGCTAGAGGAGGATTCTTCTGGGATGAAATAGGAACGGTGGTGCATATCATCCCAAGGATAATCGGGGGCAGTAAGAGCCTCAAGAATCTCCTCATCAGTACGGAAAGTTTGCGTCGTCAAGTCGGTTGACGAGGGGGTAGTGGTTGAAATAGTGGTGGAAGAGATCATATAGATGATATTAACCTCTTCAGAAGGGGGAGAGACCGGGGGGTAAATCTCCTCAATGGTGGGTGGTGCCGTCTCAAGATCCAGATTGTTCATTTCATAGAGAGCCGCTCTGTAATCCGGGAGATCGGGGCAATGATGTGAATAGTGCCCGTAAATACCGCAGATGGCGCAGGAGTGGTTGGTACGTAGGGACTTATCTTTAGGCTTAGGAGTGGGGTTTAGTTCGACAGTTGGGATGTTGGGGTCATCATCGAGCATTTGCATGTGCTTCTGTAATGCGGGTAACTGTGGGCATTGGTGGGTCGCATGGCCCAACTCGTCACACAACGAGCATTTGGGAGGAGCACGAAAGACTGGAGGGTTTTTTACTGTCTTTGGAGGTGGGACAGCAGTGTAAGGTTGTGGACCTCTGCCCCCAGTGGGTTTGGGAGTAGGAGGAGGTGTCGTGGAGGACGAAGGGGTAGAGACACCGGGAGGTGGCTGAGTGGTAGTAGCCATGGGTTGCACCGGCTGGAGGACGACATCTGGTGTCGGCGGGCGAACGGGAGGCGAAAGATACCATACAGGTAATCCCAATGTTAACCCAGGAAGGCTAAGGGTAGCCATGACCGGGGCGCTTACTACTCCCGATGGAGGGACTAGGAAGGGGATCGTATGGATCGGTGTAACACCAATGTGGCTAGGTACCAGTGGTGGTTTTGGCAACAAGGGTGGTTGAGCGTTAGGTGGTAAGTTGTCGTGGGACAAGGTACATAAGTCAGACATTTCGGGCGTAGATGACGGCGGAGGAATGGATTGAAAGGTGGAGGTCATCGGTGCGTCTGAGTAGACTCCAGGCCCCGTAGAGGAAACAAACGAGGTGGTGGCAGGAGAAACAGGTTGTTCAACCACGGGGAGAACATTTTCAGGGGCCGCGGGAGCACTGGGATCATAGTATGTGAGCTGGTCAATCTTAACCACGCGTCCCTCGTGGGGGAACATCATGGTGCGAAAGACAGAAGAGGCAACTGCCCGCATGGCATACATGTAGCTGCGGCCAAGTAGAAGGTTGTAATCCAATTGGGTATTGATTACCTCTATGTCAATAAGAACTGTTTTACCACCTAACTGGACTGGAACGTTGGGTAGAAGGCCTTGGGGCTGGGCCGAACTACCGTCGTAGGTACGTAACGCAGTGGTGGACTGCTGGAGAGGAGGGGATCCTAGCTTCTGCCATACAAATGTAGACATAACGCATGTGGAGGCACCCTCATCGATGATGCACCGATGGATAACAAGGTTCCTAACGGAGACTGTAACTTGGAATGCTAAGCTGGAAGGTAGGCGTGGTTCAGACTGGTCTAGATCAAACGCCATCAAATGTGAATCGGTTGGGTCAATCCCCCCAATGGCGGAAAGTAAAGTCTTGCGCTGGGAAGGGCAGTTCTTCAAGACTTCTAACGCAGACATGGCTGCGGGAGATTGGGCTAGGTCGTCTACGATGTTGTAGTTTGACGCAGCGCGCGCGTTAGGGTTATTGTTGATTCGGCGAAGTGGGAAACGAGGTGCTTTCGCAGCGCCATTTATGGGAGGCGGAGGTATACGTAACGCCTGATCGGTGGGATGGGCGTTAGTAGGTTTATCCGTGGGAGTGGCTTCAGAGGTGGAGCCATATTGGTTCCGACGGGTCTGTAGGTTGACGTCAGCAGATGACATCATCAGCAAGTGGTGGGTACCTGAGTCAAACATGGGTTGATCAGGGGCAGCGTAAGTGATCTGTTGTTGTTGGGGTTGCACGTTAGCTTGAGGGGCCAACGGCTGAGTGTTCACTACGCCTTGGGTCGGTAAGGGGTTTTGCAGCACCAAAGGGGGTTGCTGAGGTTGGGGGGGGGTTGGGCGGTGCTTGGGGAGCCGCATGCCCTTGGCGATGGGCCTCGTCAACCCAAAGCTGCCGAGCTCGCTCCAAGTGTGGGCAAGCATGGGTGTAATGTCCATAGACTCCACAAATAGAACAAGGGTGGTTTGTTCGCAGATTGGGGTTTTTGGCCTGCTTGGGCGGGCGATCAGGGTTTTGATTAGCGGGGGCCGCATTGTTGTTGTCAGGGGGATTAGCCGGTTGACCAGCTTGGTCTGCAGGTTGGTTGTTTCCCCTATTACGGCCCTTGCCGCGGTTCTGTTGGCCCTGGTTACGTTGGTTATTCTAGTTTTGCTGCGGGTTTTGTTGGGCGTAAACTTGCCCTTGGGAAGCAGGTGGATTTTGAGGTTGCGTAGGTGCAGGAGCAGGCTGCGGAGGATGATATGTAGGTTGAGGCTGAGCAGGTGCAGCAACTTGAGGGGGCTGCTGATAGGACTGCGGAGCAGGTTGTGGATGTGCCGCAGGGGCTTCCTGTGGCGGATAATAAGCTGGTGGGGATGGTGAAGGCGCAGGAGCTGAGGCAGCCTGCTGATGGTAGTAAGGCTGAGGGGCGACTGGAGGAGCATAAGCAGGAGTCGCATACCCGAAGCACTGAGGTGGACATGAGGGTCCATGGGAATGGTGATGTGTCATGGGAGCATATGAGTTGGTTGCTCCAGACTGGGAGGTAGCCCTCGACAGGTCGGGGCCAGGGGTAGGACGTGCTATAGAAAACGGTTGGGGATGCGAAGAAACACGGTCAATGATACCATCTGCAGCGTGGGATGCCCCCGGCGCATCATGCTGGGAGGACTCGCCGCGAGGGGCGTCAGGTATAATGGTATAAAGGTAACCCGATTGGGCGTAAATGAGGTCGAACTGTTGAGCCTTAAGGATGGCTTCTTCTTCAGACTGGGGTCTTTCTGAGGCCACATCCTTAGCGATAACCGGGAGAAGGGATTTGAGGAACCAATCTAGGAAGATATGGTCGTCTAGTTTGATCTTGCATAAGCTACGGCGTCGACGCCACTCATGGATATGGTCCGTGATATGGGTAGCCGTGTTTTGTCTACAAGATAGAAGGATCTCCACGCCCGCGTCATAGCGGACAGGCAACTGGAAGAACTGCAGGAAGGTAGAGGCAAGGGAGGCAAAGGTGGCGTGGGTCCCATGTGGTTGCTCAATATACCATTTGGCTGCAGAGCCAGTAAAGGTGCGCTGTAAGAGACGGAGGTGGACAGAGTCATCCACGATGGAGTTAGAGGAACACCATAGGTGGAAAGACATGATATGGTTTTGTGGGTCCTCACCGGCCTTACCCTCGAATTTAGGGATGTCAGAGGG
This sequence comes from Larix kaempferi, assembly GCA_027924585.1. Classification (NCBI taxonomy): domain Eukaryota; kingdom Viridiplantae; phylum Streptophyta; class Pinopsida; order Pinales; family Pinaceae; genus Larix; species Larix kaempferi. Next base: position 5,164,787 of record BSBM01001287.1, read on the forward strand.
TAGTTTGGTAGGCATATGAGGCCACATAGGGTCGTGTCGAATAGGATCGTTGGTCAATCTGGCCAGGTCAGGTAGGTTGAGGCTAGCCATGAACGGCAAACTGGAAGAAGGCTGTGACACAGTAGTGCTGTGGACCAAGTTGGGGCCAGTGCCCCCAAGTGGAGGGACAAGATGTGAGGTGGTGCCCCCAAGTGGGGGAACTGAGGTAGTGGAGGATGGTCCAGCACCACCATTGGTAGTGTGAGCCACTGATGTAGTGGGGATAGGTATTCCCACTGTGGGAATAGGTACCGTGAGGGGAATGGTAGATGGTTGCCCCATGGAGGGCATACCCAAAATAGGTGTAGTAACTGGTGTAGTGGTGGATGTGCCACCAATGGTCCCTATGACAAATGGAGTGGAAGTCGTGCCAGCCATGGGGCTAGTAGGGGCAGTATAAATAGGGTTCTCAGACTCTTCGTCAGAATCAGAGGTAAAGTAAGGTGCGTCACTATCTGGTGACGGAGGCCTACGTCGCTGACGAGTGGAGTCAAGTGACAAGGCTCTAGATCTGTGATGAGTGGTATCAACGGACAATGATCGGAATCTATGACGAGTGGTGTCGAGAGAACCGTGCTGTGGGGGATCGCCCCTGAGGCGCCGAGAATGTCTCGGGGACTCAATGGTGACAGATGGTGTCTAGTCTCTGTGGGTTGAGGTGAGTATAAAAACAGCTCAAAAATCCTAATGCAACCGAGTGTGCAGAAGGAGAGCTAAAAAGCAAGGCACTCAGGCCAACAACCAACTCAAAACACCCACTGCAACAGCTGTGCTACAATAGGTGGAGTAACAACAAAGATGGTCAGAATACCAACAAGCAGCAGGTTTCCTAAAAAAGAAAAATGGTGGACTCACTAGACCAAAGGGAGGTAAAGGAGCATGCAAACACCTAACTACAAGTATTCTGACTCAACTAAACATATCCTCTGCAAGGTGATGAAATCCAAGTCAGACAATATGAGTAGGAAAGCCAAGTGGCTTTGATATCCCCCTACCGGGAGGGACACCGTGTAGTCAATCCTAGAAGAATGGCAACTAAGATACCCCGTTCATGACACGTCCAGGAAGGTGAATCTGCCGTTTAGTTCGTTGACCGCAATACCCCTATACAGGGATATCCCGCGAACCGCGAAAGGTAGCCCTTCGGTTACTGAATGGAGTGCGGTATTCCACTCAGGCCTCCGGAACCAGTCTCCCGACTTCAACCCTCCTAAGGGAGAGGCCCTCTGATAAACTGGTCGTGACCGTGCCAAAAAGTACTAGGGGATTTTGGTTCCCTATTTGGACAACAACTATGTCTCAAGTGAAATAACCAAGGGGTGTTATTGGAAGCCTATCCCCCTGATCCTACCTAACTACAATGATTCTTTTGTGTTCCCCAAGTGGGGTTAGAATGTTGGTTTAGTTAGGTACTTTTTAAGGCTCACTTGATTTTATGTGACAGAGTGTGTGCTCGTGAGGTAATGATCCCAAAAATAGAAGTGCCACAAGGGAGGGCAACTTCCAATCTATCAACAATACTGAAATTGAAAGTTTAACTTGCAAAATTTTCTGAATTAAAAATACTGAAATTTGTAAAATGAAATCTGTAAAAGGAACAGAAATTATGTTGCAGAAAGGCTGAAAGGTAGTGAACTGCAGGTAAGACAGGGGGCTGTTCAGATGCAGAAAATATTGCAGCAAAAGGGGCTGGGCTCAAAACAGGAAAAGAGCAGAAATCAGACCGCGGGTCTGTGGCGATTTGGAACAGGCCGACCGCGGGTTTAAAGGAAACAACGGCGGTCAGGTCGCGGCTATCGGGCCAACAGAGGCAGTCGGGACGCAGGAAATAGGGAACAAGACGCAGTCGAGTCGCAGTAAAAAGGGCTAACAAGCGCAGTCGGGACGCACGAAAGAGGCAGAAAGCCGCAGTCGGGACGCCGGAAAAAGGCCGACAGGCGCAGTCAGATCGCGGCAAACAGGCTGATTAGCCACGGTCGGATCGCAGGTAACAGACTTGAATCCACCGGCAGGGCGTCGGAAGCAGTCTGAGAGCCGCGGTCGGATCGTAGGTAAAGGCTTGAAAGGCGCGGTCGGGACGCGACTGCAGAGGGAAAAGACGCGGTATGCGGCGGCCGAAAGGGACAGCCGAAAGTAAAAAATTCAAAACGGAAACCAGAAATTCGAAAACTAGGGGAGTCGCCAAAACTGTAGCTAGGGTTTTACCCCTGGCTTGTGCCAATGAGCACCTACTAAGGAGAATGGACTCCTTAGTAGCAGTTCAATAATGATTAAATGATTAAGCTAAAACAACAATTAACAAACTACTTTAAGCATTGCATGAGACATAAATGAAAGATGTAAAAAATGGTTTTATATTAATGTTACCTTGAGTGTCAAGGTTGATGAAGCCCTTTGCAGTGTCCAAGAGGATGCTCCAAGCTTCAGAATGCTCCTTTCTCCTTCTCCAATGTTGGGGATGGGCCAAAGGTGGCTCTCAAGGTGAAAATAGTTCAAAGGTGAACTAGGGTTTCGAGAGAGATTTTGGCAGAGTAAGGGTGCTTGTGATTGTGGATATGGAATAAGGGATCTCAATCACCTATTTATAGTTTTTTGGTGGTGGAGTGCTGACCCATGGTTTTAGGAAACACATGGTTTTGGGCAGCTGTATAGGGTTTTTTCCTCCTTTTCCTCATTATTTTATATTTTTTATTCCCTTTTTAGGGGATTTTTGCTATTTTTGGAGGAAAAGGGGGTTTTTTAGCCTTTTTTAAGCTATTTTGATGGTTTTGTGGCCTTTTGGAGGCATTTTAGGCCTTTTGGAGGCTTTTTAATGGGATTTTTTGGGATTTTAATGGAAATATGGTAGGAAAATGGACAAATGAGCCATATAATGTGGTAAACGAGCTAGTGAGCACTTTTTGGGTGTTAACACCACCTCATCTGCTGTGAGAGCTGAAACCACCCTTGGTGCTCTGGCTACTCCTCTTGGCATGGATACATTCAACCTAGGGGGCAGTTCATCATTTTTGACACATAGCAGGGACCTTCTAAAGGGAAAGGAGCAGCCATGCACCTCCTTCCCCATCTCCTCCACCTTGGGCTCGATCCTGTCCAAGCGCACACACAATGACCTGACTGGTTTTATTCCTCTCATGCCCTGGAAGACCACGCCCCTACTGGTCAAGCTCCTTACTCATGCCACTCGTCAGCCTGCAAAGGCTACTCTGCCTCTCACGAATGCTACGTCAAAACCTGATACTGCTGCTTTGACACCTAGAAACGTTGCTCCAACACCTGCTAGAGATTGGAAGGACACAGAATGCTGCAGCTGTCCATTTCTGGAGGAGGCACCTTCTAATGCAGAAGGCCCTTCTACATCTGTTTGAGGAGGTTTTTTTGTTGTCTTTGTCTTACTTTTTTCCTGTTTTGGTTTTGCTTATGACTTCCATTTTAATGTATGCCTCTATGGCCATGACTCCTCATTTTCACCCTGGTTTCCCTATAATGGGTAGGGTCTTTTTGTACAGTCTCATTTTGAAACACCACAATTCTGCTGATAGCTATGGCTGGCACCTCTGGGTAAGACCACCGCTGACTGTAGCCTCTATTGTATTTATATTAGCTTAATATAATTTCCATCTTTACAAAAAAAAATGAATGTAGTAATACTTATTCTTGTACAAACCCTAGGCTTACAGGTATAAGAATTTCTATAATAAAACATAAATAGAATAATGCAGTGACATAAACATAGAAAACCTAAGTAAATATAATTCTTAACAATAAAAGCATTTGCAGGCATTTTAAATAGTATAAACTACAATTCATCAATCTCTAATAATTTTACACAGTAAATAGTAAACAATAATAAGAACACGTACAAAATACTACTAAAAGAATAATAGAACATGACTGAAAGAACAGACTGAATCCAATCTGAAGTTCACCGTTCCTCCCAACCAATATTCCAAAACAACCAAGTTTACTTGTTCTGAAACCCTCGACCATGATTGTTGGACCACAAGAGCAAAGACTGTTGAAACAACCCAAAACTATCACTTAGTTCCACTTCTCAACTTAACAAATATATTTCCCTCTTCCATCCAAGCCTCTTGCTTGTCTGATGGGAATTTCTTAATAAAGATTTTCCTAGGACTTAGGGCTATCATGAGCCTCCTACTCTAGAACCTTCATCTAGAGTTCTGACCTTAAAAATAGGGATGATGCCTCCTGCACCTATTGAGGTATTAATTAGTGGTTTTCACCACTATGGGCAATCTTCCCAACACATGTCATTCCTCCTTGTGGGCCAACAAACACTCTTTCAACAGCTACTTCAGATTGGATATCCTCAAACAAGTGTCTTTGACCACACTTGGTCAAATAATTGTTCAAAAACAATTAAGAACATTATTACAAAGTATTTAAACTTGAATCAAGGTTCCAGGGGTATTACATGTGGTGGCTGCATCCATGCAACCAACGCAATAAAAAATAGGAGCTGCAAGTATGTGAAGGGATTCCCCGTCTCTTGATTTTCTACCGCATCCTCCATTAGCTCATTGAGCAATAATAGTGACCAATTCATTTGAACTCCTACCACACACTACTCCATTGATGCTATCACTCCTAATGTACACTGATTGGGGTAAGTCTTCCTTATAATCTTGATTGCCAGCAACTTCGCTACGATCCTAAAGTCCCGATCATTTATTGTGTCGATCAAGTATCCGCGGGTGTTTTTCTCCACCCCATACTTCATCTTCATCTTTGTATATAGATTCTTATCATTATCCTTCCCTTGAATGTATTCTGAAGGATATACCATGGCCTTGGGGAATCAAGTAATTTGTGAAATAAGGTCCATGGTGATGTGAATCTTCCTATCCAACCATAAGTATCTGCCGTAGAAAGATACCAATAATTGTGTTTTCTACATGCATTCACTTCCATTGACCTCCCAAAATGCAGCATGTCAATTATTGATAGGAGCTATGATCGCTCCAAGCCCAACGCCCACTGCATTATCTCCCTCATTATTGGTCCTCCATCCCCATGCACTCTCTCAATGTATGTGCACTGAGTGCACTCTAGATACACCAAAATATCATGGTCGCTATAATGCAGTTTCTGTAGTCACTGTAATAAATCTCTGGTGGTATGGACACCCTTCGGTGTCATCGACTCTTTGATAGTATATTTTCCATTCTTTCCAAGTTTTATCGTTGGTGCCCCTTCCTTCCACAATGGCACATACCATGGAATGTATTCTATTGTCGGGCCTTGCTATATTCCTCTTGATGCTGTTGTTTCTTCTTCCGCTGCACCTGATGTACCTGATTCTCCTCCTTCTGCCATGGCCCTTACTGAGGCACGGTTAGTCTTTGTTCATCTTTCCAAACTTTTCTATCGGCTGGAGATTCTATTCTTTCTAAATATCTGTGCTAGTACGGATGCAATCTCCAGTTGTTTTTAGACGATGGTCACCCTCGCCCTTGGTTGATCATGTGTGCTTGTGCTTGAGATTCCATGCACCCTCATAGATTATTGAATGCAATTCTGTTGATCTTCGCTGTGAGACTTCTTCCACAATTCTCACAATGCACAATGGGCCAAACTTTCCATACATGCATGCTTTTATAGCTTTAATTTCCCGCTCCCTATCCATCGAATCAATTTTTGACAATGGTTTGCAAATGCTCCATTGACTTACCAAATCCTCCGTCGATTTACCAAATGCTACACTCTCATTGGCTATAAATGTGCCTCTATCCACTTGCACCATCATCTGCCTCGCCTTAAATATTGCATTTATTGCTCGATTTAACCAGTTAGCACTCCATCGGATGTCGACAGGCCCCCAAAACTTGTCATTGTTTCAAAATTTGTCACTATCCTATCGACACACTTACGAATTGCAACCTTGTCACAGTTACTTCGATAGATGTAAGGAATGAACTCTTGTCGCCACTTTCTTGACAGATTCCCGATCTTCACATTGTACCTATTTCAATTTTCTTTCTCTTTTTGATGTTCTCTCTTCAATTTTTCTTTTTTTCACTTTGTGTCTCCCTTAGTGGCTTTGCACCGAGCTATCCCGATAGGGATTTAGCTGGCTTCCAATTACCAGATTTGGTAAAAGTATTCCATCTAACTTTTGTAATTGAACTGCACCCCTGTTAGTGATGAAATTTATGATATATGGACCAAGCCAATGCATCTGGAGCTTACCTAGGTGCTTTGAGAACTTATCGTCATATAGGAGAACCATATCTCTGTGTTGAAAGTGCTTTGGATTTACATGCAGATCGTGCCATGCATTTTGTCGATCCTTTTCTACCTGCTGATGAAATCCCACGATGAAGTGGTCTTCTTCAAGTTTTAGTAGTTGCGCTAATGTTTCTTTAATAGCTCCATCGCCACTCATTCTTGTCGCTGCTGCTATGCATAGACGGGGGACAATATACTCCATCGGCATCACTACTTCTTGTCTGTATACCAATTTGAAAGGAGTCTGGTTTGTTAATGTTTTGCGTGTTGTCCTTTAGGCCCATAATATCGCAAGAATATTCAAATCCCAATCATCGCGGTTGGTATTACATACCTTAGTGAGCACATTCTCCAATAGTTTGTTTAGTGCTTCAACTTCTCCATTTTCTTGTGGGTGATATGGGGTACTTCTTCTATGTTGTATCTGAAATTATTCAGTCATCGCTCTGATAGTTTGATTTAGGAAGTGTGTTCTTTAATTGCTCATTAATATCTTTGGGCAGCCAAACCTGGTGACCACATTGTCAAAGAGAAACGTTGTTGTTTTCGCAGTCGTGCAATCTTTCACCAGTGTTGCTTCATCCCATCTTGTCAAGTAATCTATCACAGTGATGATGTATCTCACACCTGTTCTTTTCTCTGGTGGGTTGATGGGTCCCACAAAGTCTATTGCCCATTTTTCGAAGGGTTTTAATGTTAACTGGGGAAATAATGGCATCTCATCCCTTCGCGATGGTTTCCCCGTTCTTTGACATACGTCACATATTTTAGAATAATATGTTGCGTCGCCATGTATTGTTGGACAACATAATCCAGCTATGAGTATCTTCCTAGTGGTTGCACTCCCTGGATAATGACCTCCTACGATCCCATCGTGAGATTCTGCTAATACTCTTTCTTGTTCATGCAGAAGGACGCATCGACGAAGAACCTCATCCGGTCCCATTTTGTATAGTTGTCCTGCGATTAATTGGAAATCAGTGGCCCTGACGACTAATTGTTTCTTTTGAATGGTGGTAAACTCCTTAGGTTATTTTCCCATGGCCAATAACTGAACAATTTGCTCGTAATGGTATTCAACCATTCCAATCCTAAATAGTTGTGCATCTGGAAAACCTTCGTCGATGCTACTTGGTTCTTCGCCTGATTCTATCCTTGATAAGTGGTCTAGCCCTACATTCAATCGTCTAGGCTTCACGATTATCTCAAAATCAAATTCTTGGAACAATAGAAACCATCGAAAGATCTTTCCCCCCAACAAAGGCTTATTGACTAGGTACTTTAAATCTGAGTGGTTAGTGAACATGTTAAAATGCCCTCCTAACAGATAGTGGCGGAATTTCTACAATCCATATACCATCACCAGACCTTTTCTTTTTGTCATCGTATAATTCTTCTCTATGGTGGATAACGTTTGACTTGCAAACGTGATCGGATGGTCGATTGACCCTTCTCCTTGATGCGCCAATATCACTCCCAGCGCTACTGATGAAGCATCTACATTGACATGGAGCTCGTTCTTCCAGTCCAGGAAAACTAATATTGGTGATGCAACCATATTTTGCTTCAGTATATCAAGGGTCTTCTGGCAGTTGTCGTTCCATTCAAATTTCAGATCTTTCTTTAATAACTTCTCCATCGGTGCAATGATCACTCATATCCCCTTATAAACTTTATGTATTATCCTGTGTGTCCCAATGTGGCCCTCAACTGCTTCACTGTCATTGGTTTTGGTAGGTCGACAATGACTGTGATCTTATCTAGATCGACCAACATGCCCTCCTTGCACACAATGTGTCCCAAAAAGATGCCAAATGATGCACACAAGATACACTTCTTTAGATTCAGCAAAATCTGATGTTGTCGACATCTTTCCAGCATCATCCTGAGGCTTGCAACATGGTATTTCAATAACCCATACACATTCCAGTCATCCATATATAATTCTAGAAATTTAGTGATGAAGCCTTTAAATGCAACAACGACTAATACTAAAAAGATTGCAGGGGCACTCTTGAGACCAAAACGCATCACCATGTACTAAAATCATCCCCATTCAATTACGAAGGTGGTTTTTTGTCGATCTTCCTTCATAATCTTAATCTGGTGATAGCCTGAAAATCCATCTATAAATGAGTAGAATTCCTCTCCTCCAACTCTCCTTCCAGTACTTCATTGGTAAATGGTGTGGGAAATGGATCATGAAGGAATGTGTCATTCAACTTCCTCATTGTTGGGCCTGGCCCAAGGGGGTCATTTTTGAGAAACACTAAGTTTGGAAACTGTGAAGCTGAGCGCAGTATCAGGTTTTGGAAGATGTGAAGATAAGCGCAGCACAGTTTTAGAATGTTGTGAAGTTACGTGCAGCGCAGCATCAGAGGAGCTGCAAAGCCGTTGCTGCCAGGAGGACAGCTCCACGATGTGCCATGCCTACAAGGTTCTAGCTAATCAGAGTGTTGGATGGAAGACGACAGTTATTTCGGTTAGGTCTTCAAAGACCTATTTTCGGCAAAGATACTCGATGACTACCAAGCGGTGGGTAGGTCTAGATCGAGGTAGGTTATTGGTCACACTAACAGAGAACCATTAGTTGGACCAGTTGTCCAAGGCCGTGAAAGAAGGAATAGCTTGGAGGAAGCAAGCTGTTGGCGCGCATGACAGAAGGGTGTCCACAACAGAAGATCCGCTTCCAGATAACAGTAGTCTGGTTGTGGGAAAACTATGAAAGTTTTGAATACCTAAGGGTTTTTTCCTTCTCATTGTAAAGACATGACCTATGGGCATGATCTATTTAATAAGGAATTTTTGAATAGGAAAGGGTTAGATTCTTCATTTTGTAAGCATTGAACATTGATAGAATTATTGAGCTTGAAGCTATTTTGTAAGGCTCTGCAGCTGTGTGTGTAGAGACCTAATTTTGAGGAAGAAGAGAGTCTGCAGTTGAGTGCGCAAACCAAGAACGATTGTACCCTTTCCTAAAGATAATAAAACAACCGTTCTTGTCGACGTAGCTTCCTATCCAGGGGAGTGAACCACGTTAAATTTGGTGTTATATGCTTGTTGTGTATGATCGCCATTATTAAGTTATTTGCATTATTTACAGTATGAATGCTTGAAATTAATGTTATCTGATATATGACTACATTAATCTGTATTCACCGCGGAAGGGATGGAATAAGATGTCAAGTAGTTCATACATGGATGAATGTTAGTGAACAGTAATTCTAAGTATTTGGATGCATGAACCTGTTTGAAATCACATAGTATTGTTAAGGTTGGATCGCGATCTCAGAGCATGCAGCATTGCATAGTTCACTTGTTTACATAAGTTGCAACATAATTAGAATAAGTATTGTGAAATGGTTAAAGATTATTAATGAAAGATTGATTTGAAGTGATAAGGTATTGTAGTCATCACGCGGTCAAGGTTGACGCGCAGATCCATTAGAAGAGCTGCACAATAAGCTGTTGGTAGCTTATTTCTGTAGGCTAGAAGTAACCCCACTACACAGGCGTGGATGCGCTGCAGTGCAAGCACCTTTGCTTGCCGCGGTACTCACTGCGAAGTAGAGGACTTCATGCAGTCATTGTCTGCAGTGCACAGTCTGTTGCTGCACTGTGCCTCAGTTAGTTCAAACTCTTGCATCACAAAGTTGTGGAAACCTACTTCTGCAACCACACCCTCAACTTTGCCTCGGGTGAGACCTCAGGATGCTCGCAGCCTATTTCCGAAAGGGCCGGTGAATAGCGGTTTTGTTGGTATCGTGCACCACGAAGTACCTGGGTCTACATTGGAAAACCTCTAGATCAGTATCATAACCCAACAAATGGTTCCGTTGTTGCACTAATACCATTGATGCGATAGTGTATTTGAAAGTAATGTGTGAAGAAGAATACGAGTTCCCACTAGGATCCGACAATTGGCATCCAGAAAATAAAGAAATCTGGGCCTGGTGCGATAAGATTGAAAGAGATTTCGCAAAGAAAGAGAACAGACACCCACATCTATCCGACGTCCAGTGGTTGAATAGATATTTGTGGAGGGAGATTCATTAGATTTTCTGGGCTTTGTTTCCAACCAACCTACATGCGTGGATATACGTCTTGCAGAGAGAAATAACTGTTTTAAAGGAGGAGTACCGACAGAGTGGACTCCGGAGCTTACTAAATAGCTCAATGCAATAAACATTCCACTCTCACACGCAATCGACTTCTGGGTTGATAGCATACTTGAAGGATTTGTGGCCGAATTTGCTATAGATATGCTGAAATCATACAGCCAAGATGAAGCATACTTTTTCGAGGGATTCACAGGTAAGTTCCTGAACAATCTCAGTCTATACATTAAAATGTTGTTAGCTGAGAAAGGTATTTTAAGAATGCAGTGATTATTCTGAATTTGTGATGTTAGAAAGTACATATATTGATTCTGACGAAGACAGCCATACTCTGAGAAGTGGAAAGAGATATAATATCACTAACGAAAATAATTCCTAAGAACTTAAACTTTGCGTACATACCCACATTCCATGTGACCTTAATAATCAGGCCGCACCATTGTCAGCAACCATCCACCATATTACACCTCAAGATCAGCTGGTTATTAATACCGCTTACCCTATCTCAGAATCTGTTAGACCACAACCCACCCAATGCGAGCATCGTGCAGCCTACCCCACAGAACATCAATACTGGTAGTACGATGCAGTAGCCTGCGTTTACTGTTGTCACAGGGAATCCGTTACAAAACCATATACAATCCGGAAGTAGGATGATGGATAATGATATAAAACTACCGATATTCAAAGGAACGGGTCTGGAAGACCCTGAACAACACTGGTTTCTATGCGAAGCCATATGGAGTGTCAAGCAAGTTACGGATGATGCTATAAAGAGAGCGCAGCTCATCACTACTTTTAGAGATAGAGCGCTGCATTGGTTTATGAAGTATTCTCAGGCACAGCCAAGAAAATTAGCAGACATTAAGACTGCGATTGCAGTAGAGTTTAAAAATCCAAAATTAGAATCTCAATGCATAACAGAGTCGAAAGAAATAAAGAAGAAACCTACAAAACCAGTCTCGGAATTCAACCAAAAGTTTAAAACATTGTTGGACCAAGTGAGCTTTGTTATAGCTCTGCAACAGCACCAAGAATGCTTTATTGTCGCGTTGTTGCCCCATATCAGACAACCAATGATGCAACAAAAGTTTGTATCTCAGTCTGAGGCCTTGGAGATCGCGATGAAGTTGGAGGCTTCACCGATTAGAGAAAGTAGTTCTGCGATGTCACAGATCTAGAACCAATTGGCTACCTTGAAACTAGAACTGCAAGGCATGAAGAATGGAAGGGAACAAAGATACGAACAGAGACATGAAGTTTGGTGCACGGGATGCAAAGGAGAGGGCCACACCAAAGAGAATTTCCCTCTATTTCAAGAATATATTAACAGTGACGCACCAAACCCAATGAATATGAATTAGAACCAGGCACCATGGTGTGAAATTTATAGAACAAGAGGACACCGGCCTAAGGATTGTTATCTGATACTGAAGTATGTAAAGACACCTAAAAACTCATACTGTAATTTCTGTAAGTTAGTTGGACATGATGAGTCCAACTGTTGCACTTACGAGCTAATGAATGAAAGAAAGCGAGACATGGAGGAATTGCGAGGTACTGGTATGTACCGCATCCAAGAAGAAAACTAGCCCAAACAAGAAAACACCAACTATGATCAGGGTGGATACAGACGCCGTGGAGGTGGATACTGTGGCAGAGGAAGAAATGGGGGCCCTGCTTAAGGAAGAGGCCGAGTCCAGGTAATCTGCTATAACTGTGGCCAACCAAGTCACGTATCTAGAGATTGTACTAACCCATGCACCACATGCAACTACTGTAAGTCATTTGAACATGTGATTGAAGACTACCCCATACTTGAGGTAGAAATGCAGAAGCAGAGAAGGATAGATCCGTTGAACCCTAACATTCAAATGATCGTAGCAGATATCAGACCTACATATCCAAAATTCAATGTCGTAATGCGAAGTGGCACGAATACAGGAATAGATGAAGGCGCAGAAGCCTCAACTTCTTGAATAAGTGATGCTAAGAAGACCCCTGGAGAAACAATATGGATCAGGAAAGCTGTTGGGAAAACACCTCCCTTGAACTTATAGAAAAATAAAAGAGTATTTGACAAAGCACAAGACATGTTCCAGAAACCGCCACCTACTTCACCATGGATCCCGCTGTGAAGTGAAGCACCACAGACAAAAGATATGCCACTAGCATATGATCAGACACGCACCACACTAGAAACAAGTAATTATGTTTCGCAGTTCCTATGGAGCTACATGAAGTTATTGAAGAGCAGGGATGCTCTTGTGGAATTTGAAAAACTACTAAATTAGTATGAATTACATAGTATGAGGGAAACTACCCATGGCATAGTTCATAATATCCGTAGTCCAAAAAGATCAGGCAGAGAAATGAGGTTCATTGCACAAATTGGAGATTATGAGATGGATGGATCATTCTAGATCTCGGATTTGAAGTAAATGTCTTGACTAAGCAGACATGGCAGGCGATGGGAAAACCAAAGTTACAATGGTCACCAATACAATTAAGAATGGCTAATCAAGGCATAGTTATACCTTTGGGGATATTAACGAATACCATTGTCGACATTGATGGAGTACAAAGTTATGCAGACTTTGAAGTAATTGAAATTGTGGATGACAGCCATCCTTATCCGGCATTGTTGGGTATTGATTGGGCAATGACAAACTCGACCATCATCAATCTGAAAACAATGAAAATGATATTTGAAGGCAATGACAGAAGGGTCGTCGCACCATTGGACCCTTCGTAGGGAGAGCGATATGCTGAACCAATTCAAGAAGAATACAAAGATCAAGATCTTGATCGTATCTACAAGATGACAATGAATGCTACAGATTATACTCATCATATTCCCGATGGAACACTCAGCTAGTGCTGTGATAGTTCTTGCATCTTAGACTCTGAGGTAGGATTGGAAAATTGGCAAGACAGAATGCATGAAGTATCTGCCAGGAGATGCTCAACAATTACGAAATCACTCCGCTGGATTGGAAAGAAGGTGAGTCCAATTCCCACTTATGATGGTTCATCTAACGTTTATTCATTTATCAAAGAATATACCGCAGCAATTGCAAATGAGCACCGCGTTTCAGCATTAGACATGGCACTGCACGAACAACCTGCCAGATGGTGGGTCACGCATAAAGACACATTGACAACTTGGGAACAATGCAGAATCAAAATGTAGATCAGGTTTGCAGATAAGGTTACACTACCTTTTTATAAATATAATGGTTAGATAGACCCAGAGGATCACATTGCAGCCTGTGTAGAAGCTTGGGAAGAAATACCACAGACATAATGGGTACATCTATTTGTGCATACGCTCGAGAAGCCTATTCCTAAGAAATGGTATCTAGATACGGAGCTGAGCAGAGACACCGCGAATTGGTCTGTCTTGAATGTGAACTTCTAGAAGGATTTCAGTTTCAAAGATGAGCATCCCAGTATAAATGATGCGTTGCAGCGTCTCAAGGAAAAGATATTTAGAACAGATTGCATGTATGAGAATATAACATTAGAAGAAATGTTTGAAGCAAACCACAAAACTGCGAGCCTACAGCTAGATTGGAAAGAGAAGCTAGAACAGGCCTTGGACTGTTATAAAGTAGCTGAAGAAGTTGAAGATAACAAAGATATCGAGGAGGAAGACCCACGCAACATAAAGATACCAGTTTTAGAAGGAATGCACGAGGTAGAAGGACCTCCACTGGAAATTCCAGATATGAGCGAACCAATTAAAGTAAAGAAAGTGAACATTGGCACAAGTGAAGAGCCAAAGTTCACAGCAATAGGAGACTATTGGGATGATGATACAGTTACATAGGTCATAGGTATATTGCAAGAATATCAGGAAGTATTCCCAACAAAGTTCATAGAGATGAAAGGAATTTTGGGAGACTTAGGAGTGATGAAGATTCCTCTTAATCCTGGTGCGAAGCTTGTGAAGCAACGGCCATATAGATTGAATCCGCGATACAAAGAATGCGTCAAGACAGAGATTGAGAAGATGCTCAATGCAAGGATGATTGAGCCAGTAGAAGAATCATAATGGATTATCCTGATGGTTGTCCAAGAAAAGAAGACCAAGGGTGAGATCAGGATCTGCATTGATCTTAGGAAGTTGAATGATGCTTCAATCCATGACCCATTTCCTACTCCTTTTACAGATGAGGTACTTGATAACGTTGGAGGAAATGAGGTCTACTCTTTTGCTAATGGATTTTCTAGATACCATCAGATAAGAATTGATCCAGCCAATAGACACAAGACTATGTTTGCCATAGAATGGCGGTCGTTCCAGTACACAGTAATGCCTTTTGGGTTGAAGAACGCACCATCCATATTTTCTCAAGTGGTCATCGCAACGTTTAAAGAATTCATCTATAAGTTTCTAGAATTTTACTTTGATGATTGGACTATTTTTTACTTATTGAAGAACCATGCCACAAACCTTAGAATGATGCTAGAAAAATGCAGACAGCATCAGATTTCTTTGAACTTGAAGAAATGTATTTTCTGTGTTCCCTATGGAATTCTATTGGGACACATAGTTTGTAATCAAGGTTTGATGGTTGACCCTGCGAAGATGACAGTTATCCTAAATTTACCTACACTGAATTCCGTTAAGTAGCTGCGCACTACATTAGGCCATACCGGATACTACAAGAAATTTATAAAAGGTTATGCACTAAGCTCTAGGAGGGTTGAAACTGATCTGAAAGAAGCTGTTAGGGCTAGCTAACTGAGGGCTAGGTGCTGGGATTGATGACTGGGATGCATGAAAACCCTAAAATGCAAAAATGGAGAATGTTGTTAGGACTAGGATGGAGTATAGGAATATCCTAACACCCCCCCTTAATCCATCCTGGGCCCTGGTAACTAAGACCAAAGGTCACCCATACAATCAAATAAATGATGATAATAAAGAAAAGTCCATAAACTGAGGAAATGGGGAAAACCTCATGGGAAAAATACCTCCCCTCAAAATAAACTGTAGGTCACACACAAAAATAAATGCTCCAAACTCAAGTAGGTGTGATGCTTGGTCATATGTCTGGAGGTATCTTCTTCTTGGGAAGAAGTGGATCATGCTTAGAAAGCATTTGCTTGTACTTGCTCTTCAGATCGAATGTGATAAGAACAAATCCAAAAGTATGAGGATGATCCTTGAACCTGTGATTCAAATCAGCTGAGGTAGGATCAAATCTATGAATGTGCAGATAGTCTTTTGTCTTCTCCTTCGAACCATCATGGGTGAGATTATGCCAAAAAGAACCATCAAATAATAATGATTGCTTGGAATCCAAATCAACTCCAAGACTTGATAAATGGTTTCTTGAGATCTCCTTTGAATAACAGGGGTGAGATCAAAACCATCATATGTATGAGAAATTATCCCAAGTTGTGATTGCTTAGAATCCAAATTAGATCCCAGACTTGAATCATGGTTTCTTGAGATCTCCTTTGAACTAGCAGGGGTGAGATCAAAACCATGATGTGCATGAGAAATTATCCCAAGCGAATGGCAATGGACATATTCTTCAATAACCTTCTGAAAGAATGGAATAATGATCATATAGTAGTAAATAAGAGGTGATTGCTTGAGGAGAGTGAATGCATTACCTCCAATAGCTGATTTTACCTATGAAACATTCAGTAGATCATGATGCAAACCAACAGACTCTGGTGCAAGAGAGGATTTAGGACCTTCCGCAATTTCTAGAGTGTGAGTTGGCACATAATTCGAAATAGAAGAAATTTAGAGCACGAGTGTAGAATCTACAAGTTCTTCTTCTTCATGGACAACTTCAATATGAGATATGTTTGATACTGATTCATGATCAATGAGATCATCAAGAAGGGATAATACAACACTTTGCTTACTCTTGAAAGGGTTTGGACCAATCCCTTCATCCTATTTGCCAAATCTTTCATCCAGATGGTCCCATAGCTCTTTTGGAGATTCAACATCATCAAAATCAATGAAGTGGTTTACCATGCATCGAGACATAGCAAAAAACATGGCTGCAGTGACTCTTTCACCTTCACCTAACCAGTCATACTCTTCTTCATAGGATTCAAACTCTCTTTCAAAACAATAATCAAATATACCATGGCTCTTCAAATATGCTATCATTTTTGGTTTCCATTCATCATAGTTGAATGGAGAAAGAAGAGGGATTTCTTTTGAATACATGGAAGCTGTAGAAGACCTGCATAAAGAATAGATAATATCTGCAACTGCTACTGCTGCAAAAGTGCAGAAACTGTTGCACTCGAAATCTTGATAATAACCTGCAAAAAACTCTCAGGAATGGAGATAAACAATACTCTCAACATGCTCTGATACCATGTGAAAATCCTCACAGCAGATCTAAGAGATGATGTATACCTCACAAGAAAGAAATTATGATTAATATGGAAATAGAAGAAGAGTGGTCAATGCAGTGTAAAGGAGCAATAGAATAATAATACAATAGAACTCAGATAGAAGCAGAATAACTTCACACACTCTAATTAATTAATCACAATATGGAAAAATAAATAGTACAATGCATGAGGATTCGAATGCCAAGGTGGCAATTCGAATTATCCTTCATGGAGTGATCAAAAGATCAATAGAGAGTCATCAGAGCACAACTGGAAGTCATCATCATCATCAGTGGAGTCATCAATGCACAATTAACTGTCAACCATCAATCAAACTGAGTCTAACTGAGTGTAACTGGCACTAACTGAATGAAGGAGGCTTAGTGGAGGGTGCATGAGGAGCTAACTGGAGTCAGAATGGGATATCAAGTTCCACGGGATGTTCATTGGAGTGATAAGGTTAGTTAAGAGTTAGTCAATCCTTAAATCAAGGAAGGAACTGAAGATAACTGAACTAAACTGAAGTGGTAGGTAAGGAAGGGCGCCTTTCTCAACTAATGGGTGAAAGGAGGGTTGAAACTGATCTGAAAGAAGCTGTCGGGGCTAGCTAACTGAGGGCTAGGTGCTGGGATTGATGACTAGGATGCATACAAACCCTAAAAAGAAAAAATGGAGAATGTTGTTAGGACTAGGATGGAGTATAGGAATATCCTAACAGTACGAGCCGCGAACTTCACAATAATAGCAAGTCAGCTATATAAATTAGGACGTGATGAAGTACTGCAAAGATGTGTATTGGAGCATGAAAAGCCATATATCTTGGCCGATGCACATTCTGGAGCCACAGGAGGTCACTCTACAGGAAGAGCTACTACGCAGAAGATATTGCACGTAGGGCTATGGTGGCCTACAATCCATAAAGATACGCAGAAACATTGCAAGAGTTGCGATGTTTGTTAAAGAACAGGAAGACCATCGCGAAGAGATGAAATGCCACTAAATCCATAGATAATTTTGCAGGCATTCGAAAAGTGGGCCATTGAATTTGTGGGACCTATTAACCCACCAGGGAAGAGAACTGGTGCTAGGTATATTATTACTGCGACTGACTACCTCACCAGATGGGCTGAAGTGAAACCTGTGAAAAATTGTAGCTCAGCCACAGCTATAGAGTTTATCTATGAGAACATCCTGACAAGGTTCAGATGCCCAAAAAATTTTATGAGTGATCAAGGCACTCATTTTCTGAACAGAACTATTGAAGCTTTGAGTAAAGAATTCCACATTCATCATCAGCGCAATATGCCTTATCATCCATAGGCGAATGGAACTGTTGAAGCATTCAATAAAGTGCTAGAGAATGCATTAACTAAGATATGCAATGTAAACTGCGATGATTGGGACCTAAGAATTCCCTCTGTATTATGAGAATACACAACTACATGCAAGAAATTGACTGGACATACACCTTTCATATTAGCTTATGGGCAGGAAGCCATAATGCCAATGGAGTATATTGTTCCCAGCTTGAGAATAGCTGCATTCACAGGGATGGCAGACTGCATAGCACTAGAAGAAAGGTTATTACACTTGGTTGGTCTAGAGGAAGACCACTTCATTGGAGGATTCCACCAGCAAGTGTAGAAGGAAAGAGAAAAAGCTTGGCATGACCGCCACATAAAGAATAAGTCTTTTCAGGTAGGTGATCTAGTCCTTCTTTATGATAGCAAGTTTATGAAGTTTCCTGGAAAGTTTAAAATGCATTGGATTGGCCCATATACTGTTATACATGTTACTAGTGGTGGTGCAGTCCAACTAGCCACTTTAGCCGGTGACGCATTGCCCAATTTGATAAATGGAAGCAAATTAAAGCTTTATCGCAATAATCCTGCTTCGCAGCATGCTGTATGATCAAGAAGAAGGGAAAAATTATAAGTGTCAAGTATAGTTGAAATTGGACACTAGATATTATTGAGAGTCTGTACATGTAATTTATTAGGAAAAGTATATGTACCATGTAGCACTGTTGAAGCCATGCATGTTGTAAAAAAAAAGAAAAAAGAAAAACCGTGCTATTGCGAAGTCCAAAAGGAAACCGCAAAGAAAAAAATAAATTAGACATCGCGAAGTAACTGCGCAGGACCTATGTTCACCTGCTGCACAGATCGGCGCAACGCTCAAGGAAAGTAGCTATTATAGTGTCAGTAAAAAAAATAGCCATTACAGTATGCTTTTCCGGTAACCGCTAGGGCATTTAAAGCATAGATAACCATTCTGAATGGGTTAATGACGGAAAGAACCGATATCTTTGATGGATTTGGCCAACGATTGAAACATTTAATGCTGATATAACAGTTAAGGGGTGTGGAGGGGGGTTAGCTGTGCCTATAAATAATGCTCCATTCAATCTTACGGGCGTTACCGAACACCTAGAATTTCTTGCAGACACTGCTTCTGAGATAAATTCTACAAGTTAGCTGATAGTTTGTTGGGTAGAGTACAAGTGAATGTCTGAGAGGTCTTCTGTAGAGCGATAATTCATGCTCCCGGAGGTTGTGAGGGTATTTCAATATGGAGGTATTGAAGCATTAATGAAAACCCCTACCAAGAACATTGCCACTACATTAGGACAAGAGCCGAGAATATCACCAAGACATGGGAAAACAATGAAATACAAGGGAAAGACTCTAGTATCGCTAAGAACAAAGCTACCAAGGACAAGTTCGATAGGGCCGAAAAATCCCATGGAAGACAGAGAAATACCACTGATAATGACTCCATACTACATCTCACCGCGTGCACTAGATGCACTGACCATCAAACTACTGAAGAGTTCCAAGTATGAAATACCACTCTCGCCGATGTCCAAGCATGTCGAGGTGTATAAGGTTTTGCTGGGAAAGATTCCTGAATGTAAATGGGATGACTATGATCTTCTACAAGTACAGAAGGAGGATAATGAACCGAAGTTCCCGCAATTCCAAGCCGATAAATACATGAGCTGGGAGAGAGATGCAAAGGGCGAGCTCCATCTGGTCGCCGAAATCTAGTTGTCAATAGTAGCCAAGTCAGGGCTGCTTAATTTGCTAAGACTCCGCACTTTGGTCGATCACTGGAGGTAAATGTGGTGGTGCAAAATTTGATGGCACGCATCCACTAGGGGTATTTATGGATGGACCAGAATATAGACTTAACAATTAACCTGATCCATAGGATCACTAGTTTGAGCAAAAGGGGGGAGGACCCGAGAAATTTTTTTCAAGGAAAAAGCAAAGATAAAGAAGTAGTTGCCTTGATGAAGCAAACACAGACCATTTTCAAGGGAAAGCGAGGCTTTCCGACAGATGAGATAAAAGACCCAGCCACGAAGTTTGTAACGCAGCTAATAGTCGGCAGACTCCTCAAAACATGCAGGCCTTTGGAAGTATCCGCGGGCGCAGTGCTGCTTGGAGCCACTGCCGCGGCAAGAGAGGAATACAACTGGTGTCAATTCTTGTTGAATGGAAGAGCTTAATGAAATAAAAATAAATGGAGGACATTTCCATTTCACATGGCTAATAGTCCTCGTCGGTTTCTTGGGATGGAAGGAACCAAAGCATTATATTGGCGTAAAAACAGACACTAAGGATTGCAGAGGAGCCAAGTTTCAGAACCTGTGGGCAAATCTAAATCCACAAAGATAGAACGAGACAACACTGGTGTTTTACACCTATTATGATCAGCTGCATGGAGCCATAATGTGTACACCTCAGATAACAAAGCAAGTAACAAGCAAATACATCAGGATTATTAACTTCTATGCTACCATGAAATGTATTTCTATTTCACCCAAGGAGCAGACAAAGAAGCCTTGGTGGTATCCGAGAAACTACCATATGTATGAAGAAGACATAGAGAATATCATGAAAGAAGGGCCAGCTGAATTCCATGTTAAAGTTGTCGACGTCAAAAGTGACTCTGGTGAAGATGAGCCTATCCCATACTACATAGTAGAAGACAAGCAAGCAGGAAAAAGGAAGGACACTGGGAGTCCTTCAGTGCAAAAGGAACCAAGAAAGAAGCAGAAAGCAAATAAAGATCAATTGAGGATAGTGCTCCATGACAATGACTACGAAATGATCGCAACAAAGTTTGCAGAATTACTGGAAGAATTCACAATAGATAAGGACAAGAAGGAGAAGGTGATTCAGGATAGTCTGGATAAGAATCTGAATACACTGCAGGGGATTACAGAAAAATTTGATAGAGTAACCAAAAGATTGACCTGGCGGCAAGAGCCAGGGTCTGGAGGACATTCATCCAGAACTTCACAGCAGAATGCACCAGAACAAATGGTCATGCCTGCGAGGTCCCGTATTGTTCACTTGGAACCAAGAACTGTAAGGCTGCCCTTACTAGATCAGATAATGATGGATACAAAGGATGTAGAGCACGTGGAACTCGATCTTGCGAGGATCCCATTGCCAGGCCTACACTACTTGCAGTCACAAGGTTTTGAAGAGATGCATGATAGAACAACATATGCAATGAAGAGATAGGATGAGTTGCAGAGAAGTTACAAAGAGTTGGAGGAATCCAGCTCGCGTAAAGCAATGGATTTGCAGGTTGAACATGATCATAGGAAGGTGCTAGAATCCACGATCACCGCGGTTGCAGATAATATTCCAGATTTCGAAGTATAGGGAGGGCCTGTGGATACAGTTATTCAGTTAGGTAAGATGGTTAATGACCTGAAGGAGAACCTGGATTATATGGAGATCAGCCATGAGGTTTAAATTTCTGCACTCAAGGGTCAGATGGAGCAGAAGCTACAACCGACCGAGGTAGAAATAAGAAGAAAAGAAGTAAAAGCCATGGCAGATACCATAGCTAGGGAGATATCAAAATGCAAAAGTCTTTTATAGGCAGCATCAAAGGCATTGACTACCCTTCATTAGAACCCAGATTGGCTAGAAGCAAAGAATGTTTCCAAAAGTAAGTAGGCATAATTCAAAAAATTGGATGAGGAAGTAAAGGCGTTACTAGCAAGAGAAAGGCTGCATAGGTACAAGGAGGTTAACGCGCTGAAGAAAGAAGTGCAGAACTTAAGGGAAAAAGAGGCCGAAATTGGAGATAAAGAATAGCCCTTCCTAGACAAGGCAAACCTCATATAGTAGTACATTGAGGACAAACTGAAAGAGTTACGCAATAGTCAATAGGAAGTGGAAGAACAGGACGGACAAGAGATAACACTTGAGATGCTCCACAATAAGGCAAGTGAAAATGGACACAAAGGAAGCAGTAAAGAAGTTGATTGTCGCATACAATGACTTCGTTGCGTCGACCGCTCCACATGAGGAAGAATAGGTGGAAGATGTGGAAGTTGCAGGTGGCTCAAGGGAGAGCCACATGTCAGTGTTAGGGGCCTATTGGGCCTAGCCCAAGGGGGTCATTTTTTAGAAACACTATGTTTGGAAACTGTGAAGCTGAGCGCAATATCAAGGTTTGAAAGTTGTGAAGATAAGCGTAGCACAGTTTTGGAATGCTACGAAGTTATGCGCATTGCAGCATCAGAGGAGCTGCGAAGCTAGTGCTACGAGGAGGATAGTGCCGCGATGTGCCACATCTACAGAGTTCCAACTAAGCAGAGCGTTCGACGAAATACGGAAGTTATTTCGGTTAGGTCTTCGAAGACCTATTTTCAGCAAAGATACTCGATGACTACCAAGCGATGGGTAGGTGCAAATCAAGGTAGGCGACTAGTCACACAAACAGAGACCTATCAGTTGAACCAGTTGTCCAAGGCCATGAAAGAAGGAACAGATTGGTGGAAGCAAGCTGTTGGCATGCATGACAGAAGGGTGGCCACAACAGAAGATTCGCTGCCAGATAACAACAGTTCGGTTGCGGGAAAACCGTGATAGTTTTGAATACCTAAGGATTTTTGTCTTCTCATTGTAAAGACATGAACTATGGGAATGATCTATTTAATAAGTCATTTTTGAATAGGAAAGGGTTAGATTCTTCATTTTGTAAGAATTGAACATTGATAGAATTATCGAGCTTGAAGCTATTTTGTAAGGCTCTGCAGCTGTGTGCACAGAGACCTAATTTTGAGGAAGAAGAGAGTCTGCAGCTGATTCTATAGACAAGGAACGGTTGTACCCTTTCCTAAAGATAATAAAACAACCGTTCTTCTGGGCGTAGCTTCCCATCTGAGGGAGTGAACCACGTTAAATCTGGTGTTATGTGCTTGTTGTGTATGATCGCCATTATTCAATGATTTGAATTATTTACAGTATGAATGCTTGAAATTAATGTTAACTGATATATGACTACTTTAATCTGTATTCACCGTGGAAGGGATGTGTTGGCACTATATCTTAAAAATGCTCAAATCCTAAAAAAAATTTGCCAAGATAATCCAGAAGCAGTGAAATTACCACAAAAAGGGTTGAAGAAAGGGTTTGCAAATACAAAAACAAGAAGGAAAAACTCACATTTGCAAAGTCTGAAAACAAATTTTTGAAAAGATTAAACCCAGGCCATGTTCTGATGGCGGAGATGATAAAGATCAAGATCGACGGCTAATAACGTTTCCCGCACCGCCAAAGTAATCAGTCGCATGGAGTTGAGAGCGGTTGCGGACTCAATACCGTCGGGCACGTGTCCAAATCATGTTAGTCCGCATATGGGAATGGTGGTATCATAAACCACCACGGCGCCGTGCGGAACCACCAAATATAAAAGCGCGGCGAGGCCATAGCACGTGGCGTGGTGGGACCTGATACGTGGAAGATGGAGAAAGCATAAGAAGATACGCCATACGTTGATAGCAATAAAAGGGATGAGATACATCAGAAACAAAATCAACGGCTAGTGTTCGTCCGCATCTGGGAAGCTGCGCACTGGATAGAAGGAAAAAAGGTTGCGGAAAGTAAACCACTCAAACAGGTGTCGCCAGATGGTTGATCCGCACAGGGAAAAAACCTGAGAAGAAAGAACGCTTTAAGATCGCGGATACCACCTTAGGGTATAAAAGGAGGCGAGATCTGATGGCCTAGATCAAAAGGTCGAGATCAACGGTAGGATATGATCCACGTTCAGAAAAGTTGCCGGGAAGTTAATTAAAAAGGCTTATATAAAACAAAAGGGGCTTCGCATAATGGCATTTTTCATATGTGTCGCTATTGTGGAGAGCTCTGAAGACTGGTGGAGTGCAGCGATTGCGACAAAAGGCGAAAGGCGTGTACATACAAGTAGGGTCTGGTGACCTGGCCCACTTTTAGACAGAATTTTGTTTAAAGAAACGTTTAAATGGAAACTGTACATGATATAGACGTTTTTAAAGCAAAAGAAGCCCTAGAGGATAGAGACGAAGACATTTATGATACCCTAATTAGGTTACCAGTCTCTGATATTAAACTTAGGTTATCTAAATTGTTAAAGTAAGGGATAGACCTACATAGAGTCCACCAGTCGTCTTTGATAGCTTTTTGCCCAGAACAAATCCCTTTTTTCCCAGAATTTGTCTCATGGTGCACCGAAAATTACTCCTGAGAAGAAAGAATTGTCCTAAACAGTCAAAAAACTAGAGCCATTTGTGAAATAAAGCCAGCCGAGTTAATTAAAGCCCTAGGAGTAACTTTTCCCCAAACCCTTGAGTCTGAGATTTTTTCTGAAACCTCCATTATTGAAAATTATCATCGAACCTCTCAAATTGATAGAGAAAGATTTTTGTCGTCATGTCTCAAGCCAGAAACCACTATTTCGGAGGTCCCATACCCTATAGATATCAATTTGTTTGATGAGAATACCCAATTAGTTTTGACATTATTGGCTTTAGTTTTAGGGTTTGATACGGATTTGTATGTAACCGAGTTTCAATTGAGTCTGTTGTACAAAATGAGTACAGTTCAGTCAGGGATCGATGAAAATCAAATCCCACGACTTAATTTTGAAGTATTTTTGACAGAGAGGATTCATGACCAGATGGTCAATTTTCCCACTCTCAGACATTTCAGGTTCCAGTCCTTTTTGATGAAAATGATTATGATAGCCAGTCAAGAAGAGTTGCAGTTCCCAGAAATCATTTTCACGACTTTATTGGAAAATAACATGTTCAATTATATCAATTTCATGCTCTCAGAGATTTACAGAATGATCTTTAGTAAAAATTTGCCTAGAGTGTTACCAGAGATGCAGGCATGCATGCAATTGAGTGCAGAGTACGCGACGAGAGATTGGTTTTTGTCGAAGGATAGTACAGTAATCAGATTATATGGATTCAAACATAAACCTTATGTCTTACCAGCTTTTCTTACCTTAAGGGTTTTTGCTTTAGAATTCCTGAGACAAAAGTTGATTGTTGAAGATAACAATTTTTTGGTTTAAAAACAAGCAACATATATTAAATATCCGTTCACACTTGGTCCGTTCACAATAAAGAATAAAAATGCTGCTGTGTATATAGAGAAGTTATTGAAGGATATGAATTTTGAGACAGATATGGCCATTGATTATGATCCGTTGAACGTAATATCAAAACAGAGAATGGATTATCGCATCAAAGCACTGAACCATCAGATGATTGAAGGAATGTCTGATAGAGCCAATTGGCTGGAATATAAAGAAGAAATCATTCCGGATGCACACGACAAAGAAATGGCACTAACAGATACAACAACAGAGACAGAAGACCCAACGAACACTGCATTGGTGGGGTTTAAGAGACCCATACAGGACGTGATGAACATTGATGATGAAGGAACAGAAAGAGGAAAAAAGTTGAAAATAAATGAACAGCAAGAGTTAATAACAGTTTCAGAAGAGGCAATAAGAACTGAATAAAAGATACCAGAGGTTACAGTTAAAGAATACAGCATTGAAGAAACCCCAGGAGAGGGAGATGTAAATAGACCCCGTAATATAATGGATGTATTTGATGAACATAGTCAGAATAAACATGAATCCTCTAAACAAACCAGTCAGCTGTTTCCAAAAGTTAGAAATATATCCAATACTGAAGTAAGTTTGTTTACTAGCAGAAATATCAGAGAGAATTCCTTGAAATTTCCAGTTGTCACGAAAGATAAGATTTCAGAAATGAAAGCAGATTTGTCTAAAATAAATGCCCCAGATAAAATCTTATTGCACAGACAAACGGGGGAAGTTATATATTCGGATTATTTGGGGGCAATATTGAGGGCAGACAAATTAAAAATTTCACTAGATAAATTGAATAATCAGTTGAGACAGGAGAAGGCAGAAAATAAGTCTCGACAGCAACAGATTAAAAAATTGAAAACAGATTTGATAAATAAAGAAGGAGATGCAGCAACAAAATTGCTGAAAGAAAAAGATGATACGATCCTGATGTTAAGACGAAAGCTTAAGATTCCAAACACTGTGCTTATCCAGGGAGCAGAACTAATGATACTGGAAAAGGAAAAGGAAGAATTATCCAATGAAGTAAATGATGTTACTACAAAAATGTTAAAGCTCTCTGATGAAAAAAAACATTGGGAAAAGGAAAAAATCGTTTTAGAAGAGCAATTGGAGGAAGCAAGGAAGAGATTAGCAGGAAGTCGTCAGCAGCAGATACAAACAGACACAGAGGAAGACAAAACTGGGTTAGATGGTATTTTACAAGCCATGTCCCAAGTAAGCTTGAAAGAAAGTGAAATCAAAGAATTGAAGGTAGAAATACAAAAGCTGAGAGAAGAAAATGAAATCAAAAATAAGGAAATAAAAACTTTGTAGACAAGGAATCAAGAATTAAGTGATAATAATAAAGGATTAGCAGCTCATGTGACAGGACAAGCTGCTATGCAAGGTTGCAAACAAATGGTATGGGACCAAATTATCAAATAAGTTGAAAAACTAATACCGTATCTGGATTACATAAGAGTCAAAGATGCCTTCAAAAGTTGCCGAGCAGTCAGGGAGAACTTAAATAAAAAGCCAAAAGAAGTAGCCCAGAAAGCAATAACATTTTTAAACAGTCTAACTGAAGCAGACCTGACAGCCATGAATATAATGAACAGAATTTCAGTCATCACATGGGCCAGGAGGATATTAGGAAAGTAGTCGCATGTTGAAAATATTGAACCTAAAGCTGGAGAAATACGGGAAGAAGTAGTAAAGTTCAAGAAGCAATTTGACAAATTAGTAAACAAAGGATTCCCTGCTTTTTGGAATGAAAAGAATGAATTAATTCCTCCTAATGAGTATAAGAGATTGTTGTTTGACATAAGGATGGATCATAGAAAATTCTAGCAGCTGGATCATATGCTTACAGGGAAAATTTTAATGGAGAAAATAGCAGAGGACTTTGAAATTTTAAATATGCTAATCTCAATCTGTGGGAATCTTCTTCCTATTTCTTATGCAGGTCATGTTGAAATGCGAGTCTTGGTAAAAGAAATGACCAACTATGACTTACCCACGGCCGACCAGTGGAATTATGTAGAAAAATATGGAAGGACAAGATATTCTGTCCATTCATAGATGCATTCAAAACTCTTGCCAAGTGGCGAAAAGATGATATTCAAAATTTTTGCCAAGTGGCAAAAAGATACTTTTATTTTAAATTTGTAATATTATTTGGAGACAGTTATCTATTGCTCAAAGACAATTATCTTTTAAGTTAAAGTATTTTTCAGTTATTAGTTAAAAGAAGCAGTTATGTCAAGCTTCTTCCGAATTTTGTATAAGAACAATGAGAGTCATTGTTGAAAGGGTTGGAAATTTTTTGAGAGACAGTATTTGTTTTGAAGTCTATTTTTGATAAATAAAGGCAGTACAGTGAAAATACCCATCTTTTGAGACTAGAGATTCATGTGTTGATCAGTTTTACAGTCTGTTTATTCCCCTATCTTTATATGTGCATGTTCACTTTCTTTGTTATATCTTCCATTATGTCTTTCTTCTATATTTAAATGAGCACTTGAAATAAATTCGAGATTCATACTAGTTATGCCTCATTTTTATCGCATTTAAATATTCACTATTTTCTCCAAAGTTGACAATGGATTCATCCTAGTTAGATGCCCGTTGTTGATGGAATGTCATTATTTCTTTCTATACCACCTGAAAAAATCAAATTGACTGTGATATGATTACTATCTTGCCTCTATGGAAATTTGTTTGGTATAAATCTCTTACTGGCATATTATATCTGAAACTTTGACTCCATGCCCAACGTTTCTTGTTCTCCTTTTCAACCAGAAAAATCCTTTTGAGAAATTTTGAGAGAACTTTTATATACTTTAGCCTTTACATATATATCGTGAGAGAGCCCTCTATGGTGGAAAAAATGGCTAATTTTTCTACCTAAATCTTGGTTTGAAATAGGTTACCTTAGGTCTTATTTTCTTACAACTGAAATAAAATCTAAGTGCTAACAGGATGGAAAAAGATGTCAAGTAGTTCATACATGGATGAATGTTAGTGACCAGTAATTCTAAGTATTTGGATGCATGAACCTATTTGAAATAACTTAGTATTGTTAAGGTTGGATCGTGATATCAGAGCACGCAGCATTGCATAGTTCACTTGCTTACATAAGTTGCAACATAATCAGTCTAAGTATTGTGAAATGGTTAAAGATGATTAAAGAAAGATTGATTTGAAGTGATAAGGTATTGTAGTCATTGCGCGGTCAAGGTTGACGCGTAGATCCATTAGAAGAGCTGCACAATAACTTGTTGGTAGCTTATTGCTGCAGGCTAGAAGTAACCCCACCACGTAGGTGTGGACATGCTATTGCGCAAGCACCTTTGCTTGCCGTGGTACTCACTGCGAAGTAGAAGACTTCATGCAGTCATTGTCTGCAGCGTGCAGTCTGTTGCTGTGTTGTGCCTCAGTCAGTTCAAACTCTCGCATCACAAGTTTGTGGAAACCTGCTTCTGCAACCACCTCCTCAGCTTTTCCTTGGGTGAGACCTCAGGCTTCTCATAGTCTATTGCCTAAAGGGCCGGTGAATAGGGGTTTTGTTGGTATCGTGCACCACAAAGTACCTAGGTCTACATTAGAAAACCTCTACATCAATATCATAACCCAACACTCATATCAACATAGATTCGAATTTCACTGGTCTTCTTGTCTTGAACCCATTTGGATGATCCATTCTGATTTGTTGACAAGTTCAATGATCCCTACATCCAACATCCACTCTATCTCATCCTTCATCCTTTCCTTGTATCTCAGATTTAACCTATACAATCGCTACTTTAGTGGCTTGGCATCAATTTTTTGAGGGATCTTCATCTCGCCCAAGTCTCCCAAAATACCCTTCATCTCATAAAAATTTGTCGAGAATAAATATTGAAACTCATGCAGTAAATCGGTGACCTTTCCAATTGTTGTGTCATCCCAATAGTCTCCAATGCTAGCAAACTTTGGGTTTTCCATTGTCCCAATATTGATCTTCTTTATCTTCAATGGCTCCTTAAATTTTTTGAATGCCATTTCTAGTGCTTCGATGTCACAGCTTCCTTCTGACTCTAGGACATACAAAGATATAGGATCTTCCTCATCATTAGGTCCTCTCAACACATTGTAACACTCCATCATCCTTTGTGGTGTTGCAGTCCATGGCAGTCCCATTGGTCGTTCGGTCGAAACTATCTCGAGTATATTTTCGCGGATCTCCTTTAGTGCACTGTGGATGAAAGGATTCTCATCAGTGAAACAGAAAGTGTGACTAAAGATAGTAGTCAAATCCTCCCATATAGTTGTTCCTCGTCGTAGTTCTCTTGAGATGTACTAGTTTCATGGTACTTCATCCAGCGTATGGATGAACGCATGAATCCATTCCTGCTTCATCCTCATTTCCCATGTGATTTTACATTCTCCCAGACGATCCATTGGATCGCTTCTTCCATCATATGTCTTTCCTTGCTAGCATTCGTCCTCCCGAAATCTAACTTCCATTAACCGTCGACACAGTTTCTAGCTTTCTACCGATGTCTTGTGCACATCCCAAGACCTTGCTGGAGTATCCTTCAATGCTTCCTCTAGCGCTAGCAGACACTGTGGTTCTGATAATTTTTCTTCAAACTCATTTATAAAGATTGCCAAGTTAGGTAATCTTTCATATGTCAGCAGATTGCATACTTTTGTTACCAACCATCTTAGCGATTGAGTTATTTGTACAATTTTCTGAAATATACCTCACACAACCGATTCTACCAGTTTTCTAATGCCTTGTCAGAGTCTGATGATGATGAATTAATACTTCGAAGCCCCAATTATCCATCAGTGGTGGGATTGACATAGTCTTCTGAGACATTGTAGACATTGTCCCATCCTTCAACGAACTCATTCCTCATTGGTTCAACATATCTTTCCCCTTCATGTGGATCCAATGGGGCAATGACCCTCATGTCGTGATTCTCAAAAGACATTGTCCGCTTCTTGAAATTAATGACTTCCAAGTTTTCCATCGCCCAGTCTATCTCCAACAGTGTAGGGTATGGGATGGTATTGTCAACTATCTCTATAACATCAAAATTTGCACATGACTTTAGTCCTTCCACCTCGACATGTATATGAGGCAATCGATCGATTGATGTAACTTTGATTTTGATTTTCTAGGAGAAGCTGCATAGGAGACCATACCAACTGCGGTTTCCCCATCATTTCCCAAGTCTGCTTGGTTAGGATATTCACATCCAATCATAAATCCAAAATGATGGAATCTACGTCATATGTGCCAATCTGGGCATTCATTCTCATTTCCCTTCCTATTTTCTTCTTATGCAACCGGTTGACTCTTCACTCCTATCAATACAAGAGGTTCTCTATCTCCTCTAATGCATCTTGATCATTTTTTAATGTCATACAACTTTCCAAAAAAAATTTCATAGTGCTCACCTTCCCTTGCGACCTTTGTGAGTTTGTCGTATAAAAAATTGGTGGCATCACATAGATAGACGACTTACCCTTATTCTTGATCAATGCATCTCTTGCTTCCAAAAAGGTTTCTTTTTCTACTTCAGCATCAAATCTTACCTAAATCCAATTTCTAAGTCAGACATTTGGCAGTGGCCTACCATCTCCTATCCCAGCTCCTCCTTTGGTTACTACTGTGACATTTATTGGTTGACTGTTTATCTTAGCCGATATCTTCTGCACATTTGGATTAGGATTCTGGTTCTGATTTTGATTTGGGTTCGGCTATGCTTGTGGCGCATTTTTAGCCTGCCACTTCATGATTAACTACGGAGATTCTTCGACAGTGTGATCCACTATGCTACAATAAGTACACTGAGGTGTTGGATTCAGAAAATCCCTTCGATAGTGTCTGACCACTCCACAATTATACCAGGTAATAAGTACTCAACCTCGATCGAAATTTCCTCCACGACCAAAGTCTCTATTGCAACCACCTAGAAATCCTCCGTTGAATCCTCCTTGCTACTGATATGCTCACAGATTATATTGTGGTTGATTGTAATGCGGCTGTGGTTGATTGTAATGTGGTTGTGGTTGATTGTACTGTTGTTGCGGCTGATTGTACTGCGGTTGTGGTTGATTGTGTTGTGGTTAGTTATACTCCATCTCTAGTTGAGGTATCTCTTCCTATCACTGCTCTTCCCCCTTCATGACGTAAGTATCCATAGTTCTTTCTTGGAGCAAATCATATGCTCTGCAATCTTTGTCCCTCATGACCGACAAATCGACAAAAGTTACAGAAAATATTATCCGGCTTCGACACAACCTTTTGTATGTACACACATTCTTTTGGGCGATGTCCTCTAGTTTGAAAAATTCAGCACCAAGGCATTCCTACTTGGACTAAGCGTATTTGGTGCACCAGACTTTAAATATTCATGGAATTCAGGACACTAATCTTTGTGATGTCCTTCTAACTTGCATCGACTGCACCATACCTCTTTGTGGATTTATTTCCCCTTCTTCATATCTTGCAGTTGGATAGTCAATTTCTCCAATTACAACTGGATATGGCTCATGCCAATCCCTGTTTCTCCAATGGGTGAAGCTTC
The DNA here is from genome assembly GCA_027924585.1 of Larix kaempferi. NCBI lineage: Eukaryota > Viridiplantae > Streptophyta > Pinopsida > Pinales > Pinaceae > Larix > Larix kaempferi. Next base: position 5,196,564 of record BSBM01001287.1, read on the forward strand.
GAGCTTCATCGCAATTTCTATAGCTTTCGCTTGAGATACGATATTCTGCTGCATCAATGGCATTTGAATATCGGGTACCAATATTGCGATGAACCACTCTTTATGTTGTATATCACTCATCCAAAAACTAACTTTAGTCATCATGGTTTTAAATCTCTGATCAAAATCCCACACTGATTCATTCTGGAATTGATTTATCTCGTTCACCCTCTGTAATATTTTTGGGATTCCGATTTTAGTTTCCTAAACTCATCAATCAATCCATCTATGATTCCATCCAGAGTCTTCTCTGGAAGCATTGAAGGTACCTATACAAACTTGATATACAAATCTAGCGCACGACCCCTTAAGATCGTTGCCAACTGTCCTTTCTTGATATCATCATATTGTACTTGTTTAAGTGTCCATACTGCTTCAGATAAGAACCAATACTGCTCAGGGATCCTCAGTCCCATTCCCATGGAATAGAGGAAGCTTCATGTCATCTCCTTCCATTCTTGGTCTTCTACCGATGTTTGTTTATCTACTACTATTACCCACTATTTTGACATGCAGGAGAACCTGCGAAGAACTTGTGTTTCTTCCTCCAAAGTTTGGTACAGTTCACAGATTTGTAGGTATGTTATAGCTTTGGGTTTTTCCTTCTTCAGGATCAGGGGTAGCCTGATTGTTTCCTTCATCACTATAGGGTTTCTTAGTCCCTTGTGGTCATGTTTTGTAGTTCTCTATTCTGGATGCACCAGGACCTCTCTTTTGGTCAGAACCTCACCCCACTTTGCAGGTGACCACAATCTTCCTCGGCATCCCTCTAAATTTTGTCATAGTTCATATCCCTCTAAATTTTGTCATAGTTCATAGGTCATAGTTCATATCCATCTACCCCGCATCATTTCATCAAACCCGCATCTGCACAATACCCACAACCTCCACACACCAGAGTTTTACTGGTGAGATTTAATATTAATATCCCTTTTTCAGAAATGAGCATCTTGATTCACAATTACAATGACAACAAATACCTTCCTACGGTCCCTTAAATAATTTCTTCTCTACATCGTTGTAATATTTAACCGTGGTCAACAATGAACTCAGTGATGTATCCTTCCAAAATTCTATCTACCCAATTGCTAACAACCCTTGAATATATGTTGTCAACCCTATTCAACCGCTGTATTAGTTCCAGAGTCCAATGTTCAAGCTCGCCTCCTTGGGAAATTCTTCTTCTGAAAATTTAGTTGTGCCAACCATTCATACAATATTGGAATTCACAGAAAAATACTTTGTGGGGTATCAGAGTAAATGTACTTCTTCAGCCACTCGGTATTCAACCATGCAGGGTTCAAGTTTTCTTGTTCGGAGAACTCTCGTGTCTTCTTATCGAACCAATCTTGAATCTTCGATTTTTTCAGATGCCAAAGCATATCCTCTCCTTTTCATACTAGGTTCCCAGCAACAGAGCGATTTGTTGACACAGTTCTGTCAACAGGGGTTCACTTCACACTATCCTCAACAATCCTCAACACAACTCCCATAGATATTAGCCCAGAAAGGTTTTATCCTTTCCAACAACACCCATAGAGCGAGTGAGATCTCACCCAAGATACCTGATGGGGGCTGCAGGAACCAGGTTTTTGCATATTGTAGAGGACATGCATCATTCATATTCAATCATAACATAACCTAGATATTCGACATACTAAACATTCGCAGTAAAACATAAGCATATTAATCAAATAACAAGCTATAACATACTAATCTAAGATGCATATCATGTCGCATATTCATTCATGAAACCTATCAAACCATACTGCAATCTCCAACATTGCGACTTCAATCAACCATGCTGCAATAATTTACAATGAAACACAAATGTCGACAAAACAGTCTTTCTCATTATTCATCATAGTTGCATACACAAAATTACAAAATCAGATCCAAAGATCAAATCTAGACAACAGCTGTGAACCGCATATCAGATCTCAAGATACCGATACAAAAGATAGATCGAACAAGAAAATATAAATATAGAAAAGGATGAGATCGGATGCCAAGATTCCCTTAGGCTTACAATTCTACTTCTATTTATAATCTCACTTGGCCATTACAACTTGGTCTAATGACCCATTAACTAACTAACTACTTAACCAATTGTTCTGCATTATCATACTTATTGCACTTCCGCAACTGGTCCTTTGACTCTGTCAATGATCCTTTCGTTGTTGATTGTACCAACTTATGCGCTTTAGACCCATGGAAACAAGAAGAAGACATTTTAAGGACCTAATAGATTGACTTGATTTATTCCCAGTACGAGATCCTTTATGAAATTATTCCAAGTGCACCTAGGTCAAACATCGATCTTGGTAACCTAAACCTAGACCACATGCCGATGGCATTGTAGTTTCATTTGATTCATCCACTTTAGAAGCTTTGGCTAAGCAAGTCCATGCAATTTCGATAAATCATTCTGTTGCGGAAGCAACTATGGTTGCATCCTCCCCTTTGCAAATGGAAACTGTACAAAACAATGCAGTCAAATCAAAAGAGTCCTTCGCAACCCAACAATAAGAAAAAGGGTAAGAAAGGGGAAGGAAACCAACACAATACCAAAACCACGAAGAATTCCCAGGAGGGAAAAATATAAAATAAGAAGGTGAATTTTCCTTGCAAACATTGTAAAGAAGATCACCTCACTCATTAATGTCCTTTGATTGATGAAGCCCGAAAGCTATTAAATAAATAAAAAAATAGTTGTCCTGAAGGATCCTTTTCCCAAAGGACAAATCCTAGCTTCTGGCAGCTCTAATACTGGGGGAACTCATCGTGCCACATAGGAAGATCAATCCTACATTAATATGGTTAAATCACATGCTTTACTGCAAACAAGAACCAAGATTTATACCGTGGATGTGCCGCAGAAAGACAAAGAAATACTTGAGTCATCCGTTCCTCTTCATATAGAGAGACCTACATATCCTATGCCGAAGATATTGAATGGTGTTTATAAATGGGCAACGAAAAACACTAATGCACAGGACGGTCCAAACTATTTTATTGTAGAGGACCTAGCCCAAACGTCATGTGCTATGTCCGCTCTAGAGTTTTTGCAAAGATTCCCATCGCAGTGAAATGCACTTTTAGAAGCAATAGGAAGTATCGATTCGTCAAGTATGTTGGCTAGATTTGACATGACAAATATCAAACCTCGGTTTCCCTATCATGTGGCCTTCCAAATTGAAGTAGTCCATGGTTCAAAAAACATTGGATGAATAGTAGTGGATGAAGGCGTGTCAACATGCGTAATGTCTATCTCTTGTTTGAAATCCTTGGGATCCCCAGAGCTAGCCCCTTTAGTTACATTACTTACCACTTTTGATGGGATATCCTTCCATCCATGTGGAATCTTACCCTCATTTGAGATCCAACTTGCAGGAAAGGTAGTATTAGTAGAGGTGGAAGTTGTAGACGCTTTTCTCGATTACAATTTGTTATTGGGAAGATGTTGGACGTATGCAATGCAATCCATTCATTCATGTGTTTTTTAGGTACTTATGTTCCCCCTATGAAGGAAAGATCATCACATTTGACCAAATATCATTTTCCTGGAAAAACAACACAACTCTTTCGGATTTGAATATCCCGTGGATTGATCAAGCATGGCCGCCTAGTGAGAGATGGTCCTGTCAATTATATTGTTTCAATGAGTAACACTGACATGTAATCTAAGGAGGTCTTCATAGTTTCTCAAACAACTAATCCTTGGATTCTTCCTACTCAATAGGAACCAATTGTGCACCTATCTGTCATGGAAATGACTTATCAATCATCACAAACTTCTGTCATATATTATATCTTGACTCCTTCGGTCTCCATGGAGTCAGATATCAATCATGCAGCTACATGGCCAATAGAATCTACCCATTCCTTTGATTGTTTAGAAATTATTTTACCATCACATGAGGTTATTATAGAAGCTATGGTGGGTCTATATCATCCTTCGGAACATATGCATCACATATCCTATTTCCTTCCATATCTGAAGAAAATCGAGAATTGAGAGTTTTCAGTAAGACCTGGTGGAAATGTTGACTTCTCCATCAACCCTTTAACAAAAGATGGGATTTTTCGCTGAAGGTAATATGTCAAATATTTCAACCACTATCTTGATCAACATTTCCACCAAACTGGATGTTGTGGAAAATATTTTCATTGGTGCAATTTTTTCTCCGCAAGAGATCAGTTTGTACACCAACTTATTTAAAGAATTCTGTGACGTTTTGACCTGGTCATATGAGCAGATGCTAGGAATCGACCCTTCCATCATCGAATACATCATCACGACATATCCTAATGTGAAACCAGTTAGGAAAAAGCTCCATCCAATTAACCCTAGAAAAGTTGCGACCATCAAGGCTAAGGTTGAAAAGCTCGTCAAAGATGGATTCATTTATCCTATCGACATGAAAGAATAGGTATCTAATCCAGTCCCGGTTGATAAAAATCAAGGTACCATATGTGTGTGCATAAATTTTAGGAACCTCAATAAATATTGTCCAAATGACAACTATCCCACACCATGTATTGACCAAATCATTGATGTGTGTGCAGGCCACGAAATTTTTTCTTTCATCGACAGTTTTTCAAGATATAACCAAATTCAAATCAAACATGAAGACCAGCACAATACGACTTTCATATGTCCCTAGGGTAACTTTTCCTATAGGAAAATGTCGTTTGGATTGAAGAATGTTGAGGCTACTTCCCAACGAGTTATGAAATTTGATTTTCATGACATCAAACATGTGGTTGAACCTTACTTGGATGATCTACCTACTCAATCTTGAAAGAGAAGATATCATCTTGAACACTTACGACTCATGTTTGAACGATGCAGATACTAAAATACTCCATTAAACCCCAACAAATGTGTATTTTGTGTTGAGTCTGGACGACTACTAGGTTTCATTGTGTCAAATCGAGGGATCATGGTTGATCTGTTAAAAGTCGAGCCCATTTTAAATTTCCTCCTCGCAATATTCGACAACTTCAAATTTTACAAGGCATGTCCAATTTTCTTTGACGCTTTATCATCAAATATGCAAAGATCACCAAAGGTTTCATGCGACTACATAAACAAGATACCCAATTTTTCCTGGATGAGGCTATACAAAATTATTGTGACGCTTTGAAAAAAAGCACTATTGTCGGCCCGCTAGATTATACTCAAGATTTTATTCTATATCCACTCACATTCATTTCCACAAGTGGCAAATTCTTGGTTCAGGAGAATGACAAACTCTAAGAGCATGTCATTTATTACCCTTCTTGCACACTCGTAACACCTGAACTTAAGTATTCTCACATCAAGAAATTGGCATTAGCTGTTGTGTATGTCATTCGGAGGATACATCACTATATTTTACTGCAAACTAGCATAGTTATAGCGAATGTCAATACTTTACAATATGCTTTAACCTGACGCATTATCGGGGGTAAATTCAACAAATGGATTATCATCCTGCAAGGATTTGATCTTACCTTCCAATCTGCTAAGTCAAAAAAGTCTTTGGTGTTCGTAGAAGTGATATATGAATTTCTTAGTAATGTAACGTGCAATGAAGAAGATCTGCCATTCCCTAATGAACATATCTTCCTCATTGCAACCTCTGATCCATGGTATGGATACATTTTAATATATATCCAGACTTTGAAGTATTCTTCGACTTTCTCTAGAGAATAATGATGAAAGATTAGGCATCATTCCAAGAACTACCTCATCATTTCTAATACGCTATATAGATGGGGGGTAGATTTGATATTACGTCGTTTTTAAACTCTGGATGAAGCTGAGTCAGTATTGAATGATTCCCATAGTGGAGCTTGTGGGGGTCATCTTTCCAGGTTGGAAACAAACTAGAAAATACTGCGTGCTGAGTATTTTTGGCCCACCATCTTCAAAGATTGTGTGGAAGCCATGAAACATTGTCACCCCTGTCAATTATTCACAAAGAAAATCTGAGCACACCTACCTCCCCTTAATCCTATTATGACAGTTGGTCCATTCACCAAATGGGGTTTGGATTATATGACTTGCAACCCAGCCTTTGCTGGGGGGCATCAATACATTATCATTGCTGTCGACTACTTCATGAAGTGGCCGACGCAATGTCGATTGTGAAAGAGGATGGTGAAATTACAACCTATTTCATATTCAATCAAATCATTGCTAGGTTTGGCATACCAAAGGAGATCGTTGCCGATCAGGGTAGACATTTCTATAACTACATGATGACAAAGTTGACCACTATGCTAGGTTTTCAACAAGAACACTCATCTCCATTTTATCCATTGGCGAATGGTCAAGTTGAAGTAGTCAAAAAAAGTTGAAAACCATTTTTCAACATACCGTCAATGCCGGTAGGTAAAACTAGCACATCATGTTGTATTCGACTCTTTGGGCATATTGTTCTAATGTCAATACTGCTATTGGTTTCTCACCATTTCAACTTGTTCATCGGTTGGAGGAAGTCATGTCAATTGAATGTGAGATTCCATCGTTGAAGTTGTTTATCCAACTACTACCCGAGACTTTTTCTTTGGAAGAGAGATTGCTTCATTTAGAACATTTGGATGAACACCACCAAGATGCGCTCACTGCAAATGAAGCTCATAAGAAAAGAGTCAAACATCAATACAACAAGTCTATAAAACCTAGGGTATTCTCCAAAGGAGACCTTGTTTTGGTTTACGATCAGGAAAAGGATCCCCTGGGGGCAGGAAATTTCAAGTCTATGTGGCTCGGACCCTATATTTTTTCTAAATTTTTGAAGAAAGGACCATATGAGTTGATGGATTATGATGGTTTTGAGCTTCCTGAGCCTAGAATGTTGATGTATATGTAACTTCAGAATGTATTTCATCTGTGTATTTTATATATATTTATTGTACCCTTATAAGAGATGTGTTATTCCTCTATAAGGAAGTGTCGTCATGTGGATTGACAAGTGTCACAAGTGTGTGTACTTGCCGATGGGTTATTAGAACACCATGTGTGGGGTCGGCCCTGAAATATATATTATAATGTGGATGTACCTAGCTAGACAAGTCGGCCCCATAAGGTCACTAGGCAAACAAGTTAGTATAAATAGAGATCAGGTGATCTCTATTTAGATCATTTGGAAAAGTACATCTCTCTCACTCATAAAGTGGCATACTAGTGAGGAGGAATATCATCTGCTACTAGGAGACTATCTTAGTGTATTTTGGTTGTACTTTGGTTGAGCCATTGCTCTCTCTATCTCTGAGGAAGTTGTGGGGTTTTTCACCTTAGGGTTTTCCCCACAGAAACTCTGTGTCTCTTGTCTCTTATGTTTTTTATTCTTGTGATGCTTGTCATACTTATTGTGATTGTCATGCATTGATATACTGTATATGTTATTCTCTCAGTAAAGATCCTAGAGTATTGTGAATTAATGCTCAAAATTTAACATGGAATCAGAGCTTCCTTGAAAAGAAGATATTTTGCAGTGACGGAAACTTGAGTTTCTTGTTTATTGGGTTTCTCTCCACAGATTTTGGAAAAGAAGTATAGTAGATTGACTCTACTCATCAAGGTGCATCTATCTGTCCAATCAGAATTCAATTTCAAGCATTTTCAGATTTGGCCCTAAAGCTTAGGGTTTCCACAAAAATAGGAATTTCTAAAATCTGAAGACATAGCTGGAATCGCCTTGCAAAAACAAAGTTTAGAGCTTTGGATCGATATTTTTGGCTGGGTAGATCTCTAGGAAACTCAAACCCTAATTCAGGGCTCTCCCTAGTGAACCCGAGAGGACAAAAAGATAGATCTGAAGGGTAAATATTTGCTAATCTCAAATTCTAAATGCACCAGGCTAATCAGCTCATCAAAGCACATCTTTCTATCCTTTCAGAAATTTGAAATTCGCATTTTGAATTTTTAGGGTTTTTTCGACAAACCCTAATCCAGGACCAGATCCAGTTTTCATCATTTCAAGTGGTAAGACCTAAATCTTTTCTATTTCCATTTGAAGTACTCTTTAAGATGTCTCACCACACTAAGCTTGAGGATAAGCTTGAAGGGGCTGATAACTTCCGAGCTTGGAAGTATAGGATTGGGTTAATCATGGAAGAGAATGAGTTGGACTCATATATAAAAGAAGACATCCCTATCCCAGAGGATGAAGAGGATAAAGTATTGCATAAGAAAAACTTGGTCAAGGCAAAGAGAATCATTGCTGATTCTATCAAAGACCATCTTATACCCCATGTGTCTTCTCTAAATACACCCAAAGAGATGTTTGACTCTTTGACCAAGCTATTTGAAGGGAAGAACATAAATCGGAAGATGACCCTGTGGAACCAATTGAAAGGAGTAAAGTTTTAGAATGGAGAAACCATTCAATCTTATTTTTCAAGAGTCTCCCAGATCAAGGAACAACTAGAAGCAGTGGATGAAATGGTAGAAAATGGTGAAGTTGTCATGACCACTCTGAATGGCTTACCTAGGTCATGGGACTCCTTCATTCAAGGAATCTGTGCAAGGAAGAAGTTGATTTCCTTCAGTAGACTACAGGAAGAATGCTCACAAGAAGAAGTAAGGCTTGTGGCACGAGAAGAAAAGATGGGGAATGAAGATCAAGCTCTCACAGCTCACACCAAGAAAGGGAAGTCCAAGAGAGAGCCATCTCACTCCAAGAAATATTCACATCACTTCAAAGAAAGAAGAATATGCTTCACCTGTAATGAGAAAGCACATATTTCCATAAATTGTCCCAAGAACAAGAAGGACAACAAAAACTCCAACAAGAAGAAGAAGGGCAGCAAAAGAAGGTTTCATGCTCATGTTGCTGAGGATGATGAACCACCCAAGAAGAAGGCTAGGGCAAAAAGTGATGATAACTTATCAAGTGAAGAAGAGTATGTTCTAATCTCTGCTCTCACAGGTACCATCTCCCATGGTTGTAATGATTGGTTGATTGATAGTGGGGCTTCCAAACACATGACTGGGTTTAAGGAATATTTTGTGAATCTGTCTGAACATGAATCACCCCATAAGGTGAAACTTGGGGATGATTATCAATACCCAATCAAAGGAAGTGGTGAAGCCTCCTACAACCTAGATTCTGGAAAATCTTTGAAGATGAAAGAATTTCTTTATTAACCTGGGTTCAAGAAGAACTTACTCTCCATCTCTGCATTGGATGCAAAGGGCATGAGGGTTGCATTTGTGGATGGCCATATCCTAATGTGGCCAAAGGGAAAGAACATAGATGATGCAGTAGTGATTGGAGAGCAAGAGGGAGGTTTGTATAAATTGAAGGGACAACCTGAACATGCCATGGTAGATGAATCCATGGAGCCAAGTGAACTTTTGCATAGAAGACTTGCTCATATGCACTATAGAGCACCTCCAATTGCAAGCAAGGCTATAGAGGGTCCTCCTGAAATCAAGACCAAACATGAAGGTGTTTGAAAAGGATGTGCAAAAGGTAAGAACATTAAGAAGGCTTTCCCAAGCAGTGAAAGCAAGGCAAAAGACATCCTGGAAATCATCCACTCATATGTATGTGGTCCTATGTCATCCAGTTCTCTAAGTGGGTATGTTTACTATGTCTCATTTATTGATGACTTCTCTAGGAAGACTTGGGTATAATTCTTGAAAAACAAAGATGAGGTGTTTGATAAGTTTAAGGAATTCAAAACCTTGATGGAAAATCAAACTGACAAGAAGATCAAAAAATTCAGATCCGACAATGGTGGAGAATTCACCTCAGGTGACTTCAAGAAGCTTTGCAGTGATTCAGGGATTAAGAGGGAGTTGACTGCTCCTTACAATCCACAACAGAATGGAGTTGCAGAAAGGAAGAACAGAACAATCATGGAAGCAGCAAGAGCAATGCTCCATGACCAGGATCTACCTATGCATCTATGGGCAGAAGCAGCTAGAACAGTTGTATATGTGCAGAACAGAACACCCCACAAGATATTGGACAATAAGACACCAGAAGAGGTCTTTTCTGGTAAGAAACCTGAAGTTAACCATCTCAGAATATTTAGTTGTCCAATATTCACTCATGTCCAAAAAGAAAAGAGGACCAAACTAGATCCTTCAGGAAAGAAGGGTATCTTTGTGGGTTACAGTGAAAGCTCGAAGGCTTATAGAATATACTTTCCAGGGTTCAAGAAGATTGATGTCAACAGGGATGTGACATTTGATGAAAACTCAGCATTCATCAAATCAAGGAAGGAACCGATCGAAGTTTATGAAGAACCTAAGGAAACTAGATTTCAAGACACTATCATGACTGAAGTAGTTCCAGAAGTTGTTCATGAGGTTGAAGATCTGTAAGAACCTGTAGATCCACCCCGTGAGGATAACAGTCACAAGAGGAAACCTGCATGGGATAGAGAGCTCCTTCAAGATGCAAAAAGATTTGGCATTCTAGAATAGGAACACAAAGCAAAGAAGAGAAGCATATCACATACCAGCTATGTTGCTTTACTCTGTGACATTATGAACAAAGAGCCTTCTAGTTATAAAGAAGCAGTTGAAAAGAAAGAATGGAAGGATGCCATGGTTGAGGAATATCAATCAATAATGAAGAATGATGTTTGGGATGTTGTCCCAAGACCTAAAGAAGTCTGTTGTGACTTCCAAATGGATTTACAAAATCAAGCATGCTGCAGATGGCAATGTGGAGAAATACAAGGCAAGATTCGTAGCTCGTGGCTTCTCTCAAAAGGAGGGAATAGATAATGAAGAAACTTTTGCACCTGTAGCCAGGTATACTTCCATCAGAACAGTACTTTCCCTGGCTGCAGCGATGAAATGGAAAATACACCAGATGGATGTCAAGACTGCTTTCTTGAATGGTGTAGTTGAAGAGGAAGTATATGTGGAGCAGCCACTCAGTTTCAAAATACATGACAGGGAGTCATATGTGTGTAGATTAAAGAAAGCCTTGTATGGCTTGAAACAAGCTACCAGAACCTGGTATGGTAGGATGGACAGTTTCCTATCTAGTTTTGGCTTTATCAAGAGTAAAGCGGATTCCAACCTTTACTACAAGGTTGAAGAAGGGAATCATGTGGTTCTACTCTTATATGTGGATGACTTATTTGTAACAGGAGATGACAGATTGATTGCAGATACTAAGAGGAAGCTTGCTGCTAACTTCGATATGAAAGATTTAATAATGATGCATTATTTCCTAGGTATGGAGGCGTGGCAGAGTGCAGGTGGGATCTTCCTTGGTCAAGGGAAGTACACAATAGATATCCTGAAAAGATTCGGGATGATGAATTGCAAGGCCATGGCCACACCTATGGCATCGAATCTAAAGCTTCTATGCGATGCTTCATCTGAGTCGGTTGATGTCTCTATGTATCATTAGATGATTGGGTCCTTGATGTACCTGACGAACACGAGACCAGATATTTGCTTTGCTGTGAACACATTGAGCCAGTTCCTAACGGATCCGAGGAGTGTTCACCTGGTTGCAGTAAAGCATGTTCTGAGGTACCTGAAGGGTATAGTGGATTATGGGCTCAAGTATGAAGCATATCAAAAGTTTAACCTGCAGGGTTATGTTGATTCAGATTAGGTTGGCAGTACTGCAGATAAGAAGAGAAAATCTGGGTGTTGCTTCAGTATGGGATTAGGTGTGATCTCTTGGTTTAGCAGGAAGAAGTCCTGCATAGCACTGAGTACAGTTGAGACAGAGTATGTTGCAGCCTGTTCAGCTAGTTGTGAGGCAGTATGGATATGGAAGCTACTATCTGAGTTATTTGATCTCCCGTTGGATGCTACTGGTATCTTCTGTGATAACCAGAGTTGTGTGAAGCTATCTGAGAATCTAGTGTTTCATGACAGGTCGAAACACATAGAGATCAAATATCACTATATCAGGGATATGGTGCAGAGAGGAGCTGTGAAGCTCCTATATGTTGCGACAGACGAGCAGATTGCAGATGTGTTGACAAATCCACTAGCCAGGGTGAAGTTCGAGTACTTCAGGGAGAGGCTTGGTGTTCTTCAGATCGAGGATACTTCGAGGAAGAAGTGATCGACACATTTGCTGAAGCCATTCCAAGCATGTTGGAAGAGGATCCTTCACATGGCTGTGGATGTAAGCGCTGGATGATGAGCATCAGGATGATGTTCTGGTTTCTACTGGATATGATCAGTTGGATCATTTATATGTATGTACGCATCATGTTGGATGCTGGATATGATTAGTTGGATCATTTATATGTATGTACGCATCATGTTGGATGATGGATATGATCGGTTGGATCATTTGTATGTATTTTGTATATGCATCATGTTGGATGCTTGGATCATGTATCTGTATATGTATCAGGTGGATACATTGTATGATCAGGTAGATCATGTATATTGATATGTATCAGGTATGATCAGGTAGATCATGTATGTTGATGGATACATTGTGTGGATCATGTATCTATGTATTAGATCGATACACTGTGTATGATGATATGTATCAGGTAGATACTTGGTGTGCATCAGATGGATGCATTGAATGATCAGGGTGATTGTGGATGACGAGCTTCTCCAGATGACATGCAGCAGGATGTTGCAGTGATGATGATCAGGATGATCATGTGTACATCAGGATGATGTATGATGAGTATCAGATGATACTTTGTGGCCGTGAATCAAGTTGTGCAGGTGAGCATGTCTAGGAGATCTTATAGGTCGGAGTTGCATACCCATAACATCCTGGGATGCTCTTTCGAGACATTGCTCTGGGAGGACATGTAATTTGTGCCCTGGGAGATCTTCAGGTCGGAGTTGTGTACCCGTAACATCCTGAGATGCTCTTGTGAGTTTTTTTCCTATGGCATGTAATGTGCTCCTGGGAGATCTGGACAGGATGAATAAGGCCTCGGATGCTTCAGCCAGTTTTTGCCATGACCACATGTAATTTGCTCCTGGGAGATCTAGATAGGATGAAAAAGGCCTCATATGCTTCAGCCAGGTTTTGTGGTGGACCACATGTAATGTGCTCCTGGGAGATCCGACAGGTAGAGCTGTGTGATCGTAACAGCCTGGGATGCTTTAGCTAGGTTTTGTGGTGAGATCATATGTAATGTGCTCTTGGGAGATCTGATAGGTAGAGCTATGTGCTCGTAACAGCCTGGGATGCTTAAGCCAGGTTTTTTGATGGGTCACATGTAATGTGCTCCTGGGAGATCCTACAGGTAGAGCTGTGTGCTCGTAATAGCCTGGGATGTTGTAGCCAGGTTTTGTGACGCACGTAATAAGTCCTGAGAATTCCATAGTATGGCCAATGATGATGAAGACCTGCAGGTGGTGGGCCTACATCCAGTATGAAAAAGGACTGGCTCTGTAGAACTTCCTATGACGAGTAGTGTCAGAGATTGGTTGAGATAGCAGCAGCAGTGACGATGATGATGACGATGCATCGATGAAGGATCCTGAGAAGAAGACTTGTCTAGCAGATCTGTGTCGAGAAATACCTTCCTAGTTAAGAGGGAGTGTTGATGTATATGTAACTTCGGAATATATTTCATCTGTGTATTTTATATATATTTATTGTACCCTTATAAGAGATTTTTTATTCCTCTATAAGGAAGTGTCGTCATGTGGATTGACAAGTGTCGCAAGTGTGTGTACTTGCCGATGGGTTATTAGACCACCATGTGTGGGGTCGACTCTGAAATATATATTATAATGTGGATGTACCTAGCTAGACAAGTTGGCCCCATAAGGTCATTGGGCAAACAGGTTAGTATAAATAGAGATCAAGTGATCTCTATTTAGATCATTTGGAAAAGTACATCTCTCTCACTCAGAAAGTGGCGCACTAGTGAGGAGGAGGATCATCTACTACTAGGAGACTATCTCAGTGTATTTTGGTTGTACTTTGGTTGAGCCATTTCTCTCTCTATCTCTGAGGAAGTTGTGGGGTTTTTCACCTTAGGATTTTCCCCACGGAAACTCTGTGTCTCTTGTCTCTTATGCTTTTGATTCTTGTGATGATTGTCATACTTATTGTGATTGTCATGCATTGATATACTGTATATGTTATTCTCTCAGTAAAGATCCTAGAGTATTGTGAATTAATGCTCAAAATTTAACATAGAAATGGGCTCTACTTGAAAACATATTAAGCCTAGGCATGTATGCTTTTTCTTGTACTATAGTTGTACATTTTTGTAAAGTTAATATTTTTGGATTTGCTAATGCGTCTTCTATATTGTGATTTAGATGAAAACCGAGTGGCTTGTAGGATTCGTCGATGGTGTTAGTTGTCACACTCGTAACTAGGATTCAACTGCTTGGGTAATCTATTCACCCACAATCCAACTTGTTTCCTTAGGAGGTGCTTGTTTCAGCCCTACGGCGAACAACATAGTTGAGTATAGCATGGTTATTGAAATACTCTAAGATTTTGTTCATGATGGAATTTCATGTTTGGAGGTAATACTTGATTCGTAGTTAGTTGTACTTCAGTTGATGGGTGAATACTGGGTTAGAGATCCTTCTTTGCTACATCATTTTTTGCGAGTTAGATTGCTTGAGAGACATTTTGATTACATTTCATATCAACATATTTTAAGAAATCACAATACATTAGCTTATGCATACACAAATTATGTACTTGATTGGCATTTGTATCATATACGATAAGATAAACCATTAAAACAAATAAAGCAAACATGTACATAAACCGATAATGTATATGTATAGAGGTCCAAAAAATATATGAGTTTGAGTCAATCTATGTCAAAATATAACAATATACAACGTGGCCATAATAGCCTCAAAATAAGTATCGATCTCTCAATGGAGAGGTAGGAGCCTCAGCCTGCTCTGCTAAAACCTCCTTATAATAGATAACCAACCTGGCTACTTTCCTAAGCAGTCAGAACCATGCAGGGGGCACACCCACCACAAGCTCTTGCATATCAATGGGCATCCACTCAATACAATATGTAGGAATGTCATTGGTCAACTGGCCCATATTTCCCTCAATACTCCGTAGCATGGCATCAGTACCACTTGGCTCGGTCAGTTGCACATATATCCTGGGATTCCCAGCAGGCCTTGATGGCCCCACAACTACATAAAATGTATGTTGTTAGCACTCACACTCATTAAAAAATCACATGTATATGTTAAATACAAAAAATTTCTTAAAAATCAAATAACTTTTAAAAACCGAACAATAACCTTCTTCATGCTGAGAGAGATAGGAAACGTTTTTAACTCTTGTAGAAGAGCCACTCAACTTCAACAACTATCCATTTTCATAACAAGTCATGATGACCTTGTTGTTAGAGGATTTTCTTATCTCGACAATCCCATCGAACGGATGGATGGAATGGCCTTGCTGTCGAATCTGCACTAAGGACAACAAGACTCTCTTCAATTCTAGAAGGTAGAGAACATTCTTTAATATGAAATCAGGGAATACAGACAATTTAAGCCTGATTGAGGCAATTCCATGTGGTTTGAGGCAAGATTTATCTGCAATGTACACTATGCCATTGGAAATGTCATTCAATTCTTCATACTAGTCTTTTCTAAAAGTCATATGAGATGTTGCACCATTATCAAGAAGTCAACAATCTTTGTAAGATGAAAGAGAGGTTATTTCATTAATTCCAAGATTACAATGTGGAACAATACAATGAGAAAAATCAGGGGCTTTACCATCCTCTTGGTTTTTATTCTTGTATTCTTTATTCTTATTATGTATTCCTTTGATGGAGTCCCAATAAGCCCAACATTGATCTAATTCATGTCTAGTCTTTCCATAGCACTTGCACTTAAGATATGATCTTCTACTACAGTTGTTTCTTCCTCCTCTTCCTCTGAAATTTCTTCTTCCTCTACCTCTTTTGCTTCTATATCTCTTGGAAGGGTCTTTAGGCTTCTTCTTTTCTTTCTAAGCAAAGCAAAGAGATTCTCCAGTATTGTCATTTGTCTTCTTTCCAAATGGTTTCTCTCTATCTACAATATTCTCTACCAGGATATCAAAGGTGAAGTCTTTGAACATATCGCTTGCTTTCAAAGATTCAAGATAGTTTCAGTAAGTAGGATAAAGAGAATTTACAAATGTTGAGAGTGGAAGGTTTGGTTTCATAACAGAGGCTTGAATCTTGTCCATTATTTCTCTGATATCATATGCAACCAACATGGGATCATTATCTTTTACTTCCAGACTAAATAGATTTAACATTAAATGGATCACTTCCATTTCAAAGTGTGAATCATAAAAATATTTTAGAGTCTTTAAAGCTTCATAACATGAATTTGCATGCAATATATGTTGTCTCACCTCTTCACTGATAGTGGCAGAAATCTTGGCTAAGGCTTTCTTGTCTTTGGACTGCAATATAACAAGTTCTTTCTTTGATGTTGGAGGATTTGGATCTGAAGTGATGATAGTTCCTGTTAGCACCTAAAACATAACCCAAGGTTGCAGGGAGGCCAAATTAGGGTAACCACAGAACCACCTAAGGAGGAATAAGCTGGCTTCTTATCCTCCAGAGAGGGATCTCTCACAGGTTTGGTTTAATAGGGCCACATAAATGATTAAAACTGAGATACAATTATTGTTTGGTTGAAAACAAGATAGACATCCATTGGGTAGTGGAGTCAAAACAGACATAATATGATTATTATGGCAATGCTTTGCAAATAAATTCACTCAGAGGCAAGGAAGCTACCATCTCACAATCAAAGTACTTTAATTTTGATGATTCAGAAGAAAAGATGAACAGCCCACCGATATAGAGCATATGGTTATGAATTCTATATTAATTTTAGAAGAAATTAGTTATGGATGCTTGGAATGAAAAGAACAGAGTATAATAACTATGAATTCTATTTTGATACTACACTTACCCAAGAATGAACAACATGACAATATGGATTAAACCATGAAGTAAAACATTCACATAAGGAGAGAAATGAATAGACTATGAGACCAATAACACATGAATCCCTGATAGAAAAATGCCTGCAAGGCCCTGCCAATTTAATTAAACAGTCTCAAAAATACTCAACATAGAGAAACTCAAGAGTTCCAAAAGTTTTCAACCCTTTGATATTCTTTTACATTGTATTTACAGATCTTCTGAGCCTCAGGCTCGACTTGCTCAAACAGAAAATTGTTACAACTCCTAGTGACACCTATCCTTAACATATTCACCACTACAACCAAATGACAGAGCTGGAAAAATTGGCTCAACTGCGTTTTACAAATTTACTGATAATTTTTACCAAATGACACAGACTCTAACAAAAAAGACAGAAATGCTCTGGTAACTAATCCTCCAGCTGGCAGCTTCCACTATCCTAGATTCGTTCATGCAATTAGCTTTAGCTTCCCTTTTCCATGTTTTTCAATGAACTTCCATTTCTCAGGGGCTGGAAACTCCAAGGAGGCAAGCTCTTTGAGCAGTACCATCATTTCGGTGTGCTCCTTATATGAATAACCTAGGAGGAGTGTAAGAGATTCTTTAAATATCGAGACTAGCTTGAAGTCTGTTGTCAGCTTCTCTACCATCGTCATGCCTGTCAGAGGCTGATCCATATCTACAAAGCTTTCATGGTCCATCGTGCACTCCCACAGCTTGGCTTGATATCCTTGCTTTGTCCTCATGGTGCCATCTTCTTCCAAAAACATGGGCATACCCTTCTTAAATAAGGGATCAAACGCCTCTCTGAACAGCTTCACTTGGTTAGCCAAGATATCTATCCCTGCTTGGGTGATGCTTACTTGCTAGTTCTTGTGAATTACCTTCTTAGCCCAGATAATTGTAGACACTCTATCCTTTATGTTGGCTGCTTGAACCTGCTCTTCAGACAGACCATTTAAGAACTCTATTGCATTCTAGGCATACTCCATGGGTTTTTTGTTTAGCTTCTCATTTGCAATTGTGACAGCTTTCCTTGCCAGCTTAATCAAAGCTTCCTTATCCAATATGAAGTCCAATTATGGCCTCGGACCCCCTTCCTATACAATAATATCATCCCAGATGACATTCTTTGCTTCCTACAATGCACTCTGCTCTATAACCTGCTACTTCAACTTATCATAATCATCCTGCATCACTTGGTACTTGGTTTCCCAAGCCTCCCTTTCTTTTTCTGCAGTGTCCTTCAGGGTCCTGAGGTTGGAATTTTGCTTCTTCAATCTTGTTACTTCTGCATCATCCAAACTAGCCTAGGCTATTTTTCCTATAATGGAAAAATCCCCAGTCTCTATTGAGGGTATGATCAGATCTTCTGCTTCTTTCTCTTGCTCCTTCAATTTCTTCTCAAGTCCCTCAACCTAGGCTTTCAAGACTTTCTCACTTGCCACCAAAATTGACATATCTATCGGCAACCACTTTTCCTTTTCTTCAAGCTTTAATAGCTTGGCTTTGCAATTAGTCATCTCACCTTGCAGCTTCTCGTTTTCCTCTTCTAGCTCTGCAATTTCGGGTGCATTCACCAGCTGGGTAGCTGGAATCTTCGACTTCCTCTTTAGTGACTAAATGTCACAGTCCTTTTCATCTAATATCTTTTGTATACTTTCTCTTTTTTCCTCTTAGGTTTCAGTAACCAGTAATGAAGCTTGGAGCTTTTTACTTGTGCTTTCACGGATTTGTTCTCCACTTTTTCTAGTCTGAGTTGGTTTTAAACTTTGCTTTTGTTGGCCTGTAACTTTGATAGCTCTAAGGAAGATTTCAACAATTTGTTGTAGATGACCTCATCTGTCTCTTTATGCAAATTGATCACCTCAGGTACTAGGATGTCCTCCGGATTCATTTTTAGCTTGGTGGCTAAGGCAAGACTTAAGGACTTCTGGGAAAGGTTTCTGCTTGCCACCAAGGCCACATATTCCTTGGATATTTTTCTCACATTAGCATACAATTTCACTTCTTCTAAGATTGTTTCTAGGCTCTCTTCATATTCCTCCAGTAATTGAGCCCTGCTTATGTTTGGTGTTGTAAGTCCAGTCGGTGTTTTGTTAAACACATAGTCCTTAACCTCAAAAGATGGCACTAGGAACCTGACCTATTTTTTCTTGGGATGCTCTACTTGTACCTTCACTAATTGTTGCTCAAGGCTCTCCACTTTTTGCCTTTTGGAGGTCCTCTCTGCATCACTATCCACATCCATGGGCACACTACCCTCCTGCTTGCAAGATTTTTCCAGAATAATAGTAAGCGGTATAGCTGCTGACACCGCTGGGATTTGACTAGGTGAACTAGGCACCGATGATGTGCTTCCTGGTGCCAAAAAGGGTGATTTTTCTATTGGGTCAATATCCATCTAACCTTTGTCAAGATATTCTAACCAATTTTCCCTCTCAGTCAGGCTTGTAAACTCAAAATGCTCATATCCTTTCGTATTAGTCTCCTTCCTCCTCTCTGAAATGATATGGTGAGGATCATAATTCATTGCTGCTCTGGATGGAAACCTCATGTCACCCATCATTCATTCAATACTTGGGAGGGATGCTTTGTTATTGACAATGAAAGAACCCAGTGTCCATGGGAAACTGATGTCTGAGGACTTCTTATTATCCAAGAAGTGCTCACATTCTACCTTCAATTTCTGCCTTATGAATTATAGGGTGAGTAATCTGGGTGTCAAGAAGGGAGGTAACACCTAAGGTGCATGAGAGTAGCCATAAAACCTAATCACAGTGCCATGCTTCAACAAGAACTAGTCTCCCACTCTTTTCTCCATGTATGGTTGCAATAAGTCTTTCATTTCTCGCAGCACCCTAGGAAGCCTTTTTTGGAAGAAAATGAAATAGATTTATGACATAAAGTCATTCATGAAGGTTTTATAATCTGAGTACATATCTTTTGTAAGCTGCATCTCTGGCACTTGTAGGTTTTCTTCATTTGCTTCCAGGAACATTTTCAATAAGTAAGACTGGAACTTGAATGCCCTTGTCCTAGGAAATTCTATGAGCTAGGAGTGGATGTTGTCTACCAAGGCTTCATCAAATTTTATGCATGCACATGTAAGATCGAGTATGCTAGCTCAATAGGACAAGTACTTATAACAAACAATTAGCTGATTAGAGGCTCGATTATGTATTGGTCACTGTCTAACCCTAAGAACTGGGCCAACATGGAAATAACACACTTTGATTCTTCTTTAAACAGGCTGGATTCACCAGGAAAAGGTGTGCCCTAGAAAGAGGTATTTGGTAGTAGGGAAGCATAGTAAAAGCTTTGCTTGAGGCCAGCTGGGGCTTGTCAGAAATATTGGATCAGGGTTTCCATTCTGTAACTTTGGGATTTCTGATAGAATTCTTCTGGAATAGCCAAGGATTTTCTAACAGTGGGGGCATCTACATGGCATAGAATTTTTGAGTTGGAGGTGTCCATGATGGCTCTCTAATTTGGGGAATAGTTGCAGACGCACCAGGATATGAATTCAGGGCAGCTAGGGATTTGTATGGTGGCGAATAAGTGGAAAAGGAAATGATAGACCTTATCGACATCCACCTTTCAGGGCCTTATAACATCCAATATATCCTTAGCAATCTCTAGGGAGCTGTTAATCAGCATGGTGTCGTAAATATCACAGTCCTTATCTTCTACCAGGTCGGTTATCTTTGAAGGCACAAAGCCTGTGGGTTCTACAGCTCTGGCCATTTAAATAATTTAGGGTGGATGTGGACGGCCTACCTGGTTGTTTGACAGCTAGGCGGAGCTTCTCAGCTTCTAGTTGGCTAGTCGTTTCTGCACGGTCCGCTCATATCACTTTTTGATGCACATGGGACAAAAGTATGCGGATCTCCGTGAAGGAGAGTCTCTTTATACTATTAATCTTTCCATATCACCCTTACAATTATGACAATGATGGAACCACATCAACCATCCATCCATGTGAGTAATCTTCAACCGTAGATCTCCTCAGCTTTCACCTTCCAATATCGTTCGTGGCTTCCAACTCCACCACATGTTATCTCGATAGTGCCTTTGATCTACAAAAACCTTGCCAGCTATCGATCTAGTCCCCACCTAGATCTTGGCCATCCAAGGGTGCAGCCTTTTACCGGGTTCACAAATTTTTG
Organism: Larix kaempferi; assembly: GCA_027924585.1. Taxonomy (NCBI): domain Eukaryota; kingdom Viridiplantae; phylum Streptophyta; class Pinopsida; order Pinales; family Pinaceae; genus Larix; species Larix kaempferi. The sequence goes on from BSBM01001287.1 coordinate 5,217,668, forward strand.
GCCTGCTGCTTTCATGTGCAAGTCATATTTGCGAACAAATTCTGAGTTGTGGATTGCCATCCCGCTATATCTACGCCGTCGAAAAATGCCAGGCTTTAGAAAAAGTACACAAATTTGAAATGTACCCTTTTTTGTGCATGTCTAAAATGCGAACAAATTACCGACTGTTAATCTGAGCCACTCACCGTCAATTAATATTTAACCTGCTCATTGGCTAGCACCCCGTCCGCGCTTATACAACCTTTAACTCATTTTGCAATGGAGGCTTATGACCATACATATTTATCGCTTTTGATCTATGCCCTCCATAGGTTCCATGATGTACTGCAGGCGCTTTCTTTGTATTCGACCTTCTCGGTGCCATTAGAACCTTATATTTTATTAGATACTCTCATCCTAGACCAGGCCCACTATGCAGAGCTTCAATTTTCTGATCTTTGGGCTATGTGTGCTGAGAGCTGAGCTTCCCTTGGCTGCTTCCACGAATCTGAACCTCTTCACTTCACAAAAATATTTCCAAATGCCTAGCACAAATCTAGTGCTGACAACTGAATCCTATTGGGGATGCTATCCTCTGTGTGAGGTAGAAAAGAACCACGTAGACTAGTGCCTTATCCATTTGGTCACCTCCGGAAAAAAATTCAAACCCCTGTCTTCTCTGGTTTACTATGAGCACACAAAACAAAAGAAAAGTGGTGGCTACGCCTTCCAGACCTTAGGGCCTTCACTTTGGGATGCAAATCCTTCGGTTCACCATCAGTATTTATTTGCAATTGAAAAAAACTATACACAAAACATATACAAAGTATTATACAAAGGGTTTACCTGTCATTATCAAGACAGGTAATGCTTCAAAAACCTCCCATTGATTGGACCTCCTATAAGTGTAGATATATCTTGATGCTCCAGGATGAATGAGTTCACCCCTCTGTTTGCTGCAATGATATATGGGACTAGCCACATATGATAAAATTTTCCATGTTTATCCTCTTTAGGAGCATCCCATTTCAAAACTAAATCATTAACCTGAAATTGCTCTTCTTTCACCTTCCTATCAAAAGTGTTCTTCATCTTTTCCTTGTGCATTTGTACTTTGTCACAATCTTTGTCTCTAAGATCATTCCATTCAATGATCTGGTTTATCCTCCTCTGCACATGATTTAATTCTTCTTCCTGCCCTTGCAGCAACCTCATGACTGGCAGTCCGAGGGATGTTGGAAAAACAAACTTAGCCCCATACACCAAATGAAATGGAGACATCCCAATGGCCCTCTTAGTATTGATCCTATCATCCCACAAAGCATACTTCAATTTTGTGTGCTAGGCTCTTTTGTTCTCTTCCAACGAATTCTTAATTATTCTCACCAAGCTTTTGTTGGAGGATTCTGCCAGTCCATTCCCTTGTGGATAATATGTAGTGGAATGATTGAGGTTTATGTGGTATTTGTGCTATAAATTTATCATTTTCTTGGACTTAAAGGAAGTAGCATTATCAATCACAATCCTTCTAGGGCACCCAAACCTAAACAAGATGTTATCTTCTAAGAAATCCATGATAATAGTCTCAGTTTCCCTCCTTGTAGGTATGGATTCGATCAACTTTGTGAAGTAATATGTGGCTGTTAGAATCCACCGGTGTTGACCAGAGGAGTTTGGATTTATCTCTCCAATGAAGTCCAACCCCCACTGCTGGAAAGGTGCTTCCACTGAAACTGGGTTAAGGGGAAGTGAAACCAGCTTTCTCTTACCATAAAAAATCCGGCATTGATGACATGTAACAGTATCTTATATACAGTAGGAAACGTAGAAGGCCAATAAAACCATGCTCTCAGAATTTTGTTTACTGTCACTTTCCAGGAGTGCTGTCCTCCACAATCTCCCTTATGAAATTCCTTCATTGTATGCTGGGCCTCATTCTCCAATAAGCAATTCAACAGCAAACCCCCATGTTAGTTTTTCATCATTTAATTCAATATGATCTAGGATCTTAACTAAGAGAACAAAATGTACAGCATATCAAGCACATGAGATAAGAGACAAGAGACACAAAGCATTTCACCGGGGAAAACCATAAAGGTGAAAAACCCTGCAACTTCCTCAGAGATAGAATAAGCACCAATACAAGGATCACAATGATCAAAACCAAGAGATAGATATCTTCAGCAGCATACTCCTCCTCCACTTGTGCGCAATCCTCCTCTCTCTCACTAATGTGAAGTGAGTGAGTGTGTGAATGAATCAAATGAGAGAGTCACACTCTCTATTTATACTTTTACTTTCACTTTACCTTTACTCAACTAGGTCAGCCCCAACTTAACCACATAACATAATGTTGACTGGGCCGACCCCACTAGGGTGGTCTAATAACCCTTTAACCCAGATGACTCATATAGGGCCGACCTCCCTAAGGTGGTCTAATAACCCTTTGACCCACATAACTCATACAGGGCCGACCCCATCAAGGTGGTCTAATAACCCATCAAGTATAAGTTACAACACTTCCAATATAACTTGCGGCACTTACAAATACACATGACAACACTTCCAATTGGAGGAATAATACATCTTCGTTGGGAATACAATAAAGTACAAATGTAATACATACAATATACAACTGAATATCTTATGAAGTTACAAATACATCAACACTCCCTCTTAACTAGGAAGGTATTCTCTTGACATAGGTCATCAATACATATTGACACAAGTCTTCAATTTTGGAGTTGGATCATCATCACTGGATCACAGAGCATCATCGTCAAGTGCTGCTGCTGTACTTGTCATCTCGAACATTGGTGCTATCTCTCAATTCTTCTCGTCATAGGAAGTTCTACAGAGCCAACCCTTTTTCATGTTAGATGTAGGCCAAGCCTCCTGTAGGTCTTCATCATCTTTGACCATACTGTGGAATCCTCAAGACTAATTACGTGCATCAAAAAACCTGGAAAGAGCATCCCAGGACTAATTACGAGCTTACTGCTCAACCTATCAGATCTCCCAGGGCAATATTATATGTGGTCATGGAAAAACCTTGAAAACGAATCCCAGGACTGATTACAAGCACACAGCTCAACCTATTGGATCTCCCAGGGAAATATTATATGCCACGGGACAAAACCTCAAAAGAGCATCCCAGGACTGATTACGAGCTTACTGCTCAGCCCATCAGATCTCCTAGGGCAACATTATATGTCCTCAGGACAAAACCTCGAAAGAACATCCCAGGATTGAGTACGAGCGTACTTCTCAACCTATCGGATCTCTGAGGGCAATATTATATGTCCTCCCAAAGCAAAACCTCGAAACAGCATTTTCCAGGTCTCCCAGGGAACTATTACATGCCATAGGCAAAACCTCGAAACAGCATTTTCCAGATCTCCCAGGGAACTATTACATGCCATAGGCAAAAGCTCGCAAGAGTATCTACAAATCTCCCATAGAAAAATTATATGCCTATCGCACAACCTGTCCACGGCCATGGAGTATCATCCTGATACTCATCATCATACTGTACATCGTCCTGATGCACATCATCACATGATCATCCTGATCATCGTCACTGCATCATCCTGATGCATTTCACCATCGCATGATCATCCTGATCATCATCACTTCATCATCCTGATGCATGTCATATGGAGCATTGTCCTAATACTCATCATCACCGTATAATCAAACTAATCATACAAAGCATCCAACTGATGCATATCATGACACATGATCATCCTGATCATCATACATAGCAGTAACTGGAGCATCGTCCTGATGCTTATCACACAGCACTTACATCCACAGCCATGGGAAGGATCCTCCTATCATCATGCTTGGAATGGCTCTTGCAAATGTGTCCCATCACTTCTTCCTCGAAGGATCTTCAATCTGAGGAACACCAAGCCTCTCTCTGAAGTACTCAAACTTCACTCTGGATAGTGGTTTCGTTAACACATCTCAAATCTTCTCATCTGTCGCAACATAGACAAGCTTCAATACTCCTCTCTACACCATATCCCTGATATAGTGATATTTGATCTCAATATGCTTCGACCTATCATGGAACACCAGGTTCTCAAATAACTTCACACAACTCTCGTTGTCACAGAAAATATAGGTAGCATCCAACAGGAGATCAAATAACTCAAATAGTGGCTTCCTAAGCCATATTGCCTCACAACAGGCCGAAAACGTTGGGCCATACTCTGCTTCAGCTGTGTTAAGTCATGAACTTGTTTCCTTTAATTTTATATTTTGAGTGTGAATTTTATTTTAAATTTGTTGATTTGCTTAATTTTTCTCATTTGCTTCCTTTAGGAAATTTTTGGTTTTCAAGTGAAACTTTTGATTTTTGCCTTTAGATTTTTATTATTTATTCTTTAGAATTTGAAGGGATCCATAGGACTTATATTGATTAAGGATGTCACAAATATACTCAAAGAGCATAGGTTATCATTTAAATAGAAGAGAAATGGTTAAAATAGCACCAAAAGTGAATGCAAATTATTCCTGTAGCGCAACCATGAAAAATTAACACAGCAGCGCTACAAGAATATCGCGTCAGCTGAAATCACTGTTTTTTAAATTGAATTCTCGCATGGGTTTCATTTCTAAGTGACTAATCGCATGTTTAAAGGGTGTTGATACATGTTGCTCCAGTAATCATCATGAAAGCAGGTGTGACTGTGTCGTGGAAGAGATCGTGGTAATCATCAGCTAGAATAGAGCATATCATGACAGGAAGAGGTATGAGCCGAGTTTGATGTGAAAGAAGTTATTTCACATGAGCATCACGAAACTAGAGACTAAGTGGAGCGAGGACATGTGCCTAAAAGCCGGAAGCTGCAGTTATTGAAGAATTTGTGGGTTTTCATAGTTACAGAGAAATTAGGGCTTGCTCGTCCTGCCAGCTGGTAGCAAATTGGAGACCCGAAGACACTTGTACAGTTAAATTGAACAATAAAATACCTCAAAGATTGATTGTAAACATCTACAGCAAGACAGGAATAAGGTACTCCGCGTTAAACTGATAGTGGCTGTTAAATTGGGGTTTTTCCAGTAAAGCTTATTCTGTCAAAATTCAGTAGGGAAAACATAAATGTAGGCTTTAAACACAACTCCTGTCGAAGATAGAGCAATTTAAGAGTTTTGGAGACGCTGTGACAAGTGGAAAACTGAAAGATAGCAGTACATTGAAATACTACTTTTTTCAAAATCTGAAAACAGCTGTTAGGTCATCAATAGAACTCTAAAAATACATAGAATTCAGCTATTGAAAGCAGATGGGTAAAAGTGGCAAAACAAATAGGACTGAGCCCACTGAGCTGAGATGGATTGACGAATTTCCAGATTGTGCAAATCTTTTTCAAAATGCTGGTTGGTTGAATTTATTCAAGAAAATTGATGGCTATAACACTGAGGTCTCTTATAAATTTGCCCAAAGCTATAATAAGGACATGATAGAATTTGATACTCTAAAGTTTAAATTGACTGTGGAGTTAGTTGCTGAAGCTACAGGAGTTAGAAATGAAGGTGAAATGTGGTTCAAAAAATTGCCCTTCACTTTTAATGCTCAAAGATACCTTTTACCTGGTATTACTCCAGACTGGCGTAAAGGGGTATTAATCCAGGATGTCAGAGATGAGTGGGTGGAGCCCATTAAAATCCTACAAAGCTACATCACCTGTGAAGGAAGATATTCCTAGGTTTTCAAGTACCATTTTAGATTTTTACAGCATTTGGTTGGTGAATCTAAAATGAACCTTCCTTTCTTCTTGTTCAAAAGTCTGCAAAAGGAAGTGAAAGAAAATTATCAAGAGTTAATAACAGTTTCTAAAGAAGCCCTGAAGAGAAAGAGAAGCATAGATGTGCATTATGCAGAGTTGAAGCAGACTGTCAGAGACTTGCAGCAGCAAAATGAAAAACTTACAAGAAAATTAGCAGATACAGAAGCTGAACAGAAGAGAGTCAGGAAGAAGGCCCAAGCCTTGGATGGAATATCCTTATTAGCTGAAGCTGCCAAAGACCTTTGAGTTGGAAGTTAGTCAGTTATTTGTAGATCTTTTAATAGATACTCTAGTTAGTTAGTTTTTAGTTATGTTTTTAAAGAAGCACTTTATTTTGTAAATATAATTTTACTTTATCCTATCGAGGAGTGGGTTGAGGGCAATTAGGGTTTACACCCTAACTAATTTTGTAAAAAATAGTATTTAGGTAGAGGAGAAAGACAGAAAGGGGTTTCGATTTTGGGAGGACTTCAGGAGGTCTGCAAGGCTTGTTTATGAGCTAAGTACATAACTCTTTCTTGTATTTGTTGACAAAATTATGAAATATATGATCCTCTTCACCCTTCAGTTTGTGTGTTGGCTTCATTGTTTAATTGTTTAGTTGCTTAACTGATAAATTCATTGTTGGTCTATGTTTGTATGCTGGTAATGCTTATCTTTTATGAATGAATTTCAATATTATGCTCTATTGGATTTTGGTGAATATATTATGCATCTTTGTCTTCTTTTGCTTATGATTCAGTTCCTATTTTGCTCATGAATGTATTCCCTGTTTCTTCCCAAACTTTATAACCAGAAAACCTATAAAAAACCTTAAAGCTTACTTTTACTTGATTGTATTTTTGAGATTGTGTTGGCTTGTTTGTTTGTGGACTGGAAACAATTTCTGGCACAAACATCTTTGGCGCCGTTGCTGGGGAACGAAGTTGAAAATAAATTTTTCCCTGGGATACTTATCATTTCACTGGTTTTAGGAGGCGACCTTAAACCAACACATCTTTAAGGCTACTTTTCACCAAGTTTGATACAGTGGCTACTAGAGGAGTTGGAACCAGGAACAGACCTACTTCACCATTGCAGTTGGGTGTGACAGACCCTGAACATATATTAAAGACAACAAGAAAGGTTAGAAAGTCTCAATCTTTACCAGCCCTGTATGACCCTGATCAATTGGGTGGTTCATCACATTCAGTTTTGTTAGGAAAAGAAGAAGAAAACTCACCTTGGTTAAGGCCTATTATCCCTGATAGTAGTTTTCAAATGTTTACTAATCCTAAATTATTCAAGAAAGCCAAAATTGTTTCTCCTGGTAAAATACCTATTTTTCAGCTGAAACTAGGTAAAAAACCTTTTCAACCAGGTTCCAGTCAAACTTCTTCATCATCAAAGTTAGTTATTCCAAAAATGGCATCCCAAAATCAACTTATAGATATGATGGACCGGATGGTTGCAGCCAGATATGCACCATTGGTTTTGCCTCAGCCTTTAAATGCACTGCCTGGGGATGACTATCAGAAATATCTTCCTAGGTTTAATGGACAGGGGGAAACCACAGCTGAAGAACATTGGGAAGCTTTCCTTAGTTATGCTGATAACCAAAACATTGAGGCTAAAGACTTATGGATGAGAATGTTTGTGCAGAGCCTTGATGGAGATGTAAGAAAATGGTTCAAGGAGTTGCCTTCTAATTCTATTACTATCATTGAAGAACTTCGTGATCTCTTCATGAGACAATGGGGTGACACTAAAGACCATACATATTACATAACTAAATTTGAAGATCTTAGGAAGAAAAAGGATGAAACTGTTGCATACTTTTCAAAGAGATTTAACAAGATGTACAGTAGAATTCCTGCAGAAATAAAGCCTACAGAAACATCAGCTAAACTTACCTATGCAAATGATTTTGATCACAAGTTTTCTTTATTGTTGAGAGAAAGAAGACCTATTTCTTTACTGAATATGCAGGATGCAGCATTGGAGGTAGAATCCAACATCTTGGCTTCTAATAGATTAAAGAAGGAAACAGATCAGCAGCTTTATGACAGAAAAGGAAAAAAGGAAGCAGCCCCGAGAGGTTTTGCTTCTCATTCTGCAGAGGGGAAAAATGATGAAATGGCTAAGTTGGTGAAGACTTTGACTGCAAAATTGAACAAATTAGAGCTTAATAAAAATTCCAGCAAGCCTGCTCCGGAAGGGGAATGAAATCCAAATAATCAGAATCAGTTCAGAAGGCAATTTGCTCTCCGCTTCATGCCTAGAGAACGAAGGAATAATGATATCCAGCGAGAAAGGAGAGAAAATGAGGACCAAAGAGTGCCACCACCTCTTCAAAACAATATGGTTGATGAGGAAGGAATTGATGATGAGCTTATTTTTCAAGAGAATGATCAAGATATGAACCATTTTGGAGAGGGATTAGATGAAGGTTTTGTTATCGAGGAAGAATTTCTAAATGCAGAATACTGTGATGCTGATATGTTTGAAACCAAGGATGATTCAGGTTTGGAAAAGACTATTGTAACTACTATTGTTCATCAAAATGAACTCAATAAGACTAAAAATCTGAGATCAGGTCCAAAAAAGGTGGTACAACCCCCAAAGAAGAAAGCAATTGTCCCTGCTAATCAGCCATCTGAGCCTATAATAGAGAAGAAGCAAGGTTCAAAAAAACATAATAAAAACACAGAGGTTGAAGAGGTAAATAAAAATGTCCAGAATTTCAGTTTGGAGAATGAATTAGGAAAGTTAAAAATTCCTATGCCCTTAACTGAATTGATAAAAAATCCTTCATATAAAGAATCAGATCTTAAAATGCTTAATTGAATAAGCAATCATCCTATTTCCGACACAGTTAATTTACAGGAGGAGAATCCTAAGATTTTCATTGGATCAACCTTGGCTGAGAAGGCTGAGAATGAAGCAGGAGATTCACCACCATTCTATATCACTCTGACTGTCCATGAACAAATGATACACAATTGTTTGTTAGATTCAGGGGCATCCCACAATTTGATGCCAAAGGTTGTCATGGAGGCTTTGGGGCTGAGTGTTACCAAACCCTACCATGATCTGTATGCTTTTGATTCCCAAGCGATGAAGTGTTTAGGAGTAATAAAAGATATGGTTGTCAGCCTGGCTCAGTTGCCCATGAAAAGTGTGATAATGGATGTTGTGGTAGCTGACATTACACCAAGGTTTGGCTTACTTCTTTCTAGGTCTTGGGCAAGGAAGGTTGGAGGTACCTTACAAATGGATCTCTCCTATGCTACCATTCCTGTGTTTGGTGGAGAAAACATAAGACTGTACAGAGAGCTTCAATTTTCCTATATAGTGACAGATGACAAGAACCCGACAAATCATCCACTATATTCTGTTGACGAAGACTTAGGAACTTGCATGTTACATTTCAGTGATGAAGATAATACTGCTAGTTTGTTACAGGTGGAAAAAGAACAGCCAGTAAAACACAGCAGAGAAGAAGAAGATGAACTGTGGCAATTATACTTTGATGGATCTTCTTGTAAAGAAGGTGCTGGAGCTGGAGTTCTTCTAATATCTCCCGGAGGTGAAACAGTAAAGCTAATGTATAAGCTTGAATTTATTACTACAAATAATACCGCTGAATATGAAGCTTTGCTGTTAGGATTAAAAGCTGCTAAAGATTTAGGCATTCAGCAAATTTCTGCATATGGTGACTCCGAATTAGTTTTTCAGCAGGTGAAGAACAAATATCAAGTGAAGCAGGGTTTACTGAAAGTCTATCGAAATGAGGTATGGGATATGCTTGAAAATTATTTTGTAGCTTTTGACATCACTCATATTCCAAGAGACCATAATCAGACTGCGGATTCATTAGCTTTGGCTGCCACACACTTCAGAATCCCCAAGACCACCCAGTTAAGGTATCCAATAGAGGTGAGGTACAGACCATGTGTACCTGATAATGTAAAGCAATGGAAAGTTTTCGAAGATGATATTGAAATTAAGAGATTTCTTGAGCTTACTCATGAGTTTTCAAATTCCATGATTGATCAAGAGGAAGATGAAGGGGATGAACAGTTGGATGAGATTGCTGAAGATGAGATAGCAGGACATACGATTATTGAGTTAAAAAGCAATTTCATTCCAAAAGGCTTGGCACCCCTAGAAAGAATATTTACAAAGGATGATACACTGTCAAAGCCTGTTATTCAATCTTCAGAAGAAAATGTGATGGACTGCAATATTGGTTCAGCAGAAAATCCTAGAATGGTTAAAATTTCTAAATCCTTGACAGCTGAACAAAGAAATAGATATATTAAAATGTTAAAAGAGCATGTCGATGTTTTTGCTTGGTCTTATCAGGAATTGAGGACTTATGACACAGGAATCATACGGCATAAAGTCCCTTTAAAACCAAATGTCAAACCTTTTCGTCAGAAATTAAGGAGGATTAATCCAGCCTTGTTTCCTATTATTGAAAAAGAAATAAAGAAGTTGTTAGATGCCAAGATCATAGTGCCCCTTAGGTATTCTTCATGGGTTGCTAATCTTGTACCTGTTAGGAAAAAGAATGGGGAAATCAGGTTATGTGTTGACTTCAGAAAATAGAACAGATCTTCATTAAAAGAAAATTATCCTTTGCTAAAATTGAGCAAGTATTGCAGCAAGTAGTTGGGGCACAGAGGATCTCTATGGTGGATGTTTTCTTAGGGTACAATCAGATTGCTATGCATCCTGATGATAAGGAAAAAAAAGCCTTTACAACTCCTTGGGGAACCTTCATGTATGATAAGATGCCTTTTGGATTGATGAATGCTGGAGCCACCTTCCAGAGAGCCATGGACATTGCTTTTGTTGGAGAAAAGGATAAGTTTGTAGTAATATACTTAGATGATATTATTTTTTCTCACAGTCAAATGATGAACATTTGAAACATTTGAAGCAAACTTTCCTGAAGTGCAGAAAATTTGGCTTGTCCTTGAATCCAAAGAAATCACACTTTGTTGTACAAGAAGGTCAATTGCTTGGTCATTTAGTGTCTGCTGATGGTATAAGGATTGATCCTGAAAGGGTAAAGGCTATATTGAAAATAATTTTTCCAAGGAGTAAAAAGATGTCCAATATTTCATTGGTAAAATCAACTTTTTACGTTGGTTTATACCAAATTTTGCTGAGACTATCAAACAGATCACAGTCATGCTTAAAAAAGATCAGGAAGTTAAGTGGACCATTGAGGCAAAGAATGCATTTGAGAAAATTAAAGTGGCTCTTACTGAATCTCCTTTATTAGTAAGCCCTGATTTTACAAAATAATTCCTTACATTCTCATTTGCATCAGAGGATACAATTGCAGTTGTTTTACTTCAGAAGAATAAGGAAGGATTAGAGCAGCCTATTGCGTTTTTTAGCAAAACTCTCAGAGATTCTGAACTAAAATACAGTATTTTAGAAAAGCAGGCCTATGCTCTGGTAAAGGCTTTAAAATTTTTTAGAATCTATGTGTTGCATTCTAAAGTTATTTCATTTGTACCTAATGCTGCGTTAAAAGATGTGTTAACACAGCCTGATAGTGAAGGGAAAAGAGGCAGGTGGATTGCTAAAATCATGGAATATGAGGTAGATATCAGACCTACCAAACTTGTCAAGGGACAAGTTTTAGCCAAGCTGTTGGCCAAATCAAATTGTCAAGCTCTGGGATTGTATGTTATGACTAAAGAAATAGCTCAGGATGAAGATCAAGCATTATTGGAAAAAGAGAAGATCGTGGATTATTATTCAGCATCTACATGGTATGCAGATATAGTCTATTTTCTATTGTTTTTACAATGTCTTGAGCATCTAGATAGGAAGGCTGCTAGATCTTTAAAACTAAAAACTACTAAGTATTGTCTATTGGAAGAGTAGTTGTTCTAGAAATACCCAGGGGGTATTCTACTCAGATGTTTAGATAAACCAGAAATTGAAGGAGTGATTTCTGAATCTCATGAGGGTGCTTGTGGAGGGCACAAGTACTGGAAGACAACAGCATACAGAATTTTAAGAGCTGGATATTATTGGCCCTCCTTGTTTGCAGATGTTTATCAGCAGGTAAGATCCTATATCCCTTGTCAAAAGTTTGCTAGCAAACAAAAGTTAATGTCATTACCCCTGAAACCCATTGCAGTAAGTACTCCTTTTCAGCAATGGGGTCTAGATTTCATTGGTGAAATAAATCCAGCCTCTTCAGGGCAACATCATTGGATTCTGACTGCAACAGACTTCTTTACTAAATGGGTGGAAGCTATCCCTACTATGAATGCTACAGACAAAGTTATCATGGAATTTATTGAAGACAATATTCTTAGTAGATTTGGTTGCCCTCAGAAATTAGTAACAGACAATGCAAAATCTTTCAAATCCAAGGCAATGGAAGCTTTTTGTGAAAGGAATGGCATCCTAATGGAGCATTCAACTCCTTATTATCCTCAGGGTAATGGTTTGGCTGAATCCTCTAATAAAAACATCATTCAGAGTATCAAAAAGTTGCTCAAGCATAACAAAAGATCATGGGATTCAATGCTGAAATATGCATTGTGGGCAGATAGGATAACAGTTAAACAAGCAATTGGAACTTCTCGTTTCCAACTAGTTTATGGTACAGATGCAGTTTTTCCAGTTCAATTGGGAATCCCAGTGATGAAGTTTCTTCAGAATTCTCAGGAAGAGCCAAATGATATACAGAGAAGAATTTATAAGATGATAGAGTTAAAATAGAACAGAGAAAAGGTGGATGAAAAGGCACAGTTGTACAGATTAAAGATCAAAAGCAGATTTGATAGGAATATCAAAGAAAACACTTTCTCAATTGGTGATATGGTTCTAAGGTGGGATGCAAGGAAAGAGCAAAAGGGTAAGCATGGTAAGTTCGATAACCTCTAGTTTGGCCCTTTCCTAGTGTCTAAAGTTTTGGAGAATAACACTTTTATCCTGCAGTCTTTGGAAGGTGAGGAGTTGTCCAGTCCAGTTAATGGACGGTTGCTCAAGCATTTTTACAGTCTATAAGGAGATTTTAACTTTTCATTGTACATACCAGTGTGAGTGAAGCATAATAAAGACTCCATAGCCCAATGGAAATTTTGCAGACAAGTAGGTAGTAGACATAAGGCACTGGTCTACAGGTTCTTGAAGCCTCACAGGGAGGACTTCATCCCACAGCTGGAGCCAGATGTTAAGTCATGAACTTGTTTCCTTTAATTTTATATTTTGAGTGTGAATTTTATTTTAAATTTGCTCATTTGCTTAATTTTTCTCATTTGCTTCCTTTAGGAAATTTTTGGTTTTCAAGTGAAACTTTTGATTTTTGCCTTTAGATTTTTATTATTTCTTCTTTAGAATTTGAAGGGATCCATAGGACTTATATTCATTAAGGATGTCACAAATATACTCAACGAGCATAGGTTATCATTTAAATAGAAGAGAAATGGTTAAAATAGCACCAAAAGTGAATGCAAATTATTCCTGTAGCGCAACCATGAAAAATTAACACAGCAGCGCTACAAGAATATCGCGTCAGCCGAAATCACCATTTTTTAAACTGAATTCTCGCATGGGTTTCATTTCTAAGTGACTAATCACATGTTTAAAGGGTGTTGATATGTTTTGCTCCAGTAATCATCATGAAAGCAGGTGTGACTGTGTCGTGGAAGAGATCATGGTAATCATACGCTAGAACAGAGCATATCATGACAGGAAGAGGTATGAGCCGAGTTTGATGTGAAAGAAGTTATTTCACATGAGCATCATGAAACTTGAGACTAAGTGGAGTGAGGACATGTGCCTAAAATCCGGAAGCTGCAGTTATTGAAGAATTTGTGGGTTTTCATAGTTACAGAGAAATTAGGGCTTGCTCGTCCTGTCAGCTGGTAGCAAATTGGAGACCCGAAGACACTTGTACAGTTAAATTGAACAATCAAATACCTCAAAGATTGATTTTAAACGTCTACAACAAGACAGGAATAAGGTACTCCACGTTAAAATGATAGTGGTTGTTAAATTGGGGTTTTTCCAGTAAAGCTTGTTTTGTCAAAATTCAGTAAGGAAAACATAAATGTAGGCTTTAAACACAACTCCTGTCGAAGATAGAGCAATTTAAGAGTTTTGGAGACACTGTGACAAGTGGAAAATTGAAAGATACTAGTACATTGAAATACTACTTTTTTCAAAATCTGAAAACAGTTGTTAGGTCATCAATATAACTCTAAAAATACATAGAATTCAGCTATTGAAAGCAGATGGGTAAAAGTGGAAAAACAAATGGGACTGAGCCCACTGAGCTGAGATGGATTGACCAATTTCTAGATTGTGCAAATCTTTTTCAAAATGATGGTTGGTTGAATTTATTCAAGAAAATTGATGGTTATAACACTGAGGTCTCTTATAAATTTGCCCAAAGCTATAATCAAGACATGATAGAATTTGATACTCTAAAGTTTAAATTGACTGTGGAGTTAGTTGCTGAAGCTACAGGAGTTAGAAATGAAGGTGAAATGTGGTTCAAAAAATTTCCCTTCACTGTTAATGTTTAAAGATACCTTTTACCTAGTATTACTCCAGACTGGCGTAAAGGGGTATTAATCCAGGATGTCAGAGATGAGTGGGTGGAGCCCATTAAAATCCTACAAAGCTATATCACCTGTGAAGGAAGATATGCCTATGTTTTCAAGTACCATTTTAGATTTTTACATCATTTGGTTGGTGAATCTAAAATGAACCTTCCTTTCTTCTTGTTCAAAAGTCTGTAAAAGGAAGTGAATGAAAATTGTCAAGAGTTAATAACAGTTTCTAAAGAAGCCCTGAAGAGAAAGAGAAGCACAGATGTGCATTATGCAGAGTTGACACAGACTGTCAGAGACTTGCAGCAGCAGAATGAAAAACTTACAAGAAAATTAGCAGAGACAGAAGCTGAGCAAAAGAGAGTCAGGAAGAAGGCCCAAGACTCGGATGGAATATCCTTATTAGCTGAAGCTGCCAAAGACCTTTGAGTTGGAAGTTAGTCAGTTACTTGTAGATCTTTTAATAGATACTCTAGTTAGTTACTTTTTAGTTATGTTTTTAAAGAATCACTTTATTTTGTAAATATAATTTTACTTTATCCTATCGAGGAGTGGGTTGAGGGCAGTTAGGGTTTAGACCCTAACTAATTTTGTAAAAAATAGTATTTAGGTAGAGGAGAAAGACAGAAAGGGGGTTCGATTTTGGGAGGAGTTCAGGAGGTCTGTAAGACTTGTTTATGAGCTAAGTACATAACTCTAATGTATTTGTTCATAGAATTATGAAATATATGATCCTCTTCACCCTTTAGTTTGTGCGTTGGCTTCATTGTTTATCTTGTTTAGTCGCTTAACTGATAAATTCATTGCTGGTCTATGCTTGTATGCTGGTAATGCTTATCTTTTATGAATGAATTTCAATATTATGCTTTGTTGGATTTTGGTGAATATACTATGCATCTTTGTCTTCTTTTGCTTATGATTCAGTTCCTATTTTGCTCATGAATGTATTCCCTCTTTCTTTCCAAACTTTATAACCAGAAAACCTATATAAAACCTTAAAGCTTACTTTTACTTGATTGTATTTTTGAGATTGTGTTGGCTTGTTTCTTTGTGGCCTGGAAACAATTTCTGGCACAAACAGGCTATACTCATTCCTACGCACGACTGCTTCCTTCTAAACCAAGAGATCACACCTGATCCCATACTAAAGCAACACCCTGAAGTGCTCTTTCTATCTGCAGCACTTCCTGCCGAATCTGAATCAACATAACCCTCTGAGTTAAACTTTTGATTCGCATCATACTTGAGATCATAATCAACCGTACCCTTCAGGTACCTAAGAATATGCTTTATAGCAATCAGGTGATCATGTATAGGATGTGTCAGAAACTGGCTCAAGGTGTTCACCGCAAAGCAAATATCTGGTCTCGTGTTCATCAGGTACATCAAGGACCCAATCATCTAACAATACATTGTGACATCAACCGGCTCAGATGAAGCATCACATAATAGCTTCAGGTTCGATGCCATAGGTGTGGCCATGGCCTTGTACTCCATCATCCCGAACCGCTTAAGGATCTCTATCGCATACTTCCCTTGTCCAAGGAAGATTCCATCTGCACTCTACCACACCTCCATGCCTAGAAAGTAATGCACCATACCCAAGTCCTTGATCTTGAACTCGGCAGCAAGCTTCCTCTTCGTGTTGGGAATCAATCTATCATCGCCTATCAAAAACAGGTCATCCACATACAATAGTAGTATCACTGTATTGCCTTCCTAAACCTTGTAGTAAAGGTTGGAATCCGCTTTACACTTAGTAAATCCCAAACTGGATAGGAAGTTGTCTATCTTGCCGTACCAAGTCCTTGGTTCTTACTTCAAGCCATACAAGGATTTCTTCAATCTGCACACATATGACTCCCTTCCATGTGTCTCAAAACTGAGTGGTTGCTCCACATACACTTCCTCTATGCTACCATCTGTAGCATGCTTGATCTTGTAGATCTACTTGGAAGTCACAACACACTTCCCTTTCGGTCTCGGGACCACATCCCAGACATCATTCTCCATGATTGACTTGTACTTCTTGATCATGACATCCTTCCATTACTGCATCCCTGATCCCGGGAACTTCATATTCTTCAATATCCTCAATAGGTAGTTTTCTTGAACTTCGTCGCTTGGAACAAATGTTGTTGTCCTTCTTTTCTAAGTGATTGTACACGATATTTCCTACAAGTCAAATTCAATTGCATGATTAGAAACTTCTCATAGTTTTTAGAACAAAATCTTACACATAAGGACATATGTCATATAGTCATGCAACTATCTTATCCAATGTTTCAATACAAAATTTATCCATATCCTATATTCATACGGTAACTTTCTAGATGCCTTCCATCTCTAATAGAATATATGTTAAGAGTGTGCACTACACCCAACATGTCAGCAAAGAGGTTTCATTCTAGATAAGTAGTAATCGGATGTTGTACAGTACCATAGGCCACTTACCCATTAGTAGTATCTTTTTCATTAATTCAACTTTTCTAAAATGCATAATATACATCCTAAATCTAGGACCATAAGTATGTGCATGATTGAACAACATCATTTAAGTAATCATAAGAAATGACAATTCAAATACTTCTCTTGTTTGGTTGTAGGGTGGACTCCCTCTCAATATTTGCTTCCTTGATGGAACTACTGGAGTGTGCTCCCTCTTGATCTTTGCTTCCTGGATTATTTGTCCTTGAACTTATATCCATCCTGGACCACTATGCATGCTTAAGTGTGCACTAGTGTCATCATTGTGTCATCCTCAAGATCTCATACATAATCATGTATTCATTAGTATAATCTCAATACTATCAAAACAAAATAATCTTAAACATGTATGGTCACGATCATTTCAAACACATATAATTTATCACAAGCATTAGTATTCAAGGTTTCAGGGAGGACTTCTTTTACTCATGCATATTCTTATTTGACGATAGGAGTCTTCTAATTTTCCATATCATTAATCAAACTAAGAAGCGTAATATGCATAAACCCATGATTGCCCTAACTTATAACTAATCATTATCAATCATGCCAAGCATACTTATGTAAGAGATCCTAACACAGGGTAGGATTCTAACTTGATATAGGAAAAACATACTTAGTTATCATGTCTGTGAGTTATGTCAAACATACCCAAACAATGTCTCCTTTCTTCTTGTGCTAGTAACCTACATATCTTAAGTTAACCATAGTAGAACCAAATTATACATACCTCGTAAGTAGAGCTTCTATGTGATCCATAACTATGGATGAGTCTTTGTCTTCATGTCACCATGGTCTTGATCTAGAAATTTATTTGTACCTTTCAAGTTAGCAGACAACATCATCCTCATACAACACCACAGTGCATTAGTACAATCATAAGTGTCATAACCCTAATCAATGAATGTCTTTTATCATTCACATGCATTCATACCTTTTACTAAGGTGATAAGACAAGTCTAAAATTAATCAAGATTGTACTAACCTCAATGAAGACAAACATATCATAAACTTAATCATGAATAGATTTCAAAACATACTTGTATCTCCTCAAGATATACCTGTCGGATTGCTTGCAGTCTTCTTATGTAAGGCCTTAGCCTCATCTCCCTCTGGAACTAGAACTTCTTCACTTATGCAGGTGTCCAATTCATTCTCTTCTAGGATTAACCCAATCCACTTTGATAAAATGGATCTGGAGTTGGCTTAGGGTTTGTCAAAGAAACCCTAAAAATTTGAACTTTAAATTTCAAACTTCTGAAAGGATGAAAAGATGTGCCTTGCTAAGTAGATCAAGCTGGTATACTTCAATTTTGAAAATTGTAAAATTTGACCCCTCAAAATTGCCTTTGAAACTTTCGTATCTTTTGGACAGGATCTCGAACTAGGGTTTGATCAAGCTCAGTCTTTTTCCCAACCAAAAAATTTGATCTTGTGCTCTAAACTTAGATTTTTCCAATGAGCATCCAGCAGTGGTCACCGATTCCAAAAATTTCAACTTTTGCAGAAACCCTAATTTTTCACTGTTCCGATCAAAATCCCGAACTAGGGTTTGATGGATCCCGGGGTTCTGCCCAACCAAAAAATTTGATCCTGGTCTCTAAATTTCAATTTTCTTGAGGATTATCTAGCTGTGGTCTCACATTCCAAAAATTCCAACTTTCTCTGAAACCCTAATTTCTCGCAGCAGTGATAAGCCGAAAATGAGAATGCTCAAAATCCAATTCTATTTTAAAGAAATATGTTCCTTATTGTTTCTAACGTAACTCTGAAATTTAGGATCTACATTATCTTAAACTTGGTCCTTTGGTATCCTGACCTGTCATCTTTCCAACCCCACAGGTCTGACCTCAAATGGATTCTTTGAGAGAGAGATATTCCAAGTGTCGCAACGTGACCTGTTTATGGGATAAAATAGGGAGAGCAAACTTGTACGGAGTGCCATGTGTCACTGGTTCAACTTCGGCCTCTGAAGCGTTTACCTGTGAAACTACAATCAGTGCTCTTACTGTCACTTTTTACAGAATTTCATTTGGAGCTTCCTATCCCAAGTTGTGACCTTTCTTTGTAGGTCACTTGTTTATGACTAAGATCTGGAAGATGTACAGTGAATTAGATGTTGTGCTTTGGACACAAGATACATGGGGATGTTATATTTGACTTGTAAATGTTTCATATCTGGAACCTTCGCCAAAATGGATTTATAGCCAAAGTGCTACGATGACTGTTGTTTTCTATATCAAGCCCTAATTTCCAACTTGTCACAAGTGCAACAAGTGTCATAAATTCCATACGATGCCTTCCTTCAGGATAGCTCTGCTACCATGTTAGTTTTCATCATTTAATTCAGTATGATCTAGGATCTTAACTGAGAGAACATGTACAACATATCAAACACAAGAGACAAGAGACAAGAGATACAAAGCATTTCACCGAGGAAAACCATAAAGGTGAAAAACCCCGCAACTTCCTCAGAGATAGAATAAGCACCAATACAAGGATCACAATGATCAAACCCAACAGATAGATATCTTCAGTAGCATACTCCTCCTCCACTTGTGCGCAATCCTCCTCTCTCTCACTAATGCGAAGTGAGTGAGTGTGTGAATGAATCAAATGAGAGAGTCACACTCTCTATTTATACTTTTACTTTCACTTGACCTTTACTCAACTAGGTCGACCCCAACTTAACCACATAACATAATGCTGACTGGGCCGACCCCACTAGGGTGGTCTAATAACCCTTTAACCCACATGAATCATACAGGATTGACCTCCCTAAGGTGTTCTAATAACCCTTTGACCCACATAAGTCATACAGGGCTGACCCCATCAAGGTGGTCTAATAACCCATCAAGTATAAGTTATTACACTTACAATATAACTTGCGACACTTACAAATACACATGACAACACTTCCAATCAAAGGAATAATACATCTCCATTGGGGATACAATAAAGTACAAATTTAATACATACATTATACAAGTGAATGTCTTCTGAAGTTACAAATACATCAACACCCCAGGGTCCTTCCAGTACAAGTATTGGTTCATGATGCAGAATTTGGCAGCCTTCAATTTTACAGACCTAGCTCTGGTTTTTCATAACCCTGTAGGAGCTTGCAAATTTTGCAAAATATACACAATGTCAACATACCAAGGAAACATGGAGAATTCTGGCATTACCTACACTCCCATTTCCAGCTGATTTGAATAGTATTCCAAGAAACTCAGCTGCAAGTATTCACAATTAGCTTCAGTCATCATCTTGGCCAATCCTTGTCCCTTTATCAGCTTGGTGGGCTTGATCTTTAGGTCATATTCAAACAACACAACAATCCACTTTTCTCTTCTTCCTTCAGGATCTGGTTGGGTAAGGATGCTCTTTACTGCATTATTTGGGACATGGGAAACTATGTGTGAATGGAGGATATAAACCAAGAAATCCTTTAATGATTTTACCAAAGAATATGCCTGTTTTTCCATAATGTCATATTTCAACTCTCCTTCTCTCAACACCCTGCTAAAAAATGCAATGGGATGCTCAGCATTCTAGTTGTTCTTTTGCAATAGGACTCATGCTACTGTATGCTCATATGCATAAGAAAAAAATAGGAAATATTTAGTGAAGGCTGGGCTTGCTAGCACTGAGGCCTCAGTGATGGCCTTTTTAATGCCTTTGAATGACTCTCTGGCCTCTTTAGTCCATTTTATCTGACTTTCCTTTCTCGGCATGTTAGTAATGCTTCTCATTATTTCTGCAAAACTTGGGATGAATCTCCTTAGGAATCCCACTTTTCTAATGAAGGATTGCACCTCTTTCTTTCTCCTTGGCTCCCCAACCTTTTGAATTGCACTAACTCTCTCAGGGTCAATCTTGATTCCATCTTTTGTGTTCGGATATCCACATCATCTATTTCGGGATACATCATCTATTTCAGGATCTTGCATGATCTATTTCAGGATATGATCTATTTCAGGATCTTGCATGCACAGGCATGCATCCCAATCACCAGTTTGATGCCTCCAGCACCTTATCCACCTTCTTCTAGCACCCGGGAGCCACTTACCACAGAGTTTTAGCCCTCCTAAGCTGAAAGGTGCCCTCTTCTCACCTACTGCCAGAGAAGGGCGCACTTGTTCACCTACCACTGCAGATTCACTTCAGTTACATTCAGTTAGCTCCGATTCTCCCTGATTTGAGGCTAGTTTCACTCCCGACTGACTGTATCACTTCCGTTTGACCTCCAGTTTGATTAGGTGACTTGTTCTAACTTCAGTTAGCCTCCCATGCGCCCCCACTGAGCCTCCAGATCCTATATCAGTGCTACACACTTCAGTTACATTTATTATACTCAGTTAGACTCAGATTGACACCTGGATGACTGGTTGTTGTGATTGATGAGCACCACCGATGATTTATGAGGACTCCTAGATAGATTCAAGCTACTCCATTCAGTGATTCGAATGACCTCCTTAGGCAATTCGAATTGCTCAGTCATTGTGATAGTTTGTATTGTAATTCATTCACCCTTTCTGGGATAGAGAGCACTGCTGCATGTTTTGCACAGTTTTGCACCATATTTTCAATGTTCATCTGTTGTGATTGATTTACTTGTTCATTAGATCTGTTGTGACTAATTTTACATGGTATCAGAGCCATTGCAGGGACAGGATCTCTTTTCTACAGGTGCTTATACAAGAAGATTTGACTGAATTGCTAAAAATTGCAAAAATTTTGGCATGAGATATCTCAAGGACATTCGCTCCTGTGCATGCAAAGCTTGAAAAATATTCCAATACCACTCTAGAAGCTTGAGTTACCACATAATTCCTGGATCTGATACATTGGACCCATTCAACATTGCTTGAAATCCAATCCCAGGTGTGATGCAACTCTCAAAGGGTGGATTGTTCGACCTTATTGTGGTTGTTTTGATGTGATTTGCAGGTTTATTGTCTCCTTCAAGTGCACTCGCTATTTTCTGCATGCAAGGTTTCCTCCTTCAATTGCATTCGCTATAGTCTGCATGCAAGCTTCCTCTTCATCAGTTGACTCAATCCTTGCAATGGAATACTCTTCTTCAAAGCCTATCCTCACCCCATTCAATTATTTTGATTGGAAAGATGATATGGAGATCATATTACGTTCAAAAGGTTACTACCGAGTCACTCTTGGTCTTGAATTGGAGCCAAACAATGTAGCAGAAAGAACCAAACACTACAACAAGCTTGACGAAGCTTACGGTCTTCTTTGTCTCTCCATCTCCAAGGATCTTCACTTCCATCTCAGCGGAATGAAGACTCCAAAAGCCATATGGGAGCAACTTGAAACACTATTCGGCAAGCAGGATGAGCTTAGGGCTTTTCAATTAGAGAATGAATTGATTGGCCTTAATCCTGAGAATTTCGAGACCATCAATGAATTCTTCACAAAATTCAAGAACTTGAACTTGCAATTGAAGAACAGTGGTGTTATCAAAGAGGATAAACAGTTGATCCTCTCCATTCTAAGCAAGCTTGGGAAAGATTATTCGGTATTTGTCTCCACTTTCAATTCCGGTCGGCTAACTACCCCGAATTGGAAGATGCCTACCTTGAATGCCTTCATTGAGTCCGTTACGAAAGAGCATGACAAGTTGATTCAAATGGGGTCCATAAGCTCCAAAGATTCAGCCCTATTTGTTCAAGGACCCAAGATCTCGAATGGTAAAGGAAAGCTAAAGAAGGAGAAGCCCAAATTCGAGCCTCACAAGCAAAAAGACAAAGGCAAGCAAACGGATGCACCATCCAGTTCGAAATCCAAGCAAAAGGGAAAAGAAGGTAACCAAAAATCTAAATGTACTTATTGTAACCGTGGCTTTCATCCCGAAAGTTCATGTATGAAGAAGACTATAGATCAAATGGCCCTCCTTTTGGAAAAGAACAACATAACCCTTCCTGACGGTGCAAGGAAGAAGGATCGGAATGACGATCATGAAAGAGGACAAGCACTCATGGCAACGGTTTCGAAGCCCACTCTCTTGATAGATTCGGGTGCATCAAATCATATGGCTGCAAATATTGATTCTTTTTCCTCATTTGATCCAAACAGCTCCATCCCCATCCATTTGGGAGATGACTCAAAAATTTCTTCAAAGGGCAAAGGTACGATTCATGTAGAACATGGATGCTTTCAGAATGTTCTCTATGTGCCTTCCTTAGCTTCGAATCTCCTTTCTGTGTATCAAATGACACATACTGGTGATCCAAAGAAAGTCACATTCAGCCCTAATACAGTTGAAATTTCTGATATCAAAAGTGGAAGACTAGTTGCGGTTGGGAAGGCAAACCACACTACAAAATGTTATGAGTTTTCGCACTTTATACCGCTTGCAAAGCCCACCGCTCTTCGCAAACATGGTAATGAGGTTAGTAGGATTTGGCATGAAATATTTGGACATCTAAATTATAAGTATTTGCTGCTGCTATCAAATAAATCCATGGTAGATGGGCTTCCACAACTCCGTTCCTCGAAGGGAATATGCACCGGTTGCATTATTGGGAAGCACCCCGAGCACAGATTCGACCGCGGCAAGGCTAGCAGAGCATCTACTATTTTGGGATTGATCCATTCTGATATCAGTGGTCCGCTGCCCCATATGTCATTAAATGGTTCAAGGTATGTTTTGACATTTATTGACGATTTTTCCCGCTTTACATGGGTATTCTTTCTCAAAAACAAGTCAGAAGTGCTTGGAAAATTCAAGGATTTTAAGGCTTCTGTTGAGACCACCACTGAGAGTAAGATCAAAGCTCTTAGATCTGATAATGGTGGGGAATATATCAAGTCCAAGTTGCTGCAAATTTGTTCCCAAAGCGGAATCAAGATCCAACATACAGTTCCCTACACACCCCAGCAGAACGGTGTAGCGGAAAGGAAAAACCGGTCACTGAAAGAGATGGCTACATGCATGATTGAATCGAAAGGTTTGGCTGCAAATATTTGGGCTGAAGCAATCAATGTTGCTGCATATATACAGAACCGTGTTCCACATTCATCCGTGAAAGGTATGACTCCTTTCGAAGCATTCTTTGGTCACAAACCGGATGTGTCAAATTTGAGAGTTTTTGGCTCTACTGCATGGGCTAGAATTCCTTCTGAGAAGAGACGAGCTTTGGATACACAAAGTATCGAGTGCATATTGATAGGATATGGGGAAGAATCAAAAGCATATAAACTCATGGATATCAGATCTAAAAATATATTCATAGAGCGCAGTGTGCAGTTTGAAGAACCGCTTCAAGAATTGCAACTAGTTGAGGAGAAAA
The DNA here is from genome assembly GCA_027924585.1 of Larix kaempferi. Taxonomy (NCBI): domain Eukaryota; kingdom Viridiplantae; phylum Streptophyta; class Pinopsida; order Pinales; family Pinaceae; genus Larix; species Larix kaempferi. The sequence goes on from BSBM01001287.1 coordinate 5,241,821, forward strand.
CTGCCGATTCACCGCCTTCACCAGAAGAAGATTCGAGCAACGATAATGAAGGTATGAGTTCTGATATTTCTGATATTGTAGCAGCATATGATGATCATGACATATCAGGTTCGGAATCCGACCATTCAGATCCCCCTCAGTTACCAAAGTGGGCCCAAAACACTCTACAATCTGCTGGTTCTAGTCTTGGAAATCCTGCTGATCCGAGACGAACAAGAGGAGACTTTCAAAGGGCAGGTATGGCTCTTTCTATTGCTGATCCATTTCTTCCTGAGATTTGTTATTTGATGGCTGGTTCAGATCCCCAATCATACTATTCAGCCCATCGAGATCCGAGATGGAAAAGTGCCATGGATGAAGAGTACAGTTCTCTTCAAAAGAACAATACATGGGAGCTAGTTTCTCTTCTACCTGGAAGAAAATTAGTGAAGTGTAAATGGGTCTACCGTACTAAAGTTGCTGCTGATGGCACTATCAGCAAATATAAATCAAGGTTGGTGGCAAAAGGTTTTTCCCAAGTCCAAGGAGTGGACTACACAGAGACCTTTGCACCGGTTGCAAAGATGGATTCCATCCGCCTTGTTTTAGCTATTGCCGCATCCAAGCACTGGGAAATGCATCACATGGATGTGAAGTGCATTTTTACATGGAGACCTTGCTGAAGAGGTCTATATGCAGCAGCCAGAGGGTTATACATCAGATCCATCATTGGTTTGTAGATTGAAGAAATCTTTGTACGGGTTAAAACAGGGCCCAAGAGCTTGGTACGCAAAGATGGACTCCTTCCTTCTTTCTCAGAATTTCCAAAGATGCAAATCTGATCCGAATGTCTATCTTCAGCGAGTTAAAGGTAATTTGTTGGTTATTGTACTTTATGTTGATGATCTGCTTATTACTGGTAGCACACTTACTTCAATAAACAAGCTAAAATCTGCCTTAAATCTAGCTTTTGACATGAGCGATTTGGGCTTGCTGAGTCACTTTTTGGGCTTGGAGATAGCTCAAAATTTCGATGGGATCACTATATCTCAGAAAAAATATGCTTCCGACCTGTTATTGAAGTTTAATATGGCTGAATGTAAGGCAGCCCCGTTCCCATTCCTCTCAGGAATCAGTCTTGAGGAGGGAGATTCCACACCGCTTGCAGATTGCAGTATGTATCGACAGTTGATTGGTTCACTACTTTATTTGACACATTCACGGCCTGATATCTCATATGCCATGAGTGCCATGTCAAGATATATGAAGCAGCCACATGGGCTTCATTGGCGAGCAGCCAAGCGGATCTTGCAGTATGTGCAAGGTACGAGACAGTTTGGCATACACTATGCTGCAGATTCTGAGCTAGATTTCATTGGTTTTACTGATTCAGATTGGGCAGGTGATAGCATTGATCGGAAGTCCACTTCCGGTTATGTTTTCATGATTGGTCATGGTGCTATTTGCTGGTCCAGCAAAAAGCAAGCAGCCATTGCACTTTCTTCAGCAGAGGCAGAGTATCGAGGGGCAGTCAATGCCTGCATTTAGGCAGTTTGGTTGCAGGGTATTCTTTCCGAGTTTGGTTTTGGTGGCACTACTTCGACTGTCCTATTTTGTGACAATCAAAGTGCTATCAAGATCTCCACAGATCTAGTTCAGCGGCAGAGGACCAAACGCATTGAGATTCATATGCATTACATTCGATAGTTGGTGCACGACCGCACTATCATTCTGCAATATTGCCCTACTGATGAGCAAATTGCAGACATCTTCACCAAGAGCTTCACTGAGAAGAAGTTCTCTTACCTCCGTTCACTGTTGGGGGTAAGTTCCATCATGGTGGAGACAGATTGATTCATTATTATGCTTTAGCTTGAGGGGGGGCTTTCTTCCCACTGGGTTTTCCCTCTTTCCTCACTTAGTTTATTTTCAGCATTTTTTGGATTATTGTATTGGGGTGACCTTTGGTCTTAGTTACTAGGGCCCCACATTATTTTAGTTGGCACATCATAGTCTAGCTTGAGGGGGGGTGTTCGGATATCCACATCATCTATTTCGGGATACATCATCTATTTCAGGATCTTGCATGATCTATTTCAGGATATGATCTATTTCAGGATCTTGCATGCACAGGCATGCATCCCAGTCACCAGTTTGATGCCTCCAGCACCTTATCCACCTTCTTCTAGCACCCGGGAGCCACTTACCACAGAGTTTTATCCCTCCTAAGCTGAAAGGCGCCCTCTTCTCACCTACTGCCAGAGAAGGGCGCACTTGTTCACCTACCACTGCAGATTCACTTCAGTTACATTCAGTTAGCTCCGATTCTCCCTGATTTGAGGCTAGTTTCACTCCCGACTGACTATATCACTTCCGTTTGACCTCCAGTTTGATTAGGTGACTTGTTCTGACTTCAGTTAGCCTCCCATGCACCCCCACTGAGCCTCCAGATCCTATATCAGTGCTACACACTTCAGTTACATTTATTATACTCAGTTAGACTCAGATTGACACCTGGATGACTGGTTATTGTGATTGATGAGCACCACCGATGATTTATGAGGACTCCTAGATAGATTCAAGCTACTCCATTCAGTGATTCGAATGACCTCCTTAGGCAATTCGAATTGCTCAGTCATTGTGACAGTTTGTATTGTAATTCATTCACCCTTCCTGGGATAGAGAGCACTGCTGCATGTTTTGCACAGTTTTGCACCATATTTTCTATGTTCATCTGTTGTGATTGATTTACTTGTTCATTAGATCTGCTGTGACTAATTTTACATTTTGAAATAGTATTCCCAAGGAGCTTGGCTTCTTCTAATGCAAAATTTGACTTCTTTGGATTAAGAGAAATACCATACTTTCTGCATTTGATAAAGACCTTTTTCAGGTGCTTGAGGTGTTCTTTGTGAGACTTGGAGTAGAGTGTTATATCATCCATATACACCACCACAAACTTGTCTTTCTCTTCTGCAAAGGAAATATCCATGGAACGCTGGAAGGTGGCCCCTGCATTCATTATCCCAAAAGGCATCTTGGCATACATGAATGTGCCCCAAGGAGTGGTAAAGGCAGTCTTTTATTGGTCTTTTGGGCACACTTTCACCTGATTATATCCTGAGAACCCATCCATGGTTGATATCCTCTCATCTCGCACCAATTTCTATAGGATATGCTCCATTTTTTGCAGTGGGAAGCTATCCTTTAATGACACTTCATTAAGGTTCCTGAAGTCTATACAAATTCTGATTTCACCATTCTTTTTCCTGATAGGTACCAGATTAGCTATCCACTTCCCGATTTCTTTCTCTATCATAGGCAGTAATTTAGGGTTTATTCTCCTCAGTTTCTTCCTGAAAGGCTTATCCCCAGGATTGATCAGAATTGAATGTTGTATAATGGAAGTATCATATTCCTTTAGGTCCTCGTAGCTCCAAGCAAACACATCAGTTTACTACTTCATCAATTTCACATACTCATCCCTTTCTTTAGCAGGCAGCTTTTTAGACAGTTTTACAATTTGAGGTTCTTCTTCGGTGCCTAGGTTATGGTCTTCCACAGCATCGTTGGCAGGATTGACTTTGGAATTTTTAGCCACATCGTTCTGGTCGAGCAGCTTCTCTAGGGGTATCAATCCTTTAGGGATGAAGTTAATTTTTAGCTGGATAATATCCTTTCCCCCAACATGTCTTTCCATCCCTTGCTTCCAGTATTTTCATCTTCAACCTGCTCTTCGCCCAGGAAGCCGTCCAGGTTTTCATTTTCTGTGTCAACCTGTACATTTGCAAATTCATCAAATAATTCTAAAAACGTTTTGATTTGCATGTCATCATCAAATACCTACCAATACTTGGAATTGTCTAGAGTTGATGGTCTGTACACTATCTCCACTTCAAACTTTGTTTGAGAATAGATTGGGGTTTTGAAACCCCCTACAGTAGTGGCTAAGGAGTGTGCCACCTGATTCTCAATCCTGGGTATTACTCTGGTCTTATGCTCATAGAAATAGTTACCAAACATATCCCATCCTGCATTTCTATAATCCCTCATCCTGGGATGTTTGGTCTGATAGCTATCTTTTACTTGGTTTATTACCAACTCTGAGTCTCCAAACACCTGTATTCTTTTTGCTCCCATATCCCTTAAAGCTTGCAATCCCAACAACAGGGCTTCATACTCTGCTACATTATTGGTGCATTCAAATTTCAGTTTATATGATTGGGATTTAAATTCTCTATCAGGTGGGATGATCCAGAATCCTGTACCAACACCATTTTTGCTCAAAGACCCATCAAAATACATTGTCCACAAACCTTCTTCATTCTATTTCTTTTACACGGCCTCTTGTCTTGTTGCAAATTGATTATCTTCCACCACCACCAAGTGTATGGGAATCTTAGGATCAATTCGAGGTCCATCATTAAAGAATATGGAGGATCCTAAGTCTGTATCAACATCATATATGGGATGGTTCTCAGGTTTGTCTGGGATGCTCACCATATAAGCCAATATTTTCTCTCTGTACAATCTTCTATTTCCTCCAAACAAAGGTATAATGGCATATGACCAGTCCAACTGCATATTCCCTCTTAATTTTGATGCCCAATATCTTGATAGTGACATACCAAATTTTGTAGGAATGTCAGCCACCACCACATCCATCATAATGCTCTTGGATGGAAGCTAGGTCAGTGTCACTATCATGTCTTTAATCAGCCCCAAACATCTGACTTTTCTAGAGTCAAAAGAATAAAGGTCCTTGTAGGGTCTAGTGACTTCTAAACTGAGCTCGTCTACCACTTTTTTAGGCATCATGTTGTGAGAGGCACCAGAGTCTATTAGTGCATTATGCAAGACCATATCATGAACATTCAAAATTAAATAAAAGGGTGGAACATCCCCATCACTTGCATCTTCCAGCTTGGGTCCAAAAACAATGGTGGGAGAATCATCTATCACTTCTAGCATGTCTTGTTGACAATCCTCCCGTCCCTTTACCATCTTGGTAATCTATTCCCTACATTCATTGTTCTTTAATAGTTCATTGAAGGGGATGGATATTTTAACCTTTGGCAGCTCATATTTTAGATTGAAAGATGAAACTAGTTTGACTACATCAATGATCTCTGACTGTTTAGCTTCCTTGGATTGCTGCCCTTTATCTTTTGGTTTCTTCTGTGCAGCAACCTCCTGATGTTTCTCTTTTTGTTTTTATGAGTTTTGCTAAACATTGGAAGTCTGATTTGGACTAGACTTTCCCTTGTTTATTGCTATATCCCTATTCCTTAACTCTAGTTTTCTCTGAAAGTCATCTACAACATTATGATAACCCATTTGATAGTGTTATGAATCTAGCTCTGGGTTATGACTAGTGCTCTCCTTGGTAAGGAAATCATGCTCTCTTTCAGTCAGGTAGACCTCATGGCTAAGGTCATCAAATTGATGAATCTGGTCATCTATTGGACCTTCCTTCCCTTCTTCATCTACCATATTCTCAGGGAAGGGAGGCCTTATCTGCTGATCATCAGGGTTCCTTTGGTTTCTTTGAGAAGGTGGCCTTATAAAGTTAGGATTTCTCATTTGGTTTTCTGCTTTCTCTCTACCAGGAGGCTTGTTATCCAAGGCTAACATATCCATCAACTTCTCCATGGCTTTCATCATCATCTCAAACTTTGCGTCACTGGCCGAGGAGGAGGATGAAGCAGAGGGTTCGGTGTCTTGTCTCTTCTTATCTAATTCAGTCTCATTAGAGGAAATTTCAATTTAAAATGGGCCTTCCAAAAATAATAAAAATTCCATGTCATCATGTATTAGCCAATCAAAATGCTTTAAAATTAAAAAAGGGAGCACCTAAAAAAATTGGAGGGAAAAAATAAAAACTACTTTTTTGGATCATATTTTCAACTTATCTCCTTGTAGGTTTACTCAACTTTCAAGTGAGAGGAATCACTGGATGAAGCATTAAATTATGCATCCAACAAGTACCCATGTTACATACTTTTAATAACATCCACGCCATGAAAAATCGAAAATACATTAAAAAAAATGTTTTCTCTCACTAGAAACACATTTTTAATGTATTTTCAATTTTTCATGGTGTGGATGTTGTTAAAAGTATGCAACAGAGGTACTCGTTGGATGCATAATTTAAATATGCATCCAACGATTCCTCCCACTTGAAATTTGAGTAAACCTATAACGAGATAAGTTGAAAATACAATCCAAAAAAGTAGTTTTTTTATTATCTCTCTACTATTATTTTATTATTTCTTATTATTTTCCTTAGGAGGCCCATTTTTTACCCAAATTTCCTCTACCCTTCAATTTCCCAGAATCCATCATGTTTGCTTCTACCTCCAAGCATCTTTGAACATAGCTGACAAGGTAGGTGATTTTCTCTCTCTCAGCATACATGAGAAATCTCCTTCAAAGGCATTTACATAATGAAGCTTAGCAGCACCTATCAGGGGTTTGATATCAGCTCGGATTGAGTTGAATACTCTCATGAACCTGCTAGAAAAATCATGTACGGACTCAAAGTTTCCTTTCTTTAGATGGTTGTATTGGGACAAAAATTTTGAGGGGCTCTTTACTGCTTCCCATCTCTCTAGGAACAGTGCCTTGAAGGCTGCAAAGGTAGTGATAGATGCATCTGGAAAATATCTGAACCATCTCTTAGCTTCTCCAGATAGACTTTGCTCAAACAACCTCATCTTTGCATCATCATAGTCTACTTCTTCCAAGTCATCCACATGCTGCCTTTGCTGAGAAATATCCATCTCCATCGTATAAGGTAATCCTCTGGGAATAGTTTTGAGGGAGGGCATGCAAAACAACTGGCAGGTCCAAAGGTGAAAACCTAGCTGCCATAGGTACAAGTGGATTTTGGGGTACAACAAGGTTCTGTTGAGGATTGTGGGCATTGTTTGTGATATGAGGCTGATGGATCTAGAAACGAGGTTTAGCTCTTGTAGCTTTAACAGTATTCTGCAAATTATACCACCAAGGATCTAACAAATATGACTCAAGATCATTCAAACTTACTTCAACCAACTTTAGATCTGATTCTGATTTAGATTTTAACAAGAGTCTCCCAATGTCTACTTCTAATTTCAATTCATGAAAATCAGAGACTCTTCCTTAGACAGAGTTCTTTCAATATTAGAAACACTAGTTTTATACTTTTCACTTCTATGCCTAAGAAAAACTTCTGGATTTTCCACACCTAGCAAAATCTCAGAGATAGGGGTACCTCTTGTGTGGATCTTTCTAGGGGCTAGGATGCCTTCTAAAATTTCTTTAGAAATGACCTTGGGCTCTTCAACCCTTCCCAATGGAGTATCCTTTGAATAAAAATCTCGATGAGTGGAGTCACCAGGGAAAATGCACAATTTTATTAAATATAGAAACATCTATTTGCCCACAAAAATTTCTTCCTTCTCTGAAAAAATCGGAACTATTTGTCATTCTCCCAGGGATGATATGATCCTCATTCCCTGGAAATGGTGCCAATATGTTAGCACCTAAAACGTACCCCAAGGTTGCAGGGAGGCGGAATTAGGGTAACCACAGAACCACTTGAGGAGGAATAAGTTGGCTTCTTATCCTACAGAAAGGGATCTCTCACATGTTTGGTTTAACAGGGCCACTTAAATGATTAAAACTGAGATACAATTACTGTTTGGTTGAAAACAAGATAGACATCCATTGGGTAGTGGAGTCAAAACAGACAGAATATGATTATTATGGCAATACTTTGCAAATAAATTCACTCGGAGGCAAGGAAGCTACCAGCTCACAGTCAAAGTGCTTTAATTTTAATGATTTAGAAGAAAAGATGAACAGTCCATCAATATAGAGCATATGGTTATGAATTCTATATCAATTTTAGAAGAAATTGGTTATGGATGCTTGGAATGAAAATAACAAGCATAATAACTATGAATTCTATTCTGATACTACACTTATCCAAGCATGAACAACATGACAATATGGATTAAACCATGAAGGAAGACATTCACATAAGGAAAGAAATGAATAGACTGTGAGACTAATAACACATGAATCCCTAATAGAAAAATTCCTACATGGCCCTGGCAATTTTATTAAACAATCTCAAAAATAATCAACACATAGAAACTCAAGGGTTCCAAAAGTTTTCAACCCTTTGTAATTCTTTTACATTGTATTTATAGATATTCTGAGCCTCAGGCTTGACTTGCTCTAATAGAAAATTGTTACAACTCCTAGTGACACCTATCCTTAACATATTCACCACTACAACCAAATGACAGAGCTGGCAAAACTGGCTCAACTGCTTTTTACAAATTTACTGATCATTTTTACCAAATGACACAAACTCTAACAAAAAAGACAAAAATGCTCTGGTAACTACTCCTCCAGCTGGCAGCTTCCACTATCCTCGACTACTTCATGCACTTAGATTTAGCTTCCCTTTTCCATATTTTTAAATGAACTTCTCTTGCTCGGGGGATGGAAACTCTAAGGTGGCAAGATCTTTGAGCAGTACCTTGTTGGTGTCCATTTTGACACCATTTTTTATTAGTAAAACACGTTCTGACTGGCGTTATCTTCACCATTTTGATATGATAAGTCATTCTTCTTTCCATACAGATTGTCAATTAAACCAAGGTATGAAGGTATTGACATATCATGTGAATATTGGTTAAATATCATTATTTTATTATTTATTAATGTTTATTTGACATTTCTCGACTTGCTTGGCAAATAGACTTCATTCTGCAGGCTATGGGTTTCAAACAAGCCTTCATTTAGTCACACATTCACGCTTCAAACATCCAGCCGCCATTCAACCCTCCATTCATACCTATGGAATCGTTGGTTGAGATATTTCGGGGCATTAAAGTTAAAAACAATGATGTGGATTCTATTTGGGACGTGTCGCTCATGGTTGGTGAGCCTTCATTCCAGAAGATCCGTCCTCTTGTTCGCTCAGCTTAACAACACATTCTCTACCCACGTTGATGTTCTAGAAGTTCCTCATCCTCCCACGCTCAGCCTTCCAATGCATTCACTGCCCACGATTGAAGGAAACCAACGCACAGATACCCGCGTGAAGTAAACCAATGCCTGTGGACTCAGGCAGACATCTTGTGCACTGTCGCGAACCACCCTACAGTTGTTTTCTAAGCCATTAAGACTTCTATTTTTAGAGAGATCGACTACTTCGACCTTCTCTCTTATTGTAAACTTATATAAAGATGCCCCCTGTGGAGAAACGAGGCAATAGGCAATAATCAATAGCGAATACATACATAGAGGATATCAAGAATTTTTAGAGACGTTGTGTAATCTTTCTCAGTTAATGGAAGTTCCCGATTTTAGTTGTTGATGTTCTTTTGTTGGTGAATAACTTGAGTTAGCTACACCCCTTGATTGTTGAGAAGGGCCCCTCAACAACCAGAGGTTTTACTGTGTATATTTTGTATTTTCCTTTCTGCAAGTAAATAGTTTCCATTTCCAGACATCGTGTTTAACTTTGTTTTCCTGTAACTGCTATTTTATTTCCTGTAATTTATTCCTTGCTGCTAATAGAATTTATATTTTCAGAATTTAGAGTGAACGGTCAAGCATAGTTTTCTTAGTTCGTTTTCAGTCTTTCCATTGCAAATTAGATAGAGCTTAATTAGTTAATGTTTCAAGTTCAATTCATAGTTAGAATTAGTTATGTTAATTTCTTTCCTGTAGCTATAGGTTAGTCCTATTCACATTTCTTCCATGTTTTAGCATGCAATAGAAATAGTTCATTTCCTTAGATAGTGATTATTATAAATGGCTTTTTGTTATTCTAGTTCTTAAATAGTCTATTTACTGTTTTCCTTGATCTATAGGTTCATATGCATTCACCAGCTGGCGTTAAGATCATTCAGTCTGCTTATTTCCTTAGTTTATATTGTTTTCTATCATTTGGACTATCATTCGGACTATCTTTCAGTCTGTCATCTGGATCGTCATACGGGCTTTAATATTTTGTGCATTGTTTGTATGCTTGCTTAGAATTTAATTTCTTAGGTTTTCAAATTGTGCTATTTCCTGTAAATTGACCAACATTTGTAGGTGTAATTAGGACATTGTTTTGAATTACATAGGGTTTTAAATTAAGTTTCATAATTTATTCTTAGCTCTTGTTCTTGTTCGATCACAATTTTCAAGCATAGGATCTGCTCTTTTCCATTTACATAGCTGATAAAAGATGTTCATGGTTTGATTCAGAATTAATATCATTTTATTAAGTTTTCTACTTGCTTCTTAATTTAATTTTATCAAGTTTTCTACTTGTTTCTAGGTTAGATTTATTTCCAAATCATTTTTACATGCTTAGGTAGCATAGATGCTTTCAATTTCAATTAGTCATTAGAAAGACATGTTTCTAGTTTCTTGTTAATCATATCTCATTTTGAATTAGTTCTGGATAGTATAATTAGAGCTTTCCAATGTTAGTTGCTTATGGCTAAAAGATAGATTACAATGTTTAAGATTAGTTGCAATTGGTCACTTTTGAGTTTGCATATATTTGTAGAAGTTAAACTAGATTTACTTCCATTTTGTCTCCTTATCACATTTGAAAGTCATTTTGATGCATTTACTCCAGTTCCTGTCACATTTGATGCATTTCCTCAGAATCCTAAAGGGGAATGGAATTAGGTAGCTTAGCTTCATTTTTCAATGCATGAGTAGTTTAATTGTTGAATTTCTTAAGTTTATTAAGTAGTTTGTAATTTTGCTTTAAGATAACATAGTTTCTTGTTTTTATAGTTAGTTGTAAATTGGATCATTGCATTGATTAAAGTTTGAGTAATTGATTAATAATTTCCATCTTTTGTAAATAATAGTTTGCTTTCAAGTGAATTTTGTTTCCTAGAGTTGTATTGTCTTTTTAACTGTTGTCCATAGAGTAGAGTAGTATAACTTGATACTATTTTGATCTATTAGTTAGGTCTAATCATCTTAGTAGCTACATTTCTGAAGATTGACTCAGTTTTTCATTTTGAAAGATCTTTCGATCCTTTCTTTATTAAACATTACTAAGCTCTGCTGATCTGATAACTTAGGTACCTTCTACCTCAGCATATACTTTGCTACAACTCTAAGATTACCAACCTCGGTCGATAATTAAATATTTGGTGACTCTTTAAGGCAGCTTAGACACCCAACATTTTGGCGTCGTTGCCGGGGAGTTGTAGATAGGTAGAATTTAGTTGTAGTAGGAAAAATTCCTTCATGAAACTTTAGCAATAGGTAGAATTTTCTTTCTGAAACTTAGTAATAGGCTGGTGGCCGGTGAGCGGTAAGACGAGAGGTAAGAATCTACGCATCTATTATAACAGGCATTCCCAAAACCCAGCAATAGCAGTAATGCACTTAAAATTTGCTTAACTTGTAGTTTTTCTTTCATGAATAGGTCTATAGATTCAAAAGGTAGATACATTAAAACTAGCAACCACAACACTACTAAAATCCCTACTAACCTTTTCGGAGGCGTACCACCCCAACTACTAACTCAGCAGAAAGGTATCGGAAAACAAACAAAGCGGATAGTCCTACTTGGAAAGCCAAAGAAATTCTTTCTAGGGACTATTCAGGGGAAACCATAGGGACATCAAAAAATTCATTCCATAAAGAAACATTACAAGGAGAACCTCCAGTTCACATCGAGACTGAACTTAGACAAGAAGTAGCTCAAAAAGATAAACTTCCTAATCCTCCATTAGCTTCAAAACCCAAATACACTACCTTCTCAATAGTAGGTGGTCCAAAGCTAGTAGACTTTGTTGATATTGCACAAGTAGACGCTCTTTTTGGGAGCTCTGCAAATATAGTTGTTTCCCATATGGAAACAACAATGGTAGGACCTCCAAAACTGGACTCTCACGTAGTTGATAATTCCTCTCCTAAAAAGAGCAACATTGTTCCTGAAACAGAACGTTGGGATATCCCATATTCACCAAGAAAAGAAAAACCTAGGTATTATCTCTTTGGAAATCAAGCCTATATGGATCAGGAAGATAATGATGAGGTAAGACACAATGAAGAAGAAGGAGAATTTCAAATTGAAGGGACTTTTGGATATCCCATTTTAGACACTGCACAGGATGTAACCATGAAGAACATCCCTCCTTCCTCATTACCTACCTTTTATGGGAAAAGTAGTGAGGATCCAGATACATTCTTATTTGAATTTGACATCTTGTGTAGAAGCTACAACTATCTACAATATGGCCAGAAGTTAAAACTTTTCCCTGCCACATTAAAAGACTCTGCTCTTCGATAGCTTATGGGGTTAGGAGAATCTAGTATTAAAACTTGGGGAGACATGAAGACTGCATTTTTACGAAAGTATCAAGTTACTATAAGCCTAAGGACTCTCGAAATGATATTTTCAAAATACAACAATCTGAAGATGAGAGCCTAGAAGACTATCTCGAAAGATTTAACTATGTATTGCATAAATCAAAATATAGTGACCTTCGAGAAGATGCAGTTAGGACACTCTTCCTTAAGGGAATCTTAGAAGAATTCTTAGAAAACCTTAACCTCATGGAAGTAGGAGACATCTCTCAGAAGTCCGTCAAACAGATTTGTGAGATGTGTAGGAATTACTCTAGAAGCAGAGGGAAAAGTGGGAGACAATTTCAGGAATATTATCCTAGAAACATAAAAGGGAATACCTCTAGTTCTAGTGCAGTTACAATGATAGAGTTGGGAAACCTATTAGAAAACTTTAAAACATATATTTTAGGAGCTATGGGCTCTCAACTAGATGCACTACAAGCTAAGAAGAGACAAGATGAAGAGCATGCAACAATGAGTATTTTCTATCCTAGGTGTAGAACTAAACATCCCCAATGGGAATGTCCATTGAATAATATTTCAGTATGTCACCTTTGTATAGAAGAACATCCAACCGATAATTGTCCATCATTGCTTGGTTTGCAAACCGTGTATAAGAGTGAAAATTTTGGTGAGACATCTAGGATGCCTTAGCAACCTAGAGATCAACCCTCATATTAGGATCCATCATTTCAATTTCCACCCTACTACCATCCCTATCAACCTCCTCAACAATGGAGCACTTCAGGTTGGCAAAATTGGCCACCTCAGTATCCTTCTCAGAATTCTCAATAGGAACCTTGGGCACATGGGTGGAGAGGACAAGCTTATGCTCAACTACCTGCTCCTATGACTAACTATCCTTACCCACCTAATATCCAACAACTTTTGCCTGGATTTGTACCTCCTTCACTACCCCCTATCACAAATTAACCTCACCATTTCCAAAACATGAATCCCCCAAGACCCACAATATTACCTGTACAATCGATACCAAACCCTAAAAACAAGCCAACTCAAGCTCCTAACAGCATTGGGTTACAAGCTCTTCCATATTATATCATATCAACTGCAGCAGTGCATGAAATTCAATTGCGGTCTGGAAGAGTTTTGCAAGATCAACCCAAATCATCAGTTTTCATTTGAGAAGAGAATGAAGAAGAAGACATACCTAGTGAAATTTTGAATAATGCCATTCTTGAAGATGTGGTTATTCCAAAATATTCAACACACAACCTTCCTAATAAAGAAGTAACACTAGGAGAAAAAGTAACCCCATATCTGGAGCATCTAGTAATAGAAAAACCTGCAACTTATCCAGAGTATAATATCATTAATGAACTGAAAAACATTTGTATTAAAATTCCTTTATTATAATCCATTAAGGATATACCAATTTATAGTAAATTGATAAAGGAACTCTACATTAAAAGACCAGGTAAGAAACAGAAAGACCCTCCGACGATACATGTCATAGGTGAAATATTAGATTGCATAACAGAACAGCCTAGAATTCCAAAGTATACAAATCCAGGAAATCCTGTAGTGACTGTTATCATCAATAACACTGCTATAGAAAACATACTCATTTATCTAGGGGCTTCTATTAACCTGATGACTACCACAGTTTTAGAAGCTCTGCATTTAGGACAGTTCCTCCACCCTATCCCAACAATGCTAGAATTAGAAGACCATACCATGGTACAACCTGCTAGAATTTTAGATGACATCATGGTATCAGTGGCCTCATGGGAATATCATATGGACTTTATGGTCATACAATCAAAGGATCCTTCTAAAGGACATTCGATTATTTTGGGAAGACCTTGGTTAGCCACTGCCAATGCATTTATAGGATGTAAGGATGGAGAGGTGATCATCTCTGATGGGTTATCTACAAGGAAACTCGCTTTGTACCTACCAGCACAACCAGTAACTGAAAATTTGTTTTGGTTAGATTGTTCTTTTGGGGATGAAAACTTGGAAGAACTTTCACTTGTTAGTGATTTCTCCTGGTCATTTCAGGAACAGAATACTAAAAATGTGTTGAATCAATTTGTCGTTTCCACAACATGTATAGATTTTCCCCATTTTTTTTCCCAACTTGATCGAATCTTTGGAGATGAATTTCAAGAAAACACGAGCCTCTCAACATTTACGAATACTCCTTGTGTCTTTACAATTGAAGAACATATAGGATATTATACCGTACCTTGTGAGGTTAGTCCTGAAACGTTTTTGCATATAAATGCAGGTTTAGATGAGAGTTAGGAAAAACAATTACTAAAAGTTCCCAAAATTCAAACTGGAGCATTTCCATGGGAATACACCGGCATGAAGGGTATACACCTAGATACTTGTATTCACCACATTTACATAGATACAAACATACCTCCTGTCAGACAGCCCCAGAGAAGGATGAATCCATCCCTAAAGGATATAGTTAAAGATGAATTACAAAAAGTCCTTAATGTCGGTTTCATCTACCCGATTTCTAACATTAAATGGGTGTCTCCTCTGGTAGTAATTCCAAAGAAAGTTATAGGGAAATGGTGTATCTGTGTTTATTTTCGAGAATTAAACAAGGACACTAATAAGGATTACTTCCCGATACCTTTTATTGATCAGGTGTTAGATACCTTGTCCTTCTCCTTCCTTGATGGGTATAGTGGATACAATTAGATCTTGATAGCACTTGAGGATCAAGACAAGACCACCTTTACTTGTTCTTGGGGAACTTATGCCTATAGAGTTCTACCATTTGGCCTACGTAATGCACCTACTACTTTCCAGCGTGCAGTATTAGGAATTTTCGCTGACGTCATACATGACTATGTAGAAGTATACATGGACGATTTTATAGTATACAGAAACACATTCCAAGAAGCCCTTGATAACCTTGAAAAAATTCTTATTCGGTGCCAAGAAACAAACTTAGCCCTTTGTCATGAAAAATGTAAGATGTTATTAACTGAGGGTATATTTTTGGGACATCATGTCTCTCTTCAGGGAAACAAGGTGGATCCTGACAAGATAGAAATAATTGTTAATCTCCCTTCTCCAAAAATTCAGAAGGAGGTGAGAAGTTTCCTTGTCCGTGCAGGCTATTATAGATGTTTCATTGAAAAATTTACCAAAATAGCTACACCTATGTTCAAATTACTCATGAAAGACACATATTTTCAATGGACTAAACTGTGTCAACATGCTTTTAAAACTTTAAAGGCAAAGCTATCAGTAGCACCAATAGTACTCAGGGGCCCCAATTGGTCCCTTCCCTTTCATATATTCACTGATGCTTTCGACATGGCCATAGGACGAGTATTAGGTCAGAAGGAAGGACATGCATATTATGCCATTTACTTTGCTAGAAAAAATTTGACTCCTGTAGAAACAAAATACATTGTTACTGAAAAAGAGTTTCTAGTAGTAGTTTATGCTATTAATAAGTTCTGTCACTATATCATAGCTTACAAAGTTTTTGTACACACAGACCACTCCACCATTAGGTTCCTAATGAACAAACCAATCACCAATGGCAGGGTGACTCAGTGGCTTCTTTTATTACAAGAATTCAATATCACTATTTTGACCGTCTTGGTCGAGAAAATGTGGTAGCAGATTTTCTCTCCCTCATTCAAATTGACGATAGCGCTAATCCCGTTGATGATAGATTTCCTGATGAACATCTGTTCGCTGTGTCTGTTTAAACCCCTTGGTTTGTAGACAGATCCAATTATTTAACAACTGGGAAGTTACCAAACCATCTCTCCCCACCCAAGAAACGCAGAATCATAGTTCAAAGTTCTAATTACTCTTGGGCTGATAATGATCTTTTTTGTACTGGTCCTAATCTTATTATCGGATTGTGTGTACGAGAGGATGAGATAGCAAAAATCCTCCATGCATGTCATGGTGGACCATGCGGTGGGCACTTTTCTGATAAGAGAACAACATACAAAGTGTTGCACTCTGGATATTATTAGCCAAGCATTTTCAAAGATGTTGCCAAATATGTCAAGGGGTGTGATAGTTTCCAAAGAATGGGTAGACCTATGCCATCTGATGAGATGCCTTTGCAGCCTCAGGTTATGATTGAGCCTTTTGAACAATGGGCTCTGGAATTTGTAGGACAAACTCCCTCCATGTCTCGCAAGAATAAGTATATCTTAGTTTGTACAGACTATGTCATTAAATGGGTAGAAGCTAAAGCCTTATTTTGAGCCACAGAAAAATCTATGGTAGAATTTATCTATGAAGAGATTTTTACCCGATTTGGTGTACCTAGGGAAATTGTCACTGATTAAGGATCTCAATTTACCTCCAAGCTAATGAAAGAGCTTACTGAAAAATATGGTATTAGACATTGTAAATATTCACCATATCATCCTCAAGCAAATGATCTGGTAGAAAGCACAAATAAAGTATTAGAAGCCATCCTGACCAAAACTATCCAATTACATCACAAGGACTAGGCAGATAGGCTCTGAGAAGCCTTGTGGGATTATAGAATAACTTTGAGAAACACCACTGGCCACACACCTTCTGAAATTGTTTATGGAAAAAAGGTTCTCCTACCTATTGAATTTTAGGTTAAAACATTTCGTATGGCTGCTCAATTAGGAATGAATCTGGAAGAAGCACAGAGACAATGAATCCTGCAAATAAATGAATTAGACAAGACTAGACAAGATGCCATTTAGCACACAATTCTGATACAAAACCAACGTAGAAAGTGGCATTATAAGTATATTAAACAAAAGCAATTTAAAACTAGAGATTGGGCATTACTCTTTGATCGAGGTATGAAAATTGTAAAGGAAAATTGACTACTCGTTGGATGGGTCCATATGAAATTGTTACAGTTTTCGATAATGGATCTGTTGAAATTAAAACAATTGATGATTCTCGCATTTCTTTTGTTGTAAACGGACATAGACTAAGACTTTATCATCAACCAATATCTAAACAAGATTTTGTGCAGAATGTCTCACAACAAGAGAAGATGGAGCTGGTTGAAGGAGAAGTCTCTCCTTCTCCTAGTTCTTGAACTTTTTAGGGTTATCTGCATTTGTAGATATGTAAATATATCTTTTCTTTGTTCTTTAAAAAATAAGTAAGAGTCATTTTTGACAGCTGGTTGTATGTTCACAAAGATTTCACTCTTATGATCAGCTCGTAAGACTTCATTAATTAAGAAAGGAACACTCTTTTATTTTTTTTAGCTTTTGATAAAATTCCATACAGTTTTTTTCTATGTACATATGTTGTTGTTTTGAATAAGTTTGAATCATTAATTAATAATTGGTTTATAGTTTGATTACATGACCTTATCTTTAGCTTATATGAACATCATCTGAAAAGGGAAGTGCTCTGAAATTCATAACACATCTCAACCCCTTCTCCTAATTATCTTTTTCAAGAATTAGAAATTTATAATGAAAAGTTAAAATGTTCTTTATATCATTCTTAACCGCTTTCTTTTATGATTCTTTTCGATTAGTTTCATTTTTA
Organism: Larix kaempferi; assembly: GCA_027924585.1. NCBI lineage: Eukaryota > Viridiplantae > Streptophyta > Pinopsida > Pinales > Pinaceae > Larix > Larix kaempferi. Next base: position 5,259,689 of record BSBM01001287.1, read on the forward strand.
TGTTTCTGTATATGGTATTTGATTCAAATATGCAAATTCATGATTTATGATTAGAACAACTGCTTAAGACTTACTATAATCAACATATTTTTTCAAAGTTCTATCTCACACCTATGGACTACTAGTTCATCCCAGACTCATTATAAAAACTTGTCTCTTAAGCATTCTTTAAAAAGGTAGCCCAGGGGTAAGTGATATTTCTACTTGTGGAGGAACTGTTAGGAACCCATGTCAACCCTTCTATTTACTTTGTTAGTATATTGTTGTTGGATGCATATGCTTTGTAATTCGTCCCATAGTATTTGTTGATCCATAGTTTGTTGTTGGACGCATATGCTTTGTATGTCATCCCATAGTAATTGTTGATCCATAGTTTGTATTGGCCCATGGTTTGTATTGACACATGGTATTGACCCATGGTATTGGCACCTAGACTTAGTATATAAGTTTGTGTTGAGACCAATGAAGGTACCGTGAAGTTATTTGTATTAATCTTGCTCAAAGGAGGTTTCCCCCTCGAAGTGGCCTGCAATCAATAAAAGCGATTATGAGTTCTGTTATTTTTGCTATTTCGTGTATTCTCGTTAATTAGTTGTTGCAAGTTCCTCACATCTGGTATCAGAACAATTTCTTGGGGTCATGGGGTGAAATTTCTGCCAAATTTTTTTCGCATCTGTTACAGGTTCAGATTTGGGAATAATCCCTATCCCCTTAACTGTGGGAAGTACTTGGGCATAATCCCTAAAACTCATTGTGAGGAGTACCACAGGAACTCCAAAGTAGCTGGCCCATTGAGAGGACCTCACAGTGAAAAGGGAAACGACCCCTACCTGATTGACTAGTTCCTACCCGTGAGGTAAACTAAGAGTTGTCATTTGTGGAAAAGCGGTTATCAGTTTTACCTGAGCTATGGAGTGAGGGGTACTGCCCCAATACGCAAGCCATCAGACGACATTGGTGGTCGAGTGAATCACCTAAAACGTTAGGAAGCCGAGCATACGGGGTCCATATCTATTTTCAGCTGATAAATCATAGATTTCCTTTGTCCAGAACTATTGCCGATCACTTCCACGCCATTGTAGATCCATCTATGGACGATCATTTCCACGTCATTGCAGATCCATCTGTTTCTGATCCCTTCTGTGTCGTAGCAGATCCATTTTGGAAAAAAAAAACAAAAAAAAATTTCACCATATCTCCCTTGTTTTCACCATGTTTCCCTTGAAACTTCCCTGACACCCCTGTAATCCCATTCTGCATCTTTCATTCCTAAGGACCCTATCCCAAATTCTACTTCTCCAAACCAGAAATCTCACATTTGTCTATTTTTAGGATTTTCCATAACTCCTTCAATTTTCACCCAATCACCTTCAAATTTTTACACCATGTTTATTCCCTATTTCTACTTCTTTGTGTCTCTTTGACAAATTTTCCCATTCTTTCACCCCATTTTTGAAATCCTCATTTTCTGCTTCTCTGACTATTCAACAATGTCCAAAACCTAGTCAAACCCAAATTACCCACCAAATGTTTTCTCAAATCCAACTTTTCCTTTACTAAAACAGTCTTTGTTTTTTGTTTTACTACCCACTCCAAAAAAAAAAAAAACACTCCTGGTTATGGTTGTCACCTGTGCAGGAGAAAAAACCATGGAGGAAGCACTTGAAGCCATCCAAACCAAACTCCAGGATCTGGATGAAAAATTTCTTAGCCTTCATCTTCAGCATTCAACCATGAACAACAAATGACAGTCAGAGTCTTCTTCAGACAATGGGTTCTCTTCTTCCCGCAATTTCTGTGGTCCGAAGCTTGGTTTTCCCCGCTTCAATGGTATTGACCCAACTAGATGGATCTATCAGGAAGAACAATATTTCAGTCTGCATAATACTTTTGATGTCAACAAAGTGCCACTTGCATCATTTCATTTGGAACAAGAAGCTCTTCAATGGTACTGTTGGTACATCAAGGCTCATGAAGAGCAAAAATGGACAGATTTTTACCAGCTCCTTTTGCAGTGATTTGGGGCTAGTGCTTTTGATGACTTCACCGGAGCCCTCACTAAAATTTGCCAAATTGGCACTGTGCGAGAGTATCAGACAAAATTTGAGAAACTAGCCAATCACACAGAAGGATTGTCCGATGAATTCTATAGGAGTTGTTTTATCAGTGGTCTTAAGGATGAAATCTGCTCAGAGGTCAAAATGTTCTATCCCAACACCATGATCGAAGCCCTAGGGTTAGCTAAGTTGGCAGAAGACAAGATTGCAGCCCAACAATGCCCCAAACCCAATTTTGTACTCTTCAGAAATTTGGGTTCTCAACGAGCTCCGATCCTACTAGCTCCTCACACCACTCCTATCAAGCATTTGTCTGAAGCAAATATGTGAGCACGCAGAGAAAAAGGGCTTTGTTATAATTGTGATGAGAAATTCACTCGGGGACATAGATGTGTTTAGCAACAGCTCTATCTCTTGGATGTGGATTCTCTGCCTGCCTCTAAAATTGGTGAAGAAGCTCCAGAGACAATGGATGATCAGGTCGACATTCAGGATCCGTCTATTGACCCCCCATTTCAGGACGACCAACCAAAGATATATCTCCATGCTTTATCCGACGTCACCACCCCCCAAACAATGTGGGTCAGGGGTTACTTCAATAAGCTTCCTCCTACAATATTCATTGATTCTGGTAGCACTCATAACTTCATTGATTGCTAGATCGCGAAACAGGATGATTGTTTTGTCCCTCCTTTCTCAAACTTTGAAGTCATGGTTTCCAATCGAGGAACCTTACCTTGCAAGGGAATGTGTCACAATGTGCATATCTCGCTGGAAGATTATAACCTACGCTCTAAGATGTTTTCCTTGTCCTTAGGCGGATGTGATGTGGTTTTGGGCGTTCAATGGTTACACACACTTGGCCTCATCTTATGGGATTTTTCTGAACTTTGGATGCAGTTTTCAGTCAATGGGACACAACAAAAATTTACGGGCTTACAACCAGGCTCTCTTTGCACCATCAGTTCACAACGCCTGGAAAATATCCTTAAGAAGAATTCGCATGGTGTCATCGCTCAACTCCATTCCATTTAGATGCACCCACCAATGGTCTCCACTACTTCCTTGGATAGATATGCAGGTGTCCTTGCTGCACTAGTGGGATTGCCGACTTCAAGAGACCTTTCTAGTAAGCATTTAGCCACATCTACATCTCAGCAATAAATGATGGCTATTTTGCATGCAATACAGAAGTGGCAACCATCCCTATTAGGGAATTATTTTTTCCTCAAGTCTGCTCTCCAGAGTCAGGAAAATTTTCTGGAACAATGGGTCTCCCCCCCAACACACCTGAAATGGGTTATCCAACTCATGGGTTATGACTATACAATCACTTAAAAGCAGGGTAAGGACAATATGGTGGCATATGCTCCTTCTCGCACATTTGATGACCCAGTTTCTCTTAAATCTATTTCTTTGCTTGTTCCAAATTGGTTGCAATCTGTTCAACAGGGCTATCTCTTCTATTTAATCCATGCTTCTTCATCGGCAGGGCACTCTGGGTTCCTCAAAACATGTGACTGGGAACAATGTAGCTTCTTTTGGCAGGGACTGAACCTGATAATTCAATAGATGGTAGTTGATTGTGATACTTTCCAGGTCAACAAGGGTGAAACGACACTCCTTTCGGGACTGCTCGAACCCTTTCCCATCCCTACATAGATTTGGACAACTATTTCTATGGCTTTCCTAGAAGCGCTCCATTGGTACAATACCACATGTAAAAGGACACCATATGAAGCAGTTTATGGACTAGAACCGCAAGTTCTTCTTCCATATACCCTCAACAGCTCCCCAGTTCAGGAAATTGACTCGGTTCTTCGAAACCACTGTCAGATTCTTCTCATTCTGCAGGACAATCTTCACTTGGCAAGAATTCGAATGAAGCAACAAGCAAATCACCACCATTCTAAGTGCATTTTTCATGTAGCTGATATGGTTCTTCTTCGTCTACAGCCTTCCAAGCAATCCTCCCTGAAACTCAAAAGGCGTCAGTGGCCCAGAATGCAACTCGAGGATGCTACAGGAGAACCACTCCTTCAGATTCTGCATCAATCTCCACATCTAAATCTTTGAGGAAAAAGCTTTTTCTAAGGGGAGGGGATGTTAGGAACCCATGTCAACCCTTCTATTTACTTTTTTAGTATATATTTGTTGGACACATATGCTTTGTAAGTTGTCCTGTAGTATTTGTTGATCAATAGTTTGTTGTTGGATGCATATGCTTTGTAAGTCATCCCGTAGTAATTGTTGATCCATAGTTTGTATTGGCCTATGGTTTGTATTGACAAATGGTATTGACCCATGGTATTGACACCTAGACTTAGTATATAAGTTTGTGTTGAGATCGATGAAGGTACCGTGAAGTTAATTGTATTGAGCTCGCTCAAAGGAGGTTGCCCCCTCGAAGTGGCATACGATCAATCAAAGCGATTCTGAGTTCTGTTATTTCTGCTATCTCGTGTATTCTCATTAATTAATTGTTGTAAGTTCCTCAGAGGAACACTACTGATCTCTTATGAATAAGATAGACTGAGAAGTCAAATACAACTTTAGGTTATTCTCTTTTGACATCATCAGTAATACAGGCTATTATAAATAAAGTTACTCATAAGGTTCGCTCTAAAAATTTGAATTATGTATTTAGCTAGCTTAATACACTCTTGTGCCAACCAACTTCCATATACTAAAATGATTATATAAAGAAAACCCACTATGGTACTGAACAGGCTCATTGGCAGCAGGTCCATGCTAAGTAAAATCTTAAACAAGGAAGCTTGGTAAATGCAAGTAAGTGTTAAATTTTCAGAATTTACTTCAATCTGATCTAGGATCTTAACTGAGAGAACAACATGTACAGCATAGCTACAGCATATCAATCATGGATACAATAATGCAAGCACACAAGAGACACAAGATTTACTTGGGGAAAACCATAAAGGTGAAAAACCCCAATAACTTCCTCGGAGATAGATAGAGCAATGATACAACCAAGAGATAAACATATCCTAGCAGCAGATCCTCCTCCTCCATAAGTGCGCCACTCCTCCTTGAGTGCATGAATGAGAAGTGAGTGATCAAATAGAGTGCCTCCCACACTCTATTTATACTTGAATTGACTTTCCTTTTACATAAATCATGTAGGCTCGAACTTAACCACATAACATAATGTTGACTAGGCCGACCCCCAATAGGGTGGTCTAATAACCCTTCGACCCACATGGCCGACCCCCAATAGGGTGGTCTAATAACCCTTTGACCCACATGACTTATACAGGGCCGACCCCAACAAGGTGGTCTAATAACCCATCAAGTATAAGTTACAACATTTACAATATAAATGACGACACTTCCGTATAGAGGAATAATACCATCTCTATAGGAGTACATACAACATACATATATGAAATACATTCCAAAGTTACATATATATCAACACTCCCTCTTAACTAGGAAGGTATTTCTCAACACAGGTCTTCTAGGACAAGTCTTCTTCTCTAGATCATCGTCACTGAATAATCATCATCGAGACATCATTATCATCACTGCTGCTGCTATCTCAATCAATCTCTGAATCTACTCGTCATAGGAAGTTCTACAGAGCCAGTCCTTTTTCATACTGGATGTAGGCCCACCACCTGCAGGTCTTCATCATCACTGGCCATACTGTGGAATCCTCAGGACTGATTACGTGCATCACAAAACCTTAAAAGAGCATCCCAGGCTGTTACGAGCACACGGCTCTACCTATAGGATCTCCCAGGGCCATATTATATGTGACCTCACCACAAAACCTCACAAGAGCATCCCAAGCTGTTACGAGCACGCAACTCTACCTATAAGATCTCCCAGGGCACGAATTACATGTGGTCACCACAAAACCTCACAAGAGCATCTGCCAGATATCCCAGGGCAACGAATTACATGCCATAGGCAAAACAGTGAAAGACTATCTGCAGATCTCCTAGGGCATGAATTACATTTGGTCATGGAAAAACCTCGCAAGAGCATCCCAAGACTGATTACGGGCACACAGCCCAACCTATCGGATCTCCTAGGGACAAATTATATGCCATAGGACAAAACCTTGAAAGAGAATCTTCCAGATATCCCAGGGAAACGAATTACATGCCATAGGCAAAACCTCGAAAGACTATCTGCAGATCTCCCAGGGCCAAATTATATGTCCTCCCAGAGCAAAACCTCGAAAGAGCATTTGCCAAATATCCCAGGGAAATGAATTACATGCCATAGGAAAAACCTCGAAAGACTATCTGCAAATCTCCCAGGGAAACGAATTATATGCTCATCTGCACAACCTGATCCACAGCCATAGAGTATCCACCTGATACTCACCATACATCATCCTGATGTACACATGGTCATCTTGATCATCATCACTACAACATCCTGCTGCATGTCATCTGGAGCAACATCTTGAAGCTCGTCATCCATGACCATCCTGATCATACAATGCATCTACCTGAGGCATACCAAGTATCTACCTGATACATATCATCATACATGATCCACCTAATCATACAATGTATCCACCTGATACAAATACAAGTACATGATACATATCACCATACATGATCCACCTGATCATACAATGTATCCACCTGATACATATATAGATACATGGTCCAAGCATCCAACATGATGCATACATACATACATAAAAATGATTCAACTGATCATATCCAAGCAGAAACCAGAACATCATCCTGATGCTCATCATCTAGCGCTTACATCCACAGCCATGTGAAGGATCCTCCTTCCAACATGCTTGGAATGGCTTCAGCAAATGTGTCCATCAATTCTTCCTTGAAGTGTCCTCGATCTGAAGAACGCCAAGCCTCTCTCTGAAGTACTCGAACTTCACCCTGGCTAGTGGCTTCGTCAGCAAATCTACAATCTTCTCATCCGTCGCAACATATAGGAGCTTCACAGCTCCTCTCTGCACCATATCCCTGATATAGTGATATTTGATCTCTATGTGTTTCGACCTATCATGAAACACTGGATTCTCGGACAGCTTCACACAACTCTGGTTATCACAGAAGATACCAGTAGTATCCAACGGGAGATCAAATAACTCAGACAGTAGCTTCCGTAGCCATACTACCTCACAACTAGCTGAACAGGATGCAACATACTCTGGCTCAACTGCACTTAGTGCTACACAGGACTGCTTCCTGCTGAACCAAGAGATCACACCTGATCCCATACTGAAGCAGCACCCATATGTGCTCTTCCTATCTGCAGCACTACCTGCCCAATCTAAATCAACATAACCCTGCAGGTTAAACTTTTGACTTGCTTCATACTTGAGCCCATAATCCACTGTACCCTTCAGTTACCTCAAACATGCTTTACAGTAACCAGGTGAACACTCCTCGGATCCATCAGGAAATAGCTCAATGTGTTCACCGCAAAGCAAATATCTGGTCTTGTGTTTGTCAGGTACATCAAGGACCTAATCATCTGACGATACATAGTGATATCAATCGACTCAGATGAAGCATCACACAGACGCTTCAGGTTCGATGCCATAGGTGTGGCCATAGCCTTGCAGTCCATCATCCCGAGCCACTTCAAGATCTCTACTACATACTTCCCTTGTCCAAAGAAGATTCCATCACTCTGCCACATCTCCATGCCAAAAGCAAATAGTGCATCATCCCCAAGTTCCTCAACTCGAACTCGGCAGCAAGCTTCCGCTGCGTGTCAGCAATCAATCTATCTTCGCTTGTAACAAACAGGTTATTCGCATACAAAAGTAGTATCACTGGATTGCCTTCCTCAACCTTGTAGAAAAGATTGGAATCCGCTTTATTCTTGGTAAAGCCCAAACTGGGTAGAAAGCTGTCTATCCTACCATACCAAGTTCTGCACACATATATGACTACACCATGCTGTCTTGAAATCCATCTGGTGCATCTTCTATTTCATCACTTTTATATTTCTCTATGCTGCCGTCTGCAGCATGCTTGATCTTGATAGATCCATATGGAATTCATAACAAACTTCCCTTCAGGTCTTGGGACTACATCCCAAACATCATTCTTCATGATCGACAGATCATGGCATTCTTCCCATATCCTGAGAACTTCAATATCTTCAATAGATAATTTTGTTGTCGAACAAATGTTGTAGTTCTTCTTTTGTAGGATATGGCATACGATCTTTCCTACACAACAAGTTAAATTGCATGATTAGAAAACATCTCATAGTTTTTAGAACAAATTCTTACACATAAAGAAATATGTCATACAGTCATGCAATTAACTTAGCCAATGCTTCAATACAACATTTATCCATATTCCGTAACTTTCTAGATGCCTTCCAATCTCTACCAGAACATTGTTAAGAGTGTGCACAACTCCCAACATGTGAGCAAAGAGGTTTCATTCTAGATAAGTAGAAATGGAATGTTGTACAGTGCCATAGGCTACTTACCCATGCATATTAGTAGTATACTGTTCATCAATGCAATTATTCTAATATGCATAATACACAACCTAATTCTAGGAACATCAATATATACATTATTGAACAGTATTATTTAAACAATAAAATATGCAAGTAATGACAATTCAAATACTTATCTTTGTTTGTTTGTTGGGTGGACTCCCTCTGAATCTTTGTAGCTCCATTCTGATGTGGATTGTGAGAAGTGGTCAACTCCCTCTGAATAACTGCATCCTTGTAGAAACTACTGTAGTGTGCTCCTTTGCTTTCTTGCAGGAACAACTGGAGTGTGATCCCTCTTGATCTTTGCTTCCTGGATTACCTATCCTTGAACTTACATCCATCCTTAATCACTATGAATGCTTATTAGTATCATCATTGTGTTATCCTTGAGGTCTCATACATAATCACACATTTATTAGTATAATCTTAATATTATCAAAACACAATAATCTTAAACATGTATATTCATGATCATTCACAGATAATAAACATTAGTATTCAAGGTTTCAAGGAAGTCTTCTTTTATTCATACATATTCTTATTTAATCATAGTACTCTTCTGGTTAGATAAATCATCAATCAAGAGAAGAGATATAATATGCACAAAACCTGGGATTATTCAAACCTATACCTTCATGATTTTTCTGGTTAGTCATATCATCAATTATGGTAAGAAACATAATATGCATACAACCATGATTATTCAAACCTTTGACTTCATGAATAATCATAATCAACAGCACAACAGTATAAGATCCTAACACAAGCTAGGATTCTATCTTGATATAGGAAAAACATACCTGGATTAGCATGCTAGCTAGTTATGTCTAACATACTCACATGATGTCTTCTTGTTCTTCTTCAATGACTTGTGCTAGTAACCTGTATATCTCATAGGTTAACCATTATAAAACCAAGTTATACATACCTCGTAAATGGATCTTCTATGAGATCCATGACAATGGATGAATCTTTGTCCTCATGTCATCATGATCATATGTTCTTGAACCAGAACATGATTTGTCTTTCTTGGTGTACCTTTCATGTTAGTAGACAACATAAACCACATACAACACCATAATGCATTAGTACAATCATAAGTGTCAACACCCTAATCAATGAATATTTTCTATCGTGCATTCATAATTTTATTAAGGTGATACGACAAGTCTAAAATCAAGATTGTACTAACCGTAATAACATGAAGACAAACATACCATAAAATTAATCATGAACAAATCTCAAAACATACGTCAATGAGTCATACCTGTCGAGATCGCTTGTAATATTCTTATGTAAGGCCTTAGCCTCATCTCCCTCTGAAACAGGAACTTCTTCACTTATGCAGGTGACCAATCCATCTTCTTCTAGGATTAACCCAATCTACTTGATTTGCAAGAACTGGACTTAGAGCTGGATATGGGTTTGTTAGAGAAACCCCAAAAATTCAAACTTTGAATTTCAAACTTCTGAAAGGATAGAAATATGCGCCTTGATGAGCTGATCAAGCTAGTATATTCAGAATTTGAAAACTGCAAAGTTTCACTCCTCAATTTTTCCTTTGAAACTTCCAGATTCACTAGACGTGACCCTGAACTGGGGTTTGATGAATCCCACTCTTCTGCCCAATCAAAAGGTTTGATCCAAAACTCTAAGCTTCTATTTTTTTGAGGATCTTCCAACCGTGGTCACAGATTTCAAAAATTCCAACTTTATCCGAAGCCCTAAATTTCGGAAGCCATGAATGAAGGTACTCAAAAATAATTATGTTTTGACAGAAATATGTACCTGATTGTTTCTGGTGTAACTCCGAACTTTTCAATCCATAGGGTCTGAAAACGCTTCCAGAGATAGCCTGACCTGTTATCTTTCCATCCCGATACGTCTGACCTCAATTGGATTCTCTGAGAGAGAGTTATGCCAAGTGTCGCAACGTGACCTATTTATGGGATAATACAGGAGAAAGAACTTGTACGGCATGCCACGTGTCATTGTTTCAACTTCGGCCTCTGAAACATTTTCCTGAGATAGCTTGCCCTGTTATATTTCCATCCTGATAGTTATGACCTTAATTGGACTCTCTGAGAGAGAGTTATGCCAAGTGTCACAACATGACATGTTTATGGGATAATACAGAAGAGAAAAATTTTACGACGTGCCACGTGTCACTGGTTCAACTTCGGCCTCTGAAATTTTTTCTTGAAATAGTACAGTCTGTGTACTACCTGTCACTTTTTACAAAATTTCATTTGGATCTTCCTAGCCCAAGTTATGACCTTTTTCCCAAGGTCACCTGATTTTGACTCAGATTTGGAAGAGGCAGAAACCCTATATTGTACAGATCATAAATCACAAAGTACAACGAATTAGAGGTTGTCCTTTGGACACAAGGTACATGGGGATTTAGTATTCGACCTACAAATATTTTAGATCCGAAAACTTTTCCAAAACGGATTTATAGCGAAAGTGCTACGATGACTGGTTTTTGCTATATCAAGCCCTAGCATCGTAAGTGCAACAAGTGTCATACATGCCATATCATGCCTTCTTTCAGGCTAGCTCTGATACCATATCAAATTTTCAGAATCTACTTCAATATGATCTAGGATCTTAACTAAGAGAACAACATGTACAGCATATCTATAGCATATCAATCATTTTAGACAATAATGCAAGCACACAAGAGACACAAGATTTACTTGGGGAAAACCATAAAGGTGAAAAACCCCAATAAATTCCTCAGAGATAGATAGAGAAATGATACAACCAAGAGATAAACATATCCTAGCAGCAGATCCTCCTCCTCCATAAGTGCGCCACTCCTCCTTGAGTGCATGAGTGAGAAGTGAGTGATCAAATAGAGTGCCTCCCGCACTCTATTTATACTTGACTTGACTTTCCTTTTACATAAATCATGTAGGCTCGAACTTAACCACATAACATAATGCTGACTGGGCCGACCCCCAATAGGGTGGTCTAATAACCCTTTGACCCACATGACTTATATAGGGCCGACCCCAACAAGGTGGTCTAATTACCCATCAAGTATAAGTTACGACATTTACAATATAAATGACGACACTTCCGTATAGAGGAATAATACCATCTCTATAGGAGTACATACAACATACATATATGAAATGCATTCTGATGTTACATATACATCAACAGTAAGCTCATTGGGGTACTGAACAGGCTCGTTGGCAGCGGGGCTGTGAGGCACCTGCAACAATTACTTAATGAAAATATGCGAAATAGCAGAAATGACAGAACTCGGAATCACTTTTATATTGATCACGAGCCACTTCGAGGGGGCAACCTCCTATGAGCAAGCTCAATACAAATAGCTTCACGGTGCCTTCAATGACCTCAACACACACTTATATACTAATTCTATTCCCAATACCATGAGTCAAAACCATGGGACATATAATACTACGGGACGACTTACAAAGCATATGCGTCCAATACTATGGGTCAATACTATGGGCTAATATAAACTACGGATCAACAAATACTACGGGACGACTTACAAAGCATATGCGTCCAATAACAATATACTAACATAGTAAAGAGAAGGGTTTACATAGGTTCCTAACATCCCCTCTCCCTTAGAAAAAGCTTTGTCCTCAAAGCTTTGGTTGGAGAAATTGCTGCAGAAGCTAAAGGAGTGATTCCCCGGTAGCATCCTCGAGTTGCATTTCAGGCCACTGACGCCTTTGGAGTGTCAAGGAGGATTGCTTGGAAGGCTGTAGATGAAGAAGAACCCTGTCAGCTGCGTGGAAAATGCGCTCAGAATGGTGCTGATTGGCTTGTTGATTCAGGCGAATTCTGGCCATGTGAAGATTGTCCTGCAGAATGAGAAGAATCTGATTGCGGTTTCGAAGAACCGAGTCAATTGCCTGAACAGGGGAGCTGCTAAGGGTGTATGGAAGAAGAACTGGCGGTGTTTGTCCATAGACCGCTTCATATGGTGTTCTGTGAGATGTAGTATTGTACCACCAGAGCGCTGCTAGGAAATCCATAGAAATAGTTGGCCAAAGTTGTTTAGGGATGGGCAAGGGTTTGAGCAATCCCGAAAGGAGTGTCGTTTCACCCTTGTTGACTTGGAAAGTATCATCGTCAGCCACCATCTGTTGAATTGTCATATTTAGTCCCTGCCAAAAGAAGTTACATTGTTCTTGGTCATACCTGTTGCAGAACCCAGAGTGCCCTATTGATGAAGAAGCATGGAGTTCATAGAAGAGAGAGCCCTATTGAACATATTGCACCCAATTTGGAACAAGCAGAGAAAGAGTTGTAAGAGAAACTGGGTCATCAATTGTGCAAGAAGGAGCATCTTCCACCATATTGTCCTTACCATTCTTGTAAGTGATCACATAGGGATAACCCATGAGGTGGATAACCCATTTCAGGTGTGTTGGGGAGGAGACCCATTGTTCCAGAAAATTTTCCAGACTCGGGAGATCAGTCTTGATGCAGAAATAATTCCCTAATAGGTATGGCTGCCACTTCTGTATTGCATGCAAAATAGCCATCATTTCCTGCTGAGAGGTAGATGTGGCTAAATTCTTACCGGAAAGGTCTCGTGAAGGTAGCAAGCGCATTGGTTCAGCAAAGATACCTGCATATCTATCCAAGGAAGTAGTGGAGACTGTTGATGGGTGCATCTGAATGGAATTGAGCTGAGCGATGACACCATGTGAATTCTTCTTAAGGAGTTTTTCCAGGCGATGTGAACTGATGATGCAGAGAGACCCTGGTTGTAATCCCATAAATTTGTGTTGTGCCCCATTGATTTTAAACTGCATCCAAAGTTCATCAAAATCCCATAAGATGGGGCCAAGTGTGCGTAACCATTGAACGCCCAAAACCACATCACATCTGCCTAAGGGCAAGGCAAACATGTCAGAGCGTAGGTTATAATCTTCCATAGAGATACACACATTGTGACACTTCCCCTTGCAAGGTAAGGTGACCCCATTGGCAACCATGAATTCAAAGCTGGAGCAAGGATGGACAAAACAATCAGCCTATTTGGCAATCCGAGGGTCAATGAAGTTATGAGTGCTACCAGAATCAATGAGTATGGTAAGAGGGAGCTTCTTGAAGTCTCCCCTGACCCGCATTGTTTGTGGGGTGGTGACGTCGGTTACAGCATGGAGAGAGATCCGAATGAAGGGTTGAATGAAGGGTCGAATGATGATCCGAATGAGGCGAATGAATAACGATCCGAATGAAGTGTCAAATGAAACCATAGCTCGTCACGTTATTAATAAGTATGCTAAGATATTTAAATTTTGATTTTTGCTGATAAATCTAATTAACTAATCATGTCAGGGATCAATTAAATGCCATCTCCGCATACTCATTTCATCTCATCAAATGAATTGAATAATAATACATTTTGGTGATTTACCATTACATGGCTATCATACGTTTTTTATCCTCCATTAAGTCTTATCGTGTGATCTATTATTTCATTAATCAAGTCATTATGATTTTTCATGAGTAATCTATGTCTATAATTTCATGATGAAGTACATTCAACCTGTCCAAAGTTCGACTTTGGACATGGTTGAATATATCATAGCCATACGAATTCACTAACTCACACATTTCTATGATGACACACAACTCAATGTTTTTTGATTGATAGTGTATCATTCTAACATGCTAAATCTTTCCCCACGATCATTCAACTGCTCAAACGGATCTCAATTTAAACCAACCCCTGCATAATTTTTTCTCCATCTTGCTTGCTCTCCATCTCTCCTGAGCCTAACGAGCCTCATCCCTTGCATCCCCCGCATCCATCCGCATTGCTTGACCTTTATTCAGCTATGCTGATCTGCCATGAACCTGGAAGTTACCAGGACTTGTTTCACATCCCCGAATTCAAAGAATGTCATGAAGTGTTCCTTCGAGCCAGATGGGGTCCATTCCTCCGTCTTCTTCAGGGCCACGACCATGAGATCTCCTTCCTTTTTGAAAAGGGTTTCAATGGTAAGACAGCCAGGGTCGGCCATCTTACTTTTCCTGTGATGGAAGAGTCTATTGCATTGGCCACGAAGCTCCCCAGGGAAGGAGCCCATTGGAACAAACATCTTTTTCTTCCCCGGACGACCCATGAATTCTCCCTCAAGGCTGAGAACCAACGTGTTGCAGGAACAAAAGGGTTTCACAGGGAATGGGTTAAGCCAAAATATCTCGAACCCCTGATAGTCATTATCCGATTGATTACCTATGAAGGTAAGTTCACCATTTTCGAAGCCTGCCACTTTAGGTTACTATCACATTTTGTTATTGATCAGGCTCTTAATTTCCCATTTTATTTTCTGAGAAGCTTAGAGAAAATGTCAATTCAGGTGAGGAAAAATACCACCAACCCCTCTAGAAGTTTATATCACCACTATCTGATTAAAATCCTGATCACTCACTAGTTGGAAGAAAAGGGGAAGACCTGGGAACACTTTGTCTTAGAAGTACTGAACCCCCACCGAGTTGATAATCCTGTTGTTAAATCCACTGCCTCTCATAAACATCATCGTTTCCAAACCCGTGTAAACGAGCCGGCTGAAACCTCTGCCCAAGCAAAAAGGGTTACCAAATCTGTGCGGTTTGATGAAAATGCCACAGGAGAAATGCACCTGGTCCATTCATCTTCTCCTCCTGGGTTTGTCCAGGAAAACACAACCATGGATCCTCCACTCTTTTCACCAATACCCACCAAATCGAGGAAGGTAAACCGTGTTCATTTTGTTGCTCAGACTATCGGCCAAACTGCCATTCATCTTGTCATTCAGTTGCAGCGTTCAGACAGTCCTGACGACTAGTTGAATGACCATACCCTTGAAATACCCCTTCTTACATTAGCCAATGTGTCTGCTCGTTTGTGTGAGGTCCCTAATTTTGAATTTGCTCCTGCACACAATGAAGATATGGCTCTTGAAGAACATACTGTTGAGCCTGAAATATTCCCAAGAGAGTTGAGTCCTCAAAAGGATCCTGAACATCATAGAGAATAGTCCACTCTAAATCAGCAGGAAGTGGATAGGTTGACCCAAGAACTAGCACAGCTAACAGACCCAAACCAGAGGAATGTTGAAATCATCTCTGGGCTTCGTAAAGAGAACAAGGAATTGCGTTTGCAAGTAAGAATCATTGAAGACTTGAGCAATAGCAAAACAACTTCCCACACTTCTCTCTGGATGAGGTATGATACCTTGAAGGATCAATTCAAGAGGCTTCAGGCCAAATCTACGTCCTCCTTGTCCAATTCGAAGGCAGCTACTACCGAAGCTCGGCCTTCTTCCTAAATTTCTCTCTTCTTTTTCTCAGTGGGACTTGGCATATCTCTGGTTTGGGGGAATGTTGGTGTCCATTTTGTCACCACTTTTTATCAGTAAAACACGTTCTGACTAGCGCTATTTTCACCATTTTGATATGATAAGTCATTCTTATAGCCATTCAGACCGTCAATTAAACCCAGGTATGAACGTATTTACATATCATGTGAATCTTGGTTAAATATCATTATTTTATGATTTATTAACGTTTCTTTGACATTTCACGACTTGCTTGGAAAATAGACTTCATTCTGTAGGCTATGTGTTTCAAACGGACCTTCATTCAGTCACACATTCATGCTGCAAACATCCATTCGCATTAAGTCGTCATTCAGCCCTCCATTCATACCCACAGAATTGTTGGTTGAGATATTTCAGGGCATTAAAGTTAAAAACAGTGATGTGGATTCTGTTTGGGACGTGTCGCTCATGGTCGGTGAGCGTTCATTCTAGAATATCTATCTTCTTGTTCGCTCAGCTTGACAACACATTCAATTCCCACGTCGATGTTCTAGAAGTTCCTCTTTCTCCCACGCTCAGCCTGCCAATGCATTATCTACCCATGATTGAAGGAAACCAACGCATAGCTTCCCGCATGAAGTAAACCAATGCCCGTGGACTCAGGAAGATGGCTTGTGCACTGTCGTGAACCACCCTGCAGCTATTTTCTAAGCCATTAAGACTTCTATTTTTAGAGAGGTTGACTACGTCGACCTTCTCTCCTATTGTAAACTTATATAAAGACGCCTCCTGTAGAGAAACGAGGCAATAAGCAATAAGCAATAGCGAATACATACATAGAGGATAGTAATAATTTTTAGAGACGCTGTGTAATCTTTATCAGTTAATGGAATTTCTCGATTTTAGTTGTTGATGTTCTGTTGTTGGTGAATAACTTGAGTTAGCTACACCCCCTGATTGCTGAGAAGGGCCCCTCAACAACCAAAGGTTTTATTGTGTATATTTTGTATTTTCCTTTCTGCAAGTAAATAGTTTCCATTTCCAGTCATCGTGTTTAACTTTGTTTTCCTGTAACTATTGTTTTCTTTCCTGTAATTTATTCCTAGCTGCTAATATAATTTATATTTTCAGAATTTAGAATGACCGGTCAAGCATAGTTTTCTTAGTTCGTTTTCAGTCTTTCCATTGCAAATTAGATAGAGCTTAATTAGTTAATGTTTCAAGTTCAATTAATAGTTAGAATTAGTTCTGTTAATTTCTTTCTTGTAGATGTAGGTTAGTCCTATTCACATTTCTTCCCTATTTTAGCATGCAATAGAAATAGTTCATTTCCTTAGATAATGATTAGTATAAGTGGCTTTTTGTTATTCTAGTGCTTAAACAATCTATTTACTACTTTCCTTGCATTGTAGGTTCATATGCATTCACCAACTGGCGTTAAGATCATTCAGTCAGCTTATTTCCTTAGTTTATATCATTTTCTGTCATCCGGACTGTGATTTGGACTGTCTTTCAGACTATCATTTGGATCGTCATATGGACTTTAATATTTTCTGCATTGTTTTTATGCTTGCTTAGAATTTAATTTCTTAGGTTTTCAAATTGTGTTATTTCCTGTAAATTGACCAACATTTGTAGGTGTAATTAGGACTTTGTTTTGAATTACATAGGGTTTTAAATTAAGTTTCATAATTTATTCTTAGCTCTTGTTCTTGTTCGATCACAATTTTCAAGCATAGGATCTGCTTTTTTCCATTTACATAGCTGATAAAATATGTTCATGGTTTGATTCAGAATTAATATCATTTTATTAAATTTTCTACTTGCTTCTTAATTTAATTTTATCAATTTTTCTACTTGCTTCTAGATTAGATTTATTTCCAAATCATTTGTACATGCTTTGGTAGCATAGATGCTTTCAATTTCAATTAGTCATTAGAAAGACATGTTTCTGGTTTCTTGTTAATCATATCTCATTTTGAATTAGTTCTGGATAGTATAATTAGAGCTTTCCAATGTTAGTTGCTTATGGATAAAAGATAGATTACAATGTTTAATATTAGTTGCAATTGGTCACTTTTCAGTTTGCATCTATTTGTAGAAGTTAAACTAGATTTACTTCCATTTTGTCTCCTTATCACATTTGAAAGTCATTTCAATACATTTACTCCAGTTCCTATCACATTTGATGCATTTCCTCAGAATCCTCAAGGGGAATGGAATTAGGTAGCTTAGCTTCATTTTTAAATGCATGAGTAGTTTTATATCTGAATTTCTTAAGTTTATTAAGTAGTTTGTAATTTTGCTTTAAGATAACATAGTTTCTTGGTTTTATAGTTAGTTGTAAATTGGATCATTGCATCGATTAAAGTTTGCGTAATTGATTAATAGTTTCCATCTTTTGTAAATAATAGTTTGCTTTCAAGTGAGTTTTATTTCCTAGAGTTGTATTGTCTTTTTAATTGTTGTCCATAGAGTAGAGTAGTATAACTTGATACTATTCTGATCTATTAGTTAGGTCTAATCAACTTAGTAGTTGTATTTCTGAAGTTTGACTCGGTTTTTCATTTTGAAATATATTTCGATCCTTTCTTTATTAAACATTACTAAGGTCTGCCGAGCCAATAACTTTGGTACCTTCTACCTCAGCATATACTTTTCCATAACTCTAATATTACGAACCTCGACCGATAATTCAATATTTGGTGATTCTTTAAGATAGCTTAAACACCCAACATACCTTCATTTCAGTGTGATCCTTATATGAATAACCTAGGAGGAGTCTACGAGCTTCTTTAAAGATCGATACTAGCTCATAGTCATTTGTCAGCTTCTCTACCACTATCATACCTGTCAGACGTTGCTCGATATCTACAAAGCTTTCCTTGTCAATACTGCACTCCCATAGCTTGCCTTGATATCCTTCCTTTGTCCTCATGGTGCCATCTTCTTCCCAAAACATGGGTAGACCCTTCTTAAATAGGGGATCAAACACCTCTCTGAACAACTTCACTTGGTTAGCCAAGATATCTATCCCTGCTTGGGTGATGCTTACTTGCTAGTGCTTGTGAATTACCTTCTCAGCCCAGCTAATTGTAGCCACTCTATCCTTTATGTTGGTTGCTTGAACCTGCTCTTCAAACAGACCATTTAAGAACTATATTGCATTCTGGGCATACTCCATGGGTGTTTTGTTAAGCTTCTCATTTGCAACTGTGACAGCTTGCCTTTCTAGCTTAATCATAGCTTCCTTATCCAATATGAAGTCCAAATATGGACTCATATCCCCTGCCTCCACAATATTATTGTCCCAAATGATTTTCTTTGCTTCCTACAATGCACTCTTCCCTATAACCTGCTACTTCAACTTATCATAATCATCTTGCATCTCCTGGTACTTGGTTTCCCAAGCCTCCCTTTCTTTTTCTACAGTGTCCTTTAGGGTCCTGAGGTTGGCATTCTGCTTCTTCAATCTTGTTACTTCTGCATCATCCAAACTAGCCTGGGCTATGTTCCCTATAATGGAAAAATCCCAGTCTCTATTGAGGACATGATCATATCTGCTGCTTCTTTCTCTTTCTCCTTCAATTTCTTCTCAAGTCCCTCAACCTGGGCTTTCAAGACTTTCTCACTTGCCACCACAATGGACATATCTATCTACCACCTCTTTTATTTTTCTTCAAGATTTAATAGATTGGCTTTGCAATCAGTCAGCTCACCGTGTAGCTTCTCCTTTTCCTCTTCTAGCTCTGCAATTTTGGGTGCATTCACCAGTTGTCTAGTTAGAATCTTCAACTTCTTCTTTAGTGACTGAATGTCATGGCCCTTTTCATCTAGCAACTTCTGTATACTTTCTCTTTTGTCCTCTTAGGTCTCAGTAGCCAGTAATGAAGCTTGGATCTTTTTTACTTGTGCTTTCAGAGATTTGTTCTCCATTTTTTCTAGTCTGAGTTTGTTTTGAACTTTTCTTTTGTTGGCCTATACCTTTGATAGCTCTAGGGAAGCTTTCAATAATTTGTTGTAGATGACCTCACCTGTCTCTTGATGCAAATTGATCACATCAGTTACTGGAAGGTCCCCCAGATTCATTTTCAGCTCGGTGGCCTTATTCTTGGTGGCTAAGGAAAGACTTAAGGTGTTCTGGGCAAGGTTTCTGCTTGCCACCAAGGCCACATATTTCTTAGAGATTTTTCTCACATCAATATACAATTTAGCTTCTTCTGAGATTGTTTCTGGGCTCTCTTCATATTCCTCCAGTAACTCAGCCCTGCTTATGCTTGGTGTTGTAAGTCGAGTGGGTGTTTTGTTAAACACATACTCCTTAACCTCAAAAGATGGCACCAGGAACTTGGCCTTATTTTTCTTGGGCTGCTCTACTTGTACCTTCACTAATTGTTTCTCAGGGTTCTCGACTTTTTTCCTTTTGGAGGCCCTCTTTGCATCACTATCCACATCCATTGGCACACTACCCTACTACTTTCTGGATTTTTCCAGAATAATAGTAAGGGGTATAGCTGCTGACACCGCTGGGATTTGACTAGGTGAACCAGGAACTGATGATGTGCTTCCTAGTGCCAAAAATGGGGAGTTTTTTGGTGGGTCAATATCCATCTGACCTTTGTCAAGATATTCTAACCAATTTTCCCTCTCAACCAGGCCTGTAAGCTCAAAATGCTCATATCCTTTCCTATTAGTCTCCTTCCTCCTCTCTGAAATGATATGGTTAGGATCATAATTCATTGCTTCTTTGGATGGGAACCCCATGTCACCCATCATTTGTTCAATACTTGGGAGGGTTTCTTTGCTTTTGACAATGAAAGAACCCAGTGTCCATGGGAAACTGATGTCCAAGGACTTCTTGTCATCCAAGAAGTTCTCACATTCTACCTTATATTTATTCCTTATGAATTCTAGGGTGAGTACTATGGGTGTCAAGAAGGAAGGTAACACATAAGGTGCATGAGAGTAGCCATAAACCCTGATCACAATGCCATGCTTCAACAAGAACCAGTCTTCCACTTTTTTCTCCATGGATGGCTGCAATAAGTCTTTCATTTTTGGAAGCACCCTAGGCATCCTTTTTTGGAAGAAACTGAAATAGATTTCTGACATAAGGTCATTCATGAAGGTTTTATAATATGAGTGCATCTGTAGCACTTGTAGGTTTTCTTCATTTGCTTCCAGGAACATTTTCAATAAGTAATACTGGAACCTGAAAGCCCTTATCCTAGGAAATTCTATGAGCTGGGAGTGGATGTTGTCTATCAAGGCTTCATCAAATTTTAGACATGCACACTGGGTAGGTAGGCTGGGGTCTGCTGGCTCAATAGGACAATTACTTATAACAAACAATAAGTTGATTAGAGGCTCAATCATGTATTGGTCACTGTCTAACCCTAAGAACTGGGCCAACATCAAAATAACACACTTTGATTCCTCTTTAAACAAGCTAGCTTCACCAGGAAAATTTGCGCCCTGGAAAGAAGTATTTGGTAGTAGGGAAGCATAGTAAAAGCTCTGCTTGAGGTCAGCTGGGGCTTGTCGGAAATACTGGATCAGGGTTTCCATTCTGTAACTTTGGGATTTCTAACAGAATTCTTCTGGAATAGCCGGGGCTTTTCTAACAGTGGGGAAATCTACATAGCACAAAATTTTCGAGTTGGAGGTGTCCATGATGGCTCTCTAATTTGGGGAATAGTTGTAGGTGCACCAGTCTATGAATTCAGGGAAGCTAAGGGTTTGGATGATGGTGAATAAGTGGAAAAGGGAATGATAGACCATATCGACATCCACCTTTCGGGCCCTTTTGACCTCCAATATCTCCTTAGCGGTCTCCAGGGAGCTGTTATCCAGCATGGTGTCATAAATATCATAGTCCTTATCTTCTACCAGGTATTTTATCTTTGAAGGATCAAAGCTTGGGGGTTCTACAACTCTGGCCATTTAAATAGTTATGGTGGATGTGGACAGCCTATCTGGTTGTTTGATGGCTAGGCGGAGCTTTTGAGCTTCTGGTTGGCTGGTTGGTTTTGCATGGTCCGCTCTCATCACTTTTTGAAGCACATAGGACAAAAGGATGCGGATCTCCGTGAAAGCGAGTCTTTTTATACTATTAATCTTGCCATATCACCCTTACAGCTGTGGCAGCGATGAAACCATGTCGACCGTCCATCCATGTTGTTAACACCAAAAAAGTGCTCACTAGCTCATTTCCTTATTCACATGACCCATTTGTCCACTTTTTCACCATTTGAGCCTCTAAAGCCACCAAAAGGTCACCAAAAGACCTTAATACACCCCTTTTTCCACTCAAAATGAATATTTTTCCTCAAAAAGCATAAAAAACCCTCAAAAAGGGTCCAGAATTCCCAAAAATATTAAAAAGGGAATAAAAATATTCAAAATATTCAAAAAAGGAAAAAGGAGGGAAAAAGTACCTAAACCATGTTGGTCAATACCATTGGTTTCCTCAAAACCATAATGGTATTCCCCACCACTAAAAACTATAAAAAGGTGATAGGGGCTCCTCACTATCCATCCATCCATCATCCTATCCTCATGCTGTCAAAATCTCTCATGAGCTTTTGACCATTGTAGCAATCTTGGAGAAGAGACCATTGGAGCTTGGAGCTGCTCACCCTTGGAGCTACTCAACAATCTTCACCACTTGGAGGTATCACCATTGCAAGCACTTGCTTGCCCCTATTCTTAATACAAAGTTATTTTTTATTTTATTTATTGTTCTTGTTTTCAAATATTTCCAAGTTTATTATGATATGCACATGCTAGTTTAGTTTTAGATTTAGATTTACAATTGTTTTTGCTTTCAATATTTGAAACTGCTATCACTTGTTGATAGGTGCCCATTGCACTAAGCTTGGTTGCAAAACCAAGCCAACAGTTTTTGGCGACTCCGCTGGCTTCGAATTCTTAGATCTCAGTTTTTTGCTTTAGATCTTAGTTTTTGTTAGGTTTAGTCAGTTTAATTCATAGATCTGCCATCCTAGACAGCAGATCCATTGTTGTTCTAGATCTTGCCCTTTTTTATTGCCATTAACAGCCTGAAATTGCCATTTTCGGGTTCATTTTTCGGCATCCGTTTATGGCTTTCACCTCGTGGCTTTTCGCCCAACAGTCGCGCGGCTCATCGCGACCTCGCAGCTCTTTTCCGCGCGGCTCGCCGTGGCTTCACGGCCAATTTGCGTGCTGCACATCATGGCTTCGCAGCCATTTGCCGTGCTGCACATTGTGACTGCGTGACGAAAACCCGCGCTGCACATCGCGGCTTCACGGCCGAAACCTGCACTGCCCATCGCGACTGTGTGACAGAAACCCGCGCTTATATCGCGGCTTCGCCTTACCAAAACCCGCGCGGTCCATTGCGGCTGTTTTGCCAAAACCCGCGATGCAAGTTTTTTCAATTCGGTCGATTTAAAAAATATATATATATATTTTTTGCTGTATTTTCTGCCCATTTAGCATATTTTACAGTATTAAAATTTCTGCATTTTTATAGCCATATAAATCTTTTTACTATTTAAAATGCTCCTTTAAAAAAGTCTTTTTACAAAATTTTTAGAAATTGAAAGAAAGATTTATTTGCATTTTATCTAAATCAAGATTTTACTGTTTACTTCCTCGATACTTTGCCCAAGCAATTTTTAAAGAAATCCATTTATTTCCTTAAAGTATTCATGTTATTTGCTTTCCTATTTCAAAGATCCATTATTTTTGAATAGTTTTTTCAAGCATTTACATTTCAATTTCAGTTTAAATACCACACTTGCACCCACTCTACCACATAATTTAAACTGAGCCTTAAAATTTATCTTAAATTCAACCAACTTTTAACCCCACTTGGGGAGCACTTAAAAGAATTTTGTAGTTAGGTAGAATTGAGGGGATAGGTGTTCCAATAACACCCCTCAGTTATTACATTTGAGACATAGCTATTGTCCATTAGGGAACCAAAATCCCCTAGTAATTTTTGGCACGGTCACAACCAGTTTATCAGAGGGCCTCTCCCCTAGGAGGGTTGAAGTCACTAGAATGGTTCCGGAGGCCTGAGTGGAACACCGAAATCCATTCAGTAACCGAAGGCTAACTTTCGTAGTTCTTGGGGTATCCCTATATGGGGGTACTGCGGTAAAAGGACCAAACGGTAGATTCAGCTTTTCTGAACGTGTCATGAACGGTGTATCCTAGTTGCCACTCTTTAGGATTGTCTACCCGGTCTCCCTCCTGGTAGGGGGATATCTAGCCGTTGATTCAACACTCTATATTGTCTGACTTGGATTTCATCACCTTGCAGAGGATATCGTTTGTTGACTCACAATACTTCTAGTTAGGTGTTTGCATGATATATTACCCACCTTTGGTCTAGTAGCACCTCTTTTTTCTAGAAACTGTTTGACTGTTGGTATTCTGACCATTTTTTGCATCCCTCAACTTATTATAGAACAATTGTTATAATAAGTGCTTTTTGAGGTTGATTTTTTGGCCTAAGAGCCTTTATTTTCACTCCCCTTTTTTGCACTCTTGGTTGCATTAGTGTTTTGAGTTTTTTACATCACCATCTTACACTGAAAATTTTTAAAACATATTTCTCACCATTGAGAATTTTAGACGATCTCGTCATCTTCAGGGTGAACCCCCTTAGTTCAGTCTACTTGGCTCTCCACATCACCGACATCGAGCCTTATCCCTTGACTCGACACGTCATCGACCAAACATACAATCATCCTATTCTGACATGCCTCACTTCACATCTGATTCTGAAGCTGAATCCGAAAACCCTACTGAATTATTACCAACCAACCTCATGGATGGACCACAATACGACCCACTTTTTTCTAGTACTATTGGAGATACATCCACAAACCCTTCTACTGCTGTGCCATCCATGGTAACAACAACCCCTCTAGGCATGCCTAATATGGGGGACACCCACCTTTAGGTATGCCCAACACAGGACTACCTCCTATTATGGGTATGCCCAACATAGGAATCACACCACCTGTCATTACCACAACCCAGATCCCAAGAATTCCTGGCACTATTCGTAACCCCGGTGTAACCCATGTTGCACTTGGAAACACTGGCCCATACCAAACCACAATGGTTGGAGGACACATACCTTCAATACCTAGCATTCCTTTAGGGGCTACTGGACCACTACATAATACCACCATGAATAGTTATGTCCTAGTCACTACGCCACACCCATCTGCTAGTTTACCTTACATGGCTAGTCTGAACTTACCATACTTAGCCAGGCTAACCAACGATCCTATCAGGAACAACCCTACATGGCCACCTATGCCTACAAAGCTCCCCTCGGACATACCCAAGTTTGAAGGAAAACCTGGGAAGGACCCTCAAAACCACATAATGTCTTTTCACCTATGGTGTTCATCTAACTCCATAGTAGATGGCTCCATTCATCTAAGACTATTGCAACGAACGTTCACTGGCTCTGCAGCCAAGTGGTACATCGAACAACCACATGGCACCCACCATACTTTTACGTCTCTTGCCTCCACTTTCCTTCAATTTTTTCAGCTACCTGTACGTTACGATGCAGGAGTTGAAATACTGTTGTCTTGCAGACAAAACACAGCTACCCACATCATGGACCACATCCATGAGTGGCACAAGCATCGTAGCCTCTGTAAAATTAAACTGGATGACCGTATATTTTTGGACTGGTTCCTTGAATCACTCCTACCCCTCATAGCAAAAGACATCGCTTCTGAATGACCCTAGTCAGAGGAAGAAGCTATCCTAAAAGCTCAGCAATTCGACCTAATTTATGCCCAATCAGGCTATCTCTACACCATCATACCTGATGCCCCACGAGGCAATTCTTCACAAGGTGACGCTCCGGGGGCATCACATGCTGCTGATGGTATTATCGGCCAAGTCACACTGCAAATTAAACCTTTTAGCATGGTGAGAACCATAAATGCCCCAGACCTCTCTAGGGCTACATCTAATTCTGGAGCGACAACTTCGTATGCTCCAACGAATCAGACTCATCATAATCATGGACCCTCTTGTCCACAACATTGCTATGGAAAAATGCCATCGACATATGTACCACCCACATACTATAACCAACCAGTCACCCAGAACCCAATTCAATTCCCGCCACAACCAATGTATTACCCACATCAAGCTACAACAGCTAACCCAACACCTCCAATAGCTCAGGGTTACCAACAACCCCAGCAGGTAACTGGACCACCTCCAGCCCCACCAGCTTATTATCCACCGTAACCCGCTCCCGCACCTGCGGCAAACCAAAATCCTCCCACTGCTCAAGGGCAAGTGTACACACAACACAATCAGTCCCAACATCAAAACAACCAACGCAACCACGGTGGACAACAAAACCATGGAAGAGGACGTAACCGCGGCAACAACCAACAACATAATCAAGGTCCACCAACTCCTAATCCTCCAAATAATAACAACACTGCTCCTCCCAACCAGAATTCGGATCATCATCCCAAGCAGCCCAAAAACAATAACCTGAGAACAAACCATCCTTGTTCTATTTGTGGGGTCTATGGCCACTACACACATGCTTGCCCACATTTGTAGCGAGCTCGGCAACTCTGGACTGATGATGCCCATCGTCAAGGGCAAGCGGCTCCTCAGGTGCCACCCAAACCTCCACCACCTCAGCATCAACCTTTGGTGCTGCAAAACCCCTTACCAACCCAAGGCGTAGTGAACACTCAGCCATTGGCTCCCCCTCAAGGCAATGCGCCACCGCAATAATAGATCACTTATGCCGCTCCTGATCAACCCATGTTCGACTCAGGTACCCATCACTTGTTAATGATGTCATCCACCGATGTCAACCTCCAAACCTGTCGGAACCAATATGGCTCCACCCCTGAAGCCCCTTCCGTCGACAAAAACACTAATGCTCATCCCACTGATTAGACGTTACGTATACCTTCGGCTCCACTAGATGGCGCTTCCAAAGCACCTCACTTCCCACTTTGTCGCATCAACAATAATCCCAATGTGCGCGCTGCGTCAAATTACAACATTGTAGATGACTTAGCCCAGTCTCCCGCAGCCATGTCTACGTTAGAAGTGTTGAAAAACTGTCCTTCACAGCACAAGACTTTGCTCTCCACCATTGGTGCTATTGACCCAAATGATTCACAATTGATGGTCTTCGATTTGGACCAGTCCGAACCATGCCTGCCTTCCACTTTAGCGTTCCAAGTTTCTGTTTCCGTTCGGAATCTTTCCATCCATCGGTGCATTATCGATGAAGGTGCCTCTACATGCGTTATGTCCACATTCGTTTGGTAGAATTTGGGATCCCCTACTCTCCAGCAGTCCACCACTGCATTGCAAGCCTATGACGGTCGTTCAACTCAACCCCAAGGTCTCTTAGCTAATGTCCCAGTCTAGTTGCCTGGCAAAACCGTGCTTATTAACATAGAGGTCATCAATGCCCAACTTGATTATAACCTCTTACTTGGCCGCAGCTACATGTATGCCATGCGGGCGGTTGCCTCTTCCATTTTTCGTACCATGATGTTCCCCCATGATGGATGCGTGGTCAAGGTCGACCAACTCACCTACTACGATCCCAATGCCCCTGCTGCACCCGAGAATGTTCTCCCCATGGTTGAACAACCCATTAGTGGTGCAACCACCTCGTTTGTTTCCTCTGTAGGACCCGGAGTTTACTCAGATGCTCCGATGACCTCAACATTCAAATCCATTCCACCCCCGTCACCCGTGCCCGAAGTATCTGACCTATGTACCCTGTCCCACAATACACAAACACCCAAAAATCAACCGCCCTTGTTACCTAAACCACCATTGGTCACTATTCACATTGGTGTTACAACCATAAACACAATCCCCTTCATATTCCCTCCCTCGGGCGTAGTAAGCGCTCCGGTTATGGCTACCCTTAGTCTCCCCGGGTTAACCTTGGAATTACTCATGTGGTATATTTCGCCTCCCGTTCCCCCATCGACACCAAATGTCGTCCTGCAATTGGTGCAACCCATTGTCACTACTACTCAACCACCTCCCGGTGTCACTACCCCTTCATCCTCTACGAATCCCCCTCCTCTTATCAAGCCCACTGGGGGCAGAGGCCCACAACCATAGAGCAGCAGCACTGTACAAGTTGAATAACGTCGACCTAGAGATATCCCCTCTTCTCATTGAGGAAATTCATCCCCCACCATCTTCCTCCTCGGAAGAAATTAACACCATTTACACGATTTCCACTGGATACCCCTCTGTCCGATCGGCCCCTTGTTAACACCAAAAAAGTACTCACTAGCTCATTTCCTTATTCACATGACCCATTTGTCCACTTTTTCATCGTTTGAGCCTCTAAAGCCACCAAAAGGTCACCAAAAGACCTTAATACACCCCTTTTTCCACTCAAAATGAATATTTTTCCTCAAAAAGCATAAAAAACCCTAAAAAAGGGTCCAGAATTCCCAAAAATATTAAAAAGGAAATAAAAATATTCAAAATATTCAAAAAAGGAAAAAAGAGGGAAAAAGTACCTAAACCATGTTGGTCAATACCATTGGTTTCCTCAAAACCATAATGGTATTCCCCACCACTAAAAACTATAAAAAGGTGGTAGGGGCTCCTCACTATCCATCCATCCATCATCCTATCCTCATGCTGTCAAAATCTCTCATGAGCTTTTGACCATTATAGCAATCTTGGAGAAGAGACCATTGGAGCTTGGAGCTGCTCACCCTTGGAGCTACTCAACAATCTTCACCACTTGGAGGTATCACCATTGCAAGCACTTGCTTGCCCCTATTCTTAATACAAAGTTATTTTTTATTTTATTTATTGTTCTTGTTTTCAAATCTTTCCAAGTTTATTATGATATGCACATGCTAGTTTAGTTTTAGATTTAGATTTACAATTGTTTTTGCTTTCAATATTTGAAACTGCTATCATTTGTTGATAGGTGCCCATTGCACTAATCTTGGTTGCAAAACCAAGCCAACACATGTGACTAATCTTCAGTCGTAGATCTTCTCAGCCTTCACCTTCCAATATCCTCCGTGGATTCCAACTCTGCCACATGCTATCTCGATAGCGCCTTTGATGTGCAAAAACATTGCTAGCCATCGATGTTGTCCCCACCTAGATCTTGATCGTCCAAGGGCGCAACCTTTTACTGGGTTCACAAATTTTGAGCCTGCTGCTTTCAAGTGCAAGTAATCTTTGTGAACAAATTATGAGCCATGGATCGACATCCCGCTAGATCTATGCGGTCAGAAAATGTCAGGCTTTAACAAAAGTTTGCAAATTTGAAATGTACCCTTTTTCATGCATGTCTAAAATGCGAATAAATTACCAACCGTTGATTTGCGCTACCTATCGTCGATAAATCTTTAACCTGCTCGTTGGCTAGCGCCCCATCTGCGCTTGTACAACCTTTAACTCATTTTGCGATGGAGGCTTATGACCGTAGATCTTTATCACTTTTGATCTATGTCATCCATAGGTTCCATGATGTACTGTAGGCGCTTTCTTTGTATTTGACCTTCTCGACACCATTAGAACCCTAGATTTTCTCAGATACTTTCATCCTGGACCAGGCCCACTACACAGAGCTTCAATTTTCTGATCTTTGAGCTATGTGGACTGAGAGCTGAGCTTCCCTTGGATGCTTCCAGGAATCTAAACCTCTTCACTTCACAAAATTATTTCCAAATGCCTAGCACAAATCTAGTGTTAACACTTCCTTCATCGATGAGAGTGGTCTTTCCTTCACAAATACCGTCCCACAAATGGTTGTAGGCGTATGTAGGTTTGATATTCCTCCACCATTCTAGAAATGTGTCTTTGTCAGTGAGAGTATAACCAACTATGGATTCTATAGAATGCATCTTTATCTTTCACTTAAACCTGCAACTATTGAGAGAATATATGGAAGAAAAGAGATGGGTTACATATTAAATTTGTGTTCCCTTCTTTACAGAATGTTTACAAATCAATTCTGCAGCACTCCCTATTACATATTCGTTTGCATCAATATACAAATTTTCTTTCACAACTCTTTATAAAAGAAGAAATTACAATAGTCCTCATTCTCAAAATAAAATAATTCTCAAATGATTCTCACCTTGACAAGGCAATTACAATGATACAGTCTTCGCACAATGGCACGATACAATTGAGGAAAAAATTTTAATCTTTGGACATACTTTAGCTAATAGTACAACATAGATCAAATGATTCAGAAAGCTTTACATATTCGTAAAAATATAAAATCTTCACCATGCCCTCATTAAAAAATATTAGTTTAGTCTTTCAGGCAACAAAATTAGGGTTTGCATCAAAGATAATTCCAAACTTTACCTCCATGAGATTATTCGTAGTTTTAGGGTTTGCATCCAGATCTATGATATTTATCGTCATGTAATTATTTGATAGATGCAACTCTTTATCAATGCAATACTTCACTTAGTAAATTAGGGTTCCTTCACTTGAATCACATTGTAATGTCCCTCAAAATTACACCCTAAAAAAAATAAAATTAAGGGTTTTCGTATTGTCATAGACTCACTTTTACTTAAATTAAATCCATCACTAATCATTTAAGTGACATCGTCCTTGTACTAGGTAAATTAAATTCAGCACTCGTGAATTGTTAACGTTCTTCACGTTTACATCCTAATAATTTTAGTTACATCCATAGAATCCTATTTGCTTACTCATTGAATTGATCACAGCAACCTCAAATATTAGTTACTATCATTCTTGATATATAATCAACTGTTTCTGTATCAACATGAAGACCAACACTAATTACTCGAGTAACTTAATAAGGGCTTCACCCGACCCTTCCGAAGAATAACTGAGATTGCTAGGTTTCTTAGCTTGACTTTGAACATTTATTCAATTGAACATCTTTCCTTTCCTTTCGCATAACATTTAAAGAGAGACTATAACATTTTCCCTTTTTCCCTTTAGGTTCCAACTCGAACGAGGTGGGGCATGCTACTATGTACACATCAATTTCTAAAACATGTATTTCACCTAGTAAATCCATATATTAAGCTTATAATATCCTCTTCAACCAAATTAATCATTACATCAAAGTAATAGATTACTTACCATTTGCATAACAATGTGGGATTTTGGCACATAGCCTTATAGTAGAATTAATATATTCAACTAATTGCATGCACATGAAAAACCCCTTTTTTATCAAGTATATAAATATGCCATTTACCCTTAAATACAAAGAGTCCTATCCAATGCTTATACTATTACATTATAGAATAAGTTATACATAAAATATTACAATATTACTTTTCACTATAAGTTCTACATAGAGAATTATAATTTTGCTTTACAAAATGAGTCGTACATAAAGAATATAATATTATTTTTTTTACACAATAATTTCTTCGTAAAGAATTAACTAGTTAATGATACCATATCTATGGATAAGGAAACTCTTCTAATTACCTTCTATCTCATGGTTTATACGAAAGGTTAGGAGTCTATTATTATCAAGATGAAGATATGAAAATATAACTAACTCACTTATCTAAGATCACATAACTACTTTATTATTTTCCATTCTAATAACATTTGCACATATAAATACATGTTTTTATTTTATTTTATTTAAAGGAATCAATTTTATATAAATTTAAACATTCGCCTTCCTATATAATTTCCTCAATCTATAATTACCTTTACCCTTTCCTTCCTCATAGCATGCATAACTTCCCTTTTCACCCCTTTTTGTGGAAGTTATATCACATCCAAAAATACATACCCATCATTCCATATCTCTACGTTTAGTAGTAGTTAACTATCATTCAGTTGTCCATCAATTTCCTTAAATGTTTAACCATTATTCTTTGCCTTTGCCATTTCTCAACGTTTAGTTTAGCGGTTTAGTGGCAGTTTAATTAATATATAGAATTTTTTTTTATTTACATTCAACACACGATCCATATAACAATAGGCAGGTTACGGTAGAATCGTGATTATGATACGATACACTTCGGTGGAAGTGAGGATGGCGATCCTCGTTTCTGCGGAGAAGAGTTGAGCTGCCAAGTGACTACCAGTGGATCTCAGGAAGGGCCAGGGCATACGCAGTCGAAGGGTAAATAAAATCACGCAGAACACTCGGGCAATGCGCAGATCGCGGAGACCACCGGGACTAGATTTGAAAAATCGCAGTCGACAGGAAAAGGAAACACGCAGATCACTGATATTTCAATAGGAAAAATCGTTGTCGTTGTTCAAAGGTAGTTTAATACGCAAAGGTTTTATTTAACCATCATTCACCACCCAAGTATTCTGCTACGCTGCATGGGGTTAAGAGAACAGTCTGCGATGGTGTTGTAGATCAGAGTCCCCTCACGACATGCTGATGACTTAATTGAACCGCTTCAAGATGGGGGATTCTTCCAGCGCGGGGTTGAGCTACCATCATAGAATACCCGAAAGGCCTTTTAGAACTCTTTAGCAACGAGATGATGGATGCCTTTGTAGCATTCAACTAGCGTAACAGTAAACGCATGTTGACCTAGTGGAGTTTACTACCCTGTCCTGTGATTTTGTTGTCGGCAATTTAGTATTATATACAGAGAAATGTGGAAGTATCCTAGTAATGGTGGGTGAAAATATTAATACAGGAGAAGGTAGGGAGATAAAGCAATAAGGAGAAATACAAGTTTGACATAATGATGGATCCACGATCCCATTCCACAGAGGTCTCATAAAAAATATGTGGCTATCATTTTTGCGAGTCAGTGAATCAGAATAGGATTACGGTTTAAGCATCAACATTCTAGTTAACATTAAGATCTGTTTTTTCCAATTAATACTGGTGTAATATTAGTATGATATAAATTTAAAATCTCGGCATAACCCACCGAGATTTACTTTTGCAGATTCAATGCCATAATAAAAATACTTACAACCATATTTTCACTATACATGAATTAATACGACATTAATGCGGAATATAAAAATACTAAGACAATAAAACTCATCGAATACATTTAGGAATGAACCATTAAACACAGCAGAAAACATGTTTCATTTACTCTTGGATGAACTTTATGCAATAATAACATGATTTTGATATCTAAGTTTAAGAGATTGGACTAGGTACAAACCTCAAAGAAATTGTCATTATCTACGATTGAATTATATTACCAATATGAAACCCCAACAGAGCATTGCAAACTCAAGACTTATAAATTGTATCTTTACAGCTACCCTAGGATAAAAGATAAATCCCAAAAAGAATTAATAATTTAACCTATCTTACTTCCTACCAATGATGAAATTATTAAGCATGCATAAATATAATTTCTTACTTGAAAACCAATGGTAAAATATACGTATCTCAGCATATAGAAGGAGGCGACCAAAAGCTTGACTGCAATGTTCTTCCCTTCCAACTGACCTCTGTCCAGTGTAGGTTTTCCCGCCGAGAGGTCACCCCCAAGATGGGAATGAATCCACTAGGGTGTAAGGTTAATGCTCTTTTTCCTTTATTCAATTTTTATTTATCTTTTCCTCTCCTCCTTCGCCTTCCAAGACAAAGAGAAAGAAGAAGAACCCCCTTGACGAACACAATAGTGTCCCTTTTATAGTCGAATTTAGGTTTGGACTACCAAGACAAGTTCTTGTTCGAACTTAACTAATTAGCTTTATTTAATTATTTTAACTCATTAGCTTTGTCATGTTCCAAAATTTACATTGGATCACAATGGCCTAAGCCCTTGGCCATACTCATGATAGTTTGTCAAATTGCTAAGGGTCAAATAATTGCTAAGAATGATGTCCAAGTTAGTAATAATGTGAAATTAGATCCAAATGGACAAGGTGGGTCACATTAAGAGAAATTCCCAATTCAAGATTGTAATATACCCATGCAAATGAACTGTCATGGAGGAAAATGACTAGTTCCCTAAGTTGGGGGTGGAAGCTTTGGGATTTGAAATAAGGGGGATAATAAATGATGTTTGGACATTAGAATGGAATAAATATTTAATAAAGGAGCTAAATAAATAAATACAAGGGAAAATCAAAGTGGCAATTGATCATGAAGACACATGGAGGATATGGGACCCCGACAAGCTAGATTTGCTATGGCGCATGGCATCCTACTCTTGTCATTTCTAATCCATAAGAAGACCAATGTTCTTGGGATGAGTTGGAAGATCAATATACTTGGAATGAGTCATGTAAGTTTGAATTGGAGTGGAAGAATAAATCCCATGGAAGAGGAAGAGGCAATTTGGAGCTAGTGAGACACTTGGGCTAGATTCCCTAGCTCTATGACAACAATGATGAAGATGCTATGACACCTATGACACAAATCAAACCTATAGTCTAACATCTGACATATATGACATGTCAATGCTAAACATAGCCTCCAAGAGGGCACTCAAGTGAGTTAGGGCAGCCAAAGAGACACCAATTCGAATTCTGAGAAGGAGAGGGCTAGAATCGAAGGACAAGTGGCAAACTTGGGAATCTCTTCCCAACTTGAGTTGGAATGAATATCTTGGAAGGAATTCGACCCATGGAGGACATTAGAAGTTTATAAAAGTCATGAACAAGTTTATAAAAGTCATGAACAAATAATACTAACATATTTTGACCATTTTAGAATTTGAATTTTGCATTTGGAGAGGAGAGCTAGTGGAGTGCTACTCTACTTGCCTTAGTACCAATTTCAAGGGTGAAATATTCCAATCCTAGTTGGTAATTTGAAAGGAAATTTAGACCTTTCATTTGGATCTTTAATGGAGTCTTTTGTTACAGGATGAATCTATAGGGAATCTCATGGTCACATCTCCTTGAGCTTGCCTCTACAACCATTCTTCTATTTCTTGGCATATTCTTGCTCATTGAGGAGAGGCGCACTTGTTGAGGTGATGAACTCTTTGGGATAGCTATTGAGGCCCTATATATTTGTATTCTGATATATATAATCTGTATTTTCTTTTCATGACATTCTCAGGTCTAAATACTAAGTGGAGTTATTTAAAGATATCAAACAATGCAAAAATGATGCCATTTCCCCTAGATTTTGTTATTGGAGATTGAAGAGACACCATTTCGAGTTATATCAATTATTCTATATGATTTTATGGATGTATGGAATTTTATTAAAGTTCTGAAGAATTTACATTAGCAGATCATAAGCCTTTGGCACCTAAAATTTGAATTTCCTAAGTCATGGTGAAAATAACTAGCTTTTCCCCCTATGTGAAATCTTGCATATAAACATCTTATTTAAAGGAGTTGTAGAAGGCCATAAGAATTAATTAATGATACATTGGGGAGATCATTAAAGCCACTTATCAGTAACATGCCTTTGTTAATAAATTTGGAAGGGTTTAACAGCATTTGGGAAGCCATCTTTGTTCACTACCCTTGGGGGATTTGAAGCTCGAAATTGCTAGTAACTTTCCCTACTTTGTCCAAATTGTAAATGAATGGTGAAGAAGTGTTTTAGGGGTTTTTAAGCATACATTAACATCATTTATATGTCTGAATAACTCTCAAATACCTTTAGACCCAATTTCGGATCATTTGGATTCATTTGGAGACCAAGAGACCAATACTGGTCAAAGAGAAATTGCTAGTAAAAGCTCCCATCTTTTACAGAAGTTTAAAGAAGTTTTAAGAAATCTTTTTATGGTCCTAAATCATCCCTGAAAATAATAATCAAGTCATAACATAATTCATATACCTTCTTTGAATATTTGGAGGCATTTGGAGCAATTTGGTGACCTAGACATCAAAACCAGTCAAAGATCGAATTAGGGAAAAAAGTGAAAAATTGGTCATTTTAATAAAATTCTTAAAAAGGGACATAACAGTTGTACCAGAGCATGGTCTTGGCACCTGATGTGGTTATCCATTCATGAGGATAAGGAGTAAAACAAATCAGCCACCACCCTTGGAACCTGAAATTCAAGGTGATGTTGTTGAAGAGGAAGAAGTAGGAGAAGAAGAAGATCTTGTTGAAACTATGACTAAGGGACTCTCTGATGATAAGGAGGAATATATTAAGCTCACGAAACCTCTCTTTGATGAAATAACAAAGAACATGACCCAGGAGCTTATGAAAGGATTCCAAATGATGGCTAGCAAATTTGTAAACAAAGGGGTAATGGGAGGCAACAATAGTTCACATTCAGAAGAAAAGAAGACAATGTGTGAGCATATTTTCTCAAGAATGGGACCCCATAATAGAGCAAATAAATTTCAAAGAACTCCAAGGCCTACTGCACCAAAATTTATTGATTCCAATGAGGTGGAAGAAATTTGACTTGAATGGAAAAATTTGAGTGAAGATTGCAGAAACACTTTACCATTTGATTAATACCTCATTGTCTCAAACAAACTCAAGATGAAGGAAGGTAATAAGAATCCATTTCAAAATAGAGAATTGAATCATGCAATAAGTAAAATGCCACTCCCCACTGTTAACACCCAAATCGTACCCCCTAATTTGTGGGAGAGGAAAAATCGGGGTAACCACTAACCAACTTTGGACTAATGCTACTAACCCAGCTTAGTCAGAGAGGGATCTCTCAACAAATCTATGAAAGACTGGAAATAGTCAAAGGTGTCAACAATGAAAACACACACCAGCATTCATCTCTTCAGATATTCAGTCGAAACATACATAGAAGGTCAGATTTCTATTAGGACGGATTGTTTATAAATTGTTGGTTGGAAAATAACATGGATCTATATTGGGCAAATGAAGTCAAATCAAACAAGACATGAACATCATTGACAAATACTTTGTAGATACATTCATACAGGGACAAGGTAGCCACCAGCTCACAGTCAAAGTGATTTTTAGTTGATGAGTTAGAAGAGAAATGAATAGTCCATCAATATAAAGCATGGAAACATGAATTCTATATTGACTTTTGCAGAAGATAATTGTGGAATGCTTGGTATGATTTGAACAAAGCATAATCTCTATGAATTCCATTCAAATACTACACTAAACCAAACAAGAATAAGCAATACAAAATGGATTGACAAAGAAAGAAACACAATTCACATGGGAAAAAGAAGGAACAGACTGCAAGACCAATGACATAGGAATCCCCGATAAAACACCTGCTCGGCTTTGTCAACTTTATTCAAAACAACTCAAGAATGTTTCACACAGAGCAGTATAGTATTCTCCAAAAGTTTTCCACACTTTACTCATTGATTACATGAAATGTATATAGAGGCCTGAAGCCCCCTACTTGACATATTCAGACCAGAAAACGGTTATAACAAAATGGCACCTAATTAGAGCATACTCGCCATTTCCACTACAAGACAAAAGTGGGGGAGATAGGCCTAACTACCCTTTTACTTTTACTGGGTATTTTTACTACATGACACTTGACTCATACAAATAGATAAAAGGCTTGGTAGTTGCTCTAGCTGGCTACCTTCACTAGCTTTGAGCCTTTCCCGAGCCATGTCTATGACTTCCCGAAAGTTGCATTCTTGCACTTGCGCTGCTGGGACTGACTCCTCCCCCTCTTTTGCTCATTACTGTAGCACAGACCCCTTGGTGCAGAATGTGATTCTTCCCCAGTACTATTCGTGACCATTTTTAACCATTGTGCCTAAAACCTGAAGTGTCCAGTGCTAGAGGAACCTGCTACTTATGTATGGAGACCAAACCTGAGACTCGTCATTGACCCACATTGGACCTTGGGTAGATCGAAGCTTGTTTTGAACAATCTAGAGGGAAAGGGGGGGGTATCTTCAACCTCAAGGTTATGCTTGAGGCACGTGGTGAAGGAGGCCTGCCGAATTCTAAGCAAAATTTGACAAGGCAAAGCGATGATTGACCTTACAGAAAGACCTACCAATTTAGAATCTGGGGTTCAAGAAATTTAGAAGGAGAGATATACAACAACCAACTATATATAAAAAAGACGACTTTACCCCTTTTAGACATTCACGCTAACTTGCCGAGTTTCGGCATGGCTAAACGCATGTCAGGATACAAACTCAGAAAAACATAACTTTGGTCCAGGCAGAACAAGGCAAAAGATGCCTAGAACCCTCTATGCACATCTTTGTCTGTAAAACCTTCAACCTTCTTCCAATTTCAAAGATAGGAGGCCGAATTTATGCACCGAATTGAAACCCCTATCTTCTGGAACAACTTCAACCCTGAATTTTGCTGGAGAATGGCTCTTTACCCGTCCTTATGTGACAAACATGTTTAAATTATCGATGGAGCAAGTTCAAGGCGCCTACCTGAAACAAAAAGGCTCTTCTCCTACACCGACGATCTCAAAGAAATGCCCTATCACCTTCTTCGACCCTACACATGGCTAGAGATCTTTGACCTTGACAGGCCCCAACAGAAAAATGTCAACTCTACATGTTGACGGTTATATATATATAAACCTTTTTCCCTTATCTTTTGCTCTACTTTGCTAGCTGTCAACTTTTTCCATCCATTAATTTCTTATGCGATGATCTGGACCGTTCAGTTCTGATGAACCTTAGGGATCTGACGAAATTTCTCCAACCACCGTTGGATCATCCTTTATGCTTTGATCTCCGTCATCCATCACTAGCTACCTCGTGTCTACAAAGCGGTGTCGCTTGCACCCCAGGTAGTTTCCATTACAGCTTTGCTTTGTTGTGACAAGGCCTAGCGTCGCCACCTATCTGGCGGTTTTTCCCATCGCAACCACCACCTCCTCCAACCAGCTTGCATCTCCCCGATGCGTCGTCTATCCAGGACCGTATATCTACCGTGCAACCATCTGGGTGATACCTTTACTTTGTCGTGCCCGTGTTTCTCCGAACTCTAACTTTTGAGCATACAATCACCCTTGACCCAATCTCGGTAGTCCACATGGTTGGCAACACATTCCTCTGCTTCGATGGTATTGCGTCTCGTCTGACCCGTTTTGTATACCGCTTTTTCCATTCAAGACACTGCTAGCACAGGACACGTGGCACCTGATATTCCCCATCATGACCACCTCATCCCCTTTTGCTCCGTGCAACTCGACCATGCGATCATCAACGGGGGCCGTTGATGTCACGCTCGCGCCCAATCAATGGCGGGACCTACTCCGTCTTTAACCTTTCACATTATTTGCCTGCGGACTATAGACTTTGGATCTTTTTGGGCCATTTTAATTGTCTTTTAATGCTCCCCTTGAAATTCCTCCAAATTCACTCTATTTAACCCTTCTAGGCCAATTCTTCTCATATCCCAGCACCTAGCCATGAAGAAGGAAGGGGATTTCCAGGCTTCCACCAGGTAACTTTCTAACTTTCCACCTCTCATCTTTAGCATTTATGCTGCAGAAAAAATCAGGTGCTAACAACTGGCTCCAACTCGGGGATGCTATCCTCCCTCTGAGATAGCAAAGAACCCCTAGTAGATCGGTGCCTGATCCATTGGGCAGCTCCCACAAGAGAATCCCATTACACAAAAATGCAACATGCAACTCGGGCCCTGTAACCCTCTCCTGGTGCTGAAAACTATAACCAAAAACCGCTAACTGTCAAAAATTGAAAACATACATGCTGAAACCAAACTGAAAATAACACTAAACATACTGAAAAGATGCTTTCCATGTCAGGCTTATTTATATACAACTCGCCCCATCTTAGTTGATAATCTGCCATGTCATGTGATGTGGAAATGCCAGTGAAACCAGTCAAGCAACTGACCTCCTGGGAAAATATTTCCACCGTGCTCAGCCAAACTCAGACGACAAAGACGTAATGGTAGAAAACCCCGATGATACTAGTGGTTTCCTTGTTAGGGACAAAACTTCTTAACCCAACCAAAGAATCTCTTCATATAGTCATCCATGGGGTAGCACATAGTATGATGGTCTTCGAAACCCCCTGCGGTCCTAACCAGACCATCCTATTCCATCCACCTCCCTTTTGGTGCTCTAGCAGACTGCTGCTCTGCTGACATCTCGGATAGTCCTTCTCCAATGGAACTGTAAATACCCTGCTCATCTCCCTTGCAACTCATACCAAGTATAGGGATTGAATACTTCTGAAAAGCTTCAAGTAGGACCTGGAACTTACCCACGCTCAGGCCTTGACAAAGCTTAGCCAGACTAAGATAGCCATCTCCTTGTAACCCTCTCAGCTAAAAATGTGTGGTATGAGGGGCAGCTTCAACATCGAGACTATTTATAACATTACTCCTTTGGCTTCTCAAGATCCCGGGGTTGAAAATCTGATTCTGCTCTGGAGTTTCAAAAGAAAATTCTCCTTGACCTTCAAAACGGTTGAGTAAAGGACCCTCCTTTGGAATCCAGGATTCAAAGTCTGAAAAACCTGTATAAAAGTTACGTCGTCCATCCTGGTCTTCCTCTAGCATTTCAATTATTTGGTCAATTTGCTGAAGGTATTCGCTAGGCTCAAGAGCTTCTACAAGGATCTTGTACTCTCCTTCAACTCTAGTCCAAAAATAAAACTCTGCTTGCTGGGGATCTTCAGGAACTTCTTGATCACTAGTTCCTTCTCCCTCCCTTGGATAAAGGTCAAGCTCTTCCTGCAGAACCTCAAGGATTTCTTCATTCATACCTTTGAGAATCCCCCTTATTCTGGAAAAAGATTCAGCTTCGGGAAAGAAGGTTCCCTCACCCTCGGGCTTAATATTTCCATGGCTTTCAATGATGGAATCAGGCCCTATGATTGAGCTTTCCCCTTTAACGAGCTCTTCTATATAGTGGGAACGACTGCATGTGGGTTCATCCTTCTCATCCACTTCAAGAAATCCTACAACATCATCTTCTCTATATTCATCATATATGGGTGGGCCCGACCTTTCTTCAAGATTTTGCATTGGAGAATTCTCAATAGGTTGAGTGCAATTTTCATAAAACATATTAGCATTAGCATCCTCTTGCATATAACTGGGCTGATTGTCTCTCTACCTACCATGGGACAATGAAACAAGACTTTCCTGCTTGTGATTCTCTTCCAACTCTAATCTCGTCTCCATCCCCTCCTCCTTGCTCCATTCATAGATTTTTTTAGACATCTTGAGATTGTCCTCAACCTCCAATGAATCAATGAACATTTGCTGTAACGTGGAGGACCTTCTTTCCAACAGAAGGAAATATAACTCAGGGGGAAGGATAGAGGCATACTGTAGCTTATCAGCCCTCTCCAGGGGTTGAATTTCCTTCGGCATGTTATAGTAACAGCTGGAAAAGCTCCTTGCTCCTTCTCTTTCTCCAATGGTGGGAATGGGCCAAAAGGGGCTCTCAAGGTGAAAGTAGCTCAAGGGTGAGCTAGGGTTTCAAGAGAGATTTTGGCAGAGTAAGGGTGCTTATGATTATGGATATGAAATGAGGGGTCTCCATCACCCATTTATAGTTTTTTGGTGGTGGAGTGCTAGCCCATGGTTTTGGGAACCATATGGTTTAGGGCAGCTGTATAGGGTTTTTTCCTCCTTTTCCTCATTATTTTATATTTTTTATTCCCTTTTTAAAGGGATTTTGCTATTTTTAGAGGAATTTTGGATATTTTTTTAGGAAAAAGGGGTTTTTTTAGCCTTTTTAAGGCTTTTTGATGGTTTTTTGGCCTTTTGGGGGCATTTTAGGCCTTTTGGAGGCTTTTTAGTGGGATTTTTGAGGTTTTTAAGGGAAATATGGTAGGAAAATGGACAAATGAGCCATGTAATGGGGTAGATGAGGTAGTGAACACTTTTTGGGTGTTAACACTTTAACCATGAGTTTTCCTTGCATTTAAGAGAAAGGAGGTCAGTGATTTTATTGAATATGCAAAAAGCTTCCCTAGAGGTTGAATCAAACATTCTAGCCTCAAATAGGCTTGAAGATCAGTCAGATTATCAAGTTCATGACCGGAAGGGTAAAAATGGGATGACACCTTCAACTTCTACATCAGGCAAAGAGAAAGTAAAATAGATGAGATGAATAAGTTGATTAAAACTTTGACTGCAAAAGTGAGCAAACTGGAGTTGGAAAAGAATTCAAATAAACCTATTCAGGAGGGGGAAAGAAATCCTAATCAAAATCCTAATCAGTTTAGATGTCCTTTTGTACCAAGATTCATCCCTCGGGAAAGAATAAACAATGATATTCAGAGGGAGAGAAGAGAGAATGAAGTCCAGAGAGTTCCTCCACTATTCCAAAATAATTTTAAAGAGGAAGTTGAACAGGTTGAAGATTTCCAGTATGAAGATGATCCAAATCAGAATTTAAATTATTTTGGTGAGTTTTCATCTGAAGCTTTCACAACTGAGTATAGCTATCATAATTCTGAGTATTATGATTCATACAATTATCAAGAAGGAAGTGATCATGACCCTCAAGTTTCAGCTGGTATGTGTTAAACTAAACGAAAAAAGTCTAATAATTTAAGATTAGGTCCAAAACAATTTGTTCAGATTCCAAAGAAGAAGATAGTTACACCTGCTAAACAGTTACCTAATCAAACTCATGAAAAGAGACAAAACCATGTGGATCAGGCCAAAGCAATAGAGATTGAAGAAACTAACAAAAATGCACAAACTTTTAACTTTCAGAATTAACTGTATAAAATTAAGGTTCCAGTGCCATTGACTGAATTGATGAAGACTCCTTGTTTTATAGATTCTGCATGTAAGCTATTGAATGTTCAAGCTAATCATTCTCCTTCATATACTATAAATTTACAAGAAGAGCACCCTACGATTATTCTTGGTTCTGCCTCATATGATAAACCTTAAAATGGTTCGAATTTTCCTCCACCTTTTTATATAACTTTGACTGTCCAT
This sequence comes from Larix kaempferi, assembly GCA_027924585.1. Lineage (NCBI taxonomy): Eukaryota > Viridiplantae > Streptophyta > Pinopsida > Pinales > Pinaceae > Larix > Larix kaempferi. The sequence goes on from BSBM01001287.1 coordinate 5,302,354, forward strand.
GATGAAAAGATTCATAACTTCCTGTTAGATTCAGGAGCCTCTCATAACCTGATGCCTAAAGTAGTCATGGAGGCCCTTGGTTTGAGTGTCACAAAGCCATACCATGATTTGTTTACATTTGATTCTAGAGCTGTGAAATGTATTGGAGTGATTAAAGACATAGTGGTAAATCTTACTCAGTTACCTATGAAAAGTGTTATTATGGATGTGGCAGTGGCTGACATATCTGCTAAGTTCGGTATGTTACTCTCAAGGTCCTGGGAAAAGAAAATAGGTGGTACATTGCAGATGGATTTGGCATATGCAACCATTCCAGTGCTTGGCGGAGAGAACAGAAGATTGTACAGGGAATTACAGTATGCTTTCATAGTCACAGATGGCAAGAACCCAACTAATCATCCCCTTTATGTAGTATATGAAGAATTAGGATCTTGTATGCTTCATTTCAGAGATGAGGACACAGCTGGGATACTATAGGTAGAAAAAGAAACATCATTCAAAACTAGTATTGAACAAAAATATGAGTTATGGAAGTTATACTTTGATGGTTCTTCATCTAAGTAAGGAGTAGGAGCTGGCATTGTTTTGATTTCTCCTGGTGGAGAGATGATTTGTTTGATGTATAAGTTAGAATTTGTCACTACTAACAATACAGCAGAATATGAGGCATTAATACTTGGTTTAAGGGCTACAAAGGACTTGGGAATTCAACAACTTTTTGTTTATGGCGACTCCGAATTATTTGTCCAACAGGTGAAGGGAAAGTATCAAGTAAAACAGGAATTGTTGAAGGTATATAGAAATGAGGTTTTGGATATGATTGATAATTTTTTCATAGCATTCAATATTTCTTTTATTCCTAGAGTTCAGAATCAGATAGTTGATTCATTGGCTTTGGCAGCCACACATTTCAAGATTCCAAAGCATACTCAGCTGAAATATCCAATTGAAGTTAAATATAGACCCTCAGTGCTAGACAATATAAAACAATCGAGAGTTTTTGAGGATGATGTGGAAATCAAAAAATTCTTGGAATTAGCTGGAGAGTTTTCTAATTCTCTAATTGATCAAGATCAGGATGAGGAGGTTGATGACACTGATGAATACACAAGAAATACAATCGTTGATCATAAAATTATTGAGTTGAAGGGAAATTTTATTCCTAAGGGTTTGGTTCCCCTTGAGAGAATATTTTCCAAAGATGACACATTGCTAAAGCCATCCATGCAATCTTCAGAGGAAAATATTATGAGCTGTAACATTGGTACAGAAGAACAACCAAAGATGGTGAAGATTTCTAAATATCTTTTAGTTGAGCAAAGAAATAGGTACATTAATTTGTTGAGGGAGTTTGTTGACATTTTTGCCTGGTGCTATGAAGATATGAGAACCTATGACACTAGTATTATTCAGCATAAGGTTCCTTTAAAGACAAATGTGAAACCTTTTAGACAAAAGTTAAGGAGAATTAATCCATCCTTGCTACCAGTCATAGAAAAGGAAGTCAAGAAGTTACTAGATGCAACGATAATTGTTCCACTCAGATATTCATCATGGTTTGCAAACTTGGTTTTAGTACGAAAGAAGAATGGAGAGATTAGATTATGTCTGGACTTTCGAAATATTAATAGAGCTTCATTGAAGGATAATTATCCATTGCCTAAAATTGAACAAATTTTGCAGAAAATGGTGGGTGCTCAGAGAATTTCAATGGTTGATGGATTTTTCGGGTATAATCAAATTGTTGTGCATCCCGATGATAGGGAAAAGACTACTTTTACAACTCCTTGAGGTACATTCATGTACGATAAGATGCCATTTGTGTTAATTTTTCAGCATTAATTCAATCTGATCTAGGATCTTTACTTATAGAATAACATGTACAGCATATCAATCATATCAACCATGTCAATCATGTCAATAACAACAAGAGGCAAACATAAGAGACAATAGACACATAGGGTTTCCCTGGGGAAAACCAACAAGTTGAAAAACCCCACAACTTCCTCAAAGATAGATAGAGCAATAGTACAACCAAGTACACAGAGATAGTCCTCCTAGTAGTTGATCCTCTTCCTCACTTGTGCGCCACTCTCCAATGAGTGCAAGTGTGAGATAATGAGATGAGCAAATAGAGTGCTCCTGCACTCTATTTATACTTAATGTGACCTGCCTAATAAACTAGAAAGGCCGACTTGTCTAACTCAGTCTAATAACCCATGGTAAAACTAAACAGGGCCGACTCCACACTTGGTGGTCTAATAACCCATCACATGCAAGTTACGACACTTGCGACACTTGTCAATACAAATGATGACAATTTCGTATAGATGAATAATAAAATCTCTATAGGACTACAATATACATGGGTGAAATACATTATGAAGTGAAAAATACATCAACACTCCCTCTTGACTAGGAAGGTATTTCTCGACATATATCTTCTAGCACAAGTCTTCTTCTTTGGATCATCGTCATCGTCATTGTTGCTGCTATCTCAATCAATCTCTGATCTACTCATCATAGGAAGTTCTATAGAGCCAGTCCTTTTTCATACTGTATGTACGCCCACCACTTGTAGGTATGCATCATCACTGGTCATACTGTGGATCCCAGGACTAATTACGTGCATCAACAAAACCTCGAAAGAGCATCCCAGGACTGATTACGAGCATGCTTCTCAACCTATAGGATCTCCCAAGATATTTTACATGTACCTGCACAACCTTTCCATGGCCATGGACTATCATCCTGATACTCATGATCATGCTAATCATCTCATGACATCGTCCAAGAAGCACAGTCCAGATGCACACAATACAACACTTACACTCACCGGCATGGAAGGACTTTCCTCTGACCATCTGGGAAGGGATCAACACTCACATCAGCGCACATGGGAGAACACATCTACGACTATGTCGGAAAGACTCTGCACTTACATCAACTCATATGGGAGAACACATATACCACCATGTCGGAAAGGCTCTGCACTTACATCAATGCACATAGGAGAACACATCTACCACCATGTCGGAAAGGCTCTGCACTTACATCAACGCACATGGGAGAACACATCTACCACCATGTCAGAAAGGCTCTGTGCATCTGTGTCTTCTGGACTTATCACACATGATCCACCTGATCATGTCAAAGCATCTACCTGATGCATGTCATCATAGCATGATAATCCAGATCATCAGCTTAGCATCATCTTGATGCATATCATCTGGAGCAACATCCTGAAGCTCATCATCCATGATCATCCTGATCATACAATGCATCCACCTGATGCATACACAGTATCTACCTTATACATACAATGTATCTACCTAATACACATCAAATACATGATCTACCTGATCATACAATGTATCCACCCCATACATATCATATACATGATCCAACTGATCATATCCACCATCCAACATGATGCATATAGATATACATGATGCAACTGATCATATCCAGTATCCAACATGATGCATATACATATACATGATCCAACTGATCATATCCATCATACAACATGATGCATATACATATACATGATCCAACTGATCATATCCAACATCCAACATGATGCATATAAATATACATGATCCAACTAATCATATCTAGCATCCAACATGATGCATATACAAAGCAGTAACTGGAGCATCATCCTGATGCTCATCATCCAGCGCTGACATCCACAGCCATGGGAAGGATCCTCCTCTCACCATGCTTGGAATTCCTCCTGCAAATGTGTCCATCACTTCTTCCTCGAAGTGTCGTCAATTTGAAGAACACCAAGCCTCTCTCCGAAGTACTCAAACTTCACTCTCACTAGTGGTTTCATTAGCACATCCGCAACCTACTCATCTGTCGCAACATATAGGAGCTTCACTGCTCCTCTCTGCACCATATCCATGATATAGTGATATTTGATCTCAATGTGCTTCGACCTGTCGTGAAACACCAGGTTCTCAAACAACTTCACACAACTCTGGTTATCACAGAAGATACCAGTAGCATCCAACGGGAGATCAAATAACTCAGACAGTAGCTTCCAGAGCCTTACTACCTCACAACTAGCCAAACAAGCTGCAACATACTCTGCCTCGGCTGTACTCAGCACTACGCAGGACTACTTCCTGCTAAACCAAGAGATCACACATGATCCCATATTGAAGCAACACCAAGATGTGGTCTTCCTATCTGAAGCACTGCTTGCCTAGTCCGAATCAACATAACCCTACAAGTTAAACTTTTGATTCGCATCATACTTGAGCCCATAGTCAATTGTATACTTCAGGTACCTCAGAATATGCTTTACAACAACCAGGTGAGCACCTCTCGGATACTTGAGGAACTAGCTCAATGTGTTCACTGCAAAGTAGATATCTGGTCTCGTGTCTGTCAGGTACATCAAGGACCCAATCATCTGACGATACACAGTGACATCAACTGGATCAGATGAAGCATCACATAGAAGCTTCAGGTTTGATGCCATAGGTGTTTCCATGGTCTTGCAGTCCATCATCCTGAACCTCTTCAGGATCTCTACTGCATACTTCCCTTGTCCAAGGAAGATTCCATCTGCACTCTGCCACACCTACATGCCTAGGAAATAGTGCATCATCCCCAAGTCATTCATCTCGAACTCTGTAGCAAGATTCCTCTTCGTGTTGGCAATCAATCTATCATCGCCTGTAACAAATAGGTCATCCACATAAAAAAGTAGTATCACAGGATTTCCTTCCTCAACCTTGTAGTAAGGTTGGAATCTGCTGTCTATCCTACCACACCAAGTCCTAGGAGCTTGCTTCAAGCCATACAAGGCTTTCTTCAACCTGCACACATATGACCCTATGTCATGTGTCTCAAAATTGAGTAGCTACTCCACATACACTTCCTCTTCAACTACACCATTCAAGAAAGATGTCTTGACATCCATCTGGTGTATCTTCCATTTCATCACTGCATCTAGAGCAAGTATTGATCTGATGGAAGTGTACCTGGCTACAAATCTCACTTTGTATTTCTCTATGCTGCCATCTGCAGCATGCTTGATCTTGTAGATCCATTTGGAAGTCACAAAAGACATCCCTTCAGGTCTTGGGACAACATCCCAAACATCATTCTTCATGATCGATTGATATTCCTCGACCATGGCATCCTTCCATTCTTTCTTTTCCGCTGCTTCTTCATAACTGGAAGGTTATTTATTCATAATATCACAGAGTAAAGCAACATAGCTGGTATGTGATCTAGTCATCTTCTTTGATCTGTGTTCTTCTTCTGAAATGCGATACCTTTCTACATCTTGAATGATCTCTCTAGCCCATGCAGGTTTCCTCTTGTGAGAGTCCTTCTCATGAGTTGGATCTACAGGTTCTTGCAGATCTTCAATTTCACAATCTGCAACTGGAATTGCTTCATTCATGGTAGTGTCTTGAAATCTGGTTTCCTTTGGTTCTTCATGATCTTAAACAGGTGTCTTTCTTGACTTGATGAAGGCTGAGTTTTCATCAAATGTTACATCCCTGCTAACATCAATCTTCTTGAACCCTGGAAAATATATTTTGTAAGCCTTCAAGCTTTCACTATACCCCACAAAGTTACCCTTCCTTCCTGAAGGATCTAGCTTTGTCCTCTTTTCCTTTGGGACATGAGTGTATACTAGACAACCAAATATTCTGAGATGGCTGACTTCAGGTTTCTTACCAAAGAAGACCTCTTCTGGTGTCTTGTTGTCCAATATCTTGTGAGGTGTTCTGTTCTGCACATATACAGTTGTCCTGGCTACTTCTTCATATAGATGCATTGGTAGATCCTGGTCATGTAGCATTTCCTGTGTTGCTTCCATGATTGTTCTATTCTTTCTTTCTAAAACTCCATTATGTTGTGGATTGTAGGGAGCATTCAACTCCCTCTTAATCCTTGAATCACTGCATAGCTTCTTGAAATCACCTTAAGTGAATTCTCCACCATTGTCGGATTTGAATGTTTTGATCGTCTTATCAGTTTGATTCTCTATCAAGGCTTTGAATTCCTTGAATTTATCAAACACTTCATCTTTGTTCTTCAATAAGTAAACCCAAGTCTTCCTTGAGAAATCATCAATGAAGGAGACATAGTAAACATACCCACTCAGAGAACTGGATGACATCGGACCGCATACATCAAAGTGGATGATTTCCAAGATTCCTTTTGCCTTGCTTTCACTGCTTGGAAATGCTTTCTTTATGTTCTTTCCTTTTGCATATACTTTGTAAACACCTTCATGCTTTGTCTTGATTTCAGGAAGACCCTCTACATGTTTGCTTGCAATTAGTAGTGCTCTATAGTGCACATGTGCAAGCCTTCTATGCCAAAGTTGACTTGGCTCGATGGATTCATGCACCATGGCATGTTCAAGTTGTCACTTTAATTTGTACAATCCTCCCTCTTGCTCTCCAATCACCACTGCATCATCTATAGTTTTACCTTTTGGCCACATTAGGACTTGGCCATCTACAAATGCAACCTTCATGCCTTTTGCATCCAATGCAGATATGGAGAGTAAGTTCTTCTTGAGCCCAGGTACATATAAAACATCTTTCATCTTCAAAGACTTCCTAGAGTCTAGGTTTTAGGAGGATTCACCACTTTCTTTGATAGGGTTTTGATAGTCATCCCCAAGTTTCACCTTATGGGGTGACTCATGTTCAGATAGATTTGAAAAATATTCTTTAAACCTAGTCATGTGTTTAGAATCCCCACTATCAATAAGCCAATCATTACATCCATGAGAGAGAGTACCTGTGAGAGCAGAGATTAGAACATATTCATCTTCTCTTGATGAGTCATCACGTTCAGCTCTAGCCTTCTTATTGGGAGGTTCATCATCCTCAGTAGCGTGAGCATGATATCTCATTTTTTTGTTCTTCTTCTTTTTGTTGAATTTTTTGTTGTTGTTGCTCTTTTTGTTCTTAGGACAATCTGTAGCAAAGTGTCCCTTCTCATTGCATGTGAAGCATCTCAGATCTTTCTTATCTTTATGATAATGATGGTGTGAAGATTTCTTGGAGTGAGAATGCTCCCTCTTGGACCTTCCTTTCTTGGTGTGAGCTGTGAGAGCTTGATCTTCATTTCCCATATTTTCTTCTCGGTCCACAAGCCTTGCTTCTTCTTGTGAACATTCTTCCCATAGTCTACTGAAGGAGATTAGTTTCCTTCTTGCACAGATTCCTTGGATGAAGGAATCCAATGACCTGGGTAGGCCATTCAATGTGGTAATAAAAACTTCACCATTATCAACTATTTCATCCACAGCTTCAAGTTGTTCCTTGATATGAGAGACCTTAGAAAAATAAGATTGAATGGTCTCTCCATTCAACAGCTTGACCCCTTTCAATTGATCCTCTTTGTCTTGACCAAGTTTTTCTTATTTAAGGCCTTAGCCTGTTATTCTTGTGGGACGAGGACTTCAGAACTTATATATGTATCCAATTCATTTTCTTCCAGGATTAGCCCAATCCTATACTTCCATGCTCGGAAGTTATTAGCTCCTTCAAGCTTATCCTCAAGCTTGGTGTGGTGAGACATCTTAAAGAGTACCTCAAATGGAAATAGAAAAGATTTAGGTCTTACCACTTGATTTGCAGAAATCTGGATCTCGAGTTGAATTAGGGTTTGTCAGAGAAACCCTAAAAATTAAAAATGTGAATTTCAAACTTCTGAAAGGATAGAAAGATGTGCCTTGATGAGCTGATCAGCCTAGTATATTCAGAAGAAGAATACTAAGTGGATGGTGTCTTGATTATAGCATAAAGACATGCACATGAAGATGACTTTACAACAACAATAACAATTGAAGAAAAGTGAAGATTTGGCATTTATTGAGAATTGACAATACAAATTTCCCAAAGAGATTGTAGATAATATCCTACATTCTAAGGAAGAGGTTGAAATAATTTTGAGTTCAGAAGAGGAAGAACAATTATTTTCTTAATTATGACATTCCTTGTAATTTTAACAAGGTTTTTGAGTGCAAAAGACTACAGGACAACAAATTTATACAAGGAGCAAATAAAATGAAGAAGAAGAAGAAGAAGCGGTGCACTCAGTTGAAGTGCTCCACATTAAATATTTTGCAGGTGTGGAAGGAAGCATTGAAGTTATTGAATATCACTGGTTCTACAACCAAAGTTATTAAACTAAAGACAAGCAGTGCAATTTTGCACCTTTTAGATTCAAGAAGAATAAATGGATGAATCCCAGTAGTAGTAAGAAGAAGAGATATCCAGAGTTCCAAGTTTGGATAAAGAAGCCAAAAAAAATTGAAATCCTTAGAGTTTGGAGAAGAAAGTAAATGAAGAAGCTACATCATTACATAATATGAAAGAAGGTAAATATGAAGAAGCTAAAGCATTCCTGGTTCAATATTTGGCGTCGACCAAAGTGGAAATAGCACAAACAAGTTGTAAGCCTAATGGAGACATAAACCAACAAGCATTCACATTTTAGTTTTTGATGTAATCCTTAGAGGAAATATGTTTTAGCGGTAATCTGATCCTTTGTTTAGCGGTTGTAATTCAAGGGGACTCTTGGAATGTATAATCACTCCCGCTTAACAATTAGTTAGAAGAAACATTTAGGTAGTTACATCTAGGAGGTTCTATTTAGTGCATTTGGACAATTCAATAAATTTAGAACATTGTATATATGTATCATTTAATAAATTATATTTATGTGTAGAGTTTTTTTGACCCTGTGTTAGTTTTTCTTCTTGGATTTATTCATTTCATTATGTAAAAGGGCCACAACTTTGCCCATGAATCTCCCTTCTTATTATGTCCTTTTGGGTTTCCCGACTACCTTAGGTCTTCATAATTAGAGCATGATTAATTCTAGTGTTGTTTACATAGTGGATAGTCCCTACACCTATAGAGAAAGTTATATTCCTAGCTCAAATCGCTCAGTGGAAGTCCATCATCCAAATGTCAATTGTGGAAACATGTTCATTAGTATCCTCTATATATCAAAATATAGCTAATTTGTTTTTCTGCTTCATCATTGTGTTTCTATAGCCAGAAGACATTTAGTCCATGTTCTTGGGAATCACTTACCATGAGGATAAGAATAAAAAATTAGGATTCTAGTATAATTTCTTCCTTAACCTAATTAGAATTTCCATATACAAGGCAATTTTTTTAATGATATATAAAATCCTTGGCAGGAGCCTAGGTGGGTCATGGTGATATAACATATATAATTAAACTAGGTGTCTTTTGTTTCCTTCGAGGTATGTATCCATGCGACCAACCTAGATTCTGTAATGACTTCCATTTCATGCACAATGAATTCTGTCTTAATAAATCACCCTAGGGTATTTCACTACGATTAATATTAGGAATCTAAGCATGTTTGTTTCCATAGTGTTCATCCATATTGGTATGAATTCTAGAATGTCACTGTGTAAATGTTTAGAAAGACCTTTACACAGTGACATTCTAGAATTCCTAACACTATAATATTAATAAATTTGCATTCAACCATGAATATCCACGTGTATAAAATAGGATATAAAATAAAACCACTGTTTTGCAAGAAATTGTAAGCGAAAATATGTAACTAGAGGGAAGGTGCATGAAGTTGGTGGCCCTGAAAGTGGAAATGGGTTTAAAACAAACACGCACTCGTAGGAATACGTTCACACTAAACAAGCACATGTGCGTTGTTGGTCCCGACATTCCCAAACCTCCAATGGGGATGCCATGTCACTTAAAAGCATGTGTGCACATTTGATGCACACACACTCTTGTTAAACATTGTTAATAAAATGCAGCAACTGACCTATTTTGAATAGGTTGTCCCGCACGTTCACTTTGGCAAGGTAGAGCATTGAAAGAGGGATTCCCACCCCCACTTCAATCTCCAGCTCCATTGTCTTGTATTTCCATATAATTTGCAAGCAATGTGTATTTCTTTCTCTCTTTTTTTCTTTTTGTTTTAGAAATTTTATAATTTGTTTAAAAAAATATACAAAATTCTAAACCAACTTTTTTTATTTCACTAAATTGCAGCACCATTGACTAAAATGAATCCATAAGAGAACCCAAAAAAACTCCAAGAAAACAAAAAATTGAATCCGTAAGAGCTTCACCCTGAATTAGGGTTTGAGTTTCCCAGAGCTTCACCCAACCAAAAATCTCGATCCAAAGCTCTAAAATTCTATTTTTCCAAGTAGCTTCCGGCTATGGTCTCAGATTTCAGAAATTCCTATTTTTGTGGAAAGCCTAATATTTTTGTGGAAAGCCTAATATTTAGGGCCAAAAATAAAAGTGCCCAGAATTGAATTTTGATTGGACAGAAAGATTCACCTTGCTGAGGAGAGTCAATCCTTCATATTGCTTTTCCAAAATCTATGGAGAGAAACCCAAAATCAAGAATCCCTAGCTTCCGCAACTGCATAGTGTCTTCTTCTCACGTTAGCTTTGATACCATGTTAATTTTTCAAAATTAATTCAATCTGATCTAGGATCTTTACTAAGAGAATAACATGCATAGCATATCAATCATATCAACCATGTCAATCACAACAAGAGGCAAACATAAGAGACAATAGACACACAAGGTTTCTGTGGGGAAAACCAACAAGGTGAAAAACCCCACAACTTCCTCAGAGATAGATAGAGAAATAGTACAACCAAGTACACAGAGATAGTCCTCCTAGTAGATGATCCTCTTCCTCACTTGTGCACCACTCTCCAATGAGTGCAAGTGTGAGATAATGAGATGAGCAAATAGAGTGCTCCTGCACTCTATTTATACTTAACCTGACCTGCCAAATAAACTAGTAGGGCCGACTTGTCTAACTCAGTCTAATAACCCATGGTTAAACTAAACAGGGCCAACCCCACACTTGGTGGTCTAATAACCCATCACATGCAAGTTACGACAGTTGCGACACGTGTCAATACAAATGACGACACTTCCGTATACAGGAATAATAACATATCTATAGGAGTACAATATACATGGGTAAAATACATTCTGAAGTTACAAATACATCAACAATTTTGTTTGATGAATGCTGGTGCAACATTTCAAAGAGCTATGGATATAGACTTTGTTGGAGAAAGATAAATTTGTAGTCATTTACCTCGATGATATTACTGTGTTTTCTAAGTCTGATGATGAATACTTGCAACATCTTAGACAAACATTTCTGAAGTGCAGGAAATTTGGGTTATCATTCAACCCTAAAAAGTCACATTTTTCTATACAGGAAGGAAAACTTTTGGAACGTCTTGTTTTAGCAGATGGCATTAGAATAGACCCAGAGAGAGTTAAATCCATTCTGAAGATTACAATCCTCAGAAGCAAGAAAAATGTTCAATCATTCATTGGGAAAATCAATTTTTTGAGGTGGTTCATCTCAAATTTTGCTGAAACTATCAAACATGTCACATCTATGTTGAGGAAGGATCAGGAGGTGAAATGGATAGCAGAAGCTAAAGCTTCATTTGAGAAGATTAAACAAGCTTTGACAGAAGCCCCAGTCTTGGTAAGTCCAGACTTTTCAAAAGATTTTCTCACTTTTTCTTTTGCATCCCAAGACACTATAGCTGTTGTTTTACTATAGAAAAATGCAGATGGCTTAGAGCAGCCTATAGCTTTCTTCAGTAAGACTCTCAAAGACTCGGAATTAAAGTACAGCACACTTGAGAAGCAAGCATATGCACTTGTTAAAGCCCTAATGTTTTTTAGAATCTATATTTTGCATTTGAAGATAATTTCCTATGTACCTAATGTTGCTATCAAAGAAATTTTAACTTAGCTAGATAGTGAAGGTAAAAAGGGTAGGTGGATTGCAAAAATTATGGAATATGAAGTAGAAATCAGGCCTACAAAGTTAGTGAAAGGGCAAGGTTTAGCAAGACTGCTATCTGATTCAAATTGTGAGGCTTTGGATATCCATTTGGTGGCCAACCAGCCAACTCAGGAAGAATTGTAAATGAAGCAAAATGAAGAGCAGACTATGGATAAATATGCAGAATCATAATGGTATGCTGATATAGTTAATTTTTTATTGCATTTGAAATGCCTAGATCATTTCGATAAGAAGGCATCAAGGTCATTGAAGTTGAGGCCACAAAATATTGTTTGGTAAATCAGCAGTTATACTGGAAGGATCTAGGTGGAGTGTTACTCAGGTGTTTGGAAAAGTCACAGGTAGAAGAGGTCATTTCCGAATTGCATGAGGGTGCTTGTGGAGGTCACAATTATTTGAAATCTACATCCTATAAGATTCTCAGGTCTGGATATTACTTGCCCTATTTATTTTCAGATGTGTATCAACATGTGAGAGCTTGTGTTCAATGTCAAAAGTTTGCTGGAAGGAAGAAACTTATATCCCTACCATTAAATCCTATTGCAGTGAATGCTCCTTTTCAACAGTGGGGATTAGTCTTTACAGGAGAGATCAATCCAACATCTAGTGGAAAACACAGGTGGATACTTATAGCTACAGATTTTTTCACTAAATGGGTGGAGGCAATTCCAACATGTAATGCAACTAATAAATTCATCATGAATTTTATACAAGAAAACATTTAAGCAGATTTGGTTGTCCTCAGAAGTTTTTGACTGATAATGCACCAAATTTCAAGTCAAAAGCCATGGTTAGTTTTTGTGAACAGAATGGAATTGAGCCGATACATTCTACACCCTATTACCCTCAGGGTAATGGATTAGAAAATTCATCAAACAAAAACATCATTCAGAGTGTCAAGAAGTTGTTAAATCAAATTAAGAGATCTTGGGATTCAATGTTAAAGTATGCATTGTGGGCAGATAGGATAACTACCAAGAAAGCAATAGGTTTGTCTCCTTTTCAATGGGTGTATGGTACAGATGCAGTTTTTCCTATTCAGCTAGGCATTCCAGTAATGAAATTTTTCCAAGATAGTCAAGAATAACCTAATTATCTTCAAAGAAGAATTTTCTCATTGGTTGAATTGCAGCAAGAACGAGAATCTCTAGTAGAAAAGGCTCAAGCATACAGGATTAAAATCAAAGGAAGATTTTATAAGAAGGTAAAGGAAGATACATTTTCTCTTGGTGACATGGTGCTCATATGGGATGCTAGGAGAGATCAAAAGGGTCAGCATGGTAAGTTTGAAAATTTGTGGCTAGGTCCTGTATTGGAGAAAACTCACTATGGCTTGGGAATACCACAACAGACAGATGACTACCAAAAATTTACTTAATTCTCAAAACAATGCTATTATAAATGACAATGTTAAAACCATGGAGAAATGTAACCAACCTCGATCCAACATTTGATGTAGATCCCCGTTGGAGATTTCAATCCGCGCACATCCAAGCACTTGTAATCTGCAAATTAGTCTTGACAACAAATATCTAACAAGTACATGTGATATATAAATAACATTAACATCATCAATAGAAATGGTCCATAATATCATAAGCAAATGCAACCCAATGCATAATAAATGACATTCACACCATGAATGGACGAGAACATGAGTATTTCTATTAATGAACAAGAAGAAGTACAAAGTGATACGACCTCTTGCCGGAAACCAATCTGAACCAAGATTTAGATCAATCCACTTGTGCCTCCACCACTTCAATCCTCCATGAATGGAAAACTCAAACTAGAAAGGAGTTTGGAAGGTGATCATAACTGGTTCACAACTAGAAGGATCAATAAGTGCAGACTCAAGATAGGGAAAAAATCCACTATAGTGCCTTTACTATTCTCTTCCTCCTCCTGTCCATAAGCCATATGTGCTCAATATATAGTCCTCTCAAAGGTAGGTGAAAGGAATCATCGATACGTTACTTGGGCAGATGGAGAGCCAAAGGTCACCCAATGACCGCTTTTTGGGAGCAAAAGTAATAAAATAGTGATTTTTACCATTTTACTTGATACCCGTGGGCTATAGGGATGCAACTCGTGGGTACGCATGCCATAGTGATGCAACATGCGTGTAGGAACAAAAATAGGATAAACTAGTATCACTGAAGGATGAAAATGGATCTGAGTCACTGAAATGGATCCTACAGGCCAAAGAATGTCGATGCTCACATGGTGGAAGATTTTTGTGTAACAGATGCCCCCTAATGTGTGAGGTTAGAGACTGAAAGTGGTATGATGGCTGAAATACATTATAAAACTCAGAAGTGGAGTGATGGAGACACAATCGGAAAGAACAGATCACTCATCATAATACAATAGTATCTCTGAATACATGTCGGTATAGTACAACAATCTGATACAATGGCCATGAATAGGTAGTACATAAGTAGATACATGTCATAAGTGATCATAGCCATCATCCCTCTACAGTAAGATATGGTCTTCTGCTAAAAAGAAGACAACTGGCGCAAACTGGAGGTACAAACTACTGAAATATGAGAGGTGATATCTCAAATGTAAAGTCAAAGTCATATGTATCATACTGAATGCCACAATCACCTGGGGTCTTCTACACAAGTCTTCGACGGTGCAAGTCCCATCAAGTGAATAAAGGAGTTGGGGTCGAACTTGATGAGACATCGTCTGATTACTGATCATTGATGTATACCATTAACAGACGCGGGATGACCCACCGATAATGAAAATGGGCATCAGGCACAAAGCACAATCATCAGAGTGTGAATAAATGGGTTGAAGTCGAACACTAGGATGAATCCATCGATCAGGGGACATTGATGTATTCCCAAAACTGTTGATGGCAAGAGAACCTGCCACTAATGACTGCAAGCCTTAAGGTACTCAACCGAACTCTAAGCCTCAAGTCCCGGAATAAATGAGTTGAGGTCGACGGAATGAGACTCGCTGGAAGGAGGGCATTAAGGCATCCCCCATCAACCAGCACGAGGTACCAGCAATGTTGAAAGATTTGGAAGATCTCAGGTGAAACGGACTGACTCAATAAGGATGGCCGACATGCAATAGTCAAGATATCTGAGGAGTGGCCGACATTGGTTTCAGGACTTCCTTTGAACAAGAGCATGAGCAGATGGATAAACTCAGGAAGCATAGACTTGACATAAACTGTGCAATGCAAGAGGCATTACAAAGGGCTCCATAATGACTGGAAGCTTAACCAATTGGTGGAGAAAACTGAGAAACAAGTACAGCTCCTAAGGCCCAACTATAGTCCCGACTCATAATGTACGAAGTGGAATGAATGTTCTGTTCAAAGGCGACACAACAGCTGCCAACAAGAAATAATGACCATAATCCCATCCGGATTTTTGGAATATTTGATTTTTTTGTCTTTTTCATATTTGGGAAAAGCTTGAAAAAGAATAAAATTGCTTATAGTACAACAAGTGAGGGAACGAGTGTGAAATAGCTAGCAGACTAGTCCCAAGCAGTGGAACATACCTATGCTCAATGCAAGGAAGTGCGTGCAGGATGTGGACACTCGGGGGTGTGTTCCCTCAGGGTCAAAGGGTCATCAAATTGTGAAGGGAAAATATATAAGCTCTGCAGGGCTTGACAAGGAAAGTGCTCAGGCACCAGGCTAACAATTGAGAAAGCGGGAGCCGGCACAAGGCTCAAGCGGCAAGCAGGATGATGCAATGCAATCACAACATGATATAACTGAGGGGAGTCCTTAAGGGAGATGGCCAGCATAAGACAAAGTAGAGTATGAGTCTTTATCGCAATGTCATGGTGTGACTACAAAGGGCTCCCAATCCTGAGGACAAACAATGGCATGGGCACCAAAATGCATAAGGGGGTTCTAACTAGGGTACCCATGTTTGGGAAAGCCCTACCGCCACATGACGACACTTCTATAACAATGTGAAGGTTCTGTGTCAGTCACAAAGCGAGGTCGCACCTAGGGTTTATGAAAATGGTCAACAGGTCAAATGCATAATGCATATGGAAATGGCATCTAACCTAAATGCCAGGTGTGAAACATACTTGCCATAGGTGTGAAATGAGTCGGAACAAATCTTGCCGAGAAAATTTGTTGAAAAAACACTACTCCATGACACGATATTAATTCATAACGGCCCAAAATGGACAAAACTATAGAAAAGTGGGTCCATAAAATTATAAATAGTAACAAAATTTAATAATTTTCAATTCATTTGCACTATTCACCATTTTGGAGTTGAGTGGTAAGTTTGCACCATAAATTTCAAGTGTCAATCGTTGGAGCTACAAGCAACTGTTCAGCAAACTGTCTAGAGCAGGTTAGTGGTCACTGCCATACCTTTCATTTAAGTGCTTTTATTTCAATTTTGGTCGGTGGGTTATTTTGTTTGGCCAAGCCCTAAATGGCTTCGTTGCTACCCGCGGGATGTAAGTATGTGGGTTGCAGGTAGGGCATCAAACGCGCACTCAAAAAACTGGCTGATCGCGTCTACCCACACCTGTCTACAATATAGATCGCGGGTAAGGTCGTGAATAATTTTTTAAGCATGAAACTGACTAAAAATCTCTTGCTTTTCCCTCCAGGATGGTTCTAGAGTGGAGGGAGAGAGAGCATGACCAGGTAGATGAGGCCGTGCGCAACGATTTGCAATCACAACAAGCACTGCAAGCATGTGGCTTATATAAATACTGGAGTCTCGGGGGCTTAAGGGCCCAAAACCTACTACTCTGACATTTGGTCAACTACTGGGATGTGGATGCACAACACTTCATCCTCAATGGGTAAACACTGACACTAGAAGTAGAGGATATCTATTTCATTACCAGTTTGTCCCATAGAGGGGAAGTGCCTAGTCTTCGGTCACGGACCGTGGGTGGTGGGATCACTGTGTAAGACTACATAGTACGGTACTGTCCCGCCAACACACCACTAGTGGGAAGTCAGGTGCCAATCAATCTCATAATGGACTTGAGCACAAAGATCATAGTGGCAACTCTGGTTCGGATCACGGGATCCAAAGAACTACATTAGGCATCCAGACCGGTGATGTTCTATGCATCACAATGCTTGCAACCTACTATATTCGACTGGTGTACTACTCTGTCGGTGTCTATGAATACACAACTAACGGAATGCAAAGAGGGGAAGGCCAAAAAATTTGGGTATGGTAGCATCCTTTGCAGTTTCTTCTTTGAGAGGGTTCCGAGACTTAGCCTGAGGGTGGATGTCCCTCCTCACAGTCTTCGAGATCCAGCCCTGACCCGATGGGATGAGATGCTGACACAACAGGGTGGTGGCCATCTGGCATCACCATATACTGAGGAGTTCTTCCGCTGGTGGAACCGGCAGGTGATTGCTATTGAGGACTACCCCTATGCAGGGATAGACTTCAAACAGGACTGTGACATGCTGCTCCCACTAGGTGCAGCCTTCAGAGACATCGGTGAGTACTCTTTTGGTTTTGTGTTTTTAAATTTTTATGGATTTTTTTATTATAGTTGAAATGCAGAACATATTTTTGGTGGTAATGTCATGTGCTAATGGGTGACTGTTTGCTTGCAAACAAAGGCCCAGTGAGACCCAAGGGATTCCCAAGACATGGTCATCGGCAGGGCGCACACTACAGACATTGCGGCGCAACATATCATAGATGGTTTCACGATTACCACTGATAGAGGTAGCCCGAGTACCGGAGGCTATGCAGCGCCAGGTAGTGGGTGTTCCTGGTGAGTGGGTACGGCTACTGCAGTGGATGGCCAACGCAATACAATACTATTATGAGACACATCCCGTCGAGTCGGCAGCTAGACCTCCTTGGAGGGAGTAGATATCCTAGGGTCTCATCATTTTTTGTATCGATATGTATATTTTTGAGGGCTACGGGCTCCAGTCTTGTATGACACTACCATTTTTGGACATATTTATATATATATACAACTTTGGTTCTCGGTTCTACTATATGTGTTTATGGTACAAATGTATGAATGTCTTTGTATTTATGTGCTTCATGATGAATGTGACAAATGCCAATCTAATACATAGTTAGCATATGCATCAGATATATAATTATAACTTCTCGGAATGTGAATATATGCAATGGAAACAAAATGTCTCTCCAAGAGTCGTACCTTAAGGAATATCCATAGTAATGTAGGGTCTTGTACACGGTACTGTCCATTCAGTTGAGACACAACTAGTTGTGAATCCAGGTGGACTTCTAAAGACTGGATGTCATGTGAAATGGCATCCCAAAGTAGCTCAACAACGGAACTATACTCAGCCACATTGTTAGATGTAGGACCGAGACAAGCACCTCCTGAGGACACAACTAGATGGTCATGTGAAAAGATAACCCAGGCATTAGAAGGAAGCTGTTGCGTATGTCGGCTAGCACCATCCGCGAAACCTAAGAATGTAGGACATCCCATTGACATCTATCAATCTAACAGAGGCTAATCAGCAGACCCGACAACCAAAAATGTAACCTAGACTATGTACAGAAAAAACTATACAATAGTGTACAAAAGAATCAGCTCGAACCAAAGGCTCAAGCATAATACCGCTTGAGGTAGAGCCCATTTCTAGGCTCCTTCAAGACAACTCCCTCGTAATATTCTAACTCATAAGCTCCTTTTTCAAGGACACGTCTCACAATGTAAGGACCGTGCCACATGGGATTGAACTTGTCTGGCCCCAGGGGTTCTTTAGCTTGGTCATACAAGAGTACCAAGTCACCTTCAACATATTGTCGGGGATGGACATACCTATCATATTGAACCTTGACACGATGCTTGTTAACATCAATGGCCACAGCGACATCTCGACAATGCTCATCAAGTTGCTCGAGGTGTACTAAACGTTGCTCAATCTCCGTCGTATCAGGGAGGAGCTCTATGACTAGCTTGAGCGAAGGAATCTCGCATTCAACCGATAAAAGTGACTCCACACCATAAACTAACTGGAACGGTGAGAACCCAGTGGTAGTCTTAACTGCGGTTCGATAAGCCTACAAAGCAGGATATAACATGATATGCCAATTGGTCTTGCTTTGTTGGATGGTACATTGGAGAATGGTCTTCAAAGACTTATTGACTACTTCAACCTGACCATTCGCTTGAGGATAGTAGGAAGACAAGTGTTCCTGACAAAACCCAAGCTTGAGAGACAAATCCTCCATCATCTTATTTTTAAAGTGATTGCCATGGTTAGTGACAATCTCTTTCGGGATACCGAAACGAGTGATAATCTGGTTGAATACGAAATGGGTTGCAATAGCACTATCGACTTTAACGGTAGGCATGGCCTCAGCCCATTTGGAAAAATAATCCACGGCCACAATAATATGATGATTCCCCCCTACCGAAGCTGGTTTGCAATCCATGAAATCTACCCGCCACTTAGTGAAGGGACCGACGATGACAACCGGATGGAGGGGAACTGGATGCGAGTGTATTTTCTGAGAAAACACCTGGCAAGGGTCACATCTCTTCACAGCGTTAATACAATCTTTAAAGATAATAGGCCAAAAATAACCTGCTCGCATAATACACTGGGTTGTAGCAAGCCCAGATAAGTGACCACCACATGCCCCCGCATGGCAATCATTAAGTACCCGCTCCGCTTCTTCGTGAGTCAAACAACGACAGAGAATGGAATCCTTTCCTCGGCGATACAAAGTGTCACCAATGATAGTATAATCTTTAGCGTGATGTCTCACACGCCGTTGCTCATCTCGTGAATAATGTGGAGGAAACTTCAAAGTTTGGAGATATCTAATGACATCCCCATACCAAGGGTCCTCGGTCGAGATAAGAAATAGGTGTTCATCCACAAAGGAATCTTCATGAATGACATCCTCATCAAGCCGTGGAAGGTCCGACATAAGCTCAGCAAACACCAATGATTTCACCGAATTTGCAGAAGCAAACTCGAGATCAAATTCCTGAAGGATTACAATCCATTTATTATACTTACCCCCGATAAGGTGTCGTGATAGCACGAACTGAAACGGATTGATATGAGCTACAACAGTGGTTGTTCGAAGCAAAATGTAATGTCATAACCGCTGGACTGCGTGAACAGTCGCAAGTGCCAGGTTTTCTGCGTGGGTGTATCTTAGTTCAGCGTCTACTAAATTTCGACTAAGATAATATATAACATGCTCGATGAGCGCATCATCTACCTGAACCAATACCATGCCAATAGTCTCTTGAGATGCGGCCACATAAAGAATGAAATCTCATGTAAAGTCCGGTGGACTAAGCATGGGGGCCAATACCAAAGATTTCTTAAGGGTGTCGAAAGACTGTTGGGCTCGCTCACCCCAGATAAAAGGTGTGTCTTTCTTCAACAGGCGTGCAAAACCTTTAGTAAGACTGGCATAGTTAACTATGAACCGACGCAGAAAAGTAGCTCGCAGAAAAGTAGCTCTCCCTTGGAGGCTTTGAAGTTGAAACAGATTACGCGAAGGAGGAAACTGAAGTATTGCCTCAAGTTTGAGAGGATCGACTCTAATACCCTCTTTTGACACTATGAATCCTAGAAGGTGACCAGTCCTAACAGCGAAGATGCATTTTTTCAGATTCAATCGAATTTTGTATTGGATACATCGTTTGAGAATCATACGGAGGTGCTTGGGGTGGTCCACTCTCTTGTGAGAATGGCCAGCAAGATCATCCAAGAAAACTTCCATAATCTTCTTAAGATCATGAAAGGCATAGGTCATGGCTCACTCAAAAGTAGCTCCGGCGTTCTTGAGGCCGAAGGGCATTTTTCGCTATGCAAAAGTTCCCCATGGACAAATAAATGTCGTTTTATGTTGGTCCGCAGGTTTGATTTGAATCTGATTATAACCTGAGAATCCATCCATGAATGAAAAAATATCACTTCCTGCACAAGCATCCAATATTTGATCAATGAATGGCGTGGGGAAGTTGTCTTTCGGACATGCACGGTTCAAATCTCTGAAATCAGTGCATACACGGATTGTTCCCTGCTTCTTATCCTTAGGAACGGGGTTTGACATCCATTCGGTAAGAGGAACGGAGTAGATGAAACCAACTTTGAGTAGTTTCTCCACCTCTGCCTTAATAGCAGCTGCCTTCCCAGGGTTCACAGCATGTAAGCGTTGCTAAACCGGTTTAGCATCAGGATACGTTTTAATCTCATGTTCAACAATGCGGGGATCTATTCCTGGCATCTCGTCATATGACTAGGCGAAAGCTTCCCGGAGTTCAGTAAACAAATTAGTGTAAATAGAAATCTCCTCAGGAGTGCAATAGTCACCGATGTAAACATTCTCAATCTTTCCGGGGTGCGAGAGATGTTGATCGAAGTGGTTGGGAAAATATTGGCCATATTCCCCTCCAAGAAAACATCATGCGACTGCAAAAGAGCAATAGGGTGACCAACCATCTCAGCTAGAGTCATCCTAAACTACTCTTGCTCAATGAGCTCAAGGTTGGGAAGGAAATAAGATCGATGGTGCATATATTCCCAAGGCCTCTCACTACCACACATGGCTTCGAGGATAGCTTCATCAGATGGAAAAGTATCATCGAGGCAATCGTGAGAGCAAGATGAGTTGGCTACCCAAACTGGTAGCGTAATGAGATCTTCTTCAACTGTTTTGGGAGAAGAGAGATCCGGATCCATAGTGGTTTGTTAGATGTGATCGTAAGTGAGCTTTGCTACAGATAAAGGCATAGACATCCCAATGTGGGAAATGTCTCCAGGCATAGAATCCGTGGATGGCAAAATCCATGGATCATCACAATAGGAAGTCCGGAATGGCATACTATTCAAAGGAGGAGGCGCACTATCGAAAAATGGTTCCAATAAAATTCACAGGTGTAGAATGGTTAAAGGTTCCCATCAATGAGGGGTACATTCCAACACCTATGTTCCCAGTTTCTGACTGAGAATCAGAAACTTGCGAAACTACTGATCCCGTAGATGCTGTGGAAGGAGTGCCAACATAATCTAGCTGATCGATCGTCACAATCTTGCCTTCATGGGGAAAGCAAACTCGAAATACAGTAGATGAGACAGCCTTCATAACGTACATCCAGTTTCAACCCAGTAAAAGGTTGTAGTCGATGGGCACATCAACCACTTCGACTTCAATAGGCACAGACTTACCTCCCAAGGAGACAACAAGGGAAGGGATAATTCCATGCGGCGTAAAAGATCTACCGTCGAATGCAGTGAGTGTAGTTCTAGACGTGAGTAGGGGAGGAAGCCAATAGCTTTCCAACAAGTCAATGACATTACTAACGCGGAAGCACCTTCATCAACCATATTACGTTTGATGAAGCTCTTAAGGCAAACCACCTGGATTTGAAAAGCCATGTGGTAAGGCAAGCGAGGTTGGACATCAGTAGTATCGAACTTGATAATACTAGGACTTCCCACATCCTGAACTCCTAATGCACTCAAAAGGGCAAGCTTCTGAGAAGGACATGCTCGCAAAACTTCAAGAGCCGACATGGCACACGGAGTTTGGCCCAAATCTTCTACAATGGAGTAGTTTTGGGTGGCTTGAGCATTAGGATTATGCATAGAACGCTTGACAACACCTTTCTGTATCTGTGGCATAATAGAAGGCTTCTCGATATGCAAGGAATTATCAGGAGGAGGGGGAGGCTTATTCCCCAAATTCGGTTGTGGTGCACCATAATCACATTGACGAGTTGCAACACTAACCTCCGACTGAACGATATTCACGCATCCATAACCACTAGTATTGGAAGAAGACGTTGTCGTTTCATTAATACCATAACTAGTGGTGGGAGCATGTGAAGCCATGTTTTGGTGATGAGGTAGGGGATCCTTCAACACAGCTGGGCTCTGTGCCAAATGCTTCGATGCTTCTTCAATACGAGGACATAAGGGAGTAAGATGATCCTCCCCACAAATCTTGCAATGGAATTTCACCTTATGCCTAGGTGTACGATCCTCGCCAGCATTACCGCCTTCCCTAGGAGGGTTGGCATTCTCTTTACGAGGAGTATTTCGATTTCTATTATTGTTACTTCCATTTTTCCACCCCTACGATTATTTCTCCCATTTTGCTTACCACCAAGTTGCTGGTTACCCGACGGTTTCGTTGATTGCACATTATGTACATCAGACGATGGAGTGGAAGTGGACAAGGTGTGAACCTGTCCGGGTGCAGACTGGTTTAGCGACAAATTTTACATTTGATTAGCTACCAAGTCTACAGGGCGAGTGCATGCGAACCCCAAGATTCCATCAGCATGTGGTCGAGGAACTGACATGGGATCATGTCTTGTTCTCGGTGCATCAGGAATAATGTCATACAAAATGCGAGACTGAGAATAAAGAATATCTAACTGCTAGACTTTCAAGATAGCTTGCTCCTCAGTCATAATGCCGGACATCAAAACATCCTTAGCAATATCTGGAAGTAAAGACTTGAGGAACCATTCCAACAGGAACTCTCGAGGAATGTTGGCTTTCACTAATCTCTTCCGTCGATGCCACTCTTTAACGTGGTCAGAAATATGTGTGGCCTTATTCTGACGGAAGGTGGACAACAACTCAGTACCAGTATCATAACGAACCGGGAACTAGAAATGGTCTAAGAAAACCAAAGCAATCTCGTTGAAACCCCTATAGGTGTTTCTGGGCAACTCCACATACCATTTCGTGGCTTCCCCCGCGAGGGTGCATTGAAATAGGTGTAATCGAATGGAATCATGATTCAAAGAGTTGGAGGAGCACCAAAGGTGAAATGTCATGACATGATCTCCCGGGTCCTCACCACCTTTCCCCTCAAACTTTGGAATGTTTGAAGGGAGCTTGGTAGGGACCAGGGACCAAGTAGGGTTGTGACACACCAGATCATTCGTGAGCTTTGAAAGATCCAGGAGATTCAGTCGTGCAAGGAACCGGAGCTGCGGCTGGAAAGCTTGATTATAAGCTCCCATAAAAGGTTGATTGAATGGAACTGTGTTGTACGTTGGACCGAAAGCTTGACCATGAGGGTTAAATTACTGATACTGAGGACCTGACAACCGATAAGCTTTCCCAAGGCCATAATATGGATAACCTCCCCCTGCCTGAACCATTTGAGAGTAAGCAAGTATATGTGCGTTTTGAGCACCATATTGGGGTGGTGGGTGATACTGGTGGCCAGCACCGACTATGTTGTAGTAAGGGTTGCCACCATGGGTATGGGGCATGTATGTACTATTCATAATGGGAACCATGTTGTATTGACCGTAATGGTATGGTATGTTCCCACCCCCAATATTCGGATTAGCTTGAGCAGTCGTGAGATGACCATAAGCATGAGAAGTATTCCTAGGTCCAATATGGGTGTGACCAGTAGCAGGGTTGGTGGTGTGATGTTCATGTGGATAGGAAATATCCCCACCCCCTACATTACTATTACTAGCGGTGGTAGTGGATGCAAAAGTATGCGGTAAGTGTCCACCCCCATGGTTGGGAGGAATGGTATCATGTGCAAAAGTGGTCCTAGGTTGACGAGTAGCAACATGTGTACTAGGTGGTGGATGGTGAGTCGTGTTTCAGACAGCATTCCAACTAGGTTGAGTATTCCTAGGAGGTGGTCGCATTCCAACATTGGCATGGTTAGGAATTGGACCAGTCCCCATACTATGTGAGTGGGTGGATAACGTAGTGCCCCCAGCTAGGGTAGTGCCCCAGTGGGTATTGTATGGCTAGCACTTTGACTAGTGCCAGCATGAGTACCAACCATAGTGGAAGGTTCGACAGTATTGTGACTAGGCATACCAAAAGAGAGTGCAGTGGGGTTGACCATAGGGCCGGAATCATCATGAGTCTCAGGCCTCCTATATCTAGAATCGCGTGGAAATGAAGGAACGAAAGGCTCGTCCTGTTCTTCCTCCTCAGATAAGTCAGGCATCCCGTAAAGATAATTATCCATATTTGAAGGATCAAACGGATCCCGGTCAAGTGGATTAGGCCAAACAGAACCAGGTTGAGTCGCAGGTGGATCACCTCCCCAATCCTCACGAGGAGTCTGGGGATTAGAAATGTGTTCAACTCTACCCGAAGGAGT
Source organism: Larix kaempferi (assembly GCA_027924585.1). NCBI lineage: Eukaryota > Viridiplantae > Streptophyta > Pinopsida > Pinales > Pinaceae > Larix > Larix kaempferi. The sequence goes on from BSBM01001287.1 coordinate 5,327,320, forward strand.
AGAAAGGTCTTTCCTGATATCGGGATGTGTAGCCATGTAATATTCAACGTAAGTCGTGTAAGAATCTGAAGACTCAGAGGGAGCCCTCCGGCGTCCTTTAGTAATGCGTTGTGTAACCAAAGCTGGCTTTAAACCAGCCAAACAACAGGACTGGCGGAGTGTAGGGATCTGCACCACGTTCTCTCCGGAGAGAGACATAGCGTCTCCTAAAGGCTAACTATCGATAAAAAAAAAATAGTAAATCAAAAGCACGCACCTAGAGAATCTACAACCAAGAGAAGACAAACAGAGTGGATAAATGAGCTCTGAACACTAGAGCTGGTATGTCTCGCCTAGGAGAGGCTTGAGACTCCCAAACTATAGCCGGAGGTAAAAAAATCAGTTATAGAGACACCCAGGCTTCACTGTGTCAACAGGGTCAAGTCCACTACACGAACACAACTGTGTTGTCCAATCCCTATCTGACTCAGGACACAAACAGCATAACCACTGCAAGTACCCTGTGCGGTACCTAGGTATGGAAACTATGTCTACCGCAATATAACCAATGCTTAGGGGAACATTCGCAGGTGGGACCCATCGTATGGGCAGGGTAGCTAAGCCCGAAGCACAAGAGGATGAACCTCAGGTACCCCCAGATACGAACAAATCCTGGATATATCTCCCATGTTCAGCCGGTGTCAGAGGGATATCTCCTCAACCAACCTCCCATGACCTCGTGCTTAACTCTGGTTTGAGTAGAGCTTTCCTGAGAACACCGATCTATACCATGGATTCCTCCACTCCCTGGTCAGACACCTAATGTTTCGTTCAGTAGTCTTGGATTGTTAACTCACAATGATCTATTCCAAGACTCTAAACCTATGCTAGTTGGTGTACCCTATAAATAAAATAAGTCTAATCAATTTTATGATTAAGCGTTAATTTTAGTGGCTATGATTACTCAAGGGATATGGTCGTGAAACTACTGATGTGTAGAATCAATAATATGCACCATCGTCCAATCCTAGACTCAACTATCCAATAAAACAATGTCACTAATATGCAAAATCAACCAACAATTCCGAAATGAATATGCAAACTTTTATCTTTTCAATGCACAAGCAGAACCTAAAATGAAGGCAACAAGCACTCAATGCAAAATGCAGTACATGGAAATAAAATATTTTTGTATTTTCTCTTATAAACAGAAAGGAAAATGCAAAAACTAAATGAATATTTTTGTATTTTTTCAATATATATGGAATGAAAAATGCAAGCAAAATCCTACTATTCAGTCACTGAAGTGCCAAGAAGATCACTAAGACAACCCAGCCGATCCTAAATAGCAAGACTCATCCAAAAGGAAGAGCTAAAAAGGAAGAAACCAAGAGGTTAAAACCAAAGATGGTGAAAAACCAAGAAGGCTGAACCAAGAGAAATGAAGAGATCTGGTCACAACCAAGGCATGGAATAGTCAAGATAGAGGCCAACAAAGACTTAGGAATCAACCAAACTCACCCAGCAACAACCAATAGCCATAAACCAACAAAAGCAGGAGTTACATGCTATTGTCGAAGGAATACCTGCGGGTACCCATGAGCAGTAGTGTAAACAGAGGCGGGTGTACGTGGGTATAACTAAGCTAGCCCGCGGGTGAGAAACAACAAATGGTCAAACAGAGAGTCTAGAGGCTCAGAAAAAGAAAGTTTTCTACAGTGTATCTTAATGTCCAATCAGTGACACAGAGCTTCGATAAACAGCAACTCTAAATATGGACTAATGCTAAAAACATTTCCCAAACATGGATGTTTTCCCCAGCGGAGTCGCCATTTCTGTATTGGAGAAAACGCACTATGGCTTGGGAATACCACAACAAACAGATGACTACCAAAAATCTACTCAATTCTCAAAACAATGCTATTATAAATGACAATGTTAAAACCATGGAGAAATGTAACCAACCTCGATCCAACGTTTGATGTAGATCCCCATTGGAGCTTTCAATCCGCGCACATCCAAGCACTTGTAATCTGCAAATTAGTCTTGACAACAAATATCTAACAAGTACATGTGATATATAAATAACATTAACATCATCAATAGCAATGGTCCATAATATCATAAGCAAATGCAACCCAATGTATAATAAATGACATTCACACCATGAATGGACAAAAACATGAGTATTTCTATTAATGAACAAGAAGAAGTACAAAGTGAGACGACCTCTTGCCGGCAACCAATCTGAACCAAGATCTAGATCAATCCACTTGTGCCTCCACCACTTCAATCCTCCATGAATGGCAAACTCAAACTAGAAAGGAGTTTGGAAGGTGAACATAACTGGTTCACAACTACAAGGATCAATAAGTGTAGACTTAAGATAGGGAAAAAATCCACTAGAGTGCCTTTACTATTCTCTTCCTCCTCCCGTCCATAAGCCATATGTGCTCAATATATAGTCCTCTCAAAGGTAGGTGAAAGGACTCATCGAGATGTTACTTGGGCAGATGGAGAGCCAAAGATCACCCAATGACCGCTTTTTGGGAGTAAAAAGTAATAAAATAGTGGTTTTTACCATTTTACTTGATGCCCGCGAGCTATAGGGATGCAACTCGCGGGTACGCATGCTATAGTGATGCAACGTGCGGGTAGGAACAAAAATAGTATAAACTAGTATCACTGAAGGATGAAAATGGATATGAGTCACTCAAATGGATCCTATAGGCTAAAGAATGTTGATTCTCACAGGGTGGAAGATTTCTGTGTAACAGGTCCCTTTATAATTTCAAAGAGTTTGGAGAATAATACTTTCATATTGCAGACATTGGAAGGTGAAGAATTGTCCAGTCCAGTCAATGGATGATTCCTCAAACATTTTTACAGTTATTGAAAGTGAAAGAAATCATACTCATTGTACATACCGGTGAGAAATAAGACTCCATACCCAATGAAAGCTTGTAGAATAAAAAGGAAGTTTCAGTTCATATGGAAGAAGGCACAAATCTACAGGTTCTTGAAACCTCACAAGGAGGATTTCATCCCTCAGCAGGAGCCATATGTTAACACTGAAATTGTTTTTAGTTTTTGTTTTGTGTTTTCTTTAATGTTTATTCCTCTTTCTCATTTTCATTCTATTTTTATTTTAGATTTTAAATGTTTTTAATAAATTATTTTTATTTTCTCTTTAGAGTCATGTTATAGTTTTCTTTTGGTTTTAATTGATTTCACCCTTCGTGGCACCTTTAGTGGATTATCAAATATTATATATCTTTCAAAGCTCTCAAGATGCTTATTTAAACTATATACTGATGTAAAATCCAAAGTTTAACCTTTGTTTTTGAGTTTATGTGTCAAAAGTGCATGTGAGGTATTCCCACAGCGTAAGGTCTAGATCAAGTAGTCTAGCATGCTGCAGGAATTTGGAATCATGAGCGTTTGTGGTTTTTTGATGGTAGGACGTGGTCATTGTGTTTGATGATGAGAGAAGAGCTTCCAGACACCTGTTTTCTCCATTATGACATCTGTATAAACCATTTAATTATCATTAATGAATTTGGGGTTGTTAATGCCATGATTTCATATTTGGGATCTCAGATTCTAGAATTGGGGAGCACATGTTATAGAGGTTTTCATACCATATTCAGTGGCAAAGGAAGTAAATTCTTGAATTTCTTGTGCAAAGATGAGCAAAAGTGGCAAGTTGAGTCCGTTTGAACCAACATATACCACATGGGCAGTAGAGTTTCCTGACTATGCTGCGTTTTTCAAAACTGCGGGATGGTTTCATTTCTTTGAAAATATCACAAGGTTTAATGTCAAGGTAACTCAGGTATTTGCTTAGCATTTTATCAATAATAGTCTGAGGATCGATACCCTAAAGTTTGAAATGACAGAGGAACTAATTTCTGAAGCAATCGGTGTGCCATTAGAGGGAGAATAGTGGTTTAAGAAGGATTCTTTTGATTTTGATCCCAACATGTTTTTGATAGCAGAAGCTGGATCCCTTGACTGGAGTAAGGGCGTACATTTAAAAAATTTCAAACCTGAGTGGAGAGAAGTGATATGGATCATTGAGAGTTATATTACCTGCGAGGGCCGGTTTGCTTTTGTATTCAAATACCACGTTAGGTTTTTAATGCATCTAACACGACAGTCCAAAGATGTCTAACAAGGTTAAGACTCAGGTTAATCACACAAATCAATCCCTATTTTATCATGGACTGGTTAAATTGATAATTTGCACAGTATTGCAGAAAGAGGGTCAAAAATGGGATCAGTTCCTATTCTCGTTAGGATTTGTAATTGAACAAGATGAGCAAGGAAAGAAATGTATTCCCGGCAAATAATCTAGCTTTATAAAGAAGTTTAAAAGGAATGCAGAGTAGGATTTGCAGAGGGTTGATGTACAAGATGATTTGCAAAGTATTGATGTACAAGAACAGTTCCAAAACTCTAAAGATGAAATGCAAGAAGAAGGCATGCTTGAAATACAGCATGAACATGTTTCGGAAGATTATACAAGGAAAAATATTTCTCTTATGGGTAAAGGAGTAGAAGGAGTAGCTAGTTCGAAAGAAGGATTGCACAGTTGTGTTCTTGAGGTAGAGAGTTTAGCCCTAAGTCCTCCTATTCTAAATATTGAAGAGAAGGTATTCTATACTCCAGATTTCAATGCTGATGTCAAAGCTTTGAAAAATCTTAGAGAGACCAAATGGCGACCTAAAACTAGAGCCACTAATAGACTCAAATTGAGTATGAAAAGGATATTAGATCCTAAGCTAAGGAAGAGAAGGTCACCATTATTGAAGATTCTTCAGGAGAAGAAGATGGAAATAGTAATGCTGAGAATGCTGAGTTTAGTTCAAAGGAGATTCAAATGGATATAGAGAAGGAGAATGACATGATAACTAAATTAGATAAAGAATATGAAAAAATTGCAGAAAAAGAAATGGTAGTAGACCAAGAAGCTATCCCAAATTGTGAACAACCATCTACTTCATCATTTCCTCTCTCAGGTGCAGTTGCCAGAAATAAGCAAGAAGAAGAATTACTCTTTAAAAAGTTAGATATTCCATTTGGAGCAGAAGAACATTCAAGCATACATCCAGATGTTTGAATAGACACAGAGGTTGAAAACCTAAAGAAATATATTCAGTAGTATAAATCACAAGAAGCATTTATGAGTGAGTCGAATGAAAAACTTAGAACTACCAACAAGAGTCTAAGGGAAGACTTAGAATACATTAATGCTCATTACCAGGAGCTGTTTTCAGTTGCTAAAGAAGCCTTGAGAAGGAAGGGACAGGTAGAAGTGCAAGCAGAAGAAATGGTAAATCAAATCGAGGAGTTAAAGAAACAAAATAGTGGTTTACTCAACAAAGTTCGAGCATTGGAGACTCAGGGAACTAGAGATAAAAAGAAATCCCATGCCTTGAAAGGCATAGCCATGTTGGTTGAGGTTGCCAAGCAGTTATGAGTTAGTAACTCCAGCTGTCAAATATTCTATTTTTGTTATCATATACATAATTGTTAGTAGGATGTTTAGAGATTCGAAGTTAAGTAATGTAACTGTTTTATGAATAGACCTAAAGGTAGTTTTTAAACTACTTTATTTTTTAAAGGATAAAAGACAGAAAGTTTAGACTAGAATGGTTCGATTTTTGGTTCAAGAAGCATCATACAGCTTGGAGCATATGGAAACATATTCAAACTAATGCATATGGTTCTCCTGTAAGTTTTGAGGACTGAGATTGAATTATATATGAATATAAGCCACCATACTTTGTCTATTTGTTTTGTTTATGGTCATTTTGACTACTCAGCTTATGATTTTGTTCCTTGTTTAAAGTCTTTACTCATGTGAATGCTCATGGTTGTGGACTGAACCAATACTGTGTGAATGAATGTTTTGGTTTATGTTTATTATTTTACTTTGTTATATCTCAATTCTTGAATTTATATGATTTAGCTTTGCATTGGTTGAATGATTTATTACCTTCTTGAATATGAAACCCTCAAACCACAAGATCACAAAAACAAACCCTATTTTATGTTGATTAATTTGAGGTTGTACTAGCTCGTTCCCTCCGTAATCTAGGGACAATTTTCAGCACAAAAAATACCCATATGGATCCTTCCCATGATGAAAATTATGCACTTTTTTATCATTTGGGTGAGTTAGTTTCGTCTCCTAAATCCTACTATTCCATGTTTTGCAGCATTAGTCTCAATGAAGTATGGGTGAAAAGGGTTATTTTTGATGGTGCCGCATGAGGAGTATGAAAATCCTAGATTTACTTTTTATGGTGACATGGTTGAAGCACATTCTTATTCACATTTGCAGCAACATCCTTTGTTACTTTATGATGATGCACATCTACATGGATGCACCGATGATATGCACTTGAGTCACTTGAAGACTCATGGTTTTTCTTGCTGAACACTTGGGTCATTGGATGTTGAAAGAACTTCATCCAACACTTTGGTGAATAGATTTATGATTGGAGAACATTTTTGCTGGCAGCCACATACTTTGTTATATCTTTATGATTCTCACATTCATGGATGTATGGGTGAGACTTCTTTGAGTCATTTGAACTCTCCTTATTTTTTTTGCTCATTATTTGGTTCAGATTTTAGTGGAGATTCTTCATTCACTTCATGGATGAAAGAATAAATGGATGAATATTTTGATGTGTATCACATCCTTTCGGAGCAGCATTATAGGACATGGGATACTCAGCTATGTCATTGGAGCATATTTGATTGGTCACTTGATGCTTGTATGCACTTGGAAAATGGTGGTCTACTTGCTTGGAGACTACAATACAACCAATGGCACCCTAGAATAATTTTTGTCTCATTGGTTTCATTTTTTTTGGGAAACAAACAGTACGACAGATGGATTTCCCACTTAATAAAGTGATTTTTATGAGAGTATTGCAGCAGCAAGCATGGTGGTTCCTCTCTAAATTCTTCATGGAATCTCGAAGACTACAAGTTGGGAAACTCATAGGAAACTTCAAAGAATTATGAAGTGGTTTCATAAGAGAAGTTTTGGGAAGAAAATTTTTGGAAAGAAAGTAGCTTATTCCACATACATGTGTTGAAATTGCTTGAGGACAAGCAATATTGGGAAGGGAGGATTTTTCATGTTCCAAAATTTTGCATTGGGTCACAATGGCCTAAGCCATTGGCCATACTCATGATGTTAATTTTTCGGCATTAACTTAACTGATCTAGGATCTTTACTGAGAGAATAACATGTACAACATATCAATCATATCTATCATAGCAATCAGGTCAATCATATCAAGAAGCAAACACAAGAGACAATCAACACATAGAGTTTCCATGGGGAAAAACCTAAGGTGAAAAACCCCACAACTTCCTCAGAGATAGATAGAGAAAAATAGTACAACTCAAGTATAGAGATAGTCTTCTCCTTATTGTTGATCCTCCTCCTCACGTGTGCGCCACTTTCCAAGTGATGGATGAGTGAGTAATTAGATGATAAAATAGAGATCTCCGATCTCTATTTATACTTGTCCTGTCCTGCCCAATAAACTAACTAGGGCCGACTTGTATAGCTTATCCTATTAACCTCTAGTTAATTTAATCAGGGCCAACCCCACACATGGTGGTCTAATAACCCATCGACAAGTTAACACACTTGCGACACTTGTCAATACAAATGACGACACTTCCTTATAGAGGAATAACACATCTCTATAGGAGTACAATATACATAGATGAAATACATGGATGAAATACATTCCGAAGTTACATATATATCAACACTCCCTCTTAACTAGGAAGGTATTTCTCGACACAGATCTGCTAGCACAAGTCTTCTTCTCTGGATCATCATCAATGAATCATCGTCATCGTCGCAGCTGCTACTATCTCAATCAATCTCTGAATCTACTCATCATAGGAAGTTCTCCAGAGCCAGTCCTTTTTCATACTAGATGTAGGCCCACCACCTGTAGGTCTTCATCATCAGTGGCCATACTGTGGAATTCTCAAGACTTATTACGTGCATCAGAAAACTGTGAAAGAGCATCCCAGGATGTTACGAGTACACAACTCCGACATGTAGGATCTCCCAGGGCACAAATTACATGTGACTGTCACAAAACCTTAAAAGAGTATCTTCACTAGCAAGAACCCTAAAGAGCATCTGAGGCCTTTTTCATCCTATCCAGATCTCCAAGACTTATTACATGTGACCCCCACCACAAAACCTCGAAAGAGCATCCCAGGATGTTAGGGGTACACAACTCTGACCTGTAGGATCTCCCAGGGCACAAATGACATGTGGTCATGGCAAAACCTCGAAAGAGAATCCCAGGACTGATTACGAGCACACAAGTCAACCTATTGGATCTCCCAGGGCACAAATTACATGCCATAGGACAAAACCTCGAAAGAGCATTCACCAGATATCGTAGGGCACAAATTACATGCCATAGGCAAAACCTCGAAAGAGTATCTGGAAATCTCCCAGGGGACAAGTTATATGTCCTCCCAAGCAAAATATCGAAAGAGAATTTGTTAGACATCCTAGGGCACAAATTACATGCCATAGAAAAAACCTTGAAAGAGTATCTGCAAATTTCCCAGGGCACAAATTATATGCTTATCTGCACAACCTGTCCACAGCCACATAGTATCAACCCGATACTCACCATACATCATCCTGATCATATAATGCATCCATCTGATGCATACATAGTATCTACCTAATACATATCATCATACATGATCTACCTGATCATACAATGTATCCACCTGATACATATACAAATACATGATCCACCTGATCATACAAAGTATCCACCTGATACACCTGTAAATACAATTACATAACAAGCATCCAACATGATGCATACCTATAAATGATCCAACTGATCATATCCAACATCCAACATGATGCATACATACATACATATAAATGATCCAATTGATCATATCCAGCATCCAACATGATGCATACATACATACATATAAATGATCCAACTGATCATATCCAGCATCCAACATGATGCATACATATATACATATAAATAATCCAACTGATCATATAGAGTAGAAACTAGAACATCATCCTGACGCTCATCATCCAACGCTTACATCCATAGCCATGGAAAGGATCCTCCTTTCACCATGCTTGGAATGGCTCCAGCAAATATGTCCATCACTTCTTCCTCAAAGTGTCATCAATCTGTAGAACACCAAGCCGCTCCCTGAAGTACTCAAACTTCACTATGGCAAGTGGTTTCGTTAGCACATCTGCAATCTGCTCATCTATCGCAACATACAGGAGCTTCACTGCTCCTCTTTGCACCATATCCCTGACATAGTGGTATTTGATCTCAATCTGTTTCGACCTGTTGTGAAACATTGGGTTCTCAGACAGCTTTACACAACTCTGGTTATCACAAAAGATACCAGTAGCCTCCAACGGTAGATCAAATAACTCAGACAGTAGCTTCCTAAGCCATACTGCCTCACAACTAGCCGAGCAAGCTGCAACATACTCTGCCTCGACTGTACTCAGTACTACGCAGGATTTCTTCCTGCTAAATCAAGAGATCACACCTGATCCCATACTAAAGCAGCACCCAGATGTGCTCTTCCTATCTGCAGCATTGCCTACCCAGTCTGAATCAACATAACCCTCTAGGTTAAACTTTTGATTCGCATCATATTTGAGCCCATAATCAATTGTACCCTTCAGGTACCTCAGAATATGCTTTACAACAATCATGTGAACACTTCTGGGATCCATCAAGAATTGGCTCAATGTGTTCACAGCAAAGAAAATGTCTGGTCTCTTGTTCATCAGGTACATTAAGGACCCAATCATCTGACGATACACAGTGACATCAACCAGATTAGATGAAGCATCATTCAGAAGCTTCAGGTTCGATGCCATAGGTGTGGCCATGGCCTTGCAGTCCATCATCCTGAACCTCTTCAGGATCTCTACTGCATACTTCCCTTGTCCAAGGAAGATTCCATCTGCACTCTGCCACACCTCCATGCCTAGAAAATAGTGCATCATCCCCAATTCCTTCATCTTGAACTCGGCTGCAAGCTTCCTCTTGGTATAGGCAATCAATCTATCATCACCTGTGAAAAACAGGTCATCCACATACAACAGTAGTATTACAGGATTGCCTTCCTCAACCTTGCAGTAAAGGTTGGAATCTACTTTACTCTTGGTAAAGCCCAAACTGGATAGAAAGTTGTATATCCTACCATACCAAGTTCTAGGAGCTTGCTTCAGGCCATACAAGGATTTCTTCAACTTGCACACATATGACTTCCTATCATGTGTCTCAAAGACAAGTGGCTACTCCACATACACTTCCTCCTCAACTACACCATTCAAGAAAGCAGTCTTGACATCCATCTGGTGAATCTTCCATTTCATTGCTGCAGCCAGGGCAAGTACTGTTCTGATGGAAGTGTACCTAGCTATAGGAGAAAAAGTTTCTTCATGGTCTATTCCTTCTTTCTGGGAGAAGCCACGAGCAACAAATATTGCTTTGTATTTTTCTATGCTGCCATCCGCAACATGCTTGATCTTGTAGATCCATTTGGAAGTCACGACAGACTTCCCTTCAGGTCTTGGGACAACATCCCAAACATCATTCTTCATTATTGACTGGTATTCTTCAACCACGACATCCTTCCATTCTTTCTTTTCCGATGCTTCTTCATAACTGGAAGGTTCTTTGTTCATGATATCACAGAGTAAAGCAACATAGCTGGTATGTGATCTAGTCCTCTTCTTTGCTATGTGTTCTTCTTCTAGAATGCCATATATTTCTGCATCTTGAATGAGATCTCTAGCCCATGCAGGTTTCCTCTTGTGAGAGTTCATCTCATGGGGTGGATCTATAGGTTCTTGCAGATCTTCGAGTTCACAATCTGCTTCTAGAAATGCTTCATTCATGGTAGTGTCTTGAAATCTGGTTTCCTTTGGTTCTTCATGATCTTCAACAGGTGTCTTCCTTGATTTGATGAAGGTTGAGTTTTCATCAAATGTTACATCCCTACTGACATGAATCTTCTTGAATCCTGGAAAGTATATTCTATAAGCCTTCGAGCTTCCACTGTAACCCACAAAGATACCCTTCTCTCCTGAAGGATCTAGCTTAGTCCTCTTTTCCTTTGGGACATGAGTGTATACTGGACAACCAAATATTATGAGATGGATGACTTCAGGTTTCTTACCAGAGAAGACCTCTTCTGGTGTCTTGTTGTAAAATATCCTGTGTGGTGTTCTGTTTTGCACATATACAACTGTCCTAGCTGCTTCTACCCATAGATGCATAGGCAGATCCTGGTCATGCAACATTGCCCGTGCTGCTTCCATGATTGTTCTGTTCTTCCTTTCTGCAACTCCATTCTGTTGTGGATTGTAGGCAGCAGTCAACTCCCTCTTAATCCCTGAATCACTGCATAGCTTCTTGAAGTCACCTGAAGTGAATTCTCCTCCATTATTGGATCTGAATGTCTTGATCTTCTTGTCAGTTTGATTCTCCATCAAGGATTTGAATTCCTTGAACTCATCAAACACTTCATCTTTTTTCTTCAAGAAGTAAACCCAATTCTTCCTGGAGAATTCATCAATGAAGGAAACATAGTAAACATATCCACTCAGAGAACTGGATGACATCGGACCGCATACATCAGAGTGGATGATTTCCAAGATTCCTTTTGCCTTGCTTTCATTGCTTGGAAATGCCTTCTTTATGTTCTTTCCCTTTGCACATCCTTTGCAAACACCTTCATGTTTGGTCTTGATTTTAGGAAGACCCTCTACAACTTTACTTGCAATTGGTAGTGCTCTATAATGCACATGAGCAAGCCTTCTATGCCAAAGTTCACTTGGCTCCATGGATTCATGTACCGTGGCATGTTCAGGTTGTCCTTTTAATTTATACAATCCTCCCTCTTGCTCTCTAATCACTACCGCATCATCTATAGTTTTACCCTTTGGTCACATTAGGAGTTGGCCATCTACAAAAACAACCCTCATTCCTTTTGCATCCAATGCAGATGTGGAGAGTAAGCTCTTCTTGAGCCCAAGTACATACAAAACATCTTTCATCTTCAAAGACTTCCCAGAGTCTAGGTTGTAGGAGGTTTCACCACTTCCCTTGATAGGGTATTGATAGTCTTCTCCAAGTTTCACCTTATGGGTTGACTCATGTTCATATAGATGTACACAAGATTCTTTAAACCGAGTCATGTGTTTGGAAGCCCCACTATCAATGAGCCAATCATTACAGCCATGAGAGATAGTACCTATGAGAGCAAAGATTAGAACATATTCATCTTCGCTTGATGAGTCATCACTATCACTTTCTGCTCTAGCCTTCTTCTTGGGAGGTTCATCATCCTCTACAGCATGAGCATGATATCTCCTTTTGTTATTCTTCTTGTTGTTTTTGAAGTTGTTGTTGTTGTCTTTCTTCTTCTTGGGACAATCTGTAGCAAAGTGTCCTTTCTCATTGCATGTGAAGCATCTAAGATCTTTCTTATCTTTACGATAATGGTGGTGTGAAGATTTCTTGTTATGAGATTATTCTTTCTTGGACTTTCCTTTCCTAGCATGTGTTGTGAGTGCTTGATCTTCATTCCCCATATTTTCTTCTCGAGCCACAGGCCTAGATTCTTCTTGTGAGCATTCATCCCACAGCCTACTGAAGGAGATCAACTTCTGTCTTGCACATATTCCTTGAATAAAGGAATCCCATGACCTAGGTAGGCCATTCAAGGTGGTCATGACAATTTCACCATTGTCCACTACTTCATCCACAGCTTCAAGTTGTTCCTTGATCTCAGATACCTTGGAGAAATAAGACTGAATGGTCTCTCCATTCAATAGTTTGACCCCTTTCAATTGATTCCGCAGAGTCATCTTCCGATTTATGTTCTTCAATTCAAACAGCTTGGTGAGGGAATCAAACATCTCCTTAGGTGTCTTCAGAGATTATACATGTGGTATGAGATGATCTTTGATAGAATCGGCAATGATTCTCTTTTCCTTGACCAAGTTCTTCTTATGAAATGCTTTAGCTTCTTCATCCTCCGGGACGGGGACTTCATAACTGATATATGTATCGAATTCATTTTCTTCCAGGATTAACCCAATCCTATACTTCCAAGCTCGGAATTTATCGGCCCCTTCAAGCTTATCCTCAAGCTTGGTGTGGTGAGAAATATTTAAAGAGTACTTCAAATGGAAATAGAAAATATTTAGGTCTTACCATTTGATTTGTAGAAATCTGGATATGGTGCTGGATTAGGGTTTGTCAGAGAAACCCTAAAAATTCAAAATGTGAATTTCAAGATTCTGAAAGAATAGAAAGATGTGCCTTGATGAGCTGATCATCCTGGTATATTTAGAATTTGAGTTCCGCAAAGTTTCACCCTTCAGAAATGCCTTTAGTCTTCCAAGATTCACTACGGAGGACCCTGAATTAGGGTTTGAGTTTCCCGGAGCTTCACCCAACCAAAAATCTCGATCCAAATCTCTCAAATTTGATTTTTCCAAGGAGATTCCAGCTATGTCTTCATATTTCAGAAATTCCTATTTTTGTGGAAACCCTAATATTTAGGGCCAAAACTGAAAGTGCTCAGAATTGAATTCTGATTGGACAGATAGATTCACCTTGCTGAGGAGAGTCAATCCATCATATTACTTTTCCAAAATCTGTGGAGAGAAACCCAAAAATAAGAAGCCCTAGCTTCCGCAACTACATAGTGTCTTCTTCTCACGTTAGCTCTAATACCATGTTAATTTTTCAACTTTAACTTAAATGATCTAGGATCTTTACTGAGAGAATAACATGTACAACATATCAATCATATCTATCATAGCAATTATGTCAATCATATCAAGAAGCAAACACAAGAGACAATCAACACACGGAGTTTCCGTGGGGAAAACCCTAAGGTGAAAAACCCCACAACTTCCTCAGAGATAGATAGAGCAAAATAGTACAACCCAAGTACAGAGATAGTCTTCTCCTTATTGTTGATCCTCCTCCTCACATGTGCGCCACTTTCCAAGTGATGGATGAGTGAGTAATGAGAGGATAAAATAGAGATCTTCGATCTCTATTTATACCTGTCCTGTCCTGCCCAATAAACTAACTGGGGCCGACTTGTCTAGCTTAGCCTATTAACCTCTAGTTAATTTAATCAGGGCCGACCCCACACATGGTGGTCTAATAACCCATCGGAAAGTTAACACACCTGCGACACTTGTCAATACAAATGACAACACTTCCTTATAGAGGAATAACACATCTCTATAGGAGTACAATATACATAGATGAAATACATGGATGAAATACATTCCAATGTTACATATACATCAACACATGAGACTTTGTCAAATTGATGCTAAGGGTCAAATAATTGCTAATAATGATGTCCAAGTTAGTAATAATGTGAAATTAGATCCAAATGGACAAGGTGGGTCACATTAACAAAAATTCTCAATTCAAGTTTGTAATATACCCATCCAAATGAACTATCATGGAGGAAAATGACTAGTTCCCTAGGTTGGGGGTAGAAAGCTTTGGGATTTGAAATAAGGGGGAGAATAAATGATGTTTGGAAATTAGAATGAAATAAATATTTAATAAAGGAGCTAAACAAATAAATACAAGGGAAAATCAAAGTGGCAATTGATTATGAAGACACATGGAGGATGTGAGACCCACACAAGCTAGATTTGCTATGCCACATGGCATCCTACTCTTGTCATTTTGAATCCATAAGAAGACAAATTTTCTTGATATGATTTGGAAAGTCAATATACTTTGCATGAGTCATGTAAGGTCGAATTGGAGTGGAAGAATAAATCCCATGGAAGAGGAAGAGGCAATTTGGAGCTAGTGAGACACTTGGGTTAGATTCCCTAACTCTATGACAACAACAATGAAGATGCTATGACACCTATGACACAAATCAGACCTGAATGCTGACATCTGACATATATGACATGTCAGGGATAAGAATATCCTCCAAGAGGGCGCTCAAGTGAGTTAGGGAATCCAAAGAGACACCAATTCGAATTTGGAGAAGGAGAGGGCTAGAATTGGAAGAACAAGTAGAATAGTTAGGAATTTCTTCCCAACTTGAGTTGACATAAATCTCTTGGAAGGAATTTGACCTATGGAGGACATTAGAAGTTTATAAAAGTAATGAACAAAGAAGAATATCAGCTTTTGATCATTTTAGAATTTTCATTTTTCACTTGGAGAGGAGAGCTAGTGGAGTGCTACTCTACTTGCCTTAGCACCAATTTCAAGCGTGAAAGATTCCCATCCTAGTTGGTAATTGAAAATGCCATTTATACCTTTCATTTGGAGCTTTAATAGACTCTTTTGCTACAGGTTGAAGCTATAGGACAGCTCAGGGTTACATCTCTTTTAGCTTGCTTCTACAAACATTCTTCTATTCCTTGGCATATTCTTGCTCCTTGAGGAGAGGCACACTTGTTGACATGATGAACTCTTTGGGATAGCTCTTGAGGCCCTATATATTTGTATTCTGATATGTATACTCTATATTTTCTGTTCCTGGGACTCTCAGGTTGAAATTCTAAGTGGATTTATGTAAAAATATCAAACAATGCAAAAATGATGTCATTTCCCCTAGATTTTGTTGTTGGAGATTGAAGAGACACCATTTCGAGTTATATCAATTATCCTCTATGATTTTAAGGATGCATAGAATTTTATTAAAGTTCTGAAGAATTTTGAATAACAGAGCATAAGCCCTTGGCACCTAAAATTCGAATTTCCTAATTCATGGTGAAAATAACTAGCTTTCCCCCCTATGTGAAATCTTGCATATAAACATCTGATTTAAAGGAGTTGCAGAAAGCAATAAGAATTAATTAATGATACATTGAGGAGATCATTAAAGACACTTATCAGTACCATGCCTCTATTAAGAAATTTGAAATTTTTTAATACCATTTGGGAAGCCATCTTTGTCCACTACCCTTGGGGGATTTGAAGATCGAAATTGTTAGTAACTTTCCCTACTTTGTCCAGATTGTAAATGAATTTTGCGGAAGTGTTTTAGGGGTTTTTAAGCATACATTAACATCATTTATATGTCTGAATAACTCTCAAATACCTTCAGACCCAATTTGGGAGCATTTGGAGTCATTTGGAGACCAAGAGACCAGTACTAGTCAAAGAGAAATTGCTAGTAAAAACTCTCATCTTGGCCAGAAGTTTAAAGAAGTTTTCAGAAATCTTTTGATGGTCCTAAATCATCTCTGAACATCATAATAAATTCCTAACATCATTCATATACCTTCTGTGAAGATTTGGAGGTATTTAGAGCAATTTGGAGACCTGGACATCAAAACTAGTCAAAGGTGGAAGTAGGGAAAAAAGTGAAAAATTGGTCATTTTAATAAAATTCTTAAAAAGGGACATTACATTGACTTACTCGGTTAATCTTTAACTAATTATTTAACTGATATTTAACTTTACTTTAGATAAATATCTTATCTAAACATAAACATAAGTAGATATATGAACTTATCTTTTATATTAGCCAACCTAAACTTAGTTTAGCTAATATTCAACAGATTTACTTTTATGGTCAATCTTTATTTAATTAGTTTAATTGAATTTAACTTTGGTTAACATTAACTTGGTTAGCTTTAACCGATTGATTTACTTTAGTCAATCTTTATTTAATTAGTTAACTGAATATTAACAGCTAAGAGTTATTCATGCATTCTCATGCATTAGGTACTAGATATCCATGCATACTTATGCATTAACTGCTAGTTAATCTTTTCTTCTTTTATAGATAATCTTTTATAGTTGTAAATCTTTTACTTTTAATTAAAGACAATCACTCCTTCTTCAATCCTACTTAATTTAATTATCTTAATTGAAATAACATTTAAATATTTATTTATGCATACCAATATGTTTTCTTAGGAATGATAAATGATTTTTATCTTTTATTCCTAAATTATAATTAGGAAAATATTAAATCATTTTTCCGCTTAGGAACTTTACCACAATATTTTGTGGAGGCCAATGTACTAATGTTGCTTAGGATAACTTCTTATTTTTACTTAATGGTATTCAATATGAGTTAGCTCTATGCAAATATTTTGTCGAGGCCAATGTACTGATGTTGCTTAGGATAACTTTTTATTTTTACTTAATGGTATTCAATTGCATAGTTAGGCCAAGGTAGATTATTATTGCAGGCAATTAGAAGTTTCTCCGAGGTCCTTATCTAGGACTAATTTTTAACATAATTTTTAAGTTAAGTGTTTTCTTAGTGAACATCACAGTTCATTTTAAGTGCTCATGGCACAAGGATGACCACCATCATCAAAACTCAAGGCTATCAAGCCATTCACCCTCTACCCCTAGTGGATTCCATGCCCCAATCGTTTTGTTGTGTCAATCCTTCAATATCCTAAGTCTACAAATTCACTTAACACTTAGAAAAACACAATCATGCTTACAAAGTTTTACCTGCGGAGCTCTTGCCATGAGATCCTTGTAGTTGGAAGGTACACAGTTGTACTTTTTGCTGCAGAAATCCTAAGGGAGAGAGCGGGATATTACACCCATGCAAAAAATATTAAACTTGGTCGTAGCTGTGAATGCAGCAATGGGACACCCCTTGGTTCTGCATTGACGCCCAATCTTCATGATTCCCTCATGGACAACATTCACCTCAACACTCTCTTCCAAGTGCTTGTGCGCCCACTCCTCGAGTCTCACGCAGCCTGCAAACCCTAATCTTCAGGCTACTCCACTACTCCACCCTTCATGCTGCCCACTCCTCCAGCCTTCTCTCCATTCTTCCCATTCTCATTACCTTCACGCTCCTTCTCTCCATTCTTCCCACGCATCCCTGGCAGCCATCCTTCACGCTTCCCATCTGCGCACTACTCCCTCCATCCTCCACGCATCCCTTTCTTCCACCTTGTGCTGCTACACTCCATCCCTGCATCCACACAGCTCCATCCTCCATTACCCATGCTGCTACACTCCATCATCCAGGCATCTTCATTATCACCACTCTGCCCTTCACTCCATACTCCACCCAGCCTTCTCTTCATACTCCACGCTGCCCTTCACTCCATACTCCACGCAGACTTCACTCTTCCTGTACTCACCCAAACCTTCACGCATGGGTTGGCCTCCACTCCCACATTTTTTCCCTTATGCACACACCTCTCTCCATGCTCAGCTCCTGCAAACTCCCCTCTCCATGCTCAGCTCAAATCTCCAAGCTTGCGAACACCTCCATTGACGCCTGTCTTCATTCACGTTGCCTTCCTCATGCCCAGCACACTCTTCATTCACGCTGCTCTCCTCACGTCCGACACTCTCTCTCTCTCTGCTCATGCCTAGCACCCTCTTCCATTCATGCCTAGTATCCATGGCAAGCTCCGCTATGAGCAGTTTTGGTCGGAAAAAAGGATAGAGCTACTCTATTGGAAGATCAAGCAAACAACGCATATGTTGAGGTCGAATTGCTGAAAATACAATCTCAAAATCGCAGCATACAAAATACAATCTCAGAATGACATCTCTTCAACGCTTGGATGCAGACTTGAGCTCATCTCCATGATCTTCAACGCATGTCCCATGTAGATTTGGACAACTCACAGCTTTGGAAAGGGCACAACTCGTTACATTATTCAACAAAGGTCCTTTATTTCACAAATCCAATGAACAGTACGCATTAACAACTTCAAGAAACAGAGGTGGCATGCAGTCGCAACCCATGAATGGAAGCAACCCAGTATCCAAGTAGACATAAACAAGAAGAAGGTGTACGTGACCTTCCACATAGAACTCAATGCAGGTCACAACATAATCTCTTTGCAAGCTCATTTCCACAAGCATGCAGCTCCAGTTAACAATGCACAATAGCTTCGCAACTCCATGAACTCTCAACACTTGACAATATGGACACAACAACAAGAAAAATGTGATCTCCAAGGAAGTGGTCATAGAAGACTCTATGTTAGTGTATGTTAGTGTGGAGGGAGGTTGTGAGTGCAGCTCCAATACGCAACACTAAGAAGGAGGGTGCAGTCTCAAAACTCCATTCTTAAAAAAGCGCATAGATGCTTCATCATTCGTATTAACTCAACATACAATGTTACAATGGGTATGTTGCAGCCCGCACAACAACACAAAGAACTTCCAATTCAAAATTAGAGTTATTTTTTAGAAGGATAAACATTAGCCTCCAAATTAGACAGCTCTCAAAAGAAAATGATGAAAGAACACAAAGAGAAGAGAGCATATGGAAGAGCACAACACCAAGAGGGCTCAAAGGGAAGGCTTGAAAGTCGGAGGAAGAATGCATATCCAAAAATAGGCAATCTGATAGGTACAAGAATGGAAGGAAGGAGTTATGGAAGCTCTGAATGATAGAAGATAGCTCCCGATTGTGTTTGATTCATAGGCAAAAACCTTTATTTATACATAAAGTATGAGACTCTTGGACTTTAGATTCCAAGAGATCAGTTGGAGCATCTAGACTCCTCATCTTCCCAAACTAAAAAAGTGAAGATTATTTACATTAATATTTACAAAAATACTGTAGGAAATCGAGTGATAAAGGTACTATGTTGTTAGTGATCTTAGCTGTGTATAGACTTGTAACATCATTTAAAAAAAATGAGTAAATTATTATATGCTTGTAGATAATGCTTTAATAAGCACATGCGGTTAATGGTATAAAGTAAATTTGATATATATATATATATATTTCTTTTCAAAGTATATAGATAATTGATGGTTGTTAAGGATTAAGTCATTAATAAATTATGCTTTAAAATGGTTGTTATTATTTCAAAAGATAGAGATTAAAGGATTGATATCATCTTAACATATTAGTGAACTACATATTTATATAGACGATGAGACTAATAAATAGGCTTGGTCTCACTTATTATCCCACACTTGTAGGGTAAATAGGGTACAGTAATGTAAATAGGGTACGGTAATGGGTGTAACAAGTGGTATTAATTGTGTATAATAGGATGACCATATGTATTATGTGGTTGGGGAGATTCTATAAGAAGGATTAGTAGGGTTTATTACATCAATGAAAAAGTAAGTAAGATATACAAAATAGTATGTGTATTAAAATAACTTCTTCATTTTTCAATGGTTAGATAATAATTAATGCATGTCCAATGTAGTGGAAGTATTACACTTATGTGAGTTTGAGAAGCATCCTTGATTCATAATGTTAAGTATTTGTTAAGGTTAATATGTTGACTAAGTAATTATAAATATTAATGTATCTATTTTTTATTGGTCGAAATGTGAATGAGATGAATGTAATCTCACTAACATATTTGGATGTTGAGTGAAGTTAAAGGAAAACTTTTATGCCCCATTTTCCCAAATTTGTAATGAGGAAATTGGGTATGTTATATGATGCTCTAGAGTTTACCATCTGAACATCAAATCAAATATAAATGTAACTAGTCTTGATGCTTTAGAGCCTACCAGCTCAACATCAAGATATAAGAAATCTAAATAATCTTGATGCTCTAGAGCCTACCAATTGAACATCAAATCAAACATAATAAATGTAAAGAGTCTAAACTTGGGATATTACACTTTGTTCCTTTACCTTTTTTTATGCATTCCAATTCTCTATAGGAGAATAGCTAGTCTTATGCTAATTGAATATATAGTAAAAATAATAACTAACTTGTACAGTATATAAAATAAAATCCTATTTATCCTTTAACCATAAACAATAGTCTAATCTATACAGTAAATTATAACAATTTATAATAGCATAAAATCCACAATAAAATCATGAATGTACACTCATTTCTTTTATTACTTATGTTATAATATTTAAACCACAATATGTATCCTATGCTAAATCGCTTAAGAAAAAAACTAATCATTGATCTTCATAATCATTTAAACTTTCAGTTGTTAAAACAATTTTGAAGATAAGATAACATATATGTATTGTAACCCTAGAAAAACAATTTGAATGACCATTTTATCTTTGAGAAGTCGACTAGTCACTTGTTCATCAATCACCCCCAAGCCCAAACCATGACATTGTAGGGGCAAACACCCTCCGCTCTGCAACAAAATCACTTCTTGAGAGTTTTTCTAAAACTTCACTAAGTGCTCCCACAACAAATTTCAGTCTTCCTCCTACATGTTAGAGATTGTCCTATCTTCTCACACATGCCATATATAGTTTTCGAATTTCATGGGTCTTAGAAAAGGCTCACTTCCCTCATTGAGAATTTGTGGCCTTGCATCATCTCCTAAATTTTAGGGATTTGGTTAAAGGGAATATCTCATGGCTCTTGAATCTTCTTCAAATGAGAAGTAGGATTATGTTCCCCACCCACATGGTCACATTTCATTCATGTTAAACATGGTCATTCATGCTTTCTCTAATTTAATTGAAGTGTAACAATGTTTTTACAACAGTCCCATCGCATGGACAAGCAGCAAGTTTCAATTTTCTTGCACATATTCAAATAATACTAAGGTCTTTCAAACTTAATAATTCAAAATAACACTTAGTTTAGTAACTATAAATCATTAGGGGTATTACAAAATATTTAGTATTAAAACATTATTTTAAAGGTAAATAATCTATTTTCATCTCCTCATAATGGTTAAGCTGATGCAATAAGGGGGTTATGGTCAAAGTTGCACAAAAAAAATCTAATACCATCTAATGTAGTGGGGACTGGACCCTTTGCAAACCAAAGTTTGATAATGAAAACATAATATAATACACTCAACAAAGAATAAAACTCAATACATAACACAAATAAAATTAATATCAATACATGGATCAACTTGTAGAGACTAATTTAACAAAGTTTTCTTAGAATCTAATTTCTAATGATCTTAGGCCCTTTATACAAAACAATTGAGTGCCAAAGTCACCTTGGTCAATTACAAATCTCACATTTATGCTTGATTCCATAACTATTTGGTCCTAAATACACTTGATTTTCTTAGGGAGCTCCAAATACATCCCAAGTGTTAAAGCATGAATATTAAAAGTAAAATTTAATAAATAAAGTTGTTGAAGAAATTTTGGTATTTCTGATTGTACTCTATAATTAAATTATTTGTAACTTTATGTTGGAATATTTAATCACCATCTAGAACTTAGAGACCTTAGTTTATTACTTTAGGTTGATTCCTAAGTATTTAGACCATGGTAGATGTTGTTCCTAGTGCATAACTTGGAAAACATGTGATGATTATCCACAAGTGCGCCCCACATGATGCTTTAAAGTTGCTTTTATGAGATAAGGAACCCTATCTGCTTTATTCTTGCTTTATCCTTCTCTATGAGACAACACAACAACGTTTTCCATTTTTCTCAAGGATTAGGATGAGGTAAGTGTGATTTGGTGTCTTTGGGAAGTTTTCATGATGTTGCCTAAAATCCTTCCTTTTTTTTCTTCAGAAAATTCTCCTACATGCTTCCTTTTGGTCACTCATGGCCTACCTAAGCTTTATTGGCCAATTTGTGACCTCTTGCCTTGATTTAGAGTTAGTAATTTTTTCTAGAGGGATATTTTTACTAAATCTAAGCTCTCCAATTGTGAGCCACTTGAGTTACCTCCAATCCTCTCAATTATTCTCTAGAGGATGTATTTATATTGAATTCTAATTGTTGAATAATATAGAGATGATATTTAAATCAATTGAGTTCCGTCTCTCATGGTTCTGCTCCAATATTTCTTCTGATTTTTGCAAATATTTGATTTCTTATTTCTGCAAATATCTGATTAAATTCTTGTAAGGACTAATTTGTTTCTAGATCCTGGCTTATTAGAATTTCTACATGGTATAAGAGCTTAGGGAGCCTAGGGAGCATAGTTGTTTATTGTAGCACACCAGAAGCAGTGGAGTTACCACAGAAATACAAGGGCAATTTCTATTAGTCTATTGGCTTTCCATTGGGGTCTACCGAGGTATGAATCACTCCCTAAAGTTCCTACTGTCCAAGCAGAGCTCGTAGCTTGATCAAATTAGTCTTCCAGTATAAGATTTCAGAGAGTTTGTTTTGCAGACACTGAATATCAAATGATATAAATCTATTGTTGAAGAAGAACTCAGATCTTTCCATCTCTCATCATTGTTATCATATCATACTTCAAATATGGAGGATTCTGTGCAAGATAATAATCTAATGGTTATTGGGAAGTCCAACATGCAGTGTGAAGCTGTTAGTTGCACTCTCACTTCCACTATCCAGGATTCTAATTTGAATTCTAAAGATTATCAACCACTTGTTGCAGCTCATACACACAAATAACCTCTCATTGGTTTTCATTTTGGTGTGTCATTGGATGCTATAGAGGTAGAATTACAGTATGGAGTGCATGCATTCGCTCTATTTTCCATGCTTCTAATCCACTGCATGATTATGATTGGAACCTATTCTCAGAGTTGTATAGAAGATGGAGGACATCATCAAGTCTCATTTGGACCTGATCTCAAGAAGTTCAAGCCTAGTGGGCACATTCCACTTCTTCCCAAAAAGAAGATTCCTCTAGACATTTGACCAAGTTCTCAGTTGCTTGGAGCTTGGATAGACTTATTGTGGTGTATTCCATGTTGATTTTGAGGGGGGGTTTCTTCCCAAGTGGATATCCTTCTTTCCTCACCTACATGGACTAATACATATTTTTAAAGGGTGACCATAGGCCATAGTTTCTTGGGAACTCATAATAATTTCATTCACCTATGTCAGGATTAACGAGGGGTGTTGGAATATTTAATCACCATATAGACCTTAGAGACCTTAGTTTATTACTTTAGGTTGATTCCTAGGTGTTTAGACCATGGTATATGTTGTTCCTAGTGCATAAATTGACAAACACGTGATTATTATCCACATGTGCGCCCACATGATGCTTTAAAGCATCTGTTATGAGCTAAAGTTCCCTATCTTCTTTATTCCTACGTTATCCTAGTTTATGAGATAACACAACAACTTTTTCTTCTTTTATCTAGGATTAGGATGAGGTAAGTGCACTTCGTGTCTTTGGAAAATTTGCATGATGTTGCCTCAACTTCTTCCCTTTTTCTCTTGAAAATACTCCTACATTATTCCTTCTGCTCACTCGTGGCCTACATAAGTTTTATTATCCAATTCGTGACCTCTTTCCTTGATTTGGAGTTAGTAAGTTGTTCTAGATTAAGCCTTTTGCTAAATCTAAGCCTACCAATTGTGAGCCACTCAAGTTGCATCCAAGCCTCTCAAATTTTCTCTTAAGGATGTATTATATATTGTATTATAATTGTTGAATAATATAGAGATGATATTTACATCAATTGAGTTCTGTCTTTCATGGTTCTGCTTCAATATTGCTTCTTATTTCTGTAAATCTCTAAGTAAATTATTATGAAGACTAGCTTGTTTCTAGATCTTTGCTTATTAGAATTTCTACACTTTAGACTCGATAAATTTTTTTATTACATTTAAAGGGTATATTTAGAAATATTTCATTTACATCCTGTAAATATTTTAGACTCTAAGTCTTAATATTGGTTGCAGAGAAGTCAAAATAATGAACCCGTATTGCAAGAAAATTTAGTGCCTAGTCGGTAAACATGTGTGGCTTGGGAAGATAAATTAAGCTTAATATATTCTTATTTAATTTAGTGAGAAGATATATGATTTTTTCTAATAGGGCCATATGTAAAAGTAATTTAGCATTGGATAATAATATTTAGGTTTTAAATTTGTAAACCCCACACATATACAATCAAGTACATTAAAATATTAAAAGAAATCTCACACTTCAAGGAAATTAAAATCTCTCATTTTAAATATCATCAAATTACTTAATTTTTCTTATGATTTTAAAATTTTAATTAAAAATATATTAAGTGAAAGTAAAAAAGAATAATGTTATTACTTTTCATGTATAAGTGGATTTCTTATTGTCCACATGTTATTCACAAGAACGTATTTATAACATTTTTAAAAGAAGTGGAATTCTCATTGTCGACATGTTATTCACAAGAACGTATTTATAACATTTTAAAACGAAGTAATGGAGATATTATGAGTAGTTTCTTGGGCTCAACTACTAAGAATCTAGGATCAACTACCATGATTTTGTCTCCACAGATCATAGATTCTATGTTTTGGGCGTTCCATGGTTTTTCGTAAATGTCTTTTGGTCAAACTAAAATATATGAATAAAGTTTTCTACAATAAAAATACCTAAACCTAAGTACACAATAATTAATGAGATAGCTCACATTAGTGAGGGAGCACATGGAATGAGCTATTTAGGTGGCAAGCTCTACATAAGTCATGTTTCCAATAAAAGCAAATGTAGAAATGCAATAATTTAGATTCATAATAATAAGAAATATATATATATATATATATATATATATATATATATATATAATTTTTCAAATGAATTTAATAATGCAAATAACAATAATTAATGAGATAGAACACACCATTAGACTTCGATTTGAAAGCGTAAGAAGACAGTTCATAAATCATGGCTCCAATAAGTGAAAATGTAGAAATGCAAGTAGAAAGATAACACTTTTTAATTTTAACTATATTGATTTTGTATTTCAATTTTTTTTATCCAATTTAAATTCTTCTTCTAAATGATTTTATTTCTTCTTATATGTTATATTTAATTTTTTAAACATAAATTTTAATATTATCAATATTATGGACCTCATAATATTGTTTTATATTTTAATTAATTAAACAATATATATTTGTATTTTTTATATATTTAATTATAACTTTAAAATATTCTCATAAATACTTAATTATATAAAATTTATTCAAAAAGTAAAAGTTTTTCATTCATCTTAATAATGTAGCGTGTGTTCCTATCTTCAAATCTTTTGTTAAAATCATTGCAACTTGTATATACACGAGTTAGTATCTCAATTTATAGATGATATCTGAGAGCTGTTGTTGCACAAGCAACAATTTTGCTAATACGACGTTAGCGAAACACGACTTTTAACTTTAAATTTACATCTGAATGTTCGGTCTAAGTTGACAAGCACCATAGTGTAAGTTGGGATTACTATTTCCACATTATTTTTTTCCATAGTTCTAAACTTCCACACACTATTTTTCTTCCATACTTCTAATATTTCTGGCAGCGCGTGAGAATTTGAGTTCTCCATATCAAGCAGAGAAGTGATTGGCTTTAGGACCGGATAATGCATTTTGACATATAGCTGATTATTATTTTACATAGTTTCATCATTTTACTATTTTTAATCGTTTTAAAGGTAAAATATAATTGTATATTGGCGTGTTCATTTTGAGCTACGCTGAGTACTCTTTTATCGACATGGTCCTCGTCTTCGTTTAGGTCCAATGGAGAGGTATTTATATCAAATTTAAAGGGTATGTTTTAAAATTGAAAAGTATATGTTTTAGAATTGGAAAATATAAAATTTAATTAATATAAATATAATAAATTTATTGTATTTAGCGTAGCAAGGTGCTTACAACTCAGTATAGCGGAGATGTTGTCGCGTTTGTCACGTTTATCGCATTTGTTAGGTTTGTCGCGTTTGTCATGTTAGTCACGTTACGTAATGTAACATTTCATGTCGGTTCATACTTTATCAAAAAAAAAAAAAGTAATTAAAAATTTAAGATAAAAAAAAATTACAACTCAAGAAATTGGATCCCTCTCGGTACTTAATAGATCCAGGTTTAAAATGGATCTATGGTGGTTCATTAAAAGATATATTCAATTTAATTGGTATAATTTAGATATTGAAATGTTTATTAGTTAATAATTATTAATCATATAAACATATAATTAATTAATTAGTAATTCTTATCCAAATTAATTATTGATTAATTACTAACTAAAACAATTTCAGTTTTATTAATTAGTTAACACTTATTAACTAATTAATAATTTATATCCAAACTAATTATTAACTAATTACTAGCTAACTAATTATAATTCCTATACCAACTAATTAATAACTACTTTTGTAATCATTTCATTTCAAATTTATAACTAATTTTTTGTATAATATTTAAGTATATTCTCTCATTTTGTTCTAACATCCATCCCAAGCAAGTATTTTACAATGAGTGTCTCATGATCTATCATTTTATGTGTGAAATTGCACACACATTACCTCTAGTTTAAAAATGAATCATGGACATAAATAAACATTTGCAAGGTAATTCTAACTTGTTTTTTTTCACACGCATACATGAATTTAAGTTTCTCTAAAGTACTTATTGTTATGAATATTTGACTATCAATTCCACTATGATATTTGAAGTCCTATAAAACCCAACCTTCTGTCACGTCCCCATTTTGACCCTCTTTTTCATTAAATTGTAAATGATGTAAATATTGTTATTTAATCATGGTGAGGAGCTCAAGGCCAAGGCCCCACCATTGATTTAGCGTTTTATGTATCGGCAATTAAAAAAAAAATAGATGCCTATGGTTCTTGTGCTAGATAGGCACAATGTAAATTAAGACATCATGTAAATATGAATTTTAATGAAAAACCAACAACTAGCTATGCAATGCAACAAAGAGATGGGGGCATGATTCTACAAGGAATAGGGAGGGAAATTATTCAAACCCTTGAGCCAATGGTGTTAATCCATGTGTCAATGAGAAAACCCATAAACCCTCAACTACCCATTCTGACTTATGCACCCAATCATTTAATTCTTCCAGAAATTGGTTGAGGCAGTTAATGCCTTGGGAATGAAGAGGCATGGTAGCCAATTTCGTGCATGGGCATGCCATAAACCTGGGAAAACGTACTTTTGCTTCTGGGGCAAGAAAACACCCACGAAATGGTGCCCAAAGCCATTCTGAACCCATAGTCTTTTCTCTCTCACGCAGTCTGAGCTAGCTGGGCTTTCCCCATCACATTTTTTACCAATTTCCTGCATTTTTCCATAGCTGGGAGCTCATTTTTGTGTTGCACAGTGGCTGGGAGAAAGGGAGTCACGTTTTGGGGGTTTATAGAGGTCGTTTCGCCCCTGAAATGCAGAAAAAAAAAAATGTTTTCTGAAAACAAATTTGCTCTCCCAAGGTTTATTCCCCATCTACTAGTTCGTTTTGGTTGCCCACGTTTTTCAGCACTTGTGTTTTGTTGTAGGCTGCATCCCTGTGTTGGTTGGAAATTATGAGCAAGAATTAGGAGTGGAAGTGGACCAGAATTGGCTTAACAAACCTAGTGAGGAGGTAACCTCTCAAGAGTGTCAAAAGGGCTGGTTGTTCTTCTATGCACACCTTGAAGAACACTAGAATGGGAGGTATGGCCTAAGGGACTGTGTATTAGTGAAGGGAATACTTCCTTGTGCCAGGTGTGTAGGTATTGTGGAGACCAAGATAAATAGATCTTGCAAAGGGTGCCCATATCTCTATGGATGATCCCACTAGCTTAGC
This sequence comes from Larix kaempferi, assembly GCA_027924585.1. Lineage (NCBI taxonomy): Eukaryota > Viridiplantae > Streptophyta > Pinopsida > Pinales > Pinaceae > Larix > Larix kaempferi. The sequence goes on from BSBM01001287.1 coordinate 5,355,812, forward strand.
AATTCTTCTTTCCATTGCCCAACAGCCTAATAAACCCAACTGTAGCTTGGCTTGGCTGATTTGGTGTATCTTTGAGCTATGTGTGAGTTTGTTGTTCCCTGACTCCTTGTAGAGATCATGCCCAGCTCAGGGGTGACATTGTGTTGAGATATTGATGATCACAACTGGCCTATGGTTGAGTGGAATGTTGCAGTTGGATAGCCAGTTGCTTGGGACTACTTTGTTATAAGATAAGTATCCTCTTGTGTTAACTTTGCAATTATTTATTTGATGAATATTTTGAATGTATGATGGATGAATAATTGAAATTACTTCCGTTGTGTTTTCTTATAATTATACATTTCCATATGTCTTTTTATATTATGTGAATGCTTATTTAATAAGTTCATGGGGCTAGATTCCCGGTTTTAGCATCACGATCCTCTCCATCGCACTGGTATGATGGGAGGGGAGGTGACAGAATGGTATCAGAGCTGCTGGTTGCAGCATTGGACCTCTATGGGCCAAATCCGATTACAGTCACATGGAAAGGTCCCTTCCTAATCACCATAGGTATCAGCATCAGGCCTAAACTGGCTAAGTAGAACAAAATTACAGATGTAAGATCACCTCCTACTAAGCAACAATCATCACAGAAAGAAGGAAAGATTTCAAATTTTCCTAAGAGTTTTTGAAAATTTTGTCTAAGTGTTTTTTGGTGTCGAAGGGAAATTTCGGAAGAACTCCATGCATTGGCCCAAAATTGCGGAAGAACTCAGCAAGTTGGCCCACAATGGCGGAACGACTCAGCGAGTTGGTCTAAAAAATCTCAAAAATTTTCTAAGTGTTCGGCGTCAATGGAAAATTTCAGAAGAACTCCACAAGTTGGCCCGAAATTGCGGAAGAACTCCACGAGTTGGCCCGAAATTTTGGAAGAACTCCACGAGCTGGCCCGAAATTGCAGAAGAACTCAGCAAGATGGTCCGAAATGGCAAAAGGTTTTTCTAAGTATTTTTCGGCGTCCAAGAGAAAAATTTCGGAAGAACTCGGCAAGTCACCCCGCAACAGCGGAAGGACTCGGCAAGTTGGTCTGCAACAGATCGGAAGGAAAAATTGAGTCTTCGACCGAAAGAACTCGGCGAGTTGGCCTGAAACAGGTCAGAAGAACTCACTGAGTTTCTACGAAACAAGGAATTTTGGCCATTTTTCAGGCGCCAAAAGTTGAAAATAAGGTGCCACAAGGGAGCAAGCCCCCTTGACCCTCGTTGTCCCCCTCATATGTCGTTGATTGTGAGAAAATTCTATGATTTGACAAATTGTCAATATAATATTTTCCCACGTGCATGAAAATAATTTATGAATTTCTGAGAATATAATGCAGCTAACAATTGTGTTTATGAACACATTTTGCAGAATCACAGTTACATCAGGGCAGCACTCTAGATAGTACAATTGGAAAGTTTTGGATCTTAGTTGGGCCAAGAAAATGAACATCATGGATGATGCACAAGATCCCTATGAGCCTGAGACAGATGCCATGGGGGAGAACATACATGTTGAAAATGCTGAAACAAAATCTAATGAGAGAAGAAATCAAGAGACTCCTCCAGGTATTGCAGCCACCATGAGAAGCCTAAGGGTGGAGTTGAAAAGTTGCAGAGAAGATAATGAAAGGATGATTAAAGTTCAGGAAGAACAAAATCAGTTGAATGTAGCCATGCTGCATAGTTTAACAGACATCCAAAGGAAAATAAACTCTGGGCATCAAACATCAAATCCAGAAAGGGGTGGGAGTAGTTCTAGAAGGAATTCCCGTAAGAAGGCCAGTAGCTCAAGAAGAGTTTCTACAGACAGAACATATACTCCAGAAATCTCTTCTAATGAATCATCTGACTCTGAAGAATCCATTGAGGGTTCAAGCTCTTCATCTCGCAGGAGTAAGAGGAAGAAGCACTACAAGAACAATTCACATGGGGAATTTAAGAGGGCGAAACCTCCTACATTTGATGGAGAGATAAAGTCTGGTCAAGAAGCTGAAGTTTGGCTTCTTGGGATGAGAAAGTATTTCCAAGTCCAAGACTACTCGGGAAATATGAAGGCAAGGGTAGCCATCTTCAACTTGAATGGAAGAGCATCTATATGGTGGGAACACATCAGGCAAGTGAAGAAGATCAATGAAAGGAAGATTGTGTGGAAGCAGTTCAAGAAATACTTCAAGCAAAAGTACCTCTCTCATAGGTACTATGATTATAAGATCAAAGAGTTCCATGAGCTGAGATTGGGACAATTGACCATGGAAGAATATGAAAACAAGTTCTTGGAGCTGTTGAGGTATGTCAGGTATATTTGAGATGATAAGGTGAAAATTCAGCACTTCCTGAGTGGACTGCCCAAGTCATATAAAGATAGAATTGAGTTTGATGAACCTCGAACTCTAGAGGAGGCCATAAGAAAGGCCAAGTATTGCTTTGATCAAAACAAAAGAAAACCAGAATTCCATAAGGCATGGAAGGATAAGAAAAATGAAAAGTTTGATCAAAGGAAGAAGGGGTTCAAGCATCCTCAATTCCGGAATCAGCAAAGGCAACCATCACAGGTTGTGACTAAGCCAACTAGGATGATGGGAGACAAGCCAAGAGATCTAAAGGAGCCAAGAGAACCACTTCAATGTTGGGGTTGTGGAGGGGAGCACATGCTTAGGAACTGTCCACATCGGAATGGGACTCCAAGTCAAGTTCACAACATCCAAGGAGCTGAAACTGTCGGTCAAGTGGCAAGGACAATCCCTAGAATCTATGCAGCAGTAGAAGACCGCCAGGAAGATCATCAATCAACTGTGGTTGAAGTTGAAGTTAAGATTGCTAAGCAATCTGTTTCTATTTTGATTGATCCTGGATCTACTCACAGTTATGTCACTCCTAAAATTGTTGAGATTTGTGCTTTTAAGAAATTATGGTTAGTTTAACTAGCCACTAGAACCAAGAGAAAAGTTAGTGAAATTGTAGAGAAATGTCCATTAGAGATGGATGGGCTATTCATTTACGCAAATCTGAATATTTTACCATTGGGTTCCTATGATATTCTCATTGGAATGGATTGGTTAGAAGCACACGGGGTTAAACTTGACTGCTACAATAAGACATTTGAATGCATGGACGAAGAAGGAAACCCAAGGGTTGTAAAATGCATTCCAAAGGTGACATCTATTAGATAGGTTATAGCCATGCAGCTGAAGAAGTTCTGTAGGAAGGGATGTCAATTGTATGCAGCCCACATTTTAAAGGCAGCAGAGAATGAAACTCTTAAATTGGAAGACTATCATGTATTGCAAGAATTCAGGGATGTTTTTCCTGATGAGATTCCAGAACTCCCTCCAAAGAGAGACATTGAATTTACAATTGAACTTGTGCTAGGAGTGGCACCAGTGTCTAAGACACCCTACAGGATGAGTACATCGATGTGACTAATTGGGATGTGATCCAGGTGGAACCCGAGGGAGAGTTCCAAACCGATCCATTGCGCATCCTAGACAAGAAGGTAACATTGCTTCGGAACCACGCCATCGAATAGGTAAAGGTGCAATGGAAGCACTACGGTCCCAATGAGGCTACATGGGAGCTGGAGAATGCCATGAGGGTGGCATATCCATTTTTGTTCAGTTTTGATGAGCACTGAGGACAGTGCTGATGTAAGGGGAGGGAAATGTCACGTCCCCATTTTGACCCCCTTTTTCATTAAATCGTAAATGATGTAAATATTGTTATTTAATCATGGTGAGGAGCTCAAGGCCAAGGCCCCACCATTGATTTAGCATTTTATGTATCGGCAATTAAAAAAAAAATAGATGCCTATGGTTCTTGTGCTAGATAGGCACAATGTAAATTAAGACATCATGTAAATATGAATTTTAATGAAAAACCAACAACTAGATATGCAATGCAACAAAGAGATGGGGGCATGCTTCTACAAGGAATAGGGAGGGAAATTATTCAAACCCTTGAGCCAATGGTGTTAATCCATGTGTCAATGAGAAAACACATAAACCCTCAACTACCCATTCTGACTTATGCACCCAATCATTTAATTTTTTCATAAATTGGTTGAGGCAGTTAATGCCTTGGGAATGAAGAGGCATGGCAGCCAATTTCATGCATGGGCAAGCCATCAACCTGGAAAAAAGTACTTTTGCTTTTGGGGCAAGAAAACACCCACGAAATGGTGCCAAAAACCATTCTGAACCCATAGTCTTTCCTCTCTCACGCAGTCTGAGCTAGCTGGGCTTTCCCCATCACGTTTTTTACCAATTTCCTGCATTTTTCCATAGCTGGGAGCTCGTTTTTGTGTTGCACAGTGGCTGGGAGAAAGGGAGTCACATTTTGGGGGTTTATAGAGGTTGTTTTGCCCCTGAAATGTAGAAAAAAAAAACGTTTTCTAAAAACTAATTTGCTCTCCCAGGGTTTATTCGCCATCTACCAGTTCGTTTTGGTTTCCCACGTTTTTCAATACTTGTGTTTTGTTGTAGGGTGCATTCCTGTGTTGGTTGGAAATTATGAGCAAGAATTAGAAGTGGAAGTGGACCAGAATTGGCTTGAAAAACCTAGTGAGGAGGTAACCTCTCAAGAGTATCAAAAGGGCCAGTTGCTCTTCTATGCAGACCTTGAAGAACACTAGAATGGGAGGTATGGCCTGAGGGACTGTGTATTAGTGAAGGGAATACTTCCTTGTGCCAGATGTGTAGGTATTGTGGAGACCAAGCTAGATAGATCTTGCAGAGGGTGCCCATATCTCTATGGATGATCCCACTAGCTTAGCAATTCTTCCTTCCACTGCCTAACAGCCTAATAAACCCAACTGTATCTTGGCTTGGCTGATTTGTTGTATCGTTGAGATATGTGTGAGTCTGTTGTTCCCTGACTCCTTGTAGAGATCATGCCCAGCTCGGGGGTGGCAGTGTGTTGAGATATTGATGATCACAACTGGTCTATGGTTAGGTGGAATGTTGTAGTTGCATAGCCAGTTGCTTGGGACTACTTTGTTATAAGATAAGTATTCTCTTGTGCTAACTTTGCAATTATTTATTTGATGAATATTTTGAATGTATGATGGATGTGTAATTGAAATTATTTCCGTTGTGTTTTCTTATAATTATACATTTCCATATGTCTTTTTATATTATGTGAATGCTTATTTAATAAGTTCATGGGGCTAGATGCCCGGTTTTAGCATCACGATCCTCTCCATCGCACTGGTATGATGGGAGGGGACGTGACACCTTCAGGAATAAAGTTTAAAACTACATGGAAATTTTGAGAACACACATTTTTTCTATATAGATTGATACTACTTACACTAGCATGAAATATTATTCTCTAACAACACCCAATGCATGCATGGAGAGTTCACTACACTATTTGGTAAATAAAAAATACATCGTACCAATAATAATTAAGTAAATCAAATTTATATTTTGTGTGTGTGTCTGTAATATCTTGGAAATCCAATGACTAGTAACTAATCAATGTGATAATTTTGTAACTCATTTCAACGTGATAATTTTGTAACTCATTTCAACATGATAATTTTAATTAATTTTGAAACATGGTAATTGTAAGAATGGAGTAAGAGGTAATAGTTATAATTCACATTTGAAGAATGAAGTAAGAAAAATATAGATATTGCCCTCATTTCGACTTGGATCCGCCAAAGATTGACCTGCATCCTCTTCTTGTTGCTCTCCTAATGCTTCTCGTTCTTGGCTCATCCTTTCTTTGGCCCTTTCTCGTATTTTTTCTTCATGAATTTGATCATGATCATGTTTTATGCTCAACGTTTCAAGTTGTTTCCCATGTTGATTGGTGATTAAGAAACAAAAATGTTCAATTTCCTTTAAAACAATATATATCTCTATATGGAAAATCTTAAAAAAAATGTATGTCTTGTGACACTCAAAACGATTAAAGTGGTATTACAAAATTGTTAAATTTGAGTTTATGTTTTTTTGCCTTATAGATTTTTTTTTCTATTCAGTTATTTAAATGAAAAAGTTTGGTAGGTAATTTGCACTCTTTGTTAGATGGATGGAAATGAAGCAAAATCAATGCAAGATAATGATGGACAAAAGCTTGGTCGAGGTTTATAAAATCTTGATTGAGATAATAGCAAGATCGAGCTTCTGGCTTAAAACCATACACAAAACCTTGATCAATAAATTTAAAAATGCGTTTGAAACCTCAAGTGAGGGTTTTAAAAACATTGATTGAGCTAATAGCTAAATTGAGTGCTTTAAAAACATCCTTTTAGCTCTCTTTTCTGCAAATTTAATTTTATAGGCCTCTTTTTCAAGCCTAAACCCTTTCGTGGGATGCAGCTTAGGTGGCAGGCTTTATACTGAGGGATTGATCAATGAATCGTCTATTCATTGGCATATAGCTTACTGGTTTTTTATTTAATATGATAATATTTTTATTTTATTTTCAAACTTACACTTAAAAACCATGTCCACAACTTCGAATCAATGCAAAGAAAAATCAACATAAAAAGTACACAATAAAATTTTTATGTGCACATACATTTGTAACAAATACAAAAAAGTTTATGTGCACACATGTTTGTAGAAAATGTAAATTAAATTTTTCAATGGTCAATTTTGAAAATTAATTAAAAAAATATTATTTTCCAAAATAAATTAAAAAAAATTGTGTGCCATAGTGCATATTGTGAAAATTATGTTCATATATTTTTTTTCAAAAATTATACAAAATTATCACTACATTATTTTATGTGCACACAAGCCTCTTGTTAACTTTCTTGAAATTTATAAAAACAAACCTATTACTAAATGAAAATTTGGCATATATATGTATGTGTGTAACATCTCCAAAATTTCACAAAAATTTTAAAAAATTTATATATAGCGCAACTGTCCATAAATGCCAGTATTATACTTGCAGAAATGCTTTTATATCGTTATTTGTTTAAATGTGTCTTGCATTCATTGATGCTATTTTGATATTCATAAAATTGACATTTATTTTCAAAGTCCTTAAACATTGACGTAGGACTGTGGATCTCATTGACTGTTTCTAAAAATATTTATATTTTCAATTGTATCGTTGTCTATAATACATTGATCATTTTGTTAATTCGTACAATCTTTTAATCATGGATTAAGTGCATAAAAATTCTTAATGCATTTATGTTGTCATTCGGAAAACAACGCTATTTGTCTAAAATCGTAGTCTATCTTTTGTCGTATATATCGTCGTAGTATAATCTATAAATTTTGCAATGTTGTGATGTTGACTGTCTTCTTTTACTTGAAAGGGGTTCTAGTGATGCTCGGAGGCTTCCTTAGATATTGTCAAGCTAATGTATGTTGCTTCCCTTTGTTAGGGTTACAGGTGAGGGCTCTTCACAGAAGATTTGATTAATGTTTTTATACTTACAAGAGCTAAGGTTTTGTAATAACCTATCTAGGTAGCTTAGAATACCACCAAGAAGGAATTATGACCTTAACTTATTAAAGGATGGGGTCATCCTAGTTTAAAGGGGTTTATAAACATGGTGTAGTCAAAATTTGTATGTTCGAAAACATTACAATAACCATGATCACAACGCATCCTTTTATGGAGCTCGATTGTAAATAAGGGAGGACTTTAACTATATGGTTATGGGTAAAAATCTAAATGTAAGTGGAATATAGACAAGAAATTAAATGCAATCACGTGAAGAGTTGGTGAAGGAATCCACGTATGGAATAAACCCTAACTATACGCTGAGGGTTTTGCATTAACACTTGTTGCTTGTTTCGAAGGTAGGAAAGCTGAGCTCTCTCGACTGCTGTGGAAACTAGGGCACACCACGCACAGTTTCAGTATGAAGCTTAAACGCAGAGGGTCTTCCAGAGTTCCATTGTTGTTGTTGTGTTAATTCATTTACCTTGGCTCAGTCCAATGGAGAACTATTCTCTCTGCTATCAAAATTCTCAATTATTTACAGAGTTATGGATCAGCTTAAACTTATGTTGTTTTGTTCTAGTTCAGTTTTTATCTTTATGAAAATATTGTTTAATTTTTGGTAAATGGTTACTTGTATTGGCAAGGATTTCCTTGCCACCATTTTCAGTTTCTCCCTGGTCTCGACTTATGGTCTCGACGTTGGCATTGCTGATAGTTGGAAACTCCAGTGGTTTGGAAAACCACGGTAAGCCTCGGCCATCCACAACGACACCTCTGTCAACTTTGTTTTACATTATTGCCAGTGTTGGTCTTCATTTGTCTTGCTGCAAGCCATTTGGCTTCCTTTTCATGGTGATGATAGCTTGTAAGGTTTTCCTAGATTGATAACCAGTGTTGGTGTTTGAACCAACATTTCAATAGTAAAAGATACATCATTGTTCTTCTCTGTCGAGACTATTGTTAAAAGGATTCTTTGTTATTGTAACTCCATTCAGTCTGTATATGGGGAGTGTATAAATACTTGGGCTTAAACCCTACCATGTCGAATATGTAATTTGATTAAAGCTACGTTGTTATTAAATTTATGCGTAATGTTATTTAATCTTCTAAGGGAACAAGGTTTAAACCCGCTACATAACCTATAGGATATGATATCTCGGCATTCATTTATATTTCTATTTACCATGATGCTGTAATTACTAATTAACTTATTAAATGGTAAACCATAGGCACACCCGTGCTCTATGTAGGAAGAATATATGTCCCGTTTGGGCCAATCCCTAACTTAAATCTGTGTTTAGATTATTAATGTGATGGTTGTTAGTTCTGTGTTAAGAATGTTATTGAATTTATTTGCAATAGGGTTCGACCCTGTACCATACCCTAAACTAGGTTGGATTTGAGTTTGTGCATTGGTATATAAATGTTATATAAGCGAGTCTCAACTACTTTATATGTAACTGTATAATATTATTATGTAATGGATGCATCCTTTCGGATGGCATCGAGCTCAGTTTAACCTTACAGTTAACTTGACTGTAAATTTGCTTTGTTTGTTCTTAAAATCTCTAGGGCTCTTAAACCCTAGCAGACACTACGTCCAAGCTTGTATATTTTTAGAATTAGTTTTAAAAGTATGGGATCTCCATACTAGTCTATGTTGAGCCTGTTGGCAGTTAAAATTTGATCCTATGTTAAGGTATAGTTTGGACAGTTTGTAATTAGACCTTCGACTATGTTAAAATCGAATAGAAATTTATATACGAGCTATGGTTTATTACAGTTTGATTCTTTATAAATGCCAACTCCATTCTGGACTTGTTGATTTTAATAAAGCAATAATAAATTACTTTAGACATCTATTTGTCCATTATCGTATTCTTTTGAAGTTGAAAATTTATTTCATAATTGTTTATTTGCATAAACTCTATGTTGAGTTTATTACTGAAAAAATAGAAAAGTTATGAATTAAGGAATTCGATGCTTTGACTTGTTCAAACTTTATCTAGCATATAAACTGTGTGTTAGATTACTACAGTATTGTACGATTATTATCTACTGTAGGTTTATAAAGCATAAATATTACGAATTGTAGGGAAATGGCTTCCATATTATTTTATGAACTGTGTAAGATTTGTTTGGATGGTTTATTAAATGTTTATCAGGTTGTAACTATGTTGTACTCTATTTTAAAACCTGTTACTCCTATGATTCTATTGTTTAAGTCATAACTATTTGTTCTTCTACTGTAAGTACAAAATGAAACCCTAGAAAATATGAACTATAATTATCTAGGTTCTTTCAATATTATCAGTGTAACAATGCGGTAAAATTTTTTACTTGATATTCATAATCTAATCAGTATTATTCCTATCAAGATCATTTCATATCTATCTGATAATTATCGAATCATGCCTATCTAAAACAATTCTCTGTACTAGAGTACATCACCAAGGTGAAAGGAAAAATACAGAGAATATTTATATCCATCATTCTGTAATTTCTAATCAATTCATTCAATCCTTTAACCAGAAAATAATTATCAGTTCTGTCTGATAGACAATCTAATTTCTAAGTTAGTAACTAAACAACATTACAAAATCGAGATAACATATAAACAAAATATTCAGAAATATAACAACAATTAAATTTTAAATAAATTAGCACAATGTAGAACCTGTTCAAAACTGTAGGAGTGGAAAAACACCCAAATAAGACCGTTCCTCCCAATCGTCTCCTGAAAGTAGCCAAGATTACTTGCTTTAGGACCCCTAAGCCTGTTAACCAAACCACTAGGATGAAGATTCTGTGAAGAAGCATGTGACAATCTCTTTTTACTTCAGCAATCATGAAGGCTTGCATACAAAACACTCTCTCTACAACTCAGCATCATAAGATAGTCTTACTCTGCAACTCATTAGCTAGCATTCCCATCATCATATCTCTTGTGTGCTCAACATAGTAGTTTACAGCAACACAAGGAAAAAAGTTGTGAGATTCCTGCTCAATTCGATGGATATAAAGATTTCCTAGGTCTTTTGGGTTGGTTTAACATTTAATGAGCCACCTTCTCAATTCCACCATCCTTGGGGAACATGACCACATTTTTAGGGAAGTTGTCCCCTGCAACAGCTAGTAAGTGAGTGCAGATGCTGCCACTTGTCAATTGCCTTCTACACCAATTTCATTCCTCCTAGTGGGCCAGTGAACACTCTTCAACAACCCTCTTTGGATGAGTGTCTCCTATTTCAATTTATTAAATAATAATAATATTCAATTACAGTCATCCTCGACCATCCTTGTTCAATAACATAAAACTTTACAATAAGTTTTAAAGTAATTTTTTTCCACAAACATAAAGTATTTCGAGTTCTAGGTAGGATACAAAGACCCTCTCTTAAGTTCAACATCGTCCTCGATGTTGCTTAAGCATCATCTAAGTCCTCCTGGAACAGAATTGGATATGTTACTTGCATATGACTCTCCAATTCCCAGGTTGCTTCATCTGGACTAAGCTGCTTCCATTGCACCTTTACCTATCCACTCGTGTGAATCCGAAGTAAAATTTCACTCATGTTGAGGATACAATCCAGTTCCACCTGAAAATCTCCTTCTGGTTCAACATGTATGTCATTCCAATCGATTACATGAGTAGCATCATGTACATATTTTTTCAAAATAGAAATATGAAATACATTATGTATTTTAAGATTTGGTGGCAAAGGAAACTGACAAGCCACTGGTCCAACTCTTGATAATATTTCAAATGGTCCACAATACTTGGGTGCTAATTTAACACAACTCCCCATCTTAAAAGAGCTTTTTATGGGTTTTACCTTAACAAAGACATGTTCACCAAATTGGAATTCTTTCTGAGTTCTTTTTAAATCTGCATGACTCTTTTGTCTATCTTGTGCAATTTTCATATTGCTTTGTACCTGCTTCACTGTTAGTTCCATCTCTTTCAACAATGCAAGTCCTAACATGAATCTATCAACTGGATTACTCCAAGAGATGGGAGTATTACACTTTCTACCAGATAGAATTTCAAAAGGACTCAGTTTAGTTGAAGCTTGATAGTGATTGTTATAAGCAAATTCAACTAAGTGCAAATATTCTTCCCATTTAGTTGGCTGATCTTTAACATACATTCTTAACATGTCCTCTAGAATCTGATTTACTCTTTCAGTTTGTCCATCCATTTGCGGATGAAAAGATGTGCTGAAATTTAATTTAGTATCCAAAGCTTTAAACAATGATTTCCAGAAATTACTAGTAAATTTAGAATCTCGATCAGAAATTATTACCTTAGGAATTCGATGCAAACGACAAACTTTCTTCATAAACACATCGGAATATTAGCAACCTTAAAAGTAGTTTTGGAAGGTATAAAATGAGCTGCTTTGCTAAGCTTATCTGCTATTACCATTATTGAATCATTTTGCTTTTGAATTTTAGGAAATCTTTGGCCAAAAGTAATGTTTTCTTAACATCGTTATCATCTTTTGGTAACCAGGATGTCTTGAATAAGGACTTCTATGTACTTCATTTAAACTCAACAACTTAATTTCTGGTACATTTGGTACATACAGTCTGTTTTTATATAGCATTAGACCTTTTTCATTCAAACTGTAATCTGTTTGTATATTTTCAGAATTATTTTCTGCAACTTTTTCCTGTAATTTCTGATAATTTTTATCCATTTTTATCCCTTCTTCAAGTTGATTTTCTAAATCTGTTTTATAAGTACTGATTGTTGCCATAAAAAATAATTTTGCATTTTTGCTTAAGGCATCAACCACCTTATTTTTTTTACCTTTTATGTGTTGGATCTCGAAATCATATTCGCTAAGGAAAGCTAACCACCTAGCTTTCGTTGCGTTCAAATTTGGTTGATCCAATAGATATTTTAGACCTTTATTTTCCATCATTAATGAAAATTTTCTACCGACTAGATGATGGCACCACATCTTCAAAGTGTGTGTCAGGCCATCCAACTCTAAATCGTAGGTAGCATAATTCTTTTCATGAATTTTTAGCTTTCTTGACTCATACGCTATTACGTGACCTTCTTGTGTTAAGACTCCGCCAAGGCCATCATTGCATGCATCAGTGCATACAACAAAGTACTTGTTTGGATTTGTAATTTTTAGGATATGTGCAGTAGTTAATAGTTCTTTTAACTTTTTAAAACTTTGTTCACACTTTTAATCCCAAACAAATTTCTTCCCCTTTTTGTATAAAGATGTTCTGGGATTTGTGATTTTTGAGAATCATTTTATAAATATTCGGTAGTAACCTGTGATCCCCATGAACGATCGCACATATGTTACATATTTAGTGACATGCCATTCATTAATTGCTCTTATTTTATCCGAGTCAACTGAGATTCCATCCTTGGATATCGCATGACCTAAATATTGTATTTTATCTTTGAAAAATTCACACTTACTGGATTTAGCGTACAGTTGATATTCTCTTAAGACTTGTAATATTATTTGTAAGTGTTCATCATGTTCTTCCTTAGTCTTTGAATATAGTAAAATGTCATCAATGAAAACAATTACGAATTTATCCAAGTACTTATGTAAGACATTATTCAGTAAACACATGAAAACTGCTCGAGCATTTGTTAGTCCAAAAGGCATAACTACAAATTCATAATGTCGGTAACGGGTTCTAAAAGCAATTTTAAAGATATCTTCATCTTTAATTCTGACTTGATGATATCCAAATCTCAAGTCTATTTTCGAAAATATCGTTGCTTCAATTACTTGATCAAACAAATCATCTATGCGGGGCAATGAATATCTGTTCTTAATTGTCATTTTATTTAACTAACAGTAATCTATGCATAAACGCAAGGTACTATCTTTCTTTCTAACAAAAATGGTAGGCACTCCCCAAGGAGACACACTTGGTCTTATGTAATTTTTATCAATTAATTCTTTTAAATGTGATTTTAATTCCTTAAGCTCTAGGATATTCATCTGGTAAGGAGCTTTGGATTTTGGTACCGCTCCAGGTACTAACTCAATGGTGAAATCCAATTCCCTTTTCGGAGGTAATCCTGGAATTTCTTCCAAGAATACATCTGAAAAGTCTCTTAGGATTGGTATATCTTCACATTTTAATTTATCTTTTTTAGTAGTGTGTTCATCTTTTATTACATTTACACGAAATACTTTACACCCTTTACGTACAACCTTTTTCATTTGCAATGCAGAAATCTGTCTAACAGAGAATTGTTTAGGCACTCCTTTTACTACAACAGTTTCACCTTTATCATTCAGCATGTAAATGTCTTTTCAAAACAATTCAAAACTACCCTATGCTTTTCTAGCCAATCCATACCTATTAAAACATCATAAGATCCTAACAGTAATGCATTCAATTTTACTTGGGTCTTAAACTGATTCATAAGCAATTCACAATCTTTAACAAAATCGACTACCTTCCTCTTGGTTCCTGTAGCTAACTGAACTAACCAAGATTTTTCAAACTTTTCCACTTGCAATTTACATTTTTCTACTATACGAGGCGATACATAACTTAAACTAGCTCCTAGATCAATTAAAATAGAGATGGGAGTCTCTTTTAGCATACCTTCTATTTCGACCATTGAAGTTTGATGATCAACCTGTCGATTCTCCAAGGCTGCATTGATCGTGGGCATTTCCCTCGCTAAGTCACAAACTATTGCCTCTTCCTGCACTGTATGGATGTTGCTGAAGTTCTTTTCCTGTTAAGACAGTCTATTACATAATGTGGTCCTTTCCATTCATAGAATTTTACAGGTTCTTTTCATTCATTATTTTTAGCATAAATATTAGGCATGTATCTGTTTCTTGCAGCTGTAAAATTATGTGTTGTATTGCTTTTAAAATTATTTCCTTTCAAATTTCTGCTAGAGAAATTTTGCTTGTTATTTCCAACATTCCTGTTAAATTTAAAAATTTTCCTTCTTTGTTCGAAATTACTTGGTCTATTAACCTTCCAGCTAGGTACACTTTCTCTTTTTCTGTTATGTTCATAACAAAAGTTTTCCTTTCTCATAGCTTCCTCAAGAGTCTTGGGGTTGTCATACTCAATTATGTCTTTGATATTAAAAGGTAAGCAACTCATAAATATTTCTATTTTAGGCTTCTCGTCAACAATGTAAGGTACATATATTCATAGACTTAAGAATTTACTGCTTAATTATTTCATGTTCATAGAGCCTAGTTTTAAATCATAGAACTCTTTTCCTTTTTCTTTATAGTACTGTTAGGACAAAAACTTCTTCTTAAAGTATCTCTTAAAAGTACTCCAATTTATACTCTTTTCTTTAATTCTTTTTATTCATTTTATATCTTGCCACCATATATCTGCTTTCCCAATTAGATTATAAATGGCCATCTTAGCTTTCAACTTATCTAAATAATTATAAATTTGAAAGTATTTCTTCATACCGTATAGCCAAGCTTCGGCTTCTTCTCCCTTTTCTATCTTACCATTAAACATTGGGGGTTTTATCTTTTTAAACTCCCATGAGATCTCTTCATATGGCTTGTAATTCCTCTTTTTAGGTCTGCAATCACTATCATTGCTGTCACTGGAATACTTATGTTTCTTTCTATGGGTTTTAACATTAGTTTTATAAGAAGAATTACTTTCATGCTTAAAAAATTTAACTTCTTACCTTTGTGTTTATAAGACATGGTTCTAGATTCATATTTAGATTCTGTTCTTTTATCTTTTCCTTCATTCTGAAATTTATCTAGCAATATTTTTTTCAGGTACACAGGATACTCCCAAAAGACCAAACACCTAGAGCAACCAGTTCACACAAACAGATCACAGATCGTTACACCGATATTTTGAGGTGGTTTAAACCTTCGAGAGGGAAACACTCCACGGCCCCAGCCAAATAGCTTCTATATAGCAGTTTATTATGCAAAAGAAAGAAAGTTACAAATTAGCTTCTCATAATCGATCAACTTTCCAATGACCCTCCATGCTCTTTAAATAGAGATCATGGACCAATTGGGTGTTAAGCCACGGATCAAGGGTAGGTATGATCTAAGAGAAGTTGAACCGTTGGATCATTCTATGTCTATAACATATCATGACCGTCAGATTAAATATTTACAAATGCATACTAATGCATACTAAAGAAACACACTTTACCTAACGGATATATTACACAAGTTGATCTTAACTAACTCCCAAGTGTCTAAATATCCTAACATCCCCCCTTAAGAACAACTTGGGATAGGATTGAAGGATTTCAAAAGTGACACTATTAGGAGAAGGAAGGAGGCATTAGAGTCTATCCCCCCTTAATGACAAATTACTGAACTCCTAGCAGAGAGCTAATTTTAGAAAACTTTGCTTCTGTAAGAGATTTGGTGAAGATGTCTGCAACTTGATCATCTGTAGGGAAAAAGAGCACTTCAAGAACATGATCATGAAAAATATTTCTGATGAAGTGCATATGTAGCTCATTGTGTTTGCTGCGTTGATGTAGGACTCAATCTTTGGCGATCTTGATGGCACTTTGATTGTCGCACCAAAGTGGAGTAGGTTGCTGCTGCTCGAATCCAAACTTTGAAAGGTTCTTTCGAAGCCATAAAGCTTCATGACTGGCATTAAATGCGGCTCGATATTCTACCTCTGCTAAAGAAAGAGCAAGAGCTTGTTGTTTCTTACAAGCCCAAGTGATAGGTCTAGATCCCAGACTAAGAACATAACCTACAATAGACTTTCCATCATCAAGATCGTCGGCCCAATCTGAATCAATGAAACCAATCATCAAAGGTTTCTCCCCTGTACTGTAATGAATCCCAAACTGAATTGTACCTTGAATATATCGAAGTATTATTTTAGCTACTTTCCAGTGACTTTCATGAGGTGTTTGCATATAACGAGCAACACGAGCAACAACAAAGGAAAGGTCAGGACGGGAATGAGTCAAGTATAATAGACTACCAACGAGAGGATGATACAAGGTGGCATCTAGTTCAGGTGAAGTACAAGTGGTAGAAAGTTTGACTCCAGATTGGAAGGGAGAAGGAGATGGTATACAATCGTCCATGTGAAAGCGACGAAGAAGGTCACAAGCATACTTAGACTGAGAAAGAAAGATTCCTTCTTTGGTTTGCAGGACTTGGAGACTAAGAAAGTAATGCAAATGTCCTAAGTCTGACATTTCAAAATTTTGCTTAAGACTGGATTTCACATGGGTTAAAAGCTTAGGGTCACTACCAGTAAGAATAAGGTCATCAACATAAATAACAAAAATGATGAGATTGTTTCCTACTTTCTTGGTATACCCATTGGGGTCAGAATGGCATCTAAAAAAACCAGTGTCAAGTAGAAAGCTATCTATTTTGGCATACCAAGCTCTAGGAACTTGCTTAAGGCCATATAAGGATTTCTTAAGGTGACAGACAAGGCTAGAGTTATTCTGAACATATCCAGGAGGTTGTTCCATGTAAATTTCTTCCTGTAAATCACCATGTAAGAATGCAGACTTGACATCCATTTGATGGACTTCCCAGTTATGTGAGGCTACAAGGGAAAGAACAAGGCAAATGGAGTTCATTTTTGCAACAAGGGCAAAGGTTTCATTGTATTCAATTCCTTCAACTTGGGAAAAACCTTTGGTAACTAACCTTGCCTTAAGTCGTTCAACACTTCCATCTAATGCATACTTAGTTCTATAGATCCATTTACATCTGACAAGTTTTCTTCCTTTTGGAAGAGGTACAAGATCCCAAGTATCGTTTTCCATTAAGGAACTGTCACATCCTCATTTTGACCCTTGTAATATTTTGGGCTATAGTGTAAATGTTGTATGCATATTATGTATGATTCCTAGTATGGGGCTCAGTATGCTCCAATCTGATAGAAAATGGAGAATAGTGACTTTTGTAAGAGGGTGTCCTGAGGCTCGACGGAAGGTCGGTTTGGGCTGAAATCGATATGGCGCGGCTATGGAGCAGGCACTGTGTTAAGTTTGGAACCTTGGAGCCAAAATCCAAAGGATGTGGAGTCGAGGTGAGCAAGAAGGCCAAAAAGTACTGTTCCAGGCCACTTTTTTCGAGTTTTTGAAAAGCTTGTGGACAACAAAAGTGACCCTAGATGTTGGAATTAAAATTTTTATTGAACTAGACATTTCATCTTCTTATTAAAATGGACAGTCTCCGTTAGATGAAGATTTTCCATAAATGCATAGTTTGGGAGATAGCCATTTTTGGCCAAATTTTGAGATTTTGGGGGAAAAGTGAAAAGTTAAAAGTAGCCAAACCCCGAATTTTATAGAAGTTGAGTGGTGCATCGGAACAAGGATATGAAGGTTGATGAGTGTGCCTTGTTATATGGACTACCTTCTCCCGGTGGATACGTTTTCACGATTCTTCCTATATTTACTTCTACAAGCAGCTAAAGTTGGCATTTCAAAACAAATTGCAGCTATGTAAAAGTGCAGAATTTGGGCAAAGTTTGCATTTTTGAAACAATGTAAATTCCATGTTCAGGATCGGGATGGGGCATGAGGATAGGAATTGGAAAGATTATCCAGAGGAGAATAGGGATGCATGACCAAGGTTTGAATGAGGCCCACATATATCATAGATATTTGGTGCATAAGAGTGCCAGTTGTTGTTTTGACAAAAAATTTCAATATGGGCAATTTCTATAATTGCGTCACTGGAAGGAAGCCGAACCAACTAAGATATGGAAGAGGAATTCCATGTTACGATGAGGGATTGGAAGGGAGAATTCCTTAACCCCTGTTTTGCTATCATATTTATAATTATGAAATTGTCATGCATATAAACTATGGCATAGGAATGTTGAAAATGCAAGAGATTACATAGATGAATATGCATTAGATGGCATATCAATAAGCATTGCATAGTGCATGTGAAAAAAAAATTGCGTTTATATAATATTGCATATTGGTAAAATAGTGAGGTTTACATATGCACTGAGCCACTTAAGATAATGATTGTGGTTGCTAATAATTAGTTGTGTTCGCATTGGTTATAGGACCGAAGGCAACTGAAGCATGGCTAAAGATGAGGATGATGTCGTTGCATATGATTAACAACCTTATGAAGAAAGGTTGGGGCAAAAAATATATGATCATAATGTTGGCAAAGGAACTGCATAGCCTTGGTAAGAGGCCAACTGATCAGGTAACATCAAGTGATGATAATAACAGCCATGCAGGTAATGGTTAATTGTGCTTAATTGCATGAATGTCGAAAGAGGATTTAGTGAGATCCCTTCAACTATGTCTAAACTATGTTGATTTGGTTTGCATGTGGTACTGAGTGCCTGAATGTGAATCTCAACCCACCAAGTATGGTAAGGTGTGGGTAAGTGAAGGAAAGGAGCCTTATACCCTATAGTTTCTTAGAAACCTCAATGCATTCATACGAAATTATATCATGCCATTTGTCTATATTGGTTGTGAGTTTAACGACCAAAGAAAGTAAGGACTTACAGTCATGTGGTGGTAGTGCATGCCATATGAGATAGCGATGACTAGGCCATAATAATGTTTGAATGCATGGTATTCATGAATTAATGCAAGGTTGCATTGAAGAGATGTGCATTACAAGATTATGTAAATGTAGTGAATGTGCATGCATATGTGTGGGTACACATGTTGGGATGCATTGTGTCAATGCATGGTTGTGACATGTATATGATTCAAAGCAATTAGATAATAGATGAAATGATGAATTGTTGACAATTATGAGATCATTTCATGAGCTGCTGTGAATATAGGGGAATGATTGCATGAAGAAGGTAGAGATGTGATGGGCTACCAGAGTGCTCTGTTGGAAGGACATAGTTGCATGAAATATGAAGTAATGAGTATTTACAGTTTATTTAAATTGCATGGATAGTGTGACTGTGTCTTGCAATTTTATTGTGATAATGATGCATATATAGAAATGTATGTATTTCATTGCATCTCAAATGTTAATAGCTGAAATTGTTTGATTTATCGAGCGTTATAATTCTGAGATCACTTTAGTGGTTGTTGTATCAATGAAAAGATTATATGCATAGATACTTACAACGTGTTTGGCTGATTGAAGCTCATATTTCAGGTAGAAAAGTCTTGCATATGGCAATGAGAATAATCCCATAGTAAAGACCAGGATCTACCATGTTCAGAAGCCAAAGGTTATGAAAAGGTTCTCATGGTTGCAAATCTAATTTCTGTAGGAAACAGATTTGTAAATTTCAGATTTAAAATTTTGCTATTAATTGCTAATGATTGTTTGGCTTATATAAAAATTGTGTCAGGAGGACATGTTGTAGGTGGGTGTTCATATATGGTAACAAGGATGAAACTATAATGGACAGAGTGATACCACTTACGAGAACCAAACCATATGAGGATAACCTCATTGCTAAGCAAATCATTTTCTGTAGTGGACAGAATTGCAAATTCACATTGAATTTATTTATTAATAACATTGATTGGTTATGGATCAATCATATTTGAAGTTTATTGTTAAATGCTGCTAATTGTTTGG
This sequence comes from Larix kaempferi, assembly GCA_027924585.1. Lineage (NCBI taxonomy): Eukaryota > Viridiplantae > Streptophyta > Pinopsida > Pinales > Pinaceae > Larix > Larix kaempferi. The sequence continues at coordinate 5,375,790 of BSBM01001287.1, forward strand.
CTATTTGATAAACGTGATAGGAAGACACATTGCAGGAAGACCCGGAGTGATGGCCTGCAAAAGCCAAACTAGACGGGAAAGACCCCATGCTTTGGAAATGGGTTTCGGGTGAAATGCCATTTATAATGTCTCAGCCAAACCACATGTCGGTAAACCATGAGAGTGAGATGGTAAAGCTATGCCCAGAAGGCATGTGAGATACATCTACAAAATGAATGAGTATTCCGTGACCCTAGACAAGAGCATGCATGTCTAAATTATTAGGGTTAATATGCAGAGCATGCTCTATCTTATTTATATCATTGCAAACTGTTTGAGTATGATTAGGGCCTACATGGTGCACATTGAAAAGGGGGTGCACACTTTTTATGGTGCTGGGTCATGATAGGGTTTTCAATATTGACTACACCCTAAGGGAATGGACGCATTCCTGGTGTTTCAATACTTGATAGTGAATGATATGGATTGTGGTTACAAAATTGAACAAAAATACCGATAAGCTTGCTTATCCTTCTTGTGTTGTCAGCCTACACAGATGTAGATTGATACTGCACATGAAGAGGCAAGGCGAAGAAGGGTACGCAAAAGGACTGTATAGGAATTGGTAACCTTTCTATGCTCACACAAAATACTACCAGAAGTGATGGACAGGCCCGAAGAGCTATGTAGTAAGAAGAGGTATCATCCTTGTGTGAGTGGGGTCATGCTAACCTGCAATCAAGAAAGTCACCTATAAAATTCCTAAAAGTAACCACCGATTTGCACAAGAAAAGGAGTGGCGTCCTTGTATGAATGAAGAGTTGTGTGTGTGAAGGTGTGGTGACATTGGTGAAGGCATAAAATCTCTATTGGGTCAACAGTAGGAGGGCGGGCGCCAAGACTGACTAAAAACCTTGAGATGATTATGGCTCCATAGTAGAGCCTTGACCTATAATGGTTAGGTGCTGCAGTTTCCTTTCATTGGTCAATGACCCAGATGAATGTACTAGCTCGGCAATGGAGATGGCCAACCAGGTATGGGACTAGTTGGGCACCACCAAATGCTTGGTAAATCCAGTCGGCGTGAAGGTGTACTGGTGAAGCATTAACTACATCCAAGTCCATAGGCGATCCCAAGGCTTACAAAGCAAAGCAGGACCCTGTGGACTAGAGTGGAAACAAATAATATAGATAAGTATTTTTTATCTTGCAGCTTCTCGCTTATGAATATACATGTATATATGATTTGTTATGATTTTTCAAATTCTTGTTTTCAGATAAACCCTATGAAAATAAACTAAACATGTGAATTGATTCAATGTTTGAGGGTAGGTATTGCTGGAAGCAAAGACTTTGAAAGCATCTGGAGGATGCATGGGGACATGTGACTGTCCTAAAGAGCTCAGTATGAGTAGTACTGAAAGATGGTGCTAGTGGACATGTGTGGGTCCTAGCATCCAAAGGTCCTGTAGGAAACAATGGCAAGGATTCCCGCGTTGAAAATCCTTAGACGGACCTTAGACACTAAGTGTCATAGCCAAGAAAAGGCAAGTCAAGCATTCACTTTGAAGTGAAATAGGCTAAGGTGCATAGAACCACAAGTGATGGTGTGGCTCCGGATTGGAACAGGACTAAGAGGGGAAAACTCTTACTCTTCTCTTTCCATTTGATTGATGTGTTTATAAAACAAAGAATTGTTGAATGCATGTCGTGACTGAAAATAGAATGTGTTTATTTGCTTGAATTAAATTGTGAATGCTAAAATAGTTATTTCACTGTGAAAGGATGAACATGAAAGAGATCATGTGTATCTTGGGAAATCATGAAAAAAATTTGGAAGTCGCATGAGTGAAGCATGGACATTCCATGTCAATTGGGAAATAATTAACTAATTTTAATGTTTATATTATGCTTGTCCTAACAAAGAGTTTCCATGATAAATTTTTCAGGTGAGAAGTTGAATCAAATGGTTGCAGCCAACACAAGCAAGTGTTGCTAGTAAGCAAAGTGCGGTCAGTTGTGCATATTGACCATGACAGTAGACCAAGGGCCATTAGAGTTGGCTGAAAGTCTTTTTCAAACAATTGCCAAGACCCAAGAAAATATCAGAGAGATGGTCAAGCTACAGAAGAAACAGAATGCGATGAACCACAAGGTTTGGCAGGACTCTATATGTCTGCAAAAGAAGTAAAAAGTATTCTGGGAGCAATCAGTAGGGAAAAGGAAGTGGATCAATGAAGGGGCACCCATCCAAACACCCCATTAAGAAATGCCCAAGGCTGGAAGAGAGAAAAATGCTGACAAAGGAAACAAAGGTAGTTACCTCCAATAGAATGTTGGGGATGTGGAGGAAGTCACCTCCTCCACGAATGTCTAGCAAAGTGTAGCAAGAAAAAGAGACAGCCAGCAGGAGCAATGTGCAGGGGTTCAAGAACCTCACCTTGACACCTCCAATCAATGAAATGCAGGACAAACCTACAAGTTTAGTGAATTTTGGACATGTGTAAAGCGTGAATGTATTCCTAAGTATTGGAACACCGAGGACGGTGTTATTCCAAGGGGAGGGGTATGTAACATCCCCATTTTGACCCTTGTAAAACTTTTGGCTATAGTGTAAATATTGTATGCATATTATGTATGATTCCTAGCGTGGAGCTCAAGGCCAAGGCCCCGCTAGTGAACGGTCAACCTCAAAGAGGCAAGTATTGAATATTACGCTACCCATGTGCTAGTGAACCATGGGAATTGTAAATATGCATGTTAATATAAATGCCCACAACTAGCTATGTAATGCAACAAGAGATGGGGGCATGATTTTACAAAGAATTGGGAGGGAAAACATTGAAATCCTTGAGCCAATCAAGTCAAGCCAAGTGTCAATGAGAGAACCTATCAAACCCTCAACTACACATGATGGCTTTGGTACCCAATCATTTAATTCTCTCAAGAGTGGGTTGAGGTAGTTAATACCTAGGGAATGGGAAGGTATGGCAGCCAATTTCGTGTATGGGCAAGCCACCAATTTCGGGAATCGTATTTTTTCTTCATGGGCAAGAAAACACCCTCGAAATTGTGCCCAAAGCCATTCTTCACCCATGGCCTTTTCCCTCTCACACAGTCTGAGCTAGCTAGGCTTTCCCCATCACATTTTTTTTTACCATCTTCCTGCATTTTCCATGCCTGGGAACTCGTTTTTGTATTGCAAAATGGCTGGGAGGAAGGGAGCCATGATTTTGGGGTTTATGGAGGTCGTTTTTGTCCCTTGAATTCCCATAAACGTTTTCTGGAAACGATTTTGCTCTCCCAGGGTTGATTCCCCAATTGCCATTTCGGTTTTGGTGTGCCCACGATTTGGGAAAGTCCATGGCCATCTTATTTGTAAATCCCATTGCTGAAAATGGGCACCCATGCCCAATTTGAGTTGTTGTGTGTAAAGAAGGTTGGGGTTGAGATGGGTTTTTATTGTTTTGGATGTGCATGAGCTGGAATGTTCCCTTTTCCTTGTAGATATCATGCCCAGCTCGGGGGTGGTCTTTGAGTGCTGAAAGAATATCGGCTGCGCAGAGACCTATGGTTGGGTGGAATGTTGTAGCAACATAGCTAGTTGTTTGGGGCCATTTTACCATAAAGAAAAGTGTCTTGCTGTCTATGCATTTACCTCTACAATGTTTAAATTAATGACTATTTTAGATATCCTGTATGCATATGAAATGTATGTGTGGATGAGTTTTAATTTCACTGTGCTTAAATTGCATCTACACACTCTTTAATTTAATTCCTGTGAATTTAATCGGCTGAGTTTAAAGTAAAAGAGCCAGATTGGCATCATGTTCCCTTCCAGGATTTGGGTCCGCGAGAGGGGACGTGATAGAATGGTATCAGAGCTTATGGTTCAACACTATGGTTGTTGGGCCCTTCATAAAGATATAAATCATTGCGTGCATATATATTTAGTATATGGAATTAAAATGAATTAAAGAAACCTGAAGATCTCATAGCTTCTATTTGATTAGGATGGGAAATCATTTCCATGACTGTTTTGGGGGATTATTTCAAAACTGCTTGCATTGATTTCATTATATGAAAGTGAGGAAGGAGGGACAAAATCCCTTTTCAGGGTGAATGCTTACTTTACATTGTTTCTAATGCAGTAGAAATTTGTTTTTATATTTGTTGTTTGCCTCCATGGAGGAGAGAAAGGAGGCACAATCCCTTGTTATCTGTATATTATTCTATTGTTTTATTTTGACATGAAGAGATGCAATTTATTACATCATTTTATTGTTTTGTTATATGCGAAGTATGATCTCTAATTATGCTTCCTGTTGAGCAATGATCATCACAGAAAGAAGAAGGAAAAATTTTAAATTTTTCTAAGTGTTTTTGAATTTTCTCTAAGGGCTGCGGCGGCGGGAGTTACGCTAACTTTTTGCATGCAGCGGAGATTTTAGGTTTAAAACTTGCAACGCAAGTGGCAATTTTAACCTTAAAATTTGCGCGTGGCGGCGATTGTAGGTTTAAAACATGCAACATGAGTGGCATTTTTAACCTTAAAATTTGCATGTGGCGACGATTTTAGGTTTAAAACTTGCGACGCGGGCGGCAATTTTAACCTTAAAATTTGCGTGCGGCGGCAATTTTAGGTTTAAAAACTTGTGACGCGGGTGGCAATTTTAACCTTAAAATTTGCGCGCGGCGGCAATTTTAGGTTTAAAACTTGTGACGCGGGCAGCAATTTTAACCTTAAAATTTGCACGCAGCGGCGATTGTAGGTTTAAAACTTGCAACGCAGGCAGCAATTTTAACCTTAAAATTTGCGTGCGGCAGCGATTTTAGGTTTAAAACTTGCGACGAGGGGCAACAATTTTAACATTAAAATTTGCGTGCGACGACGATTTTAGCCTTAAAATATGTGACGTGGTCGCAACCACGAAGGATTGCGGGTGCTGAAGTTAAGGTTAAAACCTGCGCTGCGACGGGGGAGTTAGGGTTAAATCCAACGATGGTCGAAGAGGGAGGAGCCAAAAAAAAAAGAGTAAAGAGCCAAAAACTAGATTAGGCTCAGAATGGAATGATTCCTGTGGGGCTCAGAGGCCATTAACAAAGGCCATGAAAGAACCGGAGAGGGTCCCAAGCTCAGTATGCTCCAATCTGACAGAAAATGGAGAATAGTGACTTTGGTAAGAGGGTGTCTCGAGGCTCGACGGAAGGTCGGTTTGGGCTGAAATCAATATGGTGCGGCCATGGAACAGGCACAGTGTTAAGTTTGGAACCTTGGAGCCGAACTCCAAAGGATGTGGAGTCGGGGTGAGCAAGAAGGCCAAAAAGCACTGTTCCGGGCCACTTTTTCGGGATTTTGAAAAGCTTGTGGACATCAAAAGTGACCCTAGATGTTGGAATTAAAATTTTTACTGAACTAGACATTTCATCTTCTCATTAAAATGGATAGTCTTCGTTAGACGAAGATTTTCCAGAAATGCATATTTTGGGAGATGGCCATTTTTGGCCAAATTTTGAGATTTTGGGGGAAAAGTGAAAAGTTAAAAGTAGCCAAACCCCGAATTTTATAGAATTTGACTGGTACATTGGACCAAGGATCTAAAGGTTGTTGAGTGTTCCTTGGTATATGGACTACCTTCACCCGGTAGATAAGTTTTCATGATTCTTCCTACATTTACTTCTACAAGCAGTTGAAGTTGGCATTTCAAAATAAATTGCAGCTGTGTAAAAGTGCATAATTTGGGCAAAGTTTACATTTTTGAAAGAATGTAAATTCCATGTTCGGGATCGGGATGGAGCACAAGGATAGGTGTTGGAAAGCTTATCCAGAGGAGAACATGGATGCATGACTAGGGTTTGAATGAGGCCCACATATATCATAGATATTTGGTGCAGAAGAGTGCCAGTTGCTGTTTTGACAAAAAATTTCAATATGGGCAATTTCTATAATTGCATCACTGGAAGGAAGCCGGACCAGCTATGATATGGAAGAGGGATTCCATCTTACAATGAGAGATTGGAAGGGAGAATTCCTTAACCCCTGTTTTTCTATCGTATTTATAATTATCAAATTGTCATGCATATAAACTATGGCATAGGAATGTTGAAAATGCAAGAGATTACATAGATGAAGATGCATTAGATGGCATATCAATAAGCATTGCACAGTGCATGTGAAATTTTCTTTGCGCGTATATAATATTGCATATTGGTAAAAAGTGAGGTTTACATATGCACTGAGCCACTTAAGATAATGATTGTGGTTGCATATGCACTGAGCCACTTAAGATGAGGATGATGTCGTTGCATATGATTAACAACCTTATGAAGAAAGGTTGGGGCAACAAATATATGATCATAATGTTGGAAAAGGAACTGTGTAGCCTTGGTAAGAGGCCAACTGATCAAATAACATCAAGTGATGATAATAACAACCATGCAGGTAATGGTTAATTGTGCTTAATTGCATGAATGTTGAAAGAGGATTTGATAAGATCCCGTCAACTATGTCTAAACTATGTTGATTTGGTTTGCATGAGGTACTGAGTGCCTGAATGTGAATGTCAACCTACCAAGTATGGTAAGGTGTGGGTAAGTGAAGGCAATGAGCCTTACACCTTATAGTTTCTTAGAAACCTCAATGCATTCATACGAAATTATATCATGCCATTTGTGTATATTGGTTGTGAGTTTAACAACCCAAGCAAGTAGGGACTTACAGTCATGTGGTGGTACTGCATGCCATATGAGATAGCCGTGACTAGGCCATAATAATGTTTCAATGCATGGTATTCATGAAATAATGCAAAGTTGCATTGAAGAGATGTGCATTAGAAGATTATGTAAATGTAGTGAATGTGCATGCATATGTGTGGGTACACATGTTGGGATGCATTGTGTGAATGCATGGTTGTGACATGTATATGATTCAATGCAATTAGATAATAGATGAAATGATGAATTGTTGACAATTATGAGATAATTTCATGAGCTATTGTGAATACAGGGGAATGATTGCACGAAGAAGGTAGAGATGTGACGGGCTACCAGAGTGCTCTGTTGGAAGGACAAGTTGCATGAAATGTGAAGTAATGACTATTTACAGTTTATTTAAATTGCATGGATAGTGTGACTGTGTCTTGCACTTTTATTGTGATAATGATGCATATATAGAAATGTATGTATTTCATTGCATCTCAAATGTTAACAGCTAAAAGTGTTTGAGTTATCAAGCGTTATAATTATGAGATCACTTCAGTGGTTGTTGTAGCAATGAAAAGATTATATGCATAGATACTTACAACGTGTTCGGCTGATTGAAGTTCAGATTTCAGGTAGAAAAGTCTTGCATATGGAAATGAGGATAAGCCCATAGTAAAGACCAGGATCTACCATGTTTAGCAGCCAAAGGTTATCAGAAGGTTCTCATGGTTGCAAATCTAATTTCTGTAGGAAACAGATTTGTAAATTTCAGATTTGAAATTTTGCTAATAATTGCTAATGTTTGTTTGGCTGATATAAAAATTGTGTCAAGAGGACATGTTGTAGGTGGGTGTTCATATATGGTAACAACGATGAAACCGTAATGGACAGAGTGATACCACTTACGAGAGCCAAACCATATGAGGATAACCTCATTGCTAAGCAAATCAATTTCTATAGTGGACAGAATTGCAAATTCACATTGAATTTATTTATTAATAACATTGATTGGTTATGGAACAATCATATTTGAAGTTTATTGTTAAATGCTGCTAACTGTTGGTCTATTTGATAAATGTTCCAGGAAGACACATTGTAGGAAGACCCGAAGTGATGGCCTACAAAATCCAAACTAGATGGGAAAGACCCCATGCTTTGGAAATGGGTTTCGAGTGAAACGCCATTGATAATGTCTCAGCCAAACCGCATGTCGGTAAACCATGAGAGTGGGATGGTAAAGCTATGCCCAGAAGGCATGTGAGATACATCTGCCAAAATGAATGAGTATTCTGTGACCCTAGACAAGAACATGCATGTCTAAATTATTAGGGTTAATATGTAGAGCATGCTCTATATTATTTATATCATTGCAAACTGCTTGAGTATGATTAGGGCCTACATGGTGCACATCGGAAAGGGGGTGCATACTTTTCCTGGTGCTGGGTCATGATAGGGTTTTCTATATTGACGACACCCTAAGGGAATGGATGCATTCGTGGTGTTTCAATACTTGATAGTGAATGATATGGATTGTGGTTACAAAATTGAACAGTAATACCGATAAGCTTTCTTATCCTTCTTGTGTTGTCATCCTACACAGATGCAGATTGATACTACACATGAAGAGGCAAGGTGAAGAAGGGTACGCAAAAGGACTGTATAGGAATTGGTAACCTTTCTATGCTCACACAAAATACTACCAGAAGGGATGGACAGGCCTGAAGAGCTATGTAGTAAGAAGAGGTATCATCCTTGTGTGAGTGGGGTCATGCTAACCTGCAATCAAGAAAGTAACCTATAAAATTCCTAAAAGGAACCACCGATTTGCACAAGAAAAGGAGTGGCGTCCTTGTATGAATGAAGAGTTGTGTGTGTGAAGGTGTGGTGACATTGGTGAAGGAATAAAATCTCTATTGGGTCAGCAGTAGGAGGGCGGGTTCCAAGACTGACTAAAAACCTTGAGATGCTTATGGCTCCATAGTAGAGCCTTGACCTATAATGGTTAGGTGCCACAATTTCCTTTCATTGGTCAATGACCCAGACGAATGTGCTGGCTCGGCAATGGAGACGGCCAACCAGGTATGGGACTAGTTGGGAACCATCAAATGCTTGGTAAATCCAGTCGGCATGAAGGTGTACTGGTGAAGCATTAACTACATCCAAGTCCATAGGCGATCCCAAGGCTTACAAAGCGAAGCAGGACCCTGTGGACCAGAGGGGAAACAAATAATATAGATAAGTATTTTTTTATCTTGCAGCTTCTCGCTTATGAATAGACATGTGTATATGATTTGTTATGATTTTTCAAATTCTTGTTTTTAGATAAACCCTATGAAAATAAACTGAACATGTGAATTGATTCAATGTTTGAGGGTAGGTATTGCTGGAAGAAAGGACTATGAAAGCATCTGGAGGATGCATGGGGATATGTGACTGTCCTAAAGAGCTCAGTATGAGCAGTACTGAAAGATGGTGCTAGTGGACATGTGTGGGTCCTAGCAGCCAAAGGTCCTGTAGGAAACAATGGCAAGGATTCCCACGTTGAAAATCCTTAGACGGACCTTAGACACTAAGTGTCATAGCCAAGAAAAGGCAAGTCAAGCATTCACATTGAAGTGAAAGAGGCTAAGGTGCATAGAACCACAAGTGATGGTGTGGCTCCGGATTGGAACAGGACTAAGAGGGGAAAACTCTTACTCTTCTCTTTCCATTTGATTGATGCATTTATAAAACAAAGAATTGTTGAATACATGTCGTGACTAAAAATAGAATGTGCTTATTTGCTTGAATTAAATTGTGAATGCTAAAATAGTTATTTCACTGTGAAAGGATGAACATGAAAAAGATCATGTGTATCTTGGGAAAGCATGAAAAAAATTGGGAAGTCGCATGAGTGAAGCATGGACATTCCATGTCAATTGGGAAATATATAACTAATTTTAATGTTTATATTATGCTTGTCCTAACAAAGAGTTTCCATGATAAATTTCACAGGTGAGAAGTTGAATCAATTGGTTGCAGCCGTCACATGCAAGTGTTGCTAGTAAGGAAAGTGCGCTGAGTTGTGCATATTGACCATGGTAGCAGACCAAGGGCTATTAGAGTTGGCTAAAAGTCTTCTTCAGACAATTCCCAAGACCGAAGAAAATATTGGAGAGATGCTCAATCTACAGAAGCAACAGAATGCGATGAACCTCAAGGTTTTGCAGGACTCTATATGTCTGTAAAAGAGGTAAAATGTATTATGGGAGAAATCAATAGCGAAAAGAAAAGTGGATCAATGAAGGGGCATCCATCCAAACACCCCATTAAGAAACACACAAGGCTGGAAGAGAGAAAAATGCTGACAAAGGAAACAAAGACAGTTACATCCAATAGAATGTTGGGGATGTGGAGGAAGTCACCTCCTCCACGAATGTCCAGCAAGGGGTAGCAAGAAAAAGCGATAGCCAATAGGATCAATGTGCAGGGGTTCAAGAACCTCACCTTGACACCTCCAATCAATGAAATGTAGGACAGACCTGCACGTTTAGTGAATGTTGGACATGTGTAAAGCATGTATGTATTCCTAGGTATTGGAACACCGAGGACGGTGTTATTCCAAGGGGAGGGGTATGTCACATCCTCATTTTGACCCTTGTAATATTTTGGGCTATAGTGTAAATATTGTATGCATATTATGTATGATTCCTAGCATGGAGCTCAAGGCCAAGGCCCTGCTAGTTAACGCTCAACCTGGAAGAGGCAAGTATTGAATATTACGCTACCCATGTGCTAGTGAACCATGGGAATTGTAAATATGGATGTTAATATTAATGCCCACAACTAGCTATGCAATGTAACAAGAGATGGGGGCATGATTTTACAAGGAATTGGGAGGGAAAACATTCAAACTCTTGAGCCAATAAAGTCAAGCCAAGTGTCAATGAGAGAACCCATCAAACCCTCAACTACCCATGATGACTTTGGTACACAATCATTTAATTCTCTCAAGAGTGGGTTGAGTTAGTTAATTCCTGGGGAATGGGAAGGTATGGCAGCCAATTTCGTGTATGGGAAAGCCACCAATTTGGGAAATCGTATTTTTGCTTCATGGGAAGGAAAACACCCATGAAATTGTGCCCAAAGCCATTCTTCACCCATGGCCTTTGCCCTCTCACACAGTCTGCGCTAGCTGGGCTTTTGTATTGCAAACTGGCTGGGAGGAAGGGAGCCATGATTTTGGGGTTTTTGGAGGTTGGTTTTGTGCCTTGAATGCCCATAAACATTTTCTGGAAATGATTTTTTTCTCCAGGGGTTGATTCCCCAATTGCCATTTCATTTTTGGTGTTCCCATGATTTGGGAAAGTCCATGGCCATCTTATTTGTAAACTCCATTGCTAAAAATGGGCACCCATGCCCAGTTTGAGTTGGTGTGTGTAAAGAAGGTTGGGGTTGAGATGGGTTCTATTGCTTTGGATGTGCATAAACTGGAATGTTCCCTTTTCCTTGTAGATATCATGCCCATCTCGGGGGTGGTCTCTGAGTGCTGAAAGAATACAGGCTGGGCAGAGACCTATGGTTGGGTGGAACATTGTAGCAACATAGCTAGTTGTTTAGGGCCATTTCACCATAAAGATAAGTGTCTTGTTGTCTATGCATTTACCTCTGCAATGTTTAAATTGATGATTGTTTTAGATATCCTGTATGCATATGAAATGTATGTGTGGATGAGTTTTAATTCCACTGTGCTTAAATTGTTTAAATTGCATCTACACACTCTTTAATTTAATTCGTGTTAATTTAATGGGATGAGTTTAAAGTAAAAGCCCTAGATTGGCATCATGTTCCCTTCCAGGATTTGTGTCCGTGGGAGGGGACGTGACAGAAACGATATTATTCATCCATAGCTGCATCCCAATCTGGATTTCCTGAAGCTTCTGCAAAAGTTTCTATATCATGATTCTCGGAAACTTGAGCCAAAAGAGAAGAGGCTCACTGAAATTGAGAACGTGTTCGACATTGATCTGTAGGATCACTCACAAGATCACCAGCTGCTTCACATGTTGAACGGACCCATCGAGGAAGTACTTGTGCTAGTGCAACTGGAGGAACATGAGCAGGTGGAGTTGGATTTTCATTCAAATTGTCTTCATCAGAAACTGAAGTTGGAAATCTGTCAAAGAAGTTGGAAGTAGAAGAAGGCACGATCACTGAATCAGGCCAAAGATGGCACACCCGCCTTGTTAGGCTTGTAGGCCAAGAGATTTTCATCAAATTTAACATATCTTCTAATGATTATATCATGAGAATGTGGTTGAAGAAGTCTATAACCTTTTACATCTTTAGAATATCCAACAAATATGCACTTTTCACTTTTAGGCTGCAATGCTTTCCGTTTTTCATCCAGAATGTGAGCCCATGCTTCACTACCAAACACACAGAAGTGACTTACATCGGGTTTATTTTTAATCCATGCTTATTCTAGTGTGATACCTTATAAATCTTAAGTGGGGGTGTGATTAACTATGTAATTTGCACAATTTATGGCTTCAACCCAAAATTGAAGACTTAGTCCCTTAGATTGGATCATACAATTAGCCATTTCTTTTAAAGTGTGGTTCTTTCGTTTAGCTACACCATTTTGTTGTGTTGTATATGGAACAGTGTGTTGCTATTGGATTCCTTGTTCAATGCAGAAAGTAGTGAACTTTTTGTTAACATATTCTCCTCCATTATCGGATCTTAACTTAATAATTTGATGACCAAATTGTTTTTCAACAAGGACCTTGTAGGCCAAGAACATGTTAAATACTTTGCTCTTAATTTTTAGGAAATAAACCCAAGTGCATTTGGAGTAATCATCAATGAAAGTTAAGAAATATTTGAAACCAGAAAATGAAGCAGGTGGAAGAGGACCACACAAGTCACTATGCACAAGCTTCAAGGGAACCCAGGCATGCTAAGAGGCATGTTTGTCAAAACTATCCCGATGATGTTTTCCGAGTACACAACCGGAACAAACACCATGCTTGCAATATACCATCGGAAGACCTGTCACCATATTTTCTTTACATAGTTGTTGCAATGAGCAATAATTTAAGTGACCAAATTGCTCATGCCAAAGTTTGTTCAAGCTATCACTATGAGCAACAAAAACTGAAGGAAAAGGCAATGACCCAAAGTTGTTAAATTTGTACAACCTGGTAATATCATCAACAATTCTGGTAGCTAAGACATGTTGAGGATCTTTAAAATCCTTGATTACAACTTGTTGTGGTGTAAACGTCACAATTTTACCTTCACCAGAATGAGTGATTTGATAGACTGATAACAAATTGTAGGAAATTCTTGGAACACATAGTACATCACTGAAATGACCATTATCTAATGGAACTGTTCCAGATCCTACAACACTTAGAGATCTATCATCACCAACAAATATTTGTTTGGTGTTACATTCATGCATAGTAAAAAAGATGGCTTGATCCTTAGCCATATGATAAGATGCTCCATAGTCAATGAGCCATTCATTTGAAGTAGAAGAAGAAGATGCAGTATAAGAATAACCAGAAGCACAAAGTGCATGTCCATGAGAGGTAGATTCTGAAGGCAAATCTAGGCTGATGTGGTGCTTCTTCATTGTTGCTTCCAAGGCTACCATCTTATTTAAACACTTATATTCATCATGATTATCTTTTCCACAATAGTTGCAATGACTCTCAGTCTTCTTTGCTTTTGGCTTGGATGCTTTGTCATTTTTTAAAGAAGGAGCTGACTGAGAGGGTTTGGGACCCTTGTTTGACTTAATATTGGGAAAAATTTGTTTCTTGGGAGGCTTGGACTTTTCTTTCTATTGGGACAATAAGGATTTCCCAGATGTATCTACATTGCTAATCATTCCAAGATGGATGAGATTATCTTGCTCTCTAATCAATGAATCACAAAAGGATTCAATACTAGGCTATTGATAGCTAGTTGCATTCAAGGATTCTTTCATGGAGTAACATGTAGATACAAAAACAGAATATGCAGGTCCAAGTTTTGAAAGAATATGATAAATGCATTATTTGTCTTCCCTCATCATCTTGCATTCTTCACATAAGAGTTTAAGAGTTTTGTACTTAAATAAATAATCTTGAATGCATGAAAAATCACTTGGATTTAAAGAAATCAACTCATTTTCGAGTTAATGACCTCGAATTTCATTGTGTTTACCAAACACAGCTTCCAACTTTTCCCAAGATGTATCAAGTTCATTAATTCAAGATATGTGGAATCAGAAATCAGTAGAGATTGACATTCCAATCAGTCCACGAGCTTCATCACATCTATTTGCCCATTTTATTTTCTTATCATCATCAGTGGGTTCTGTTTCTCTCCTTGAGGTAATTCTGGAAAGTCCTCTACTTCGTAGAACATCCTCCATATGAGATTTCCATGAGAAATAGTTGGAACTGGTACTTGTAGAATATCGCAAGGGGTGGCCATATTGTAAATTAATGGATGTAAAAAATAGAAACCAATAGTCTCGATGCAAAGAGCTCGAAAAAATAGGCGGTTTCAAAAAAGAATGGAACTGAAAATTGATTCCATATGATGAAGTTATGCTTGATCAAAGAAAATATTGAAGATGTCCCCAATAGTGATGTGGCAGATAGAGAATGACCAACTAAAAAAAAAGGAACCCCCCTCTTCCCAAGATGAACCTTTGAAAATCACTTTACAAGAAAGTTGCTTTAAGTGAATCACTTTTGTAAAATAAGTGAGTTTGAATTTTACAATGATGTTACTTTCAATAGTGCAGCAAAAAAGAACTTAAGTGACTCACTTGTTATTTTTAATTTAAGTGAGATGCATTTTTACAATAAAGTAACTTAAAAAAAAAATTGCATGCACCTTTCTTTTTAAAAGTAGCTTAATAAGACTTGAACTGAAGACCGATTAAGGAATAAAGAAACTTAAACCAAGTGAGCTAATATTAAAAGGTACGTAAAAGATGGGAAGGAGGAAAGGTTTTTTTTTTAACTCTTCTCTCTTGGTTTCCTTGCTTGCCTATTTTCCTTCAGATCTGATGAAATATGCATTTCTGAAGCAACCGGAAATCGTTTTCGATCAAATGAAAACTATTTCCTAATGGAAACTACACTTCAGATGCAATGGAACACCTCCCATATCCTAGAAATGCACAAAAATTCCAGAACTAGAAACCCTTTCAAGTTTCGGCAACACCAGTTCAAGATCTAGATCATAATCGAAAGCGGCTCTTCATAAAAGCTATGATACCATGTTCGGGTACACAGGGTACTCCCAAAAGACCGAACACCTAGAGCAACCACTTCACACAAACAGATAACAGATCGATACATGGATGTTTTGACGTGGTAAAAACCCTCGAGTGAAACACTCCACGGCCCAGACCAAATAGCTTCTACGGAGCAATTTATTATGCAAAAGAAAGAAACTTACAAATGAGCTCATAATCAATCAACTTTCCAATGACCCTCCATGCTCTTTAAATATAGATCAAGGACCAATCGGGTGTTAAGCCACAGATCAATGGTAGGTATGATTTAAGAGAAGTTGAACCATCAGATCACTCTATGTCTAGAACATATCGTGATCGTCGGATTAAATATTTACAAATGCATACTAATGCATACTAAAGAAACACACTTTACCTAATGGATATATTACACAAGTTGATCTTAACTAACTCCTAAGTGTCTAAATATCCTAACATATTTGATTCAGCTCTTCCTATTCCTTCATAATTCTTCTATTTTATTCCTTAATAGTTTTCTTTTCATCTTTTAAATCTTTAACAGTCCTAAGTAGTTCGGATAAATTATCATTTAGTTCTACGTATATATTTTCTTCATTAACATGTTCTTGTTCATGATTATTTTGTTCATTATGTTGAGATCTATCCTCAGCAGATTCCTCTGGTCTAACATTCCAAAAAAATCACTAAAATTTAAAAAATTTCAATAGCACTAATTGCTTGTATCTATTGTGCGGAAGTATTAATAGTGTGACTTTAACAAATCTATACACTATGTGATTAATTTTAATGACAACATCTTCTATAATTTTTTGTCGGTGATTAAAGGCTAGCGACACTTATAAGTGGCGTAGATTGTCGTAACCGTTGTTTAACTTATTTTATCTAAGACGGTTACTTAAATGCTGTAATGTAATTCATTCGTCAAAAGGTTTTAATATTACAATGTTTACGTTAAGTATTTGATGTTTTCTAATTGAATTGACTCTTCGTTCTATGTGCACATCGTCATTATTTATTCTATGTCAATCGTTCAATTTTTAAAGACTAACTACTTGTCTTAATGTAATGAAGGGGCCCTTAACCACGCCCCGAAGCTTAATTAGCCGTTGATATCTAACACTCTTCAATTCTACATGCAGATTACAAGTAAGAAAGAGATTCAACTAAAGCATATCAGAAGTAATTCAATTTGGAATTTAGTTGTATCATAAATTTCCTTTGATGTTAATTATGAGTATAAGAAGATTCTTAACTTGTACTCGGGTAATACCTATCCTAGTGAAGACTATCACACTCAGAATTTTAATCACTTGATTATCAGTCATCGACGTGTGTCTTTCTGCTTACATTTAACATCCAGTTCCAAAGGGATACTAAACAATTACCATACTTATTTTATGGTTTTAACATTGTTCCCACATGTTAATTATAGGTGAGTTGTATATATTAATGGTTTGATTGAAAACCAACCATGGTTTGCTATGTCATTATCTTAACCTATCCTCTTTGCATTATTCAAAGGTAGCAATCTACTTTCCCATTATAATGTAAATGTTTACACCATAGGCATACAAATTATATGTCCTTTATATTCTTTATCCAAGGTAACAAAGATATAGTCTAATTGCAAAAGTAATATACACTATATGTTAATCTATATGCATATGTTTTATATGCTTTTAAATGCACCCACCATGATTGTATTAATAATTTATTGATTTAATATTGTTACTATATGATATTGGATCATATCCTATGCTACATGCATACGACCTATATGCATATTAACCCAACGTTGTAGACTATACAAAAGATGTGAAAGATATCCTATCATTTGCAAGCTTTCAACCATATGTTAAATGGCATGAAATACGATACTAAACTTGTAATGGAAACATGTGTTGGCAGGAGAAGCTGTTATTTTTAATGCTATTGATTAGAGTTGGTGATCGTAATATTGGTGTGCCCTTGTGGCTAGATCTATGTTGTTGATCTTGTTGATGTCTAGGGTTTTGGGATAAACCCTAAACCGCATTGATAATCCCATCACCTTTCATGTATCAGTTCATTTGTGAGATTTAAGGGTGAGGCTGACAGGCTTTGCGATTTTCTAGGGTTTGAGAGCATGGCTCCAAATTCTCTCGGGGTTTCGATGCCGACACCCTGCACCTACAACTTATTATAGCCTGAGATTCTTTATAGAGTTTATGGGTTTTATTTTTAAATCACATGGTTATTGTAATACAGTGTATGCGATTCTCCCTTGCTGGTTCGATGAAGAAGATTGGCATTACAGTAGCTTGGATGGAATGGTTCGAAGTTCTTAGCTTCAGTCTCGCAAGTAATGTTTTTAGTAAAACACTGTTTCTTTTTATCATTTGTTAAATACTTAGTTTTTATATAAAGAACTAATTTCCCACTGTTGTGATTTTTGGTTGCAAGGTGAACCAGTTTCCTCCTGACAGAACATTTCGTGGGAGGATAACCTGTTGCGTACTAACCACGATAAGCCTCGGTGGTTCCTCCTTGGTTCTCCATGTTGAGGCTCTGTAAAGTGATGAAATGGTGAAAGTTAAGGCATTGCTGCCAGTTTGTAAACCTTTAGTATTTAAAATTCGAAAATGCTTCAAGTAGAGTTTACGGTTGGCATTACTGCACACTAACATGCTGAAGGGAAAAGTTTAGACTGGGAGGTTTCTCTCCTAAGGTATAAAGCTCTCGTTGGTTTCCAACGATTCCCTTTTTACTGCTTGATGTGTATAAAATGTTTTTATGTTTAAGGGATTGTTCTCCAGTACATAAGCGAGTATGGTTTTGGTTCGATACTTAACACTTCATGTGTTTCGGGCAAGGCCGCTATTACTGGTGTATTACAGTAATGTTTTGTTTAAAATTGTTTGTGGAAGGATGGCCGTGAGCCTCGGTTTTGAAACCCTACTATAATGATTATTGCGTTTTCTTTTTATATGTGGCTTATGGTTTTGTTCAGGATCGAACCCTCGACCCTGTCCTGCATTACAGTATTGTTATATAAATACCTAAAGATTTGTTACCATATCTATGTTATGTCTAGAAGTGTCGAACCCATAGGTTTCCTCTCGGTAGTATTCGATAACGTTATGTTAAGGAATTTTAATATTTTGTTTGTTTATAACTCTGGGCAAAAGCCCGTCGAGGATGGTAGATGAAAGATTTGTTTTCCTTTAAGCCTGTTTGTAATTAAAGGTCGTGGACCTGAGATTTTAATATTATATTATTATATGTGAGACATTAAACTATGTTTGCAATACAAAAAGGCATACGGTTGGGTTTTAACACCCTACTATATATTATTATAGTGTTTTGAAAAGTGTATGTCGAGGGTTTCAAGCCCTAGTCTCGTTTACCGATTCCTTAAATTGAAATTATTTTGCAAATGTTTTTATCTACTATTACTATGTTGTAAAAGATACGTGAATACTATCTACTTACTCGCAATAATTTCCATATTAAAAAGTATGGGAAATTTTCTATTCTTAGGGTTTGCAAAGTCATTGTTTTAAACTATGATGATATTCTCTATATTTGTGTACAAATTACTTAATTCTGATAAGTGTATTTGTTGTGGTTTAGCATTCATAAAGGAAAATACTTGGTATATTAAACTGTTGTGAATGAGAATCAAGGGTTTTATTGCTAAACATATGCATGATAAATACTTAAGATTCCTATTTAATTTCTGTAACAATTATCTGAATACAGTATACTTGTAAAAAAATATAAAGAAGATGTGTTTGAATGTTCAACACTTCGAATCTATTTACAGTAATACCATTCGAATCTATTCTAACTTTATCTTCCATGTACTAGAGTACGACATTTTTAAACAATGTGTGGAAAAGTGCACGAAAGAAATTTTAATCGATCACTCAATAAACAAGTTTTAACTATTCAATCAAAATAAACCTAACAGCTGTAAATCCTTTCAGAATAGGTAAATTGCATAAATGAAACATTGTTGACAAATTGGAATATCTAAGATAGAATAGAAAACTGATAACATATTAACAACAGATTCTTAGTAAAAGCTTGACAGAAGTAAATAAGATAACATAATTTGAACCTGGTAACTGTAGAAAAGACAAACAGCCAAAGGATCCCGTTCCACCCAACCATCTCGTGAAGACAACCAAGTTACTTGGCTTAGGATCCCCAAGCCTGTTCACTGAATCACCAGGATGAAGATGCCATGTGGAGTAATGGAATAAATTACTTTGCAACTATGCAGTAGTACTTCCTACCTTTAGCAATATTGAACTCAGCAATGTGGCTACACTAGTTCAGAATGCAGTCTTAGTTCACTCAATCACTTCTAACCTTCCCCTCATCGAATCTCTTGTGCTCAGAAATTATCACAAGGTAAGAATGAATAGCCTCCTGCTGAATTCGATGGGTAGATAAGTAGCATGCCTAAGTCTTTGGTCATTTTATTTAGTAAATGATCCACCTGCTCAATTCCACTTTTTTGGGGAGCATGACCATAAAAGTAGAGAAGTTTCCCATTGCAACAATTATAAGTGAGTTGAGGATGCTGCCAAGAGTCAGTTTGCTCTCCACCCCAGTCCATTCCTCCTGGTGGGTCAGCGAACACTCATTCAACAATCTCCTTTAGATATTTGTCTCCACTATTATTTATTCGTAATAAAATACTCAAAGTAATTAATTATAGTCACCCTTGACCCCATTTGGTCATCAGTCATAAAACTTTACAATAAAAATAAAACATAATGTTTTCATGATGACATAAAATGTCTAGAGTTTGGGTATGTGACAAACACCCCATCTTAAGTTCAACATCATCCTCTTGTTCCTCCTGGAACGGCATTGGATATGCCACCTGCATATTAATTTCCAATTCCCAAGTTGCTTCGTCCATACTAAGGTGCTTCCACTGCACCTTTACCTGTCCAATGGTCCGATTATGAAGCAAAATTTTCCTCTTGTCGAGGATACAATACGGTTCCACCAAGAAATATCCTTCTGGTTGCACCCGTACATCATTCCAATTAATCACATGAGTAGCATCATGCACATACTTTTTCAAAAGAGAGATGTGAAATACATTATGTACTTTAAGATTTGGTGGCAATGCCAACTGATATGCCACTGGTCCTACCCTGGACAAGATTTCAAAAGGTCTGCAATATCTCGGTGCTAGTTTAGCACAACTTCTCAATATTAGGGATCTCTTTTTAGGTTTTACCTTGAGGAACACATGTTCACCAACCTGAAACTCTTTCTGAGTTCTTTTGAGATCTGCATGACTTTTTGGTCTATCTTGTGCAATTTTCAAATTGCCTTGAACGTGTTTCACAGTTAGTTCCATTTCTTTTAACAATTCAAGTCCTAGCATTAACATCTCAACTGGATTTCTCCAAGAAATAGGAGTATTACATTTTCTTCCATATAAAATTTCAAAGGGACTGAGTTTTGCTGAGGTTTGGTAATTATTATTATAAGCAAACTCAACAAGATGCAAATAATCCTCCCATTTACCTGGTTGATGTCTAACATACATTCTTAACATGTCTTCAAGGATTTGATTAACTCTTTCAGTCTGCCCATTCGTTTGTGGATGAAATGATATACTGAAATTCAAAGTAGTATCTAAATATTTAAATAAAAATTTCCATAAATTTCCTGTAAACTTTGAGTCTCTATCAGAAATAACTTTTGGAATACCATGCAAACGAAAAATCTGTTTCATAAAAATTTTAGCAATGTTAGCAGCCTTGTATGTTGTCTTAACATGTATGAAATGGGCATCTTTGTTGAGCTTATCCATGAATACCATCACAGAATCATTCTATTTCTGATTTTTAGGTAAACCAATAATAAAATCAATACTAATTATGTTCCACTTCTAATTTGGAATAGGTAGTGGTTGTAATAATCCAGCTAGGTGTTGATGTTCAGCCTTTATTTGCTAACACTCTATACACCTAGCAATATATTCAGCTACTTCACTTTTCATACATGGCCAAAAATAATCTTTTCTCAATACTGTTATCATCTTTTGGTAACGAGGATGTGCTGAGTATGGACTTTTATGCAATTTATTTAAAATCAACAACTTAATTTCAGCAACATTAGGCAAATAAAGATTGTTTTTATACAGCAATAACCCTCTTTCATCAATTCTGAAATCTATTATAAAAATTTTAGCATTATCTTCGGCGACCTTTTTAAGTAATTTTTTATATTTTTCATCAATTCTGATTCTTTCCTTAATCTGATTTTCCAGATCAGTTTTATAAGTACATATTGCTTAAACAAAATTTAGCCTTGCATTTCTGCTTAAGGCATCGCAACCTTATTTTCCTTTCCTTTAATGTGCTAAATCTCAAAATCGTACTCGCTAAGGAAAGCTAGCCACCTAGCTTGCCTTGTGTTCAGATTTGGTTGATCCAACAAATATTTTAATCCTTTATTATCAGTGATTAAAATAAATTTTCTTCCAATTAACTGATGGCGCCACATTTTTAATTCATGTATTAGAGAAACCAACTCTAGGTCGTAAGTTGCATAGTTCTTTTTATGAATGTTTAACTTCCTAGACTCATATGCAATCATGGGACCTTTTGTGTTAACACCCCGCCAAGTCCGTCATTGCATGCATCCGTGCACACTATGAAATCCTTGTTCGGATCAACAATTTTTAAAATAGGTGTTGTTTTTAATAACTTCTTTAGTTTCTTAAAGCTTTCTTCACAATTTTGATCCCATACAAATTTCTTTCCTTTCTTCTATAAAGATGCTATAGGATCTTCTATTCTAGAAAATCCCTCGATAAACTTACAGTAGTAACCTGTAATTCTCATAAAAGATCGTACACCAGTTACGTCTTTCGGGGCAGGCCATTGATTAAATGCTTTTATCTTGTCTGGGTCTACTGCGATTCCATCCTTGGATATCACATGCCCTAGGTACTGTATTTTATCATTAAATAAATCACATTTATGAACTTATCGTAGAGTTGGTGTTCCCTTAACACTTGTAAAATCATCTTTAAATGTTCGTCATGTTCCTCTTTCGTCTTAGAATAAATCAGAATGTCATCAATAAATACAACTACAAATTTATCCAAGTATTTATGTAATACGTTATTCATTAAACACATGAAAATTGTTGGAGCGTTGGTTAGTCTGAAAGGCATAACCACAGATTCGTAGTGTCCATACGAGTTCTGAAAACAGTCTTAAAGATGTCCTCATCTTTAATTTGGACTTGGTGGTACCCCGACCTTAAAACTATTTTAGAGAATATCGTTACACCATATAGTTGATCAAACAGATCATCAATGCAGGGCAAGGGATATCTGTTCTTTATGGTAATTTTATTTAGCTGACGGTAGTCTATGCATAAACGCATAGTTCTGTCTTTATTTTCAACAAAAATTATAGGTGCTCCCCATGGAGACACACTAGGTCTTATATAATTTTTATCAATCAGTTCCTTAAGCTGTGATTTAAGTTCATTAAGCTCCATAATATTCATTCTGTAAGGAGCCTTTGAGTTTCGTACCGCTCCCAGTACTAACTCAATGGTGAAATCAAGTTCTCTTTTCAGAGGTAGTCCTGGAATTTCTTCCGGGAATACATCAGAAAATTCTTTTAGAATGGGTATGTCTTCCAACTTTAACTTATCTTCGTTAGTTGATTGTTCGTCATTGATTACATTTACAGTAAACAACTTACACCCTTTACGAACAACCTTTTTAACTTGTAAAGCAGAAAATTGTCTAACAGATGTCTTTCTAGGAATCTCTTTTACTGTTACAGTTTCAAATGCATCATTCAAACAAGTAAAAGTCTTTTCAAATAAGTTTAGTAGAACCCTATGTTTTTCTAACCAATCCATTCCAATCAGAACATCGTAAGAACCTAAAGGTAACACATTCAGCTTAACATGAGTCGTAAATGGATTCATCAGTAATTCACATTCTTTCACATAATAAGTCACATTTCTTACCGTGCCAATAACTAATTGAACCAACCATGATTTATCAAACTTATCTATTTTCAGATTGCAACATTTAACTAAATATGGTGACACATAGCTAAGACATGCTCCTGGATCAATTAAAATCGAAATGGGTTTATTTTTCAACATACCTTATACTTCAACCATGGAAGTTTGATGATCAGCTTGTCTGTTCTCCAAATCTACATTTATTCTAGGCATCTCCCTTGCTATGTAACCCACAGTAGCCTCCTCTTGTATAGTATGTATGTTGTTGATAGTCTTCTTTCTGAGTGGGCAGTTTGATGCATAGTGAGGTCGCTAACAGTCCCAACATTTGACATGTTCTTTCTATTCATTATTTTTAACAAAATTTTTAGGTGGATCACTGTTTCTTGCACCTATAAATTTTGACTGTGTATTTCCTGGAAATATTTTGTTAGAGTAATTACGTGAATTATTATTTCCAAAGTTGCAATTAAAAGAGAATTGCTTCTTCCTATGGTCAAAGTTGTTAGGCCTCTTTGCTTTCCATCTTGGTATATCTTCTCTTTTCTTATTCTCTTCATAACAGATATTTTCCTTCCTCATGGCCTCTTCAAGAGTTCGAGGACCATCATACTCAATCTTATCATTTATGTGAGAGGGAAAACAACTCAGAAATCTATGTACCTTAGGATTTTCTTCAATGGTATAAGGCACATACCTTAATAAATTCAAAAACTTGCTGCATAATTCTCTCATATCCATGGAACCTAGCTTTAACTCATAAAACTCTTTAGCTCGTTCCTCATAATATTGTTCTCACGGAAATTTTCTTTTAAAATATTTCTTAAAATTACTCAAATTTACACTTTTCTCTTTTAAACATTTTACTCGTTTCAGATCTTGCCACCATATGTCTTCTTTTCCAGTTAAATTATAAATTGCCATTTTAGTTTTTAGATGACTTGAGTAATTGTAAATCTGGAAATACTTATTCATACCGGACAGCCATGCTTCGGTTGTTTCACTCTTTTCTATTTCTCCATTAAAAGTTGGTGGTTTGATCTTTTTAAACTCACCATAATTTTTTTTGTAGGGCTTGTACTTATTTTTCTCAGTGTAGCAGTCACTGTCACTACCATCACTAGAATGTTTGTGCTTTTTCCTGTGTTCCCTTTCATCAAATCCAGAAGATGAACTGCTGTCATAATTAGTCAATTTTACCTTTATATCATTATGTTGCTAGGACATAGTTCCAAATTCAACATTATTTTCTATTCCTTTATCTTGATCATTTGTATGAAAATTATTCAACAGGATTTGATTCAGGTCCTCTTGAGCTTTCTAGATTCGTTCACTTTCTTCCTTAACAGTTTTTATCTCTATTTTTAAATCTTTTACCGTCCTTAATAATTCAGATGAATTATCATTCAATTTGAAAAATAGATTTTCTGCATTAATGTGTCCTTGTTCATTATTAAGGGACCTGTCCTCAGCTGACTCCATTGGTCCTTCCATACCTGCAATCTAAATTTATAAAATGTTTAAACTAAATGCAAAAATAAAATAACATCAGCAACTTGCAATTCTGTCCTAAATTCTTTTTGCGTGAGTGAGCCACTTCAGGTCTAGTATTTGAACTTGCGCTCTAATACCACATGTAACATGATCCCCAAAAATTCACTAAAATTTAAAAAATTTCAATAACACTAATTGCTTGTATCTATTGTGTGGAAGTATTAATAATGTTTCTTTAACAAATCTATACATTGTGTGATTAGTTTTAATGACGACAACTTCTATAATTTGTTGTCAATGATTAAAGGCTAGCGACACTTATAAGTGGTGCCGATTGTCGTAATTGTTGTTTAACTTATTTTCTGTAAGACGGTTACTTAAATGTTTTAATGTAATTCATTCGTGAGAAGGTTTTAATATTACAATGTTTACGTTAAGTATTTGATGTTTTGTAATTGAATTGACTTTTCGTTCTATGTGCACATCGTCATTATTTGTTCTATGTGAGTCATTCGATTTTTAAAGACTAGCTACTTGTATTAATGTAATGAAGGGGCCCTTAAGCATGCCCCAAGGATTACTTAGTTGTTGATAGCTAACACTCTTAAATTCTACATGCAGATTACAAGTAAGAAAGAGAATCAACTGAAGCATATCAGAAGTACTTCAATTTGGAATTTAGTTGTATCATAAATTGCCTTTGATGTTAATTATGAGTATAAGAAGATTCTTAACATGTACTCAGGTAGGACCTATCCTAGGGAAGAGTATCACACTCAGAATTTTAATCACTCGAATATCAGTCATGGTCTAGTGTATTTATGCTTACATTTAACATTCAATTCCAAAGGGATACTAAACAATTACCATACTTCTTTTATGGTTTTAACATTGTTCTCATATGTTAATTATAGGTGAGTTGTATATATTAATGGTTTGATTGAAAATCAACCATGGTTTGCTATGTCATTATCTTAACCTATCCTCTTTGCATTATTCAAAGGTAGCAATCTACTTTCCCATTATAATGTAAATGTTTACACCATAGGCATACAAATTATATGTGCTTTATATTGTTTATCCAAGGTAACAAAGATATAGTCTAATTGCAAAAGTAACATAAACTATATGTTAATCTATATGCATATGTTTTATATGCTTTTAAATGCACCCACCGTGATTGTATTAATAATCTATTGATTTAATATTGTTACTATATGATATCGGATCATATCCTATGCTACATGCATACGACCTATATACATATTAACCAAACGTTGTAGACTATACAAAAGGTGTGAAAGATATCCTATCGTTTGCAAGCTTTGAACCATATGTTAAATGGCATGAAATGCGATACTAAACTTGTAATGGAAACATGCGTTGGTAAGAGAAGTTGTTGTTTTTCATGCTATTGATTAGAGTTGGTGATCGTAATATTGGTGTGCCCTTGTGGATAGATCTATGTCGTTGATCTTGTTGATGTCTTGGGTTTTGGGATAAACCCTAACCCATCACCTTTCATGTATCAGTTCATTTGCGAGTTTTAACGGTGAGGCCGACAGGCTCTACGATTTTCTAGGGTTTGAGAGCATGGCTCCCGTTTCTATTGGGGTTTCGATGCCGAGACCATGCACCTGCAAATTTCTATAGCATGAGATTATTTACAGAGTTTATGGGTTTGATTTTTAAATCACACGGTTATTGTAATACAGTGTATGTGATTCTCCCTTGCTTGTTCAATGAATAAGATTGGCGTTAGAGTAGCTTGGCTGGAATTGTTCGAAGTTCTTAGCTTCAGCCTCGTAGGTAAGTTTTTTGGTAAAACATTATTTCTTTTTATCATTTGTTAAATACGTAGTTTTTATATGAAGAACTAATTTCCCACTGTTGTGATTTTTTGTTGCAAGGTGATTTTTATTGTGTTTTCTTTTTATATGTGGCTTATGGTTTTACTGAGGATCGAACCCTCGACCCTATCCTGCATTACAGTATTGTTATATAAATACTTAAAGATTTGTTACCATATCTATGTTATGTCTGGAAGTGCCGAACCCGTAGGTTTTCTCTCGACAGTCTTCAATAACGATATGTTAAGGAATTTTAATATTTTATTTGTTTATAACTCTCAGCAAAAGCCCACCAATGATGGTAGATGAAAGATTTGTTTTGCTTTAATCCCGTTTGTAATTAAAGGCCGTGGACCTGAGTTTTTAATATTATGTTATTATATGTGATACGTTAAACTATGTTTGCAATACAAAACTCTATACGGCTAGGTTTTAACACCCTACTGTATATTATTAAAGTGTTTTGAAAAGTGTATGACGAGGGTTTCGAACCCTAGTCTGGTGTACTAATTGCTTAAATTGAAATTATTTTGCAAATGTTTTATCTACTATTACTATGTTGTAAAAGATACGTGAATACTATCTACTTACTTGCAATAATTGCCACATTCAGAAATATTGGAAATTTGCTATTGTTAGGGTTTGCAAAGTCATTGTTTTAAACTATGATGATATTCTTTGTATTTGTGTACAAATTACTTTATTCCGATAATTGTATTTGTTGTGTTTTAGCATTCATAAAGGAAAATACTTAGTATATTAAACTGTTATGAATGAGAATCAAGGGTTTTACTGCTAAACATATGCATGATAAATACTCAAGATTCCTAATTAATTTTTGTAATAATTATCTGAATACAGTATACTTGTACAAAAATATAAAGTAGATGTGTTTAAATGTTCAACACTTCGAATCTGTTTACAGTAATACCATTCGAATCTATTCTAATTCTATCTTCCCTATACTAAGGTACGACATTTTTAAACAATGTGTGTAAAAATGCACGGAAGCAATTTTAATCTATCACTCAATAAACAAGTTTTAACTATTCAATCAAAATAAACCGAACAACTATAAAGCCTTTCAGAATAGGTAAATTGCAGAAATAAAACATTGTTGACAGATTAGAATATCTAAGATAGAATAGAAAACTTATAACATATTAACAACAGATTCTTAGTAAAAGCTTGACAGAAGTAAATAAGATAACACAATTTGAACCTAGTAACTATAGAAAAGACAAATAGCCAAAGGATCCCATTCCACCCAACCATCTCCTGAAGACAGCCAAGTTACTTGCCTTAAGACCCCGAGCCTATTCACTGAACCACCAGGACGAAGATGCTTTGTGGAGTAATGGAATAAATTCCTTTGCAACTTAGCAGTAGTACTTCCTTCCTTTAGCAATATTGAACTCAGCAATGTGGCTGCACTAGTTCAGAATGGATTCTTATTTCACTCAATCACTTCTAACCTTCCCCTCATTGAATCTCTTATGCTCAGAAATTATCACAAGGTAAGAATGAATAGCCTCCTGCTAAATTCGATGGGTAGATAAGTAGCATGCCTAAGTCTTTGGTGAGTTTATTTATTAAATGAGCCATCTGCTTAGTTCAACTTTCGTGGGGAACATGACAATAAAAGTAGGGAAGTTTCCCCCTACAACAATTAGAAGTGAGTTGAGGATGCTGACAATTGTCAGTTTGCTCTCCAACCCAGTCCATTCCTCCTAGTGGATCAGTGAACACTCATTCAACAATCTCCTTTGGATATTTGTCTCCACTATAATTTATTCATAATAAAATATTCAAAGTAATTAACTACAGTCATCCTTGACCCCACTTGGTCATCAATCATAAAACTTTACAATAAAAATGAAACATAATGTTTTCATCATGACATAAAATTTCTAGAGTTTGGGTATGTGACATCTGGCCCTTCAATACCTGCAAAATAGATATGGTATGGTTCTGTACAGAAACAGTTTAAAACAAAAAATAGTAACTGTGTTTTTTGTTTTATTGGGATGCGCGAGTTGAGCCACTTCCAGGCCTAGTGTTTGAACTTGCGCTCTGATACAACATGTAACATCTCCAAAATTTCACAAAATTTAAAATTTTTTATATATAGCGTAACTTTCCATAAATGCTAGTATTATACTTGCGGAATTTCTTTTATATCGTTATTTGTATAAACGTACCTTGCATTCATTGATGCTATTTTGATATTCATAAAATTGACATTTATTTTCAAAGTCCTTAACACTAAAGTAGGACTGCGGATCGCTTTTACTGTGTCTAAAAATATTAATATTTTCAATTGTATCATCGTTAATAATACATTGATCGTTTTGTTAATTCGTACGATCTTTTAATCATGGATTAAGTGACTAAAAATTCTTAATGCATTTATGTCGTCTTTCAAAAAACAACGCTATTTTTCTAAAATCATAGTCTGTCTTTTGTCGTATTTATCGTCATAGTATAATCAATAAATTTTGCGATGTTGTGATGTTGACTGTCTTCTTTTACTTGAAAGGGGTTCTAGTGATGCCCCGAGGCTTACTTAGCTATTGTCAAGCTAATGAATGTTGTTGCCCTTTGTCAAGGTTACATGTCAAATACCCAAGTTCGAGATATTTTATGTTATTAAGAAAACATTATGTTTTATTTTTATTGTAATATTTTATAACTATTGACCAAGTGGGGTCATGGATGACTGTAATTAATTACATTGAATATTTTATTATAAATAAATAAAAGTAGAGACAAATATCCAAAGGAGACTGTTGAATGAGTGTTCAGTGGCCCACTAGGAGGAATGGACTGGGGTGGAGAGAAAACTGACACTTGGCAGCAACCTCAACTCACTTCTAACTGTTGCAGGGGGCAACTTCCCTACTTTTATGGTCATGGTCCCCAAGAAAGTCGACCTGAGCAGGTGGCTCGTTTACTGAACAAACTAACCAAAGACCTAGGCATGCTACTTATCTACCCATCAAATTCAGTAGGAGGCTATCCATTTTTCTTACCTTGTGATAATTTCTGAGCACAAGAGATTCGATGAGGGGAAAGTTAGAAGTGATTGAGTGAACTAAGACTGCATTCTGAACTAGTGCAACCACATTGTCAAGTTCAATATTGCTAAAATCAGGGAGTACTACAATTGAGTGCAACTGATGAGTTGCAAGGGAATTTATTCCATTACTCCACACAACATCTTCGTTTTGGTGGTTCAGTAAACAGGCTCAGGGGTCCTAAGGCAAGTAACTTATCTATCTTCAGGAACAGGTTGGGTGGAATGGATTCCCTTGGTTGTTTGTGTCTTCTTTAGTTATCAGGTTCAACTTGTGTTATCTTATTTATTTCTATCCAATCAGTACTAATTATCTGAGTGCTATTATGTTATTAGTTTTCAATTAAAAATTAGACAAATTGTACTGTTAGTTAATATTTTAGTTCTGCAATTTTATCTATTCTAAATGACCAATGTAACTATTGGGATAAGATGCAGATTTGATGTTATAGTAAATGAATGAATGAATGATAAATGCTTCCTTGTATTTTTCCTCACACTTTTTAGATTCGTACACTAGTACATGGAAGAGTAGTTAAATTTAGATATGAATAATGATATGCACCAGATAGAGATGGATGAATGTATATAATAAATTTGTACTATAATTGTATTTACATGAATATAAATCTCTTTTGTATTACCTACATAAGAACATGACACATATCTAGTAGATAGACTATTTTTTTTATAACAGAACATTCTTAGTAAAAGAAGTAAATGATTGTATACTTTATGTCCAAACATAGATTTTATTTAGGTTTTCAACCTTTTGAATCATAAAAACATATATTATACTTTTCTAAGTATAAAAATCTCATTTAAACATACTTTGAGAATATTATAATCTCTACTTTTAAAACCCTATAACACTGAAAGTAGTATGCAAATCGAAATTTTGGTACTGTCATATAGAAGTAGAAGTTTATATACTTATATATAAACATTATTACTTATTATAAATCATCACATTATATATTATCACAGTATAAACAAACATTAAATAGTTATAAAGAACAAGTTTCAACTCTAATAAGTTTAGCAACAGTTTTAGGGTTCAAACCCCATCTTCAACAACAGTATCATCATCTATGTAAATCATTTAACATTCAAGTTGAATCAAATCTCTAGCAAATAAGGTATCAGGAAAATGTCTCAGGATTCAAACCATGTGGCTAAATATACATCGTAACATGCTGTAAACAGTTCACATTAAATATTTCATAAGAGAAGTGTGATTCCAGGGACTCGAAAACCCTCGGCACAAGTCCCTTTAAACCTTCAATGACGGGCCTTGCCCGAGCTTAATAAACACCAAACAGTAAAATCCTTAAACTAGAAATGACAAAGATAACCGAGAGTATTCTATAGGCTCAGTACTTCCTAACCTAATTTAAATAACACAAAAAAATTCATAAGTGGATCTTATAATTATTACTAAAGGTATTAATGTAGAGCAAGGTCAATAGTTCAAACCTTAGCAGGATTTTTTACATACAAAAACATAGTCAACATTTTTACATAATGGTGAAACAAAACCTTACTGCATACAGTAATAACGATGGGCCATGCCCTTATAAAATAACAAACACAATATTTTAAGTGAGTATTGGCCGAGAGTAGCTTGCCATCCTTTAATTAAAACCATAAATAATTCTGGGTAAACTTCTAGTATTTTATAAAAATCGTTGAGAATCCAACGACAGCCTTGAAGGGTCCGGGAGCAACAACTCCAATTAAATACAAACCTTGCAAAATCCATACGGCTCTAACACTTTAAACCATAACTGTAAAACCAAGGTTTAAAACAAAATACATTTTCTCAGCCATTCAACGAAGGCCAGATTGGAGTCATAGTTCCGAGTGAAACTTCGAAGTACTTGGGTTACCCTTGGGATGTTTCTGAGGCTTACTAGGGCCCTTATGCTCACCAGCCTATCCAACTGAAACCAAAATCCTCGACATTTCTGAACCTCCAAACAACATTGGCAATGGTGGTTAAAACATTATCAACTAATGAATAATACAGTATTAATATTTAAAAGAAAATTTATGAAAATAAGATAGATTCAAATTCGTTACCTGTAACTTTCATTGATCGTTGAATGCTTCAAATAACGATTTCAACACATGTCATTACTACCACACTGGTATCGAATTAAATACAATCGAGAACCCAACAAAGGCTGGTGAATTATACAGAACAACGACGACCAGGAGACCACTAAAATCGGCAAGAAAACTACATCAAAACTAGTGAAGAACCCTGGTGCAACTTAAGGTTTTAACATATAGTTGAGAGGTCTCCAGATCGAACCCTGGTGAGTTCGCAGCCATAAGAAACCTAAACAAAAAAAATCACAAAGCCT
Source organism: Larix kaempferi (assembly GCA_027924585.1). Classification (NCBI taxonomy): domain Eukaryota; kingdom Viridiplantae; phylum Streptophyta; class Pinopsida; order Pinales; family Pinaceae; genus Larix; species Larix kaempferi. The sequence continues at coordinate 5,407,536 of BSBM01001287.1, forward strand.
GTCGGCCTCTCCCTATAATTTTGCAAATGGAGTAAATTATGTTGAAAGTGGTGATATCAATGCAGGTTAGGGTTAAACCCAAAACCCGAGACCTCTCGGAGATCGACAGTGTGGATCATGCCACGAGATAGAACCTGCATACAGCCATCCACCATATTAAATAGCATTTAAGAACCACATCTTGCATAGTTAAGCATTCTACAAACACATCACTCCACCCATACATTTCCATGCACAACTCAACATTTAGGTATTACGTAACAAAGGATTTCCACCCTCATTTCAAAACATAGCACGTGAAGGTCAACCACGAGGGATGCCAACAAGAAATCCACCAAGCGGCGAATTTACTGAAACTTAATTACTGTTGCTATTATGTGCAGACCTGCCAACGCACAAGTCCACTATATTAAATTGCCATTAATACTTTTCTCGTGTGGTCTATAAGGTTTAAAGTATAGGTTTGTATCATTATGGAGGTTAATCCATATCATATCATAGTCGTGATACATTGCTATAGTATTTGTGCATATAGTCTATGCATTTAGAACATGCATATGAACATAGCTTTAATTTATGATAAGGCATTTGACCATAATAACATGTTTATCATTTCAAAGTCCATGCAAATTGGAATGCAATACATTGTACCCACTTTCCATAGTTAGGACATAATAGTATGTAATTTTAATACAAATATTCTCTATATAGTTTTGCAAAAGGGCATGTTGTATTGCACAACATACTTAATATGTTTATAATCTGTGTAGATAATGCAATATTACATTATTTTTTCCATAGTTCGGATGGAGAAATATGTCATGCAATATAGTACATTTTGACATAGTTGTGAATACAATAGTAGACACTATTAATACTTTGAATTCTGCGTAGTTGGGTTGGCGTAGGATAACACTAGAATAATTTCGATAGATGAAATTCAAACATTATTCGGAATACAAATTACATAGAGATAACTTTATTATACCTGATTTGATGGCAAGACAAATTAAATCTCTCTATATATTCTTAATTAACTTTAAAAGGCTAACTTGGTACTGCAAAGCAAACTGAAATACATTGGCATGCTTCAGTTGGAATTCCTCTGTCTAACCTATATTCTACAATGGTTTTCAGAGCGTTATCTTGTATTAGCTAAGTAAGCCTTGGGGCATATGCAAGGCCCCCCTTAATTTCATTAAGACAAACATTTAGTCTCTAGAACCAAAATTTATAACATAGAATGAAGATTTGACGTTATGCGTTGAAATAATGAAATACAGAATGTAAGCATTGTAATTATTAAAACATTCAAACAACATGTAGTATTACGACATTTAGTTAACTATATTATAGTGAGTTAAACAAATAATAATTACGATAATCATCGACACTTACAAGTGTCGTGAAGATATGTTTATCAAATGACGAACCGTAAAAGTTGTCGTCATCAAATCTATTTAATTAGTGAATAGTTGTATTTTAAACATTAATAATGTTCCGCACAGCAATTACAAGCATTGAATGCTACTAGAAAATTCTTAAATTTTTAGTGAATTTTGGGGATGTTACATGTGGTATTAGAGCGCAAGTTCAAATACTAGGCCTAAAGTGGCTCATTCACGCAAATGAAAATTTATAACATAATTACAAATTACTGATTTAATTTATTTTGTTTTCAGTTTCAGCATTTTATAAATTGAGTCTATAGGTATGGAAGGACCAACAGCATCGGCTGAGGACAAGTCCCTTAATAATGAACAGAATAATAATGAACAAGGACACATTAATACAGAAAATCTATTTGTTGAATTGAATGATAATTCATCTAAATTTTTAAGGACTGTAAACGATTTAAAAATTGAGATAAAAACTGTTAAGGGAAAAACGAACGAATCCTAAAAGCTCAAGAGGAGTTGAATCAAATCCTACTGAATAATCTTCATAAAAATTATCAAGATAAGGAAACAGAAAATAATGTTGAATTTGGAACTATGTCCTATCAACGTAAGGATAAAAAGGTAAAATTGACTAATTATGACAACAATTCATCTTCTAAATTTGATGAAAGGGCACACAAGAAAAAGCATAAGTATTCTAGTGATAGTAGTGACAGTGACTGCTACACTAAGAAAAAGAAGTACATGCCCTACGAAGAAATTTCTGGCGAGTTTAAAAATATCAAACCACCAACTTTTAATGGAGAAACAGAAAAGAGTGAGACAGCTGAAGCATGGATGTTTAGTATGAATAAGTATTTCCAGATTTACAATTACTCAAGTCATCTAAACACTAAAATGGAAATATATAATTTAACTGGAAAAGCAGACATATGGTGGCAAGATCTGAAAAGAGTAAAAGGTTTAAAAGAGAAAAGTGTAAATTGGAGTAATTTTAAGATGTAGTTTAAAAGAAAATTTATGTCAGAACAGTATTATGAGGAATGAGCTAAAGAATTTTATGAGTTAAAGCTAGGTTCCAAGGATATGAGAGAGTTATCCAGCAAGTTTTTTAATTTATTAAGGTATGTTCCTTATATCATTGAAGAAAATACTAAGGTAGAGAGATTTCTGAGCTGTTTGCCCTCTCACATAAAAGGCGGGATTGAATATGATGATCCTCGAACTCTTGAAGAGGCCATGTAGAAGGAAAATATTTGTTATGAACAGAATAATAAAAGAGAAGGCATACCAAGATGGAAAGCAAAAAGGCCTAATAACTTTGAACAAAGGAAGAAGCAGCTCTCTTTTAATCACAACTTTGGAAATAATCATTCATGTAATTACTCTAACAGAAAATTTCCAAGAAATAATGCAGCAAGTAATACACAGTCAAAATTTACACCTGCAAGAAAAAGTGAACCACCTAAAATTTTTCTTAAAAATAATGAACAGAAGGAACTTGTTAAGTGTTGGGAATGTCAGGGACCTCACTATGCATCAAACTATCCACTCAGAAAGAAGGTTGTCAACAACATACGTACTATATAGGAGGAGGATACTGTTGGTGACTTAGCAAGGGAGATTCCCAGGATAAATGTGGCTTTGGAGAACAAACAAGCTGATCATCAAACTCCCATGGTTGAAGTGGAAGGTATGCTGAAAAATAAACCCATTTCTATTTTAATTGATCCAAGATCAAGTCTTAGCTATGTTTCACCTGATTTAGTTAAAAGTTGCAATCTGAAATTAGATAAGTTTGATAAATCATGGTTGGTTCAATTAGCTACTGGCATGAAAAGAAAGGTGACTCATTATGTAAAAGAATATGAATTACTGATGAACCAATTTAGGACTCATGTTAAGCTAAATGTGTTACCTTTAGGTTCTTGTGATGTTCTGATTGGAATGGATTGGTTAGAAAAACATAAGGTTGTACTAAACTATTTTGAAAAGACTTTACTTGTTTGAATGATGTATTTGAAATTGTAACAGTAAAAGGGATTCCTAGAAAGATATCTGTTAGGTAAATTTATGCTTTACAAGTTAAGAAAGATGTTCGTAAAGGGTGGAAATTGTTTGTTGTAAACGTAATTAATGATGAACAGTCTAGTAAGAAAGATAAGTTAAAATTGGAAGACATACCGATTCTGACAGAATTTTTGGATGTATTCCTGGAAGAGATTCCAGGACTACCTCCGAAAAGACAGCTAGATTTCACTATTGAGTTAATACCAGGAGAAGTACCTAACTCAAAAGCTCCTTACAATATGAACATTCTAGAGCTTAATGAACTTAAATCACAACTTAAGTAACTCATTGATAAGAATTATATAAGACCTAGTGTGTCTCGATGGGGAGCACCTGTAATTTTTGTTAAAAAGAAGGACGGAACTATGCGTTTGTGCATAGATTACCATCAGTTAAATAAAATGACCATAAAGAATAGATATCCTTTATTGACTATCTATTTGATCAATTATGCGGTGCAACGATATTTTCTAAAATAGATTTAAGGTCACGGTATCATTAGGTTAGGATTAAAGATGAGGACATCTTTAAGACTACATTTAGAACTCGCTATGGACACTATGAGTTCATGGTTATGCCTTTTGGGATAACCAATGCCCCAACAGTTTTTATGTGTTTGATGAATAACATATTACATAATTATTTAGATAAATTTGTAGTAGTATTTATTGATGATATTCTAATTTATTCTAAGACTAAAGAGGAGCATGATGAACATTTAAAAATAATTTTACAAGTATTAAGAGAGCACCAACTTTACGCTAAGTTCAACAAATGTGACTTCTATAAAGATAAAATACAGTACCTAGGGCATGTGATATCCAAGGATGGAATCGCAGTAGTCCTAGACAAGATAAAAGCAATAAATTAATGGCATGCCCCGAAAGACGTAACTGGAGTACGATCTTTTATGGGAATTACAGGTTACTACTGTAAGTTTATCAAGGGATTTTCTAGAATGGCAAATCCTATAACATCTTTACAAAAGAAAGGTAATAAATTTGTATGGGATCAAAAATATGAAGAAAGCTTTATGAAACTAAAGGAGTTATTAACAACAACACCTATTTTAAAAATTGTTGATCCCAACAAAGATTTCATCGTATGCACGGATGCATGTAATGACAGACTCGGTGGGGTCTTAACACAAGAAGGTCATGTAATTGCATATGAGTCTAGAAAGCTAAAGATTCACGAGAAGAACTATGCAACCTATGACTGTAACGAACCCACATGTTCAAAGTTAGAAATAGTAAGGAACTTTTGAAATTTATTTAATTTCCTTGGGATTGTGAAATCTACAACTAACTATTTATGATGATAAAGACCAAGAAATTCACCCTGGTTCTGTGACGTCCCCCAACTAACAATAAGAAATTATGTTTTATTTTGTTATCATTATGAAATTCATTTCAATAAGGGGCTAGATGGAAAATCTGCCGAATTAGTCCTAGGAGGACTGTTGTAAGAAACAACTTTGAATTTTAATTATTGTTTTAATAATAAAAGGATGAGCAGGAACAGCCAAGTTAAATGAGGAGATCATGCATGGAAAAGTGGAAGACAAGTGAGAGTTAACCTTGGGAAAACCAGAACAGGTGTCAGAAGTGTATTTAAGACACTAGACACCCCCTGAAAATTAGGGATTTACTTAGCTGCGAAAATTCCATGAGGAATTGGCTGCTAATGGAAGACCTAGGCAAAAACTATAAAGAGAGGGCATATGTGGGAGGCAGGACGCTGCTTAGTATGCCGGAAGAGGAATTGAACTTGCTGGGTGAGCACTCTGTGTTAGGCAAAGAATTCTGGAGATGTGACTGAGTTTTCAAGGTTAACTGTCCACACTTTCCATGCTTGCATATGGCTCGGGGGTGATTACGGTCAGACTTGGAGTTTGTACCTAATCTACGGTTGGGTGGAACGTGGCTGTTCCGGCTACATTCGGGTGACCAGTCCCAGGTTTTTCTAATTACAGGCCTTCAGCACTTTCCATTATGTCAGTTTTCTTTTATGAATTTACGATATTATGCATGAAGAAAAGGTTAATTCCATTACTGTCAAAATGCTAGATCTGTTAATGAATAGAAGTGAAATGTTTCGGTATAGATTTCCTTTTTATTTAATCTGAGTTATTCAGTTGTGTAGATTAAGCTAACTTGAGACCGGTAACTTTTAATCGGCATTGTACTCAGATATTTAATTAAAAATGGGATGGACGTATTTAGAAAAATTCCCTCAATAACTGAATTACAGAAGTATTGAATCATTTAATTAAAAGACGATCTATTAATTTGTATTATTTTCCTCTTGAATCGTTTAATTAAAAGACGATTTATTAATTGTATTATTCTCCTCTGTAATAGCAGAAGTGAAAACTGAGTTAGGGTTCCATGTTGAATGGAAGAGAAAACCCTACCCTCAACCCACATTAACTATATATCCGCTGTCGTGGTAGTCTTGAACTACCTTTGCTTTGACGAAACGAAGATCCTTGTAGATCGGATAGAATCCAAATAATAATTTTGGATCTGGTTTATTCTCATTGTTATAGTTCGGCGTTACCATGTTGGTCGCCATTGTTAACTTCGGCCAAGTTCAGAAATTGGACTGTGTGGAGATCGATATTCTATTCTCTGTCGAAAGGATAGATTTTCCTTATTTTAAGCATAGACGCATCCTTGGAAATTATGTTGCAAGACTTGGTAAGAAGCATACATTCTGCTAATATGGGATTAGAAGAGATTTCTTTTAAACAGGTAGCTCGATACCTGGAGCCGCCAACATAAATAATCACCATCGATTTTTGTCTTTAAAAGCACTTATATTTAAACCTGTAGGTTAAACAAATCTTTTATTTACGAATACCTATTAATTCCATAAGGGATCTATACTAAGGAGTAAATATTGTCTAACCAAACCTTCTTAGTTTTTATTTTGTAAACCTAGGGTTTGGCATTGTTCCATTTCCAAGTGAAAGCAGGAAAGGTAGCTGTTGAGGCAGATTTCAAGGTAGTTTGGGATTTGGATCTTGATAAACAGAGTTATCTCTGAAAATACACAAATTAACAAACTGATCTAAACCCAGAATGGATTCTCCTCAGATCCACATTACATGCACGAAATACGAACTATTTTATCTTTTAAAACTGTAAGGAAACAAAGGACGGAACTACACAGGAGTCACGCTCTTAATTAAAGGTCAGAGGACACGAAACCTTGGAAAGTTAGATTCCCATCCAATTACAGCAAAATAGAACAGTTTAACAAGATGCATTCAAAAATTACAGAATTGGAAAGTTAGATTCCCAGCCAATTACAGCAAAATAGAACAGTTTAACAAGATTCATTCGAAAATTACAGAATTGGAAAGACTTTGAACTTAAACGTTATGCAAGTCCTTCACGCCTTCCTAAATCCTAGGACTTCAGGAAAAGTCACATAAAATAATTTATTACAATGGTATTCGTGACAGTAAACCCTAGGCTGCCACGAACCCTTGAAGTCTCGGACAAACTAACCACAATTGTAAAACAAAGACTCTTCTGTCGTTGGAAAAATGTAGGACCCCTCCTTTAGGGTCCCCTTGAACTGAACCTGAAACTTTAAAAACTTCATACAAACAAATTAGCCATTATAGTTATTGGGAAAATAAAATAAAAGAGTGAATAACTTAACAAAAATAAGAAAACCTTAACCTGTCAACCCGATCCAGCTGGTCCATTGTTGTCTGCGTCTTCCGTAGGACCCCTCCAGCAAAGCTCGTTTAACCATAGGCGAAGCAACCGTTAGCTTCGCCACCCAACCATAGGCTCATGCTTTCAGTCGCATGGCCTCCCCCGAGCTTTGGGTCGTAGAGCTCACACAAGTATTTCAAAAATTCAGCTTGGGCTTCCCTTCCCACCAGGATTTCTAAGCCAAACCCTTAGATAGCAGCAAGTCTTTGAGGTATTCGAAAATTACAACAATCGTCCAAATTATGGACCCCTTACCCATTCCTTAAGCCTTCCTTATAAAGGGAAATCTCCTGCAACACATGTCGCTTCATGCATAATTAAATATTTTTAATTATTTATTTAATTAAAACACTCACCCATCCAAGTGTCAGTTTCTCTGGGAAGTGCACCTACATCCCTAAGTTTGCTCTAGTTTGTCCCCCATATATTTTAATCAACTCCTACCTTTTAGTTGACTAGGTGTCTAATCTATTTTGCTCCTAAATAATAATTTCTATTAATTTAAATGCTCAACAAAATAACTATTCATGTGCAAATGTCTAAGCTATTGTTATGCATTTGCTAAGTAATAATCTAGAGTTATTCTCCTAAGTTTTTATGCAGTTTAATTTTAACAATCAAACTCACTAGGATCACGGTGCCGCGTCGTTCGGCTCCTGGTTCCTTAATTTTTTAATCCCCTGACATGGCACCACTCCGTCGGGTCCAATCATCCATGGTTTCCATTCCTTGGCATGGTACCACCTCGTTGGGTCCTTGCGTCCATTCTTTCCGTTCTTGACAGGGTACCGCATCGTTGGGCCCTTCTGCCACCATCTTTCCGTTTTGACTTGCGGGAACTCTTGTAGGGATTTTAGGAATCGTTACCATCCATCCTCTGTCTACATGCTATCTAGGGACTAATGGCGCTGAGGAGTGAGTCCGTTCTCACTGCGCGCCCCTCAACTCGTACGTGACCAGCTCCATCGTGGCCCACCTCGTACGTCCTCACGCATTCCTCTTGAACAAGCGAATCAATGCTTATCTGCTCATGCGTGGTATTCTTGTCGGAAGTTGACATCGTCGTCACTTCCCCTGTGTGTGATTTACCCATACTCTACGACCCTCCATGTTCCTTTGTGTGTCCGTTGGTGAACCGTCTCACTTGTTTCTACACACACTTCTCGCAACAAATTATTAGTAGCATTGTTCTCAACAATCATCATCTGGTTTCTAACTCTAGCATTGTTAAACATTTATGATTTATTCAAACTGCTCATTCATCTTATCAAATATACATTTCGTCGCAAAATACATAATCACCATACTGCTAGTCATTAAGCATTATCCATCAACATAATTTTCCATAGTCATAGCTAATCGTTTAACATATGCAATTATTCATTTACCTCAACAGTTCAGATACACATACTCAAAAAAAAATAAGGTCAAAAGGTTATTTAATTAATGTTTCAATCAGCCGGGTCACTCAACAGGTGCCCTCAATGTCTACACAAGTCTAGGGGCACTACAAAAAATTCTGGCCCAAGTGTTCCTGTCCTATATGGGGTGAAGGCGCAATGCCACTTACCAGTTATCTGCGCCGCTCCAGACTGGGAATACCTACCATCGAAGTGATCAATGCGTTACAATCTAATGGCTAAGGACTGCATTTTAAAATAACAAAATTAAAGAAAGGATTAAAATGTGGCATGTATGGTTACCTCCGGAGTATCGAGGTGAAGTATCTGGAAACGGAGACTGTAGTGTGTGTTGAATAAAACCTCCATTCTTTAACTTGCTGAAGGGGATGAGTAAGACTCATAGTCTTTCACCATCGATCTGAATCCTGTAAATAAGGATCATGGTCACCAATCCAATTTGCAACAGGAATTTGTAGAGATTAAAAGGACTTGTTCTTTAAACCGATTCAGAAAAGGTGAAATACTAATACACTGTCAATTTCAATGATCACTTACCGGAACTGTAACCCTTCGAGTTGTTAAATAACACCTTGTCCAAGAAGAAAACGCAGAGATACATCTATCAGCTACAGGACCTCAAAACTCCGCGAGAAAACAAGCGGTGAAGGATAAACATGTGACGAAGAGTTTAGTTCAAAAAAGAAACAACCAAACCCTGTCATTTCCTAGGTGCATGTGGCACCCTCGCTTTGAATTTCATAATTGCGGTCACATGGCCAGTCTAGAACGTTTTGAAATACACCCCAGTAAGGTAACCAGTCGTAGCGCAGGTGGCATCATCACAAGCATCTACAATTTATGGTGTCACGTGACTAATCTGATAGAGTATCCGCTGATTGGTTTGGAGTACCCAGGTATGCTGCAAAACTTAATGTTCAATAACTCTCGTACGTTGCTCTTAATAGTTATATGAAAACCCTGCACATTACCATGGACGAAGGATATAAGCTAAGGTTGCAGTATTATAGCGGGTGAATAGGGTTTGTAGTCTGCTACTACCAACATCCTCGTAGAATAGGATTTTGAACCAAAAAAGATATGTTGAAGGGTTATGGTAATATTGCATTAATTAAAGAAACCATGCAAATCCCCTTTTTTTGGGGGGTAGACAACTATGTAAGAACATTGAGGATGAGTATTCAACAACTCATAGTGAAATAGGTGCTAATTTAGGGATGTACGATAATCTTTTCAACCTTGTAATTTGTATTCCAGGTCATTGTTAAAATAGTTATTTCCATGTTTAGAATTTGCATGAATACAGAAAGTAGCCCTTATAGGGTGAATGATGAAGGTGAAATGGATTTAGCGCATACCTTGTTATCAGAACCCTGTTACTTGCGACCTAGGAAGTTGAGGTAGTATAAAGTACACTTGCATGAATATGCGGAATAGAGTTAGCCATAGCTAAGTAAGTGGCATGTCAACCTTATTACCCTGCTAACCAGTAAGAAAATACATGGGACAGAACTTGAGCAAGTTCAGCATGTGAATGTGATGTGTATTCTAAGTGTATCTTACATAGATCCAGTTTTGTTTATTTACAGTTAAGAGAAGGAAAATAACAAAAGAAGAAAGCAAAAGAAAAAAAGAAAAAAAATTTGGAGACGTGACAGGTTCTGATAATAGGATGAACATATTCTTCATGCTTAACCTTTATATTTCAGTTTATGTACGACAAACAAACAAACAATGGTTGACTGATACCAATTGTCATCATTGTGAATTATACATATGAATTGACTTGTCTTATATTTCATTATAATTCCTATGATCCTATTCGATGTAAATCAATCACAACCAAACATGGTATTTTCCAAGAGTTGAATCTAATATGGGAAGGAAGGTAATTACTCTATAATCTATGCACAAAAAGCAAAGAATTTCATCTACACTTTTTGTATATGACTAGTTACCTAAAACTTGTTCAAGCGAACACATTTCTAACATAGTGTAAATCACGACCTTTACTCGAGATTCATTAAGGGTTCGCTAAGCATGTTTATCCCCCTTACTATATACATTCATATCTTTAGAATCATTGTTATCTTCGTCATTCATAATCATTTATGGTGGAAATTTCATACATCTGAAATTATACTTTTCCAATCTAGGTTAGAGGTATGATAACTTATTAGCTATCGATTTATCACAACATAACACTTTCGTTTAACATATACATATAAATGCTTATAAATATCAATAGAAAGTTATATACTCTATCCCTATCTTATGACATGCAACATTCGAACATAAATGTCTTGACATCAATAAATGATACCTAAAGTTTAAAGCTAGAATATCTTCTCCATAATAACATATAAAGTCAAAAGTAATAAACCAAAGTCATTTACAACAGAGCTCATGTCTAGTTATCGAACTTGCCTTCTTCTAACAATACTATCTTGTCCAATAGATTTGAACGACAAGTTCATCATAATACATAATACAAAAGGAGACAAAACACGTAAGTTATACTTATACAAGAATCCACAACACAACACAACAATACATGTATGTTAGAGACAGTATATAACATGGTTCACCCAACCCATGGGCTACGTCCACAAACACAATCATATTCTTTTATTAATCAAAGAGAGTTACATCCGGTCAACCGGTTGTTGCGATATTTATCTTCTTCCTTCTCAAATCATCTCTTCTAGAGAGCATGTCAAAACAAACAATCAATGCTAACAACTAAACAAAATCAGAGATCTTCCTCTGGTAACAACTAGCAACATTCTTCTCCAAGTATTCAACAATAATATCAACAGAATTATAGATCTAACTCTAACTCATTGTACACAAATAATCGCTGGCATTTACACTTACAGCTATTAACATCAGTGTTCTCGGGAATCTAGCTGCATCTCTCGACATCTAGCAACCAAAAGAAAAACAAACAGAGATGATGGAAAGTCTATCCAGCATGCGTCTATCAACATAGGTAGTCTGGTGGATAATGGAAAAATGGGATTGGGTATATCAAAACCTAGCCATATAATCGTTTACCCATAGGATAGGATCCCTAAAATTGATCACTAATCAAGTTTCACAAAAGAACTCTACCACCAATACAGAGTACGATAACATAAGAAAAGTGACTCGTCCCAAGAGTTTGATTACAAATCCGCCTAGGGTAATGAGTATATTACACATCAATTAATATAACAATGCAAAACAACCAAGGTTTATTTTACTTATAGTGTTTATCCCAAGCGCCACAAAACCGAAATATACTCATTCATCTATCTATATACAGATCGTATGATAATACTCAGTTTATGTAATGACCCTATTTCAAAATTTTATTAAAATGCCAATTTTTCCACTTTTTCCCCAATTTCGTCCTTTGACTAGTTTTGGTCTCTAGGTCTCAAATTGACTCCAAATGCCTTCAAATATTCAAGGAAGGTGTATGAATGATATTAGAACTTGAATATGATGTTTATGGATGACATATGTCCACCAAAAGACCTTTGCAAACTCTCTTAAGATTCTGGACCAATTATGCAATTTTACTAGTAATTTGGGGTTCAAATCCCCATGGGGTAAGTACTGAAAATGGCTTCCCAAATGCCTCCAAACCCACTCAAATTTATGAACAGAGATATGTAATGTGTTAAGTATTTTATTAAATTCTCATATGCACCATTAATGGATTATTACAACTGTTCTCACCCTCTCTCATTCAACTGCAAAAATCCCCAATTCGACCCTTGGGGGAATGGCACTATTTCACCTCCCAATACAACTAAACTGAGTAAAAATGCTTCAAATGCTCAAGTACAGTACATGAAACTTGTAGAATACATCCATGGCAGTATATTTACCACAAATATATCAGATAATCATCCATTCATTCGAAATCATCATCAATACATTGGCTCACAACAAGGTAGTGGGGAAATGACATTGTTCTTCCATTAAAAATGAGATTTATACATTTCTACTTAGAATTTCGACCTGAAACTTTTTGGAGATGAAGAAAAGAGTATTTACTTCATATTACAAAATAAATGGGGCATTAAAATCTTTCCCAAAGAGTACAATAGCTCACCAAAAACGCCCTCCCTCAAGGATCAAGAATATGCCATCAAAACCGGAAATGGTTGAAGGAGTGAGCTGCAATAGAAGAAACCATGATCTTCCCTGTAGCTTAAACCTGCAAATAAAGACTCCATTAAAGCTCCAAATGAAAGGTCTGAATGGCCTTTCCAATTACCAACTTGGATGGGAATCTTTCACCCTCGAAATTGGCTAAGGCAAGAAACTAGTCATCCACTAGCTCTCCCTCTTCACAAATGCAATTGCAAATTCTACAAATGATCAAAAGCTGGTTTCATTCTTTTTTATTGACATTTATAAAGTTCTAATGTCCTCCATGGGTCGAATTCCTTCCAAGAGACTCATGCCAACTCAAGTTGGGAAGAGATTCCAAAGAACGCCACTTGTACAACAATTCCTAGTCTCCCACTTCCACCAAATCACATGTGGAAGCATTTTAGCTGCCCTAACACCCTTGAGCGCCCTCTTAGAGTCTATTTTTAGCCCTGACATGTCATATATGTCATATGTCAGCCTTCAGGTCTGATTTGTGTCATAGGTGTCATAGCATCTTCATCATTGTTGTCATAGAGCTAGGGAATCTAGCCCAAGTGTCTCACTAGCTCCAAATTGCCTCTTCCTCTTCCATGGGAGTTACTCTTCCTCTATATTTCGAACTTGGATGATTCATGCCATTAATAATACCTTTTGGACTCCCCCAAGTATGTTACCATTCACCTTGAATTCGAATTGGTGAGAGAATGATGCCAAATGTAGTGGGGAAATCTAGCCATATGTGGGTCCCACTTACTCCATGTGTTTTCATCATCAAATGCCACTTTGATTTTCACTTGTATATATTTATTTAGCTCATTTATTAAATATTTATGCCATTCTAATGTTCAAACATCATTTATTATCCCCATTATTCCAAATTCCAAAGCTTCCACCCCAAACCTAGGAAACTAGTAATTTTCCTCCTTGGCAATTATTTGACCTTTAGCATCAATTTGACAAACTCTAATGAAAGGGCCAATGTGGTTAGGCCATTGTAACCCAATGCCAAATTTGGGACATGACAGTTTATCATAATCCATAGATGGTGAATTATATACATAATATAAATAATAATACAAGAGAACTGTGTTCGCATCTCCCTATAATGGAATGACGATCCGATCGATTTTATAACCCCAAGGTAGATTTCTAGTTAAGAGTGAGAATGCCATTCCTTCAGCGATGATATCGCTGGAATGAGGAAGCTACCCTTAAGAATACTCAATCATAAAAGAAGAAAGATTATCAGAAATCATAATCCGAGACTCTGTCCAAAATATTATGCAGAGAGATTTCATTATCAAAAATTCTGTCATCCAACCCAGATCTTTGGATCGCCCTTCAAGATCCTTATTACCCGTGACGACAGTAAAAGACTAAACAAAAACCAAGAATCATATGCAGTAATTGTTTCCATAATGTGATTAACTCTCGAGCAAACTAGAATCAAATACAGATAAAAATTCATACAATACTTACAAACCATAGATGATTTCCAATGATACAGCTCCATTTCGAAGAACACAATATTCCTATCTATCTCAGTACTTGCTCACTTCCCATAGATCACATACAACCGAGCACGTACCCCTTCCTATCTTCCTGTAATCCCATATGAGGGTTCCTTCCCAAAGGTATATCCTCTCATCGTGCAGGATCGGCTTGATTCAGAGAAGGAGAGACCCGTCGCCTTCCACCATAAGTTGTCCAAAAATCCAATCACCGTATCAACTTAAGGATTTAAGGCTAAGTCGCCTGATGCAATGCATTCTGCCAAATTCCCAATACAAAAATCCAATGCTCCCAAAATCATAGAGCATAACGCCCCCCCCCTCCATTCGAAATCCATTCTCTTAAGAAGGATGGGTCTTCCCATGACTGAATGACAAATGTTAAAGTTAACACCACTCAGCACTCTATCGTATGGGACAAGTGGTTGTGCATTCACCAAATGGTGTTTCATCCAGGAGACTCACTAAAGGCGAACTCTTACTTTAATAAATGCTTCTTTTCCCAAAACTAATACTAAACAGTATCGCCTTATAGTCTTGCCCTCCATCACAACTATAGGATCTGGCCTTATCCCGCGAAAATATTTTCCGTGATGAAAAATGGCGTTCCCCACCGAACTTGAATTTGGGGAGATCCACCATCACGAAAGAGCATGATCTGCTGGTAGGTGCTCATCAATGCTAAGGGACAACTTAGCGGGAAACAAGGGGCGTGGTGAGTTTAATAACTTAAACCACTAAGTATTAATTAAGTTCTTTTCTCATATAAATAGGGATTTCGCTATCTTTGTTGGAGATAGTTTTATCAAAGGATATTAACCTAATATAATATTAGCCATTTCGTAAGTTAAACCATAAATTATTTATTCTCAATAAAAGTTCCTATGGATGTCTTCATACCTATATAATCTTCTTGGTGTATCCATGTCTTAAAGTAGTACAAAATGGTACTTTGTAACTTAGTCTCACTTAGGCTTGTGGCCGTAATAATAGTTAGGATTTAAGCTATTATGTGACTAATACACGTTCACTAAATACTCGCTATTACATGATACTTTTATTCACCATTTCCTTAATACTGATCTTAATTAAGTTGATAACTATAGGTTTCTCTTTAGGGAAACTTTTTCATCAAAATTCCAATAAAATTAATTAGCCCTGATGACCATTCCTCTTGTCATCCCATGGTCACTATGCATCCACAGATTTTTTTCATTTCTTCCCCCTAGTTTAGTTGTCGTCGATTAGTTGCATCACCACCTCTTAAGTTTACAAATTATAAACTAGCAATTAAACCTCATAAGCTACCGAGTTTACTAATGGGGCGTTGGCCTTGAGCTCGTGACTAGTAACCAAGTGTACAGCAATATTTTCATTTTTAACATAATAGGTCATAAAGGAGGGATATCACAATGACTTAGAATTAGTTGTTGTAATACATGCATTAAAAATGTGGCGACACCACTTAATTGAAAGAAAATTTATTTTAATGACTGATAACAAAGGATTAAATTATTTGTTGGATCAACCTAATCTGAACGCAAGGCAAGCTAGGTGGCTAGCTTTCCTTAGCGAGCACGATTTCGAGATTCAACACATTAAAGGAAAGGAAAATAAGGTTGCTGATGCATTAAGTAGAAATGCAAGAGTAAATTTTGTTTCACCAATCAGTGCTTATAAAACTAATCTAGAAAATCAAACTAAAGAAAGAAGTGAAATGGATGAAAAATACCAGAAATTATTTAAGAAGGTTGCTGAAAATAATACTGAAAATTTAATAAAAGATTTCAGAATTAACGAAAGAGGGTTTTTGCTGTATAAAAAACAGACTTTATGTGCCTAATGTTGCCGAAATTAATTTGTTGATTTTAAATAAATTGCATAAAAGTCCATACTCAGCACATCCTGGTTACCAAAAGATGATAACAATGCTGAGAAAATATTATTTCTAGCCATGTATGAAAAGTGAAGTTGTTGAATATATTGATAGGTGTATAGAGTGTCAGCAATTAAAGGCTGAACACCAACACCTAGCTGGATTGTTGCAGCCACTACCTATTCCAGATTGGAAGTGGGAAATAATTAGTATTGATTTTATTACCGGGTTACCTAAAAATAAGAAACAAAATGATTCTATCACGGTAGTTGTGGATAATCTTAATAAAGCAGCCCACTTCATACCGGTAAAGATGACACACAAGGCTCCTAACATTTTTGAAATTTTTATGAAAAATATTTTTCATTTGCATGGTATTCCAAAAGTTATAATCTCTCATAGAGACTCAAAGTTTACAGGAAATTTCTGGAAATCATTATTTAAAGGTTTAGATACAACTTTAAATTTCAGTACATCATTTCATCCACAAACAGATGGGCAGACTGAAAGAGTTAATCAAATTCTTGAATACATGTTAAGAATGTATGTTAGAGATTAGCCAGGAAAATGGGAAGATTATTTGCATCTTGCTGAATTTGCTTACAATAACCATTACCAAACTTCAGCAAGCTTAGTCCATTTGAAATTTTATATGGCAGAAAATGTAATACTCCTATTTCTTGGAGCAATCCTATTGACAGGTTAATGCTAGGACCTGATTTATTAAAAGAAATGGAACTAACCGTTAAATAGGTTCAAGGCAATTTAAAAATTGCACAAGATAGACAGAAAAGTCATGCAGATCTCAAGAGAACTCAGAAAGAGTTTCAGGTTGGCGGACATGTTTTCCTCAAGGTAAAACCTAAAAAGAGGTCCCTAAGGTTAGGAAGTTTTGCTAAACTAGCACCAAGGTATTGTGGGCCTTTCAAAATATTGTCAAGGATAGGACTAGTGGCATATCAGTTGGCCTCACCACCAAAACTTAAAGTACATAATGTATTTCACATCTCTCTTTTGAAAAAGTGTGTGCATGAAGCTACTCATGTGATTAATTGTAATGATGTATAGGTGGAACCAAAAGGAGATTTTCTGGTGGAACCGGATTGTATCCTCAACAAGAGGGAACTTTTGCTTCGTAATCATACCATTGGATAGGTAAAGGTGCAGTGGAAGCACCTTAGTCCGAATGAAGCAACTTCGGAATTGGAAAGTAATCTGTGAGTGGCATATCCAATGTTGCTCCAAGAGGAACAAGAGGGTGATGAATAAAGAAACATCAAGGATGATGTTGAACTTAAGAGGGGGTGTTTGTCACATACCCAAGTTCTAGACATTTTATGTTATTAAGAAAACATTATGTTTTATTTTTATTGTAAATTTTTATAACTATTGACTAAGTGGGGTCATGGATGACTGCAATTAATTACTTTGAATATTTTATTATAAATAAATCAAAGTGGATAAAAATATCCAAAGGAGACTGTTGAATGAGTGTTCACTCACCCACTAGGAGGAATGGACTGTGGTGGAGAGCAAACTGACACTTGGTAGCATCCTCAGCTCACTTCTAACTGTTGCAGGGGGGAAATTCCCTACTTTTATGTTCATGTTCCCCAAGAAAGTGGAACTGAGCAGGTGGCTCATTTACTAAAAAAATTGACCAAAGACCTAGGCATGCTACTTATCTACCCATCGAATTCAGTAGGAGGATGTCCATTTTTCTTACCTTATGATAATTTTTTAGCACAAGAGATTCGATGAGGGGAAACTTAGAAGTGATTGAGTGAACTAAGACTGCATTCTGAACTATTGCAGCCACATTGCTGAGTTCAATACTGCTAAAAGCAAGGAGTACTACTACTGAGTGCTACTGCTGAGATGCAAGGGAATTTATTCCATTACTCCACACAACATCTTCATCCTGGTGGTTCAGTGAATAGGCTCGGGGGTCCTAAGGAAAGTAACTTGGCTGTCTTCAGGAGCAGGTTGGGTGGAACGGGCTCCTTTGGTTGTTTTTGTCTTCTTCAGTTATCAGGTTCAACTTGTGTTACCTTATTTATTTCTGTCCCATCACTGCTAATGATCTGAATGTTATTATGTTAGTAGTTTTCAATTAAAAATTAGACAAATTGTACTGTTAGTTAATGTTTTAGTTCTGCAATTTTATCTATTCTAAATGACCAATGTAACTGTTGGGATAAGATGCAGATTTGATGTTATAGTAAGTGAATGAATGAATGATAAATGCTTCCCTGTATTTTTCCTCACACTTTTCATTGTCGTACTCTAGTATAGGGAAGAGTAGTTAAATTTAGATATGAATAATGATATGCAACAGATAGAGATGGGTGAATGTATATAAAAAATTTATACTCTAATTGTATTTACATGAATATAAGTCTCTTTTGTATTACCTACAGAAGAACATGACAAATATCCAGTAGATAGACTAATTTTTTTATAACAGAACATTCTTAGTAAAAGAAGTAAATGGTTGTATACTTTCTGTCCAAACTTCGATTTTATTTAGGGTTTCAACCTTTCGAATCATAAAAACATATATTATACTTTTCTGATTATAAAACTCTCATTTAAACATACTTTGCGAATATTATAAACTCTACTTTTAAAACCCTATAACACTGAAAGTAGTATGCAAATCGAAGTAAAGTTTGGTATTGCCATATAGAAGTAGAAGTTTATATATTTATATATAAACATTACTACTTATTATAAATCATCACATTATATATTATCATAGTATAAATAAACATTAAATAGTTATAAAGAACAAGTTTCAACTCTAATAAGTCTAGCAATAGTCTTAGGGTTCAAACCCCATCTTCAACAACAGTATCATCATCTATGTAAATAATTTAACATTCAAGTTGAATCAAATCTCTAGCAAATAAGGTATCGGGCAAATGTCTCAGGATTCAAACCCTGTGGCTAAACATACATCGTAACATGTTGTAAACAGTTCACATTAAAGATTTCATAAGAGAAGTGCGAGTCCAAGGACTCGAAAACCCTCGGCACAAGTCCCTTTAAACCTTCAACAACGGGCCTTTCCCGAGCTTCATAAACACCAAACAATAAAATCCTTAAACTAGAAATGACAAAGGTATCCGAGAGTATTCTATAGGCTCAGTACTTCCTAACCTAATTTAAATAACACAAACAAATTCCTAAGTGGATCTTATAATTACTACCGAAGATATTAATGCAAAGCAAGGTCAATAGTTCAAACCTTAGCAGGAGTTTTTACATACAAAAACACAGTCAACAGTTTTACATAATGGTGAAACAAAACCTTACTGCATACAGTAATAACGACGGGCCATGCCCTTATAAAATAACAAACACTGTATTTTAACTAAGGATTGGTTGAGAGTAGTTCACCATCCTTTAATTAAAACCATAAATAATTCTGGGTAAACTTCTAGTATTTTATAAAAATCATTGAGAATCCAACGAGAGCCTTGAAGCGCTCGGGAGCAACAATTCCAGTTAAATACAAACCTTGCAAAAGCCATACGGCTCTAACCCTTTAAACCATAACTATAAAACCAAGGTTTAAAACAAAATACATTTTCTCAGCCATTCAACAAAGGCCGGATTGGAGTCATAGTTCAGCTTGAAACTTCGAAGTACTTGGGTTACCCTTGGGATGTCTCCAAGGCTTACCAACGCCCTTACCATGACCCGCATGTCCAACCGAAACAAAAATCCTCGACATTTCTAAACCTGCAAACACCATTGGCAATGGTGGTTAAAACATTATCAACTAACGAATAATACAATATTAATATTTAAAAGAAAATTTACGAAACTAAGATAGATTCAAATTCGTTACATGTAACTTTCGTTGCTCATTGACTGCTTCAAATAACGATTTCAACACCTGTCATTGCTACCACACTGGTACCAAATTAAATACAACCGAGAACCCACCAAAGGCTAGTGAATTAGCCACAACAACGATGCCCAGGAGACCACTAAAACGCAGCAAGAAAACTACATCAAAACTAGTGAAGAACCCTGGTTCAACTTAAGGTTTTAACATACAGTTGAGAGATCTCCAGATCGAAGCCTCGTGAATTTGCAGCCATAAGAACCCTAAACCAAAAAAATCGCAGAGCCTGTTAGCCTCTCCCTCTGATTTTGCAAATGGAGTAAATTATGTTGAAAGTGGTGATATCAATGCAGGTTAGGTTTAAACCCAAAACCCGAGAGTTCCTGGAGATCGACGGTGTGGATCATGCCACGGGATAGAACCTGCATACGACCACTCACCATATTAAATAGCATTTAAGAACCACTGCTTGCATAGTTAAGCGTTCTGCCAACACATCACTCCACCCATACATTTCCATGCACAACTCAGCATTTAGGTATTACGTAACAAAGGATTGCCACCCTCATTTCAAAGCTTATCACATGAAGGTCAGCCACGAGGGCTTCCAACAAGAAATCCACCAAGTGGCGAACTTACTGAAACTTAATTACTGTTGCTATCATGTGCAGACCTACCAACGCAGAAGTCCACTATATTAAATTGCCATTAATACTTTTCTTGCGTGGTCTGTAAGGTTTAAAGTATAGGTTTGTATCATTATGGAGGTTAATCCATATCATATGATAGTGGTGATACATTGCTATAGTATTTGTGCATATGGTCTATGCATTTAGAACATGCATATGAACATAACTTTAATTTATGATAAGGCATTTGACCATAATAACATGTGTATCATTTCTAAGTCCATGCAAATTGGAATGCATTACATTGTACGCACTTTCCATAGTTAGGACATAATAGTATGTAATTTTAATACAAATATTCTCTATATAGTTTTGCAAATGGGCATGTTGTATTGCACAACATAGTTAATATGTTTATAATCTATGTAAATAATGAAATATTACATTATTTTCTCCATAGTTCGGATGGAGAAATATGTCATGCAATACAGTACATTTTTCCATAGTTGTGAATACAATAGTAGACATTATTAATACTTTGAATTCTGCACAGTTGGGTTGGAGTAGGATAACACTGGAATAATTACGATAGATGAAATTTAGACATTGTTGGGAATAAAAAGTACATAGAGATAACTTTATTATACCTGAGTTGATGGTAAGATAAATTAAATCTCTCTATATAGTCGTAATTAACTTTAAAAGACTAACTTGGTATTGCAATGCAAACTGAAATACTTTGGCATGCTTCAGTTGGAATTCCTCTGTCTTACCTACATTCTGCAATGGTTTCCGGAGCATTAGCTTGTATTAGCTAAGTAAGCCTCAGGGGGTATGCAAGGACCCCCTTCATTTCATTAAGACAAACATTTAATCTCTAGAACCAAAATTTATAACATAGAACGAAGATTCGACGTTATGCGTTGAAATAATGAAATACAGAATGTAAGCATTGTAATTATTAAAACATTCAGACAACTTGCAGTACGGCATTTAGTTAACTATATTACAGCGAGTTAAAAAAAAAAATTACGATAATCATCGACACTTGCAAGTGTCATGAATCTATGTTTATCAAACGACCAACCGTAAAAGATGTCGTCATCAAATCTATTTTATTAGTGAATAAATGTATTTTAAACATTAATAATGTTCCGCATAGCAAATACAAGCATTTAAGGCTACTAGAAAAATTTTAAATTTTTAGTGAATTTTTGGGGATGTTACATTACAGGTGAGGGCTCTTCACGTAAGATTTGATTAATGTTTTTATACTTACAAGAGCTAAAGTTTTGTAATAACCTAGCTAGGTAGCTTAGAATACCACCAAGAAGGAAGTATGACCTTAACTTTATTAAAGGCTGGGTTCATCCTAGTTTAAAGTGGTTAATAAACATGGTGTAGACAAAAGTTGTATGTTCGAAAACATTACAATAACCATGATCATAACGCATCCCTTTATGGAGCTCGATGGTAAACAAGGGAGGACTTTAAATATATGGTTGTGGGTGAAAATCTAAATGTAAGTGGAAGACAGACAAGAAATTAAATGAGATCACATGAAGAGTTGGTGAAGGAATCCACATATGGAATAAACCCTAACTATACGCTAAGGGTTTTGCATTAACACGTGTTGCTTGTTTCGAAGGTAGGAGATCCGAGCTCTCTTGGCCGCCATGGCCACTAGGGCACACCACGTATAGTTTCAGTATGAAACTTAAACGCATAGGTTCTTCAAGAGTTCCATTGTTGTTGTTGTGTTAAGTCATTTACCTTGGCTCGGTCCAATAGAGAACTATGCTCTTTGATATCAAAATTCTCAGTTATTTACAGAGGTATGGCTCAACTTAAACTTGTCTTGTTTAGTTCTGGTTCAATTTTTATCTTTACGAAAATATCGTTTAACTTTTGCTAACTGGTTACTTGTATTGGCAAGGATTTCCTTGGAACTGTTTTCAGTTGCTCCCTAGTCTCGACGTTCACATTGCTGATAGTTGGCAACTCTAGTGGTTTGGAAAACCACCCTAAGCCTCAATCATCCACAACGACACCTCTGACAATTTTGTTTTGCATTATTTCTAGCGTTAGTCTTTGTTCGTCTTGCTGCAAGTCATTTGGCTTCTTTTTCGTGGTGATGATAGCTTGTACGGTTTTCCTGGATTCATAACTAGTGTTGGCGTTTCATAGTTCAATAGTAAAATATACACCGTTGTTCTTCTCTATTGAGACTGTTGTTAAAAGGTTTCTTTGTTATTGTAACTCCATTATGTTTGTATATGGGAAGTGTATAAATACTTAGGCTTAAACCCTACCATGTCAAATTTGTAATGTGATTAAAGCTGCGTTGTTATTAAATTTATGTGTAATGTTATTTAATATTTTAAGGGAGCAGGGTCCCATTACATAACCTCTAGGATATGATATATCGGCATTCATTTATATTTCTATTTACCATGATGTTGTAATTAGTAATGAACTTATTAAATGGAAAACTCTAGGCACACCTGTGCTCTATGTAGGAAGAATGTATGTCCCGTTTGGGCCAAGCCCTAACTTAAATCTGTGTTTAGATTATTAATGTGATGGTTGTTAGTTCTGTGTTAAGAATGTTATTGAATTTATTTGCAACAGGGTTCGACCTTGTACCATACACTAAATTGGGTTGGATTTGAGTTCGTGTGTTGGTATATAAATGTTATATAAGCCTATCTAAAACAATTCTCTGTAATATAGTACATCACCAAGGTGAAAGGAAAAATACATAGAATATTTATATCCATCATTCCGTAATTTCTAATCAATTCATTCAATACTTTAACCAGGAAATAAATATCAGTTCTATCTCATAGACAATGTAATTTCTAAGTTAGTATCTAAACAACATTAGAAAATCCAGGTAACATTTAAATAAAATCTTCATAAATATAACGGCAGTTAAATTTTAAATAAACTAGGACAATGTACAACCTGTTCAAAACTGTAGGAGTGGAAAAACACCCAAAGAAGACCGTTCCTCCTAACTATCTCCTAAAATAATCCAAGATTACTTGCTTGAGGACCCCTGAGCTTGTTCACTAAACCACCAAAATGAATATTCTGTGAAGAAGCATGTGACAATCTCTTTCTACTTCAGCAATCATGAAGACTTGTATACAAAACACTCTTTTTTCAACTCAACAACTTAAGGTATTCTTACTCTAAAATTCATTAACTACCTGCTCATTCCCCTCATCGAATCTCTTGTGTGCTCAACATAGCAGTTTCCAGCAACACAAGGAAAAAAGTTGTGAGTTGCCTGCTCAATTCAATGGATATAAAGATTGTTTAGGTATTTGGGACAATTTAACATTTAATGAGCCACCTGCTCAATTCCACCATCCTTGGGGAACATGAACACATTTTTAGGGAAGTTTCCCCCTACAACAGCTAGTAAGTGAGTGCAGATGTTGCCACTCGTCAATTTCCTTCTACACCAGTTTCATTCTTCATAGTGGGTTAGTGAACACTCTTCAACAGTCCTCTTTGGATGAGTGTCTCCTATTTTGATTTATTAAATAATAATAGTATTCAATTACAGTCATCCTTGACCATCCTTGGTTAATAACATAAAACTTTCCAATAAGTTTTAAAGTAATGTTTTTCCACAAACATAAAGTATTTCGAGTTCTAGGTAGGTTACAATGTGTGTGAGAGAGAGAAAGAGAGAGAAAAAACAACATAATTTCCTACCATTTGTTTTTTTGTTGCACGTTAAAATTCATAAGGCATATATGAGTTTTGAGGGATTTAATTTAATAAATGTGTAAAAAACTAAATTTTCACCATCACTTTTAACAAAAAACGTTACCCATCTTCATGAATTTACTCGTGGAAATGTACAATAATTAATAAGATAACTTACATTAGTGAGATAGCTCACTGAATGGGACTTGAGTGAGATATTTAAATTACAAGCTCTACATTAACTACATAATAAAAAAACTTATTTGTGATGCAAAAGTCATGATATAATAAAATGTAACAACAAATAAGTCATGTCTTGAATACAATTAAATGTACAAATGCAATAATTGAGCTTCATAATAATAATAAAAATATGAATGACATTTTGTAAAATAAAAATATACAAGTTTTAATTTTCCTTTTCCAAATGGACTTGAATTTGGGAAAATGAATGAGACAATTTTCCACATGTATTTGAAGTAGAGCTAACAAATGAGACATGAGAGTGACACATGAGAGTGTAAGAGGAAAATTTATAATTCATGCATCCAATAAATGGAAATGTAGTAATGCATTAAATAATATATATGGAAATATAAAAATGTTGTGAAAATAAAAAGACAATAATTCGGAGGTGATTAGACTGCATAAGGAGCTATAGGATTTTAGGGTAGAGTTGCAAGGTGACAAGTTAGATGTGATGAGGACTATGAATATATTTATGCCTATTCCTATGCTTACGCCTATCCTTATCCTTACCCCTATCTTTATCCTTATGTTTTCTCTTATCTATATTCTTGCCTTTACTCCTCTTTTTATGCTTCTCCCTTCCCCCAAGTGTGAATGGTGTTAATTTAAATGCGTTTCTATATAGATTACTTGAATTAGATTTTAATTATTTTTTTAATGTTAAGGTTATCAATATTAGTTTTAATTTTAACTATATTTATTTTGTATTTGTATTAATAATTTTATAATTCTATAACAATTAATTATTTTAAATTATTTATATTTATATTTTTATATACTTAATTAAGAACTTATAATATACATATAAATTATTTTCTTTACTATTTCCAACCTAACACATTGATTTTATTTTATTTATTATTTTCAACCTAGTACATTATTTTAATTTTAATTTTATAGGCCTCTTTTCCAAGCCTAAATCCTTTCCTGCGATGCACCCTAGGTGGCATATTTTATACTGAGAGATTGATCAATGAATCGTGTATTCATTCGCATTTAACTTACTTATTTTTTATTTAATATGATAATATTTTTATTTTCTTTTCAAACATGCACTTAAAAACCATGTCCACAACATCAAATCAATGCAAATAAAAATCAACATAAAAAGTACACAATAAAAAGTTTTCAAAAAATATATATTCCCCATAACAACGTGCCCTCTCCAAAAGAGTATTTTTTTCAATTTTTGTAACAAATACAAAAAAAATTATGTGCACACACATTTGTACAAAATGTAATTAAAAATTTCAATGGTTAATTTTGGAAATTAATAAAAAAAATATAATTTTCCAAAGTAAATTAAAAAAAAATGTGTCATAGTGCATATTGTGAAGATTGTGTTTAAATATATATTTTTTTAAATTATGCAAATTTATCACTATATTATTTTATGTGCACACAAACCTCTTGTTAACTTTCTTGAAATTTACAAAAACAAACCTATAACTAAATGCAATTTTGGCATATATATATGTCTGTGTGAGAGAGAAAGAGAGAGAAAAGAAAACATAATTTCCTACAATTTCTTTTTTGTTGCACATTGGAACTCATAAGGCATACATGAGTTTTCAGGGCTTTAATTTAATAAATGAGTAAAAACCTAAAATTTCACCATCACTTTTAACAAAAAAAAATGTTACCCATCTTCATGGATTTACCCAAGTGTACATGTACAATAATTACTAAGATAAATTACATTAATGAGGTAGCTCACTTAATGGCACTTGAGTGAGATATTTAAATGACAAGCTGTACATTATCTACATAATAAAAAAAATTATTTGTGATGCAAAAGTCATGATATATAATAAAATGTAACAACTCATAAGTCATGTCTTAAATACAAGTAAATGTACATATGCTAAGAGGACAACTTATACTTCATGCATCCAATAAATTGAAATGCAGTAATTATGCATTAAATAATATATATGGAATAATAAAATGTAGTAAAAATAAATAGACAATAATTTGGAGGTGACTAGAATGCATAAGGAGCTATAGGATTTTAGGGTAGAGTTGCAAGGTGACAAGTTTGATGTGATGAGGACTATGAAAAGAATGATGCATGTGCCTATCCCTATGCTTATGACTATGCTCATGTCTATCCCTATGCTTATCTGTATCCTTACCCTTATTCTTTTCCGTATGCTTTCTCCTATCTTTATTCTTGCCTTTACTCCTCTTTTTATGCTTCTCCCTTCCCCTTGTGTAAATGGTGTTAATTTCAAGGGGTTTCTATATAGATTACTTGAATCAGACTTCAATTATTTTTTTAATGTTAAGGTTATCAATATTAGTTTTAATTTTAACTATATTTATTGTGTATTTGAATCTTTTAACCTAATTTAAAATTTATTATTAATATTTTTATAATTCTATAACACTTAAATAGTTTAATTTATTTATATTTATAATTTTATATATTTAATTAAGAACTTATAACATACTTATAAATTATTTTATTTACTATTTCCAACCTAACATATTATTTTTATTTTATTTACTATTTCCAACCTAACATATTATTTTTATTTTATTTACTATTTCCAACCTAACACATTATTTTAATTTTAATTTTACAGGCCTCTTTTCCAAGCTTAAATGCTTTTCTGGGATGCACCTTAGGTGGTGGACTTTATACTGAGGGATTTATCAATGAATCATGTATTCATTGGCATTTAACTTATTGATTTTTTATTTAATATGATAATATTTTTATTTTCTTTTCAAACTTACACTTAAAAACCATGTCCACAACATCAAACTAACACAAAGAAAAACTAACATAAAAAATACACAATTAAAATTTTTCAAACAATATATATGCCCTCTCCAAAAGAGTATTTTTTTCAATTTTTGTAAGAAATACAAAAAAGTTTATGTGCACACACATTTGTACAAAATGTAATTAAAATTTTCAATCGTCAATGTTGAAAATTAATAAAAAATATATAATTTTCCAAAATAAATTTAAAAAAAAATGTGCCATAGTGCATATTGTGAAGATTATGTTCATATAATTTTTTTCAAAAATTATGCAAATTTATCAGTATATTATTTTATGTGTACACAAGGCTCTTGTTAACTTTCTTCAAAATTTACAAAAACAAACCTATAACTAAATACGATTTTGGCATATATATGTGTGTGTGTGTGTGTGTGTGTGTGTGAGAGAGAGAGAGAGAGAGAGAAAGAGAGATTAAAGACAACATAATTTCCTACAATTTGTTTTGGTTGCACGTTGGAACTTATAAAGTATATATGAGTTTTTAGGGCTTTAATTTAATAAATGAGTAAAAAACTAAATTTTCACCATCATTTTTAACAAAAAACATGTTACCCATCTTCATGGATTTACTCAAGTGTAAATGTACAATAATTAATAAGTTAACTTACATTAATGAGGTAGCTCAATGAATGGGACTTGAGTGAGATATTTAAATGACAAGCTCTACATTAACTACATAATAAAAAAACTTATTTGTGATGCATGATATAATAAAATGTAACAAGTGATAAGTCATGTCTTGAATACAAGTAAAAGCACAAATGCTAAGAGGACAACTTATAAGTCATGCATCCAATAAATGGAAATGGAGTAATGCATTAAATAATATATATGGAAATATAAAATTTAGTAAAAATAAATAGACAATAATTCGGAGGTGACTAGACTCCATAAGGAGCTATAGGATTTTAGGGTAGAGTTGCAAGGTAACAAGTTAGATGTGATGAGTACTATGAAAAGACTTATTCCTATTCCTATACCTATCCCTATGCTTATGTCTATGCTTATGTCTATCCCTATACCTATCTGTATCCTTACCCCTATTTGTTTCCTTATGCTTTCTCCTTTCTTTATTCTTGCCTTTACTCTTCTTTTTATGCTTCTCCCTTCCCAAGTGTAAATGTTGTTAATTTCAAGGGGTTTCTATATAGATTACTTGAATTACATTTTAATTATTTTTTTAATATTAAGGTTGTCAATATTAGTTTTAATTTTAACTATATTTATTTTATATTTTAATATTTTAACCTAATTTAAAAAAAATTATTAATAATTTTATAATCTATAACACTTAATTAGTTTGATTTATTTATGTTTATATTTTTATATATTTAATTAAAAACTTATTATATACTTATAAATAAATAATTATATAAAATTTAGTTAGAAACTAATAATTTCTTAAGTATCTTTGATAGTAGTCCAACATTTGTTACTTGTATAACCAAGTTAGTATGTCAATTGAAAGATGATATCCAAGTACGTAATGTAACTTGAGAACGTGGCATGGTAATTAACTAAGATGTTCACTGCATTCAATGGATATCATTGCTAGGCGGTAGATGTAAAATTTATTTTATTTACTATTTCTAACCTAACACATTATTTTTATTTTATTTTATTTACTATTTCCAACCTAACACATTATTTTTATCTTATTTTATTTACTATTGTTAAGGCATTCTTTCATTTGATTATTAATTTTAGAGAGCAATTTCTTGACATGGTAATCCACCATTATGCTTTTCCTGACATTAAACATCCATTTGCGTCCCAATGTTGTTGGTCTGGTCAGTTTTGAGTTATCATGTCTGCTCATGAATTTGGTCCTTCTGTTGGTGGTCGTGGTCGTGGTCGTGCTCCTGCTCTTGCTCCTGAGATCACATGAAGAGTTGGTGAAGGACTCCACGTATGGAATAAACCCTAACTATACACTAAGGGTTTTTCATTAACACTTGTTGCTTGTTTCGAAGGTAGGAGCTCTCTCAGCCGCCATGGCCACTAGTGCACACCACGTATAGTTTCAGTATGAAACTTAAACACAGACGGTCTTCTAGAGTTCCATCGTTGCTATCGTGTTAAGTCATTTACCTTGGCTCGGTCCAATAGAGAACTATGCTCTTTGCTATCAAAATTCTCACTTATTTACAGAGGTATGGCTCAACTTAAACTTATGTTGTTTAGTTCTGGTTCAATTTTGATCTTTACGAAAATATCATTTACCTTTTGCTAACTGGTTACTTGTATTGGCAAGGGTTTCCTTGCCACTGTTTTCAGTTGCTCCCTGGTCTCAGCGTTGGCATTGCTGAGAGTTGGCAACTCCAGTGGTTTGGAAAACCACGCTAAGCCTCAATCATCCACAACGACACCTCTAACAATTTTGTAACAATTTTTGTTTCTATTGTTGTCCAGTCATGAAGGGAATTGATTCGATGTTGGTCTTTGTTCGTCTTGCTGCAAATCATTTGGCTTCTTTTTCGTGATGATGATAGCTTGTAAGGTTTTCCTGGATTCATAACGAGTGTTGGGGTTTCGACCAACATTTCAATAGTAAAAGATACAACGTTGTTCTTCTCTGTTGAGACTGTTGTTAAAAGGGTTCTTTGTTATTGTAACTCCATTATGTTTGTATATGGGGAGTGTATAAATACTTGCTTAAACCCTACCATGTCGAATTTGTAATGTGATTAAAGCTGTGTTGTTATTAAATTTATGTGTAATGTTATTTAATCTTTTAAGGGAGCAGGGTTTAAACCCATTGCATAACTTGTAGGATATGATATATCGGCATTCATTTATATTTCTATTTAGCATGATGCTGTAATTAGTAATGAACTTATTAAATGGAAAACCCTAGGCACACCTGTGCTCTATGTAGGAAGAATGTATGTCCCGTTTGGGCCAAGCCCTAACTTAAATATGTGTTTAGATTATTAATGTGATGGTTGTTAGTTCTGTGTTAAGAATGTTATTGAATTTATTTGCAACAGGGTTCAACCTTGTACCATACCCTAAATTGGGTTGGATTTGAGTTTGTGTGGTGGTATATAAATGTTATATAAGCCAGTCTCCACCACTTTATATGTAACTGTATAATATTATTATGTAATGGATGCGTCCTTTCCGATGGCATCAAGCTCAGTTTAACCTTATGGTTAACTTGACTATAAATTTGCTCTGTTTGTTCTTAAAATCTCGAGGGTTCTTAAACCCTAGTAGACTGTAACATCCTGAAAATCACAAAAAATTAAAAATTTTCAAGGTAGCATTAATCACTATAATTATCGTGTGGAAGTAAAATAAATGTTTGTTCGTTTAACTTTTCGTCACAATGTACTAACATGTTACATTTATTAATAAAAGCGTCATGTGTTCATATCTTTAGTCTACTAAAGTTGGATGTTGTTACCATAATAAAGGCAATCTAGATCAATCATACTTTCTTATATAGGTGTCAATTACGTTATAGATATCATGATGAATTCTTTATATATGCTAACTATTTCCTTTGATTTGCTGATGATGAAGGGGTCCTATGGGAACCCCGAGGTTTATTTAGCTATTTAGCTAAAGCATTGAACTTTTGTTGTAGATTCGCAGGTAAGATAAATACTGTTTCGAAAAGAATAAAGAGATCCTATTTATCTTCAGTTAGTCTTCAGTATTTATAAAAGGAATTGTAGTAACTTGAAGTATTTCCGGATGAGAACTATCCTAGTTTGATCTTCAGTTTTTACTCAAGTTGTTTATGTGACTCAAGTTATATTCAAATCTCAGAATTTGTATTCATTATTAATACGTTTTCCTTATAATAAAATCTTGTGAAAAGTATTAGAAGAATTGGTTTTATGTCTAGGTATTTAACTCCTCCTCCTAGGAAGTATACCAAGTAATTAATTTTATATTTAAAGGAGGCATGGCCTATGCTTATATATTAACAAAGTAATGCTAAACTTATCTTTTATTCCCTTTATGCATAACCTATGTTAATATGGTGACTCAACCATAGCCTCTAGTTATGAACTATACACTATATGCATGGCCTAAGAGGTGGTGTTATTGTAGTGACTTGTTGAAAGTCTAAAATTGTAAACTATGCACTTTCTTCTTATTAAACGATGGATATTTATAATCTTAGAACTTTGAGATAAGAACTATTGTAATTTATACAATAGTGTTGTTATGGTATTTATAGTTTGTATACTATGCAAAAAGGTCTACGTAATATTGTAAATTCTTATAAATAAGAGTTGTTAACATGCAACGTTAGTTTTTTATGTAGTGTAACCATGTTATAATATGTTTATGAGTCCCGCTATAATGGGTGGTCGACACCCTAACCTAGGGTATGGTGCGAAATACATAATACTTGGATAATGTGTTGACCCTTGGAACCTTATGATCATAATAAACTTGGATTGTAATGTTCAACCATAATGAAAAGCCTAGCAATAATCCTGATGTATGATTATGCTGGTAGGATTTTACATACAGTGGTAGCTATAGTTTATTAAAGTGCATTAAAGTGCAAAGAGTGGAGAGTCTAGTGGCATCACTCGTGGCCAGTCTTCACGTGGCTTCCTTAAATGTGATGCTAACCCTAACTGCTTTGGGTTTTTACCTCGACGAGAGAAATAACTCGACATTCATTTGGTAGGGAGTGGGTTTGGAGAGGCCGAAAGGCCTGTGGGTCTTTAGGGTTTGTAGGAAAATGTAAAGGAGGTCCTTCCCAAGGTTCGATACTACGACCTCGAACTTGCACGCTCTCCACAATGAGCTCCCTAAGTTGTAACGTTCTTTCACTAAGTTTGTTAGTGGTGTAATGGGTTCGGGTTCTTGTTGGATTGCATGTGTGAACAAGTTCAGAAACAAGGAGTTTTTCAAAAAGGTAATGTCAGTGTCATTTTCTTGTTACTCTCATTTGATCATAATGTTGGCAGCTTTCTGTATTTGTTTTTGAGCTTCGAGTTTCAACTTTTAACCACTTCATGTGTTAATGGCAGGTACTCTTTAGTTTTGGGCTTCTACGTTCGAAGCTATGTGAAAAAGCTTGAGAAATGGTAATCCTCGGTGGTTTTTCCTGTAGGTTTCAACTTGGTAACTATTGGCCATTGATTTAGATTTTACCTGAAGCTTCAGTTTGTGGTCTCACTGTTGATTTAGCCACCACTTGTAATGTTTTAAGTCGAAATGGCAGGCGTAGGGAGGATTGAATCCTCGAACTACCTCTATGTTGACTCTTCAGTGTTTATTGTGTGTCGAAATGTTAATAATTGTAACGTCTATTTGAAAGGGTTCCACCCTCAGCTAAATTTGATGAATGAAAAAGGTTTTGATACTTTGTAACTTAATATTGTTTATACGAGTCATGCCTGAGAGCAATGCTCCTGGCAGCCTGTGTTAATTCAATATTTTTTTATGTAATATTGAGTTTTGTTAATGGCCGAGAGCCAAAAGGCAAAATGCCTAGTTTTGTAAATTCAAACCCTGAACTTGTTTTTGTTAAAGGGAAACTTCGAAAGGTTCACGAAGTCGAACTTAATACTGAGACTTGGTCTCGTATGTCTATTTTTGTTTTGTCGAAGGATGAACTCACTTAAGTTTATCTGAAATTTAATTAACTCTTTTGTTCTTGATAATGAAAATGTTCCTTTGTTTTAGGTTAGGTTTGTACAGAGTAACCAAAAACGTGACTGTGTTCTTCTAATGTTGAACATGGGCAATGAAACTTGTTTGTAACCCTATCGCAATGAGTTTGGTATTTAGAAATGTTAAGAGTTCGGTCGTGAGGCTGATTATGAACTTGTCTCAACACTAATGGCTATTTTGGTTCTCCAAGAAATCAATAAGGGTTTTGAAAGTAACCTGTAGCTATATACGATAAGGAAAAATCCTTGTAAAATTTGAGCTTTGTCTTGTAATTTCTATTTGATAAAATAAACGCTGAAATGTTTACTAAATGTTATAATATAAAATAGTCAGGGTTCTGGTACGATGGGACGTTCATCCATAAACAAGGTTAATTTTGTTCAAAGGTTCTATAATATCGATGATAAGATAGAATGTTAGTAGTTCTGCATACTCAGCGTATTTGTTTCTCGCCCTCCTTTTTAGAAGTTTCTATGGATGAAATTTTATAGTGAAAGTGTCGATACTAATATGTGACGAACTATATCGTAAAATATTCATATACATTAATAGGCTATTCAAACGATAATGACTAGGGAATAGATATTAATTGTTTTCTGCAAGGAAGTAGTAACCTATACTGAATCTTAGGTTTATGCAGAAAATGTGGAAGTGTTTGAGCTTTTCTATTTCTATTGTTATAAATGTGAAGGTATTCTAATGTCTACATAATATAAATGTAGCTATATTTTCTATGATTGAGAATATAATATATTTTAATTACAAATGTAAACAGATAACGAAAATTACAGGGAAAAACTAACAGGGTTGGTTTAATTAATGATTCTACTTACTGCATATCATTTATCTATTTTTAAACACCCTTCCCTTTACTAGAGTACGACACAAAGACAGTGCGTGGAAAAATACAGGGAAGTAATTTATATATCTCCTGCAACTATTTACAGCTCATATTCTATTCTGAAAATTAAACATTTACTTCTGCATGATGATAACTATCAACATTTAACTAGTAGATCCTAAATCACAGTTACAGAAAATAAATTATAACTACTTAGGAAATGAAATACCAAGTAGAACGTGCAATTGTAGATAGGGTGGATAAACACCCAAAGAGGCTTGTTCCTCCCAACCTTCTCCAGAAGAAGCATCCAATATCTCTTGCTCCTTTGGACCCCCGAACCTGTTTACTGAACCACTAGGTATAAGACTCTGTGTAGAAGCAAGGTGCTCACGTTGTACTTCCAGCAATCAATGGAGACTTGCAATACACCTCAAAACCTCTTCACTAAGCAGCAAATAACTCTGCATCTAGCAGAAGTGAAACAGACTAACAATGCAACTCAAAACATAGCTTTCCCTCATCGAATCTCTTGTGTGCATACAACAGAACCACAAGGTAAATTTTCTTATCAAAAAAAGTGTGAGCCTCTGCTCAATTCGATGGCTTATAAAGATGCCTAGGTATTTAGTAGTCAGTTTCCAAATAAATGAGCCTCAATCTCCAGTCCCATCTTTCAGGGAACTTTGACCACAAATCAAGGGAGTTGTCCCATAACAATAGCTAGTTGTTAAGTTCATGATGCTGCCACTTGTCCATTGCCTCTACCCCATATTCCATTCCTCCCAGTGAGTCAGTAAACACTCTTTCAACAGTCTCTTTGGGTGAGTGTCTCCTATTTAATTTTTTTAATAATAATAATATTGTGCAAATTACAATCATCCTTGACCACTTGGTCAAATATAAAACTTTACAATAAAAGTTAAGATAATGTTTTCCCAAACATAAAATGTCTCAAGTATTGGGTATGTTACACGGACTGTAATATCCCGAATTTTGGAATAACTATTTTTGATGTTATATTGGGCCACGACCCCAACACATATGATTTATTTTGATTATTGGGCATAAGCCCTAGCACGCATGATTTATTATTTTATAGACTAACATATTAGGCATGGACCCTGACGGATTTCATTATCTGATTATATACTGAGCAAGGAAGCCCTAAGGTTTTGATTCATGTTTTTTATCATATGATGCGGGTACAAAACCCTAATATACTGAGACGATATTTTTATTACATACGGTGAAGAGATGTGATTGACATGATTGACTTATATGGTGTGTTGAGCGTGGACTCAGGAACACATGGATGACCTACGTACTAGCCAAAAGCCCTGATGTAACTAGAGGAAATATTGTGTACTGGGAGTAAGCCCCGATGTACATTGAGTGTTGGGCATAATCCCTGGAGCACTCCAAGCTTGATAAATGAATACCGGATCCGAGGCCACTTAAATATCCTCGATGTGCCTCACAACCACATTCTAGCACTAGTGTTGAGCAGGAGGCTCTGGAATTGCACTAGCGTAACGCCCATGTGAGACTGTTGAGTTAAAAGCTCTGAAGAGCACTCGGGGTTACTAGATCTCAAAAGTGTTGAGTCAGGAAGACTCTGAATAACAATTCTATTTTCATCACATTTATTTAAATTGGTTAAATGAATCATTTTCTATCTATCATCAAGTACTACGGGAACTACCATGTTAAACGAGGGAATCCAACATGCAAGAGAGAGACCTAGCGGTACCTATCCAAGCCTACCAAAAGACCATCCAAATACTTGGACCTTGTCCTTAATTTTAAAAGAAGTATCATGAGAGATACATAAATAATTAAAAGGAAATTACCATAATTTTAGTATGGAGTGACTAAAGAAAGTCTTATGTGAATGACATGCATAAAGGTCCCAAAGTTAATATTATTATTAAAATTATTAATAATAATGTTATTATTATTTATTTATAAAATATATGTATTGCATAGAGTTTATGCATAGAATGGATACCACATTATCATACTAGTAATATGTATTATTAATAGTATTATTAATATTAAGTATAATATATAACTACTAATATTATAATTATGTAACGATTAATTTAAAGTCACTTCTAGTTGAAACAAATAAAAACTCCTAGTTTAACAAGGACTAGATATTTAGTAAAATATCTTTTAAAGATATTAATTTAATTAAAGAAACTAAATAATTATTCAAACAACTATATTTCAAGAATCCCCTATTTAAAGAGGGCAGATCTCAAGAGTGGGGAATCATCATCTTTTCATTATCATTTTTCTTATGGTAATAAGGGAGAATTCTATTGCAAGAACTGAAGTAGTCCCACATTAATATCCAGATTTAATCCAACAGCTGAACCTAGGGCCTCTACATCTTTGATTGCATGTTGGAACCAGCTCGCGCGGATCTAGTTAGAACCAGGAATGGTCTAAGGGTCATGGTTGGGAGGAACATGGTAGTCCCAAAGTTATCCAATTAAAATATCATTCTCTAGGTCAGCCAAGTCCATAAGCTTTCTGCATTAATTATTGTTTGAGTGTGCAGGTCTTGCAAAAGAGGATCAAGCTTCAAGATAACTAGGTATGAACTAAAATCATCAATTTCAATTTACAACAGAAGCTAGGAATATTACATTAGGATTTATTTTACAACACTGTATTTCCAATTACAATGTTATTTCTTTCATGGGACAAAGGCTATATGGAATGGACTCTCGGGTTTCCCATTGTATGATCCAAGGTTCCCTTAGAACAAAATTTATATTTCTGTTTAAACCAAGAATCCAAACTGAAATGAGCTAGAGATCTAGTAGGGCTAGCCTCTGCTAGACACCAAGGTCTACAGATAAAACCTGGAAAACCTAAATCAATACGTAAACTGATGACTGGGTTCTTGAAGGACATATATTGTTAGTGGTATTTTTATTTATGGAACCTCATATTATGTTTTTGAATTTATTTATAACTAGGGTAAAATTGCTTCATAGCCATTACGTTCTCTTTTTCAAAATGTAAGTTTCATTTTCTAATTAAAAGACCAAACGAAAACCAAGTCAAGACAACCCCATAGTTTAAACGCGGGTAGGATTTTTCTCAAAACTTATTACTATTAGCACAAAATCTTAGTGTGAAAACGTAGATTCATTAAGAGGTTTTTCTTTATTTTAAACCACATTTCTTTGTAAACATGTTAGCCACTGTAGTTATCAATTCTTTTGTTCTTTTCACGGTCAAGCAAACAATTAACAAATACGATTTCTTTAAACATAGATTCTAGAATTTAAGCATCTCTGCAACCATTTATACAATTCATCAAAACCCTGACGGGCCTCATTTCCACAACAAGGATCAAATCCATATCAAAACAAAATCGATACATTATCATTTAGACATGTTCTTTTTATTACATCAAGGCGCAGGTCAAGAGATCAACACACACTATCAATTCCCAAACCCTTGCTATCGTTGAAATCACATAATCCTAACATTAAGCCACAAACTTCCTTTCTCAGACAAATGTATACCCAACAATCAAGGGTTACATTATCACCTGTTCAAATAAACACAGAAGACTGTGTAAAGTCAAGATCTACCTACTACCCGGTATAAACAATCATCCAAATTTTGTTTTTCTACATACAAACATCGAATCAATTCCCTTCATGACTGGACAACAATAGAAACAAAAATGCAGAAACCAAATACCGAAGAACACCACCCATACTATGTAATAGAAAACGCAAAGGTCAAGCATTTCAAATGATATTCATATATGTTCAATAACAAAATGTAGGAGACTTCTCTAGTAACAATATTTCATTTCCAAAACCCCCAATTTATACAATGTGGGTAAGTATCCCCATTCAAAAAGGGATTAGAGTATCCGCAGAGCCAAATGGCCAAACCATTACTTCAAAACCAAAAACCCTCCAAGGTTAACCCCATTCTTACAAAAAAAAAACATTTATTAAATGGTCCAGCCAAAGGCAACCTTCCGGGACTTCGAACAAGCTACTGTGAGCCCAAAGGGGCTTCACAAAGTCCCACTTAATAAAGGAAAACAGTACACCCTCCACAAAGGCAATATGAAGGAGCAAGGGTTGGTAACACCTGAACTTACCATTATCAAGCTAACTTCACCAGAAATGGTGGACATCTCATAACCACCCAATGCAAAGGAATCTCACACCCAATCACCTGCCATTCCAACAGTCACCACAAAGTTAAATTCTGAGATGAACATCTAATATTGGATAAACGTAGAAGGAAAAGAAAAGAAGTAGCATGTGACGGAATAACATTACTTGAACAATGACGCCTCATTCTTCATCTCTACGTCTAAGGAACCATCAGGCGCGCTGACCATGAGCGTAGCTCAGGTCAGGGCACAAACCCCCCTCCAAACGCAACAAGGGACTGTCCAAAGCCAAATGATACGAAGAACAACGAATGCAAGAGTAAAAACCCTGGATCAAAAAACCCTCTTTGCCAACTGGTCACCACAACCACGTTGCCATCACATGGGGTAGTTAATACTCCACAAAACCTCATTTATTAGTTTAATATTGCATCCAAGCACTATAGTGGAAGTCATAAGGGTATCAATGAATTGGTGGTATCAAAGTAATTATTCCAAGGATTTAAATCTTAGCCTTTAAACCTTAATCGCATGTCTCGCTAGAACTTGGAGATAGGTTACACAAAGGAGAAAACCCTTCATAGTGACACCTACATAAACATGATTACAATACTTTAGCAAATTGCTAAGTAATACAGGAATCCCAAAGCTCACCCTTCCCTCTCGGCAGCTCTGCTAGGGGTACGTTTCTTTTGAAACACCAAGTTTCCCTCAGGGATCTAAAACTTCCCTCAACAAAGGTCCATCATGCCTGAAGATACCAATTAGACATTTTATATACTCAACATAAATCTGATTCGAAAAAGTAAAAGAAGGACCTTAAGTTTTACTCTAGTAATCATAAACATGCCATAAGGATACACCATCTACCTTACCGCATCGCTTCCGCAGGAAAACATCACTAGTGAAATATTCTTGCTTAGAATTCATAAACTGTTATTGTTGCAAACAAAGTACCGATGCGTTTTCCGAGTACTTAAGTTAATTTACAAATACATTATCTAGTTTAGGCCTTAAGAGAATTTTTTTTTAAATTTTACTATTTTGGGGACATTATAGTGGTATCAAAGCCCATCTACAAAGCTAAGTGACCTCTTGGGCTCATTACAAAAAGAACATCTGCTGCGAGATACCCATTTATTAGAAACATACATTTAGGAATTTTATTTTATATGTGAAAATGAACTAATAGATTTTCTGCTCTTGATACTTATATAACATTATAGGTACCATCATTGTCTTAAAATGAATACAGAAAAGGGCAACAACATACATGGAAATATGAACTCTCCAGCACGAGAGAAAGAAATTGTGGTGGAACTAAACTTAGAATTAATGGAATCTTTGCAAAATCTGTAGGAAAAATTCCAAAGTTTCAAATATGATAACATGCAGGAAAGACGAGAGTAGCAATCTATAAATGGAGCTTTACTTCAAATCTTAACAGAGGCAAAGCCCCAGGGACAACCCACACTCTTAGCCAACACATTTGAAATGGGAAACAGTCACACAAAGAAATATACCAGTCCTAAGGGAGAAGAGCAGGAAGAACACATACTTGAATCATTGGAAGAGGACTGTAAGAGCTCTTCCAACGATGATGGCTCACCACCTCCTTGCAAGAAAAGGAGGAAAAGTGACGACAGTTTGTAAGGAGAATTCAGATAGATAAAAGCCCCAACATATGACGGAGAGATCAACTCTGGGGAGAAGGCTAAGGAGTGGCTTCTAGGAATGAATAAGTATTTCAAAGTTCATAACTATTCCAGTGAAATGCAAGCCCGACTGACCATTTACAACCTAAATGGTAAAGTGGCGAGATGGTGGAGGGACTTGAAACACACCAAGGGACAAGAATTAAGAGACATAAAATGGGATGCTTTCCGCAGGATATTTCAGGACAAGTACATGTCTAAAAGAGTCTTTGACAAGAAGATCAAAAAATTCCATGAATTGAAAATGGGCTCCCTCACAATGGAAGCTTTCATCAAAAGATTTTTAGATATGTTGCATTATGTCCCTTGCATAAAGGATGAAAAAGTCAATATACAACAATTCTTGGGATGTCTACCACCAAAATTTAGAGACAAGATAGAGTTTGACATGCCCAAAACCTTAGACGTGACTTTACACAAGGCAAGACTCTGTTATGAGCAAGGACAGCCAAGGAATGATAACATCAATAGAAACAAAGATAGTTCAAAACCTTTTCAGACAACCGAAGACCGAGTTTCAGACCCCCACCTTATCGAAAACAAAACAACAGTTTTTTACCCAATAGAGGCTTCAACCAACCTCAAGCATGGCCAAATGCACCCCCACCGCAGGCCAACAGGACAGCTTTCAACAAAAGGGCAAATGTTGCCCCACCAACCATTTCTTGTTGGAAATGCCAAGGGCCCCACTACTACAGAGACTGCCCAAGCAAAACAGACGGAGTGTTACACAACGTCCAAGCAAACCCTACCATAGGAGACATGCTAAGAACACCCAGGATTTATGCCGCTCTTGACGGTCGACAGGTAGATCACTAGGCCACCATGGTTGAAATTGTGGGTAAGATCTCAAACACAACCATTTTAGTTTTGAGAGATCCCGACGCATGCCGAAGTTATATCTCCCCTAAGATAGTTGACACTTGTAAGTTAAACCAAGAGCACCACGAGAAACCATGGCTAGAACAGCTAGCTACCGGTACCAAACGAAAGGTCTTCGAGTTAGTTAAAACTTGTGATATATATTTGAACGGTTTCCCAACTAGGCTAGAATTGATTATTCTACCCCTAGGATCATACAATGTACTTATAGGCATGGATTGGTTGGAAGAACATCATGTCCTACTGGACTGCTTGAACAAGTCCTTACTATGGAGGGATGACCAAGGGAACCAGGAGACGATTCAGGGTATCGCTAAGAAAGTGTCCGTAAGACAGACATCTGCCTTAGAGGCAAAGAAATGTGTTAGAAAGGGTTGTAAGCTCTTTGTCATCAATATCTGAACCATAGAAACTGATAGGAAACAGAACATCGCAAAACTTCCTAGTCCTCATAGAATTCAAAGATGTATTTCCCAAGGAAATACCAGGGTTACCACCCAAACGAGACTTATACTTTTCCATAGAATTAACCCCCGAGTCGGTACGAGCTTCCAAAGCTCCTTACTACATGAGTGCACCAAAATTGGTGGAGCTCAAGCTTCAGCTACAAGAACTAATCGACAAAGGGTACATTCGACTGAGTGTGTCTCCTTGGGGAGCACCAATACTCTTTGTCAAGAAGAAGGACAGGACGATGTGGATGTGCATCGATTACTGCCAACGCAACAAGTTGACCTTTAAGAACCATTAAGCACTCCCCAGAATCAACGACTTGTTTGACCAAGTCGGAGGACCGAAGATCTTCTCAAAGATCGACTTGCAATCCGGATACCATCAGATGATATTATGTGATGAAGATATCAGCAAAACCGCATTTTGGACCCGATATGGCCATTACGAGTTCGTAGTGATGCCCTTTGGGATGACCAATGCACCGGATAACTTTATGTGTATGAGGAACAACATCTTTAGTAAATACATTGACAAGTTCGTTCTAGTCTTTATTGACAACATTTTGATCTAATCCAAGAATCAAGAAGAACATGAGGAACACCTCCAAACTATTTTATGAATACTACGGGAACACCAACTGTACGCCAAGTTTAGTAACTGCGATTTCTACAAACCCCCGATTCAATACTTAGGACATATCATTTCCGAGAAGGGAATAGTCGTCGACCTGGAAAAAGTTAAAGCTATTGAAGAATGGCCCACACCTACTTGGGTATTCAACATAAGATCATTTTTAGGCTTAGCAGGATATTACCGAAAGTTCATTAAGAAATTCTCGCAAATTGCTTGTCCTATGACTGCCTTGCAGAAGAAGGAAAACAAGTTCATCTGGATAATTAAGTGCGAAGAAAGCTTTCAAAAGCTAAAACAACTATTGATTAGTGCACCAATTCTATGGATTTACGACCCCAATGGGGACTTCGTTGTTTGCACGGATGCAAGCAAAGAAGGACTTGGGGGATTCCTTATGCAAGATAATTTTTCCATCTGCTACGAATCGAGGAAATTGAAAGAACATGAAAAGAACTACCCTACACATGACCTCGAACTAGCCGCCATCATCCACACTTTGAATATGTGGAGACATTACCTTATGGAAAAGAAATTCCTATTAATGATGGACAACAAGAGTTTGAAGTACCTTTTTGACCAACCCGACCTAAACGCCACGCAGGCGAGGTGGTTAGCCTTCCTTAGCGAGTACCATTTCGAACTAAAGCACATTAAAGGCCAGGAAAACAACATTGCAGACGCCTTGATCCAACGAGCACATATGATTTATGAGGTAACAGTAAATCACATCGACTCATACTTACACGACAGAATTTGAACGGCAAGTAAGAGTGACCGTTTCTACACGGAAATCCTTGCAAAGATCCAAGAAGACAGGTTATTCCAACAACAAAAGGAATATAAGATAGATGAGTCGGGACTACTGTGGTCGAAAGAGAGACTTTACGTCCCAAAGAGTGGAGACATTAGATCAAACATCCTCACAGAATTTCATAAGAAACCCTATTCAGGGCATCCCGGATATCAAAAGAGGATATCGGCAATTAAGAAGCAGTTTGTTTGGCCTAAGTTGAAAGTTGACATTGCCTTGTTCATCACGAAATGTCAGGAGTACCAACTGGTAAAGGCAGAACACCAACACCCCTCCGG
This sequence comes from Larix kaempferi, assembly GCA_027924585.1. Taxonomy (NCBI): domain Eukaryota; kingdom Viridiplantae; phylum Streptophyta; class Pinopsida; order Pinales; family Pinaceae; genus Larix; species Larix kaempferi. The sequence goes on from BSBM01001287.1 coordinate 5,450,372, forward strand.
TTTACTACAACCTTTACCTATTCCAGAGTGGAAGTAGGAAGTGATAAGCATGGACTTCATTACGGGTTTACCCAAGAGTAAGAAACACAATGATTCCATCTTCGTAGTAGTAGACAAGCTATCCAAAGAGGCTTATTTTATACCGGTCAAGTCTACCTACAAAGCCGTATAAATCCCAGACATCTTCTTGAAGGAGATCTTCCAACTGCATGGGATACCTAAAGCAATCATTTCTGACCGAGACACGAAGTTCACTAGCAACTTCTGGAGGGCATTGTTCTCCGGTTTGGAGACACAATTGCAATTCAGTACCATGTACCATCCCAAAACCGATGGACAAACAAAACAAATAAACCAAATCCTTGAAGACATGTTGAGAATGTATTCCTTGAAAAACCCCACAAAGTGGGAAGATTATTTGCACCTCGGAGAGATTGCTTACAATAACGGTTATCAAATCTCTACCAAAATGAGCTCTTTTAAGGTGCTCTACAGCAGGAAATGTCGGACACCCATGACTTGGGACAGTCTGGTAGACAGACTTGTGTTAGGCCCCAACTTACTAAAAGACTTGGAACAACTAGTCTCCAAAGTACGACTAAACTTGAAAGAAGCACAAGACCACCAAAAGAGTTATGCAACAAGAAAAGAAAAGACAAAGACTACCAAGTCGGGGAACATGTGTTTCTAAAAATAAAGGAAAAACGAAGCTCGTTGAGCTTAGGATGATGCGGGAAACTATCCCTCAGGTTTTGTGGACCTTTTGAAATACTGGCCAAGAAGGGCCCAGTGGCATATGAGTTAGCCTTACCAGCTCATGTAAAAGTTCATAATGTTTTTCATGCATCATTATTAAAGAAATATGTATACGATACTAAACATGTAAGTGATTGGTCCTTCTTATAGGTGGAGCCCGAAGAAGAGTTCATGTGGGAACCACTCCACATCCTGGACAAGAGAGAGGTACAACTTAGAAGGAGGACCATCACTCAGCTGAAAGTGCAATGGAGGCACTTCAGACCAGAGGAGGCTACTTGGGAGAATGAGGCAACCATGAAAGAGGCATACCCCACCTTGTTTCATGACATCATTCCTAGTCCCTAGAAACACTTGGACGGTGTTGTTTCTAAGTGAGGAGGGATGTAATATCCCGAATTTTGGACTAACTATTTCTGATGTTATATTGGGCCAGGGCCCCAACACATATGATTTATTTTGATTATTGGGCATAAGCCCTAGCACACATGATTTATTCTTTTATAGACTGACATATTGGGCATGTACCCTGACTGATTTCATTATTTGATTATATACTGGGTAAGGAATCCCTAAGGTTTTGATTCATGTTTTTTATCATATGATGCAAGTACAAAACCCTAATATACTGAGACGATATTTTTATTACATACTATGCAGAGATGTAATTGACATGATTGACTTATATGGTTTTTTGAGTGTGGACTCAGGAACACACACATGACCTACATACTTGGAAAAAGCCTTGATGTACCTAGAGGAAATATTATGTACTGGGAGTAAGCCCCGATGTACACTGAGTGTTGGGAATAAGCCGTGGAGCACTCCAAGCTTGATAAATGAATATCGGATCCAAGGCCACTTAAATATCCTAGATGTGCCTCACAACCAAATTCTAGCACTAGTGTTGAGCAGGAGGCTCTGGAATTGCACTAGCGTAATGCCCATGTGAGAGTGTTGAGTTAAAATCTCTGAAGAGCACTCGGGGTCACTAGATCTCAAAAGTGTTGAGTCGGGAAGACTATGAATATCACTTCTATTTTCATCACATTTATTTAAATTGGTTAAATGAATCATTTTCTATCTATCATCAAGTACTGCGGGAACTACCATGTTAAATGAGGGAATCTAACATGCAAAAGAGAGACCTAGAGGTGCCTATCCAAGCCTACCAAAAGACCGTCCAAAGAGTTGGACCTTGTCCTTAATTTTAAAAGAAGTATCATGAGAGATACATAAATAATTAAAAGAAAATTACCATAATTTAAGTATGGAGTGACTAAAGAATAGTCTTATGTGAATGACATGCATAAAGGTCTCAAAATTAATATTATTATTAAAAGTATTAATAATAAAGTTATTATTATTTATTTATAAAATATATATATTGCATAGAGTTTATGCATAGAATGGCTACCACATTATCATACTAGTAATATGTATTATTAATAGTATTATTAATATTAAGTATGATATATAACTACTATTATTATTATTATGTAAAGATTAATTTAAAGTCACTTCTAGCTGAAACAAATAAAAAGTCCTAGTTTAACAAGGACTAGATATTTAGTAAAATATCTTTTAAAGATATTAATTTAATTAAAGAAACTAAAAAATTATTCAAACAACTATATTTCAAGACTCCCCTATTTAAAGAGGGCAGATCCCAAGAGTGGGGGATCATCATCTTTTCATTATCATTTTTCTTATGGTAATAAAGGAGAATTCTACTGCAAGAACTGAAGCAGTCCCACATTAATATCCAGATCTAATCCAACAATTGAACCTAGGGCCTATACTTCTATGATTGCATGTTGGAATTAGCTCGGGGGGATCGAGTTAGAACCAGGAAGGGTCTAAGGTTCATGGTTGGGAGGAACATGGTAGTCCCAAAGTTATCCAGCTAAAAGATCATTCTACAAATCAGCCAAGTCCATAAGCTTTCTGCATTAATTATTGTTTGAGTGTGCAGGTCTTGCAGAAGAGGATCAAGTTTCAAGATAACTAGGTATGAACTACAATCCTCCATTTCAATTTACAACAGAATCTAGGAATATTACATTAGGATTTATTTTACAACACTGTATTTCCCTATTAATTACAATGTTATTTCTTTCATGGGACAAAGGCTATATGGCATGGACTCTCGGGTTTCCCATTGTAGGATCCAAGGTTCCCTTAGAACAAAATTTATATTTCTGTTTAAACCAAGAATCCGAACTGAAATCAACTAAAGGTCTAGCAAGGCTAGCCTAGATAGCATGTGCTAGACACCAAGGTCTGCAGATAAAACCTAGAAAACCTAAATCAATACGTAAACTGATGACTGAGTTCTTGAAGGACTTCTAGTGTTAATGGTATTTTTATTTCTAGAACCTCATATTATGTTTTCGAATTTATTTATAACTCGGGTAAAATCGCTTCATAGCCATTACGTTCTCTTTTTCAAAATGTAAGTTTTGTTTTCTAATTAAAAGAGCAAACGAAAACCACATCAAGACAACCCCATAGTTTTAAAGCAGGTAGGATTTCTCTCAAAACTCATTACTATCAGCACAGAATCTTCGTGTGAAAATGTAGACTAATTAAGAGGTTTTTCTTTATTTTAAACCACATTTCTTTGTAAACCTGTTAGCCACTATAGTTATCAATTCTTCTGTTCTTTTCACAGTCAAGCAAACAAATAAAAAATACGATTTCTTTAAACATAGATTCCAGAATTTAAGCATCTCTGCAACCATTTATACAATTCATCAAAACCCTGACGGGCCTCATTTCCACAACAAGGATCGAATCCATATCAAAATGAAATCGATACATTATCATTTAGACACATTCTTTTTACTACATCAAGGCACAGGTCAGGAGATCGATACACACTATCGATTCCCAAACCCTTGTTATCGATGAAATTGTAGAATCATAACATTAAGCCACAAACTTCCTTTCTCAGACAAATGTATACCCAACAATCAAGGGTTACGTTATCACCTGTTCAAATCAACGCAGAATACTGTGTAAAGTCAAGATCTACCTACTACCCAGTACAAACAATAAACATTTTCCAATTATTTGGAACATATAACTAAACTGATAGGCACAGGTCATAGTATCGAGACCCGTAAGTGAAAATTATAGTGCTCAGGTCAATTGAACTATCTATTATTCTTTTGACAGAGATCACCCGGACCAAACAAGAATGGGAATAATAGAGCTACATTTTTCTACATACAAACATCGAATCGATTCCCTTCATGACCGAATGACAATAGAAACAAAAATGCAGAAACCAAATACCGAAAGAATACCACCCACTCTTACAAAATAACACATTTATTAAACGGTCCAGCCAAAGGCGACCTTCTGCGACTTCAAACAAGCTACAATGAACCCAAAGGGGCTTCACGAAGTTCCACTTTGTAAAGACAAATAGTACACCCTCCACAAAGGCGATAGGTAGGAGCAAGGGTTGGTAACACCTGAACTTACCATTATCAAGCTAAAGTTGCCAGAAATGGTGGACATCTCATAACCACCCAATGTAGAGAAATCTCACAACCAATCACCTGCCATTCCAACAGTCACCACAAAGTTAAATTCTGAGATGAACATCCAATATTGGATAAACGTAGAAAGAAAAGAAAAGAAGTAGCATGTGACGAAATAACATTACCTGAGCATTGACACCTCATTCTTCATCCTGTGTCTACGCAACCCATCAGGCGCGTTGACCATGAGTGTAGCTCAAGTCAGGGCACAAACCCCCCTCCAAACGCAATAAGGAACTGTCCAAAGCCAAATGATACGAAGAACAACGAATGCAAGAGAAAAATTCCTGGATCGAAAAACCCTCTTTTCTAGCTGGTCACCACAACCACGTTGCCAACACATGGGGTAGTTAATACTCCACCAAACCTCATTTATTAGTTTAATATTACATCCAAGCACTATAGTGGAAGTCATAAGGGTATCAACGAATTGGTGGTATCAAAGTAATTATTCCAAGGATTCAAATCTTAGCCTTTAAACCTTAGTCGCATGTATTGCTAGAACTTGGAGATAGGTTACACAAAGGATGAAACCCTTCATAGTGACACCTGCATAAACATGATTACAATACATTAGAAAATTGCTAAGTAAGACAGGAATCCCAAATCTCACCCTTACCTCTCGGGAGCTCTGCCATGGGTACGTTTCCTTAGAAACACCAGGTTTCCCTCAGGGATCTCAAACTTCCCTCAACGAAGGTCCATCATGCATGAAGATACCAATTAGACATTTTATAAACTCAACATACATCTGATTCGAAAAAGTAAAAGAAGGACCTTAAGTTTTACTCTAGTAATCATAAACATGCCATAAGGATACACCATTGTAACATCTCCATGAATATGTTAGTATTATTTTGAGTAAATAATATTTTCTTGGAACATACCCAATTTTATAGTACAGATTTTGAGTGAAATTTTGGAAAGAGACAATGCATAAATTTTTAATGCAGCCCATGCTTATCCTATAAGATTGTCTTACCTTAACATTTGATATATCTTAATTAGTACAATGATGTAAAGGAACTCTGCATGTGTATGTTAAGCACTTCATCTTTCTCATTGAGATCACCTTCAACTATCGTCAAACTTCATGCATTTATTTAATTGATGTAAAAATGACTTCTTCATGATTGAGGAAATGAATGCATCTAAATCTAACAATACAACCATTACACAAAGGAGAGAGACCAGATATAACCGTGGTTCACCCGCTATCCGGGCTACGTCCACAAAGAGAATATGCCACATTATGTATTATTCATCCCAAATAATGAGGGTTACAATCTGCAACTCCGTGTTGCTATTGATCTCTTACATTGTGAGAGTTTTCCACAGCATTCGACGATAAACCAACTAGCATAATTATAGAGGAAATTCTCTATATGTACAATGATGGCTTTTTCTCCCTGATGTGATAAAAGAAAAACAGTCTTCAACAACCAGTAACTGCCATTTCACAATAATTAATAATAAAACTGGAAACTATACTTTGGCAATTTATCTCATCCACAACTGATGCTCTACGATTTGGCTTCAACAACCAGTAACTGCGATTTGGCAATATATAGATGTGAAAGTCTGAGGATCCACAGGGATCTGCACCTAGCTCACCCTATCACCAAATGCATATATAAAGACTTACAGGGGTTTCGTGTCTAGCAAAGATCTGCATCAATATTAACTCAATTATTTCTTCAACGAAATCAAGCAGACATACGTTTCAATTTCACCTTATCAGCAGATGCATATATAAAAACATATCAACACTCCTTTTAATGATAGACTTTAGACTTGACCACGGATATACATTAAAATAGTACAACAAGTTCTAAACCTTTACATACACCCTTTTCTTCCTTTTCTATTCTAAGCCATAATATTATCCAAACATTTAAAGGCATGATACTAAAACATATCCGTATTCTTAACACATTACACTACCCTTGCCCAAAGTAGGGTTTCATTCCTTTTCATACAATATATAGATTCATAAACATAGTAATAAAAGAGATTGATTAAACCGAGATCTAGTGTTACCAACAGTTGATCCAGCGATACCATGATATGCAGGGATCGCTTCGCATCCATTGGCAACATAAGACCTCATCACAAGCTAACAGTAAGCCAACAAAATAAACAATATAAATATAAGAATACCACTAACTCTGGTCAACCGAGATCTAACACTACCCTAACCACTGGGAATAGTATGCACGGGCTGCCAGAGCCTTCCTGTTCCTATCAACAAGTTACACATCTATCCAAAAATATTTATATATGTATTAACCAGGAAGATACTCAGTACTGAAAATCTGGCTTGCGCCTTTCGCCTGAGACTCATTCATCATAATACCTAACTATTGGAAAAAGGGAATTGGCAGAACAAAAATCAACCATAAAACTAAGGCCTACGCCTTGGAAATTCGTTATCACCAACGAAACTGGAATCTACGATATTAAACAAATTATGCGATTTGACAGTATATATAAACCATAAAAACTGAGATCTACGCCTGGGCATTCAGCATGGAACCGTCATACAATTTATCCACAAGTAGGGTTCAAACTCCAAGAGCCGACCGGCCATAATCTCAGACTATCTCATAATGCAAATAGTAACAATTCCGTAGGCAGAAAAAGAATACATTCCTTAAATAGTATCACGGGCATAAATAAAAATGCGATTTCAATGTAAAGAAACATATGCAAACCCTAGCAACTGAGATCCGTTCCAATTCTCCGTTCAAATCGCATAATATATGCAGTAACCAATACTATTCAGCATAAATACAAAATTCAAGCTTCAAAGGACCTTCAAGATCCTAAGATCTGTGATCTTAGCATACATTCGGCATATAGACATAACCAGGTTTCAAGAACCACCAAGATCTTGAGATCTGCGATCTTAGCATACATTCGGCATATAAACATAACCAGGTTTCAAAGAACCACCAAGATCTTGAGATCTGCGATCTTAGCATACATTCAACATAAAAACGTAACTAGGTTTCAAAGAACCACCAAGATCTTGAGATCTGCGATCTTAGCATACATTCAGCATAAAAACGTAACTAGGTTTCAAAGAACCCCCAAGATCTTGAGATCTGCGATCTTAGCATACATTCAGCATAAAAACGTAACTAGGTTTCAAAGAACCACATGGGATGAGCACAATACAACCTTATCTAAGCACTTGTACCGAGATATCAGTCTATAAGTAACCTTGCACAGAATTCACATACCTGCAAAGGAAACCGACAACACACGTACCAATCCTGAATACCATCGCTACTCCATCGATTGGTAAGTCCGATGATCCCGTCCAAAAGTGAGCTAGATGAACATGTATGGGGATTGCCCTCCAGGTCTTCCCAGCTTTTTTCCCCCCTCACGAAGATATCTCCCCCCCCTTTAATAGAGCTTTCAAGACGCCAACTTACTATCGGATCTCCTCCCATCAAGAACGCATGAGTCACGCCTCATAAGTCGACAAGTGGAAATATATGCATTGGAGTTGTCATCCGTGCCATCTAACTAAATGTTTCGATGCTTCTTAGGAAAGAAGACGAGTCCCTCATAAGTTAATCAGACTCCACGTGTCTTCTATTTCCTATAACCATAAATTAGGTGAAAAAATGCTAATACGCACAGGCTATGGTTATTTTAATGATAATTAAATTATCACTCTTCTATCCTAGAAGGGGAGAGTTTGGCTTCATTCATAAAAAGGTAAGGGTATTTCTATCAAGAAGGAAAAATGGTGAGAGGTCCTTCCAAATACTACCCAAGGTCAACTAATTACTATAATTAGTATAACCCATTAAGGTTGGCGTATTATGTATAAGAATTTTACTTCTCCACTGTATAACAAGTATACCATTAGAGTTCCTCATAAGCGAGGTTAACATTTTTAAGAATTAAGGGCAAGGTGTAAAGATATATATATATATATATATTTATCTATCCCTTCTTTCTTCTAAAGGTGCTAAGTGAAATACCTGGACTCTCTTACAAAAATAAGATAAAATCCTCGCTTAGTTCATCTTAGGATGATAGTTAACTTTGCTCTTAAGGAAAGGTACCAGGAGGAACACAAATGGTTAGCGGCTAATAGCCATTGTCGTGAACCTAAGAAAATGACACACGTTACTTAAAGTGACAATTTAATCGCCTCCCCAATTATCTGAGGTAATAAGGTGATTCCCCGTCCTCTAATACTAGTTTTCTTAGGAATGGCTTGTAGTTCTCATGCTTCCCACTATCGTTAGCCTCTGACAACGACATAAGTTATTTAGTCTCTAAGTTTCATAATTTCCAACTTAGTAATTGAGCCTTATATATTCCAGGGTTTTACTGGTGGGTCCTTGACCTTGAGCTTCACTAGTAAATCGGATACAATATTTAATTACATCTTAAAATAACAAGGGAATAAAAGGAGGGATATTACAACCATCTACCTTATCACATCGCTTCCGCAGGAAAACATCACTAGTGAAATATTTTTGCTTTGAATTGAACTATTATTGCTTCAAACAAAGTACCGATGCATTTTCCCAGTACTGAAGTTAATTTACAAATACATTATCTATTTTAGGCCTTAGTAGAAATTTTTTTAAAATTTTACTATTTTTGGGACATTACACAGACACTATGCTCGGGCTTGTATATTTTTAGAATTAGTTTAAAAAGTATGGGATCCCCATACTAGTCTATGTTGAGCCTGTTAGGGGTTAGAAGTTGATCCTATGTTAAAGTATAGTTTGGACAGTTTGTAATGAGACCTTCGACTATGCTAAAATTGAATGGAAATTTATATACGAGCTATGGTTTATTACCGTTTGATTCTTTATAAATGCCAACTCCATTATGGACTTGTTGATTTTAATAGAGCAATAATAAATTACTTTAGACATCTATTTGTCCATTATTGTATTCTTTTGAACTTGAGAATTTATTTCATAATTGTTTATTTGCATAAACTCTATGTTGAGTTTATTACTGAAAAAAATAGAAAAGTGATGAATTAAGGAATTTGATGCTTTCACTTGTACAAAATTTATCGAACATATAAACTTTGTATTAGATTACTGTAGTATTGAACGATTATTATCTACTTTAGGTTTATAAAGCATAAATATTACGAATTGTAGGGAAATGAATTCCATATTATTTTATGAATTGTGTAAGATTTGTTTGGATGGTTTATTAAATGTTTATCAGGTTTTAACTATGTTGTACTCTACTTTAAAACATGTTACTCCTATGATTCTATTGTTTAAGTCATAACTATTTGTTCTTCTACTGTAAGTACAGAATGAAACGCAAGAAAATATTAAGTATAATTATCTAGGTTCTTTCAATGTTATCTGTGTAACAATGCAGTAAACTTTTTTACTTGATATTCATAATATAATCAGTATTATGCCCATCAATATTATTTCATATATCTATCTTATAATCATCGAATCATGCCTATCTAAAACAATTCTATGTAATATAGTAAGTACATCGCCAAGGTGAAAGGAAAAATACATAGAATATTTATATCCATCATTCCGTAATTTCTAATCAATTCATTCAATACTTTAACCAGGAAATAAATATCAGTTCTCTCTCATAAACAATGCAATTTCTAAGTTAGTATCTAAACAACATTAGAAAATCCAGATAACATTTAAATAAAATCTTCACAAATATAATAGCAGTTAAATTTTAAATAAACTAGGACAATGTAGAACCTGTTCAAAACTGTAGGAGTAGAAAAACACCCAAAGAAGACCATTCTTCCCAATCGTCTCCCAAAAGAATCCAAGATTACTTGCTTTAGGACACCTGAGCTTGTTCACTAAACCACCAAAACTAATATTCTGTGAAGAAGCATGTGACAATCTCTTTCTACTTCAGCAATCATGAAGACTTGCATACAAAACACTCTATTTCCAACTCAGCAACATAAGGTAGTCTTACTCTGTAATTCATTAGCTAGCATTCCCCTCATCGAATCTCTTGTGTGCTCAACATAGCAGTTTCCAGCAACACAAGGAAAAAAGTTGTGAGTTGCCTGCTCAATTCAATGGATATAAAGATTGCCTAGGTCTTTTGGGTTAGTTTAACATTTAATGAGCCACCTGCTCAATTCCACCATCCTTTGGGAACATGAACACATTTTTAGGGAAGTTGCCCCCTACAACAGCTAGTAAGTGAGTGCAGATGCTGCCACTTGTCAATTGCCTTCGACACCAGTTTCATTCTTCATAGTGGGTTAGTGAACACTCTTCAACAGTCCTCTTTGGATGAGTGTCTCCTATTTTAATTTATTCAATAATAATAGTATTCAATTACAATCATCCTTGCCCATCCTTGGTCAATAACATAAAACTTCCCAATAAGTTTTAAAGTAATGCTTTTCCACAAACATAAAGTATTTCGAGTTCTAGGTAGGTTACAATGTGTGTGAGAGAGAGAAAGAGAGAGAAAAAACAACATAATTTCCTACAATTTGTTTTTTTGTTGCACGTTAAAATTCATAAGGCATATATGAGTTTTGAGGGATTTAATTTAATAAATGTATAAAAAACTAAACTTTCACCATCACTTTTAACAAAAAAACATTAACCATCTTCATCATGGATTTACTCGTGGAAATGTACAATAATTAATAAGATAACTTACATTAATGAGATAGCTAACTGAATGGGACTTGAGTGAGATATTTAAATTACAAGCTCTACCTTAACTACATAATAAAAAAGCTTATTTGTGATGCAAAAGTCATGATATAATAAAATGTAACAACATATAAGTCATTTCTTGAATACAATTAAATGTACAAATGCGATAATTGAGCTTCATAATAATAAAAAAATATGATTGACATTTTGTAAAATAAAAATATACAAGTTTTAATTTTCCTTTTCCAAATGGACTTGAATTTGGGAAAATGAATGAGACAATTTTCCAAATGTATTTGAAGTAGAGCAAACAAATGAGACATGAGAGTGTAAGAGGAAAATTTATAATTCATGCATCCAATAAATGGAAATGTAGTAATGCATTAAATAATATATATGGAAATATAAAAATGTAGTGAAAATAAAAAGACAATAATTCGGAGGTGATTAGACTGCATAAGGAGCTATAGGATTTTAAGGTAGAGTTGCAAGGTGACAAGTTTGATGTGATGAGGACTATGAAAATATTTATGCCTATGCCTATGCTTATACCTATGCTTATGCCTATCCTTATCCTTACCCCTATTATTTTCTTTATGTTTTCTCTTATCTCTATTCTTGCCTTTACTCCTCTTTTTATGCTTCTCCCTTCCCTAAAGTGTGAATGGTGTTAATTTAAACGTGTTTCTATATAGATTACTTGAATTAGATTTGAATTTTTTTTGAATGTTAAGGTTATCAATATTAGTTTTAATTTTAACTATATTTATTTTGTATTTGTATTAATAATGATATAATTCTATAACAATTAATTATTTTAAATTATTTATATTTTTATTTGTATATACTTAATTAAGAACTTATAATATACATATAAATTATTTTCTTTACTATTTCCAACCTAACACGTTAATTTTATTTTATTTATTATTTCCAACCTAGCACATTATTTTAATTTTAATTTTATAGGCCTCTTTTCCAAGCCTAAATCCTTTCCTGGGATGCACCCTAGGTGGCATATGTTATACTGAGGGATTGATCAATTAATCGTGTATTCATTTGCATTTAACTTACTGATTTTTTATTTAATATGATAATATTTTTATTTTCTTTTCAAACATTCGCTTAAAAACCATGTCCACAACATCAAATCAATGCAAATAAAAATCAACATAAAAAGTACACAATAAATGGTTTTCAAAAAATATATATGCCCCATAACAACGTGCCCTCTCCAAAAGAGTATTTTTTTCAATTTTTGTCACAAATACAAAAAACTTTATGTGCACACACATTTGTACAAAATGTAATTAAAAATTTCAATGGTTAATTTGGAAATTAATAAAAAAAATATAATTTTCCAAAGTAAATTAAAAAAAAAGTGTCATAGTGCATATTGTGAAGATTGTGTTCATATATTTTTTTTTTTAAATTATGCAAATTTATCACTATATTATTTTATGTGCACACAAGCCTCTTGTTAACTTTCTTGAAATTTACAAAAACAAACCTATAACTAAATGCAATTTTGGAATATATATATGTGTGTGTGTGTGTGTGTGTGTGTGTGTGTGTGTGTGTGAGAGAGAGAGAGAGAAAGAGACAGAAAAGAAAACATAATTTCCTACAATTTGTTTTTTGTTGCACATTGGAACTCATAAGGCATATATGAGTTTTCAGGGCTTTAATTTAATAAATAAGTAAAAAACTAAATTTTCACCATCACTTTTAACAAAAAAAAATGTTACCCATCTTCATGGATTTATCCGAGTGTAAATGTACAATAATTACCAAGATAAATTACATTAATGAGGTAGCTCACTTAATGGCACCTGAGTGAGATATTTAAATGAGAAGCTCTACATTATCTACATAATAAAAAAAATTATTTGTGATGCAAAAGTCATGATATATAATAAAATGTAACAACTGATAAGTCATGTCTTGAATACAAGCAAATGTACAAATGCTAAGAGGACAGCTTATACTTCATGCATCCAATAAAGTGAAATGTAGTAATTATGCATTAAATAATATATATGGAATAATAAAATGTAGTAAAAATAAATAGACAATAATTTGGAGGTGACTAGAATGCATAAGGAGCTATAGGATTTTAGGGTAGAGTTGCAAGGTGACAAGTTTGATGTGATGAGGACTATGAAAAGACGTATTCCTATACCTATCCCTATGCTTATGACTATGCTTATGTCTATCCCTATGCCTATCCGTATCCTTACCCCTAATCTTTTCCTTATGCTTTCTCCTATCTTTATTCTTGCCTTTACTCCTATTTTTATGCTTCTCCCTTCCACTTGTGTAAATGGTGTTAATTTCAAGGGGTTTCTATATAGATTACTTGAATCAAACTTCAATTATTTTTTTAATGTTAAGGTTATCAATATTAGTTTTAATTTTAACTATATTTATTGTGTATTTGAATTTTTTAACCTAATTTAAAATTTGTTATTAATATTTTTATAATTCTATAACACTTAAATAGTTTAATTTATTTATGTTTATAATTTTATATATTTAATTAAGAACGTATAACATACTTATAAATTATTTTATTTACTATTTCAAACTTAACACATTATTTTAATTTTAATTTTACAAACCTCTTTTCCAAGCCTAAATGTTTTTCTGGGATGCACCTTAGGTGGTGGACTTTATACTGAGGGATTGATCAATGAATCATGTATTCATTGGCATTTAACTTATTGATTTTTTATTTAATATGATAATATTTTTGTTTTCTTTTCAAACTTACACTTAAAAACCATGTCCACAACATCAAACCAATGCAAAGAAAAACTAACATAAAAAATACACAATTAAAAGTTTTCAAAAAATATATATGCCCTCTCCAAAAGAGTATTTTTTTTCAATTTTTGTAACAAATACAAAAAATTTTATGTGCACACACATTTGTACAAAATGGAATTAAAATTTTCAATCGTCAATGATGAAAATTAATAAAAAATATATAATTTTCCAAAATAAATTTAAAAAAAATGTGCCATAGTGCATATTGTGAAGATTATGTTCATATAATTTTTTTCAAAAATTATGCAAATTTATCAATATATTATTTTATGTGTACACAAGACTCTTGTTAACTTTCTTCAAAATTTACAAAAACAAACCTATAACTAAATACGATTTTGGCATATATATATGTGTGTGTGTGTATAAGAGAGAGAGAAAGAGAGATAAAAGACAGCATAATTTCCTACAATTTTTTTTGGTTGCAAGTTGGAACTTATAAAGTATATATTAGTTTTGAGGGCTTTAATTTAATAAATGAGTAAAAAACTAAATTTTCACCATATTTTTAACAAAAAAAAATGTTACCCATCTTCATGGATTTACTGGAGTGTAAATGTACAATAATTAATAAATTAACTTACATTAATAAGGTAGCTCAATGAATGGGACTTGAGCGAAATATTTAAATCACAAGCTCTACATTAACTACATAATAAAAAAACTTATTAATGACAAGCTCGTGCTCCTGCTCCTGCAGGAGCAGCGATTACTACATGTCACGATTAAATGTTGTTGTAACCTCCAACTCTCACTTACGACAGGCATACGGTAATGGTGACCAAGGGATTGCTGCTCCTGTCACGATTAATAAGGTAGCTCAATGAATGGGACTTGAGTGAGATATTTAAATGACAAGCTCTACATTAACTACATAATAAAAAAACTTATTACAGGCATGTGCTATTTATTACAGGCTTACGACAGGCATGTGCTATTTATTACAGGCTTACGACAGGCATACGACAGGCATGTGCTATTTATTACATAACATCAGTAGGACCCTGGATTGCTGCTCCTGTCACGATTAATAAGGTAGCTCAATGAATGGGACTTGAATGAGATATTTAAATGACAAGCTCTACATTAACTACATAATAAAAAAACTTATTAATGACATGTCACGATTACTACAGCGATTACTACATGTCACGATTAAATTTTGTTGTAAAGGAATTTTTTTGTAACCTACGACTCTCACTTACGACAGGCATACGGTAATGGTGACCAAGGGTTACCTTTTAGTCGCATATATGTCAAAGGGTTTATGTACCGTCGAGAAAATGCACAGGGGTTAACATCGCTTCAATTTCTGTATGGTTTCGAAGGCAATCATCTCACTTTGAACGGCCAAATGACACCTGTAAGTTTAACGACTGTGGTTGAGGCATTGCATATAAGCGTTTCTTCAGGTTCTTGTTAATGCATTGGAAACTTAAAAGTGATAATAAATGCATTGATTAAAACTAAATGCTTGCATTCAGGTTATATTCGACGAAGGTGAACGTCTCATTCGAGTGACTGGACATTATATTTGATGGTAACTAAGAATAACTACAAACATTATACTTTATGCTAATTAATATGAACTTTAATTATATATTTCAGGTCATACTTCTTGCTAATTAATATTAACTATATTTAAATGTCGGCGTGTATGATTTAACACGTCATATTTTATGCTAATTAATATTAACTATATTTAGATGTTGGCATGTACACATACTTTATAATTTATGTTAAGTAATATTAGTTATATTTAGATGTTTGCATGTACACATACTTTATAATTTATGCTAAGTAATTTTAGTTATATTTAGATGTTTTTGCTTATGTGATTTAAATGATGTTTAAGCACAAATGAGTTGTTATTACTATGTATGGATGTCTGATTTAGATGATGGTCAATGTTTTTCTTTTTTCATCATATTGACGATCAAGTTTTGTTATTACAATGAATGTGTTGTTGCTAATCACTATGTTTGGATATGTGATTTAGATGATAGTCAATGCTTTCACTTTGTTATGGTATTGATGGTCAATGTTTTGTTATTATGATGTTTGATTTAGATGATGATTTCACTTGTATGTGTTTTAAGTTTTTTCATCTATGAATTATCATTTGGATGTGTGATTTAGATGATAGTCAATACTTTGTTGTTGTTGTTAGTATTTAACGGAGACGTTACCACCTTATATTTCGAGACAGAATCAAGGTGGTCCATTGTACCCCAGTCTCTATGCTTGGTGGGCGGCGAGCTAGTGATCAGCCTTTACAGCACTAGTTGCCCAGTCGAAACAATGGTCAATGATTTTTTATTATGGTCGATTGTTATTATTATGATGGTTAATGCTTTGATAGTCAATTGTTATTATTATGATGGTTAATGCTTTGTTATTATGGTCCATTGTTACTATTACGATGGTTAATGCTTTGTTATTATGATGTGGGATTTAGATGATGGTTTTAATTATATATATATATTAAGTTTTTGTATCCTGAATGGTAATGGTTAATGATCGGTTCGATGTGTTATTTCTAGATGATGGTCAATGCTTCGTTATTATATTGATGGTCAATACTTTGTTATTGTTATGATGGTTATTGCTTTGTTATTATGATGTGTGATTTAGATGATGATTTTAATTTCACGTGTTTTAAATTTTTTCATCTATCAAATTAGATTTTCTTTTAAAATAGTATTTTAGTTTTTTATTAGTAATTTTCTTTTCTTTTTCCAAGTTTTTTTCTTTTTTTAATTTTTAATAATAGAAAATATAATATTTAATAAATAATAAATAATGTTAATCTGGTAAGTTTAATTTATGTTTAAGTAGTCTATCCTTTAAATGGAACAAATTATAATTGTATTTTACATATTTAATCATATTTTTAGAATATATTCATAAAAATGTAATTATATAAGTTTTTTTTAAAATGATACTTTTTTAATTATCTTTTGAGTCCACCATGTGTTGCTAACTTCAAATATTTTCTAGGATTCTTTCAACTTGTACACACAAGTTAGTATCTCAATTCAAAGATGATATTCGAAAATCTAGAAGAGGGTGTTGCTACCAATGAAAAAGCACATGCAATAGCTATGTCAATATGAGGTTATCCAAACATAAATTTTGGACATCTTTTATTAAGCATTGATAGTTAGATACCATTATCAAGCTAACTTCACCAGAAATGGTGGACATCTCATAACCACCCAACGCAAAGGAATCTCGCACCCAATCACCTGCCATTCCAACAGTCACGACAAAGTTAAATTCTGAGATGAACATCGAATATTAGATAAACATAGAAGGAAAAGAAAAGAAGTAGCATGTGAAGGAATAACATTACTTGAACAATGACGCCTCATTCTCCATCTCTATGTCTAAGCAACCATCAGGCACACTGACCATGAGCGTAGCTCAGGTCAGGGCACAAACCCCCCTCCAAATGCAATAAGGGACTGTCCAAAGCCAAATGATACGAAGAACAACGAATGCAAGAGTAAAAACCCTGGATCGAAAAAACCTCTTTACCAACTGGTCACCACAACCATGTTGCCATCACATGGGGTAGTTAATACTCCACCAAAACTCATTTATTAGTTCAATATTGCATCCAAGCACTATAGTGGAAGTCATAAGGGTATCAACAAATTGGTGATATCAAAGTAATTATTCCAAGGATTTAAATATTAGCCTTTAAACCTTAGTCGCATGTCTTGCTAGAACTTGGAGATAGGTTACACAAAGGAGAAAACCCTTCATAGTGACACGTACATAAACATAATTACAATACTGTAGCAAATTGCTAAGTAAGACAGGAACCCCAAATCTCACCCTCACCTCTCGGCAGCTCTGCCAGAGGTATGTTTCTTTTGAAACACCAGGTTTCCCTCAGGGATCTCAAACTTCCCTCAACAAAGTCCCATCATGCCTGAAGATACCAATTAGACATTTTATAATCTCAACATACATCTGACTCGAAAAAGTAAAAGGACCTTAAGTTTTACTCTAGTAATCATAAACATGCCATAAGGATACGCCATCTACCTTACTGCATCGCTTCCGCAGGAAAACATCACTAGTGAGATATTCTTGCTTAGAATTCATAAACTCTTATTGTTGCAAATAAAGTACCGATGCATTTTCCCGGTACTTAAGTTAATTTACAAATACATTATCTAGTTTAGGCCGTAGGAGAATTTTTTTTTAAATTTTACTATTTTGGGGACATTATAGTGGTATCAAAGCCCATCTACAAAGCTAAGTGACCTATTGGGCTCATTACAAAAAGAACATCTACTGCAAGATACCCATTTATTAGAAACATACATTTAGGAATTTTATTTTATATGTGAAAATGAACTAACAGATTTTATGCTCTTGATACTTATATAACATTGCAGGTACCATCATTGTCTTAAAATGAATACAGAAAAGGGCAGTAGCATACATGGAAATCTGAACTCTCCACCACGAGAGCAAGAAATTGTGGTGGAACTAAACTTAGAATTAATGGAATCTTTGCAAAATCTGCATGCAAAATTCCAAAGTTTCATAGATGATAACATGCAAGAAAGACAAGAGTAGCAATCTATAAATGAAGCTTTACTTCAAAGCTTAACAGGGGCAAAGCCCCAGGGACAGCCCACACTCTTAGCCAACACATTTGAAATGGGAAACGGTCACACAAAGAAATCTACCAATCCTAAGGGAGAAGAGCAGGAAGAACAAATACCTGAATCATTGGAAGAGGACTGTAAGAGCTCTTCCAACGATGAAGGCTCACCACCTCCTTGCAAGAAAAGGAGGAAAAGTGACAACAGTTTGTAAGGAGAATTCAGATAGATAAAAGCCCCAACATATGATGGAGAGATCAACTCTGGGGAGAAGGCTGAGGAGTGGCTGCTAGGAATGAATAATTATTTCAAAGTTCATAACTATTCCAGTGAAATGCAAGCCCGACCGGCCATTTACTACCTAAATGGTAAAGTTGCAAGATGGTGGACGGACTTGAAACACACCAAGGGACAAAAATTAAGAGACGTAAAATGGGATGCTTTCAACATAATATTTCAGGACAAGTACATGTCTAAAAGAGTCTTTGACAAGAAGATCAAAGAATTCCATGAATTGAAAATGGGCTCCCTCACAATGGAAGCTTTCATCAATAGATTTTTAGATATGTTGCATTATGTCCCTTGCATAAAGGATGAAAAAGTAAAGATACAACAATTCTTAGCATGTCTACCACCAAACTTTAGAGATAAGATAGAGTTTGACATGCCCAAAACCTTAGACGTGACTTTACACAAGGCAAGACTCTGTTATGAGCAAGGACAGCCAAGGAATGATAACATCAACAGAAACACAAATAGTTCAGAACCTTTTCAGAAAACTGAAGACCGAGTTTCAGACCCCCACCACCTTATCGAAAACAAAACAACAGTTTTCCACCCAATAAAGGCTTCAACCAACCTCAAGCATGGAAAAATGCACCCCCAACGTAGGCCAATAGGACAGCTTCAACAAAGGGGCAAAGGCTGCCCCACCAACCATTTCTCGTTGGAAATGCCAAGGGCCCCACTACTATAGAGACTACCCCAGCCAAACAGACGGAGTGTTACACAACATCCAAGCAGACCTTACCATAGGAGACATGGTAAGAACACCCAGGATTTATGCCACTCTTGACGGTCGACAAGTAGATCACTAGGCCACCATCGTTGAAATTGGGGGTAAGATCTCAAACACAACCATCTAAGTTTTGATAGATCCCGGCGCATGCCAAAGTTATATCTCCCCTAAGATAGTTGACACTTGTAAGTTAAACCAAGAGCACCACAAGAAACCATGGCTAGAACAACTAGCTACCAGTACAAAATGAAAGGTCTTCGAGTTAGTTAAAACTTGTGATATATATTTGAACGGTTTCCCAACTAGGCTAGAATTAAATATTCTACCCCTAGGATCATACGATGTACTTATAGGCATGGATTGGTTGGAAGAACATCATGTCCTACTGGAATGCTTGAACAAGTCCTTACTATGGAGGGATGACCAAGGGAACCAGGAGATGATTCAAGGTATTGCTAAGAAAGTGTCTGTAAGACAGACATCTGCCTTACAAGCAAGGAAATGTGTCAGAAAGGGTTGTAAGCTCTTTGTCATCAATATCTGAACCATAGAAACTGATAGGAAACAGAAGATCGTAAAACTTCCTAGTCCTCATAGAATTCAAAGACATATTTCCAAGGAAATACCGGGGTTACCACCCAAACGAGACTTAGACTTTTCCATAGAATCAGTACTAGCTTCCAAAGCTCCTTACTGCATGAGTGCACCAGAATTGGTGGAGCTCAAGCTTCAGTTACAAGAACTGATCGACAAAGGGTACATTCGACTGAGTGTGTCTCCTTGGGGAGCACCAATACTCTTTGTCAAGAAGAAGGACAGGACGATGCGGATGTACATCGATTACTGCCAACTCAACAAGTTGACCATTAAGAACCATTACCCACTCCCCAAAATCAACGACTTGTTTGACCAAGTCGAAGGAGCGAAGATCTTCTCAAAGATCGACTTACAATCCGGATACCATCAGGTGAGATTCTGTGATGAAGATATCAGCAAAACCGCATTTCGAACCCGATATGGCCATTACGAGTTTGTAGTGATGCCCTTTGGGTTGACCAACGTACCAAAAAACTTTATGTGTAGGATGAACATCTTTAGTAAATACCTTGACAAGTTCGTTCTAGTCTTTATGGACAACATTTTGATCTAATCCAAGAACAAATAAGAACATGAGGAACACCTCCAAACTATTTTATGAATACTACGGGAACACCAACTGTACGCCAAGTTTAGTAACTACGATTTCTACAAACCCCCAATTCAATACTTAGGACATATCATTTCCGAGAAGGGAATAGTTGTCGACCTGGAAAAGGTTAAAGCTATTGAAGAATGGCCCACACCTACTTGGGTATTCGACATAAGATTGTTTTTAGGCTTAGCAGGATATTGCCAAAAGTTCATTGAGAACTTCTCGCAAATTGCTTGTCCTATGACTGCCTTGCAGAAGAAGGAAAACAAGTTCGTTTGGATAATTAAGTGCGAAGAAAGCTTTCAAAAGCTAAAACAACTATTGATTAGTGCACCAATTCTACGGATTGCCGACCCCAATGGGGACTTCGTTGTTTGCACGGATGCAAGCAAAGAAGGACTTGGGGGATTCCTTATGCAAGATAATTTTTCCATCTGCTACGAATCGAGGAAATTGAAAGAACATGAAAAGAACTACCCTACGCACGACCTCGAACTAGCCGCCATCATCCACACTCTGAATATGTGGAGACATTACCTTACGGAAAAGAAATTCCTATTAATGATGGACAACATGAGTTTGAAGTACCTTTTTGACCAACCCGACCTAAACGCCAGGCAGGCGAGGTGGTTAGCCTTCCTTAGCAAGTACCATTTTGAACTAAAGCACATTAAAGGAAAGGAAAACAACAGTGCAAATGCCTTGAGCCAACGAGCACATATGATTTATGAGG
Source organism: Larix kaempferi (assembly GCA_027924585.1). Classification (NCBI taxonomy): domain Eukaryota; kingdom Viridiplantae; phylum Streptophyta; class Pinopsida; order Pinales; family Pinaceae; genus Larix; species Larix kaempferi. Next base: position 5,471,750 of record BSBM01001287.1, read on the forward strand.
TAACAATAAGTCAAATCGACTCATACTTACACGATAGAATTCAAACAACAAGTAAGAGTGACCGTTTCTACACGGAAATCCTTGCAAAGATCCAGGAAGATAGGTTATTCCAACAATAACAGGAATATAAGATAGACGAGTCGGGACTACTGTGGCCGAAAGAGAGACTTTACGTCCCAAAGAGTGGAGACATTAGATCAAACATCCTCATAGAATTTCATAGGAAACCCTATTAAGGGCATCCCGGATATCAAAAGATGATATCGATAGTAAAGAAGCAGTTCGTTTGGCCTAAGTTGAAAGCTGACATTGCCTTGTTCATAACGAAATGTCAGGAGTGCCAACTGGTAAAGGCAGAACACCAACACCCCTCCATTTTACCACAACCTTTACCTATTCCAAAGTGGAAGTGGGAAGTGATAAGCATGGACTTCATTACGGGTTTACCCAAGAGTAAGAAACAGAATGATTCCATCTTCGTAGTAGTAGACAAGCTATCCAAAGAAGCTTATTTTATACCGGTCAAGTCTACTTACAAAGCTGTACACATCCCAGACTTCTTCTTGAAGGAGATCTTCCGACTGCATGGGATACCTAAAGCAATCATTTCCGACCGAGACACGAATTTCACTTGCAACTTTTGGAGGGCATTGTTCTCCGGTTTGGAGACACAATTGCAATTCAGTACCACGTACCATCCCAAAACCGATGGACAAACAGAACGAGTAAACCAAATCCTTGAAGACATGCTGAGAATGTATTTCATGAACAACCCCACAAAGTGGGAAGATTATTTGCACCTCGCAGAGATTGCTTACAATAACGGTTATCAAATCTCTGCAAAAATGATCCCTTTTAAGGTGCTCTACGGCAGGAAATGTCGGACACCCATGACTTGGGACAGTCCGGTAGACATACTTGTGTTCAGCCCCGACTTACTAAAAGACTTGGAACAACTAGTCTCCAAGGTACAACTAAACTTGAAAGAAGCACAAGACTGCCAAAAGAGTTATGCAGACAAGAAAAGAAAATACAAAGACTACCAAGTCGGCGAACATGTGTTTCTAAAAATAAAGGCAAAACAAAGCTCGTTGAGCTTAGGACGATGCGGGAAACTAGCCCCCAGGTTTTGTGGACCTTTTGAAATATTGGCCAAGAAGGGCCCAGTGGCATATGAATTAGCCTTACCAGCTCATGTAAAAGTTCATAATGTTTTTCATGCATCATTATTAAAGAAATATGTATACGATACTAAACATGTAATTGATTGGTCCTTATTACAGGTGGAGTCCGAAGAAGATTTCATGTTGGAACCACTCCACATCCTGGACAAGAGAGAGGTACAACTTAGAAGGACGACCATCACTCAGCTGAAAGTGCAATGGAGGCACTTCAGACCAAAGGAGGCTACATGGGAGAATGAGGAAACCATGAAAGAGGCATACCCCGCCTTGTTTCATGACCTCATTCCTAGTCCCTAGAAACAATTGGATGGTGTTGTTTCTAAGCGAGGAGGGATGTAATATCCTGAATTTTGGACTAACTATTTCTGATGTTATATTGGGCCATGGCCCCAACACATATGATCTATTTTGATTATTGGGCATAAGCCCTAGCACACATGATTTATTCTTTTATAGACTGACATATTGGGCATGGACCCTGACTAATTTCATTATTTGATTATATACTATGCAAGGAATCCCTAAGGTTTTGATTTATGTTTTTTATCATATGATGCAGGTACAAAACCCTAATATACTGAGACGATATTTTTATTACATACTATGCAGAGCTGTAATTGACATGATTGACTTATATGGTCTGTTGAGTGTTGACTTAGGAACACACAGATGACCTACGTACTTGGAAAAATCCTTGATGTACCTAGAGGAAATATTATGTACTGGGAGTAAGCCCCGATGTACACTGAGTGTTGGGAATAAGCCATGGAGCACTCCAAGCTTGACAAATGAATACCGGATTTGAGGCCACTTAAATATCCTAGATGTGTCTCACAACCAAATTCTAGCACTAGTGTTGATCAAGAGGCTCTGGAATTGCACTAGCGTAACGCCCATGTGAGAGTGTTGAGTTAAAAGCTCTGAAGAGCACTCGGGGTCACTAGATCTCAAAAGTGTTGAGTCGGGAAGACTTTGAATATCACTTCTATTTTCATCACATTTATTTAAATTTGTTAAATGAATCATTTTCTATCTATCATCAAGTACTGCGGGAACTACCATGTTAAATGAGGGAATCCAACATGCAAGAGAGAGACCTATAGGTGCTTATCCAAGGCTACCAAAAGATTGTCCAAAGAGTTAGACCTTGTCCTTAATTTTAAAAGAAGTATCATGAGAAATACATAAATAATTAAAAGGAAATTACCATAATTTAAGTATGGAGTGACTAAAGAATAGTCTTATGTGAATGACATGCATAAAGGTCTCAAAATTAATATCATTATTAAAAGTATTAATAATAATGTTATTATTATTTATTTATAAATATATATATTGCATAGAGTTTTGTGACATCTCCAAGTAAAATGAGTTGGTAAATTTGGTAAAATTTAAAACTTTCAGCCATTAACGCTCTAAGAATAAAACCCTTTTGTAATGAGGACAAGAGTCCACCATCACAGCATTGTTAGAAGACGATTCATTATAGGAATAGCCATCGTGCATTAAATCTTCATTCCTACAATTGACATTCCTATAAACCTTGATTATCTATGCAAGGGTCTGTATCCATATTTTGTACTATGATAACAATTGCTTTCACAAAATTTAAGACAATAACCATTTAAACAACTGCTGATAATTTGAATTCTTACTATCTTTTCATTGGACCTCTTCGTGAACTTCTTATCCATTTATGGTGAACTTTCGTGCTTTACAAAACTTTTGAATGCGTTTATATAATCATCCTATGCACATCATGCATAACCAAGGATTAACTTGACAACCAAACATTTATACTACAACTATCACAATCACACATAAGTCATATAAGCAACATGTATAACCAAAGATTTACTTGACAAAGCACCATTTATACACGACTACCACAATCATACATAAGATCATCACAATCACACATAAGTCACCATCACACATAAGTCAGAGACCACATATACATGTGGTTCACCCAAACCATGGGCTACGTCCACCAGAATGTTGCATCTTATTCATGCATCCAAGTAGGGTTTATATTTACAACCCCATGGCTTTCCACCTTTAGGAGTTTCCTGAGTAACAAGCATTGATCCCTTAAAAGCTAACCCCTAAAAGATGACAGAAATATCTATTACAACTAATAACATTAGATCTATCTATAGGTATAACAATTGACTATAGTTAAAGATCTAAAAATCTCCAAGAGGTCGCTATAACTAAACCGATATCATAATCATCCAGGATAAGTCAAGCTGTGGCAGTATGCCAAGATGCTAGCATTACTAAGTCGAGACAGAGTTCAACCTGTGCTCCAACCACGAGTCTGATAACCAATACAAGAAATACTAAATTACAGTTTTAAAATAAAAAAAACACATCCACAGATGCTAACAATTTCGAGTCAAGACATAGAACTACTCTGTGGTTCCACCGGTGATGTAATACCCAATGCAGACAATGATCTACCTGTCATTCTCCTCATTCCTCGACTAAACATAAACATTAGAAACACAATCCTCATCAAACAATAGAGACAAAACAGAATATATAGATCCTAAAACAAATCTAGAGATCATGAAGCAATTACAGAACTACAATATCATTGTTCTCGTCCTCATCTAAGTATAACATTTGCAATACAATTGCTTCCAGCAATAGAACAAAATACAGGAATAAAAAGATCCTAAAACAATTACAGAGATCATGAAGCAATAATATAGACCTACACTATCACTCAGCATACTCAGCAGTGATCTAAAATTCCTTTTACCAGGGCACAGCTTGATCCTCAGTTAAATCGGGTGATTGGATCGCACCCAAGTACAGACAACTAGTCTCAAAGAAAATTACTGAAACGAGGTAATACTTGTTGGGGTTGTTCTCAAGAATGAGATCGCCCGCTATTCCTCAACACACATACACATAGTAAATTGTATGTAACATTAGTGCTACGGGGGGGGGGGAATTGCTCTCCAACTAAAGTAATCGGATTCATAGTCATGAGCATATCATGAATGGTTCTCCTTACAAATAAATGTAATACACAAACATTCTACAATCAAAAGATAATTGTGGATCGAATCTCCCAAAGGAGATCACCCTCTTGATAGCTAAGTAAACTGTAGCCATCCTCTCAGATGGAGACACATTTTTGCAAACATTAATCTCTACATTAACCAAACAATATGGAAGAGATGTATACACAAGTCGCCTCCATCTCTAGATCGTGAATTGGAACGAAGGTTTACAAAAGCAACCAGACATATACGATCTAGTATATATATATATAATGAAAAGGGAGTGTCAAAAATCAAACTCTCAATGCAGATAGAAATAGAAAAAGCTCACGGCCTGCAACTACTCAATGGAGAAATAAAATAAATGAAAAGGTTTCCGCCTGGAACCATTCAACGCAGGAAACCTTCATATAAGGAAAATCAAACCATACAATGTAGGAAGCATTCAAATAATGAAATGGGAACCATACAAAGCAGGTAGCATTCGTATAAGGGATAGCTCCATTTTTTACATTCACAATGTAACCATTTGAAAACTCTCAATGCAGATGGAAATAAAAATAAGCTCACGGCCTGCAAAACGCAGTCAGCATACGTATCAAGGGATACCTCTGCTTTGAAAATCACCATGTAACCATCCGTCCCCCCTCTTCCCACTCTCCCCCCCCCCCTCTTATACTTGATCGTAACCCCCTTCTTATGCCCCTGGAATTCCCACCGCCCAAGTGACAAAGACGGATCCAAACAATCTACCTTGCATTAAGGGAAACAAGTGTCAGCTTTGTTTAAGTTTTTGGCGTTCCATTAGAGAGGCAACTTCGCTTAAATATCTCCACAAGCTCCTCCATAATGCACACATAACCAGGAGTGATCCAAGTCGGCCCTTATTGAAATCCCCTATTTTTATGGGGTGTTGTCCCAAGACATAACTCCTTCCTGTAAGTGGTCAATGATCACAATGTTAGATAACTGGAGAAGTAAAAGGATAAACATATGGGAGAAACCTCCTCCTTTGATTTTTTTCCAAGATAAGGATCAATGAATAGGAAACTCAATCCTAACTAAGCTTCACTATCTTACCCACCCCATTCACCGGGGTTTCCTCAGTGGAAAACCTTAGTTAAAAGGTTCTATATCTTAGGAAAGTCCATGGATATTTACGGATATTTTATTCCATACCCTTTTCTTATTTTCATTCCAGCATATGTTTAATATTTACATATGTAAGACTACCCTCTTTCTTTATTATTTTGATTCCACCCTTTTGTTATAAATCCATACAACAATACAAGTATGCGGTATTCTTAATATGATAATTGTTCCTTGATATATATATATATATATCATACTAAGTCATGTTAGTGTCATGATACTTTTCTAGGAAAATATCCCTCTTTCACCTTCCTAGTTATGTCAATCATTTCTTGCTTACCTTTGGCTAGGTTATAACATCTATACCCTAACACATATAAGTGTATACTAAGATTTAGGCTCAAGGATAAGTCATTTTAAATAATGCTCATCAATTTCATCTTTTCCCCTTTTCCACCTTTTTCAAAGGTGGTTGTAACATAGCCCCCTTAGCTTCCTTTCTTTTCTTTCAATGTTCTTAGGTTAGGTTTCTAACACCCTCTTAGTACTAATTATGGTTATCATAATAGTTAATATTTATATTAAGATATAACCTAAACTTCATGTTACTAGGTGATCATCCTTGGTTTAGTCCCATCGATTTATAATAGCATTTAAAACTTAGAAAAATATCATGATGATAATTTCAAGGTCCACTGGTGGGGCCTTGGCCTTGAGCTCCTCACCAGGCCTCATACATAGTTTTACGATACTCATTTATAAATATGATAGGGATTGAGAGGGGGATATTACAAGTTTATGCATAGAATGGCTACCACATTATCATACTAGTAATATGTATTATTAATATTAAGTATGACATATTACTACTACTATTATTATTATGTAAAGATTAATTTAAAGTCACTTGTAGTTGAACCAAATAAAAAGTCCTAGTTTAACAAGGACTAGATATTTAGTAAAATATCTTTTAAAGATATTAATTTAATTAAAGAAAATAAAAAAATTATTCAAACAACTATATTTCAAGACTCCCCTATTTAAAGAGGGCAGATACCAAGAGTGGGGGATCATCATCTTTTCATTATCATTTTTATTATGGTAATAAAGGAGAATTCTACTGCAAGAACTGAAGCAGTCCCACATTAATATCCAGATTTAATCCAACAGTTGAACCTAGAGCCTATACTTCTCTGATTGCATGTTGGAATCAACTCGGGGGATCGAGTTAGAACCAGGAAGGGTCTAAGGTTCATGGTTGGGAGGAACATGGTAGTCCCAAAGTTATCCAGTTAAAAGATCATTCTACAGGTCAACCAAGTCCATAAGCTTTCTGCATTAATTATTGTTTGAGTGTGCAGGTCTTGCAGAAGAGGATCAAGTTTCAAGATAACCAGGTATGAACTACAATCCTCTATTTCAATTTACAACAGAATCTAGGAATATTACATTAGGATTTATTTTACAACAATGTATTTCCCTATTAATTACAATGTTATTTCTTTCATGGGACAAAGGCTATATGGCATGGACTCTCGAGTTTCCCATTGTAAGATCCAAGGTTCCCTTAGAACAAAATTTATATTTCTGTTTAAACCAAGAATCCAAACTGAAATCAACTAGAGGTCTAGCAAGGCTAGCCTAGATAGCATGTGGTAGACACCAAGGTCTGCAGATAAAACCTAGAAAACCTAAATCAATATGTAAACTGATGACTGAGTTCTTGAAGGACTTATAGTGTTAATGGTATTTTTATTTATGGAACCTCATATTATGTTTTCGAATTTATTTATAACTCGGGTAAAATCGCTTCATAGCCATTACGTTCTCTTTTTCAAAATGTAAGTTTTGTTTTCTAATTAAAAGAGCAAACGCAAACCACATCAAGACAACCCCATAGTTTAAAAGCAGGTAGGATTTCTCTCAAAACTCATTACTATCAGCACAAAATCTCAGTAAGAAAATGTAGACTAATTAAGAGGTTTTTCTTTATTTTAAACCATGTTTCTTTGTAAACCTGTTAGCCACTATAGTTATCAATTCTTCTGTTCTTTTCACAGTCCAGCAAACAAATAAAAAATATGATTTCTTTAAACATAAATTCCGGAATTTAAGCATCTCTGCAACCATTTATACAATTCATCAAAACCCTGACAGGCCTCATTTCCACAGCAAGGATCGAATCCATATCAAAACGAAATCGATACATTATCATTTAGACACATTCTTTTTACTACATCAAGGCACAGGTCAGGAGATTGATACACACTATCGATTCCCAAACCCTTGCTATCGTTGAAATCGTAGATTCTTAACATTAAGCCACAAACTTCCTTTCTCAGACAGATGTATACCCAACAATCAAGGGTTACGTTATCACCTGTTCAAATCAACGCAGAAGACTGTGTAAAGTCAAGATCTAACTACTACCTGGTACAAACAATAAACGTTTTCCAATTATTTGGAACATATAACTAAACTGATAGGCACAAGTCATAGTATCGAGACCCGTAAGTGAAACTTATAGTGCTCAGGTCAATTGAGCTATCCATTATTCTTTTGACAGAGATTACCCGGACCAAACAAGAATGGGAATAATAGAGATTACACTTGATTTTATAACCTAATTTAAATATTTTAACCTAATTTAAATTTTTTAACCTAATTTAAATTTTAATATTTTAACCTAATTTGAATTTTTTAACCTAATTTAAATTTTAATATTTTAACCTAATTTAAATTTTTTTATTAATAATTTTATAATCTATAACGTACTGTATGGTTTCGAAGGCAATCATCTCACTTTGAACGGGCCTATATATGGAAGAAACGGCCAAATGACACTTGATTTTATAACCTAATTTAAATATTTTAACCTAATTTAAATTTTTTAACCTAATTTAAATTTTAATATTTTCACCTAATTTGAATTTTTTAACCTAATTTAAATTTTAATATTTTAACCTAATTTAAATTTTTTAACCTAATTTAAATTTTAATACTTTAACCTAATTTAAATTTTTTTATTAATAATTTTATAATCTATAACACTTGATTAGTTTAATTTATTTATATTTATATTTTTATATATAATTAAAAACTTATTATATACTTATAAATAAGTAATTATATAAAATTTAGTTAGAAACTAATAATTTCTTAAGTATCTTTGATAGTAGTCCAACATTTGTTACCTGTATAACCAAGTTAGTATGTCAATTTAAAGATGATATCCAAGTACGTACTGTACCTGAGAACGTGGCATGGTAATTAACTAAGATGTTCACTGTATTCAACGGATATCATTGCTAGGCGGTAGATGAAAATTTATTTTATTTAATATTTCCAACCTAACACATTATTTTTATTTTATTTTATTTTATTTACTATTTCCAACGTAACACATTATTTTCATCTTATTTTATTTACTATTCCCCACCTAACACGTTATTTTTATTTTATTTTATTTACTATGTCCAGCCTTCCCCGCATTATTTATACAGGAAGGCTTGAATCTCTTTGTGCAGAGCCAAGTGCAGCGCAAGAGAATTTGCGTTCTCGATATCAAGAGAGAAGTGATTGGCTTAAGTACCAGGTAATGCATTTCGAAAGATGGCCTTCCTTACTTCGTTTGTTATTATTGTTAAGGCATTCTTTCATTTTAGAGAGCAATTTCTTGACATGGTAATCCACCATTATGCTTTTCCTGACATTAAACATCCATTTACGTCCCAATGTTGCTGGTCTGGTCAGTTTTGAGTTATCATGACGGATCATCCAGTCGTTCCTCATGATCCTGCTCCTCCTCCTCCTCGTGGGGTATGTATATATTCCATTAACACTGGATTTGAAATCCACTTCATTTTGCAGCAGCGATTACTACATGTCACGATTAAATTTTGTTGTAAAGGAATTTTTTTGTAACCTCCGACTCTCACTTACGACAGGCATCTGGTAATGGTGAAGGGTTACCTTTTAATCGCATATATGTCAAAGGGTTTATGTACAGTCAAGAAAATGCACAGGGGTTAACATCGCTTCAATTTCTGTATGGTTTCGAAGGCAATCATCTCACTTTGAACGGGCCTCTATATGGAAGAAACGGCCAAATGACACCTGTAAGTTTAACGACTGTGGTTGAGGCATTGCATATAAGCGTCTCTTCAGGTTCTTGTTAATGCATTGGAAACTTAAAAGTGATAATAAATGCATTGATTAAAACTAAATGCTTGCATTCAGGTTATATTTGACGAAGGTGAACGTCTCATTCAAATGACTGGATGTTACAATGACAGTGGAATTAAGTCTCTGACATTTCATACCACTCACCCACGAAAGCGACGAAAGAAACACGGCCCATACGGGCCAACAGAAGAACGTGGTTTTAGAAGTTTTGGCACCAAAGAGCAGAGCGAGATTGTGGGCTTTCATGGGACTTATGACGCAAATTGCATAAAGTCAATTGGCGTCTCTATGATTCAGAAATAAAAAGAAGAAGTAACAAGACTTTGCTATATGCTATAGATTATGCTAAATAAGAATACCTCGGACATTATATTTGATGGTAACTAAGAATAACTCCAAACATTATATTTTATGCTATGAACTTTAATTATATATTTCAGGTCATACTTCTTGCTAATTAATATTAACTATATTTAAATGTCTGCGTGTATGATTTAACACGTCATATTTTATGCTAATTAATATTAACTATATTTAGATGTGTGCATGTACACATACTTTATAATTTATGCTAAGTAATATTAGTTATATTTAGATGTTTGCATGTACACATACTTTATAATTTATGTTAAGTAATATTAGTTATATTTAGATGTTTTTGTTTATGTGATTTAGATGATGTTTAAGTACAAATGAGTTGTTATTAATCACTATGTATGGATGTGTGATTTAGATGATGGTCAATGTTTTTCTTTTTTCATCATAATGACGGTCAACTTTTGTTATTACGATGAATGTGTTGTTACTAATCACTATGTTTGGATGTGTGATTTAGATGATAGTCAATGCTTTAACTTTGTTATCGTATTGATGATCAATGTTTTGTTATTATGATGTTTGATTTAGATGATGATTTCAATTGTATGTGTTTTAAATTTTTTCATCTATCAATTAGCATTTGGATTTGGGATTTAGATGATAGTCAATACTTTGTTATTATATTGATGATCAATACTTTTTTGTTGTTGTTAGTATTTAACGGAGACGTTACCACCTTATATTCCGAGACAGAATCAAGGTGGTCCATTGTACCCCAGTCTCGATGCTTGGTGGGCGGCGAGCTAGTGTTCAGCCTTTACAGCACTAGTTTCCCACTCGAGGCAATGGTCAATGATTTTTTATTATGGTCGATTTTTTATTATTATGATGGTTAATGCTTTGTTAGTCAATTGTTATTATTATGATTGTTAATGCTTTGTTATTATGGTCAATTGTTACTATTACAATGGTTAATGATTTGTTATTATGATGTGGGATTTAGATGATGGTTTTAATTATATATATATTTTAAGTTTTTTTATCCTGAATGGTAATGGCTAATGATGGTCAATGCTTCGTTATTATATATATATATATGTTATTTCTAGATGATGGTCAATGCTTCTATATGTTATTTCTAGATGATGGTCAATGCTTCGTTATTATATTGATCGTCAATACTTTGTTATTGTTACGATGGTTATTGCTTTGTTATTATGATGTGTGATTTAGATGATGATTTTAATTTCACGTGTTTAAAATTTTTTCATCTATCAAATTAGATTTTCTTTTAAAATAGTATTTTAGTTTTTTATTAGTAATTTTCTTTTCTTTTTCTAAGTTTTTATTTTTTTATTTTTAATAATATAAAATATAATATTTAATAAATAATAAATAATGTTAATATGATAAGTTTATTTTATGTTTAAGTAGTCTATCCTTTAAATGGAACAATTTATAATTGTATTTTACATATTTAATCATATTTTTAGAATATATTCATAAAAATGTAATTATATAAGATTTTTTTTTAAATAATACTTTTTTAATTATTTTTCGATTCCACCATGTGTTGCTAACTTCAAATATTTTCTGGGATTCTTTCAACTTGTACACACAAGTTAGTATCTCAATTCAAAGATGATATTCGAAAATCTAGAAGAGGGTGTTGTTACCAATGAACAAGCACATGCAACAACTATGTCAATATGAGGTTATCCAAACATAAATTTTGGACATCTTTTATTAAGCATTAATAGTTAGATACCTAGGAGGGAACTTGTTGATTTTTAATCAATCATGCTAGTACTCATGACTTGGAATGCAACTATGACATTCACAAATGAGTGGTTGGCATAGGAGGCCTGCATCCATCAAATTGGAGGGTTCTAGAAGATGAAGTGCCATCACAGATGAAATCCTCAAGGAAAGGAAGGTCAAGGTGCACCTATTTTAAATCGATGATGGGCCATCTTTCAATGTCAAGAAGGGCTAGTGGATGATGATACATTAGCAGAACTAACGCCAGGTTGTTTTGATTCTTTTTTTAGATTATGGAAGAGGATTAGAGACAGATCTTAGTTTTCAACTTCCTCTTCATCATTCTTGTAGTTCTACAAATTATTTGATGTTACTAGAGACTACTAATTGAAGGCCAATGTAGAAAATTCGTTGGCCAAGTGAAGGCATTGGAATATGGAACAAGTCTATCCTCTTATGTTCCTTGATGTAATCAAATACTTTAATAATAGTTTTATTGGTTGTTCACTTTATTTATGAGATCTATATGTGTCGTTCACTAACCAATATTAATGTGTAGGGAATAACATATTTTGAACATTTCATTTTGCTTTTGAATAATACCCAAAATGATTTCATTGGTAAGATACATCTGAATGATTGTCTATTGATATTCTTCATCAATTAAATCAAATCTATATTTTTATCACGGCTCAATAATCATAACTATTCATGCATTGTCCTACTGAATCCCGCCACTCTTTTATTGAAAACCCTAAAAGCAGTGAAAGCCTACTAATATGATTTCAAGTCTAAAATTGTAACAAATATTAGCATGATATTAGTGGCTTTTTGTCAAGGTGTAAAACTTCAACTAGCACGAAACGATTGAGAAGTGAGAAGGATGTGATCGTGGTGAATATCTTATGTGCATTTTTTAAGGGAAAAAAGTTAACGTCATTATTGTGGACAAAGTTCATTTTTTTAATATCATAAGATTACGACGACACAATAAGAAAACAATGTTTCTCATGTAGCCATTCCACTAAAGAGGAATTTGCAAACGAGGTATCTTATAAGTCACCTACACTTGGTTCCCCTCAAAATCTTGTTTCCATGAGTGATTAGATAATGCATATGTAAACAATATGTGTTTTTCAATCAAAAGATAAAATTTCGACAAAAATGATGTTAATGGATAAAGCAAATTTAAAATTAAGTTAAAACTATTATTATTATTATTTTAAATGTTTGGTGAAGAAATAGATCAAAGAGAAATGATATCAATAGATAAATAAAAATGACCAATGCTAAAGGTGGTAATTTGTATTTTAATATATTATGATTTGGTAATTTGTATTTTAACATATTATGATTTAGAAATTAATTTATAACTTAGAGAATTCTGGAAATATTCATAATTGATTTCACTTTAATTTAATTTTGGGGGGCATATAACACAATCATAATTTATACATTATCTTATTTTGTCAAATTTTTAATAGAAAATCTATTGATTAATTAATTCTAAATTTTTATGTTTATTCAACAAATTGCACTTATCATATAAAATTATTTGAATTTATGAATTTAATGTAATCATATTCTATGATCAACTTAAAAATAATTACCATTGAAAAAACTTAAAAATAATTAACTACCACAACATTAATAGATAGGTGTAGCCAACCACCTAGTTTTGTGGATATATCCATTTTATTAACCACCCCTTAATTGAAACTTATTTAAATGTTAATCAATATGTATTTGAGCATAACAAGATACACGACCATGAAATAAGTTCCCATTATACAATTCTTACAAAGGTTAATCTTCTTGATCCATTCAAGAAAGTACAAAATATGAGATAATATCTAAACACCTATAAATGTAATACTAATTCAGCTTTATTTTTACGTTGAATTAATTTTTTAACTAAAAAAAATTAAAATATTTAATTTAAAGAAAGTTTACAAAATTAGAGATTAAAATATTTAGTTCAAAAAAGTTTAAAAAATCAAATTAAAACAAAGTCAACGCTCAACATGCATAGGTGACAAATTCAAAGAGTGAATAATATAAAAAAAATATTCAGCATAAATTTCGGAGGTAGTCACCAATACCTAGGTTAACAAACAATCGAATGAATCAAAAAGGGGTCGTAGTCCTTAATATACTTTGACCCAAAGAAAACGTCATTGGAAAAAAGAATCCAACAATTAAGAAGCTATGCATTGAAACATAAGAAGCCTCATCTTTAGACTTATATAGGTATAACTTAGATAGGTATAAGGCTTAATATTATCAACAATATTAAATTGAGCATATTATTTATTGTTATGCTTCTAACTTGATTTAATGGTTATTTCTTATATTAGAATGAAAATCAAGGATTATGTACTTTATTAATATCTAAACAAATTATATTTTTATTCTATATATTTAATTATGGATTTAAAATATATCCATAAACATGAATTGATGCAAGTTAATGTTTCTCTTTTAAGACATATTAGCTATACTAAAAATTTAGAAAAGCGACAATATTTTGATTACAAGAAATCGTTAAAAGTCAACATAATTTATTAGAATATCGTTTAAAAAATTAAAACAAAGGAAATTAAATTAGAATTCAAAATATATAATTTTTATTTTTTAAAATAATTTTAGTATTTAAATGATATAATTTCTTGAAACAAATTTGTATAACTTTATATAACAATCAAAGTTCACTATTTTTTGGTATTTTTTAATGTTAATTTTATATATTAAAATTAAAAAATTCAATGAAATTTTAAAATTATAATGTCTAATCATAATCTTAATACAATCAATCAATTTTTTAACTTTTTGATAATCTTAACACAATTAATCATTTTTTTAATATTTTAGTGTGTAGTTAGTTGTTTGTATTTGTGCACTATATAATTTGTTTCACATATGGGCAAAGTCAATACATGTCATAAATAAAAGAAATTAAAAACCTAATTATTTTATAATTATTATATATGTACAAAAAAATAGAAAAAAATATTTTTCCTTGAAAAAATTATATTTAGGTGGGAGGGAGGAAGGGAGGAAGGGAGACAGAGAGAAAAAGAGAGACGTTTGTCTATTTTCATCGGCAATAAATAGGTGAACCATATTTAAAAATCTAGTTGAAAATAGAGATAAGTAGAGGGAGATAGAAAAAGAATGTGTTTTCATTTATGCAACTTGAAACACCAAGATTGTCAATCCAAAACTAAAACCAAAGCATTCATTTCATCGAACAAACATAGGAAAATAGACAATGCCACCAATTTCTTGAATGTATATGAATGTGCATGCATTTAATTTCGTCACCTTTACATGTTTCAAAAGGAAATATTTAGTATTAAGGAATTCTTTTTAAGGTAAAGGACCCATTTTAGTCTACTAAGAATGGGCAAGGTCATGCAATATGGGGGCTACTGTCAAAGTCACAAAACAAAAGATCCAATAGCATCTAATGTAGGGTGAGTGAACCCCTTTGCAAATAAAATTCAATTAGAAACCTAATTTGAATGTGTTAACACCCAAAAAGTGTTCACTACCTCATCTACCACATTACATGACTCATTTGCCCATTTTCCTACCACATTTGCCTTAAAAACCCTTAAACTCCCACTAAAAAGCCTCCAAAATGCCACAAAACCATCAAAAAAGTCTCCAAAAGGCTAAAAAACCCCTTTTCCCCCCAAAATTCCTCCAAAATAGCAAAAACCCTCTAAAAAGGGAATAAAAAATATAAAATAAAGAGGAAAATGAGGAAAAAAACCCTATATAGCTGACCTAAACCATATGGTTCCCAAAACCACGGGCCAGCACTCCACCACCAAAAAACCTATAAATAGGTGATGGAGACCCCTCATTTCATATCCACAATCAAGTATACCCTTACTCTGCCAAAATCACTCTTGAGACCCTAGCTCACCCTTGAGCTACTTTCACCATTGAGTGCCCCTTTTGGCCCATTTCCACCTTTGGAGAAAGAGAAGGAGCAAAGTTGGAGTTTGGAGCAACCCTCTTGGATCATTGCAAGAACTTCACCAACCTCTACACTTGAGGTAACATTTTCATACAAAAGAAAAACCATTTATATTCCATGTTTTGTTATGTTTCTTAATGCTCATGTTAGTTTAGAATTCATATTGTTTTAGCATTTTAATTTACTGTTTATTGAACTGCTACTAAGGAGTCCCTTCTCCTTAGTAGGTGTTCATTTGCACAAGCTAGGGTGAAAACCCTAGCTACAGTTTTGGCGACTCCCCTTGGTTTGAATTTCTGGTTATAGTTTTTCTAGATTTTCCTTTCGGCTGTCCCTTTCGGCCGCGTCTTTTATCCCTGCAGTTGCGTTTCGACCGCGTCTTTCAGGCCTTTACCTGCGACCCGACCGCGGCTCTCAGACTGTTTCCAGTGTTCTGCCGACGGATTCAAGTCTGTTACCTGCGATCCGACCATGGCTAATCAGCTTGTTTGTTGCGATCCAACTGCGGCTGCATTAGAGAAATTTTGAGGTCAAAAAATGGCCTCAAAACAAAGAAAATGTACTATAAAAAACAACCAATCACATTCTAATAGATGACATCATTCCCCTTGGTGAGGTGGCATTGCATGAGTTAAGAATGCTTATTTGTCAAATTTTCTATGGTGGATGAAAACACATAGTTAACCAAGGTAGTGGTGTAAGTACTTTTAAGTCATAAAGTAAAGTACTCATAATGATAGTCTTTTCATAAAATAATATTATTGTCATTTTCAAGTTGAGTACTCATAATGAATGTTTTTTCACACTTTCTCATAAAATAATATTATTGTCATTTTCAAGTGAAGTACTCTTAATTCATAAAGAAAGTTCTTTCACATTTTCTTATCAAATAATATATTATCACTTTTATGTTTCTAATTTTAAATTATATATTCACTTCATTCTATTTAATAAAATAATGTCAAACTAATAAATAATAATAATAGATTTAATAAATAATAATAATAATAATAATAATAATAATGCAATGTGGATCATAATAATATTATTAACATTTTACATGTAAATAAATTCTCAATTAAATTACATTATATTAAATTCATGAGAAAAGTACTAAATATAAAAAGTCAACATAAAATTAAAAAAATAGCTCTTAAAAATATATTTTATTATTTAATTTCATTTGTAAGTTCAAGACAAATAAATGCTAAAGGACAATAAACTTTTGGGAATTTACAATGAATCTTAGTCACATCAATGTAGACTTATTTTATTAATTTTATTTCTAGTGAATTTTGAAAGCAACTCAACCATGGTTATTTATATTGTGCATAGAAAATAGTGTGGGAGGTGACTTGTCATATAAACCTACCCCATAAAACCCCAAATTCATAATATTTTAATATATCTCATATTTTTGTAATACATCTCTTAGGAGGCCATTTTTTGACCTCAAAATCTCTCTAATGTTACAAGTTTTTCGGCATCCCGACCGCGGCTTTCAGCCCTTTTGCTGCAACCCAACTGCATCTGTCTCCCCTTTTCTCGCGCTCTAACCACGGCTTTCAGCCCTTTTGCTACAACCTGACTGCGTCTGTTCGCCTTTTTCCTACGTCCCGCCTGCGGCTTTCAGCCACTTTCCTGCGACCCGCCTGCGGCTTTCGTCCTTTTTCCCGCGGTCTGACTGCATCTTTCGGCCAAAAACCCACGACTCACCCGCGCCTGTTGATCTGTTTCCCGCGATCCAACTGCAGCATTCAGCCAGAAACCCGCAACCCACCCGCGCCTGTTTCGCTATTTCCCGCGGTCCGACCGCCCAGAACTGCCACAAACCCGCGGTCTGTTCTCTGCACTTTTTTACCTGTTTTTGAACCCAACACTTTGCTTTACTATTTTCTGCACTTGCACAGCCATCTGTCCTACCTGCAGCCATACTTCCCTTCACCCTTTCCTGCAGTTTTATTTCTGTTCCATTTACAGAATCATTTTTTAAGAAAATTTTGAAAAAGAGAAAATTTTGAAAAAGAGAAAATTTTGCATGTTAAAGTTTACTTTCTGTCTTGTTATTGTTAGTTAGAAAGTTGCCCCCCTTGTGGCACTTTCATTTGGGTTCATCACCTCACACGCACACACTCTGTCACCTAATTCAAGTGAGCCTTAAAAAACTACTTAACTCAACCAACATTCTAACCCCATTTGGGGAACACATAAGAATTTTTGTAGTTAGGTAGGATCGGGGGGATAGTCATCCAAATAACACCCCTCGGTTGCTTACACTTGAGACATAGTTGTTGTCCATTAGGGAACCAAAATCCCCTAGTATTTTTTGGCACGGTCACGGCCAGTTTATCAGAGGCCTCTCCCCTAGGAGGGTTGAAGTCGCCAGACTGGTTCCGGAGGCCTGAGTGGAATACCGCACTCCATTCAGTAACCGAAGGGCTACCTTTCGCAGTTCTCGGAGTATCCCTCTATAGGGGTACTGCGGTAAAAGGACCAAATGGCATATTCACCTTTCTGGACGTGTCATGAACGGGGTATCTTAGTTTCCTTTCTTCTAGGATTGACTACCCGGTGTCCCTCCCAGTAGGGGGATATCTTTAGCCACTTGGCTCTCCTATCCATATTGTCTGACTTGGATTTCATCACCTTGCAGAGGATATGTCTAGTTGAGTCAAAATACTATTTAGTTAGGTGTTTGCATGCTCCCTTACCTCCTATTGGTCTAGTGGTCTAGTGAGTCCACCATATTTTATTTTTTAGGAAACCTGCTGCTTGTTGGTATACTGACCATTTCTGTTGATACTCCACTTATTGTAGCAAAGTTGTTGCAGTAGGTGTTTTGAGTTGGTTGTTGGCCTGAGTGCCATATTTTTTAAGCTCTCCTTCTGCACACTCGGTTGCATTAGGGTTTTTGAGATGTTTTTCACTCAACACAACCCCCACATATTTGACACCATCTATCACCATTGAGTCCCCGAGACATTCTCGGCACCTCAGGGGCGAGCCCCCACAGCACGGTTCACTTGACACCACCCGTCATAGACTTAGATCATCATCACTTGATACCACTCATCATAGATCTCGAGCTTTGTCACTTGACTCCACTCGTCAATGGCATTGAACTCCATCACCTGATCTTGACGCCCCTTATTTTACCTCTGATTCTGAGATAGAATCCGAGAACCCCATTTACACTGCACCCACCAGCCCCATGGCTGGCGTGACTTCCACCCCTTTCTTGGTAGGGACCATTGGTGGAGTATCCACCACCACACCTGCTTTGGGTATGCCCTTGATGGGGCCCATGTCTACCGTTCCACTCACTGCACCCATTCCAGTAGCTGGAATACCTGTCCCACCTCCCTCAGTGACTCACACTACCCTGGGCGGTGCAGGACCATCCCATACCACGTTCGTCCCTCCACTTGGGGGAAACGTCCCAAACCTAGCCCCTCCACTTGGGGGCATTGGCCCCAATTTGGTCACACCCACCAGTATGTCACATCCTTCTACGAGTTTTCCATTCATGGCTAGCCTCAATCTTCCTGACCTAGACAGACTGACTAACAATCCCATTAGACACGACCCTGCATGGACTCACATGCCCACCAAGCTCCCCTCTGACATCCCTAAGTTTGAGGGAAAGGCAGGTGAGGACCCCCAAAACCATATTATGTCCTTCCATCTATGGTGTTCCTCCAACTCCATAGTGGACGACTCTGTCCACCTCCGTCTGTTACAGCGCACCTTCACTGGCTCTGCAGCTAAGTGGTACATCGAGCAACCCCATGGGACCCATGCCATCTTTACTTCCCTTGCCTCAACTTTCCTGCAGTTCTTTCAGTTACCTATCCACTATGATGCGGGAGTTGAGATCCTCCTGTCCTGTAGACAGAACATGGCCACCCACATCACTGACCACATTCATGAGTGGTGTCGACGCCGTAGTCTCTGCAAAATCAAATTAGACGACCGTATCTTCCTAGATTGGTTCATAAAATCCCTCCTTCCTGTCATTGCCAAGGATGTGGCATCCAAACGACCCCAGTCTGAAGAAGAGGCCATCCTCAAAGCCCAGCAATTTGACCTCATATACGCCCAGTCGGGTTACCTCTATACCATTATCCCTGACCCCCCTCACGGTGATTCCTCCCAGCACGATGCGCCGGGGGAATCCCACGCCACAGACGGCATCATTGGCCATGTTGCCTCGCATCCCCAACCCTTTTCCATAGCATGTCCTATCCCTAGCCCCGACCTTTCGCGGGCTACGTCGCACTCCGGAGCAACCAATTCATATGCTCATATGACACATCACCACCATTCTCACGACCCCTCATGTCCACCTCAGTGCTTTGGGCGTTCGTCCCCCGCTTATGCTCCCCCGGTAGCACCTCAGCCATATTACCATCCACAGGCTGCCCCAGCTCCTGTGACCTCCCAAGCCCAACCGGCTTATTACCCGCCACAGGCCGCCCCTGCGGCAAACCCACAGCCCGCTCCGCAGACGTATCAGCAACCCCCGCAAGGTTCAGCACCTGCGCAGCCTCCACCTACTTATTATCCACTTCATCCTGCTCCCGTACCTGCACAACCCCAAAACCCACCTGCTGCCCAAGGGCAAGTTTACACCCAACGGAATCCGCAGCAAAACCAAAACAACCAGCGCCAACAGGCCAGCAAAACCGTGGCAAGGGCCGTAACTGTGGGAACAATCCTCCTCCAAACCAAGGTGGTCAACCTCCCAATCCCCCAGACAACAATAATGCGGCCCCTGCCAACCAAAACCCCGATCGGCCACCCAAGCAGGCTAAAAACCCTAATTTACGAACAAACCATCCTTGTTCTATTTGTGGGGTCTATGGCCACTACACACATACTTGCCCACATTTAGAGCGAGCCAAACAAATCTGGGTTGATGATGCCCATCGCCAAGGGCACGCAGCTCCTCCAGCGCCACCCAACCCCCCACAACCTCAGCAACCACCTTTCGTGCTTCAAAACCCCTTACCAAACCAAGGCATAGTGAACACTCAGCCGTTGGCTCCCCCTCAAGCCAACGTGCCACCACAACAACAAATCACTTATGCTGCTCCTGATCAACCCATGTTTGACTCAGATACCCACCACTTGTTGATGATATCATCCGCTGATGTCAACCTCCAAACCCGTCGGAACCAATATGGCTCCACCCCTGAAGCCCCTCCCGCTGACAACAACAATAACGCTTATCCCACTGATCAAGCGTTACGTATACCTCCGGCTCCACTCGATGGTGCCCCCAAAGCACCTCGTTTCCCACTTCGTCGTATCAACAATAATCGCAATGCTCACGCGGCATTCAATTATAACATTGTAGATGACTTAGCCCAGCCTCCCGCAGCCATGTCTGCATTGGAAGTCTTGAAAAACTGCCCTTCACAGTGCAAGACTTTGCTCTCCGCCATTGGTGCTATTGACCCCAATGATTCACAATTGATGGCTTTCGATTTGGACCAATCCGAACCACACCTGCCTTCCACTTTAGCGTTCCAAGTTTCTGTTTCCGTTCGGAATCTTGTCATCCATCGGTGCAATATCGATGAAGGTGCCTCTACATGCATTATGTCCACATTCGTTTGGCAGAAGTTGGGATCCCCTACTCTCCAGCAGTCCACCACTGCGTTGCGAGCCTATGACGACCGTTCGGCTCAACCCCAAGGACTATTAGCTAACGTCCCCGTCCAGCTGGCTGGAAAAACCGTTCTCATCGACATAGAGGTCATCAATGCCCAACTTGATTATAACCTCTTACTTGGCCGCAGCTACATGTATGCCATGTGGGCGGTTGCTTCTTCCGTTTTTCGTACCATGATGTTCCCCCATGATGGATGCGTGGTCAAGGTCGACCAACTCACCTACTATGATCCCAGTGCCCCCGCTGCACCCAAAAATGTTCTCCCCATGGTTGAACAACCTGTTAGCGGTGCTGCTCCCTCGTTGGTTTCCTCCGTGGGACCTGGAGTTTACTCAGATTCCACCGATGACGTCCACATTCCAATCCATTCCTCCCCCGTCACCCACGATCAAAGTATCTGATCTATGCACCCTGTCCCACAATACGCAAACACCCACCAAGCAGTTGCACTTGTTACCTAAACCACCATTGGTACCTAGTCACATTGGTGTTACACCCATCCACACCATCCCCTTCCTAATCCCTCCCTCGGGAGTAGTAAGCGCCCCGGTTATGGCTACCCTCAGCCTCCCTGGGTTAACCTTGGGATTACCCGTGTGGTATCTTTCGCCTCTCGTTCCCTCGCCGACACCAGATTTCTTCCTGCAACCGGTGCAACCCATCGTCACTACTACTCAGCCACCCCCCGGTGTCGCTACCCCTTCGTCCTCCACAAATCCCCCTCCTCTTATCAAGCCCACTGGGGGCAAAGGCCCAAAACCATACACTGCTGTACCTCCTCCCAAAATAGTCAAAAACCCCCCCATGTTTCGTGCTCCTCCCAAATGCTCGTTGTGTGATGAGTTAGGCCATCCGACTCATCAATTTCCATAGTTACTGGCATTACAGGAACACATGCAAATGCTTGACGACGACCCCAACATCCCGGTTGTCGAACTCGACCCAACCCCCAAGCCTCATGATAAATTGCTACACACCAACCACCCTTGTGCCATATGCGGTATTTACGGCCACTACTCTCATCACCACCCTTGTGCCATATGCGGTATTTACCTTTGGAGGTCTTTTGATGAGGATCATGATCGAACAGGGGCATTTCAGTTCGCTGAGAACATTCATCGTTTAAAAGGAGCTGTTAAAACTTGGGATTTTGAAAAGAAATTGAGGGATGATGCTGATTTGAAACTGATTGAGGATGAACTGCTACAGATCTATGAGGGGGATGGGGGGGGTCTCCTGACTTTGGAATCCAAGGCTGAAATGGCCAAGTTGGAAAGCAAAAGAAATAACCTGTTGTTGGAAAAGGAGGAAACCTGGAGACACAAGAGCAGGGCGATATGGCTGGAATGTGGGGATGAGAATACTAAATTTTTCCATGCATATGCCAGGGGGAGGAAGGCGGTCAATACTATTTGGAGCTTGAAAGATGAAGCAGGTAATGAACACTTCGATTTTGAAGGCAAAGCTCGGTGCGGGGTAGGACATTTCCAGAATTTATTCAAAGCTCCTGTACAGGCCTCTATTGCAGAAGTTATTAGGATCGCTCAATTATTTCCTCGGTTTGCTGAGGAGGAGGATAATAGGAGACTGATGCAAGCAGTTACTGAGGAGGAACTGAAGGAGGTCCTTGGTAGCTTCCAGAAAGACAAGAGCCCCGGGCCAGATGGATGGACTGTGGAATTTTTTACCACACTTTATGAGATTGTTGGATTAGATCTTCTATAGGTGGTAGAAGATACTAGATTGAATGGAAGGATACCAGCATGTTTCAACTCTACCTTTATAGCCCTCATACCAAAGAACGATAATCCTGCTACCCTCTCAGAATTTAGACCTATTTCTGTGTGCAATTGTATTTACAAGATTGTGTCAAAGGTCATTGCTCGAAGACTCAAGGTATCACTTTCTGAACATATCTCAGCTGAACAGTTTGGCTTTCTTGAAGGACGTCAGATACACGAGGCTATAGGGGTGGCATAGGAAGGACTACACAGCATGAAGACTAGGCACATCAGAGGAGCTATTCTAAACATTGATTTATCCAAAGCATACGACAAGGTGAGTTGGATTTATATACGGCTTCTTCTAACACATTTGGGTTTTGGTATCAATTTTATTAGATGGATCATGTCTTGTATAACTACTGTATCATTCTCTGTGTTATTGAATGGAGATGCCACTCCTTTTTTTCATGCGGAAAGGGGCCTTAGGCAAGGTTGCCCACTTTCCCCGCTACTTTTTTTGCTAGTGGCAGAAGGTTTGAGCAGGGCTATCATTGATGCTAATTTACACGGGAGGTTTAAAGGCATTGGCATTGGGGAGCAGTTATTTGTTACTCACTTATTATTTGTGGACGACATTATCATATTCTGTTCAGGAGATCGAACGGATACCCGGACTTTGAAGGAGATCCTGGAACTTTTTTCTAGGGCGACGGGGATGGATATAAATGCTGACAAGTCCACTCTTACTACCCATTTGCTACGACCGGAAGAGGAACGGGCACTTGTTGAAAACTTCCCTTTTAAATTATCTACACTTGATGAGGGTTTGAAATATCTGGGTTTCTCTCTAAAAGAAAATACATATCTTAAGAAGGATTGGAGTTGGCTAATCGGTAAGGTGGAGAAAAGATTGAATGTTTGGAGTCACAAGTGGATGTCGAGAGCTGGCAGGCTGGTCCTGGTTAAGGCCGTCCTGGAAGCCATTCCTGTTTATTGGATGTCTCTGTCTTGGATACCCAAAGGAATCCTTGAACATATCAGGCGGTTATGCTTTAGATTCCTGTGGAGTGGTAAGAAGGAAGGACAGGTTACCCCTTGGGTCAATTGGAAGCGGATTGCTGTCCCTAAAGGGCTTGGAGGCTGGGGATTAAAAAACATTTTTCTGTTTGCTCAGGCGCTGGCAGCTAAGGGTGGCTAGAGACTTCTCAAGACTAACAGTTTATGGACCAGGGTTATTATTGGGAAATATCTTTCAGACACTAATCTGGATGAATGGATAAGGAGCCCTCGGAAATCACATATTGGGGGATCTGTGATTTGGAAGGCAGTGGTAAAATCCTTCTCACTGGTGGAGAACTATCTGGCTTGGAATGTGGGTAATGGCGAAATGGTGAGAGTTTGTAGAGATCCATGGATCGGGAGTGAACAATCACATTTGTTGCCCGAGTATGTTGTTTACACTCTGGAAAATAGGGGTATAAACACTCTTAATCAACTGGCTGTTCAGCGACCTGATGACCCGTGGATACAACATTGGAAAACTGCAGATATGTTGGGCTTGGGGGATCGGGAGGCTGTTTTTCTGAATAATTATATCAGTGGTTTGAATAGGGCCTGCATTCACCTCTCGAACCAGAAGGATGTGCTGACTTGGGAGCTTGATCCTGCGGGGATCTATACACCAAAGATGGGATATCATGTTCTTAGTGCAGGAGCAGCTGATCGGGATGAGGTCTGGTCGTGGAGATCTCTGTGGAAACTTAAATGCCCTTCAAAAAACAGACTTTTCATGTGGTGTGCTCTAGAGAATCGGGTTCCGACCTGGGATATTCTGCAGAAAATAAATTTCCAGGGCCCGGGCTGGTGTGCCTTGTGTAAAATGGATTTGGAAACTGTAACACACCTCTTCATCACGTGCCCGTTCTCGATTGTTGTCTGGCATGAATGTACTCGATTGGTCGGTTTTGATTGCAGATGGGAAGGAACCTCTGTGGAAGTTGCATGGGAGAGCTGGTGGAGGCGGGCAAACAATATAATAAAACTTCAATTATCTAGAATTACAATGAAATTTTTTATGATTTGAGTAAAAGTTAAACAAAATTTAAACTACATTATTTTAACATGTAGAGATCTTGGATTATAGTAAAACTCTACTCATACTCTAAACTATACCGAGTACTTGAAATTTCTGCTATATGAAATCCTGAAATCCTGAGTACTTGAAATTTATGCTATATGAAATCTGAGGTAAAAAAAATCCATTTAGCTTTCTCCAATAACTAATATGAAAGGAAATCCAATGTAAATCTAATATACTAGAATAGTAAGATAGTCTGCAACATCCCATACATACAACAATAAAATAACCTACATGCCAAAGATTACCAGGACTAATAAACTACAAGCCAAAGCAAACCGTGATCCACAAGGAGCATGAATCTCAAAATGCAATAAGATTTTGATATTACCGAAAGTAATGCAGTTAATTCCGTGAGAAACAGGAGTCACTATCAAGGTTGAAACTTCCTGCTATCGATATAAGTCCGGTTGGTGCTCCCTCGGTCTGTCACAAACATAATATTTCCCTGTCCACTCCAATCAAGCATGGATTTGAAACTGCACACACCATCATAAGCACAGTACAAGAATTTTTTACACCGATCCTTTGCTAAAAAATGGGGTTTCGTTTCATCTCTTGCATTAAATAAAAAATGCCTAGAAAATACAAACCCTAATGCTCAAACATAATCTTAAAATAATAATGATTAGAATTACCTGTAGTGATTGACAGTCTGACTGTGGCTGCATCCTACAATGCCACCGATTTTAAATTAACAAACACATAAATATATCATGAAAGAGGGTTTATAGATTGAATAAGCTCACCGTGCTTAGGCGGATTGCACTGAGAAGAACCACCACTCTGTTCGCCACATGTTCGGTCATACCATGGCCTAAAATGTAGAGTGACGCATAAATTAGTACAAAATTTCCAAATAACACAAAGAAAATTGGACATACCTGAGAGAAAGAACAAAATACCTACCCAAGAAAAATGGACATACATGAGAGAAAGAACAAAATACCCACCCACAGGCTCAAGATGCAAGATTCCTCTTCAAATCTCTTGGCCTCCAAGCATTGGAGTGCATGCATACCACTCAGCCAATCCTTTCTTTGCCCACCCACAGGTATTTGAATATGAAAAACTGCAGCGGATTCGCTATCATGGCCAATGGCGGAGGCACTTGCCATACCTTGCCCACACAGCTACTCAGCGGCGGCATGACGGGTTTACCGGCAAATGTTGGCCTCTATGGACAAAATATTTTCCAGAAACAGGGCAACAACCCACATAGATGCTCACCGGCGGCCTGATGGGTTTACCATGAAATTTTGGCCTCTCCAGTGTTTACTCCTGGGTCTTACCGAAATTCGATTATGAAGTTGACAATCACCCTCACTGCTCCATCGCCAGAACCTTGATTCCATCACGCTCTGCATCTCATAGGCATGACCTTGTCCAAGTGTCGGTATGGCTGAGGGGATGAAGGAACAGGTCTGATTCATTCTTCTACATTATTCCACGTGAGGGAAAACCCCATCTCCGCTCATGAGAATGAAACCTGCGAATAGAGAGGCGTGAGGAAGCGGATTTGGGGGAAATTAGTGGCTGAAATACAAGCACCGAAGAAATGAACCAGGCTCTTGCTCGGATCCTTTGCCACGACGCAAGAAGCCTCCGTGGCTTATGATGCAGCAGCTCGGAGACTATACGACCCCTAATCTGATCTCAATCTTCCTGAAAGATACGAGAAATCCAGCTTGGCGAAGAGACTATGCTGAAAACGTTTTCTGGGTTGAGAGAACCATTAACGAAGAGCCTGTCCAAATGAAATGTTATCACATATATAGTAGCCAGGCTACCATACATTATTTTTCTCATTCCAGTACACTATTCAGCCAGTTCCCTTGCATTTGAGATGTCGAGACGAGCATCTATATTGGATCACTATCAGATTGTGGATAGCAGTTATACTCCCCATGCCATGACTGAGTCTCGGGACACTCAGAGAGATGACCGATGTAGCCATTATACCATTGATACAGAGCAGACAGTAGTGCCCAGAGTTACAGCAGCAGTCTCAGAGGACAGAGGATGGTACAGGTTGATGTGCATTCAGGTATATGACTCAGCAGGTATATCATAGTGTTATGGTTAGATTGCTTTTATACTTATTCTCATAGCATGTCTTAGCACTTAGTGTCATGATCTGGCGATCATATAGATATATGGACCTGGTTGATCTATTATATATATTATATTGTCCCTACTCAGACTTAGAAGTTCACTATTCATACTCATTGGTACATACCCTCCTTAGGGAGAATAGAGGTGGTCATTACACCATACTTTGGCTTGCTAGTGTTGGCTCCATCATTTCATTGTCTTCATCCATCCATGACCTACCTTTTAGATTATCACCCTGACTTACTACTTGACTAGTGGCATGGAGGAATTTTCCCCACTGTAGCCTCTGTATTGGATGAGCTTCCCTGTTTATTGTGTCTCGGCTCTGAGTTGGTGACAAAACTTACCTATGGTGAGTTGGAGTTCCTTGTGAATTCCCCCTAGTCACTAAAGTTGTGTTGGCTAAACCTGAAACTTTTAGTGCTGCCATCAATACAAAATCTGGAAAATGAAATGCTATATCTTGTATGAAAATCCCATTCATGCAATGTGTTTCTAAACACACATGAATGAAAGGCGTGCCAAATGAAAATGGCCAAAAAAATAAAATGTTATATCTTGTGGAAAATAAATACCTAGGTAAACAAGCTGTCCATGACAGACCTAGAAGTGCTCAGGTAAACAAGTGCCTTAAAAACACACCTGCAGCAGAAAGCCTAAAAGAAAAAATGTAAATCTATGCAATGTGTTTGTAAACACACATAGATCAAGGCTATGGAAACTTCAGGCCCAAAAAGCAATGGGAACTTAAATGCTATATCTAAACAATTGCTGGCCTTATTTGTATTATGGATTGTGCGCATCTGTGAAGGTGAATAAAACCTCTTTAAACAACTCATCCATTTGTGAGACACCGCCATTCCCTGTGTTATTGCTCATTCAGTATATACTATGGTGTATTCCCTTTCCCTTGCCAAAGTGTCACAAAGTCAAGACAGCTAAGTCATCCCTTAGCCTAGCCAGTTAATTCAGCCTTCACCCTTCACTAGCAAATTGATCACAACTATGAAGTGAGTATGGTCCTGAAAGTCTAGTCTGAGTAATAATAATAATTAACGACACTATATATTTGGATGTAGATCGCCAGTTATGATCATTATGTGTTATAATTGCTATTTGAATAAGTTGTAAAGCATGTATTAACCTTGATACTTTTCAGCAGCCTTGGATGATGGACTGAGTTATATTTGGTCTTGGTTGGACCTAGTTTGACCATGGAGGACCATGGGACATGAGATGTTAGACCTTATGATGATATGGATAGATGATATATGGTCTATGTACACATACAGGATGATTCTATGCAGCAGCTACAGGGTTATGATGATGATTCTGGGGTTACAGCAGTGCTTGTATATGTACATCGCATTATTATTGGCCTTGTTCCGGTATATTGGATATTTATTTTGATCATGCAGAGACTCATATGGTGTATAAGTACACATCTTGGATAGATTTGGACCTTCTGAGTCCAATGGGACAGTTTGTTTTCAGTTCCAGGCACTTACAGTGATGATTGAGCCTCAGTAGGTTGTCCCAGTGCAGTTTTGGTCTGTTGGAGGCCCTGTCGGAGCAGAGATGACTTTTATCCGGTTGACCTAGGGCGCCGATGATGGAGGCGGTGGTCCAGCCACTTGTTTTTACCATATTACCCCCCTTCCGGACACATTGGTGCCCTCACCTTGACAGCGCCAGCACTCCAGGAGGCTGTTTGGGGCAGTTTCACGCTTCCCGAGGCATTTCAGGATTGGTAGAAATGGCTATTGAGGAAATCGATTTGGGATACTGAGGCAAAGTTATGGCATGGGATGATCAGTGATGATAGATCGGGACCTTCCACACCTTCTCCAGCAGTTTCAGCTTCATCGGGGCCCGCATCCATCACTTATGACACTTTCTGTGGATTTTTTGAGGCCTTTTGAGGACCACGACTTCACTATGGAGGCACGATTTGGTACATTCATGATTATTTCTTGGTTATTGTGCTATGGGGATTGACCAAGGAGGGATAAAATTACCCCTTGGACCCACCATAAGCCTCTTATGATATTTTATCATCATGATTTGGTGGGATTCCCCTCTTATAGGGCGATTTTGTCCACTTACATTATATTTTATTAGTGATCCATGTATTTTATTGTTGAGCTCATCTCAACCATTGATTAGACATTTGTATCTTTTAATCTTAGCCACTCATTCAAAAAGTGGTTAGGGTTTTGGTGCCTCTCCTTCCTATTTAAAGGAGAGAGCCTCTCATTGTAAAAGGGACTTTTGGCTCTGGATTATTGGAATAGAAAATTATTATTGCATCTATCTCCAGTGTTGTGGTGAATGTTTTTGGTGTTCGTTCGTTGGTTCTTCCTTTGCACTGAGTTATTGAAGATATTGTTTGCCATATATTTTGTACCACGATTTTGCATCTACAGGTGGAGGCCGATTTGCTTGGAGGAGGAGGTATTGGTAGGGGAAGACTCTCCCTACTTCTTCTTTGGAGCTCTTCGTTGGTAACAGGGAGTATTACTGTCCCAGGACCTTCTATTTCATGTTACTATTTGCATTTCTCTTGTATTTCTTCCATAATTGATCTTACTGATTGAATTTTCATTCCTTGGTTTGACATGTAGAGGAAGGCGTACTTGTGGGCTAGGGCATCAAATTGGCAAGCAAATCAACAATCTCTCATTTGATCTCTGCGGGAATCTTCCTCAACATCAAGGCATCTCATCCACATCACTCAGGTATGATCTCAAGGTAAGTTCTATCTCCATGATCTATCCAATTGTCTAAAACATCTTAAAACCCTACATTAATCAAAACCCCATTTTTGCATTTTCTCAGATCTACTTAGATCTAGTGGGTTGTTGGGTATAATATTGAAAACCCACCTCTATAGCATCCACGGCATCCCGGATCTATAGTTTGGTGAGGATTGGCTTCCGTTTGACCCCTCTCCCATACCAACTTGGCTTCTCCCAAGCAAGGCGCACTTCACTGATTGAGCAAGTTGACCTAGATCTAAGTGGTGGGTGTTTGAGATTCCACTTGATTTGACATCTACACATCCAATAACATACACCCAGGTTGTCCCTTTCCTGAAATTCACCTTGTGGGCCCCATTCCACATTTTAAGGGATTTAATCCCCATTTTGGACCACTTGGAACACTTAAACTCAGATCTACTAAGATCTAACCGTTGGATTGCCACGAAATTACAGATCCATACTCCTACCTGACCGATCTACCCGGATCTAAAGTTTGGATGTCATCCGACTTGTTTTGACCCACCTAAACCTCATTTTAGGCCTCCTTGGGCAAAGTCGCACCACCTTGGAGAAGTGAGTTCACTCACTTCTAGGAACTGGGTACTTGAGATTTTTGGAGATTTAGAACCGGAATAATTCAAAACCTAGGTCTAGACTATCACTTTGTCAAATCTTGCCTTGGGGATTGCATTCCTTGTTTTAAGGGATTGTGGTCCACTTGGGTCAAACCTAGATCTAGACACATTTATCCATCAAGACCTCTATTTCCTACTTGTCCCATGTACTAGGAGTTCTAAACCACAAGTCAACCCTATTTTGACTCCACTCCCCAATTCCCAAGGCACTGGTTTCTGTCCAAGTTAATTCGACTTTCATAGATTGTTGGATTGACTTGTGGATTGACCTATGCATGGTGAACTAAACCCTTGAAGCTATCATGTATCATGGTCAAGCTTGTCATCTGTACTAGTTAGCCCCAATACAACCCTTAAACTACCCTGCACTGGACACGGTTCCCAAGGCAGTGGATCTTCTGACATTGAACTAGTACACTAGCCCTAGATCTCACTTCAAACATTATAAGTCACTCTTACATCAACCATGAACTAAAGCTATACCTATTGAACCCCTCACTTGGCTTGTGACTTCAACCTATAAGGTCTAGGATAAATCATACACCTAACTTCACTTAGAAATACCCTGATTTGGTGTCTTGGTTTTGATCTCTCCTGTCGGGAGTAGATCGGGTCTCCCCCTTTGTTGTCTGGGCTAGATAACATAAAGTGAAGGTTGCCTCGACTGGCGTGACAACCATATATTGGAGGTCGAGGTGATCGTGGTTGCACCTTTTTGAGTTGCCCTTCCCTATTGCCATCCATGACTGGATACATCCATAGGGGTAACTACAGTTTAGGTGATAACATGAACCGAAGAGACTGTCCAAACGAAAATATTTTTTGGGTTGAGAGCACCATTAACGAAGAGCGCCCATGTCCTATGAGCTTCCAAATGAAATGGTTTTCTGGTTTGAGATCAGCACCATTAACGAAGAGCGCCCTCCTCCAAAGGTGGGAAATGAGCGGATAAGCATGAATTGGAAAGTATTTTCACGTTGTACTTGGAAATCAAGGTTAAATCTTTAATTGGTAGGCCCTACATAAATAAAGGGAAGAAGTTTTAAGACGTAAAAGACAATTGTCTTAAATTAACGTCTTAAAAGGCCACTACATGTAGTAGTGTGGGCCCTCCAACTTTATAACAATATGCACATTCATCTCTCGCACGGTGACGAGTCGTTCTGGTTCACTAAAATCTTATAGCCCCGACAACAATAGGTGACTAAAGTGGGTGACAAGTTAGATGTGATAAGGACTATGAAAAAACTTATGCCTATGCCTATGCCTATCCCTATTCCTATCGTTATTCTTATTCCTATTCTTTTCTTTTTACTTTCTCCTATCTTTATTGTTGCTTTCTCCTATCTTTATTCTTGCCTTTACTCTTTTTGTTTATGCTTTTCCCTTCTCCAAGTGTAAACGGTGTTAATTTCAAAAGATTTCTATATAGATTACTTGAATTAGATTCTAATTATTTTTTTAATGTGAAGGTTATCAATATTAGTTTTAATTTTAACTATATTTATTTTGTATTTGAATTTTTTAAACGAATTTAAATTTTTTATTAATAATTTTATAATTCTATAACACTTAATTAGTTTAAATTATTTATGTTTATATGTTTATATATTTAATTAAGAACTTATAATATATTTAAGTAATTATATAAAGTTTAGTTAAAAGCTAATAATTTTTTAAGTATCTTGATAGTAGTCCAACATATGTTACTTGTATAACCAAGGTAGTATGTCAATTGAAAGATGATATTTTTAAGTATCTTGATAGTAGTCCAAAATATATTACCTGTATAACTAAGTTACTACGTCAATTGAAAGATGATATCCCACTACGTAGTGTAACTTGAGAACGTGGCATCGTAATTAACTAAGATGTTCATTGCTACGTGCGTGCTGGGGGCAGCTATAAAATTGATTTTTTTTACTATTTTCAACCTAACACATTGGTTTTATTTACGTCAATTGAAAGATGATATCCCACTACGTAGTGTCACTTGAGAACGTGGCATCGTAATTAACTAAGATGTTCATTGCTACGTGCTGGGGGCATCTATAAAATTGATTTTATTTACTATTTTCAACCTAACACATTGGTTTTATTTACGTCAATTGAAAGATGATATCCCACTATGTAGTGTCACTTGAGAACGTGGCATCGTAATTAACTAAGATGTTCATTGCTACGTGCTTGGGGCATCTATAAAATTGATTTTATTTACTATTTTCAACCTAACACATTGGTTTTATTTACGTCAATTGAAAGATGATATCCCACTACGTAGTGTAACTTGAGAAAGTGGCATCGTAATTAACTAAGATGTTCATTGCTACGTGCTGGGGGCAGCTATAAAATTGATTTTATTTACTATTTCCAACCTAATACATTATTTTACTTCCATATTTCCAACCTTCCCCGCATTATAAATAACGGTGAGGCTTGAATCGTTTTGTGCAGAGCCAAGTGCAGCGCAAGAGAATTTGAGTTCTCCATATACAGGAGAGAAGTGATTGGCTTTAGGACAGGGTAATGCATTTTGAACGACGGCCTTCCTTCCTTCATTTGTTATTATTTTTACGGCATTCCAATAGCAATATTTTCCTGACATGGTAATCCATCATTATGCTTTTTCCTGACATTAAACATCCATTTGCGTCCCAATGTAGCGTTTCCCAATTCATCAATTTATTATGTTGGAACATGGTGATAAATGATAATCGAATTTAATTTGTATTTTATTTTATGTAGTTTTATCTGTTTATTAATTTGAACAATTTTAGCATAAGGTTAAATATATTTGTATCTTGGTCTGGTCAGTTTTGAGCTATCATGGGTGATGCTCGGAAAGGTCTTTCGCAAAGTGGTCCTCGACCTAAACAACCTCCTCCTCCTGGTTCTCCTGCTGCAAGGAGTACGGTATGTATATATTTCATTAACACTGGATTTGAAATCCACTTCAATTTGCAGCAGCGATTACTCTTCTGAGCTCTCTTACATGTCACGATTAAATTTTGTTGGAAAGGAATTTTGTTGTAACCTCCGACTCTCACTTACGACAGGCATACGGTAATGGTGACCAAGGGTTACCTTTTGGTCGCATATATGTCAAAGGGTTTATGTACCGTCAAGAAAATGCACAGCGGTTAGCAACCCTTCAATTTCTGTATGGTTTCGAAGGCAATCTTCTCACTTTGAACGGGCCTCTATATGGAAGAAACGGCCAAATGACACCTGTAAGTTTAACGACTGTGGTTGAGGCATTGCATATAAGCGTCTCTTCAGGTTCTTGTTAATGCATTGGAAACTTAAAAGTGATAATAAATGCATTGATTAAAACTAAATGCTTGCATTCAGGTTATATTTGACGAAGGTGAACGTCTCATTCGAATGACTGGATGTTACGATGACGGTGGAATTAAGTCTATGACATTTCACACCACTCACCGACCAAACGGACACGGCCCATACGGGATAACAGAAGAACATGATCATCCTTTTGACACAGATGTGCACAACGAGATTGTGGGCTTTCATGGGACTTCTGACGCAAATTGCATAAAGTCAATTGGCATCTCTAAGATTCAGAACTAAAAAGAAGAAGTAACAAGACCAGGGATCAAATTTGAAGGGCAGGGTCGCATTTCACTTTGAAGGGCTATGAGATATCGAACCCTTCAATGCTGACATGTAAATGTAATAGTACATCAAAATTTCATTATTGTTTTTATGAATTCACTAATAGAATGGCGATATTTGCATTGTTCCTCTCTATAAATTTTAATAAGCAAGGTTATATTAATATGGGCTAGTTAAATAACCCAAGAACCTATATAAAATAAATTTCAAAAACAAAAGAAA
Organism: Larix kaempferi; assembly: GCA_027924585.1. Classification (NCBI taxonomy): domain Eukaryota; kingdom Viridiplantae; phylum Streptophyta; class Pinopsida; order Pinales; family Pinaceae; genus Larix; species Larix kaempferi. The sequence goes on from BSBM01001287.1 coordinate 5,506,197, forward strand.
AAAAAACCGACAATATGAAAAAATCACTTGTTTTATAACCAACAAAGCTTGTATTGGCAAGTAATGAAAAGTGTTCATAGAAAAAACAAAAGTAACTATGCTTGCTTTATATTGAAAGACATTGGTTTACATACATATGTGTACATAGAACAAAAGACTTGTCTTGAAACAAAATCTAAAAAAAAAAGTCAGTTAAACGCATTATCAAGTGTTGTTTGTCTCCCATGCTTTTTAGGTCGACCAATTCTAGACATTGTTTCTCAATAAATTATGTAGCAGAAAATTCATTCATGAGCCCCAAAGAAACCCATCAAAATATTGTAAGTTTTGAATGTAGCTGAGAAATATAAGTCTTTGAATATGTATGATTTCTCTACAAATCTATAACCTGAAACCATTTTCACAAAAAAAAATACTAAAATAAATATCAAATGAATTTTTATTTTTGCATAACTATCCAAACATATGAAACACTAAAAATGGAAAACATGTAAAGAAAAATATTATAAAAAAAAAAATCATTCCTCTCATGTACTCTAAGACTTTCAACTTCAACAAATTAAAAGTCCTAAGGGTTTCAACAGATACAACTACTATGTGTGGATATTCAATAGATAAGGGTGGATTGTATAGCAACCCTATTGTAATGACTCATACCCCTGGCCGTTGTTATAAGTGTTTTAAGAGCTATATTGATGGTTGTTATGAGTGTTGTACTCTTGTAACATGGAAATACTAGAAACTTAATTGCAAGTTAGATTTTAAAACAAAATTATTTTGGAATAGAAAACAGTAATTAATTCTCAATCCAAATAGGTTGGGAATTGCATTCTCAATCTTGCACATATTGGTTGAATTTTTTAATTTCCCAGCAAGCCAATTATGAAAGGTGAAACATTTACTCTTAGAAAACATGAAAATGCATCCACTAATTTATAAAAGCAGGCTGAAAATGTTGATTCAAGCAAACTAAGATTGGAATTCTCAAGTTCAAAAATGGGCTAAAAAATAATTTTTCAAACAAGTTAAGTGAGGGCTGGAAATGCATGTGCAATTCCAAGCTTGCTTGTCTTCAAGTTGGAACCTTAAATCAAATTATTTTCATCTAGAAGCTAGCATGTTATGCAACCAAGGAATGGTGAATGAAAACATGCTTCTTATCTTTTTTGACAAGAAAAAATAAAGCCAAGGCTAAAATGTAAAGAGCGTGAATGAATGATGATCAAAATGAGAGTTTACTGGCTGTATCTTCTTACACTACAAGCAAAAAACACTATGCTCGGTAAATAAATTGATATCTGGCAAAAATACTTCTATGGAAAAAATGAATTTGAAGATCATGTTGCTTGAATCCTAAGTGCATGACCTAAATGAAGCTCAAAACATTTCCTAAATGAGAAGAGGAGCTTGACATTTGCGACTCTTGGGAGATTGGAATCTTCACAACTTCACAAAGGAATTAAGGACTGTATTGTAGCTTTGAAATTGAGGGAAATGTAGTCCAGGGTGCTCTTTTTTTCTACCTGGATTCAATCCTTATGCAAAAATACAGGTTCCCCAATTTGAACTAGACACAACTTTATTTTCAGTTTTACATGTATTTTCTCTTTTTTCCTTTCATCATTTTGATGGACATCATTTTTCTTCTCCCTTTTGAGAAAGCATTAAATTTATTCAGCTTTCCAATTATTTTCAACATTGTCAACAAAGACTTGGTATTACATAAACTACTAGTAAGATGAATGGAGTATTAAGCGGCATTTTTTCACAAGTAAGATGTCCCTCAAGGGAAAACCGTTAATCACAAGCATGCTCATTTAGTGAAGCTACCGTTAGAAGGGGAACTCTTCTATCAAAATCATCCATAGGTATTGTAGTTGCCCCAAACTGCTTATTTGTGCCTACAGGGACTTGAATTGGGATGAGTGGCCTAACATGCAATTTCCTTCACTGTTGAACCAATCCCCTTGTCTTATTTCCTATTTCTTGGTAAGGCAGTCCAGGTAAGTTCAATGGAAAAATGCAATCCAACTGGTGATGTTCCTCAGGCCTGGTATGATTCTATTAATCAAATAAATTATATGTATATTAGAGTTATCTTTGATTTTTCTTAGAAGCTCAATGAGTACAACTAAAAGTAGGGCTTTAGCTGGAGGTTATATATGTGATGGGGGAATGAAGGTTGGATTGTGCTTTGGCTTTGAGACCAATAATATGGTATAAAACTAAGCTTTCCATGGCAATATACTTTATTACATAAGGAAAATTATGCATTATAAGTTTAACAGTTCTAACTACTTAGGCCGTATTCTAACAAAATATTCTACTATTTTTCCACCTGTGAAGCAATTTGTATAATCAATGATCCCCTATATTCAGTAACTTCATTCCCAAGATTCTTGTTAGTGGCTTGCATAAAAAAATAAAATGACATACTATGACAATACAGTCAAGACAACTATGGCAGAGACACTACAAATCGTCCTTGAATAGAATCACAAATTCATTATTGAGTTCTCCCTTGTCCAAGACGTAACTTCAAGGTATTGCAGAGATTCTTGAACACCATAATCAAACAATATTTTCATGGATACCACTTAATAATTCTGGCATTCTTGAAGAGAGAACAAATTAAGAACCAAAGTCTGCTATAGGAGATTGTCTCCTACACAGGTCTGTTGGATATATGGTCTTCAATTGATGCTACAGGAAATTTTTATCGATGCTCACATCTACCATTGGATTCTGCAAGGCAAGTGACTCTGTATCAAATATCCTACCAACATCTAGTGAATCAAAACTTTTCATCGAATCAAAATTCCTAGGATCGACTCTTGGATCTCTTATCAGCATCCTATGAATGCCCCTCCCTTCGGAAACCTCTAGGACCATTGGATATGGGCTCCCTAATCCTATCGTCAACGAGTGGCTATCTCTCAGCAACCATCAATAGGGACCTCTTGGGAATGATCCAGTGTTGTATCGATTATTTTATTTCCTCTTGGGAATCTAGGAGGTCTTGTAACTACTACTGTAAATTTTATTTTACTTCAAATAGAGTTTTGTTTTACTCTGCTTATCCTAGGTTTCTGGGTTTTTAGTTTAGTACAAGAGACAGTTAAAAAAAACATAATTTCTGGGTTTTTATTTTAGTACAAGAGACAGTAAAAAAAAACATAATTTCTAGGTTTTCTAAATAATATTGTAATAGTTCTCCAATTTGCGTTTTGGTTGAACACTAGAGAAATAGAAAGCTAGAAAGCATTTTTTAGGGAAACAAATCATAAATGAACAACAGAGAAACAATTCATAAATGAACATCTTTTTTAGGGAAACAAATCATGCAAATTACATTCCGCCTACAATGTTTTTTAACCAGATTACTATAGTTGAAAATGTGTATGAAGCAGTGAATACAAAATTGCTTGGCATACCTCTGTATAGTCATAGTTGTTTGTCCATTTGTCCATTTGCAATGCCAAATTGCCAATGCAGATTCACTGAACTCTCCATTTTCCAACAACCCAAGACAAAAATGATGTGAAACTTGACAACTACTTAAGGTTGAGGCAGAATTGCCGAGCTTGTTATGCTATCAACCTGCTACATTTGGGCCTTAAAACCCTACTATGTATTCAAACAAATTTGTCGTGGACTCTTGCACTGAATGTTATTAGCAGAGTCGAGCTACCCTGAGCCCTGAGCCTGCTACATTTGGGCGTTCAAACCCTACTATGTATCCTGCACTGAATGTTATTCGTAGAGTCGAGCTACCCTGAACCCTCCCTCCTCACTGCTCAGCGTGCTGGTTGCTACATTTGGCGTTCAAACCCTACCTGCGTCGTGCACTGAATGTTATTCGCAGAATCGCAATTTCGGAGACTAGAGGCTTCTTCAAAATAATTGATATATTTATTAAATTTAAATTAATTTTTTATTATGAAGAGTAATAACTAATAATAAGTATTGAAGGAAATGGTGGGAAATTACGAATCCGGGCCGGTAAGTTGGTAAAATTAATTGCTTTCCCATTACTCCACCAGACTACCAGTCCCTGTCCACCATAACTCCTTCACATGAAGGCTGACAGGCTACAGCGTGTCTGGTTAGTGGTCACCGGTGTCACCTACACGCTACAGTAACAGTACTACTACCGACCGAGCTTGCATTTGCCAAATTCCAATTCCAGCTAGGACGAGTGACGAGTCATGCATTGCTTGTCAGCGTTTCATGTTTTTTATGCAGCTGCCAACGACCAGAAGTAAGTGGACCTACATCTATGCCTCGGCCCTCTACGGCTCCATGAGTCCACCAACCACGTGGAATCTTTGACACTGAAACATCCTGCGGCCCTGCCAGGCTGCCACCATCGGCCGCTGAGTCCCGTCGCCCGAGTCCTAGACTCCGAACTACTAATAACCCTAGGACGGGAAAAATTTGGAGTTGCCCTTCGGTTGCAGATTTTCAAGATTCAACCTAATTTCATTATTGATGGGCTCAGAATGAAATTGAATTTTATTTGCAGGGTAAATTTCGCTATGGCCTTCTATGACGGGTAAAAGTGCCTTTGACGGGCACTGAAGCCTTCAAATTTGACCCCTGAACAAGACTTTGCTATATGCTATAGATTATGCTAAATAAGAATACCGCGGACATTATATTTGATGGTAACTAAGAATAACTCCAAACATTATATTTTATGCTAATTAATATGAACTTTAATTATATATTTCAGGTCATACTTCTTGCTAATTAATATTAACTATATTTAAATGTCGGCGTGTATGATTTAACACGTCATATTTTATGCTAATTAATATTAACTATATTTAGATGTTTGCATGTACACATACTTTATAATTTATGCTAAGTAATATTAGTTATATTTAGATGTTTGCATATACACATACTTTATAATTTATGCTAAGTAATATTAGTTATATTTAGATGTTTTTGCTTATGTGATTTAGATGATGTTTAAGCACAAATGAGTTGTTATTGATCACTATGTATGGATGTGTGATTTAGATGATGGTCAATGTTTTTCTTTTTTCATCATATTGATGGTCAAGTTTTGTTATTACGATGAATGTGTTGTTACTAATCACTATATTTGGATGTGTGATTTAGATGATAGTCAATACTTTCACTTTGTTATGGTATTGATGGTCAATGTTTTGTTATGATGATGTTTGATTTAGATGATGATTTCACTTGTATGTGTTTTAAGTTTTTTCATCTATCAAATTTGGATGTGTGATTTAGATGATAGTCAATACTTTGTTATTATATTGATGATCAATACTTTGTTGTTGTTGTTAGTATTTAACGGAGACGTTACCACCTTATATTCCGAGACAGAATCAAGGTGGCCCATTGTACCCCAGTCTCGATGCTTGGTGGGCGGCGAGCTAGTGCTCAGCCTTTACAACACTAGTTGCCCACTCGAGGCAATGGTCAATGATTTTTTATTATGGTTGATTTTTTATTATTATGATGGTTAATGCTTTGTTAGTCAATTGTTATTATTATGATGGTTAATGCTTTGTTATTATGGTCAATTGTTTCTATTACGATGGTTAATGCTTTGTTATTATGATGTGGGATTTAGATGATGGTTTTAATTATATATATATATTAAGTTTTTGTATCCTGAATGGTAATGGTTAATGATCGTTTCGATATGTTATTTCTAGATGATGGTCAATGCTTCGTTATTATATTGATGGTCAATGCTTTGTTATTGTTACGATGGTTATTGCTTTGTTATTATGATGTGTGATTTAGATGATGATTTTAATTTCACCTGCTTTAAATTTTTTCATCTATCAAATTAGATTTTCTTTTAAAATAGTATTTTAGTTTTTTATTAGTAATTTTCTTTTCTTTTTCTAAGCATTTTTTTTATTTTTTAATAATATAAAATATAATATTTAATAAATAATAAATAATGTTAATTTGATAAGTTTATTTTATGTTTAAGTAGTCTATCCTTTAAATGGAACGATTTATAATTGTATTTTACATATTTAATCATATTTTTAGAATATATTCATAAAAATGTAATTATATAAGATTTTTTTTTAAATAATATTTTTTTAATTATTTTTCGATTCCACCATGTGTTGCGTACTTCAAATATTATATGGGATTCTTTCAACTTGTACACACAAGTTAGTATCTCAATTCAAAGATGATATTCGAAAATCTAGAAGAGGGTGTTGTTACTAATGAAAAAGCACATGCAACAACTATGTCAATATGAGGTTATCCAAACATAAATTTTGGACATCTTTTATTAAGCATTAATAGTTAGATACCTAGGAGGGAACTTGTTGATTTTTACTCAATCATGCTAGTACTCATGACTTGGAGTGCAACTATGACATTCACAAATGAGTGGTTGGAATAGGAGGCCTGCATCCATCAAATTGGAGGGTTCTAGAAGATGAAGTGCCATCACAAATGAAATCCTTAAGGAAAGGAAGGTCAAGGTGCACCTATTTTAAATCGATGATGGACCATCTTTCAATGTCAAGAAGGGCTAGTGGATGATGATACATTAGCAGAACTAACGCCAGGTTGTTTTGATTCTTTTTTTAGATTATGGAAGAGGATTAGAGAAAAATCTTAGTTTTCAACTTCCTCTTCATCATTCTTGTAGTTCTACAAATTATTTGATCTTACTAGAAACTACTAATTGAAGGCCAATGTAGAAAATTTGTTGGCGAAGTGAAGGCATTGGAATATGGAACAAGTCAATCCTCTTATGTTCCTTGATGTAATCAAATACTTTAATAATAGTTTTGTTGGTTGTTCACTTTATTTATAAGATCTATATGTGTCGTTCACTAACCAATATTAATGTGTATGGAATAACATATTTTGAACATTTCATCTTGTTTTTGAATAATATCCAAAATGATTTCATTGGTAAGGTACATCTGAATGATTGTCTATTGATATTCTTCATCAATTAAATCAAATCTATATTTTTATCACGGCTCAATAATCATATCGTTTCATGCATTGTCCTACTGAATCCCGCCACTCTTTTATTGAAAACCCTAAAAGCACTGAAAGCCTACTAATATGATTTCAAGTCTAAAATTGTAACAAATATTAGCATGATATTAGTGGCTTTTTGTCAAGGTGTAAAACTTCAACTAGCACGAAACGATTGAGAAGTGAGAAGGATGTGATCGTGGTGAATATCTTATGTGCATTTTTTGAGGGAAAAAAGTTAACGTCATTATTGTGGACAAAGTTCATTTTTTTAATTTCATAAGATTACGACGACACAATAAGAAAACAATGTTTCTCATGTAGCCATTCTACTAAAGAGGAATTTGCAAACGAGGTATCTTATAAATCACCTACACTTGGTTCCTCTCAAAATCTTGTTTCCATGAGTGATTAGATAATGCATATGTAAACAATATGTGTTTTTCAATCAAAGATAAAATTTCGACAAAAATGATGTTAATGGATAAAGCAAATTTAAAATTAAGTTAAAACAATTATTATTATTATTTTAAATGTTTAGTGAAGAAATAGATCAAAGAGAAATGATATCAATAGATAAATAAAAATGACCAATGCTAAAGGTGGTAATTTGTATTTTAATATATTATGATTTGGTAATTTGTATTTTAATATATTATGATTTAGAAATTAATTTATAACTTAGAGAATTCTGGAAATATTCATAATTGATTTCACTTTAATTTAATTTTGGGGGGCATATAACACAATCATAATTTATACATTATCTTATTTTGTCAAATTTTTAATAGAAAATCTATTGATTAATTAATTCTAAATTTTTATGTTTATTCAACAAATTGCACCTATCATATAAAATGATTTGAATTTATGAATTTAATGTAATCATATTCTATGATCAACTTAAAAATAATTACCATTGAAAAAACTTAAAAAATAATTAACTACCACAACATTAATAGATAGGTGTAGCCAACCACCTAGTTTTGTGGATATATCCATTTTATTAACCACCGCTTAATTGAAACTTATTTAAATGTTAATCAATATGTATTTGAGCATAACAAGATACACGACCATGAAATAAGTTCCCATTATACAATTGTTACAAAGGTTAATCTTATTGATCCATTTAAGAAAGTACAAAATATGAGATAATATCTAAACACTTATAAATGTAATACTAATTCAGCTTTATTTTTACGTTAAATTAATTTTTTAACTAAAAAAAGTTAAAATATTTAATATAAAGAAAGTTTACAAAATTAGAGATTAAAATATTTAGTTCAAAAAAGTTTAAAAAATCAAATTAAAACAAAGTCAACGCTCAACATGCATAGGTGACAAATTCAAAGAGTGAATAATATAAAAAAAATATTCAGCATAAATTTCGGAGGTAGTCACCAATACCTAGGTTAACAAACAATCGAATGAATCAAAAAGAGGTCGTAGTCCTTAATATACTTTGACCCAAAGAAAACGTCATTGGAAAAAAGAATCCAACAATTAAGAAGCTATGCATTGAAACATAAGAAGCCTCATCTTTAGACTTATATAGGTATAACTTAGATAGGTATAAGGCTTAATATTATCAACAATATTAAATTGAGCATATTATTTATTGTTATGCTTCTAACCTGATTTAATGGTTATTTCTTATATTAGAATGAAAATCAAAGATTATGTACTTTATTAATATCTAAACAAATTATATTTTTATTCTATATATTTAATTATGGATTTAAAATATATCCATAAACATGAATTGATGCAAGTTAATGTTTCTCTTTTAAGACATATTAGCTATAATAAAAATTTAGAAAGGCGACAATATTTTGATTACAAGAAATCGTTAAAAGTCAACATAATTTATTAGAATATCGTTTAACAAATTAAAACAAAGGAAATTAAATTAGAATTCAAAATATATAATTTTTATTTTTTAAAATAATTTTAGTATTTAAATGATATAATTTCTTGAAACAAATTTGTATAACTTTATATAACAATCAAAGTTCACTATTTTTTGGTATTTTTTAATGTTAATTTTATATATTAAAATTAAAAAATTCAATGAAATTTTAAAATTATAATGTCTAATCATAATCTTAATACAATCAATCATTTTTTTAACTTTTTGATAATCTTAACACAATTAATCATTTTTTTAATATTTTAGTGTGTAGTTAGTTGTTTGTATTTGTGCACTATATAATTTGTTTCACATATGGGCAAAGTCAATACATGTCATAAATAAAAGAAATAAAAAACCTTATTATTTTATAATTATTATATATGTACAAAAAAATAGAAAAAAATATTTTTCCTTGAAAAAATTATATTTAGGTGGGAGGGAGGAAGGGAGGAAGGGAGAGAGAGAAAAAGAGAGACGTTTGTCTATTTTCATTGGCAATAAATAGGTGAACCATATTTAAAAATCTAGTTGAAAATAGAGATAAGTAGAGGGAGATAAAAAAAGAATGTGTTTTCATTTATGCAACTTGAAACACCAAGATTGTCAATCCAAAACTAAAACCAAAGCATCCATTTCATCGAACAAACATAGGAAAATAGACAATGCCACCAATTTCTTGAATGTATATGAATGTGCATGCATTTAATTTCATCACCTTTACATGTTTCAAAAGGAAATATTTAGTATTAAGGAATTCTTTTTAAGGTAAAGGACCCATTTTAGTCTACTAAGAATGGGCAAGGTCATGCAATATGGGGGCTACTGTCAAAGTCACAAAACAAAAGATCCAATAGCATCTAATGTAGGGTGAGTGAACCCCTTTGAAAATAAAATTCAATTAGAAACCTAATTTGAATGTGTTAACACCCAAAAAGTGTTCACTACCTCATCTACCACATTACATGACTCATTTGCCCATTTTCCTACCATATTTGCCTTAAAAACCCTAAAACTCCCACTAAAAAGCCTCCAAAATGCCACAAAACCATCAAAAAAGCCTCCAAAAGGCTAAAAAACCCCTTTTCCCCCCCAAATTCCTCCAAAATAGCAAAAACCCTCTAAAAAGGGAATAAAAAATATAAAATAAAGAGGAAAAAGGAGGAAAAAAATCCTATACAGCTGACCTAAACCATATGGTTCCCAAAACCACGGGCCAACACTCCACCACCAAAAAACCTATAAATAGGTGATGGAGACCCCTCATTTCATATCCACAATCAAGTATACCCTTACTCTGCCAAAATCACTCTTGAGACCCTAGCTCACCCTTGAGCTACTTTCACCATTGAGTGCCCCTTTTGGCCCATTTCCACCATTGGAGAAAGAGAAGGAGCAAAGTTGGAGTTTGGAGCAACCCTCTTGGATCATTGCAAGAACTTCACCAACCTATACACTTGAGGTAACATTTTCATACAAAAGAAAAACCATTTATATTCCATGTTTTGTTATGTTTCTTAATGCTCATGTTAGTTTAGAATTCATATTGTTTTAGCATTTTAATTTACTGTTTATTGAACTGCTACTAAGGAGTCCCTTCTCCTTAGTAGGTGCTCATTTGCACAAGCTAGGGTGAAAACCCTAGCTACAGTTTTGGCGACTCCCCTTGGTTTGAATTTCTGGTTATAGTTTTTCAAGATTTTCCTTTCGGCTGTCCCTTTCGGCCGCGTCTTTTATCCCTGTAGTTGCGTTCCGACCGCGTCTTTCAGGCCTTTACCTGCAACCCGACCACGGCTCTCAGACTGTTTCCGGCGTTCTGCCGGCGGATTCAAGTCTGTTACCTGCGATCCGACCACGGCTAATCAGCCTGTTTGTTGCGATCCAACTGCGGCTGCATTAGAGAAATTTTGAGGTCAAAAAATGGCCTCAAAACAAAGAAAATGTACTATAAAAAACAACCAATCACATTCTAGTAGATGACATCATTCCCCTTGGTGAGGTGGCATTGCATGAGTTAAGAATGCTTATTTGTCAAATTTTCTATGGTGGATGAAAACACATAGTTAACCAAGGTAGTGGTGTAAGTACTTTTAAGTCATAAAGTAAAGTACTCATAATGATAGTCTTTTCATAAAATAATATTATTGTTATTTTCAAGTTGAGTACTCATAATGAATGTTTTTTCACACTTTCTCATAAAATAATATTATTGTCATTTTCAAGTGAAGTACTCTTAATTCATAAAGAAAGTCCTTTCACATTTTCTTATCAAATAATATATTATCACTTTTATGTTTTTAATTTTAAATTATATATTCAATTCATTCTATTTAATAAAATAATGTCAAACTAATAAATAATAATAATAGATTTAATAAATAATAATAATAATAATAATGCAATGTGGATCATACTAATATTATTAACATTTTACATGTAAATAAATTCTCAATTAAATTACATTATATTAAATTCATGAGAAAAGTACTAAATATAAAAAGTCAACATAAAATTAAAAAAATAGCTCTTAAAAATATATTTTATTATTTAATTTCATTTGTAAGTTCAAGACAAATAAATGCTAAAGGACAATAAACTTTTGGGAATTTACAATGAATCTTAGTCACATCAATGTAGACTTATTTTATTAATTTTATTTCTAGTGAATTTTGAAAGCAACTCAACCATGGTTATTTATATTGTGCATAGAAAATAGTGTGGGAGGTGACTTGTCATATATACCTACCCCATAAAACCCCCAATTCATAATATTTTAATATATCTCATATTTTTGTAGTACATCTCTTAGGAGGCCATTTTTTGACCTCAAAATCTCTCTAATGTTACAAGTTTTCCGGCGTCCCGACCGCGGCTTTCAGCCCTTTTGCTGCAACCCGACTGCATCTGTCTCCCATTTTCTCGCGCTCTGACCGCGGCTTTCAGCCCTTTTGCTACAACCCAACTGCGTCTGTTCGCCTTTTTCCTATGTCCCACCTGCGGCTTTCAGCCACTTTCCTGCGACCCGCCTGTGGCTTTCGTCCTTTTTCCCGCGGTCCGACTGCATCTTTCGGCCAAAAAACCGTGACTCACCCGCGCCTGTTGCTCTGTTTCCCGCGATCCAACTGCAGCAGTCAGCCAGAAACCCGCAACCACCCACGCCTGTTTCGCTATTTCCCGCGGTCCGACCGCCCAGAACTGCCACAAACCCGCGGTCTGTTCTCTGCACTTTTTTACCTATTTTTGAACCCAACACTTTGCTGCACTATTTTCTGCACTTGCACAGCCATCTGTCCTACCTGCAGCCATACTTCCCTTCAGCCTTTCCTGCATTTTTATTTCTGTTCCATTTACAGAATCATTTTTTAAGAAAATTTTGAAAAAGAGAAAATTTTGCATGTTAAAGTTTACTTTCTGTCTTGTTATTGTTAGTTAGAAAGTTGCCCCCCTTGTGGCACTTTTATTTGGGTTCATCACCTCACACGCACACACTCTGTCACCTAATTCAAGTGAGCCTTAAAAAACTACTTAACTCAACCAACATTCTAACCCCATTTGGGGAACACATAAGAATTTTTGTAGTTAGGTAGGATCGGGGGGATAGGCATCCAAATAACACCCCTCGGTTGCTTACACTTGAGACATAGTTGTTGTCCATTAGGGAACCAAAATCCCCTAGTATTTTTTGGCACGGTCACGACCAGTTTATCGGAGGGCCTCTCCCTTAGGAGGGTTGAAGTCGCCAGACTGGTTCCGGAGGCTTGAGTGGAATACCGCACTCCATTCAGTAACCGAAGGGCTACCTTTTGCAGTTCTCGGAGTATCCCTCTATAGGGGTACTGCGGTAAAAGGACCAAATGGCAAATTCACCTTTCTGAACGTGTCATGAACGGGGTATCTTAGTTTTCTTTCTTCTAGGATTGACTACCCGGTGTCCCTCCCGGTAGGGGGATATCTTTAGCCACTTGGCTCTCCTATCCATATTGTCTGACTTGGATTTCATCAACTTGTAGAGGATATGTCTAGTTGAGTCAAAATACTATTTAGTTAGGTGTTTGCATGCTCCCTTACCTCCTATTGGTCTAGTGGTCTAGTGAGTCCACCATTTTTTATTTTTTAGGAAACCTGCTGCTTGTTGGTATTCTGACCATTTCTGTTGGTACTCCACTTATTGTAGCAAAGCTGTTGCAGTAGGTGTTTTGAGTTGGTTGTTGGCCTGAGTGCCATATTTTTTAAGCTCTCCTTCTGCACACTCGGTTGCATTAGGGTTTTTGAGATGTTTTTCACTCAACACAACCCGCAGATATTTGACACCATCTGTCACCATTGAGTCCCCGAGACATTCTCGGTGCCTCAGGGGCGAGCCCCCACAGCACGGTTCACTTGACACCACCCGTCATAGACTTAGATCATCATCACTTGATACCACTCATCATAGATCTCGAGCTTTGTCACTTGACTCCACTCGTCAATGGCATCGAACTCCATCACCTGATCTTGACGCCCCTTATTTTACCTCTGATTCTGAGATAGAATCCGAGAACCCCATTTACACTGCACCCACCAGCCCCATGGTTGGCATGACTTCCACCCCTTTCTTGGTAGGGACCATTGGTGGAGTATCCACCACCACACCTGCTTTGGGTATGCCCTCGATGGGGCCCATGTCTACCGTTCCACTCACTGCACCCATTCCAGTAGCTGGAATACCTGTCCCACCTCCCTCAGTGACTCACACTACCCTGGGCGGTGTAGGACCATCCCATACCACGTTCGTCCCTCCACTTGGGGGCAACGTCCCAAACCTAGCCCCTCCACTTGGGGGCATTGGCCCCAATTCGGTCACACCCACCAGTATGTCACATCCTTCTACGAGTTTGCCATTCATTGCTAGCCTCAATCTTCCTGACCTAGACAGACTGACTAACGATCCCATTAGACACGACCCTGCATGGACTCACATGCCCACCAAGCTCCCCTCTGACATCTCTAAGTTTGAGGGAAAGGCAGGTGAGGACCCCCAAAACCATATTATGTCCTTCCATCTATGGTGTTCCTCCAACTCCATAGTGGACGACTCTGTCCACCTCCATCTGTTACAGCGCACCTTCACTGGCTCTGCAGCTAAGTGGTACATCGAGCAACCCCATGGGACCCATGCCATCTTTACTTCCCTTGCCTCAACTTTCCTGCAGTTCTTTCAGTTACCTGTCCACTATGACGCGAGAGTTGATATCCTCCTGTCCTGTAGACAGAACACGGCCACCCACATCACTGACCACATTCATGAGTGGCGTCGACGCCGTAGTCTTTGCAAAATCAAATTAGACGACTGTATCTTCCTAGATTGGTTCATAAAATCCCTCCTTCCTGTCATTGCCAAGGATGTGGCTTCCGAACGACCCCAATCTGAAGAAGAGGCCATCCTCAAAGCCCAGCAATTTGACCTCATATATGCCCAGTCGGATTACCTCTATACCATTATCCCCGACGCCCCTCACGGTGATTCCTCCCAGCACGATGCCCCAGGGGAATCCCACGCCACAGATGGCATCATTGGCCATGTTGCCTTGCATCCCCAACCCTTTTCCATAGCACGTCCTAGCCCTGGCCCCGACCTTTCGTGGGCTACGTCGCACTCCGGAGCAACCAATTCATATGCTCCTATGACACATCACCACCATTCTCACGGCCCCTCATGTCCACCTCAGTGCTTTGGGCATTCGTCCCCCGCTTATGCTCCCCCGGTTGCACCTCAGCCATATTACCATCCACAGGTTGCCCCAGCTCCTGTGACCTCCCAAGCCCAACCGGCTTATTACCCGCCACAAGCCGCCCCTACGGCAAACCCACAGCCCGCTCCATAGATGTATCAGCAACCCCCGCAAGGTTCAGCACCTGCGCATCCTCCACCTACTTATTATCCACTGCAGCCTGCTCTCGTACCTGCACAACCCCAGAACCCACCTGCTGCCCAAGGGCAAGTTTACGCCCAACAAAATCCGCAGCAAAACCAAAACAACCAGCGCCAACAGGGCCAGCAAAACCATGGCAAGGGTCGTAACGGTGGGAACAATCCTCCTCCAGACCAAGGTGGTCAACCTCCCAATCCCCCAAACAACAATAATGCGGCCCCTACCAACCAAAACCCCGATCGGCCACCCAAGCAGGCTAAAAACCCTAATTTACGAACAAACCATCCTTGTTCTATTTGCGGGGTCTATGGCCACTACACACATGCTTGCCCACATTTAGAGCGAGCCAAAAAACTCTGGGTTGATGATGCCCATCGCCAAGGGCACGCAGCTCCTCCAGCGCCACCCAACCCCCCACAACCTCAGCAACCACCTTCGGTGCTTCAAAACCCCTTACCAAACCAAGGCATAGTGAACACTCAGCCATTGGCTCCCCCTCAAGCTAACGTGCCACCACAACAACAAATCACTTATGCTGCTCCTGATCAACCCATGTTTGACTCAGATACCCACCACTTGTTGATGATATCATCTACTGATGTCAACCTCCAAACCCGTCGGAACCAATATGTCTCCACCCCTGAAGCCCCTCCCGCTGACAACAACAATAACGCTTATCCCACTGATCAGGCATTACGTATACCTCCGGATCCACTCGATGGTGCCCCCAAAGCACCTCGTTTCCCACTTCGTCGTATCAACAATAATCCCAATGCTCGCACGGCGTTCAATTATAACATTGTAGATGACTTAGCCCAGCCTCCCGCAACCATGTCTGCATTGGAAGTCTTGAAAAACTGCCCTTCACAGCGTAAGACTTTGCTCTCCACCATTGGCGCTATTGATCCCAATGATTCACAATTGATGGCTTTCGATTTGGACCAATCCGAACCACACCTGCCTTCCACTTTAGCGTTCCAAGTTTCTGTTTTCATTCGGAATCTTGTCATCCATCGGTGCATTATCGATGAAGGTGCCTCTACATGCGTTATGTCCACATTCGTTTGGCAGAAGTTGGGATCCCCTACTCTCCAGCAGTCCACCACTGCGTTGCGAGCTTACGACGGCCATTCGGCTCAACCCCAAGGATTATTAGCTAACGTCCCCGTCTAGCTGGCTGGCAAAACCGTTCTCATCGACATAGAGGTCATCAATGCCTAACTTGATTTTAACCTCTTACTTGGCCGCAGCTACATGTATGCCATGTGGGCGGTTGCTTCTTCCGTTTTTCGTACCATGATGTTCCCCCATGATGGACGCGTGGTCAAGGTCGACCAACTCACCTACTATGATCCTAGTGCCCCCGCTGCACCCGAAAATGTTCTCCCCATGGTTGAACAACCTGTTAGCGGTGCTGCTACCTCGTTGGTTTCCTCCGTGGGACCTGGAGTTTACTCAGATTCCGTCAATGACGTCCACATTCCAATCCATTCCTCCCCCGTCACCCATGATCAAAGTATCTGATCTATGCACCCTGTCCCACAATACGCAAACACCCACCAAGCAGCTACACTTGTTACCTAAACCACCATTGGTACCTAGTCACATTGGTGTTACACCCATCCACACCATCCCCTTCCTAATCCCTCCCTCGAGAGTAGTAAGCGCCCCGGTTATGGCTACCCTCAGCCTCCCTGGGTTAACCTTGGGATTACCCATGTGGTATCTTTCGCCTCTCGTTCCCCCGCCGACACCAGATGTCATCCTGCAACCGGTGCAACCCATCGTCACTACTACTCAGCCACCCTCCGGTGTCTCTACCCCTTCGTCCTCCACAAATCCCCCTCCTCTTATCAATCCCACTGGGGGCAGAGGCCCAAAACCATACACTGCTGTACCTCCTCCCAAAACAGTCAAAAATCCCCCCGTGTTTCGTGCTCCTCCCAAATGCTCATTGTGTGATGAGTTAGGCCATCCGACTCATCAATGTCCATAGTTACTGGCATTACAGGAACACATGCAAATGCTTGACGACGACCCCAACATCTCGGTTGTTGAACTCGACCCAACCCCCAAGCCTCATGATAAATCGCTGCACACCAACCACCCTTGTGCCATATGCGGTATTGACGGCCACTACTCTCATCACTGTCCTAATCTCCCAGATTACCGAGCAGCTCTCTACGAGATGAATAATTTGGACCTTGAGATGGTGCCCCCCACAATTGAGGAAATCCACCCACCAGTCTCCTCCCCATCCAACGATATTAATACCATCTATATGATCTCTTCGACTACCACTCCCTCGTCAACCGATTTGACAACTCAAACGTTCCGCACTGATGAGGAGATTCTCGAGGCTCTCACTGCCCCGGATTACCCCTGGGATGACATGCACCATCGTTCCTGTTTCCTCCCAGAAGAATCCTCCTCTACCACAGCTACCCAACTCGTGGTTGAGTCCAAAGATTTTCTTCCCACTAAAGTCGACTGGTTTAAGGATCCTATTCTTGCTCCTAATACCTTTGAGGAAGGTAACATGGCCAATATCTCACCCGTCATCCACATCGATATCTCTGACCCACCTGGTGCTCTTGAAATCATTACCTTATGAGCCTCCTGCAGTGAGCATGAGATTGGAGAATACAAAAAATGTTTCCAAGAATTCCATGATGTCTTTGCCTGGTCCTATACCGAAATGCCTGGTCTTGACCCTGCTATCATGGAGCACCACCTTGACACCTCTGAGTCAAGGGGCATAATAGATTACCTCGACCCTGGGATAGGGGGCATGATCAATCATTTTGACCCTACCCCATCACATCTATCTCAACACATCAATGAACCCATCGTTCAAACCAACACATATGTGATCCACAATCACAAGCCCTATGCACATAGCATGGGAGCAGGTCATTATTCTTGCTCACTTTTTCACATGCGTGATCTCAACCATTTTTGAGGTCACATATCCCTTGTATAGTTGATTTGATTTGATACACCTAGTATTCTGCCCCCGCGGGTCATCATTTCTCCCCACCACTGCATCCTTGGCTTGGTGGGCTCACCTTTGACCATTCCGGAGTCCTTATAACCTCCATTTTTCACACCATTTGCACTATCAGATTCATTTTTCCGATCCCGTGATGATGCTTGAGATCATTTCTCGCTCTCACCCCCCATATTTTTTGGGTATTTTTTCCCAAACGCCCCCCGTCGCCTCGGTTTGCATGCCACATTGGTCGTTCTCCATTTTTGACACTTTTTATATCGCCGGGTTCATTTTTCTGAGCTCGTGATAATGCTTGAGATCATTTCTCACTCTCACTTGGTACAATTTCAACATTGTCTCCTGACACCTTGCTACCTCGGTTTGCGTGCCACATCGGTCGCCATCGAATTGTTCCAATTTTTTCCATGAGCCATTCACTCCTGTCATACTGCAACTATTTCGTTATTTTGCCACCATTCATTACCCCGCAAGGAGGCCCATCAGTGTTCCCCCCCCGTCCTCGTTCTTGGTCATCATCAATGTTCCTTGATTGAGCACTTCCTCCTTGCCTGGCCATTCCTTTTTGTTCGGTATAATTTTATCCCTTTCTCGGGCCGGACAAGTCCTTTACGAAAAAGGCACTTGGGGAGTTTATGTTAAGCTCTTTTCTGACTCCTAAAACAATGAAAAGATCGCCGAGCAATGTTGCTTCCTTTTATGCTCGTTAAAGTACCTGAAAGGGCGTCTATCTGGTATAAGTTTAACCCTTTTCCGGACCTGGTAGACTAATTACGAAAAATGAATACTCTAGTCGCACCGGCTAGAAGAGTTCTTCATTGCATCCTTTTATGCTTCTTTGGGCCTTGGAGACTAACACACGAAAAAGCAACCCCCTGGAGTCTTCTTATTGCTTTCAGACTCTCTAAAATTGAAAGCAATCACGAGCATGAACTGTCCTGGGCTGGTACAAATCCACACAACAATACCATTCCATTTTTTCAGAGTCTTCTTATCGCTTTCAGACTCCTTAAAATTGAAAGCAATCACGAGCATGAACTGTCCTGGGCTCGTTTAAATCCACACGACAGTACCATTTTTCCCCCACTTCTTCTAGTTCCTTAACCCATGAAGAAGTATCCCCGTGCCTCTTGGCACTATGCTCGATCATCTCGGCAACACCCCCAATCAGGTCGCCTTTGTTCAGAGTAGTCTGCAGTCTCCTGCCATTTTACACCAGCTTGAGTCTCCCTCATCCCAGTCAATTCCCTTGAACCAGTACAGCTATGATCCCTTTCCCACAAGTCAGTTTCATATGTTTCCCAATCATCCCCGCCATCATACTCTGAACAAAGGAAGTTTGAGTCCACCCACTCTACTTGCCCAATTATTCCCCCTAGTCTGTCAGTCCTACTATCAGTGCTCTCACACTTCGGCTCTCCACCTCGTGCTCCTGTCAAGGAAAAATCATTGCCTTGATAGTTGCAGGTCTCCCTTTGTCGACGACAGCCCCTCTATTCCAGAGGATAGACCCAGAGGTCCCTGCGCCTTGGACCCATCACCATCTGTGGTGACTGCCTACGGACCATTTTGAGAGGAGTCATCATTGCCTCTTCGAGTGGTTGTTTCTCACATGCTCGACTTCAACACCTTGATCGCATCATTGAGAATCACGTAGGGTTTATATCCTGTCCATTATTTGTCGAAGACCCCGGATTTCCCCCGACTCTAGCACATTGGTGAGTCACTTCGGAACGCCCAGTTATATGTTCCCATGGATGTCCGGGTTGCGTTGGCGATTGTATTCGGAAGCCATCCAGTTATATGCTTCCTTGAGTACCCAGTTCAGTTCCAGTTCAGTGTACCATTGAGGGTATGGCTCCTCGTCACTATGATCCAGCAGCTCATTAGTTCCTCTGGTACCCCCGCTCAGCAACACTGTTGTTATTCCAGTGCACCAGTTCTTCATCTCACACATGGTCAGCCCAGCAGTACGTCCCAAATTTGTGTCCCCTCTGGACCCTTATGATGTACACAGTGGTTCTCTATGTATCCTATGGGTCCCCCTTTTCGGGCCTCACTGTTATTTTTATGTATCTTGATACGAGCATGGGTATGCCCGCCTCGTCCATATATTGAGATTCTTCCTCATTCATTATTTGAGGCTATGTATATGTCAGGTCCCCATATTTTGGACCCCATTGTTATTATTGTTCTATATCTTGATACGAGCATGGGAATGCATGCCTCGTCCATATGATCAGATGATTCCTCATCCATTATTGAGGTTATGTACTTTTAGTTTTTGCAGTTGTTCGGGATCGTTGTTCCGGGCTCCAGTTTGTCTCTTCTCTTCTCCACACCCCAGGAAAACCATACATGACTTATGATGTCTATCGGCCATACGATGAGCTCCTGCCCTCACACATCAGGGGGCAATCTGTTAACACCCAAAAAGTGTTCACTACCTCATCTACCACATTACATGACTCATTTGTCCATTTTCCTACCATATTTGCCTTAAAAACCCTAAAACTCCCACTAAAAAGCCTCCAAAAGGCCACAAAACCATCAAAAAAGCCTCCAAAAGGCTAAAAAACCCCTTTTCCCCCAAAATTTCTCCAAAATAGCAAAAACCCTCTAAAAAGGGAATACAAAATATAAAATAAAGAGGAAAAAGGAGGAAAAAACCCTATACAGCTGACCTAAACCATATGGTTCCCAAAACCATGGGCCAGCACTCCACCACCAAAAAACCTATAAATAGGTGATGGAGACCCCTCATTTCATATCCACAATCAAGTATACCCTTACTCTTCCAAAATCACTCTTGAGACCCTAGCTCACCCTTGAGCTACTTTCACCATTGAGTGCCCCTTTTGGCCCATTTCCACCATTGGAGAAAGAGAAAGAGCAAAGTTGGAGTTTGGAGCAACCCTCTTGGATCATTGCAAGAACTTCACCAACCTCTACACTTGAGGTAACATTTTAATACAAAAGAAAAACCATTTATATTCCATGTTTTGTTATGTTTCTTAATGCTCATGTTAGTTTAGAATTCATATTGTTTTAGAATTTTAATTTACTGTTTATTGAACTGCTACTAAGGAGTCCCTTCTCCTTAGTAGGTGCTCATTTGCACAAGCTAGGGTGAAAACCCTAGCTACATAATGGATTGGGGTTTTGTAAATAACATAAATAATAGAAGATGGCTAGTTTCCTTGCAATCCAATGGACCTGTTGGAATATGAACTCCAACAATCATATCTACTATATAAATATAGCAAAGATACAATCAATAAAATGGAATTATGGAGTTATTACTCTTATAGTGGTATCAAAGTGCTCCATAACTCCTGCACAATCTACCCTCTCTACATCAATTCCGTGTTGGAATATTCTACCCATCATTTTTAGGTTTTGCATGCATCCAGACATCATCATGGTAGACTTGTCAGCACCTAGAGCTTGCTTCTAGCTCTCCAGAGCCTGTCTACAGCCCCCAAGGAGCATCCCACCTACCTAATGCACCTTCCTTCAGTCTTCTGCATGCCAAGTGCGCCTTTTCCACCTACCACAGCTAGTTGGGCACCTTTTCTCACCTACCAATCAGTTGTCTCTCAATTAGAGCGCCTTAGCGCACCTACCAGTAGTTATCATTCAGTTAGAGTCTTGGTTGATCAGTTCTTCCACTGATTACTCATCCTACCTTCCTATAACTCCTAGTTAGCCAGTTCTGGAACTTCCACTGACCCTTTTGACAGCCTCATGCACCTCCCTTGGAGTCTACATTCCTTGATTCATGCCTAGATGGTTCTGTTAGACTTATTTAGCCACACTTGATTGACTATTACCATTTATGATTGATACATTTGGCTGGATGATGTCTCCATAGTTATTCAAGCTAGACTAGAGATCAAATTCGAATTCCCTACTTGGCTAATTCAGATCCTATATGATGCCATCATCATAGCTATTGTACTCATTCACTTACATTCTTATTCATTGTATGATATTGAGATTTAGCCTATTATTTTGTGTTTATGAGTGATCATTGAGTGTCTCCTTCTCTTTTTCTTTGCAACATACTTGAGGGTTTGATTGTGAGTTGCTACAGTTGCTAGATCTCTTGTAGATTCTTACATGGTATCAGAGCAGGAAGCAGCTATTCGAATTGTAACCATTGCAGCAGTTGCAACATTTCTTTGAGCATCTATCTTTCACTTGTTCCAAGTGTTCTTAAGGTAGTGTTTAGTTGAAGTGTAGCATTCTCCATCAGCACAACTTTTTCTTGTTTTGCAGGTTTCAAAGTTTTTTGTAGTTGCAACAGATTTTACTATTGCAACAGTAGATTCGAATTGAACAACATCTTCTGTGTATTTGGAAGGATTTCCTTCTCTCTCTCCATTCAACTATGATGGGTGGAAACTAAAGATGGCATCATATCTGAAGAGACACGGTCTTTTTGATGTGTGTACTAGTATCAAGAGAGATTTTTCTTCTGATGGAGAGAAAGAAGATTGGGTTGATGCTTCTGAAGCAGCTTCATGAAAAATATGTATTACTATGTTTTACAATATGGAATACTTCATTGATCTCGATGAAAATCCAAGTGATCTATGGACTAGATTGAACAGATTATTTGGAATTCGGGAGGAAGAGGCTGATGCTAGTCATGTGGAAAGCAAGCTAAATGATACTTCCTATAGTGCTCTCTCTATTCAAGTTTCGGCCTCTATCATCTCCCATGATGAAGTTGTTCAAGATGAAGTAGAAGTAGAAGATATGGTTTCAGTTGTTCCATATTATTATTTGATTTTTGAGCAAAAGATATCAGCTAATACTCTAGAAGTTGAAGAGATCTTTACTTCCCGTGAGCATGCTGATGTGCAAGATGATGACCTACTGAGTTTTTTGAAGAAAAAAACAGATTTGGAAGGTAATGCATTCGCTCCTCCTCATCATATGCTTTCTTTGATTTCCTATTTGGTCATTGGC
Source organism: Larix kaempferi (assembly GCA_027924585.1). Classification (NCBI taxonomy): domain Eukaryota; kingdom Viridiplantae; phylum Streptophyta; class Pinopsida; order Pinales; family Pinaceae; genus Larix; species Larix kaempferi. Next base: position 5,529,013 of record BSBM01001287.1, read on the forward strand.
ACATGTTTTTAGAGATTCACTGAAGATGGAAGACTGTACCATTCACTTGGATTCAAGTCTCATGCATATCCTTGTGACTTTGGTTTTGATCTCACCACTACTGGTTCAAAGAAGATCATAAGAAACCATTCTCAGAATCTTGGATCTAATTTGAAGTTCAAGCCATCACCATTATATGGTTCATTTGGTTCTTATCTCACCCCTGCTGGTTCAAAGGAGATATCAAAGAACTACATACACTTTCATAGAGTTGATGCACCTATTGATGTGCAAGATTGTGACATACTGAGTACTTTGAAGGTAAAATCAGATTTGGAAGGTAATGCCTTCGCTCTCCCTCATCATATGTTTTCTTTGGATTCCTATTTGGTCATTGGCTCATGTTTTCAGATTTTCACTGACGATGGAAGACTCTATCATTCGCTTGGGTTCATGGCTCATGCACCTTTTTGAGATTTTGGTTTTGATTTCACCCCTGTTGGTTCAAAGGAAATCATAAGAAACCATCTTCCAAGTCTTGGATCTGATTTGCTTGCATCCATTATTGGAGAACTCAAGCACATGTTTTAACAACATGATATATTTCTTCCCAAGAGGAAGATAACTCTTTTTGAGAGAATGCTAGATCCAGATCCACAAGAACCTGAAGATCTAGCACCTATTGGTTCATGGGCCACCACCACTATTGCATCCATCAGTGATCTTGTTGAAGATTCACCATCATCATGTCATAGTTTCTTTGGTGATAATCACACCTGTGTCGGCTCAAAGGAGATATCAAAGAACTATCTTTACATTCATGGTTTTGATTCTACCTCAGTTGGTTTGAATTACATGCTTCATGATGATCTCCATATTATGTTTTTGCAGCATGATCCACTTCTTCCCAAAAAGAAGATACCTCCTTCCTTGATTGATGATCAAGATAGAGATGCATCATCACATGAGATTTCAGATTCAGAATCTGAAGATGTAGATGATGGTGATGGAATGCTAGATCCAGAAACACAAGAACCTGAAGGTCTAGCAACTAGTGATGAAGATGAGCGAATGGGAGATCCAGATCCACAAGAACCTGAAGATCTCTCACCTGATATTCCTCCTCTTTCTGGATGGGCAGCCACTACACTCTGATCTGCTAGTGATTTGGTTGGTGATCCACATGATCATAGAAGAACCAGATCATATTTCAGAATGGAAGGTTTCATCCTTCTCACATTGCTGACTCATTTTCAGATCGATCGAGCCTTCTTCGGAAAAGAAGGATACTTACCTCCTTCAGGGGTGAGTGATGACATGCTACATTAGCATCCTTCAGTATCTTTTGAGGGAGGGATTTCTTCCCACTAGGTTTTTCCTCTTTCCTCATTTAGTTTATTTAGATTGATTGTACGGGGTGACCGTTGGTCTTAGTTACCAGGGCCCTATCTTGTTGTTTTACAGGGTGACCTTTGGTCTTAGTCACCAGGGCCTTATTCTTCAGTTATTTTCTCATAGTATAGCTTGAGGGGGGATGTTGGAATATTCTCCCCATCATTTTTAGGTTTAGCATGCATGCATGCATTCAGTCATCTGCATGCATCCAATCATCATCATGGTAGACTTGACAGCACCTAGAGCTTGCTTCTAGCTCTCCAGAGCCTGTCTACAGCCCCCAGGGAGCCTCCCACCTACCTAATGCGCCTTCCTTCAGTATTTTGCATGCCAAGTGCACCCTTTCCACCTACCACAGTCAGTTGGGCGCCTTTGCTCACCTACCAGTCAGTTATCTCTCAATTAGAGTGCCTTAGATCACCTACCAGTAGTTATCATTTAGTTAGAGTCTTGGTTGATTAGTTATTCCACTGATTACTCATCCTACCTTCCTATAACTCCTAGTTAGCCAGTTCTGGAGTTCCAGTGACCCTTTTGATAGCCTCATGCGCCTCCCTTGGAGTCTCCATTCCTTGATTCATGCCTAGATGGTTCTGTTAGACTTAGTTAGCCACACTTGACTGACTATTACCATTTATGACTGATACATTTGACTGGATGATGTCTCCATAGTTATCCAAGCTAGACTCGAGATTAGATTTGAATTCCCTACTTGGCTAATTCGAATCCTATATTATGCCATCATCATAGCTATTGTACTCATTCACTTACATTCTTATTCATTGTATGATACTGAGATTTAGCCTATTATTCTATGTTTATGAGTGATCATTGAGTGTCTCCTTCTCTTTTTCTTTACAACATGCTTGAGAGTTTGATTGTGATTTGCTACAATTGCTCGATCTTTTGCAGATTCTTACATTTTGTCCCATCATCTCTGCCTAGAATTCCTTCCTGCTTATTTCATTTTTCTACCATATTCATTGGATCTACCATCCCTCTACTCGCCAATTATATGGTAACATTTATCCATCGATTCATCTCCCTTATGTGGGTCGAGTCTTCAATTCATGATGTTTTGCATGAATATAAAAAACCCTAATTCTCTCCTCTATGGACTCTCCTTTCATACCAATTGTTGAAGATCATAGACCATTGAATGCATATTGAATGCATATACCAGTAGCAACCAATGGGAGATCAAATAACTTAGACAGTAGGTTCCGTAGCCATACTACCTCACAACTAGCTGAACAGGCTGCAACATACTCTGCCTCAGCTGTACTCAATGCTACGCAGGACTGCTTTCTGCTGAACCAAGAGATCACACCTGATCCCATACTGAAGCAGCACCCAGATGTGCTCTTCCTATATGTAGCACTGCCAGCCCAATCTGAATCAACATAACCCTACAGGTTAAACTTTTGATTTGCTTCATACTTGAGCCCATAATCCACTGTACCCTTCAGGTACCTCAGAACATGCTTTACAGCAACCAGATGAACACTTCTCGGATCCGTCAGGAACTGGCTCAATGTGTTCACTACAAAGGAAATATCTGGTCTCGTGTTCGTTAGGTACATCAAGGGCCCAATCATCTAACGATACATAGAGACATCAACCGGCTCAGATGAAACATCACATAGAAGCTTTAGATTCGATGCCATGGGTGTGGCCATGGCCTTGCAATCCATCATCCCAAATCTCTTCAGGATATCTACTATGTACTTCCCTTGACCAAGGAAGATCCCACCTGAATTTTGCCATACCTCCATACCTAGGAAATAATGTATCATTCCCAAATCTTTCATATCGAACTCAGCAACAAACTTCCTCTCAGTATCTGCAATCAATATGTCATCTCTTGTTACAAATAAGTCATCCACATACAGAAGTAGAATCACAGGATTTCCTTCCTTAACCTTGTAGTAAAGATTGGAATCCACTTTACTCTTGGTAAAGCCCAAACTGGATAGGAAACTGTCCATCCTAGCATACCAAGTTCTGGGGGTTTGCTTCAAGCCATACAAGGCTTTCTTCAATCTGCACACATATGACTCCCTGTCATGTATTTCAAAGCCGAGTGGCTACTCCACATATACTTCCTCTTCAACTACACCATTCAAGAAAGCAGTCTTGACATCCATCTGGTGTATTTTCCATTTCATTGTTGTAGCTAGGGCAAGTACTATTCTGATGGAAGTATACCTGGCTACAGGTGCAAAAGTTTCTTCATAATCTATTCCCTCTTTCTGAGAGAAGCCATGAGCTATGAATCTTGCTTTGTATTTCTCTACATTGCCATCTGCAGCATGCTTGATTTTGTAGATCCATTTGGAAGTCACAATAGACTTCTCTTTAGGTCTTAGGACAACATCCCAAACATCATTCTTCATTATTGATTGGTATTCCTCAACCATGGCATCTTTCCATTCTTTCTTTTCTGCTACTTCTTCATAACTGCAAGGTTCTTTGTTCATAATGTCACAGAGTAAAGCAACATAGCTGGTATGTGATCTGGTTCTCTTCTTTGCTCTGTGTTCTTCTTCTGGAATGCCAAATCTTTCTGCATCTTGAATGATCTCTCTAACCCATGCAGGTTTCCTCTTGTGAGAGTTATCCTCACGGGGTGGATCTACAGGTTCTTGCGGATCTTCAAACTCACGAACAACTTCTGGAATTGCTTCAGTCATGGTAGTGTCTTGAAATCTAGTTTCCTTAGGTTCTTCATAAACTTCGATAGGTTCCTTCCTTGATTTGATGAATGTTGAGTTTTCATCAAATGTTACATCCCTGCTGACATCAATCTTCTTGAACCCTGGAAAGTATATTCTGTAAGCCTTCGAGCTTTCACTGTAACCCACAAAGATACCCTTCTTTCCTGAAGGATCTAGTTTGGTCCTCTTTTCCTTTGGGACATGAGTGTATACTGGACAACCAAATATTATGAGATGGCTGACTTCAGGTTTCTTACTAGAAAAGACCTCTTATGGTGTCTTGTTGTCCAATATCTTGTGGGGTGTTCTGTTCTGCACATATACAGCTATTCTAGCTGCTTCTACCCATAGATGCATAGGTAGATCCTGGTCATGTAGCATTGCCCTTGCTGCTTCCATGATTGTTCTATTCTTCCTTTCTGCAACTCCATTCTGTTGAGGATTATAAGGAGCATTCAACTCCCTCTTAATCCCTGAATCACTGCAAAGCTTCTTGAAGTCACCTGAGGTGAATTATCCACCATTGTCGGATCTGAATGTTTTGATATTTTTGTCAGTTTTATTCTCCATCAAGGTTTTGAATTCCTTGAACTTATCAAACACCTCATCTTTGTTTTTCAAGAAGTATACCCATGTCTTCCTGGAGAAGTCATCAATAAATGAGACATAGTAAACATACCCACTTAGAGAACTGGATGACATAGGACCACATACATCTAAGTGGATGATTTCCAGGATATCTTTTGCCTTGCTTTCACTACTTGGGAAAGCCTTCTTAATATTCTTACCTTTTGCACATCCTCTGCAAACACCTTCATGTTTGGTCTTGATTTCAGGAAGACCCTCTACAGCCTTGCTTGCAATGAGAAGTGCCCTATAGTGCATATGAGCAAGTCTTCTATGCCAAAGTTCACTTGGCTCCATGGATTCATGCACCATGGCATGTTCAGGTTGTCCTTTTAATTTATACAAACCTCCCTCTTGCTCTCCAATCACAACTGCATCATCTATGGTCTTTCCCTTTGGCCACATTAGGATTTGGCCATCCACAAATGCAACCCTCATACCTTTTGTATCCAATGCAGAGATGGAGAGTAAGTTCTTCTTGAGCCTAGGTACATAAAGGACTCCTTTCATCTTCAAATATTTTCCAGAATCTAGGTTGTAGGAGGCTTCACCACTTCCTTTGATGGGATATTGATAATCATCCCCAAGTTTCACTTTATGGCATGATTCATGTTCAGACAGATTTACAAAGGATTCTTTAAACCCAGTCATGTGTTTGGAAGCCCCACTGTCAATTAACCACTCATTACAACCATGGGAGATAGTACCTGTGAGAGCAGAGATTAGAACATACTCTTCTTCACTTGATGAGTCATCATTACTATCATCACTTTCTGCCCTATCCTTCTTCTTTGGAGATTCATCATCTTCGGCAGCATGAGCATGGTACCTTCTTTTGTTACCCTTCTTCTTCTTGCTGGAGTTGTTGTTGTTGTGTTTGTCCCTTTTGTTCTTGGGACATTCTGAAGCAAAGTGACCCTTCTCATTACAAGTGAAACACCTTAGATCTTTCTTATCTTTGTGAAAATGATGAGAAGATTTCTTCTTGTGATGGGATGGCTCCCTCTTGAACTTTCCCTTCTTAGTGTGAGCTGTGAGAGCTTGATCTTCATTTCCCATCTTCTCTTCTCTTGCCACAAGCCTTGCTTCTTCTTGAGAACATTCCTCCCATAATCTGTTGAAGGAGATTAACTTCTTTCTGGCACAGATCCCCTGGATAAAAGAGTCCCATGACCTAGGTAGACCATTCAAAGTAGTCATAACATTTTCACCATTCTCCACCATTTCATCTACAGCTTCAAGTTGTTCCTTGATCTGAGAGACCTTGGAGAAATAGGATTGAATGGTTTCTCCATTCGACATCTTGACCCCTTTCAATTGATTTCGCAGGGTCATCTTTCGATTTATGTTCTTTCCTTCAAATAGCTTGGTCAAAGAGTCAAACATAGCCTTGGGTGTCTTTAGAGAAGACACATGGGGTATGAGATGGTCTTTGATAAAATCAGCAATGATTCTCTTTTCCTTGACCAAGTTCTTCTTATGCAATACCTAAGCCTCTTCATCCTTTGGGATAGGGATGTCTTCTTTTATATATGAGTCCAACTCATTCTCTTCTAAGATTAACCGAATCCTATACTTCCAAGCTCGGAAGTTATCAGCCCCTTCAAGCTTATCCTCAAGCTTGGTGTGGTGAGACATCTTAAAGAGTACTTCAAATGGAAATAGAAAAGATTTGGGTCTTACCACTTGAAATGCTAAAAACTGGATCTGGTCCCGGATTAAGGTTTGTCGAAAAAACCCTAAAAATTCAAAATGTGAATTTCAACTTTCTGAAAGGATAGAAAGATGCGCCTTGATGAGCTGATCAGCCTGGTGTATTCAGAATTTGAGATCAACAAAGCTTTACCCTTCAGATTTGCCTTTTTGTCCTCCCGGGTTCATTAGGGAGAGCCCTGAATTAGGGTTTGCGTTTCTCAGAGATCTACCCAGCCAAAAATCTCGATCCAAAGCTCTAAACTTTGATTTTTGCAAGGAGCTTCCAGCTATGGCTTCATATTTCAAAATTCCTATTTTTCTAGAAACCCTAATTTTTAGGGCCAAATCTGAAAATGCTCAGAATTGAATTCTGATTGGACAGATAGATTCTCCTTGATGAGTAGAGTCAATATACTATACTACTTTTCCAAAAACTGTGGAGAGAAACCCAATAAACAAGAAACTCAAGTTTCCGTCACTGCAAAATGTCTTCTTCTCAGGTTAGCTCTAATACCATGTTAAAATTTGAGCATTAATTCACAATACTCTTGGATCTTTAATGAGAGAATAACATATACAGTATATCAATGCATAACAATCACAATAAGCATCACAAGCATCACAAGAATTAAAAGCATGAGAGACAAGAGACACAGAGTTTCCATGGGGAAAACCCTAAGGTGAAAAACCCCACAACTTCCTCAGAGATAGAGAGAGAAATGGCTCAACCAAAGTACAACCAAAATACACTTGAGATAGTCTCCTAGAGTAGATGATCCTCCTCCTCACTAATGCACCACTTTCTAAGTGAGAGAAGTGTGTCTTTCCAAATGATCCAAATAGAGATCTCCCGATCTCTATTTATACTTAACCTGTTTGCCCAGTTACACTATGGGGCCGACTTGTCTATCTAGATACATCCACAATATAATATATATTTCAGGGCCGACCCCACACATGGTGGTCTAATAACCCATCGGCAAGTACACACACTTGTGACACTTTTCAATCCACATGACGACACTTCCTTATAGAGGAATAACATATCTCTTATAAGCGTACAATAAATATATATGAAATACATAGATGAAATACATTCCGAAGTTACATATACATCAATAGTTTCCACCGAATGCAAGAGGATACAGTGCATCACTTATTCAACTTATTGCAACATTGTGGAAATAAAGTGTAGCATTCACCTAATCATCGTTGCAACCATTATTCAGAGAAGCACATCATTACAGCAACAGGTATAACAGTAATGCATTAAGTGCAGTAAAGAAACATCGCATCATTCATCCATCAAAAAATACATTACTGCAGATTAACGAAATAGACACAAAGATATTGCTGCATAACTCTATCTCATTAACTTCATAAACCCCAATACATCATTGTACTCAGCCTTAGCTGTCAATCAAGCAATACAGAGTTCTCAAAACAGAACGATCAATTATGTCGAAGATCCAAAATCTCAACATCTACCATGCCCCCAATCTAAGATCATGCCTATGTCTATTTATAGGCTCATGCCTTATAATTTTTGTCCACATTCTAACCACTTATTACCCTATACTTCTACAAAACTGACTCAAAATGCCGCACAATGCGGTCTTAATGACCCAAGATACTCATGACACGGTCCAAACGACCCAATACAACTATGACTTGGTCCAACATGACCCAAAAACCACGTTCTGCGATGTATCTGACTCAAAACTAATCATGATTCATGCCCCTCATTCCGCTCCCCGCAATATCCTTTGGTTGTCGCGATGTCGGTGACACTGCGCTATGCCATCTCCAAACCGCCTGCCAACAGGCCCCCAACACAATCTTGTGGCTCTCCCTCGAGCGACGTCAACTGGACATCATGTATTCGTAGGTCATTACCCTGAAGTCTTCATACTATTCTTGCGGTCAACCGACGATCTCGGTTACAGGATACCTGTCATGTACTTCTCATGCCGATGCAGGGGCCTCCAAACTGGAAATCGGGCATTATTCAAACTCATCCTCCAGTCTCTTGGAACCAAGAGCTGATGGAGAAAAAGAGGATGAACAGTACTACGATGCGAAACTGACCAATGGATCATCTTCACTTTCTTCCACCCACAACCCTGCCTTTAGTGTATTCCTTCAATTGGCCAAGGGCTGTGGTACATCTGTTTTGCACTGGGACCGGGGGGATATTGCCCCGGCTTCCATAGTGGTCTGACGGACCACCACCCTTCAAACTACCTCCATGTGCTTAAACATCTTGGACATACCTACGGGTCGGTTTCATCCAAGTGTTATTGCAGCGGTCATGTCAAGATGCTCATGGACACTCGTCGTTCGGGCCCCCAACGCACCTGGTGTGCTACCATGAGAAATTAAATGAATCATTTCCACAGCATCCTTGGAACTCCTAGCCTACTGACTGACAGAGCACTCTTGCAGCATGAACCCTTTACTATGTGGTCGATACCTTAATGCATAGCGAACCTCGGCGTCGTCTATTTATACTCAAACTGTAACCTGATCATCTGCCGGGATAATGATGCATAGCTACCTTTCGCATACGGTGCGATCATGTGACATTGTTGGCTCCTGTGTGTGTAGACCCAATTACAGATGCATGGAAGGGAAATCATCCCACCAGCAGGGATCCTACGTGCCAAATTGTGTGATCACCCATACCTAGTACCACCAGCCATACTGGCCCGGTGCCTGCCATGTGCCGAATGTACCTCCCTTGTGTGTCGATCTGGAAAGGGTACCACGTAGACCTGTAAAAGGGAATCATTCTAAAGGTCAGTGATTTGACAGGGTCACAACGCTGCCCCAAGAATGACGACGTACCCTCCTGTGTATTGTGGAACAGCCTGTCCAACCAGGCGCTACCCATGCTTATAGCGCCAATCTCTTCTCCCATTGTAGCGATACTCTGAAACCTTTCCCTGCACATCAACTCACTCACTAATCAATAACGAGGCTCTTCCTAACTCATGCAAATTCAGATAACTGCCTCCTGACTAGCATCGACCTATTCTTATAGCATCAAGCGCATATGTCACTAATCATTACAAAAATCCTACATTAATGCAACCCTAATTCTGTCATAATGGTTCAAATCTTGCTGTAATGACTCAAATCCTTTCTTAATGAAGCAAATCCATCGGCAAGCCAATCATTCCATCAGTTGGATCCATCATTAATGCCCAGCGTGTAACCGAGCGTCGCCAATTAACGGTTGGAACCTATTTGCATTTATGACTGATGTGACTCAGTCGCATTCCGTCGATCGTTGCAATGTGCCCTACTATCTGCAATACCTCGATTGTCGCAGGATGACCTCCTGCGGCATCGTTACTGCAGTCTCTCATCATTCACTTTCATTTTTTTTTTGGACGACTCAGACGTTGTGCCTCTCCAAGCATGACTGATAGGGCTTCTATCTATGACCGTTCACCAATTTTGGGAGCAGCGCGCCATCTGACTGTTGCAACTGAACTGCTCCACCTGAAGTGAGATTACTAATGCGATATGGACCAAGCCAATGCATCTGACTTGCTTGGATGTTTCATAAACTTGATGTCATAAAGCAGAACCAAGTCACCTTGCTGGAACATTTTATTCTTGATATGGCGATCATGCCAAGCTTTCTGTTGCTCCTTCTCCACCTGCTGATGAAATCCTGCAATGAAGTGATCTTCTTCTAGGTGTACTAACCGTGCTAAACACTCCTCTAATGCTGCCGCAGCATCCATGCTTGTTGTTTCCGCCACATGCAGACTTGGAACAATATATTCCATCAGAATAACTGCTTCCTGTTCGTACACCAGTTTGAATGGTGTCTGTCCTGTCAACCTTTTGCATGTTGTACGATATTCCCACAAGACCACTGGGATTTTGAGATCCCAATCATCGCGATTTGCATTGCACACCTTGGTCAGCGCATGTTCTAATACCTTGTTGAAAGCCTCAACCGTGTCATTGTCATGTGGGTGGTACAGTGTGCTCTTCTTATGATGTATCTGCAACTCGTTTGTTAATGTGTTGATGGTGCGATTGATAAAGTGACTGCCTTGATCACTCAACAATATCTTGGGGCAGCCGAACCGAGTGACAATGCTATCAAACAGGAACCTCGCAGCTGTAGCTGCAGAACAATCAATGACTGGTACAGCCTCTACCCAATGTGTCAAATAATCTGTCGCCGTGATAATATACCGTGCACCAGTGCGCTTCCCAGGTGGGTTCATCAGGCCCACAAAGTCCACTGCCCATTTGTCAAATGCCTAAAGTGTAATCTGAGGCATTAGTGGCATCTCATCCCTCCTGGATGGCTTCCCGGTTCTCTGACAAACGTCGCAAGACCGCGCATAGTCTGTTGCATTGTTGTGTAGCATGGGCCACCATAGCCCAGTGCGAAGTATCTTCTGGGCAGTTGCACGACCACCATAGTGTCCTCCAGCGACTCTTGCATGTGCCTCAGCGAGAATCTGTCCTTGCTCATGAGGCAAAACACAACGCCGCAATACCTAATTGGAGCCCAATTTGTATAGTGCCCCTGCAATTAACTAAAAATTGATGGATTTGACCACAAGCTGCTTCTTCTGGGCTGTGGTAAATTCTTTTGGGGCAGTGCCGGTTGTCAGGAACTGAATGATATCTGCAAAATAGTTATCAGTGACTTCAACCCGAAATAACTGTGCGTCCAGCAATCCATCCTCAATATTAGTAGGCTCCTACCCTGTTTCAATACGCGAGAGGTGATCAGGGCCAGCATTCAATCTTCCTGGCTTCATAATAAATTCAATATCAAACTCCTGAAAAAGTAGCAACTAGCGACAGATATTCCCCCCCAACACAGGCTTATTGACTAGGTATTTTAAGGCAGAATGGTCTGTGAACATGTTAAAATGGCCTCCCAGCAAGTAATGGTGGAATTTCTGCAACGCATAGACCATTGCCAAGCCTTCCCTCTCTGTAGTGTTATAATTTCGTTCCGCAAATGACAACTTCTGACTAGCAAAAACAATAGGGTGATCCAACTCCTTGTCCCCTGGCTGTGCTAGCACTACACCTAGTACCATAGATGATGCATCTACATGGACATGGAATTCCTTGGACCAGTTCGGGAATACTAAAATCGGTGCAGAAGCCATCTTTGCTTTTAGCAGCTCAAAACTGTCTTGGCACTCATGATTCCACCAAAAAACTGCATCCTTCTTTAATAACTTCTCCATAGGCACCGTAATTGCTGCATATCCCCTGATAAACTTGCGATAGTACCCAGTGTGACCCAATGTCGTTCATAATTGTTTGACAGTTGCTGGCGATGTTCAGCTCCGAATGAGTGCAATCTTCGCAGGATCAACCAACAACCCTTGCTTGTAGACAATGTGACCCAACAGGATCCCAAAGGGGGTGCAAAGGATGCACTTCTTTAAGTTCAGCAATATCTGGTGCTGTCAGCACCATTCCAACATCAACCACAGGTTTTCCAAATGATCATGAATCAAACCATAGACTGTCCATTCATCCATGTATACCTGCAAAAACTTTTGAATAAAATCCTAGAACGTAGCAACAACAACTCACAAAAAGATCGTGGGTGCATTCTTCAATCCAAATGGCATCACAGTGTACTAAAAGCAACCCCATTCTGTCACAAAAGTCATTTTATGGTGGTCTTCAAGCGCAATTCAGATCTGATGATAACCCAAAAATCCATCTATGAATGAATACATCTCTTGTCCACCCACACCTTCAAGCACTTCATCAGTAAACGGGGTTGGGAATGGATCATGCAAACAGGCATCATTCAGCTTCCGTAGGTCAACGCAAATGCGCACTTCACCAGTCTTTTTGTCCTGCATCACCATAGGACTGATCCATTCAGACTCCTCAACTGGTTCAATAATACCGGCATCCAACGTGCGATCATGTTCAGCTTTGACTTTCTCTTTATGGCATGGACTCAATCGGTATGGTCGTTGCCTCACCGGCTAAGCATCTGGTTTCAACGGGATCTTCGTTTCCCCAAGGTCACCCAAGAGGCCCTTCATTTCCGAAAATTTCATGGGGAAGAGGTCTTGGAATTCATGCAGCAATTCAGTGACCTTGCTTATCATCTCATCGTCCCAATAATCCCCAACATTTGCAAACTTAGGACTGTCCTCTGTCCCAATATTGAGCTTATGGAGCCGCAACGGCTGATTGATTGGATCGTGTGGCGCATCTGGAGATGCTTCTTCACGATTGCCCTCAGATTCCAGGACATTGATATTACGTGGATCATCGTCACCATCTATTGGTCAACCAATGATGTTGAAACATTCCTGTATTCATGGCATTGGGCATTGCGTATGAGGATCCACCGAGTATGCTATTGGAATGACCTGTAGTACAACATCACGGATGAGTTGCAGGACATTATGAACAACTAGGTTGGCGTAGGAAAAATTAAACATATTGGTGAAGCATATTGTGAGTTCCAACCAAGTGGAGATCTCCTTGCGCAATTCAGTAGCTGCATACCATGATTGCAGCATTTCATCCAAAGTATGGATAAACACATGGACCCAGTTATCTTGTGGTTGCGACATCCACAACTGTTGGCATTCCAGCAAATGACCGCCAGGATCATTCCATCCATCATATTTTCCTACATGGTAGACTTCTGTATCACCAAAGCGAACCTGCAGCAATCTTTGGCACTTCGACCAGTCTGTGATCATCTTCTTATGTGTTTCCCACCAATGTGCTGGAGTCACTTTCAATGCTTCCCCTAGTGCCAACAGTCGCTGCGGTGGTGCGACCTTCTCTTCGAACTCCAGCAGAAAACTAGATAATTCAGGTAGTCCCTCATACACTGGGAGTGTAACCATTCCATTGGCGACACGACATAACGACTGGGTGACTAACCCACACTTTCAGAGTGATACCTCGTGCAAGTAGTTCTTCCAGTTTTCCAGCACATCATCAGACTCGGACGACACAGAACTGTCACTGCGCCACCCAAGCTCACCATTGGCAATGGGATGAATATAGTCTTCTGAAATATTGAAGGCATGATCCCATTCTCGAGTGTCGTCATCCTTGACTAGTTCAATATCTCTGCATCCCTCAACCGGATCCAACGGGGCAATGACTCCGAGATCGCGATTTTCAAAAGTCATCATTCAGCGCTTAAAGTTGATCACAACTCCACTATCATTTTCCCATCTGATCCCCAGCAACACGGGATAAGAGCTTGCTCCTTCGACTACTTCAATGATATCAAAGTCAGTATAAGTCTTCATGCCCTCAATGTCCCCCATCAACCGTGGAACACGCCCAATCGGTGTGACCTTAGCATGATTAGCTAGCCGGAGCTATACAGGGGACCAACTCAATGGGGGGCTCCCCATTTTCTGCCATGCCTGCTTGGTTAAGATGTTGACATCCGAACCAAGATTCAGAATTACTGATTCAACATCATAATCACCAATTTGAATGTTCATTCGCATTTCCTTACCTATCTTCCTTCGTTGTGACTTGAAAAGTCATTGAAAAGTCACCTCCCTTCCCACTTAGGGTATAAAATACCCAACATTAATTCTTGTAAGTCATCTTACATCTCTTCTACATTCTACTTTACATTATTTACTTGCCATACATGGCATTTCTACGTTACTTTTATTTACTATTCTATTAGTGGGAACTTTAGTTCCTTCAGTGGTATTAGAGCCTCGTGCTTGATTCCAGCCTTTGGCTTTCCCTTGGTTTTTAACCATAAGATTAGGGGTTCCCTAAAAATAGGATCTTGTCCAAAAAAAGAAAAGAAAAAGTAAAAAAAAGAAAAGAAAAAAGTAAAATTAAAAAAGGAAAAAAAGAAAGAAGAAGTAAAACCGCACATGGTTTTATGAAATTGCACGTGGTTTTGTGAGAAGTGGGTTTGGTTTTATTCCCTAACAAACCAACAGTGAGATTCGAAATTCGGTGGGGAAAGTAACAATTATTCCTCCCAACCACCCATTCTACACCATTTTACAAAAATTAAAGGGAAATTAAATTAGTAGAGCACCAACACAAATAATTATCCAATCCTATTTTTTTATAATAATATTGTTATTATATATAATAATATTGTTATTATATATAATAATAATTATTATAAATCATTTTTAAAACACCTATTTTTCCTCCCATCCCAAACAATCATAATATTATTATTATTATAAATAATAACAATAATTATTTAATAATTGTATTAAATACAATTATTATTTTATACAAAAAGGGAAAAGAAAAAAAACAAACGAAGGTCAAAATGGAAGAGGCAGATTTTATTAAAGCGGAGAAAAGATTTCTCAACGTTCTGACGAAGGTGCCTATGGCGATGCTGAAAGTTTATGGGATACTTGATGAAAGTCCAATTGCCATCGCTATTTTTCCATCCAACAGGGAAAATTTTATAAACATTGATGTCGCAAATCAAGTACAAGTTCAAAAATCAATGAAGAATGAGTCAAACGAAGATCAAATAGAAGTACCATTACAAATCAATGATTATCATTTTGCAGCTCAATTCACCGTCATAGCTATAGATGACTATCTCATTGACATAATGTTGGGATATAAATGGTTGGAAACAAAGATAATGAGTTGGAGCATGTCCATAGAAAGTTAGAAAATCAGGAAACAGAGTTACGTCGTCATCAACAACAAAAAGAAAATATCCAGCAGTAGTATGACAACAATAAGAAAACACATAAGTTGGAACTGACAAAAATCAACAATGTGTTATCAAGCAATACCGAAGAGATTTTTCAACTACGAAATCATAACAAAACAGTGATTACAAAGATCAAAAAATTGAAAAACAGTAGCAAGAGGGAACACTCCGATGAAGACCTCGAAGGAATAATACTAGAAAAGAAAGAAGAAAACCAGTGTCTAAATAATCGTAATCAGGAACTAGAGAATCAAATCAAGAAGTTAGAAATTGAAAAAAAGTCACAAAATGAAAGAATCGAAAATATTCAGAATCATAACAATCTACTGGAGAACCAAGAAGCACAAATCCAAGAAAACGCATCCAAAAATCAAATCGAGGAAGTGAAGACAATCCTCGCCACAGTTCAAAAAAAAGAAAAACAAACAACACATATGCCTTATAGACATCCTAATTATAATCATCATTTTGACCAATGACAGGGTCAAAACAAGCACTCACAGAAGAATTATGTTGACAGGCAAAAATATTGACATAATAAGCAACAGTTGAAATGACCCGTCCCACCAAATGATCTTAGAGCTCCAATAAAAATAGATCTGGGATGGACCACAGTAGATACAATACGAAAATTCTCCTTGGGAATCCGTAACTCGTATCGTCTCAAGTCATCAAGTGTCGCAATTACAAAAAGGAAAGGATCCCGAGATGACAGTTCAAGGGAATTCAGACATTGTTGTCAATACATCTTTGAGGACAAAGCTTCCCTTAAGGGGAAGGCAATGTAACAAATATAAATGTTATAAATATTAACATTTAAAACTAATTAGGTTAATTAGGGTAACTAATTAATTACTCAAGAGTTGACTTGAAAAGTCACCTCCCTTCCCACTTAGGGTATAAAATACCCGACATTGATTCTTGTAAATCATCTTACATCTCTTCTACATTCTAATTTACATTATTTATTTGGCATACATGGAATTTCTGCATTACTTGTATTTACTATTCTATTAGTGGGAACTTTAGTTCCTTCAGCCAACAACAAAGAGCTTTCGAAAAATTTATGTAAGGTTCCAAACTGTGTCGAGGGGCCAATTCCTGAAGTAGCATCGAAGGCAGGGGGCATATCGCAGATAACAACCTTACCGCGATCCATTTCTAATGCACTCTGTGCTTGATGGAATGCCTCACATTCAGTGTCAATGTCAAATGAGACCATCTTATACCCTGCCAACCAAATCATCGGTCGTGAATTATCCTCCCCAATCGTCTTACCTCCACAGGTAACAACAACAATAGAAGCATCTTGCGGTCTCGACTCTGCAGAAATTGTTGCAACACTCGCACCCTGATTCTGGGTCGACGTTGGGTTTCCTGGCTAGTTCACATTCTGGTTCGGTCGCTGGTTCTGGTTCTGCACTGGCTACTTTGCTTGATTCTGTATGGGCTGTTGCGCCTGGGGCAGATTTTGTAACTACGGAACGTTCCTTGCTTACCAACGTGCAATCAACTGCGGACAATTTTCTACCGTGTGATCATTAACGAAGCAGAACATGCACTGGTTCTACAGCAGTGGACATTCTCACTGGTAATGTCCCCATCCCACGCAGTGATAGCATTGAACAGGCCCACGGCCTCCTCGTCCTCCTCCTCCGCGACCAAATCCTCGATCGCGTCTGCCTCGGTATCCTCCACGAAATCTGCCTTGCTGTTGATACCCCCCTTGTCACTGATATTGTGGTTGCTGATACCCCCCTTGTTGCATTGGTGTGGGTTGCATGCCTTGCTCTTGCTGCGCATACTATGGTTGCTGAGCATACTGCGGCTGCTACAGTTGATGAATGTACTATGGCTGCTGCGGTTGCTGAAAATACTGCGGCTGCATAACTTGTTGTGGTTGCTGTGGTACAAACTGTACCTATGGCTGAGCTATCTGCTGTTGTATTTGGGGTTGTTGTACAGCCCACTAGTCATCTTTTACATAGAAGGCATTGAGTGTCCTCTCTTGTAGCAACCCGTATGCCTAGCAATCCTTGTCGTCATGGCCCACAGATCTGCAAAATGTACAATAAAGGTTTCTAGGCGTTGTGACCATCTTTTGAATGTATGGACAGTCATCATGACGGTGCCCATATACCTGACAGATGCGACACCATGGCAGGCCTCCACCATTCAAGGGATTCGGTGCTCCTGAAAGCAAATAATTGCAAAAATCTGGGCAATTATCCTTAGTGTGCCCTTCTCTATGACATCGTGTACACCATACTTCTTCGCTTTATTCTTTTCCCTTCTTCAAGTCTTGCAGTTGTATGGTCAGGGTAGCCAGCTGCGTCTAGATCTGCGACAGCTCGGCTACATTTTCTCCAATCGACGACGCCTCTAGTCGCATCGCAATCTCCAGCACTTCACTTGGTGTGGTAATATTTTGCTACATCAATGGTAGTCAAATATGCGAGAGCAATGCCGCAATAAACCATTCCTTGTGTTGAACGGTGCTCATATCAAAACTTACCCTGTCCATCAATGTCTTGAATCGTTGGTCGAAGTCCCACACAGACTCATTGGGATATTGCTTAATCTCTTTAAGCTTTGTAATATACTGCACTTCTAATTTAGGCTTCTGGAATTCTGCAATCCGTCCTGTGTGAATTTCATCCAGTGTTTTTGTTGGGGTACCCATGGGACCTTGCATAAAATTCATGAACCAGTATAGGGTGCGACCTTGGAGGGTCATCGCCAATATCCCCTTCTTTGCATCATCGTCAGTGATCTGCCTTACTGTCCATACGGCTTCACATAAAAACCAATACTGCTCAGGTTTGTCTGTCCCATCACCACGGAACAACGACAACTTAGTATCCTCGCTCGCCATCCTAGGCTTCCTTCCTCCGGTCGCTGAACTACTAGCAATCAACCTTTGTGGAATTGATGAACTCAATGGAGCCAAAGTCATATTTCTTACCTATTGAGAGATAGTGAGCGTAGGTGTGGGTATGTTGGTGCTGGGGTTTGGTCCTGCTTCTATCCTGGGTGTAGCCTGGTCATCCTTGTTCGGACTGTGAGGTTGCTTTGTCCCATGTCATCTTCCTTCACGGCCTTACGGTTCGATCAAAGCAAGACCTTCTCCTGTCCTCTGCTTCTTCTCCTGTCGAAACCTTGTTCCTCCCCTTGTAAGACCACTTTCTTCCTCAGATCCACTCACAGTCTCGTCATGACCTGCACCCATCTACCCCTTATCCTACCATGCACCACCCCCCGGCTGTCGCGATTCCCACAGCCCCTGCCCACCAGGCTGTTTACTGATCCAGATGCATCTTCAATATACCCTTCTCACAAATAAGCATCTTAATCGACAATTGAAGTGACAGCAGAAATATTCCCCCGGGGTTCTCTAAAGAGATACCTTTTGGCTTCGCTATACGACTTTTGCGTATCAATCACAAATTCAGTGATGTATCCTTCCAAGATACTATCTAGCCAAACTTCGACAGCCCGTGATGCTTTATTATCGACTTCCTGCAGTTCTTGGATCAGCTCTAGGGTCCAGGTTGTCGGTTCACCGCCTTGAAAGTTTCTCTTATGAAAGGTTAGTTTTGCCAACCATTCGTACAAAATAATGGGGAATTCACAGAAAAACCATTCGTGCGGGCCGTTGTGAATATATCTGTCTACCCACTGATCTACCATCAGTCGAGTGTTCCAACTTTCTTCTTCAGCAAATTCATACAGCTTCTGATCAAACCATTCCTGGATCTATGGTTTCATCGGATGCCACAACATATCCTCCTTTCACTTCGCACCAGGTCCCAGCAATGGAACCATTTGTTGACACAGACCCAGTCGACAGAGGTTCACAGCACTGTCGACATCTCGACCACCGCGATCTCCCTTGAGTACCGGCCCATGCGAGTTTTACCCCATCCAGCAACACCTGCAGAGAAAATGAGGTCTCACCCGAGGCACAAAAGGGAGTGTTTACGGAACCAAGTTTCTACCGAATGCAGGAGGATACGGTGCATCACTTATTCAACTTATTGCAACATTTTGGAAATAAAGTGCAGCATTCATCTAATCATCGTTGCAACCATTATTCACAGAAGCACATCATAACAACAACAGGTATAACAATAATGCATTAAGTGCAATAAAGAAACATTGTATCATTCATCCATCATAAAATACATTATTGCAGATTAACGAAATAGACACAAAGATTTTTTTGCATAACTCTGTCTCATTAACTTCATAAACCCCAATACATCATTGTACTCAACCCCAGCTGTTGATCAAGCAATACAGAGATCTCAAAACAGAAAGATCAATTATGTCGAAGATCCAAAATCTCAACATCCACCATGCCCCCAATCTAAGATCATGCATATGTCTATTTATAGGCTCATGCCTTACAATGTTTGTCCACATTCTAACCACTTATTACCCTATACTTCTACAAAACTGACTCAAAATGCCACACAATGTGGTCTTAATGACCCAAAATACCCGTGACACGGTCCAAACGACCCAATACAACTATGAATTGGTCCAACATGACCCAAAACCTGCATTCCGCGATCTATCTAACTCAAAACTAATCATGATTCATGCCCCTCGTTCCACTCCCCGCGATATCCTTTAGCTATCGCGATGTTGGAGACACTACGCTATGCCATCTCCAAACCGCCTGCCAACACTCACAAAGTTCTTCGTTATATTCTGATACTTCCACATTTATAGCGGTTTATCAGGTGTCAAAGTATAGCACAGTTTATGGATTTCCATGCAAGGAACAAAAGTCGAGACGATGTTCTTCGAATGCCTACAGATGGTTCTGCATTGAGGTACATCGAAGAAAAGTGGCCAATTTTCAAAGAAGAACCTCGTAATGTTAAACTTTCGTTGGCAGTTGATGGTGTCAATCCATTTGGAGAGCTTCGTTCTACCTACTCAGTGTGGGTTGTTTTTGTTATAAACAATAACCTTCCTCCTTGGATGTCAATCAAGAGAGAGCACACAATGTTGGCAATGATTGTTCTGGGTATTTAATTAATTTTTATTTTTTTACTTGAAAGTATGATCACTAAATATTTCATTTCTTTGTTTCGTGCATGATATTATTTCTTTTATATATAACGACATATAGCTAAATATAATTAATCATGTATGTTGGACCAATTAGGTAAGTACTAGGTTAAAGATATGAACATATATATTGAGCCTCTTATCGATGAGTTGTCGAAGTTATGGGATGGCGTCACTATGTATGACATCTCTAGACCAATAGGGAAAAAATGATTTCAATTCCACGAAATACTTGCATTTACAATTCATGATGCTCCTGGGCTAACATATTTTTGTGGTATATTATTGCAGTGAACGTATCCGTTCATTAAGTTAACCATGTCCGGTTAAGGGTTAATAGTCGAATCTAACTCTCATATTGGATAATAAGTAAGAATAATATATTTGATTGATAGGATAAAAGATTATATGTTACAATGATGGCCCTGCCTTAAATATGGCTTGGGCATTTGATGTTGAGGAGACGCCTCATTTCATAACCTAACTTTAGTTAACCTAATTATTAATTATTTAATTATTATCTTATTTTATGTTCATAGCATTGCCACTCTCTTAGAAAGGCTTTGTCCTCAAAGCCTTATAATGTTTCTACATCATTTTATGTGGTGTCGTAGATGATGAAACATGTCAATACGAATTGCTAAGAGTCGAACATAACTTCTGATATGTCGACGGATCAATCCATCCCTAATTGATTTGTTGTGGACTGATGGGATTCCCTACTGATGTGTCATCAAGAGATTTGATCACATTAGTACCATTATCTTTCGACATTTCCCACTTTTTCAAATATCGGTTTTTATGGTTGGGGTGTCGATAAGGAACTTTCACAATGTCATTTTCGTTTACGAATGTCGCCTTTAGAGCATTGATCTGAGTTGGAAGTTGTATTTTCGTCTCTTAAGGATTTAAGTTTTTGTTCTGTATCTTTTCCAACTTGTTTTCTAACTGCCTATTATCATTTTGAAACTTCTTAATCAATTCGACTTGCGATTTTCTGTCATCTTCAGATGTCTTAAGTTGTTCCTTAAGATATTCATTATGACTTATGATACAACTATTTTCTTCCTGCTTGTCTAGAAGTTTCCCTTCAATGTCGTCCATAGATTGTTCTATCTTTCGGCTATTTTTCAACTTCTTAATTTTTGTGACTAGTATCTTGTTATGATTTCTTAGTCTAAAAATTTCTTCAGCATTGTTAGATAATGCTTTATTACTCTTCACGATCTCTAACTTATGTGTCTTTTTAGAGTCGTCATTTTGTTGTTGAAGAACTTTTATCTATTTTCGACACTGGCCGACCTCTGATTCTTGACTTTCTAATTATGTCGTAACTGCATTAGTTCTCATCTTTGTCGCTAACGATTTTGTTCAAGCGTATTATTTCTACTTCGTAATTATTTATTTCCTTCTTTATATCTTGATTTCCTAACCTCTGATTGAATTTATTTTCGGCTTTTAATTCATCAATTTGCGCATACAATTTTTCTATACGCCTTTCCTGGTCCGAGATTTTTATTTCATTGTACCTTTCTTGTAATTCCATTCTTATTTCTGAACTGTTATTTATGTTGCGCAATTATTCATTGTCTTTTCGATAATGTTTTAACGTGGCTTCTAATTTTTCTCGCAAATCGGCTTCCATGGTTTCTGACTTCTTCGACGGTGGGATGATCTTCTTTGATTTTTTTGATGAGTCTTTCTTAAACTTGGTCGTCTTTCTTTGACTTGACTTATCCAATGATGGATAGTCTTTGCTAGATCTTCACTTGTTGTCTTTTTTCTTCGTTTTGTCTTCTTTGTCTTTTTCTCGATTTTGTCTTCTTCAATACTTCTTATCTCTTTCTTTTTTTTCTTTTTTTTTTAAAGTAATTATTATTTTAATAAAATAATATTATTATTTCTCTTTTTTTTTTACTTCGACTTCTTCTGACTCTTTTTTTTTTTTGCTCTTCTTCTTCTTTTTCCAAAAATAAGTAATAATTTTTTTATTATTATTATTATATTATAACAATATAATAATATTATTATTATAATATTTTTTGTAATTGTAGAGAATAAAATTTGGAGTATTGGCTTTGAATATTATAATAATACTACTATAATATTTTTTTAATTTTTTTTTTTTAGGAAAAGTATATGGAATTAGGGTTTTAAGCTCTAATAGTGGAAGGAAATCGGAACGTGGAAATGGAGGGAGATGGCCGATGGTGGCACAGGTTGATGGAGTGGAGTGAAGGGGCTGGTAAGTATGTGTGAGCGGGAGTAGAGAGCAAGAGAGCAAGAGGCTGAGTGGGTAGAGTGTGCAGGCTTGCGTGGAGGTGGAGGGCTTGCGTGGAGGTGGAGGTGAGTGCAGGTGGAAGCTGTGAGGGAAGATGTAGGTGGCGTGGAGAAGATGTGGATGGTGTGACGTGGGGGAGACTGCAGGGAGTAGAACGCAGATGGTGAAGCGTGATAAGGGGAGGACACAGAGTGATGGGCGTGGTTGGCTGGAGCACGCGCGGTGCAGGGATGTGTGGAGAGAGAAGAGAGAGCAGAGCGAGGGGGAGGACGAGGATGAAATGGAAGGGTAGAACGGAGTTTGGTGGAGAGCATGAGCGCGAGGTCGAGCGTGGGCAGGAGTGTGGGTGATAGGTGATGTGAAGGGTTGCATAGTGGAGGGGAGATGCGGTAGTTGTTGTAGGTCAGAGTGGAGGCCGCAGAAGGGCGGTGTTGAGGAGGGTATGTAGGTGGTAAGGGGTCTAAGAGGTAGATGGCTGGGGCATGGGTCTGCGGGTACGCGAGTATGGTGTGGGTAAGAGAATGTAGATAAGAGCGCGCAGGTGTGGAGGGTGGATGGTGGACGTAGGATGCAGGATAGGAGATGAAAATGGATGGCGGAGGATGGAGGTGAATGGTGGGGCTGAACCAAGCAAAGCGGTGTCTGAAGTGGGAAGGAGAAGCTGGAGGGAGGTCAAAAACCCGATTCAGAGAAACTCTGAGAATTATGGATAAAAGCCGGATTTGGAGAAGCACCAAGATGGATGGCTAAAAGCCAGAATCAGCAAGGCCCGAGAACGGCTGGCTCTGATACCAAATGCAGTGAACGTATCTGTTCACTAAGTTAACCATGTCTGGTTAAGGGTTAATAGTCGAATCCGACTCTCATATTGGATAATAAGTAAGAATAATATATTTGATTGATAGGATAAACGATTATATGTTACAATGATGGCCCTACCTTAAATATGGCTCAGGCATTTGATGTTGAGGAGACACCTCATTTCATAACCTAACTTTAGTTAACCTAATTATTAATTATTTAATTATTATCTTATTTTATGTTCGTAGCAATTGTTACTTTCTTTTGTTCTTTAATTTTGTATATATCTATTGACAATATCATTCATTATTTTAAATGGTAACTCTAATTCACTACACTAATTCATATATCTTGTAGGTCTTCAAAAAAAGGGTAAATTTGCATGTCCATTTTGCGGTACCAGGATAAAATCTCGTCGTTCAAGGAGTTTAGTAAAGGAAGTGTTTGATGAGTATAGGAACTTTCTGCCTAAGAACCATAGTTATTGAACTACAGATAAAGCAAAATTCAATGGTGAAGAAGAGAATGGAAAAAAACCGCGAAGAATGACACCTCACCTATGGAAGTTGGAATATAATAGAAATCGTCAAGGTATGCCAAATTATTTATGTATTGTTGGAATATTGGTCAATACTTAGCCAAATTTTTCAATATGCAAAACAATATTTTTCCGACTTTGGGATATTGATTTCTTACACATGTGACCATCATAAGGAAAACTGAAAGCATGGGTGGATAACCACTTCAACATGGAATAGATCTATGTCACCTTATGAATTTTATTAGCACAAGGACACCTCCTTGCGGTCATTTCCAAATGGCCTTTTAATACTGCTAATTCAACACTTAGACAAAAATTGTCAAACCCTAAGATAACATGAGATTTTGTTTTCACCAATTTTGAAGTGTGAGACATCCAATGGATAGAGGCCAACAAGGTGACTTCATCTAAACCAATTTCACCTCTTGAAGCCTCTTTCTCTCTCCTCGGCAGCCATGTTACTGGAGTAGTGCAAATCAAGCTGGGAGGCACTTTTGGTAGATTGATATCTTCCTCCTCAGAGACTCTTTGGACAATCTGAGACCATGGTTGGATGCACCAAACAACATTCTAGAGATCCATACTTTCAAAATGATTTAAGACATCACACTCAAGACATTGAGGAAATTTTACTGAGGTCACTTAGGCAATTTTAATGATTTTACACTTAGACAATTTTGCACTTTCCTAGACTTGGTATAATCTGCCTGAAACCCTATTTTGGCAGATCCATAACTTCTTGCTCAGACACTTTTAAGTCAATATGAGAACATGGTCAAGTAGAAAAAACAACAACCTACAAGTTGAACATATGGTGTGGGCATTTTCGTCAACCCACAAACTATGGTGGGAATTTCCCTTAGGCCACTTAGGCAGTTTTGCTACTTTGGTGTAAAAGCAACCTGAAACCCTATTTTGGGAGGTTGTTATCTTTGTCATCAAACACCTTCTGTGAAAACTAATTCCATGGTTGGATAGCCTCTTTGAAAAGCTAGAGCATGATAGTTCCAGATAATTTTTATCATTCTCCCATGAGGTATTGCGGGCATTTTCCCAAGGCCACCTGGACTAGTTTTCCAACACTTAGCCATTTCCAAGAATTTCTCCAAGGTTTATCCTGAAACCCTATTTTGGCAGACTTATAACTATCTCCTCGGAAATGATTAAGGAAAACTGAGACCATGGATAGATACCCACTTGAACAAGCTATAGCCTGCTATGCTGGTGCAAGCATTTTATTCAAAACATGAATTATGGCGGGCATTCTCTTAGAGTATTTTTGACTACTTTTTCATACTTAGTCAATTTCCAAAGTTTCACAAACTTGCCATACTTTTCTAGAACGATGTCAGATTACAACATTGACTTCTTGATAGCACCAGAACACCATCATGTGTCTTTCCAACCTCATCATACATGCCACATCATCATACTTGCCATGTCATTACTTCCCTTGTCATTCCTTTGTCTTTCACTGAGTTTACCCTGCCATCATGTCTTTGGTTATCCTTTTGTCATTCATTGAACTCCTTTGAAATCAATGACAATCACATTCAACATGTATCATATATTATATAAATCTTTGTTTTTTCTTTAGTGAATTATGTTCAGCGCGGTATGTACCTATATTGATTAATTAGTGTTAATTTGATTTTGTTGATGTTTCATGAATGTCGTTAAGGAACGAATGGGATTCCACGAGGAATTAAAAGTTACCCGATGCAATTCAGCAGGTTGCCATACTACGAGCACATACAAATAGTTCATTTGTTTGATACAATGAATATCGAGAAGAACATAACATAAATGTTATGGCGAATATTAGATGGAAGGACTGACAAAGAAAGAATTGGAAATATTTGTAGTGACATCCAAGAAGCTAATCACACATTGCAAAGTGTGATCATTAATTCTAATGGTGATGGCCATCAACGGAATATTAGTCTTCCTTGGTGCTTGAGGGAGCAACAACGCAATATTGTAAAAGAGGTCATTAGAAAAATCAGTTTTCCGACAGGGTTTTCGTCTAACATAAAGAATATCTTAACGAAAAAGGTGATTTTGTTGGGGTTAAAACACATGACTGCCATACATTCATTAAGGTAATTATGAGTTTATAATACATTTCCTTATTTGTATGCACTATTTTATTAATTATTCTCTTATTTGGAAATAAATAATAATTATGTGTTTTTTGATACAGTATGTTCTACCTTTGTCTCTCCCAAACGACTTTGACAACAACATAAAACAAATTATTTATGTTCTTGGAAAATACATGAGGTAAGTAATGTTTTATATGGAAAATGTACTTGGTCTGTGATTTGTAGCTGAACTTATTGACATATTATATGTTGTTCAGGATTTCTACCTTATAGCGAGGAGAGGGACACTACCAACTTCTGGGGTGACAGGTAAATACATTGATCATATCACATAGGCTTCTACAAAAGGAAAAAGATCAAGATCTTAGAAGGCATACCTTATTAACGGCGTTCGATCCTAGATTTCGCTCATTCCTTCGATCAATCCTTCACTTGATCTTCCACTTGATGAACCTGCAATACAAAAGATACCTTCCTCAGCGTATCTTGACTGATATAACAATGATGAAATTGAAATGAAATTTAGACATCAAATACAATCAAGCATTTAACCAAACAAATATGCAATCTATTAGACATTTGATTGGGACAGGAAGGGTATTTCAACCTTTATTGTCAAAAAGCAATAATCAGTACAATTATACATAATCATTCCAAGTGCTTCTGCAACCGGACTCTGGGATCCTGCTCTTCACACTAACTTTGGAATTCCTCCAGCATAACAACCTTTAATGCATAGTTTCTCCCCCCCTCTCTCCTTTATCCCCCTTATATTTATGGGACAAGGTAGGCAGTTTGGATCGAGAAGTAGTTTGATTGGGAGGTTGGAGAAGTTGCAAACCAACTTCAACTAATCCCAATTCGTCAGATTAATATATTTTTTAACTACATCTTAATATGTACGTGAGTTTCCTCAAGGTATAGTAGCGCACAATATGCAAATCCATTATTTACAACATGCATTTGCAGTTTTTCTGAGGTGTATGCTAGTGTGCAAGAGGCAAATTAGGGTATGCTAGCTAGGTGTATGCTTCTTTCATGCTTGTAGGGTAGAGTTCATGTCAAAATGTAGGTAAAAATCAGTGTTTTGTCAATTGCAGAGGGGTAAGTCTGGTCCATACATCACCTAGCCCAATCTTGCTCTTCAATCCAAGTTGTCCTTTTGTGTGATCAACAGCTAAATGTGATCACGGACAGAGAAGTGCAGATTTGACCTATAACAGATGCCCCCTAATGTGTGAGGTCAGAGGGAAGCGATGGCCAAAATACATTATAATTCCAAGTCAGAGGAGGAGCAAGAAACCACAGAGCCAAGTCAAAAAAGTACCTGAAATAACGATCAAGGTCAGCGAGCAATTTACAATCTTGACATCATATAGATGTGTAGCATAATACAAAATGATCTCCGATACATAACTAGGAGATGTATATATAGCATGGCCACTGAAATACAAGCGTGGATACATGTCAAAAATGAGAGATCATAGCCATAACAACAAACTGGATCTATGTCTCAATGGAGAGCCAAAATGAGTGAGGCTCAGTCTTGTGCAGCTTGGGTGATAACATAATGGAGTAATGCTATCAACATCCCAAGGTCTTCATCCAAACAACCCAAGGTACAAACCCTAACCATGTGAATAAATGAGTTGAAGTCGAACATGGGGGGTATCGTTTGATTACCCGTCATTGATGTATACCGTTAACAAACGCGAGGGCTTCCATCAATAATGATAATGGGGCCCAAGGTATCTAGTACGATCCAACAAGTGTGAATAAGTGGACTTGAAGTCGAACACTTGAGGAACCTGTCAAATAAGAGACATTGATGTATTTTGATCATTCAACAGTGGGGGAAATTGCCACTGGTGACTGCAATCCCCAAGGTACTAACCGAAACTCTAAACTTCATTCCCAGAGCAAAATGAGTTGATGTTGATGGGAAGAAGTCCACTATAAGGGAGGCCTTAATGCATCCTCCTATTAAATTTTCAAAATTTACTTCAATCTGATCTAGGATCTTAACTGAGAGAACAACATGTACAGCATGTCAATCATGGACACAATAATGCAAGCACACAAGAGACACAGAGTTTAGTTGGGGAAAACCATAAAGGTGAAAAAACCCAATAACTTCCTCAGAGATAGAAAGAGAAATGATACAACCAGAATACAAGAGATAGTCTTCTCCTAGCAGCAAAGCCTCCTCCTCCACAAGTGTGCCACTCTCCCAAGTGTGAGTGAGAGAATAGAATGTGTAAAATGAGAGAGAGACACTCTCTATTTATACACTAACTTGACTTGACCTTTACTCAACTAGGTCGACCTCAACTTAACCACTTAACATAATGCTGACTGGGCCGACCCCCACTAGGGTGGTCTAATAACCCTTTGACCCACATGGCTGACCCCCAATAGGGTGGTCTAATAACCCATCAAGTATAAGTTATGACACTTACAATATAAATGATGACACTTCCGTATAGATGAATAATAACATCTCTATAGGAATACAACCACTTCCGTATAGAGAAATAATAACATCTCTATAGGAATACAATATACATATATGTGAAATACATTCTGAAGTTACATATACATCAACACTCCCTCTTAACTAGGAAGGTATTTCTCGACACAGGTCTTCTAGCACAAGCCTTCTTCTCTGGATCATCGTCACTGGATAATCGTCATCGAGTCATCATCATCGTCAATGCTACTACTATCTCAATCAATCTCTGAATCTACTCATCATAGGAAGTTCTACAGAGCCAATCATTTTTTCATATTGGATGTAGGCCCACCACCTGCAGGTCTTCGTCATCACTGGCCATACTGTGGAAATCTTGGGACTTATTACATGCATCACAAAACCTTAAAAGAGTCTCTTGAATAGCAAGAACCCTAAAGAGCATCTAAGGCCTTTTTCATCCTATCCAGATCTCCAGGACTTATTACATGTGACCCCACCACAAAACCTCTAAAGAGAATCCTAGGACTGATTACGAGCACAAGGCTCAACCTATCGGATCTCCCAAGGCACAAATTACATGTGGTCACCACAAAACCTCGAAAGAGCATCCCAGGACTGATTACGAGCACAAGGCTCAACCTATCAGATCTCCCAGGGCACAAATTACATGTGGTCATGGCAAAACCTCGAAAGAGCATCCCAGGACTAATTACAAGCACACGGCTCAACCTATCGGATCTCCCAAGGCACAAATTACATGCCATAGGACAAAACCTCGAAAGAGCATCTACCAGATATCCCAGGGCACAAATTACATGCCATAGGAAAAACCTCGAAAGACTATATGCAGATCTCCCAGGGCACAAATTATATGTCCTCCCAAGCAAAACCTCGAAAGAGAATTTGCCAGATATCCCAGAGTACAAATTACATGCCATAGGAAAAACCTCGAAAGACTATCTGCAAATCTCTGAGGGCACAAATTACATGCTTATCTGCACAACCTGTTCCACGACCACAGAGTATCAACCTGATACTCACCATACATCATCCTGATGTACACATGATCATCCTGATCATCATCACTGCAACATCCTGCTGCATGTCATCTGGAGCAACATCCGGAAGCTCGTCATCCATGATCATCCTGATCATACAATGCATCTACCTGATGCATACCAAGTATCTACCTGATACATATTATCATACATGATCCACCTAATCATTCAGTGTATCCACCTGATACAAATACAAATACATGATACATATCACCATACATAGTCCACCTGATCATACAATGTATCCACCTGATACATATACAGATACATGGTCCAAGCATCCAACATGATGCATATATACAAAAATACATACAAGTGATCCAACTGATCATATCCAACATCCAACATGATACGTACATACATATAAATGATCCAACTGATCATATCCAGCATCCAACATGATGCGTACATACATATACATATAAATGATCCAACTGATCATATCCAGCATCCAACATGATGCATACACAAAGCAGTAACTGGAGCATCTTCCTGATGCTCATCATCCATGAAGCACAACCCAGATGCACATCATCCAACACTTACACCACCAACATGGGAGAACACATCTACCACCATTCGGGGAAGGCTCCAGCCCTTACTTTTTCACCAATGGAGAACACATCTACCACCATGTGAAAAATCTCTCAGCAATTACATCACGACCAAGGGAGAACACATCAACCATGTCAGAAAAGCTCATGTGCATCTGCATCTTCCAGAATCATCACTTTCCTTTGGAAGGATCCTCGATCTGAATTGCACCAAGCCTCTCTCTGAAGTACTCAAACTGCACTCTGGCCAATTGCTTGGTCAATACATCTGCAACCTGCTCATACGTCACAACATACTCTACTTCGGCTGTACTCAGTTCTATGCAGGACTGCTTCCTACTAAACCAAGAGATCACACCTGATCCCTATCTGCAACACTGCCTGCCCAATCTGAATCAACATAACCCTGCAGGTTAAAATTTTGATTCGCATCATACTTGAGCCCATAATCAACTGTACCCTTCAAGTACCTCAGAATATGCTTTACAATAACCAGGTGAACACTCCTCGGATCCGTCCGGAACTGGCTCAATGTGTTCACCGCAAAGCAAATATCTGGTCTCGTGTTCATCAACTACATCAAGGACCCAATCATCTGACGATACATAGTGATATCAACCGGCTCAGATGAAGCATCACGCAGAAGCTTCAGGTTTGATACCATAAGTGTGGCAATATCCTTGCAGTCCATCATCCCGAACCTCTGAAGGATCTCTACTGCATACTTCCCTTTGTCCAAGGAAGATTCCATATGTACTCTGCCACACCTCCATACCAAGAAAATAGTGCATCATCCCCAAGTCCTTCATCTCGAACTCAGCTGCAAGCTTCCGCTGCATGTCGGCAATCAATCTATCATCTCTTGTTACAAACAGGTCATCCACATACAATAAGAGTATCCCTGGATTGCCTACCTCAACCTTGTAGTAAAGGTTAGAACCCACTTTACTTTTGGTAAAGACCAAACTAGATAGAAAGCTGCCTATCCTACCATACCAAGTTCTACACATATATGATTTCCTATCATGTGTCTCAGAACCAAGTGGCTGCTCCACATACACTTCTTCTTCAACTACACCATTCAAGAAAGTTGTCTTGAAATCCATCTGGTGTATCTTCTATTTCATCACTTTTATATTTCTCTATGCTATCATCTGCAGCATGCTTGATCTTGATAGATCCATATGGAAGTCATAACAAACTTCCCTTCAGGTCTTGGGACTACATCCCAAACATCATTCTTCATGATTGATGGATCATGGCATTCTTCCCATATCCTAGGAACTTCAATATCTTCAATAGATCATTTTGTTGCTGCACAAATTTTGTAGTCCTTCTTTTGTAGGTGATGGTATACGATCTTTCCTACACAACAAGTTAAATTGCATGATTAAAAAACATCTCATATTTTTCATAGCAGATTCTTACACATGAATAAATATGTCATACAGTCATGCAATTATCTTATCCAATGCTTCAATACAACATTATCCATATCCCGTAACTTTCTAGATTCCTTCCAGTCTCTACCAGAACATTGTTAAGAGTGTGCACAACTCCCAACATGTCAGCAAAGAGGTTTCATTCTAGATAAGTAGCAATGGAATGTTGTACAGTTCCATATGCCACTTACCCATGCATATTAGTAGTATACTGTTCATCAATGCAACTATTCTAATATGCATAATACACAACCTAATTCTAGGAACATCAGTATATACATTATTGAACAGTATTATTTAAACAATAAAATATGCAAGTAATGACAATTCAAATACTTATCTTTGTTTGTTTGTTGGCTTGACTCCCTCTTAGTCTTTGCTTCTTTTCTGCAACTCCATTTTTATGTGGATTGTGAGAAGTGGTCAACTCCCTCTGAATATCTGCATCCTTGCAGAAACTACTGAAGTGTGCTCCTTTGCTTTCTTACAGGAACAACTAGAGTGTGCTCCCTCTTGATCTTTTCTTCCTGGATTACCTATCCTTGAACTTACATCCATCCTTAATCGCTATGCATGCTTATTAGCATCATCATTGTGTTATTCTTGAGGTCTCATACATAATCACACATTTATTAGTATAATCTTAATACTATAAAAACACAATAGTCTTAAACATGTATAGTCATGATCATTCACAGATAATAAACATTAGTATTCAAGGTTTCAAAGAAGTCTTCTTTTACTCATGCATATTCTTATTTGATCATAGGACTCTTCTGATTAGTTAAATCATAAATGCATAAACCCGTGATTACTCAAACCTATACCTTCATGATTCTTCTGGTTAGTCATATCATCAATTATGGTAAGAAACATAATATGCATACAGCCATGACTATTCAAACCTATGACTTCATGAATAATCATTATCAACAACACAACAGTATAAGATCCTAACACAAGGTAGGATTCTAGCTTGATATAGGAAAAACATACCTGGATTAGCATGCTAGCTAGATATGTCTAACATACCCACATAATGTCTGCTGGTTCTCTTCAGTGACTCGTGCTAGTAACCTGCATGACTCATAAGTTAACCATTGTAGAACCAAGTTATACATACCCTGTAAGTATTTCTTCTATGTGATCCATGACAATGGATGAATCTTTGTCTTCATGTCACCATGATCATATGTTCTTGAAGTAGAACATGATTTGTCTTTCTTGGTGTACCTTTTATGTTAGCAGACAACATAAACCTCATACAACACCATAATGCATTAGTACAATCATAAGTGTCAACACCCTAACCAATGAATATCTTCTATCATGCATTCATAATTTTGTTAAGGTGATACGACAAATCTCAAATCAAGATTGTAATAACCATAATAATCATGAAGACAAACATACCATAAACTTAAACATGAACAAATCTCGAAACATACCTCAATGAGTCATACATGTCGAGATCGCTTGTAATCTTCTTATGTAAGGCCTTAGCCTCATGTCCCTCTGAAACAGGAACTTATTCACTTGTGCAGGTGACCAATCCATCTTCTTTTAGGATTAACCCAATCCACTTGATTTGCAAGAACTGGACCTGGAGCTAGATTAGGGTTTGTCAAAGAAACCCCAAAAATTCAAACTTTGAATTTCAAACTTCTGAAAGGATAGAAATATGCGCCTTGATGAGCTGATCAAGTCGGTATATTTAGAATTTGAAAACTGCAAAGTTTCACCCCTCGAAATTGCCTTTTAGATTTTTGGATTCACTAGGGAGGATTCTGAATTAGGGTTTGAGTTTCCCAGAGCTTCACCCAACCAAAAGATTGGATTCAAAACTATAAGCTTCAATTTTTCTGAGGAGCTTCCAGCCGTGGTCACAGATTTCCAAAATTCCAATTTTTGCAAAAGCCCTAATTTTCCATCTTTCCGATCAAAGTCCCGAACTGGGGTTTGATCAAGCCCGGCCTTCTTCCCAACCAAAAAATCTGATCTTGGTCTCTAAATTTTGATTTTGATGAGTAGCATCCAGTCGTGGTCTTCGATTACAAAAATTCCAACTTTCTCCGAATCCATAAATTCCGGAAGCCGTGAATGAAGGTACTCAAAAATAATTCTGTTTTGACAGAAATATGTACCTGATTGTTTCTGGTGTAACTCTGAAATTTTTGATCCACGGGGTCTGAAAAAATTTCCTAAGATAGCTCGACTTGTTTTCTTTCCATCCCGATAGGTCTGACCTCAATTGGATTCTCTGAGAGAGAGTTACGCAAAGTGTCGCAACGTGACCTGTTTATGGGATAATACAGGAGAGAGAACTTGTATGGCGTGCCACGTGTCACTGGTTCAACTTCGGCCTCTGCAAAATTTTATTGAGATAGTACAATCTATGTAATACCTGTCACTTTTTACTAAATTTCATTTGGAGCTTCCTATCCCAAGTTATGACCTTTTCTTCAAGGTCACCTGATTTTGACTCAAATCTGGAAGAGGCAGAAACCCTATATTGTAGAGATCATAAATCCCAAAGTACAACGAATTAGAGGTTGTCCTTTGGACACAAGGTACATGGCGATCTTATCTTGGACCTATAAAAGTTTCACATCCAAAAACGTTTCCAAAATGGATTTATGGCGAAAGTGCTACAATGACTGGTTTTTGCTATATCAAGCATCGTGAGTGCAATAAGTGTCATACATGCCATATCATGCCTTCTTTCAGGTTAGCTCTGATACCATGTTAAATTTTCAGAATTTACTTCAATCTGATCTAGGATCTCAACTGAGAGAACAACATGTACAGCAAATCTATAGCATATCAATCATGGACACAATAATGCAAGCACACAAGAGACACAGAGTTTACTTGGGGAAAACCATAAAGGTGAAAAACCCCAATAACTTCCTCAGAGATAGATAGAGCAATGGTACAACCAAAATACAAGAGATAGTCTTCTCCTAGCAGCAGAGCCTCTTCCTCCACAAGTGCGCCACTCTCCCAAGTGTGAGTGAGAGAATAGAATGTGCAAAATGAGAGAGACACACTCTCTATTTATACACTAACTTGACTTGACCTTTACTCAACTAGGTCGGCCTCAACTTAACCACTTAACATAATGCTAACTGGGCTGACCCCCACGAGGGTGGTCTAATAACCCTTTGACCCACATGGCCGACCCCAAATAGGGTGGTCTAATAACCATTTGACCCACATGACTTATACAGGGCAGACCCCAACAGGGTGGTCTAATAACCCATCAAGTATAAGTTACGACACTTACAATATAAATGACGACACTTCCGTATAGAGGAATATTAACATCTCTATAGGAATACAACCACTTCCGTATAGAGGAATAATAACATCTCTATAGGAATACAATATACTTATATGTGAAATACATTCCGAAGTTACATATACATCAACACCTCCATCATCCAACACGAGGAACACTCAAATGGTATGAGCTGATATGGAGTAGGACATGTAACAAGATGAAACAAACTGACACCAAGATGGCTGACACATGAGGTCAAAGTGAACTGCAAAATGGCCGACACAGGTTGTATCCTTGAACAATAAGCATGACACAAAGTGACTTAGGCAGTTTTCAACATGATGGGGAAATGATATAAGCCTGTAATTTAGGAGACATTAGCAGACCCTCCATATGGTTGGAAGAATAACCAACTGGGGGAGTAAACATATCGGAGATCAGATTCACCCGAAGGTCAAAAACTAAACCCAACTAAAATGATAGACTCAAATAGGTGTTGTGTTCAAGGATAGGACTGACTGAACTGCCTTTGAAACTGAAAGATGTGATATACCCTTCTTATCCCTTATTCTTTTTAGATAAAAGAATACCTTTCTTATTGTTTTAATGAGTCCAAGAAAGAATGAAAACTCAATAGATCCAACCATGTAAATATTTTAACGAGCCCATGGGAGGAAGACTCAGGACCTTCTTCATTGTTTATAGAGTTCAAAGAAGAGATAGAAGAATACTCTATAGTACTGATCTCTGGATTTTAATATCGAGCTGAGATTTGTTCTTGCTCGCCGATATTTTCTTGTTTAAGGAGTCAGAAAAACTTAAATAATCCTCCATACACCCCCCCATGGATTTTAATATAGAGCTTGGGTTGATATATGATCATCGGTGTTTTCCTATTTATAGAGTCTGAAAAACTTAAACAATCCTCTATACACCCTCTCATGGATTTCACATCGAGCTTGAGTAAGTGAGTGCTCGCTGATGTTTTCATGTTTCGAGAGCCTAAAAACCCTAAAGAAGGGTCCAAAAGGTCCTTTTACGTAAAGTTAGTCTCCTCCCCCGAAAAAGTGAAACAATGGAAGAAAAACTCTTCTAGCCACGAATGACTAGAGTATTCCTTTTTCATAAGTAATCTGCAAAATTCTGGAAAAGGGTTAAACTTATACTCAAGCAGATGTCGCTTCAAATCCTTTAACGAGGTTGAAAAGACAACTATACTCAGCAATCTTTTCATATTTAAAGAGTCTAACATGAGCTTAGAGAGAACTCCATAAAAATATTTTTCGTAAAATTTTAACGAGCCCAAAAAAGTAAACTTGTGACCTCCTTACTGTTTTTAACAAGCTCAAAGGAGAGTTGGAAGAATGCTCATAGCCTCCTTACTATTTTTAATGAGCTCAAAGTGAGAGTGAAAGAATGCTCGTAACCTCCTTACTTTTTTTAACAAGCTCGAAGGAAAGGTGGAAGAATGCTCGTAACCTCCTTACTGTTTTTAACGAGCTCGAAGAAAAGGTGGAAGAATGCTCATAACCTCCTGATTGTTTTTAACGAGCTCAAAGGAAAGGTGGAAGAATGCTCATTGGTGGATCAAGGTCCAAATGAATGGCAGACCGCATTATAGACTCAAGGAAAACTTCATCAAATGGAATTATATAATCCCAAATAGAACGCATGTATAAACATTCAGATGGAGTTATTGCCTAGTCAATTGCTGGGACCTAGTCCCGAGAATGTAAGCATGAATTCAGAGGCTTCTTCTCAGTAGCAATTGGACTAAAGGAACAATATGCCACATAATTTGATTGTGACATGGTAGTGCCTACTGGTGGGGGACATACTTGGTCTATAGTTGTGTAATAAGAGGGATCAACAAATGTAAGTTGATCGATAGTGACAATGCTTTCGTTGTGAGGAAAATGAATCACACGAAAGAGCGTAGACACCACAGCCTACATAGCATATACGTAATCATGCCCTAGGATCATATCAAATTCCATAGGGTCCTTTAAAATCATAAAATCAACTAAGACTGTTTTTCTACCCAAAGTAACGGGTACTTGAAGGAGGAATCCCAATGGTTCACAAGGTCTTTTATCGAAATTCAACGGCCAATTAACACTTGGAACAAGGTTAGGAAAACCTTAATTTCTCCAAGCATAAGGGGATAAGATACTAACAGAGGCTCCTTCATCTACAATACTTCGATGAACTGCATGGTTTCCGATATCAACCTTTATCTGGAAAGGTGTAGCAGAAGGAAGGCAAGGCCCAGTTAGACTATTCCAATCAAAGGAAATGATCCCAGAACTTGGTAGGGGCTCACTCGGTACAGATGAAGTGCCCCCATTTTCAAAAACATCCGAACTGGTAATGCAAAAGACTTCAAGAATAGGTGCATCAGTCTCTCAAGGACTAACGGGATCAGTCGAAGATTGCATCAATTCAATCACTTCACTCTCCGAAGGAAGAGTGGGGTTGACCAAAGATTGCATTGGTTCAACCACTTCATCAACCAAAGGTTGATCACACTGTTGGGAATCTATATAGAATTCAAGAGTAGAGGATCCTTCAGACATGGACCACACTCTCCGCAACTCTGGAATAGAAGGGCACCGGTGAGTAAGGTGATCTCCCTTACAAAGCTTACAAGGGAACTTTGGCTTGTGTCCTATAAGCCGAGACTCCTTTACAACAACAATACTCTCATCATGACTAGCATTGGCTGACAACTTGCCCCCAGCATGACTTACAGTGGTTGGTTGCTCAGAAGCAAAAGAATTTTGAACTATGGACCACACTCTTTGCGCCTCTGGAAGTACAAGGCACAAATAGGTCAGGTGGTCTCCCTCGCAAAACTTACAAGGGAACTTAAGCTTCTGTTTATTAGGTTTGTTGACAATGTCAGCGTTCTCAGCATGACTTGCAGTGGATGATTCAGTGTCTCCAGTATGACTCATAGGAACTGGTGACTTGTCATTAATATGACCAGCAGTGATCAATGATGTGTCCTCAACATGAACAACAGTGGTTGAAGACATGCTTTCAGTATGATTTGAAATGACTGAAATTTTTCTCCCAGCATGACCTATAGAGGCTGGGTAGGTTCCCCCAGCATGGCCTTCAGAGGCTGGGTGGTTGGATTCAGTATGATTTAAAGTGACTGAGTGAGTTCTCCCAACATGACCACCAGAGGTTGGGTAGGTGCCCCAAGCATGACCTTCAAAGGCTGGGTGGGTGGATTCAGTATGATTTACAGTGACTGAGTGAGTTCTCCCAACATGACCACCAGAGGTTGGGTAGGTGCCCCCAGCATGACTTTCAGAGGCCGGGTGGGTGCCCCCTTGCTTTGGTATCTTCTTCCTATTCTTCCTCCGTCTATTCCTTTTAGACTGCTGGTTACTAGTATTACTATGTGAAGCACCTGCAACAATTAATTAATAAGAATATGTGAAATAGCAGAAATGACAGAACTCAGAATCACTTTTATATTGATCACATGCCACTTCGAGGGGGCAACCTCCTTTGAGCAAGCTCAATACAAATAACTTCACGGTGTCTTCATAGGCTTCAACACACACCTATAGACTAGTCTAGGCGCCAATACCATGGGTCAATACTATGTGTTAATACAAACCATGGGCTAATACAAACCATGGGCTAAGTCTAGGCTCTAATACTATGAGTCAAAACCATGGGCCAATACAAACTATGGATCAACAAAACTATGGGCGACTTACAAAGCATATGCACCAACAACAATAACACAAACAATGGATCAACAAATACTATGGGACGACTTACAAAGCATATGCGTCCAACAACAATATACTAACAAAGTAAAGACATGGGTTCCTAACACCCCCTCTCCCTTAGAAAAATATTTGTCCTCAAAGCTTTAGATGTGGAAATTGATGCAGAATCTAAAGGAGTGGGTCCCCTGTAGCATCCTCGATTGCATTCCGAGCCACTGGCGCCTTTGGAGTTTCAGAGAGGATTGCGTGGAAGGCTGTAGACAAAGAAGAACCATATCAGCGATGTGAAAAGTGCGCTCAGAACAGTGCTGATCAGCTTGTTGTTTCAGTCGAATTCTTGCCATGTGAAAATTGTCCTGCAGAATGAGAAGAAGCTAATCACGGTTTCGAAGAATTGAGTCAATTTCCTTAACTGGGGAGCTACTGAAGGTGTATGGAAGAAGAACTGGTGGTGCCTATCTAGAGACTGCTTCATATGGTGTCCTTTGATATGTGGTACTATACCACTGGAGCACTGCTAGGAAATCCATAGAAATAGTTGTCCAAATCTGTGGAGGGATGGGCAAGGGTTCAAGCAGTCCCGAAAGGAGGGTCGTTTCACCATTGTTGACCTGGAAAGTATCACAGTCAACCACCATCCGTTGAATTGTCCTTTTGAGCCCCTTCCAAAAGAAGTTACAGTGTTCCTGGTCATATGTTTTGAAGAACCCAGAGTGCCCTATTAATGAAGAAGCATGGAGTTCATAGAAGAGATAGCCCCGTTGAACAGATTGCAACCAATTTGGGACAAGAAAATAAATAGCTGTAAGAGAAACTAGGTCATCAAATGTGAGAAGAGGAGCATCTTCCACCATATTGTCCTTACCCTTCTAGTAAGTGGTCACATAGTCATAACCCGTGAGTTGGATAACCCATTTCAGGTGTGCTGGGGAGGAGACCCATTTTTCCAGGAAAGTTTCGAGACTCTGCAGATTAGTCTTGATGCAGAAATAATTCCCCAATAGGGATGGCTACCACTTCTATACTGTATGCAAAATAGCCATCATGTCCTGCTGATATGTAGATGCGGCTAAATGCTTACCGGAAAGGTATCGCGAAGGTGGTAAGCCCACGAGTGCAACAAAGACACCTGCATATCTATCCAAGGAAGTAGTAGAGACCATTGGTGGGTGCATCTGAAGGGAATGGAGATGAGCAATGACACCATGTGAATTCTTCTTAAGGATATTTTCCAGGTGATGTGAATTGATGATGCAGAGAGACCCTGGTTGTAAGCCCATAATTTTGTGTTGTGTCCCATTGGCTAAAAACTGCATCCAAAGTTCATCAAAATCCCATAAGATGGGGCCAAGTGTGCGTAACCATTGAATTCCCAAAACCACATCACATCCACCTAAGGACAAGGAAAACATGTCGGAGCGTAGGTTATAATCTTCCATAGAGATACGCACATTGTGACACTTCCCCTTGCAAGGTAAGGTGCCCCCATTGGAAACCATGACTTCAAAGTTGGAGCAAGGATGGACAAAACAATCAGCCTGTTTGGAATCCGAGGGTCAATGAAGTTATGAGTGCTACCAGAATCAATGAGTATGGTAAGAGGGAGCTTCTTGAAGTATCCCCTGACCCGCATTGTTTGTAAGGTGGTGACATCGGTTACAGCATGAAGAGAGATCTCGGGTGGGTCGTCCTGAGATGGGGTGTCAACAGGTGGGTATTGAATGTCGACCTGATCATCTACTATATCTGTAGCTTCTTCACCAAGTTCTAAGGAAAGCAGAGAATCCACATCCAAGACATAGAGCTTTTGTTGAACACATCTATGTCCCCGAGTGAATTTCTCATCACAATTATAGCAAATCCCTTTTTCTCGGTGTGCCTGCATTTCTATTTCAGACAAATGCTTGATAGGAGTTGGTTGAGGAGCAAGCATGATGGGAGGTCGTTGGGAACCCATATTTCTGAAGGGAACAAAGGTGGGTTTGGAGCGTTGTTGAGCTGCGATCTTGTCCTCTGCCAGCTTAGCCAACCCTAGGACTTCCATCATTGTGTTGGGACAGAACATTTTGACCTCTGAGCGGATTTCATCCTTGAGACCACTGATAAAACAACTCCTGTAGAATTCATCAGACAATCCTTCTGTGTGATTGGCCAATTTCTCAAATTCTGTCTGATGCTCTCTCACTGTGCCAATTTGGTGAAGTTTAGTGAATGCTCCTGTGAAATCATCAAAAGCACTAGGACCAAATCGTGGCAAAATGAGTTGGAAAAAATCTGTCCAGTTTGGCTCGGGATGAACTTTGATGTACCAACGGTACCATTGAAGGGCTTCCTGTTCCAAATGAAAGGATGCAAGTGGAACTTTCTGGGCATCAGAAGTATTATGCAGACTAAAATATTGTTCTGGTCGATATATCCATCCAGTCGGATCAGTACCATTGAAGCGAGGAAAATCAAGCTTTGGCACCCGAAAATTGCTGGAAGAAGAGAACCCGGTGGCTGCAAAAGATTCTGGCTGTCTGGTATTGTTCATGGCTGAATGTTGAAGATGGAGGCTAAGAAATTTTTCATCCATATCTTGGAGTTTGGTTTGGATGGTTGCAAGTACTTCCTCCATGGTGTGTGCTCCTGCACGGGTGACAACCATAACCAGGGTTTTTTTTTTTTTTTTTTTTGGTGGAATGGGTAGAAAAACACAAACATAAGCTGATTTAGTAAAGGGAAATTTGGATTGGGGAAACAATCTGATGGGTAATTGGGGTTTGACTAGATTTTGGACACTGTCGAAAGGATAAGAAAGCAAAAAGGGGGATTTCAGAAGCGGTGTGATAGAATGAGAAAATTTGGTAGAGAGGGACAAAGAAGCAGAATTCAGAAAGGAACTCTGTGGTAAAATTTGAAGGTGATTGGGTGAAATCTGAGGAAGTTATGGCAAACCCTAAAAATAGACAAATGTGGGATTTCGGGCTTTGGGAAGGGGAATTGGGGATAGAGTCCTCACGAATGAAATATGCAGAATGGGATGACAGGGGTTCCTCGAAAATTTCAAGGGAAACAGAGTGAAAACAAGGGAGATATGGAGAAAAAACTCTTTTTTTTTTTTGGTCAGACTGGAGCGGCTACGGCTCGGAAGGGATCTAGAACAGATAAATCTGCAACGGCCTAGAAGTGAGCGGAAATAGAGGAATCTGAAATGGCGCCGAATGGATTGAAAATGGCTGGATCTGGAACGGCTTTCAGAATGGATCTGAACGGCTGGATCTGAAACGGCGCAGCAGTGATCGACAACAGTTCAA
The DNA here is from genome assembly GCA_027924585.1 of Larix kaempferi. Lineage (NCBI taxonomy): Eukaryota > Viridiplantae > Streptophyta > Pinopsida > Pinales > Pinaceae > Larix > Larix kaempferi. The sequence continues at coordinate 5,570,804 of BSBM01001287.1, forward strand.
CTCAAAATAGATATGGACCCTAGGTATGTGCGGCTTCCTAACAGTTCAGGGGTTTCACTCGGCCACCAATGCTGTCTGACAGCTTTCATATTGAGGTAGTACCCCTCACTCCACGGCTCAGATAATACTGATAACCGCTTTGCCACAAACGACAGCTCTTAGTTTACCTCACGGGTGGGAACTAGTCAATCAGGTAGGGGTCATTGCCCTTTTCGCTGGCAGGTCCTCTCAATGGGCCAGCTACTTTGGGGTTCATGTGGTACTCCTCACAATTATTTTTAGGGATTATGCCCAAGTACTTCCCACAGTTAAGCGGATAGGGATTATTCCCAAATCCGAACCTGCAACAGATGCGAAAAAAAAAAATTGGCATAAATTTCACCCGGCGAGGCCAAGAAAGTGCTCTAATACCAGATGTGAAGCACCTGCAACAATTAATTAATAAGAATACGTGAAATAGCAGAAATGACAGAACTAATAATCACTTTTATATTGATCATAGGCCACTTCGAGGGGGCAAACTCCTTTGAGCAAGCTCAATACAAATAACTTCACGGTGCCTTCATAGGCTTCAACACACACTTATATACTAGTCTAGGTGCCAATACCATGGGTCAATACTATGTGTCAATACAAACCATGGGCTAAGTCTAGGCGCTAATACTATGAGTCAAAACCATGGGCCAGTACAAACTATGGATCAACAAAACTATGGGCGACTTACAAAGCATATGCGCCAACAACAATAACACAAACTATGGATCAACAAATACTACGGGACGACTTACAAAGCATATGTGTCCAACAACAATATACTAACAAAGTAAAGACATGGGTTCCTAACATACTACTTTCACCACATGAGGTAGAAGGAGGAGGAGAAGATGTTACTAGCGAAGAAGGCATAGGGTTATGATGCTCTTTATGTGAGGTGCTTACTTTGAAGCATCATGAGAATGCAAAGCATTCAGAGTGGAAAACAACCAAACCGGTAGCCCTATATTGAATCCCGGAAGATTCAAAGTAGCCATTAAGAAAGTACCAATGTTTCCAAAGAATGGAAAAACACAAGGAGCCTCTTGAAGAGGAGTCCCTTGATTGGTGTTCACCGGGATGCTATCCATAGTTTCCCTTCCGCACTGTACTCAGGTTGTTGAAATCCTACAAGTACCAGAAGTGGATCGTTGGGTCTAGTAAGAGGAGGGTTGAAAGGAGTACTGAACTTTCTAGAAGTTAGATCCTCAACCTCGACAATATCAAGAACTTGTCGATCCGGGGTTCTGGGTTGTGGTTCTCCAAGAACCTCTGTTTCGCCCGTAAGTTCAAATGAACCACGGGAATTTGTCCTCCGGCGTCGCGGTGGCAGTGGAGCCTCCATAATGAGTGGGGGAAGGTTTTGCAACCTTCGAGACCCACGAAGATGTTGGTCCTCCATAATTATAAAAATAAACTAAGTAAAAACCTAGTGGCCACTATGATTAAGGAGCAAACAGCATACCACTACAAAAATCCTAAAGGTGATCCAAACCAATCAAATAGGATAGATGCTCTCAGAAGTCAGTCTGGGATGATTAGGGTCCAGAACAAACTAATAGAGTAATGATGTTCAGTTCCACGATGTCCAATGGAGATCCTCTAGGTGCAAGAATTTGAATCACCAAACTGCCCTCTCGAGATTACTGCTAAAGGGTTACCTTCCATGGCTATTCGAGGTGGAGTGGGAATAACCTTCCACTATACCTAGGTAGAATCCTAGATGGTAAAAGATGCTAAGGCTACCATAAGTATGAAAAACCTTGGGGGGACAGTCGTCGGTCTAGTCATAATGCGTGGGCAGGGTAACAAAGCTCGAAATCCAAAAGCATCCCAGTACGCAAGACAACTCTGGTTTATGCTTGAAGAGAAGATGAGGGGCTATCCTCAACACTTCAAATCTCACATGACCTCATTCTTAACTCCGATTTCAGTGGAGTTTCCCAAGCAATTTTGATACATATGGGTTTAGCTAAAGATAGTTGCGACTATGATTATTGAGCAATGAAGCCGATTTCGAGTAGTTTAAGGTGATTTAAACTCGAAACCCTAGCCTAAGATAGTTGATGATGTGTATACCTAAAAAGAAAAATGTTTCTAATTGATTTTATTAAAATTTCTTTTTAAGGCTACTTTTTACTCAACGGGGTTGTGCATTGTGTGGAATGGTTTAAGAAAGTAAAGTGAAAAAGAAATAACTTTCAAAGCAACAAAAGACTCTTTTTCTTTTTTTCATTTATGCTCTTTCCAAAATGAAAACTAAGCAAACCTAAAACAAGTTTCTTTTTTTATTTTCTTTTCAAAATTCAAAACAAAGTAAACTACGCTACTTTGAAATGATTATAAGTCTTACTACTTTAAATTACCAAATTCATTTTTGTCTTTTCTGATAATTATAAAAGAAAGAGAACTAAGAAATGGAAGCAAGTAAGACCTAAAAGAGAAATGTGAGTAAGGAAAAGCAACTCAAAGGATCACCACAATCAAATCGATGACTTGACAAAGACTTGTCATATGAAGTTTTTCAAAGAAAAAAGCTTTAGACTTGGAAACAAAGTGTAAAAGAAAACAGGGACAAGAGACACTTGTAACGAAAAGGAAGACCTCAAAGGTTTCTCCAAAGCATCAAAAACCCTAAGAAAAACACTAAGCCAAGCAAACAGGTAGGCTAGTGAACTGAAAGTGACCTTACAATCGCAAAGACTCAAAAGAAAGCAAACTAAAAGACTTCAACTTACTTGGACTGAAACTAACAAAGTAATTAGAAAAGTGTGTAGACTCAAAAAGCTTTTGAAAACACCCTAAGGACTCCAACTTGAGTTCAAACCCTAAATCAAAAGCCAAGACACCGTCAAAGTGTGCTAGTGTTGCCACAAACACAAATGTTATCAAACAAAGGTTTGTATACCTGCAACAAGCATCTAGGGTACAAGAGTGCAGCAAGGAACAGTACACGGTCTTCAAAAAGAGTCACAAACAAGAAAGACACCTCAAAAAGTACTCAAGCAAGCAAAGACAAGTTAAGGGACTTAGGAGAGGCAAACAAGACTGTTGGGTGTGTGAGCTATCTCAAATAAAACACCTAATATTAATTCTCAACCAGGATCAGTAAACTTTGAGTTGAGAGCAAAATATATGCCAAAGTAGAGAGAGTGTCTAAAGTTCAGGCTTGTCAGACCTTAGAAATATTTTAATAAAGGAAGATTGCAAAGATCTTTCAAAATGAAAAACGGAGTTAAATATTTATAAGTACAACCAAGAAACTAAGATCAGAATAGTACTAGATCATACTATTCTACTCTATCATTAAACAAATAGGAAAGATAAATACTAAAAAAAAACAACTTACTCTTAAACAAACAGAGAACTACTGATCTAAACTTCAAACAGTAACTATGGACAGTAACTATAGACAAAATCAGAACTATAGATATGAAATGATTTAATAGGGAGAACTTGTAAATGTAAAAGAATTCTAAACTACACCATCTAATTCCATTCATTTCGATTACGTACATTAAATGTAATAGGAACTGGAGTAAATGTTGATAAAATTCAATATGCTAAGACAGAAAATAGCAACTTACATTCCATTTCATAATGATAGCATATACAGGATCACTGAAGAAACAACAAGCATAGCATAAACACAAGAGACACAGATTTATCCTGGGAAACCCCCATGGGGTAGAAAACCCAGCAAAGCTTTCCTCAATAAGATGATAAACCAAAATACAAGATGTGCTCCCTCCTTCTAATCCTCCTTAGCAAATCTCCCAGACAATTTCTCCTCTTTTCAAGTGTGTGAGTGTGTCAAATGAGGAACACACCTCCTCTATTTATACACTACTCTGACATATATTTTACACAAGTACATGTAGGCTCGTATTTAACCATTAGGTTAAATACCCTATTATAACTGACTGAGCCGACCCCCACATGGTGGTTCTAATAACCCTAGTTGCCACAACTCCTCAGAGGAATAAACATCTCCGGATACATAATAGAATCACCTCGGAGGGATGGAACATCTCTGGAATAAATAATGTACAAATATAATATTCTTAGAAGTTACAATATTCAACACTCCCCCTTAACGAGAAGGATATTATAACAACATCTGCAGGAGCAAGGAGTCACTGACTACATCATCTATATATAATCGGAATCTTTCTTCAATTCATCATCATCAGTAACTCAACTAGTTACTGGAACATCAATATCATCAGAGTTGATATTACTCGATCATCAGCATCGTCATCACACGATCACACGATCATCAACATCGTCATCACATGATCATCAGCATCGTCATTACACGATCATCAGCATCGTCATCACATGATCATCAGCATCGTCATCACATGATCATCAGCATCGTCATCACACGATCATTAGCATCGTCATCATATGATCATCAGCATCGTCATCACACGATCAGCAGCATCGTCATCATACGATCAGCATCGTCATCATACGATCAGCAGCACCGTCATCATATGATCAACATCGTCATCATACGATCAGCATCGTCATCACATGATCGGCAGCATCGTCATCACACGTTCAACATCGTCATCATACGATCAGCATCGTCATCACACGATCGGCAGCATCGTCATCACACGATCATATTACAGGATGATCAATCCTGCTCTCTTTAGGACATAGGTCCATGGATGATGCAATCCAGATCAAGGATGATCAATCCTTATCTCTTTAAGACAAGTCTCATGTCTAGGGATGATCCAATCCCAACCACAGTGCCAGTCCTTTTTCATACTGGATGTGACCTAGATCAAATCTAGGATTTACCGCCACAGAGCCAGTCCTTTTTCATACCAGGGACGATCCAGTCCTATCATGTACCTTTTGAACCGAAGCTCAGGGACGATCCAGTCCTATCATGTACCTTTTGAACCGAAGCTCAGGGACGATCCAGTCCTATTCAATTCTCAGAGAACTCATGTCTACGGTTCAATTCACAGGACCAAAGTCCGAGGACGATCCAATCCCCTTACCTGTTCATTCAGGATTTTGTTCTCGGAGACATCATGTCTACGGCTCTCTTTAGGATTGAAGTCCAGGGATGATCCAATCCCCTCAAGTCCACCAAGGACTTCATTCTTGAAGACATACGTCTACGGCTCTCTTTAGGACTGAAGTCCAGGGATGATCCAATCCCCTCAAGTCCACCAAGGACTTCATTCTCGAAGACATATGTCTACGGCTCTTCTCTCGGACTGAAGTCCAGGGATGATCCAATCCCCTCACATGTTCACCAAGAACTTCATTCTCGAAGACATACGTCTACAGCTCTTCTTCCGGACTGAAGTCCAGGGATGATCCAATCCCCTCACATGTCCACCAAGAACTTCATTCTCGAAGACATACGTCTACGGCTCTTCTTTCGGACTGAAGTCCAGGGATGATCTAATCCCCTCAATTCCACCAAGGACTTTATTCTCGAAGACATACGTCTACGGCTCTCTTTAGGACTGAAGTCTAGGGATGATCCAATCCCCTCAAGTCCACCAAGGACTTCATTCTCGAAGACATACGTCTACGACTCTCTTTAGGACTGAAGTCCAGGGATGATCCAATCCCCTCAAGTCCACCAAGGACTTCATTCTCGAAGACATATGTGTACGGCTCTTCTTTTGGACTAAATTCCAGGGATGATCCAATCCCCTCACATGTTTACCAAGAACTTCATCAAAACATGTGTCAATCATGTATCCTCATCATCAAAACATGTATAACAAAACATGTATCCTCATCATCAAAACATGTGTAACAAAACATGTATCCTCATCATCAAAACATGTATAACAAAACATGTATCCTCATCATCAAAACATGTATCCTCATCATCAAAACATGCATAACATCTATCATCAAAAGCATGTATACATCTATCATCAAAAGAAAAAATATAAGATTCCTAAATCTAAATAATTATAAGTAACTAGGTGTAGTAAATAGGTAACCTCATCATTGATGAGATAGACTTGTTATCAGATACTATGCTACTCCCCCTTTCGAGGAGGGTCCTTCTGGACTATACCAAGCTTGTCTCGGAAGTATTCAAACTTTACTCGAGATAGAGGTTTAGTCAAGATATTAGCAATCTGATCCTTAGTGCTTATATACTCGAGCTTGATAGCTCCTCTCTGCACCATATCTTGTATATAGAAGTATCGGATCTCTATGTGTTTTTTACTTATCTAGGAATACAAGATTTTCTATCTTGATGCAGTTTTGAATGTCACATATAATCATAGTGGAATTCATTTCTAAGTCAAACACTCCATATAATAGCTTCTGAAGCCACACTGCTTCATAGCTGACAGAGCAGACAACTATATATATATTCTGCTTCAGCAGTACTGAGAGCCACACTAGATTGTTCCTTGTTGAACCATGAGATCATGGCAGATTCAAGACTATAACATCCACCTGATGTACTCTTTCTGTCTGAGGCACTTCCTGCCCAATCAGAATCTGAGTAACCATGTAAACGGAGTTCATGACCTCCAAGATAATATAGACCAAAATCTAATGTACCTTTTAGGTACCTCACTACATGCTTTGTAGTTATTAAGTGAACCTTTCTAGGTTCTACTAGATACTGACTTAGGGTATTTGCAGCAAAGCATATATCTGGCCTAGTATTTGTTAAATACATCAATGACCCAATGATTTGTCTATATAGGGTTAGGTCCACTAAATACGATGAGTCATTAACTAACAACTTCAAGTTGGAGTCCATGGGAGTGGCCATGGCTTTATACTCCAACATATCAAATCTTTTTAGAAACTTCACAACATACTTACCTTGAATTAAAAGATTCCTTTTGGATCTTGCCATACTTCTAGACCTAAGAAGTAGTGCATTAATCCAAGATCTTTCATTTCCATTTCTGCAGCCATTTTCATGACCTGTTTCTCATTCCTTGTCAGAAAGAGATCATCGTCATACAATAATGGTATTATAGGTTCATCATCCACAACCTTAAGGTAAAGGTTAGGAACAACTTTACTTCTGCTAAAGCCCAAGCTTTGTCATGAAGCTGTCAATTGTCCATTATTCACACTCAGCATTGAGTGATCTTCTACATATCTATCTATGCCATCTCTCGTCAGATGGGTCTTCTAAAATGAGCCTCAAAATCATTCGAACTCTGTGGTGAGTTCCTTCTTTCATCCATGTCATATGTGTATATGATCCGAATTTTAGGGGGCATATGGTCTAAATTCGGATGTATAAGCCATAAAAGTATTAAATAGAGAGGCCACCCTCTCTCATCCATGGTATTTAGTAGCACATAGTTTTGGCCCATGGTATAGCCTCAAAACACATTGTAATAATGCTATATAAAGGCCTAGCAAGCCTTCTCATGATATCAAGTTACTCATTTGGTTTCTCTCCTATTTTCTATTGTTCATTGTGAGATTATTTAGATCTGAGTGAGTTATTGGTAATTAGTTTTAGAGGTGGGGCTCCTCTTTGAGCCTCACCTCCCATTCACTTCATGTGTTTTTGTTCATGCTTATTCTTATGCAACATTAGGGTTTTCATGTGAATTTTATGACAGATTTGCATGCTTAATCTCCTCTTCTCTCGGCATTCAAGCCTTCCGGTTCTCATCTCCCAAGATATGGATCAGTATAGAACCCATATTCAACCTTGTAGCAAAGGTTGAGATCCACATCACCCATGATGATCATTAAGCTCATCAATTGACTATCGATCCTGGGAACCCATACAGAACCTGATTACATTATTAAGAGAATGGTCTTATCTAGTCCCTTGGAGCAAAACATCTCATCATGATTCTCTTCCTCTTTCTAAGAGAATCTCTTAACCACAAGCTTTCTATAGTGTGTTTGATTTGTAAATCTTTTGTTGAACATCCATCGCTTGTTCAGAGTTCATCATTCATCATGATCTTTCCTACAAATCAAAATTAAGTACATGATTAGTAATAATTCATAATCATCAAATCATATTGACATGATAACCTATTATGCATACAGATATCATTTACATAGTTATGCAACTATTTTGACCAATACTTTGGCACAACACTTTCCCATATCCTGTATGCATACAGTGGCTATCTAGATGCCTTCCATCTCTACCAGAACATACTATCGAGAGTGTGCACAGCTCTCAGCATGTCAGCAAAGAGGTTTCATTCTAGACAAGCAACAATGGAATGTTTGTCCAACTTACCAATCATATGCATATTAGTAGTATACTGTTCAATGCTTTATGAATGTTTACATTCAGCATGATATATTCTAGGAATACAAATATGCATACAAGCAATATCATTTACTATTTCTAATAACAACTCAAATACTTATCTTTTATGTTTGTGTGGTTGCCTCCCGCTTGATCTTCTGTATGTCTTCTGAACTTCTATTCATTATGTACCACTTTGCATGCTCAGATGTACACTAGTGTCATCCTCATGATCTCATACACAAACATACATTCATTAGTATATTCTCAATATTATCAAAACATTCTAATTCTAAATAATCTTGAATATGTACAGTCATGATCATTAGTATTCAGGGTTCCAAGGAAGTCTTCTTTTACTCATGCATATTCTTGTTTGATCTAGTTAGTTAAATCATCAACCAAGATAAGAGACATAATATGCATAAACCCTTGATTACTAACCAATCATACCAAGTATACTTACACAAGGTAAGATTCTAACATGACATAGGAAAACATACCTGGATTAGTATACCTGCTTAGTTATGTACAACATACCTAAACAATCTCTTCAATGATTTAGAGATCCTGAGCTAGAACCTGCATGTCTCGTAGGTTAAACATAATATAACAAAGTCATACATACCTCGTGAGTCTTTGTCTTCATGTTGTCATGGTCATGGAACTTGATTTGTCTTTTGTGATGTACCTATGTCTTGTTAGTAGACAACATCAACCTCACACAACACCATAATGCATAAGTACAATCATATAGCCCTAATCAATGAATGTCTTCGATCATTCACATGCATTCATATTGTTACTAGGGTGATAAGACAATTAATAACATTAATCAAGATTGTACTAATAAATAACATGAAGACAAACACATTATGAACTTAATCAAGAATCAGATTTCAAGGCATACCTGAACCTCCTTAAGTCATACCTGTCGAGACTTTTTGAAGTCTTCTTATGTAAGGCCTTAGCCTCAACTCCCCCTGAAACTTGATATGGAGCTTGATTAGGGTTTGCTAGAGAAACCCTTAAAATTCAATATTTGACTTTCACACTTCTGAACGGATGGAAGAATGTGTCTTGCTGAGCTGATCAACCTAGCATTCTTCAATTTTGAAATCTCCAAAATTTGACCCCTCAAAATTGCCTTCGAAACATCTGGATCTTCTAGACAGGAACCCGAACTAGGGTTTGATGAAGCCCACCCTTCTGTCCAATCAAAAGGTTTGATCCAAGGCTCTAAACTCTTATTTTTCTGAGGAGCTTCCAGCAGTGGACTCCGATTCCAAAAATTCTAACTTTCTCCGAAACCCTAAATTCCGGAAGCCATGAATAAAGGTGCTCCAAAAATAATTTTGTTTTGACAGAAATATGCACCTGATTGTTTCTGCTATAACTCTGAAATTTATGCTCCACAGGGTCTGAAAACCTTTTTGCAGTAGCCTGACCTGTCATCTTTCCATCCTGACAGGTCTGACCTCAATTGGATTTTCTGAGAGAGAGTTATGCCAAGTGTTGCAACGTGACCTGTTTATGGGATAAAACAAGAGAGCGAACTTGTACGGCGTGCCACGTGTCACTGTCTGAACTTCGGCCTCTGAAAACTTTTTCTGAGATAGCTCGCCCTGTTATTTTTCCATCCTGACAGGTCTGACCGCAATTGGACTCTCTGAGAGAGAGTTATGCCAAGTGTCGCAACGTGACCTGTTTATGGGATAAAACAGGAGAGCGAACTTGTACGGAATGCCACGTGTCACTGGTTCATCTTCGGCCTCTGAAAAATTTTCCTGAGATAGTACCATCTGTGTACTACCTGTCACTTTTTACGAAATTTCATTTGGATCTTCCTAGCCCATGTTATGACCTTTTTTCCAAGGTCACCTGATTTTGACTGAGATCTGGAAGAGGCAGAAACCCTAACTTGTACTGATCATAACTCATAAATTACAACGAATATGAGGGTTCCCTTTGGACACAAGGTACCTAGGGATGTTATCTACGACCTGTAAACTTTTCAGATCCTGAAACTTCGCATAAATGGATTTATAGCGAAATTTCCACGATGACTGGTTTTTGCTATATAAAACCCTAACCTTCAAATTGTCGCAAGAGAAGCAAGTGTCGTAAGTGCCATACATTGCCTTCCTTCTGGTTAGCTCTGATACCATGATAAAATTCAATATGCTAAGACAGAAAATAGTAGCATTACATTCCATTTCAAAATGACAGCATATATAGGATCACTGAAGAAACAACAAGCATAGTATAAACACAAGAGACACAGATTTATCCTGGGAAACCCTCATGGGGTAGAAAACCCAGCAAAGCTTTCCTCAATAAGATGATAAACCAAAATACAAGATGTGCTCCCTCCTTCTAATCCTACTTAGAAAATCTCCCAGACAATTGCTCCTCTTTTCAAGTGTGTGAGTGTGTCAAATGAGGAACACACCTCCTCTATTTATACACTACTCTGACATATATTTTACACAAGTACATGTAGGCTCGTATTTAACCATTAGGTTAAATACCCTATTATAACTGACTGAGCCGACCCCCACATGGTGGGTCTAATAACCCTAGTTGCCACAACTCCTCAGAGGAATAAACATCTCCAGATACATAATAGAATCACCTCGGAGGGATGGAACATCTCCGGAATAAATAATGTACAAATATAATATTCTTAGAAGTTACAATATTCAACAAATGTATCGTAATGACTTTCAAATGTAAGAAGGAAACTAAATGGAAGTAAGTCTAGCTTAACTTCTACAAACAAATGCAGACTAAAAATTATCCAACTACAACTGACTCTAAACATTATGAATTACTGTCTATCCATAGGTAAATGACATGAAACTAATCTTAAGCTAGAAACACATAATAAAGATGTTAAGCTAAATTGGATTAGATTTGGAAGCAAGTAGAAAACTTACTAACAATATTATTATTGATCCAGATCTTATGATACAAATGTCTTTATTAAATAGAAAGTAGTCTTTAGATTAGCAACTGAAAACAACTCAAAAAGATCAACTAAACTTGGAAACAAACTAAGAACACGATTAGTATATTCTGAGCAATAATTAATTAACAACACAGGTTAAAGAACTGGATGTTGTGTTAAATTTTCATAATTTACTTCAATCTGATCTAGGATCTTAACTAAGAGAACATGTACAACAAATCTACAGCATATCAATCATGGACACAATAATGCAAGCACACAAGAGACACAGATTTTACTTGGGGAAAACCGTAAAGGTGAAAAACCCCAATAACTTCCTCAGAGATAGATAGAGCAATGATACAACCAGAATACAAGAGATAGTCTTCTCCTAGTAGCAAAGCCTCCTCCTCCACAAGTGCACCACTCTCCCAAGTGTGAGTGAGAGAATAGAATGTGTAAAATTAGAGAAACACACTCTCTATTTATACACTAACTTGACTTGACCTTTACTCAACTAGGTCGGCCTCAACTTAACCACTTAACATAATGTTGACTAGGCCGACCCCCACTAGGGTGGTCTAATAACCCTTTGACCCACATGGCCGACCCCCAATAGGGTGGTCTAATAACCCTTTCACCCACATGACTTATACAGGGCTGACCCTAACAAGGTGGTCTAATAACCCATCAAGTATAAGTTACGACACTTACAATATAAATGATGACACTTCCGTATAGAGGAATAATAACATCTCTAAAGGAATACAATATACATATATGTGAAATACATTCCGAAGTTACATATACATCAACACTCCCTCTTAACTAGGAAGGTATTTCTCGACACAGGTCTTCTAGCACAAGTCTTCTTCTCTGGATCATCGTCACTAGATAATCGTCATCGAGTCATCATCATCGTCACCGCTGCTGCTATCTCAATCAATCTCTGAATCTACTCGTCATAGGAATTTCTACAAAACCAATCCTTTTTCATACTGGATGTAGGCCCACCACCTGCAGGTCTTCGTCATCACTGGCCATACTATGGAATCCTCGGGATTTATTACGTGCGTCACAAAACCTCGAAAGAGCATCTCAGGTTGTTACAAGCACATGGCTCTACCTATAGGATCTCCCAAGGCCATATTATATGTGACCTCACCACAAAACCTCGCAAGAGCATCCCAGGCTGTTACGAGCACACAGCTCTACCTATAGGATCTCCCAGAGACAGATTATATGTGGTCACCACAAAACCTCGCAAGAGCATCCCAGGCTGTTACGAGCACACAGCTCTACCTATAGGATCTCCTAGGGACAGATTATATGTGGTCATGGAAAAACCTCGCAAGATCATCCCAGGACTTATTACGGGCACACAGCCCAACCTATCGGATCTCCCAGAGACATATTATATGCCATAGGACAAAACCTCGAAAGAGCATCTGCCAGATATCCCAGGGCCAGATTATATGCCATAGGAAAAACCTCAAAAGACTATCTATAGATCTCTGAGGGCCAAATTATATGTCCTCCTAGAGCAAAACCTCAAAAGAACATTTGCCAGATATCTCAGGGCCAAATTATATGCCATAGGAAAAACCTTGAAAGACTATCTGCAAATATCCCAGGGCACAAATTACATGCTTATCTGCACAACTTGTTCCACGGCCACAGAGTATCAACCTGATACTCACCATACATCATCCTGGTGTACACATGATCATCATGATCATCATCACTGCAACATCCTGTTGCATGTCATCTGGAGCAACATCCTGTTGCATGTCATCTGGAGCAACATCCTAAAGCTCTTCATCCACGATCATCCTAATCATATCATGCATCCTCCTGATGCATACCATACCTAGTATCTACCTAAAACATATCATCATACATGATCCACCTGATCATACAGTGCATCCACCTGATACAAATACAAATACATGATACATATCACCATACATGATCCACCGGATCATACAATGTATCCACCTGATACATATACAGATACATGGTCCAAGCATCCAACATGATGCATACATACATATAAATGATCCAACTGATCATATCCAGCATCCAACATGATGCGTACATACATATAAATGATCCAACTGATCATATCCAGCATCCAACATGATGCGTACATACATATACATATAAATGATCCAACTGATCATATCCAGCATCCAACATGATGCATACATACATATATAAATGATCCAACTGATCATACAAAGCAGAAACTAGAACATCATCCTGATGCTCATCATCGAGCGCTTACATCCACATCCATGTGAAGGATCCTCCTTCCAACATGTTTGGAATGGATTCAGCAAATGTGTCCATCACTTCTTCCTTGACGTGTCATTAATCTGAAGAACGCCAAGCCTCTCCCTGAAGTACTCGAACTTCACCCTGGCTAGTGGCTTCATCAGCACATCTGCAATCTGCTCGTCCGTCACAACATACAGGAGCTTCACAGCTCCTCTCTGCACCATATCCCTGATATAGTGATATTTGATCTCTATGTGTTTCGACCTGTCATGAAACACTGGGTTCTCGGACAACTTCACACAACTCTGGTTATCACAAAAGATACCAGTAGCATCCAATGGGAGATCAAATAACTCAGACAGTAGCTTCCATAGCCATACTGCCTCACAACTAGCTGAATAGGTTGCAACATACTCTAGCTCAGCTATACTCAGTGCTATGCAGGACTGCATCCTGCTGAACCAAGAGATCACACATGATCCCATACTAAAGCAGCATCCAGATGTGCTCTTCCTATTTGCAGCACTGCCAGCCCAATCTCAATCAACATAACCCTATAGGTTAAACTTTTGATCCACTTCATACTTGAGCCCATAATCCACTATACCCTTCAGGTACCTCAGAACATGCTTTACAGCAACCAGGTGAACACTCCTCGGATCCATCAGGAACTGGCTCAATGTGTTCACCGCAAAGCAAATATCTGGTCTCGTGTTCGTCAGGTACATCAAGGACCCAATCATCTGACGATACATAGAGACATCAACCGTCTCAGATGAAGCATCACATAGAAGATTCAGGTTCAATGCCATAGGTGTGGCCATAGCCTTACAGTCCATCATCGCAAACCTCTTTAGGATCTCTACTGCATACTTCCCTTGTCCAAGGAAGATTCCATCTGCACTCTGTCATACCTCCATGCCAAAAACAAATAGTGCATCATCCCCAACTTCTTCATCTCGAACTCGGCAGCAAGCTTCCGCTGTGTGTCGGCAATAAATCTGTCATCTCCTGTTACAAACAGTTTATCCACATATAGGAGTAGAATCACAGGATTCCCTTCCTCAACCTTGTAGTAAAGGTTGGAATCTGCTTCACTCTTGGTAAATCCCAAACTGGATAGAAAGTTGTCTATCCTACCATATCAAGTTCTGAACATATATGACTCCTTGTCATGTGTCTCAGAACCAAGTGGCTTATCCACATACACTTCTTCTTCAACTACACCATTCAAGAAGGCTATCTTGAAATCCATCTGGGGTATCTTCCACTTCATCACTGCAGCCAGAGCAAGTACGGACCTAGTGGAAGTGTATCTGGCTACAGGAGCAAAAGTCTCTATGCTACCACCTGCAGCATGCTTGATCTTGTAGATCCTCTTAGAAGTCACTACAGACTCCCCTTCAGGTCTTGGGACTGCATCCCAAACATCTTCATGATTGACTGGTACTCCTCGATCATGGCATTCTTCCCAGATCCTGGGAACTTCAGTATCTTCAATATTTTCAATAGATAACTTTGTTGCTGAACAAATGTTGTAGTCCTTCTTTTGTAGGTGATGGTATACGATCTTTCCTACACAACAAGTTAAATTGCATGATTAGAAAACATCTTATAGTTTTCAGAACAAATTCTTACACATAAAGAAATATGTCATACAGTCATGCAATTATCTTAGCCAATGCTTCAATACAACATTTATCCATGTTCCACAACTTTCTAGATGCCTTCCAGTCTCTACCAGAACATTGTTAAGAGTTTGCACTACTCCCAAGATGTTAGCAAAGAGGTTTCATTCTAGATAAGTAGCATTGGAATGTTGTACAGTGCCATAGGCCACTTACCCATCACATGCATATTAGTAGTATACTGTTCATTAATGCAATCATTCTAATATGCACAATACATATCATAAGTCTAGGAACATGAGCATATACATCATTGAACAATTTTATTTAAACAAACAAATATGCAATAAATGATAATTAAAAATACTTATCTTTGTTTGGTTGCTGGGTGGACTCCCTCGGAGTCGTTGCTTCCTTGCAGGAGCTGCTGAAGTAGCTTCTTCTACACCTTTCTGTTGTGGAATGTAGAAATATGGTCAACTCCCTCTAAATATCTGCATCCTTGTAGAAACTACTGAAGTGTGCTCCTTTGCTTTCTTGCAAGAACAACTGGACTGTGCTCCCTCTTGATCTTTGCTTCCTGGATTACCTGTCCTTGAACTTACATCCATATTTAATCACTATGCATGCTTATTAGTATCATCATTGTGTTATCCTTGAGGTCTCATACATAATCACACATTTATTAGTATAATATTAATACTATCAAAACACAATAATATTAAACATGTATAGTCATGATCATTCACAGAAAATAAACATTAGTATTCAAGGTTTCAAGGAAGTCTTCTTTTACTCATGCATATTCTTATTTGATCATAGGAATCTTCTGATTAGTTAAATCATCAATGCATAAACCCGTGATTACTCAAACCTATACCTTCATGATTCTTTTGGTTAGTCATATCATTAATTATGGTAAGAAACATAATATGCATACAGCCATGACTATTCAAACCTATGACTTCATGAATAATCATTATCAACAACACAACAGTATAAGATCCTAACACAAGGTAGGATTCTAGCTTGATATAGGAAAAACATACCTAGATTAGCATGCTAGCTAGTTATGTATAACATACCCGCATAATGTCTTCTGGTTCTCTTCAGTGACTTGTGCTAGTAACCTGCATGTCTCATAGGTTAACCATTGTAGGACCAAGTTATACATACCTCAAAAATAGATCTTCTATGTGATCCATGACAATGGATGAATCTTTGTCTTCATGTCACCATGATCATATGTTCTTGAAGTAGAACATGATTTGTCTTTCTTGGTGTACCTTTTATGTTAGCGAACAACATAAACCTCATACAACATCACAATGCATTAGTACATTCATAAGTGTCAAAACCTTAATCAATGAATATCTTCTATTAAGGTGATACGACAAGTCTAGTAATTAATCAATATTGTATCGCAATGATATGAAGACAAACATATGATAAAATTAACCATGAAACATACCTGTAATCCATACCTGTCAAGATTTCTTGTAATCTTCTTATGGAAGGCCTTAGCCTCATCTCCCTCTGAGACAAGAACTTCTTCACTTATGTAGGTGACCAATCCATCTTCTTCTAGGATTAACCCAATCCACTTGATTTGCAAGAACTGGACTTGGAGCTGGATTAGGGTTTGTCAAGGAAACCCCAAAAATTCAAACTTTGAATTTCAAACTTTCGAAATGATAGAAATATGCACCTTGATGAGCTGAGCAAGTTGGTATATTCAGAATTTGAAAACTACAAAGTTTCACCCCTCGAAATTGCCTTTTAGATTTCTGGATTCACTCGGGAGGACCGTGAATTAGGGTTTGAGTTTCCCAGAACTTCACCCAACCAAATGATTTGATTCAAATCTCTAAGCTTCGATTTTTCTTAGGATCTTCCAGCCGTGGTCATAGATTTCCAAAATTCCAAGTTTTGCAGAAGCCCTAATTTTCCATCTTTCCGATCAAAGTACTGAACTAGGGTTTGATCAAGCCCGACCTTTTTCCCAACCAAAAAAATCTGATCTTGGTCTCTAAATTTTGATTTTGATGAGTAGCATCCAGCCGTGGTCTCCGATTAGAGAAATTCCAACTTTCTTCGAGCCCTAAATTCCGGAAGCCATGAATGAAGCTGCTAAAAAATAATTCTGTTTTGACAGAAATATGTACCTGATTGTTTCTGGCATAACTCCGAACTTTTCGATCCACAGGGTCTGAAAGGTTTTCCTGAGATGGCCTGACCTATTATCTTTCCATCCCGACAGGTTTGACCTCAATTGGATTCTCTGAGAGAGAGTTATGCCAAGTGTCACAACGTGACCTGTTTATGGGATAATACAAGAGAGCAAACTTGTACGGTGTGCCACGTGTTACTGGTTCAACTTCTTCCTTTGAAACATTTTCCTAAGATATCCCGAACTGTTATCTTTTCATCCCGACAGGTCTGACCTCAATTGGATTCTCTGAGAGAGAGTTATTCCAAGTGTCGCAACATGACCTGTTTATGGGATAACACAGGAGAGTGAACTTGTACGGCATTTCACGTGTCACTGGTTCAATTGGGGCCTCTGAAAATTTTTCTTGAGATAGTACAATCTGTGTACTATCTGTCACGTTTTACGAAATTTCATTTGGAGCTTCCTAGCCCAAGTTATGACTTTTTTCCCAAGGTCACCTGATTTTGACTCAGATTTGGAAGAGGCAGAAACCCTATATTGTACATATCATAAATCACAAAGTACAACGAATTAGAGGTTGTCCTATGGACATAAGATACATGGGGATCGGATCTTCAACCTGTTAAAGTTTTAGATCCGAAAACTTCGCCAAAATGGATTTATAGCGAAAGTGCCACGATGACTGGTTTTTGCTATATCAAGCCCTAGCATCGTAAGTGCAACAAATGTCATACATGCCACATCATGCCTTCTTTCAGGCTAGCTCTGATACCATGTTAAATTTTCAGAATTTACTTCAATCTGATCTAGGATCTTAACTAAGAGAACAACATGTATAGCAAATCTACAGCATATCAATCATGGACACAATAATGCAAGCACACAAGAGACACGGAGTTTACTTGGGGAAAACCATAAAGGTGAAAAACCCCAATAACTTCCTCAGAGATAGATAGAGCAATGATACAACCAGAATACAAGAGATAGTCTTCTCCTAGCAGCAGAGCCTCCTCCTCCACAAGTGCGCCACTCTCCCAAGTGTGAGTGAGAGAATAGAATGTGTAAAATGAGAGAGACACACTCTCTATTTATACACTAACTTGACTTGACCTTTAGTCAACTAGGTCGGACTCAACTTAACCACTTAACATAATGCTGACTGGGCCGACCCCACTAGGGTGGTCTAATAACCCTTTGACCCACATGGACAACCCCCAATAGGGTGGTCTAATAACCCTTTCACCCACATGACTTATACAGGGCTGACCCCAACAAGGTGGTCTAACAACCCATCAAGTATAAGTTACGACACTTACAATATAAATGAAGACACTTCCGTATAGAGGAATAATAACATTTCTATAGGAATTCATTATACATATATGTTAAATACATTCCGAAGTTAAATATACATCAACATGTTGGAAGAAAGATAAGAAGGGGATAATGAAGAAAAAGGAAGGAGGGAATAATGATGAAATTGGATTGAGAATTCCAAACGACATAAAACAACACTGAATTACACTTAAAATTATTGAGGAGGAATAAGAAGAATGATGATTAAGAAGCAGAAGAAAGTAGAGTTGGAAAAAAGATTAAAACAATACAAAAAACACACAGATCCGAATGACGATCCGAACGCTGGTCTGAATGGCAGTCCGAACGACATTCTAAACGGAGGAAACGTTTTAAAGAGAAGGAGAGAAGAGTTTTCAGATGATTTAGTGACCAGCTGGTTTTGTGCAAATGATCCTACAATGCAAAGGGAATAGTAGAAGGTTTATTTAGAAGCTAAGTTAACAAGAAACTATTTACTCTAAGGAGAGGAATTATGATAGATAGGAAGAAGGTTGGGATAGAAGAAAAGAGAGAGAGAAAGATAACCTGCAGCAAACAACAAGAAAACTAACAGAAGAGAAGAGAAGAAAGGGATGTTAGCCTATGGAGGAATTCAGAAGCAATCTTAAACTATGATGATGGAAGAGGAACTGAAAACAAACTGCAAATAATTAAGCTATTGGTCGACCATTTCTAAATCAGAAGAAGAGAGATTATACTAATAGCAGAATATTAATTACAGAGGAAAAGACGATGATGCACACAGGGAAAATGAATTAGATTACACACAAGAAATAAACTAATTAATTGCAAGAAAAGAAATGCAGAAAAAGATAAATAAAACCTCCAGCTGATGAGGGGCCCTTCCCAACAATCAGAGGGTGAACTAGTTCAACTTAAACGACTGTTAGCAGAGCATCATCATGCTGCTACTTCATTAATCTTGAAAGAAATTACAGAACTGTCTCCACACTGTTTACAACTACAAACTCTTGGACTGAAAACTTAACATGAACTCCCGAGCTAAGACTAACTCCTCCCCATCACAAAGGCGACTATATATAAGTTACAACAGTGAGAGGGTCGACAAAGTCGACCTCTCTAAAAATATAGATGTTTAATGGATGTAACAGCTGATTAAATGATGCATAACATAGAAAGGGCGTCCTTTAGACTTTAACGATGTTGATTCCTTCATCAAGTTATTGTGGCATCGACCCTTCCTTCAATCATAAAGCAAAGTGTGTGTTGGAAGGCTTGATCGTGGACACACTAGCTTCTTCCAGAACGCCGGCGTGAATGAGCTGAACAGGCGTGAACAAGTATGCGTGATTCTCGACCAAACAAGCAAGAGAACTGGCGTGTTGGAGTGTTGATGTGGGCGTGAATGCATTGGCAAGCCCAGCAAACCTGAGGACGAATCTTGTAGAGAGATGGCTCATTAACCATGCCCAATGCGTGTCAAACAAAACCCATGTGTTCTTCCTTGCATTCAACGATCAGAGGTATGTCAACCGTGGATCTCGAGAGCTGAACGAGAGGCTGAATAGCGGGCTGAAACACATTTAAGCTTAGCACGTAACGCATGGTATGAACGAAGGTCATTTGCAAAATATAACCTGTCAATTAAAACCATTAGTGTTAATTAAGCCCATAATCATTATTTAGGTCATAAATAAATCATGATAAAACAAAATATAACAAGATTTGCATGGTAAGCGAATTTGTGCATACCTAGGTTGTTTGACAAGCTGAATGGAAAAGAAACAACTTACTTATACCAGAAAACAATGGAAATAATGCCATTTCGAATATATTGTATGATAAAAAATGGTGACAAAATGGACACCAACAAAGACTCAACAAAGGATTACAAACCTCAAGGATCAATTAAGAGGGAAAAAGCAAGAGGCTGGAAATCAAACCAAACAAGTGGAAATCAAATCCCCACAGCAAACAGAGAGTTACAGGAAAATACCCTATTTTGCAGTGCATAAACCTGCGTACACTGGGAGATGTACCCTACTATGTAGTAAGGAAAGTAGCGTTCATCAGCTAGTGTATGCTACTGTATGTATGGAGGACCAGCGCACATGTCAGAGAAGGTCTGAAACAGGATTTGAAAAGGTAAACTGAGATGAGTCAAACAAGAAAAAACAGGTAAAAGTGACCTATAGGGCCTCTCAGAGGATCAAAAAGACCAAAAAGTACTGGAAGGAAAACTAACTAGGTCTCCTAGAGCAGAAAACAACCGGATCCCCAGCAGAGTCGCAAGTCTGTTGTTCAGGATTTCTACCTTATAGCGAGGAGAGGGACACTACCAACTTCTAGGGTGACAGGTAAATACATTGATCATATCACATAGGCTTCTACAAAAGGAAAGAGATCGAGATCTTAGAAGGCATACCTTATTAACGGCGTTCGATCCTAGCTTTCACTCACTCCTTCGATCAATCCTTCACTTGATCTTCCGCTTGATGAAACTGCAATACAAAAGATACCTTCCTCAGCGTATCTTGACTGATATAACAATGATGAAATTGAAATGAAATTTAGACATCAAATACAATCAAGCATTTAAACAAACAAATATGCAATCTATTAGACATTTGATTGGGACAGGAAGGGTATTTCAACCTTTATTGTCAAAAAGCAATAATCGGTACAATTATACCTGATCATTC
Organism: Larix kaempferi; assembly: GCA_027924585.1. Lineage (NCBI taxonomy): Eukaryota > Viridiplantae > Streptophyta > Pinopsida > Pinales > Pinaceae > Larix > Larix kaempferi. Next base: position 5,592,141 of record BSBM01001287.1, read on the forward strand.
CAAGTGCTTCTGCAACCGGACTCTGGGCTCCTGCTCTTCACACTAACTTTGGAATTCCTCCAGCATAACAACCCTTAATGCATAGTTTCTCCCCCCCTCTCTCCTCTATCCCCCTTGAATTTATGGGACAAGGTAGGCAGTTTGGATCAAGAGGTAGTTTGATTGGGAGGTTGGGGAAGTTGCAAACCAACTTCAACTAATCCAAATTCGTCAATTTAATATATATTTTTATTACATCTTAAGATGTACGTGAGTTTCCTCAAGGAATAGTAGCACACAATATGCAACTCCACTATTTACAACATGCGTTTGCAGTTTTTCTGAGGTGTACGCTAGTGTGCAAGAGGCAAAGTAGGGTATACTGGCTAGGTGTACGCTAGTTTCATGCCTGTAGGGTAGTGTTCATGTAAAAATGTAGGTAAAAATCAATGTTTTGTCAACTGCAGAGGGGTAAGCCTTGTTCGTACATTACCTAGGCCAATCTTGCTCTTCAATCCAAGTTGTCCTTTTGTGTGATCAATAGCTAAATGTGATCACAAACGGAGAAGTGCAGATTTGACCTACAACATTATGTTTTGCCTACAAATTTTATATATGGATTGATATTATTTTATTGCATCATTTGTAGGTGGCTTTCATCAAAAGAAATCCATAAAAAAGATATAAGGTATTGGAAGAGATAAATTCCCCGACTAATGTGTGAAATGCAACAATATCTACCTCCAACATTTTTCAATGCATAAGAACACTACCTCATACACCATTTTGAGGAGATTGAATTATGCGGACCAATACACACAAGGTCGATGTGGATGGTGGAGAGGCATTTGAAGTCATTGAAGGATTTTGTTAGACAAAGAGCACGTCCCAAGGGTTTTATGGTTGAGGGATATATGGTATATCAATGCATGGTGTATATTAGTGAATATATACCTAAATTAACAGAAAATATGAATGTGCCTCGCATTTGGCATCTCGATTCCATCAACAAATTCGAAGGGGAGGTCCTATTGGGGAAAGGTACAATGAGGACCATGAAAGGTAATTATTAGATTTTGTGGAATTGATATATTACATATGTATTTTTCCAATTTTATTTTATCATATTGATTTTTTATTTTTTTATTAATCCTGCCTATTCAACTATATTAAACTATGCCTTTAATGACATATAATTAATGATATTGAATTGTTATTTTTTCATATAGTTGCTCGAGTGTAGGATGCTTTACATTTATACATTGCAAACAACCTTGATTGGATGGCGCATTGGATAGAAGATTGTGAAGAACACTTCGGTAGGTTATCATGGGAAGGGGTCAATAAGATGATTAAAACATCTCATCGTCATCGACATCAATTTCCTGATCTTACGTCGCAAAAGGAAGTTGATTTAGCCTATGGTTTAAAAGATAAAAAGGCAAGTAAATTTTTTACCCACATTTTTATAGCTACTTCCCATTTTTTCAATGTATTTGGTTTGTTTAAGTTTTCAAATATATTTTCTAAGTCGTATATGACGTTTATTAATTCGCAATGTATTTTTTACTTGTTGTCAATGTTGCAGTTGAAACATCACAAGGCTATGTGGTGTAATGGTTGTAAATTTCGTATCAAAATGTTGGATGATAAGATGAAAACCTAGGATTGTGGGATAACTGCACTGTTTAAGGTCACCAATGTTTCCTCCAGAAGTGACAGACATCCAGAAGAAACTGATAATAGGTACTATGGGCTTTTGGAGGACATAATTGAGTGTGATTTTAATTCCTTTAAAATGGTTTTGTTTGCTGGTGAAGTGGTACAGGCTACGGATGCATGAACGTGATCCTAAAAGAACTGTTATTGAGCATGCTAATGGATTTACCATGGTTAATACAAGGGCATTTGAACCGGGTATAGAGCCTTATGTTCTTCCAAGTAAATGCGAGCCAGTCTTTTACTCAGAGGTACCAGGTAAAGCAAGTTGGTCATACGTTGTTAAATACGATCCAAGAGGAAGACCAGTAAAGTATAATCATGTAGATGATGAAGATAATAACGAAGAAGATGATGATGATGATTCCGATCAGGAGCAGGTGGCTGCAGTCGATGTGTTAGATGAAGAAGTTGAAGAGTTTGATCATCCAAATGTAGCAGACGATGATCTCATTGACGATGTCAATGACTATATTAGCAAAGATGATGTTGATGTGAATGATCCTTTCATCAATATCTATTCTGAACCAGAACCTGATCCAGATGTTGAGTTGGATGAAGAAGAAGATGAATGATATTTAATTGTTGAAAAGTAGAGGCACGTGTTTATATCTTTTATGTCATGATGATATTTATATGTTTTTATTTTGTATAATACAGTATGTTGCATGTTCTTTAATATTTCAAATTGGGTATGGGGAAATTGAGAGTGATGTGAAGGGGGGGCATAATTAGAGATTCCACCTTCACGTGGTTTCCGCTGTTTAGTAGAGAATGAACTATTCTCGAAACCAAGAGAAGCTCAAAATTGCGGTGTATACCATATATAGCTGAAATTTGACATGTTGGAATATTGGTCAATACTGAGAAGGGGGATGAATCAGTATTGTTATCTTTTTAATAATTTAAACCACTTTTTGATATTAATTAAAACATGGAATCAACAAGATAAATTCGATCTCATCAGCTCATATAGGTTCTGCGGGCATGTAAGTCTATGGTCATGGCCTGCGGGCATATCTTGCTAGCATTTCCAAGTGCCTATGGGAATGTCTCACGAGCAAAAGCCCTTCATTTGTGGGCATACACCTCTTCCTATGGGAATAGGTCTTCAAGCCCTTCCTTGTGGGCATAGAATCCCTCCATTGCTTACTTGCGGGCATAAGTGTTCAAGCCCTTCCTTGCGGGCATGAGCTTTAGCCCTTGTGGTCATATGCTTCTTCCTGCATACATTCCTAATCCCCTGCAGGCTTTAATCTTAGCCCCTGCGGGAATCCTTAAGCCTTTGTGGTCCGTTTCTTTAGCCCCTATGGGCATAATAAATCTCTTGGCATATTTTTATTCCTTAAGCCCCTTGTGGGCATTCCATAAGCCCTTGCGGGCTTTTTGCAATCCCTTGCAGGCATTTTACAAGCCCTTGCGGGCATATCATAAGGCGTTATTAAACCTTATTTTTCACCTATTTTGGCAGGCCAAAATATCGCACGTGAGAGCACCAAATAGGAATATGAATCCATCGATGGATAGCCAGTTCATCAAGGAATAAGACCATGCTAATTGATGAATTTTATCAGCAAAAAGACACCTCCTTGCAGGCATTTCCAAATGCCTTACCAACCTACATTTGAACAAGAAAACAACCTTTTTCACATTTTGGCAGGATTCTATTTCGCACGTTTGAACTCTAGAGGAGAATCTGAACCCATGGCTAGATGACCAATTCATCAAAGGACAAGACCATGCCAACTGATGAATTTTCTCAGCACAGGGACACTTCCTTGCGGGCATTTCCAAATGGCCCCTTAGCCTTGTGAATTCAACACTTAGCCAAATTTTTGAATATGCAAAACAATATTTTTCCTACTTTGGCAGATTGATTTCTTGCACATGTGGCCATCATAAGGAAAACTAAAAGCATGGGTGGATAACCACTTCAATAAGGAACAAATCGATATCACCCTATGAATTTTATTAGCACAAGGACACCTCCTTGCGGGCATTTCCAAATGGCTTTTAAACTATTAATTCATCACTTCGACAAAAAATGTCAAACCGTAGGGTAACATGAGATTTTTATTTTCACCAATTTTGAAGTGTGAGACACCCAATGGATAGAGGCCAACAAGGTGACTTCATCTAAACCAATTTCACCTCTTAAAGCCTCTTTCTTTCTCCTCGGCGGGCATGCTACTGGAGTAGTGAAAATCAAGTTGGGAGGCACTTTTGGAAAATTGATATCTTCCTCCTCAGAGACTCTTTGGACAATCTAAGACCATGGTGCAAAACAACCCGAAACCTTGTTTTTGCAGACTTATAACTTCCTCCTCAAACACTCTCAAGACAAACTGAGACCATGCTCAAGTAGATTGATCAACAAGCTTCAGCCCGGTTCTTCCAGATATTTTTTATCATTCTCCTATGATGTATGGTGGGCATTTCCCCCAGGCAACTTGGACCAATTTTCCAACACTTGGCCATTTTTTGAGAATTTCTGCAAAGTTTATTCTGAACCCTTGTTTTGGCAGACCTATAACTTTGTCATAAAGTACTCTTTTGAAGAAATGAGACCATGCCTAGATAGCCTATTCAACAAGCTACAGCCTGACAAGAAGGGGCAGGCATTTTCCTTAACCCATGAATTATGGAGGGCATTTTAATGAGGCCACTTAGGCAATTTTACTCCATTCGGTGCAACATAGACTGAAACCATGTTTTGCCAGACTTATAACTTCCTCCCCAGACACTCTCAAGACAAACAGAGACCATGTCAGGTAGACAGATCAACAAGCTTCATCCTGGTTCTTCTAGAAATTTTTTATCATTCTCCTGTGATGTATGGCGGGCATTTCCCCAAGGCAACTTGGACCAATTTTCCAACACTTGGCCATTTTTTCAGAATTTCTCCAAAGTTTATTCTGAACCCCTGTTTTGGTAGACTTATAACTTTGTCATAAAGCACTCTTTTGAAGAAATGAGACCATGGTTAGATAGCCTATTCAACAAGCTACAGCCTGATAGGAAGGGGCATTTTCCTTAACCCATGAATTATGGAGGGCATTTTACTAAGGCCACTTAGGCATTTTTACTCCATCAAGTGCAAAACAGCCTAAAACCCTATTTTGGAAGACTTATAACTTCCTCCTCAGACATTCTCAAGACAAATTGAGACCATTTTTAGGTAGACAGATCAACAAGCTCCATCCTGGTTCTTCCAGAAATTTTTTATCATTCTCCTGTGATGTACGGCGGTCATTTCCCCAAGGCAACTTGGACCAATTTTCCAACACTTGGCCATTTTTTCAGAATTTCTCCAAAGTTTATTCTGAACCCCTGTTTTGGCAGACCTATAACTTTGTCATAAAGCACTCTTTTGAAGAAATGAGACCATGGCTAAATAACCTATTCAACAAGCTACATCCTAACAGGAAAGGGTGGGCATTTTCCTTAATGCATGAAGTATGGAAGGAATTTTACTAAGGCCACTTAGGCAGTTTTACTTCATTCGGTGCAAAACAGTCTGAAACCATATTTTGGTAGACTTATAACTTCCTCCTCAGACACTCTCAAGACAAACTTAAACCATGTTCAAGTAGACAGATCAACAAGCTTCAGCCTAGTTCTTCCTAATTAAGATTCAATCTAACTGTGTCTTCCTTGAGGTTATTATCTTTCTGTTTATTCAGGGTTTTACTGAATTTGATGATCACGTGGACATGGCACATGTAACCATTTCGATAGTTATGGTGGAGTTTTAATAGCCTCTACTTATCTTCTTCGTGTGATCCTCCAAATTGGAATTATGAGAAAAACTTCGATAAGAACAACAACCCTAGTATGATGAAGCATTTCAACCATATAAATAACAATTAAGATTCAATATTGTGCCAAGCCAAATATAGAAGTTTTGCCTTGTTTAATGGACTAACTTGGTGGTACTCCATCACAAAAATTCGCAGTATGCCCAAAATTTTTGATAAAACTAACACAATATCATCACCAACTAAAGCAACTAACACTTAAGCCCTCAATCACTCATATGATCATCGCGTCAACTAATATATAAAAAATATTAATCCAACGACCGTTGAATCCTTCGATCACTCCATATGACCATTGTGTCAACAGAATCCAAAAGCCGAGATCATATCCTCAGCAAATCGATGGATGTTGCCACTTCTTCCAAAAGGTAGGGGGCCTGACAGGTCGTCCCGGGCTCCAGGATGGTGACTTATCGTGGAGTCCCAGCACCTAGAGCCCCCACCATAACCTTTGCACTACACATCAAATAAGCATAGTGAGGATGGTGTATATAAACTCATATTACCTAAACCTTGCTACCAATGTGGGATAAATTCTAAAGATGAATTAATCGCCACCGTCGATTACTTGATCGGACGGTTGCTGAGTCTCTACCTCCAATTCTTCATCTTTGTCCACTGAGATTTGAATCATGCATCGAATTCTTTTGTTGGGATTTAATCAGAGCTCTTTCCATTCCTTTTGTTACAAACATCGACTTAGATGCGGGTTCCTTTGATCACCTACGCTCAGGTTATTCTTTTCTCTCCTTGAATCACCTCCATTTTTACTTTGTCAATCGGAACCATTGAAATTATTAGCCACAACGCATAATATGGACATGATGTGCTCAACGAAGGGGTCTTTGTCTGATCCAGATAGATTAAGCTCTCCCAATTTGTCAATCACATCTTTCTTGGTAGCCTTGTATTTGTTAGCAAAGGTCCTCCCTTTCTCCAGAACGGATTGAGCCTCTTGGCGTGTTCTTATGGGAAATTTCTTCAAGTGCTCGAGACTGTATTCCAGAACCTTGATCAAAACCTCCATCTCGTTTTGTTTGAAGTCCCTCCTCTTCTGAGTGGCATTCTGATTTGCAGTAGTAACAAAGGTTGTGATGTTCTTCTGCTATCGTTGGACACCTCTCAAACCTATTATTACTTCATGTCCACTTCTGCATTCCTTTTGGGATGAAATTTTCCCATCCAGAGAGTCTCTGTGTAAAAAATGCTTAACTGCATACTATCATGGCATCATATCATCATAGTCAACATATCAAACAATTAACACCCTCTGCTTTGTCATCATACTATTTGCCATCAATGCCAACTTGTATATCTGCTATATGATGATGATGATGATGATGGTGATGATGACGACAACGATCATCATCATCATCGTGTTAGGAACCCATGTCAACCCTTCTCTTTACTTTGTTAGTATATTGTTGTTGGACGCATATGCTTTGTAAGTCATCTCATAGTATTTGTTGATCCATATTTTGTATTATTGTTGTTGGATGCATATGCTTTGTAAGTCGTCCCGTAGTATTTGTTGATCCATATTTTGTATTGGCTCATGGTTTGTATTGGCACATGGTATTGACCCATGGTATTGGCGCCTAGAATTAGTATATAAATTTGCGTTGAGATCAATGAAGGTACCAGGAAGTTATTTTGTATTGAGCTTGCTGAAAGGAGGTTTCCCCCTTGAAGTGGCCCGCGATCAATAGAAATATTTTGTGATTTGATATATCATGTATTTCATCAATTAATTATTGCAGGTTCTTCACATCTGGTATCAGAGCACTTTCTTGGGCTCGCTGAGTGAAATTTCTGCCAAATTTTTTTTCCGCATCTGTTGCAAGTTCAGATCTGGGAATAATCCCTATCCGCTTAACTATGAGAAGTACTTCGGCATAAGCCCTAAAACTCATTGTGAGGAGTACCACAAGAACTTTGAAGTAGCTGGCCCATTGTGAGGACCTGCCAGCGAAAAGGGCAACGACCCCTACCTGATTGACTAGTTCCCACCCGTGAGGTAAACCAAGAGTTGTCGCTTGTGGAAAAGCGGTTATCAATTTTACATGAGCCGTGGAGTGAGAGGTACTGCCCCAATATGCAAGTCCTCAGAAAAAATTGGTGGCCGAGTGAATCCCCTAAACTGTTAGGAAGTCGAGCATACCTGGGGTCCATATCTATTTTCAGCTACTAAATCACATATTTTCTCTATCCATAACTGTTGCTGATCACTTTTGCGCAATTGTAGATCCATCTGTTGTTGACCACTTCTGCACCATTGCAGATCCATCTGTTTCCGATCACTTCCGTGCCATTGCAAATCCATCTGTTGTCGATCCCTTCCGCGCCCTTGCAGATCCATGTCAAAAAAAGAGTATAAAATTCCATTTTTTCACCATATCTCCTTTGTTTTCACTCTGTTTCCCTTGAAACTTCACTAACATCTCTGCAATCGCATTCTGCATATTTCATTCCTGAGGACCCTATCCCAAATTCCACTTCCCTAAACCAGAAACCTCACATTTATCTATTTTTAGGGTTTGCCATAACTTCTTCAATTTTCACCCAATCAACTTCAAATTTTACCACAGAGTTCCTTTCCTATTTTTGTTTCTTTGTCTCTCTCTGCCAAATTTTCTCATTCTTTTACCCTGCTTCTGAAATCATTATTTTCTGCTTCCCTGTCTATTCGAAAGTGTCCAAAACCTAGTCAAACCCAAATTACCCATCAGATTTTTTCCAAAATCCATATTTTCATTTACTGAAACAATTTTTGCTTTTGTTTTTCTACCCACTCAAAAAAAAAAAGAAAAAAAAAATTTCCTGGTTATGGTTGTCACCCACGCAGGAGCAAAAACCATGGAGGAAACACTTGCATCCATCCAAACCAAACTCCAGGATTTGGATGAAAAATTTCTCGGCCTTCATCTTGAGAATTCAGCCATGAACAACAAACGACAGTTCAAGTTTTCATTAGACAATGGGTTCTCTTCTTCCAGCAATTTCCGTAGTCCGAAGCTTGATTATCCTCGCTTCAATGGTACTGATCCGACTGGATGGATCTATCATGCAGAACAATATTTCAGTCTACATAATACTTTTGATTTCAACAAAGTGCCACTTGCATCATTTCATTTGGAACAAGAAGCTCTTAAATGGTACCGTTGGTACATCAAGGCTCATGAAGAGCCAAAATGGCCAGATTTTTGCCAGATCCTTTTGCAGCAATTTGGTCCTAGTGCTTTTGATGACTTCACCGAAGCACTAACTAAACTTCACCGAAATGGGACTGTAAGAGAGTATCAGACATGATTTGAGAAACTAGCCAATCACACGGAAGGATTGTCTGATGAATTCTACAGGAGTTGTTTTATCAATGGTCTTAAGGATGAAATCAGCTCAGAGGTCAAAATGCTCTATCCCAACACAATGATGGAATCCCTAGGGTTGACTAAGTTGGTAGAAGATAAGATTGCATCCCAACATCGCTCCAAACCCACTCCTTCAGATTCTGCATCAATTTCCACATCTAAAGCTTTGAGGACAAAGCTTTTTCTAAGGGAGAGGGGATGTTAGGAACCCGTGTCAACCCTTCTCTTTACTTTGTTAGTATATTGTTGTTGGATGCATATTCTTTGTATGTCATCCCATAGTATTTGTTGATCCATAGTTTGTATTATTGTTGTTGGACGCATATGCTTTGTAAGTCGTCCCGTAGTATTTGTTGATCCATATTTTGTATTGGCCCATGGTTTGTATTGGCACATGGTATTGACCCATGATATTGGCACCTAGAATTAGTATATAAATTTGTGTTGAGATCAATGAAGGTACCATGAAGTTATTTTGTATTGAGCTTGCTCAAAGGAGGTTGCCCCCTCGAAGTGGCCTGCGATCAATAGAAATATTCTGTGATCTAATATATCGTGTATTTCATCAATTAATTATTGCAGGTTCTTCACACATTGTCTTCCTTATCGTCATGATCATCATCAACTACGTCATCATCAAATTCATCATCATCATCATCATCATCATCATCTTCCTTATCATCCTCATCGTCGTCATCATCATCATCATCATGAAGATGATGATGACGATGATGATGAAGATGATGACTATGATGGAGATGAAGAAGATGATGATGATGATGACAAAGATGATGATGATGATGATGATGATGATGATGAAGATGATGATAATGATGATGATGACGATGATGATGATGATGATGATGATGAAAACGATCATCAACATCATCATCTTCTTCCTTATCATCATCATCATCATCATCATCTTCATCATCATCATCATCATCATCATCATCATCATCAGATGATGATGATGATGATGATGATGATGATGATGATGATGAAGATGAAGATGATGGAGATGAAGAAGATGACGATGATGATGACGAAGAAGATGATGATGATGATGATGACGATGATGATGATGACGATGATGATGAATATGATGAAAATGATGATGATGATGGAGATGAAGAAGATGATGATGATGATGACAATGATGATGATGATGATGACAAAGAAGAAGATGATGATAATGATGATGATGATGACGAATATGATGATGATGATGATGATGAAAACAATCATCATCATCATCTTCTTCTTCTTCCTTATCATCATCATCAATATCATCATCATCATCATCTGCATGATGATGATGATGATGATGAAGATGAATATGATGGAGATGATGATGATGAAGATGTTTATGATGATGATGGTGGTGGTGATGACGACGACAACGATGTTGATGATGATGATGATGAGGATGAGTGATGCAGTTGGGAATGAAAAAATCCAATCCAACCCACTCCCCCTAGGAAGTATTGTGATTCTCTGAAATCGAACCACTAAACTTAGCCAAAAGCCAGCTAAGTTCGGATTTGATCTCACCCGTTGATCTATGATTGATGCAGAACACTTCATGCTGGCTTGCGGAAATGTTAACTCCTGCGCACATTCACTTTGCGGATCCTTTCCCCATCGTTGATCTCCTGGTTCGCTTTGATCTGAGCCGTTCAAACTCTACTGATTGAGTCGATTGCAACTCTACGATTTTTGTTGATTGATCAGAGAATCGATCAACCCATCTCGACCTTCGTCCGGATCTAATGTGAAACTAAACACAACAAGAAATTTTCTCTGTTACTTAATTACAACCGATTTGTGAATGTTTTGGGTGTTCTTAACTGTACATGGGAGTTCACAGAAGTACGAAAAATAGAGATTCATTCACACAAACGTCAGGTTAACGCTTGCACACAGCTCGACCTGATAGAATCTTAGCTTATCTCTCATTCAAATGCACAGTAACACTATTGAACACATAGAACTTGCTAATTTCATTAACTGATAGCAATCCCCCCTATTGAGTCGCATTTTCCTATGGTATTCAAGAAAATATCCCACCGACTCTCCCTCGCACACGACTCCCCCTACTAAGTCCCTCTTTCTCCCATTTTCACCCATTCGAAATCCCAAAACTAAATGGCTGAACATAAAAACTAACTAACTAACAAACTCTCCTCCATCACTGAAGGTGTCACTATCATTCAACAACAAACTAGATATCTGGCTTGATCTCCACGTAGGGAGTATCAACTTGCCACTATGTCCTATTTTCTCAAAAACTGACAACACACTAGTCGGTTACATATTTTGCAAATACTAAAATACTTAATAAGCAAATTTTCTTCCCACTTCAGGACAACTTGTCCTCTTGCTAGCCACGACATGTGAACATGCAATCACATTGTTGACTTAGCATTGATGCTCCTGCATCAATGAGGATGAGGATGATGATGACTAGGATGATGATGATAATGATGACGAAAATGACGATGATGATGACGAAAATGACAATGAGGATGATGACGAAAATGACGATGATGATGAAGATGATGAGGATGATGAGGATGAGGATGTTGATGATGATGAGGATGAGGATGCAGGTAAGGATGATGAGGATGATGATCATGATGATCATGATGAAGATGTTGATGATGATGATGATGGCGATGATGATGATGATAATGATGGTGATGATGATGATGATGGTTGTGGTGGTGGTGATCATGAAAATGATGATCATGATGAATATGATGAAGATGATGATGACGATGATGAAGATGTTGATTAGGAAGAGGACATGATGATGATGATGATGGTGGTGGTGGTGGTGGTGGTGATGATGAATATGATGATGATGGCGATGATGAAGATGATGACGATGACGATGATGAAGATGTTGATTAGGAAGAGGGAGATGACAGAATGAAAAATCACCCAACAAGGGAAAGCTATTAGATACCTAAGTATCCTTGTGGGTGTCATTATCTCATTAGTTCAACAAAGATTATTAAGTAAGATTGAAAGTAAATTACAGAAGGAATCTTGTGGAGATATATCTTTAGAAAGTAAACTTGGCATCTTGGATAGGACCTATCAACTAACCATTTTTTCCTTTTATATTTATCATCATAATTAAAAAATGAAAATGTCTTTAAGAAGGTTCTTATGGAGATGAAATTGAGGAAAAAATATCTATATTCGATTGTTTGGAAAATTCATGCTTCGTTAGAGACAACGTTGCTTGAGAAATATGTACTCTTTATGAAGATAAAGGAGACCTATGTTTCATTGATATACATTTTGGAGGAAAATCTCGACATTTGATTGGATTGTAAGAGCCACATATGGATGATGATGATGAGGATGAGGATGATGATCATGATGATGATGATGAATATGTTGATGATGATGTTGAGGACTACAATGATGATGATCATGATGAATATGATCATGATGGCGATGAAGAAGATGATGATGATGATGATGATCAAGATGTTGATTAGGAAGAGGGATATGATGATGATGATAATGATGATGATTGTGATGAAGATGAAGATGATGAATATGATGATGATGATGATGATGATGATGATGATGATGATGATGATCAATGATGGTGTTGGTGATTACGACAACAATGAGGATGAGGATGAGGATGACGATGAGGATGATGATGATGAGGATGATGATGATGATGATGACTAGGATGAGGATGATGATGATGACTAGGATGATGATGATGATGATGCCGATGATGATGATGAAGATGAAGATGATGATGCTGATGGTGATGATGATGATGATGATGAAGATGTGATGACAATATCTTTACCTTGGTCTTCACTAAAGTATTATGAGCTTGGCCAACATTATAATAGAATGGTTATGAGTGATTATTCACTACTATATAGAATGCACTTTATAGAACTACCAAACTGCTCAGTTAGGATCTAATTCCTCTTTTAAGACACTGGACTAGGTCCATAAGTCTTGATTCATCATGTGCACAAATCTAAGAACATGAGGCTTCACAAGGCCCAAAAAGTTGTATTTTTTTTTACTACTTCCTCAGATCATATTGAATTGTCAGATTAGTCCTTGGAATGGGTGTTAGGAGCAATCCTTAATTTTTCACTCAACTAGCTGCTCCCCCCTATCATGTAGACGTCTTCATTTACTGGGCTCCCCCTAAAATTGTGATGATGAAGATGATGATGAAGATGAATATGATGATTATGATGAAGGTGATTAACTCAAATTAATTTAAAATGCAACAAAATATAAAATATGCAAATAAAAATAAACTAAACAAAAAATAAATATGCAAATAAAAAAACAAAACAAAACAAAAAATATAAAATATGCAAATAAAAATACAAAAAAACATAGAAGGAAAAGACTCCCACGCACTAGCTCATTAGCAGCATCCAGAGAAAAAGAACAAAGAACAAGTTCACTCTCGCGCACTAGTTCATTAGCAGCATCCAGAGCACTGGTAATTTGATAAGCAGAGAAGTGGTAAATCGAGGAGCAGGGAATACCAATCCAAAGGATACTGATGTTCCCAGGGGAGGCAATCCAGCGGCAGTCCAGAGGATAACAAAGGGCCCAATGAATTCGATAATCCCATTGACCCTGAAATCATAGTGATGTAGGCCCTGGGGAAATCCAATGGACCTCTGCGCTCTGCACATGAATCCTCTACCCATTTCTTATAGAAATAAACTTATTTGAGCATCTATTAGGATTTTAATAGGAATTCACCCCTAATCAGACTATACCCGTGAAGTCTGTAAATTATTTAGATACATATTCTTTGTATATTTGTATTGTTCAACAGTATTTGCATAAATTTCAGGAATTTAATTAGAAATTCACATACCCAGTAAAGAAATCAAAAGTTCCTTACAACAATTTGTCTATTCAAACACAACATATACATATACACCAGAATCAATCTGCTTCTTCATAAAATATCTTACAAAGCTTTGAAATTCAATCACGGATCGATTCTCAGAAACAAATGTTGCGTTGTTTGTTGTTTAATGGCGCATACAATATTTAATGGTAGTCTTGCAGCATGGTATGTCTTGGTAGGTGGTAGTATGATTTCTTGTTATTGGTTTCTAATTTTCAGGCGCTAAGGAATTTGTATATATAAACACTAAGTTTCCCACACTCTTCATCAATCTACAACACTTCATTCATGGGTGCTCCATTTCAACACATAATTTTCATCTCTTTCAACTTTAACACAAGGACCTCTTGGCCCTTGCGAGTATTAAGGTTGAAAGAGTTGAAAGAGATGAACATTATGTTTTGATGGAGTAGTTGAAAGAGATGAACATTGTGTTTTAATGGAGTAGTTGAAAGAGATGGAAATTATGTTTTAATGTTACAACTGTGCTATCTTGGTTCACTAATTTTGTTGGTGCAAGTGTGCTTCCATGTTTGGTTTCCCCTTGGTTGGGTATTTTGAAAGTCGGATTCCAACCGAACCTAAATGAGGATGAGAGGATCACATCTTCCAATATGAACCCTTCCTATATTGTGATGATAAACTTTCAGTTGTTGCATGGCACATATGTGGACCACATATCTTTGAGAGAGTCTTGTTATGTTATGTGGAATTTGTGGTTAGCCCACTTATTATGTTATGCTGACTTTGTGGTTAGCCCACTTGTTATGTTATGTTTATGGTTACCCCACTTGTTATGTTATGTTGAATTTGTTGTGTTGACTTTGTTGTTATCTCACTTGTTCTGTTATGTTTGTGGTTAGCCATGTTTGTGTGTTGACTTGTGGTTAGCCCTCTTGTGGTTAAATTTTTCGTTGACCCTTCATTTAGCTTGGACACAATGGCACACTGACCCAAAGACACCATATGTAAGAGTTTCTAGGACTCTTTCAAGGTTATCATATGAATTTCAATCAAGATGAATCTAGATGTTTTCCATGGACTTCAAGCCCATCATCAATTGGTAGCATGTACCATCACCAAGGGTTCCATGGCCCCATCAAACCACAAATGACCACAGAATGGGTCATTTGACCCATTTGGTGTTCCAATGCCCATATCAATCCATTTCATCAATATTTGTCACTTTCTGTCATATCATCATCATTTATCTTACCTTTGTCATTAATGATTTGTCATCAATGACAACCTTGCTCATCAATCTCCCCCTTTGTCATTGATGGCAACCTTTTCAAGAACTCTCCCCCTTTCACATTAATGACAAAGGGTCAAAGACTTGTCCATCAAGAACTTCACAATGCCCAAAATAAAAAAATTGATTTTTGAATGCTTCTTTATTTGACTGCTCCCTCTGTCTGATATGCTGCCATACTTGTACTGAAATTGGTTTCCCTTTGCTTCTTGGATTTCCCTGAGAACTTGCTTCTTACTGTCATAGAAGTATGTTTTGACTAAGTAACATACTCCCCCTATGTCTGAGCATTTATCAAAAAGTTGTTGCTCAATCAGTATCTACACCCTTTATCAATTAGCACTCTAGTTCTGACTACTTTTGTCTTTGTCTGAAGCCTTCTTATTGCTTTGACTATCTTATGAACTTCAAATAAATAGGATTGAACAGTTTTGCATACAAAATTGTCTTGCGCTAATCTCCCCCTTTGATTGTGACTTTAAGCACTAATTGATTTCCTCAAATTTGTCAATACACAGTCCTCAACATTTTCAGACAGATTTATTCATTTTTCCAAGTCTTCATCCTAACTTAATCAATGGGGCTATCATATACATAGATTTTCTTCTACAACTTAAAACTGTGCATATACATCTGCCATATTTCATCACTTCTCATGGAATTATGCTTGTGTGTACCTTTACTACCCTTGCGTGCATTTTGGAGGCCCTGCGGGCATTTTCCCAAATAATGGCGTGCATTTTAATATACACTAATACAAAATGAAAGATAAGTGACCAAAAAAATGACAAAAATCCACATATAAATGACTACTTTTGAGTTGGTGACCACTGGTAGCAAATTAGTGGTCATATATCACGTGACCAAAAATGTAGTCATATTTAGCTTGGTCATTTATAGCTTATCTTGTGGTCATATATTTGATCATTAGTGGTCACGTGATAAATGACCGCTAATTTGCTACCAACGATTGCCAACTCAAAAGTGGTCATTTATATGTATATTTTGGTCACTTATCTCTCATGTTGTAATGGTGGTTGTTTATATACAAATTTTGGTCTTTTTTTACTCATTTATCTCTTTTTAATGGTTTCAGAATATAAATAGGGCACGGTGGAATCGAACCACCAACCTCCTGCCTATAAGGCAAGTGCTCTACCATTGAGCTAGCACTCTTAAATAAAGTTCCTTATGGATTGATATGAAAATAAAATTTCCAACAATTAACACCATTTTGCCAAAGGTCAAAATATTATAAACAAAAAATTGATGAAGGGGATGGCATGACATTAAGAACAGATTCTCCTTGAAAATAGTTTTTCCCAAATTCTACAGGCACATGAACAACAAAAAATTATTTTTTTGCCTTGAATCGTGATGTATATTACCATGTACTCTTATAATAACTATATGCTTGAATTTCAATTCACAAAAATACCATCTAAAATATAAGAAAATAACAGAAGAGGAAAGCTTCTAGTTAATATGGCAGCGGCCAAGTTCCAAGAACATAGATAAGAAACATTGTGAATTGATGAAGAGGATGGCATGACATTAAGAACAGATTCTCCTTGAAAATAGTTTTTCCCAAATTCTACAGGCACATGAACAACAAAAAATTATTTTTTTGCCTTGAATCGTGATGTGTATATCCATGTAGTCTTATAATAACTATATGCTTGAATTTCAATTCACAAAAATACCATCTAAAATATAAGAAAATAACAGAAGAGGAAAGCTTCTCGTTAATATGGCAGCGGCCAAGTTCCAAGAACATAGATAAGAGACATTGTGAATTGATTAAGTTGCTACTGGTGCTCATATTTCATAAGATGTCTCACATAGTTTTGTTAGGGTGATATGGTTGGACATCCAATTCAACATTTGCAAATATACAAAAGGGTGATAGGAGGAGACATGATATCCAAGAATTCATCAAGCATGACACATAGCTTCCTAGCAAAGTTTGACATTTGGCTTGGATGGTCTGTAAAGATCAACCTTCACTTCACACTATCCCTTGTCGCCAACAAGATTAAAAGCAATTCCCACATTTGAAATAATGTTAACAATAACCAAAAAAATAGAATTGAATATTTTTTGCAACCTTTTCTTCATAGAATCTTTTTTAAAATATTTTCATCTAGGATATAAGAACCAGCACCTAGGTCCCACACATATGTTGCTAGATTTGGTTAGGATTTCAATCGATCATGGATCTGTATCAAAATTGGATTCATGTTCAAAATAGATATGGGAGGAATTCATACGAAATGCAACTCTTGTACATTTGAGACATCATCAAACAATGGATACAAAAAATGGTATAAGTAATAATAATAATTATAATAACAAGAGAAATAGCTGCAAAGCAGCTAGTCCCTGCTTTAAGATTTAGTTTTACTAATAAAAAAATAAAACATTTATTAAGAAAATCATATATAACTTTCATGGTTGTTGTTGATATAAAATAGAAGAAAGTTATAACTAGACTGGTAATTAGGCAGATGGAACACATTTACCCTCATTTATATAATTATTATAATTATTAAAATTATATAAATATTAATCAATGAAATGGGTTTGTAGTAAAACTTAAAAATAATAATATTGAAATAAGGTGTATTATATTTTTTATTCAAAATGGTTTAGAAAAAATTATTTTTAAAAGAAAAAATTATATAAAGCATAGTTTTAAAAAGTGTCAAGTGTTTTTTCAAACAAATTGTTAGTTTTAAAAATATTAAATAAATAATCTTGTCTTTAAAATTTGACATATAAAAATTTTTCTTTAAAATTTTAATAAAAAATAAATTACTTTAAATAATTTTTAGTATACTCATTGAAATAACTATAAGTTAAATTAAGTAAACTTTTATGGAAATTATATCATGTAAATCATTTTTATCTTTACAATTTTTATAAAATATATAGATGTTGGAAAAATTCAAAAATAATTATGTATAATTTTTTTTTATTATTATTGATTTTTGAAAGGTTGGTATTAATTTTGAAGATGGTTTTGTAATATTATATAAATATGATATTTACTCGCCACAATTAATAGAGTAAGACTAAAGAATGGATTAACACTAATGTTTTATTAATTTGTTTTTCTTTCTAGTTTTTATTACTATTAAAATCTAACTACACAATTATTGTTAAAATTAAAATGATAAATTTATTAGTTGTAATATTAACAATGTTGTCAAAATTAAAATAGTAAATTGATAAATTTGTTAGTTGCAATATTAACAATGTTAATCTTGTATTAAAATTTTAATATGTTTAGATGGTAGTGTTCAAGTAACATAATGCAATTTGCATTTTAAATTAAAATAATACATAAAAACACATAAATTAATATATATATATATATATATATATATTCTAATTTTCCACAGTGATCTCCACCACCAGACCTCCTCCCGGATAGCTGCTCCAGCACTAAGCACAAGATAACCCATCTTTGGGGTATAAGACCCTGCCGGATCAAGTTCCCAAATCAGTTCATCCTCCTGGTTCGAGAGGTGTATACCATCCCTGTTCAATCCACGAATGTAGTTATTCAGATATAGCGCCTCAGGATCCCCCAAGCCCAGCATATCCGCAGATTTCCAATGTTGTATCCACGGGTCATCGAGTCGATGATCAGCCAGATGATTAAGAGTGATAATGCCCCTATGTTCCAAAGAATAAACAACATTTTCAGGCAGCAGATGTAATTGTTCACTCCCGATCCATGGATCTCTGCCAACTCTCACCTTTTCTCCATTACCCACATGCCAAGCCAGGTTATTCTCCACCAGTGGAAAGGATTTTACCACTGCCTTCCAGATCACGGATCCCCCAGCATGTGATTTCTGAGGGATCCGTATCCACTCATCCAGAGTCATGTCTGATATATACTTCCCTATTATAACCCTGGTCCATAAACTGTGAGTCTTGATAAGTCGCCATCCTCCCTTAGCTGCCAACGCCTGAGCAAATAGAAAGATGTTTTTTAATCCCCAGCCCCCAAGACCTTTAGGTACTGCAATCCGCTTCCAGTTGACCCAAGGGGTTACCTGCCCTTCCTTCTTACCACTCCAAAGGAATCTAAAGCACAATCGCCTGATATGTTCAAGGATTCCTTTAGGTATCCACGACAAAGACATCCAATAAACTGGTATGGCTTCTAAGACGGCCTTAACCAGAACCAGCCTGCCAGCTCTCGACATCCACTTGTGACTCCAAACATTCAATCTTTTCTCCACCTTACCTATTAGCCATCTCCAATCCTTCTTTAAATATACATTTGCTTTTAGGGAGAATCCCAGATATTTCAATCCCTCATCAAGATTAGATAATTTAAATGGGAAATTCTCAACAAGTGCCCGCTCCTCATCCGGCCGAAGCAGATGGATAGATAGAGTGGACTTATCAGCATTGATATCCATCCCTGTAGCTTTAGAGAACAGTTCCAAGATCTCCTTCAAAGCCCGAGTATCCCTTCGATCTCCTGAGCAAAAAATGATAATTTCGTCCACAAATAATAGGCGAGTAACAAATAGCTGCTCCCCAATGCTAATGCCATTGAATCTACCCTGTAATTTAGCATCAAGAATAGCCCTGCTCAAACCTTCTGCCACCAGCAGAAAAAGTAGTGGGGAAAGTGGACAGCCTTGCCTAAGGCCTCTTTCCGCATGAAAAAAAGGAGTGGCCGCTCCATTCAATAGCACAGAGAATGATACAGTAGTTATACAAGACATGATTCATCTAATAAAATTGATACCAAAACCCAAATGTGTTAGTAGAAGCCGGATATAAATCCAACTCACCTTGTCGTAAGCTTTGGACAAATCAATTTTAAGAATAGCTCCTTTGATATGCCGAGTCTTCATGCTGTGTAGTCCTTCCTGTGCCACCCCAATAGCCTCATGTATCTGCCGACCTTCAAGAAAACCAAATTGTTCAGCTGAAATATGCTCAGAAAGTGATACCTTAAGTCTCCGAGCAATGACCTTCGAAACAATCTTGTAGATACAATTGCACAAAGAAATTGGTCTGAACTCACAGAGAGTAACCGGATTATCAGTTTTTGGTGTGAGGGCTATAAAAGTAGAATTGAAACATGCAGGTAACTTCCCATTCAATCGAGTATCTTCTACCACCTGTAAGAGATCCAGCCCCACAATCTCATACAGTTCCATGAAGAATTCAACTGTCCATCCATCCGGCCCGGGGCTCTTGTCTTTCTGAAAACTTCCAAGGACCTCCTTCAACTCCTCCTCAATTACTGCCCGCATCAGTCTCCTATTATCCTCCTCCTCAGCAAAACGAGGAAATAATTGGGCGATCCTAATAACTTCTGCAATAGAGGCCTGTGCCGGAGCCCTAAATAAGTTCTGGAAATGTCCCACCCCGCAACGAGCTTTGCCTTCAAAATCAAAGTGTTTTGTGCCTGCTTCATCTTTCAAGATCCAAATAGTATTGACCGCCTTCCTCCCCCTAGCGTATGCATGGAAAAATTTAGTATTTTTGTGGTGTGCTTTAGAAAATCGGGTTCCGACCTGGGATATTCTGCAGAAGAGAAATTTCCAGGGCCCGGGATGGTGTGTCTTGTGTAAGATGGAATTGGAAACTACAACACACCTCTTCATCTCGTGTTCATTCATGATTGCTGTCTGGAAGGAATGTACTAAATTGGTGGGTTATGACTGTAGATGGGAAGGAATCTCTGTGGAAGATGCATGGGCGAACTGGTGGAGACGGGCAAATAATAAAAAACAAAAGACTCTTCCTTTGTTGATCACATGGGGGATCTGGTTGGCAAGGAATGGGGCCATATTTCAGGATAAACCCTGTACACCGGAGATTTTATGTGCACAGGCGGTGGGAATATATCAAGCAAGCCCAGTATATGTAAGGGTTGCTAAACAGAGACGTACCATGGAGGTGGAGATTGATATAACATATCCATGGGATTTTTTTGATGGAGCTGCTAGTAATGAGATTTGTGGTGGGGGAGCTATCTTATATATTTCCGATTCACATTACTTTACACTCACTATGGGTCTTGGAATGGGATCCAATAACTTTGTTGAAGTCATGAGTTTAAAGTTACTACTTATCTTTGCTTCTGAGAAGGGTATCTCTAGGCTGGCGGTTTATGGAGATTCTATGAATGCTATAAATTGGACCAATCAAACCCAAGCTTGCAGAGTTCTTAGACTTGCAAATGTACTTAATACTATTCAGCTGATCAAACAATCCTATGACACATTCACTTGCCGGCACGTTTACAGGGAAAACAATCAGATAGCGGACCAGGCATCCAAAGAAGGGCAGCACATGGTTTTCGGCACTTGGAAAGTAATTGAAGAGCATGATGGACAGAGAACTGTGTTCTACCATAGACCGTTCATTGATTAAATGAAGAGGTTATATTTATATTTTTTTAAACATATTAAAGTGCTGAAATTTTTAGACATAGATGATTTCTGTATAAATCTTACGATGTTGTAAAGCAAAGTAGTCCGGTGGGACAGAACTGGTTTTTTTGGATAAAACAGGGAAGTAACAAAAATGCATTTTGACAGAAGACGTAATAGTCTCATCAAGTGAGCCATACTTATGGATTTGGATAATTCACTGATAGAGTGAATACTGAATGTAATTCTGATCTCTTTGGATGAATGGAATTATGCTTTTTTCTTATTGGAAAAAAAAAATATATATATATTCTAATGAACATTAGCATCTTCACTTATTATAATTATTATATGTAAAAAGTACAGCCAAAATAAAATTATTTGTTTTGAATTTAAGAATTTGAGCCATCTTATACGGTTAGATACAAAATTTGGTTCCCATTATTAAGTGAAATTATTTTTATAATTTTTAAATTTTATTGAATAAGTAAATTATTCTACAATTTTTGAATTCGATGAATTTGTGTGAATAATTTTATTATAATTGTAAAGAATAATTTAATTTTTTTTAATAATTTAATTTTGAATTAAAGTAATTAGTAATGTAGAGTATGGAGATTTATACAATTTATCAAAATTGTTATTTGAATTTATCAATATAAATATACTGTAATAATTATTGTTTTTAATGAAATAAATTTAATATTTTTAAATATTTTTATTGTAATAGAATTGTGTAATATTAATATTTAAAATTATATAGATTTAAAATATTTTCAACAAGTTGTTGATTAAAGATAATAATAATTAATAATTTTTTTAAATTATTTATAAAAAAAAAACTTTTGTACTTACCAAATTGAAATTAGGATAAGTCATACAGAACAAACTCTTCTAAATCAACAATTTTAACTACATTTAACATTAAATAAAAATTGATTAAACTTGATTATATTAAAATTTTTATTTTTTATATGAAAAATATAATTAACATTTTTATTATAATATAAATTTATTACTATCAATATCATTTGAAATTGAAAACTAATTTAATATAACGATCATGTTGAAAAGAAGAAAAATAAATAAATGTTTGTGCAAACGAGAAACCGTGGAGTGGAGAAATCGGTTCAATACATACAAATAATCCAATATCAAGTTGCGGTCTTTGAATTATTACTTTTGTGATCATTAAAGTAATGTATTAAGGGTATTTTTCAAAACATATGTAAAGATATACAGTCTTAATGAGGCCTTGCATTGGCTACATGCCAGGAGCAGTTTCTAATCTTCATGCCAGAAGAATCCCCATCAGATAACATGCTTTGGATGATAGAATCGCGGTTCATATAGTCCTGTAGTTGGCTTGCATCCCAGGAATCTTCTTACAATGTAAACTGTTATTCTTAGGCAGGCTCTGCGAGTTGTCCTCGAGCTTTTATTACTACATATGCTATTACCCTTTAGAGTATGCAGTTTATATTCTTTGACGTAGTTATGAGCTAATCGTTTTACCTTATTTATTTAAGACCTAATGGCGAAGGATCATATTGAGGATGGATGGGAATATACGATTCAAGGGTGGACTATAAACGGCTTTTATAACGCGTTATATCTTAGTATGAAGAAGGCATAACCACAGCGAGTAACGCTAGCAACGGAGGTATGACAATAGCGGGAGCCATCGTATATAAAAGAAAGAAATAGTGTGAGAGTGAAAGTAGCTATGCCTGGTGTACCACAAGTCATGTCCAGCAGGCTAATTCCCAACGTACTGAGAATAGCTATGTGCAAGAGAGAACCGAACGATGCAAGAACTATGTCCAGTTGGAGCATAACGTCAAACAATAGGCTAAGCATCCCACCAAGGTATTTATTGCCCCAGGTACACTCACCAAGCAAGGGAGAATCCATTTACATATACAGAAGCAGATTCACCAACAACGTGTTTCCATCCCGTAGTAACCCCGGCTTCCCTTCGTTTGGTTTGAGATCCACCTGCAGTTGACTCAGTGGCGGTAGAGGCAGCCGAAGATTCAATATACTTAATTGACCTATAACCAGTAGAGGTACAGGCACAAACAGCAAAGGCAAAGACAGAGCCCGCGAAAAAGGCAGATATTTTGGTGGAACATAGACGGTAGTAGGAGCAACTCACCTTATTGACAAGGGACCCCAGAAGTGGAGGTAATAATGACTGGTATCAATGCTGATGGTTACGGGTTTGTAACTGTACAAAGAAAAGCTGGAACAAGCCAATAGCTGCCTAAACAAGGTAATCACTAATTGAACTGTTAGTCTTACGCAAAGCTTTTTCTTTTGACTACTCTAATGAAGCATTGAGATTTGAAGGCGAATATGGAATTCTTGTATGAGACTGAGCTGCAAACTGCATTGTTTCTGGTTTTGGGAGAGACAAAATACCCAATATCAAGTACAAATTTAAGATCCATTTTATGAGAAGAATTCAATGTATATGTCATTTAAGCAATTATAATCTACAACCATTTTCTCAAATAACAACTTCTGGGTAGTTATGAAAAAACACTATTTAAATACGTCTGAATAAATTCCCAAAACAGGAAAATAAATTCCCAAAACAGGAAAGTATGGAAGTAGTGGTGATTTATTCAATATTTAGGTAAATTTGGAGTAAGCAACAAATGTTGACTGTGCTTTTCCCAATTATGCTCTTAATGCAAGCCAATCAAAGTTGAAACATTTTCCTCAAACATTTAGAATTTGAGCTCTTGGTGTCTCAAAATAAATAGAAAAGAAGATACTTTCGTAGGATGCAAATTGTAGTCCCGTCATTGAAATAAAGCTAAAAACAGAGATAATATCACAATTATCACAAATGTTACAATATTTTTTTAAATTTTCTTCCAAGTATATTATTTGTTTCTCCGTTGTAGGAAAAATAATGGCAAGATAGGGAAACTCTTTAATGTGCAGCTGTGAACATTATCCCAAACTGTAACTAATGGCAAAATCCAGGGACTTGATGACCACTGAATGGAGACTTGGGGACAAACAACAAATATACCCCATGACTGTCCAAAAATACACCATTTCCTACCATTGGATACAGTGCAGTGTTGTAGATTCCAATTACAATTCCTTCAAAGGTTGGTCCAATTTCCCTTTACACAATAACAAATCAAAGAATTAGTGCTTACCCTCTATGGAATATCTTGCACATTTTCAGCCACCATGGAATGATGATCTGATAAAGTCTCCCTTGGAATCCCCAACAAAGAAGACTTCTCATCGACGATCTGCCAGTGATTCGTTACCCTCTCTTGAAGCTCCAATCAATTGTTTTGCTGATGGTGATGAGTTGGATTGTAGGCGGGATGTATCTATTGCATTAAGAGAATCCATGGAATTTAAGAGATTGGATGGAAAAAAGATGATATCCATATTCTATAACGCTGAACCTTTCCAAAAGCAGAAGGATCAAAACGCAGAAGGATCAAGTAGATAGATCAAATGTTACCGCTTCATCTATTTCTGGTAGTCTTGCCTCCCTATTAAATCACAATGGCCTCAACGATCCTCTGATGTTGAAGGCAAAACTGAATGTATCCACTCATTTTAGAAGTGAACCTACAAAGGAGAGGAAGACAATCAGCCAGTAAAGATTGAATTAAGTGAAAAAACATCCCCTGATCTGAATGTGGATAGAAAACGAATCAAAAGGTAAGCATCATTGATCTCATGCTTTAGCTTTTAGTTGAAGTAGATATTCAAGTGTTGAATTAGGTTTTAGTTGAAGTAGATATTCAAGTGTTGAATTAGCCTTTAGTTGAAGTAGATATTCAAGTGTTTGAAGACAATATTCATATTTTACAGGTTAAGAAAAACCATTTATATGCCTCCACCTAAAGCAAGATGTAAATGAAAAATCAATTACAATAATAATTAACAACTATTTTAGGAAAAGTTACACAGAGGGGATGAAGACACACCAATACTTATCATTGTTTATTGAAATATAAAAAATAAAACCCGAGTTGAGAGCAAGTGACACCTAGTCCATGCAAAGATGGGGATCAACTCAACAATTATCATTGTTTATTGAAATAAAAATAACTCGAGTTGAGAGTGAGTGACACCCCGTCCATGCAATCTTATGGCATGTAAACTTGTGACCAGTCTTGTACAGATTTTTGCATATACGTGGCGAAGCAACCATAGATGGTTGTAGGAAAATGCCACAACCAAAGCTTTATTTGCAAAAGCCATTACACCATTCTAGTAGATTTGCGAAGTCATTGCGCTGTCCCACTATGTGAAGAAAATTAATGAAAATAATAATGCCTATTCCATCAAATCTGGTAGCATCAGCTTTTGGCAAGAGATTCAGTACAATATTTGGAATTTTAGTTCTTTCGTTGTGTTCGGCATTGATGCCATGAATTATTACAGGCTAGTAATATTCAGAATGACAAAATTCTAGAATATGGCGGTTTGAAAATCAATTGTTTCTTGTCTCTGTCATTGCAAAAACATGAATAAGAGGAGAAGATGACTAATTGTGGCTGCAGGCTATCAACAACCACCCAATCCTCGTCGTTTCTGTCAATGTAGAAATGTATCAAATTCGGCCGATTTCAAAATTATTAAATCAAAAAGTAAGTTCATGGTCAGAAGTTAAGTTGAATTTGTGCATTTTTAAGTTTAAAAGGTTCAAGTTCCTTCTTAAATATGGCGAACACATTGTTATAATACATCTACAATTTGACAGATGGATAGACACTTGTCTATGTACAATACAACATTGACAGATGGATAGACACTTGTCTATGTACAATACAACATTGACATATGGATAGACACTTGTCTATGTACAATACAACAATATAACATGTGTTAAGTTTTTGAATCCATTTAACTATTAACTTTTCAATCATGAAGAAAACCATTGGGACAAAAGAACAGGAAACAGGGGAATATGTTCTGTCCAAAATTGAAACCAAGAGAAAATATGGCGGATAAGTCTTCTCGTTCTTCTTAGACACTAAGAGATCTTCTCTCAAAAGATATGTCGTGTTTAGAAATAATCCATTTTTTATACAGAAATTTAATGAATGTGTAAGTCTGGATTATCTTAACTCGCGCGATTTCTCCTCTTTTCCACTGTGTGGCCCTCCTCATAAACTATTGTGCATTCCCTTCTTTCTTTACCTTCATCAAAATGTTTACTTTCTCGTGCACTTCTCTCCCTTTTCTCTCTGCATGTGTTTTTCTACACTACTGCATGCACATTCTTCTCTTTTGTGTGCGGGGTAAGAATAGAGAGTTGTGTATTTACTTCTTTGCGTATTTACTTGCATATTCTGCTAGAATAGATTTTTTTTTCTCTTTTCATATTTACTTGCATACCTCTGCATAGAGGTTCTTGTACTCTCTGTAGCATTTTCCTTTTCTCCATGTGGGGGTTCTCTTAAACCTTTACCTGTAGTTTCCTCATTTTCTTTGAGGAGTAATTCAACATGTATGATAATTTACTTTAAACATATATTTTTAGCTAGTGATTAGAGGAAGTATATGAATTAATTCGCCCAGTAATTTACCGTAGTTGTATTAATTGAAGAAAAATAGTCGGGCCTATCCAACTTTACTTTGAAATGTTTGATATGATCAAATCTGATAGAACAGGGAGGGAGGGGTCTAAACATTCATCAGGTAGTCTTGCCTAAAAAGGAATAGCATGTGAGAAGAGTATTGTAGTTCGAAAAATAATTCATAGATCCATTAATTTAAGTAACAAAGCTTTGTTGATCAGTAGAATAATGGACATGCAATGAATTTCTTTGATATTGATAATAAAGTGCGCCTAACTTCTCTGAATGTAGGATAACCTAGCGTTTCTGAGTGGAATAATATCAGATAACCTAGCGTTTCTGAATGGAATAATATCAATGTAGAAATATAAATCCAACCTGAGGGCTATATTGTATTTTTTAATATGTATTAGGCATTGAATTCCTAAAAAGCCATCAAGAATCACTGAAGGATGATAGTGATCAAGACACTCTAGTAACGGACTTTGAGCTCATCTTTCCTTCATTGTTAAAAGAGGCCGAATCTCTCAACATCAGACTTCCGTACGACCTGCCATATATGGATTTGCTGTGGACGAGATGGCAGGAGAGATTAGCGAAGTAAGAACTCCTTTTATATTAAACCATTACTTCTTGTTAAGCTTGGAATTTGGAAAACTGATGAGCTTCTGCGAGTTTCAAATGTTATATATATTTTGCAGATACCACAGGGAGGAAATTCATCACGGTCCATCATCCTTGAAGTATTCCTTAGAGGGAATACAAGACATCGTCGACTGGAAAAGAATCATGGAAATTCAAAGCCAGGATGGGTCTTTCTTAAGCTCACCTGCCTCTACCGCCTGTGTCTTCTTGCACACAGGAGACATGAGATGCCTCGAATACTTGAACAATTATTGGAAAAGTTTGGCAGTTTTGGTATTAACAACTTACTCTTAAAGTTTTTTTCCCTTTGGCCAGTATTTAAGTTTAAATAAAAACTAATTATTGTTGAATACAGTGCCTTGCATGTATCTTGTGGATATATTTGAATGTCTTTTGGTTGTGGACAATATTGAACACCTTGGTATCGATAGACACTTTGAAAAGGAAATCAACGAATTTCTTGATTTCGTTTACAGGTAATCCGTTTTCCAACTTTGTAACGCCGTTCGATTCGATTTCAGATTGAATAAGTAGCTCAATTGTATTACAAAATTCTTATGCATGACAAAACTTAATATCGTATGCAGTCACTGGAACAAAAAAGGAATTGGGTGTAACAGTTTGAATTCCATAGCAGATCTTAAGAACACTGATTTGGGTTTTCGATTGCTTCGACTGCATCGGTATAATGTGACTCCAGGTAGACATCAGGATAAGCATTATGTATTTTACCTCCGTCTCTCTAGGGATCAGAAGACAATATTGTAGATGGATGTTTCCATATACCAACTCACTGTCTTAGTTTGTTGTGACATTTATAATACCCTTACAATAACAGTGGTTTTCAAGAACTTAGCAAAGGGAAGTAATGGGCAATTCCTCGACTCGGAAGATCAATTTAACAAGGAAGTAGCAAACATGTTGAGCCTTTATCAAGCTTCGGAACTTGCATTTCCTGGAGAAAATATTATGGATGAGACTAAATGCTTCGCTACTCAATATTTAAGACAAGCTTTGACAAGAAACGAAACTTTTAGTGCATGGAACCGCAAACAAAATCTAAGCAGAGAGGTAAATAGAAAAAATATGATTTCTCAGTTAGGTTAATTTGAACTTTTATTATGACATTGAATTCAATATGTTGTGATTGTTAGATTGAATACACGCTGGAGACTTCTTGGTACGCCAGTCTACCAAGACTGGAAACAAAGAGATATTGCCAAGTGTATCGACCAGATTATGTACGGTTAGCAAAAGGGATTTACAGGTGACACCTCCAAATTAATTGTTTCCCACGCTGCTTTCTCTTTGAACATAGGCTATCCATTTTATGCGGTTGTTTTTATCATTCTCAATGAAAGCTACGAGTGTCAATTTTTTGTAATGGATAATTTCTTAGATACTTCAAGTTCAGACTCTATGATGGACAAAAATGAAAAGTACTATATTATCTTCTATATGTTGACTTGTATTAAGAATAAGGATACATATCTGCCAACTTCAATGTCGTGATGGACCGAGTTATGCCACTTTCCCTACCATTACTACCGACAGTGACCAATGTTGACATAGATATTTCCAGTGCTTATCCCATTCATGACGTGTCAGGGTTTTAACCAGCTTGCTAATACTGCAATGCATATTAAAAACTTGTTTCCTTGCTGGTAATATTGTGGGTTTGCGTGTGCTGCTTATTTCGTGGGGGACTGGGTGTGATTTCTTCCTTCAGGCTGCCTTCTGTAAACAACGAAAAGCTTTTAGAGTTGGCAAAATTGGACTTCAACATTATTCAATCCATCCACCAAGAAGAGATGAAGAATATCATGAGGTAAGTAATCGTGTCTAACTGTTCACATTTTCACAGGATCAAAATGATGTGACTCAACTCCTGAAAAGAATTTATATAAATGATTAGCAACAGTTGTTGTTCCGATAATGATGTTAAATTCCTGCACAGCTAGTTTAGAGATTCAGGGTTGCGTCAGTTCACTTTTGCTAGGGAGAGGCCCATGGAATATTACTTTTTAATAACGGTGGGGACCTATGAACCCCAATATGTCAAAAGCAGAGTCACCTTTACCAAACTGGCGTGCTTGCAGACTGTTCTGGACGACATGTATGATACATACGGAAACCTGGAAGATTTGAGGCTGTTCACAGAGGCTGTCCGAAGGTACTCATCATTCCAGAGTTTCGATTTCAAGCTAAACAAAGTTATACAAAAGTTCTTTGGAGTATTATGATGTTGATCATTTAAAAGCTAATATAAAGATTTTTCTGGTTTCAGATGGGACCTCAGCTTCTAAGAAAATCTTCTGAATTATATGAAAGTCTGTTACAAAATCTATTACAGCATGGTTCATGAAGTGGCTTCGGAGTTTGAAAAGGAACAAGGGAGCGACTTGCTTATCTATTTTCGGAATGTTGTAAGTAATCCTCTTTAAACAAATTTTAACAAAATTTAGATAATGCCGGTACCTGTGTGGTTCATTGGAAGTTCACTATGAAGTGACATTTGTAAATTGGAGATCACGATCAGGGAATCAGCTCGTAATTAAGTTTTTCCAACTTGTACTGTCAATTAATGTCTAATACTACATTTATTCCATATGAACATCAATCAATTAATGTTTAATCCTAAATTTCTTCCATTTGAACAGCAAGAGGAATATCTCCTGAGCTATTTGCAAGAATCGGAATGGCAGGCGGCTAAGCAGTGTTAGTTTTGTACCTTGGACGAGTTCCCCTAGTGATGTTAGCCTAAGTCACTAAGAAAGGGGTGGTGGGACCCTCACATTAATTTTCAAATTAATGAGACCTTATGTTAAAGTCACTTTTGTCTAAAACTATAAAGTGGGTGAGTAATAATTAATTAAGGGATTTAATTAATGTGATTTTACTCACATCAAATCTCAGCCATTGATTTGATTTAATCTCAACCGTTGGCTTAAGATTCCCTTTTAGGGATGGAAAAAAAGGGAGGGAGGCAGAATACCTAGTTTATTGTAAAGTTGGAGAATGAGAGAGCACAAGAAGGAGGAAGTCGAGACAGAGCTGAAGGACACCAGTGTGAATGCAAATCTCCAGGCACGAGTTTCCAGACTTGGTCTCCAGTTTTGGCTCAGATATCGAGGTTAGCTTCCAGGCATTTATTATCAGCAGAGATTACTACACAGTAGAAGTTATCATCAGCAAGGAAATCGAGGTGATGCTATTGGCAGCAGCCATTATCTCAGGGCGCAGTTAGAGGAAGAGAAGGGTTCAGATTTGAGGCAGCTTCACTGAAACTCGAGGCACTCATATCGTGACAATAACCCAGCTCAAATTCCAAGGAGAAACACCGTACAGTAGCCTACCTTTTCCTGCACACAGTTCGAGGAGGATCTGGGCTCTATACCCGAGGCAGTCTCTGCTCAATCTGTTGGGAAAGTTCAGGGCACAGTTTTCTAGATCTTCTGCACAAGTTTTCTAAAGAGATAACAGCACAGAAATACAGTGGATACAGCAGTAGTATCAGTCCATCTTCTGCACAGGAATCAGGGAGATTCTACAACAGTGATATCAGTCCATTATCTGCACAGAAACCAAGGAGATGCTGCACACATTTCTAGGCAGCTGTTGTGCACATAAATCGAGGCAGTTTGGGTGCATTTAATGTGGAGATAAGTTGTATTTTCTTTTGTGTTTGTTGTTACATTATCTTGCTGAAGGAATAATAAATCTCTCTCTCTCAACTAGTTTTCCCCGTGGGGGTTTTTCCAGGGCTGGATTTGGCCAAAAATCCTTGTGTCAAATTTATGTGTGAATGTTTGTGAATTAATTTGTAGCCTGTTAATTACCTTTTTAATTATGTGTTTACTGTCAAGTCTTTTGCATTAAGTAACCTACAGCCAATGCAAAACAGGCTGTAGGTGAAAACCACCTAAATCTGACATAAACTAGTAGGCAGTCTAAAGGGCAGAATTTCTACATGGTATCAGAGCGCAGGGGACAGAAAACAAATTGATTTGCAGACACACATAAAACTTGCAGATATCAAAAAGTTCAGTGATCTTACCTTCTGTTAGTGGGCAGCGTTCCTTTGGTTTGATTTTCAGATGGCTACAGGTTTGAGGATTGAGGACAGGTTGAGTGGGACGGAGAATTTTGTGCCTTGGAAGGCCAGAATTCTGTTGCTTTTGGAGGAGAACGACTTATGGGTGGAGGTGGTGAGGAACACCACCACAAACCCCATTACCATTCCAGATGGCTCAGATGTGACCGCTCTTTCAGCCTTCAACAAGAAAGACTGTAAAGCTAGGAGAATCATACTAGATGCAGTAAAAGACCACATCATCCCTCACATTTCCGGGAAGACCAAGGCACACGAGATGTGGAGTGCCTTGATCAGTTTGTATGAGAGCTCCAACGAGAACAGGAAGATGGTTCTCAAGGAGAAGCTCAAGAGTATCAGGATGACCGGAGGAGAGGGAGTCACAGCTTATCTCACCAGGATCTCTGTAGTTCGGGATGAACTAGAAGCGGTTGGTAAAGTAGTATCCCCTACAGAGTTAGTACGCACAGCAGTCAATGGGGCTTCAAGGCCCTGGAGTGCATTTGTGCAGGCCATTGTGGGCAAGGAGAACCTTCCATCATGGGAGAGGTTGTGGGATGACTTTGTGCAGGAGGAGACCAGGAGGGGTCTAGTACAGGGTAGTTCATCAGGTGGTGTAGCAGATGAGGAGAACGTGGCTCTCACAGCCAAAGGGAAGAAGAAGAAGGGTCCCAAGAAGAATGGGGCCAAGTGTCAGTAGCGACAGCAGCAGCAGTAGCATCCACAGGGTGGGAAGAAGAAGGACTTGAGTAAAATCAACTGCTACTACTGTCAGGCGTTTGGGCACTATGCATCTCAGTGTCCAAACAAGAAGAGGAAGAAGGGACCAGGTCAGCAGACAGCAGCCTCAGTAGAGATTGATGAGTTTGGTGACAGGTTTCAGAGGGATTTTTCCCTATATGCTGGACAGAGTGAGAGAGAGAGAGTTTCTTTAGCCACCAGCATTGACATGGATATGGAGATTGAGCACTCATTGCTGACAGGGCATCAGACAGGTCCTTCCACCACTGGTACGTGGTATATTGACAGTGGAGCCTCGAGACACATGACAGGTACTTGGGAGTTCTTCTCCAAGTTATCACGGACAGGGAGAGAGGTGGAGGTTGTGCTTGGTGACAACACCATTGTTAGAGCAGTGGGTCAGTGGACAGTTATATTTGAGAGGGAGTCCATGAGTCCCATGACTTTGAGGGATGTGTTGTACGTCCCTGGGCTGAAAAAGAACCTTGTTTCAGTTTCCACGATTGAGGACAGGGGTCTTGGGGTGTGCTTCTCAGATGGGAGAGTGCAGGTGTATCCCAAGACCACAGGTGTATCTACTCCCATGGATATTGGAGTTAGATGTGGACGACTGTACAAGCTCTTGTTTCAGCCGCAGCATGCTCTAGCACACAGCAACAGCAGCAATAGTGAGCTATGTGAGTTATGGCACAGGAGGATGGCCCATTTACATCACCCCGCTCTGAGAGTGTTGAGGAGCATGGTCATAGGTTTGCCTGATTTTGACACTGAGCAGAGTGATGTGTGCAGAGGGTGTGCTTTGGGAAAGTACACCAAGACCGTGTTTCCTAGCAATGACACGAGAGCAGCAGGTGTGCTCAATCTGATTCATACTGACATATGTGGTCCTATGTCCTCAGTATCCTTGAGTGGCCATGAGTACTATATCAGCTTCATTGATGACTACTCCAGGAAGACCTGGATCTACTTCTTGAGGAGCAAGAAGTCCCCACTTGTATTGAGTGTCTTCCAAGGGTTTAAATCCCTTGTGGAGAAGCAGACGGGGAGGAAGATCAGGATGTCGAGGCCAGACAATGGGGGTGAGTATACCTCCAAGGAGTTCAGCGCATTCTGCAGACAGGAGGGTATACAACGTCAGTTGACAGTTCCCTACACTCCTGAGCAGAATGGAGTTGCAGAGAGGAAGAATAGGTCGATCATTGGAGCAGCGAGGGCCATGCTTCATGATCAGGGTTTTCTGTTATTTCTGTGGGCTGAGGCCTGCAACACTGCAGTGTACCTGCAGAACAGGAGTCCCCACTGTGCCTTGGAGAGGATGACTCCAGAGGAGATGTATTCAGGAAAGAAGCCTGAGGTGAGCCACTTTCGGATATTTGGCTCTCTGACTTACTCTCACGTCCCCTCAGAGAGGAGGACGAAGTTCGAGCCCACCGCAGAGAGAGGCATCTTTGTGGGTTACGATGAGACTTCGAAGGCATATCGACTTTACATTCCTGGCCAGAGGCGAGTTGTAGTTAGGTGGGAAGTAAAGTTTGATGAGGAGAGGGCCTTCAGGAAGTCGAGAGAGATAGATCAGGGGGGGACACCAGCTCCCACACCTCAGTTGAGTCAGGCTTCGTCGATACAGGTTACAGGTCCACAGGTTTCTGCGGTGACTGGATCACTTGGTACAGGCACAGGTTCTGTAGGGTCAGTGGTTCAGATTACAGGTACAAGGACAGGTACAGGGACTACCACAGGTTCAGGATCACCGGTTTCTGGCTCACAGATTGCAGGGTCTTCTGGGACTAGTTCATCAGCTACAGGTCCTAGGGGTGTTAGACCTCATGCTTTTGGCACGTCCTCAGAGGAGGATACACCAGGTTCGAAGGAGCCTTCAAGGAAGAAGAAGCCTAAGTGGCTTCGGGACACCTTGAAGGAAGCGGAGGCATTTGGTAGACCTCAGGAGCAGATCAGGACGATTTTTGAGCCAGATAGATATGGGACAGCCCTTGTTGCGAGTCTTCGTGACTCTGCGCCTTCTACATTTGAGGAGGCTTCTCAGCATCAGGTGTGGAGAGATGCCATGATGGAAGAGTACCATTCCATCATGAAGAATGATGCTTGGGAGATTGTACCGAGGCCTGAGGGGAAGTCAGTTGTGACTTCCAAGTGGCTCTACAAGGCCAAGCTTGCCGCAGATGGTAGTGTAGATAAGTTCAAAGCTCGGTTTGTGGCTAGGGGGTTCTCACAGGTTGAGGGAGTCGACTATGATGAGACTTTTGCTCCAGTGGCTCGGTATTCCTCCATCAGGGCAGTGATATCGATCGCAGTAGAGATGGGTTGGAGGATCCACCAGATGGATGTGAAGACCACATTTCTCAATGGTCTTCTGCAGGAGGAGGTGTATTTGGAGCAGCCACAGGGATTTGAGACACATGGGAGAGATTCGCATGTTTGCAGGCTTAGAAAAGCCTTGTACAGTCTGAAGCAAGCTCCCAGAGCTTGGTACTCCAGGATAGATGCTTATTTGATTTCGATGGGATTCCAGAAGAGTGAGGCTGATCCCAACCTATACTACATTGTGGTTGGTGGAGATCCGCTCATTCTTCTACTATACGTTGATGATTTATTTATCACTGGAGATGAGCATCTTATTTCTCTATGCAAGAGAGATCTTGCAGCTGAGTATGAGATGACAGATATTGGGCTGATGCATTACTATTTGGGGATGGAGGTATGGCAGGAGCCAGGACATATTTTCTTAGGACAGGGGAAGTATGCTGCAGAGATTCTGAAGACTTTTCGGATGGACGACTGCAGGCCTATGTCTACACCCATGATCACCAACTTGAAGCAACTTCATGCTTCAGATGGTAAGTGGGTGAATCCCACACTATATCGTCGACTCATCGGATCGTTGATGTATCTGGTCAACACCAGGCCAGACTTGTGCTTTGCAGTCAACACTCTTAGCCAGTTCATGGTGCAGCCTAGGAGTGTACACTGGGGTGCTGCAAAGCACATCTTGAGATACCTTGTAGGGACGGTGGATTATGGTCTGGACTACAGGGGTTCAGGTTGAGTTAGTTTGATTGGGTTCACAGATTCAGACTGGGCAAGTTGTGTGAGGGACCGGAAGAGCACTTCCGGTTGCTGTTTCAGCTTGGGCTCGGCAACAGTGTCGTGGTTCAGCAGGAAACAGAAGTCTGTTGCATTGAGTTCTGCTGAGGCTGAGTATATGGCAGCCAGTCAGGCGACTTGCGAAGCACTATGCCTTCGTAATTTATTGGTAGATTTATTTGATCAGCAGCTGAGGCCTACGGTGATTTACTGCGACAATCAGAGTTGCATTCAGCTCTCTGAGAATCCAATTTTTCATGACAGGTCAAAGCACATTGAGATCGGATACCACTTCATTCGGGACTACGTTTAGAGAGGAGCAGTTGAGCTTCAATATATATCCACTGATCAGCAGGTTGCAGATGTCCTAACGAAATCTTTGGGGAGGGGGAAGTTTGTCTTCTTCAGAGATAAGTTGGGAGTGGTGCGGAACACCTTCCTCGTTAAGAGGGAGTGTTAGTTTTGTACCTTGGACGAGTTCCCCTAGTGATGTTAGCCTAAGTCACTAAGAAAGGGGTGGTGGGACCCTCACATTAATTTTCAAATTAATGAGACTTTATGTTAAAGTCACTTTTGTCTAAAACTATAAAGTGGGTGAGTAATAATTAATTAAGGGATTTAATTAATGTGATTTTACTCACATCAAATCTCAGCCATTGATTTGATTTAATCTCAACCGTTGGCTTAAGATTCCCTTTTAGGGATGGACAAAAAGGGAGGGAGGCGAAATACCTAGTTTATTGTAAAGTCGGAGAATGAGAGAGCACGAGAAGGAGGAAGTCGAGACAGAGCTGAAGGACACCAGTGTGAATGAAAATCTCCAGGCACGAGTTTCCAGAATTGGTCTCCAGTTTTGGCTCAGATATCGAGGTTAGCTTCCAGGCATTTATTATCAGCAGTGATTACTACACAGTACAAGTTATCATCAGCAAGGAAATCGAGGTGATGCTGTTGGCAGCAGCCATTATCTCAGGGCGCAGTTAGAGGAAGAGAAGGGTTCAAATTTGAGGCAACTTCACTGAAACTCGAGGCACTCATATCGTGACAATAACCCAACTCAAATTCCAAGGAGAAACACCGTACAATAGCCTACCTTTTCTTGCACACAGTTCGAGGAGGATCTGGGCTCTATACCCGAGGCAGTCTCTGCTCAATCTATTGGGAAAGTTCAGGGCACGGTTTTCTAGATCTTCTGCACAAGTTTTCTAAAGAGATAACAGCACAGAAATACAGTGGATACAGCAGTAGTATCAGTCCATCTTCTGCACAGGAATCAGGGATATTCTACAATAGTGATATCAGTCCATTATCTGCACAGAAACCAAGGAGATGCTGCACACATTTCTAGGCAGCTGTTGTGCACAGAAATCGAGGCAGTTCGGGTGCATTTAATGTGGAGATAATTTGTATTTGCTTTTGTGTTTGATGTTACATTATCTTGCTGAAGGAATAATAAATCTCTCTCTCTCTCAACTGGTTTTCCCTGTGGGGGTTTTTCCAGGGCTGGATTTGGCCAAAAATCCTTGTGTCAAATTTATGTGTGAATGTTTGTGAATTAATTTGCAGCCTGTTAATTGCCTTTTTAATTGTATGTTTACTGTCAAATATTTTGCATTAAGTAACCTACAGCCAATGCAAAACAGGATGTAGGTGAAAACCACCTAAATCTGACATAAACCAGCACGCAGTCTAAAGGGCAGAATTTCTACAAGCAGGTGCCCAGCCTGGATGACTACATAAAAAACGGGATTATTTCCAGCACTATGCATCCACTGCTGGTGACTGTAGTATTGTTAATGGGCCAACCCGTTCCACGAGAGGTTTTTGAGCAAATCGATTATCCCCGATCCAAAAATGTGTTCATCGAGCAGACTAACTACCTTACCCGGCTAATCGACGACATTATGACATATAAGGTAAGGCGACTTGCATATTATAATAACGTTTCTTTTACTGCTAGAGGGGCTTGGGGTCATAACATTTCTGTTAAGAATCATCAATAAATTTGAAAAATCCGCAGAGTGAGAAGGCCCCTGAAGAGTTGGCATCGAGTATCGAATGTAATGATTGTACCAATAACATAATGTCTACTCATCTTATGGATGCAAGGATGCAATCACATCAGCAGCCGTCTGAAAGGTTAAAATTGTGTTGAATTAAAATTGTATTGAATGTAAGTACGGGATACATGCAAGTCACCACCGTAATCCGTTAAATCATATCAACCAAATGCAATTTTGATGTATT
This sequence comes from Larix kaempferi, assembly GCA_027924585.1. Classification (NCBI taxonomy): domain Eukaryota; kingdom Viridiplantae; phylum Streptophyta; class Pinopsida; order Pinales; family Pinaceae; genus Larix; species Larix kaempferi. The sequence continues at coordinate 5,630,018 of BSBM01001287.1, forward strand.
TTGATGTATAGTTTCATTAATGATTCATAATGATTCATAATGAATAAGGACAACGTGTCATGTTTTTGTTTTTTGTTTTATTTTTAAAATTTTATTGTTTTTATAATTTGATAAATATTTTGCACACCAGGAAAAAATAGTTAAATCAATGTAATGCAGCAATCACAAAATTAAATATCTAATTTTGTAAAAATTTAAAAAATATTTTTAATTTATTAAAAAATCATTTTAATATCAAAATAACTAAAAACTATACATGACATTCAATTATATAATCGAAATAAAGCTGGTCAAGGGCAATCAGGCGACCATGCGATCGATATAATCCCTGCGGAGCAGGGACTAATAATAGAAATAATGCGACTGACAAACAAATGCAACTTTTCCTTGAATGAGGTGCTTTTCAATTGTTTGCAAAATGTTAAGAGATCATCCTAAACCCAAATTTGGGAGCAGTGGGACCGAGAGACTTGAAATATTTTAGGTTTTGGAGGACATATTTTTCTGGATTAAGCAGATTTTTTGAGCCAAGAAGAGATATTTAGACTAAGATTTTTCTGGACTAAAAAACGATTTTCCTGAGCTGAGACTTGATTTTAGGAATAACAGATTTGAAACTCTGGAGTCCCAACAGGAGATATTTTTTTATTCCTGAGCTTTTCCATTTTGTAGATCATGGGGTCCATTTTTTGTTGCTACCCCAGCCAGTACAGGAAAGCAAAAAAGCCAAGAGATCTACTTTGGAAATTTATTGTTGTGAGGGGAGATTGCAGGGGGCTTTAGCTGATCATGGAGTCAATTTTCTGTTGCTAACCCAACAACTGGAGAAAAGCAAAGCCAAGTTGACACAGCAGTAAGGAATACAATAGCCTAAACACTAGGATCAAATCCCATCTCTGTGGCATGCTCAATGACGAAGCAATGACGCAATAAAATCAGTTGGTTCAGCTAATGTTCTCCAAGCCATCATGGATAATGACAAGATTTTGCACATGTATTTATCCATTGCCACCTCACCAAATTATAAGGAGTCTAGCAAGACATGGAAAATATAACCAGAGTTACCTAATTTGGGCAAGGACATATCCTTGAATGCAATTCCTAAGCTTTATTTTTGTAGAAAAGCTTTATTTTTGTAGAAAACAAAAACGTAACATAGGTTTTACCCATGTTCATTTTTGTATTCAGATCTAATTCAACTTACCTTATAACATTCTCAGAACAACGGACAACATTAATGATGTGGAACTTCAATTCCAAGATGTGACAACAAAAATGTCCACGATGCCAGTAACCTCCGGCACTCCATGTTGAAGAAATTCAAAAAAGTCCCACTAAAATCCAAGAACATAGGCTCCTTTTTATGTAACAAAAGCAGTCATGCCTAACTATTTCATATTCCACCTCATTTGTTGACATTTCCTTGCAACCTATATTGCCTAGATAATATTTTCCAAAACAATAACCAGAACCGTATGTTACAAAATTTCACGTTAATTCCCACAAATTGGAAAACATGAAAGCATGTTACTCTTAAAAGGATGAATAAATATCAAGTGCCAAGTCTGCAAAGGAGGATCAGGACAATAATCTAATTATGGCAAAATCCTCCTACAATGAGATTTGCTTGTCACCTTGCAACAGTGCAATGAATTTAGACCTGAGTACGGATTTCTTCAATCATCTCTATGGTGTGAATGCTGCCAGAGTGTGAGCTCATAGCTCAAATGACAGGGAACATGCTATATGAAAAGGAAGCTTTGCAAAGAGAAAATGTAGTGCCATATAAAAGAGCAGCAAATGAAGAATATATATTTGGCATATTCAATGGTGACCTTCAAATTGGAATACTATGAAGAATTTACCATGATAGACCGTTATCTTTCATTATTCAATAGCGTATACTGAAAGGGAATCCAGAATCAGATTAAATTAAAAATTTCTTTGGCAAAGCATCAACTTTAAAATTACTAAACTTTTATGTATTGCCTTTAATTTGAACCATACATTCCTTCATGAAATGTAGTCAACTCTGCATTGAGCAAGAAAATTATAAGATTCAATAGTCAATGAAGCTATGTCTTCTAAGTTCTAAGTTGTCTCATTGTCTCACATAATAAAATTCCTGCAGCTAAATCATAATCAAGTTCCTGTGGTTTTCTTGTAGTAAACATGAAAAGTCTTACACAAATATGAATCCCAAACCAAAAAGATCAAATATAAAAAATCCCAAAATTAAGAAAGAAATCAAGAAAATTGAAAAACCCATTAATAAACTCCATGGCATTATAATGTGACTGTGGCTTTAAGAGCAAGATATTACCAATGAGGTGGCTTGACTCCATGGACAAAAAGCATCACGAGATAATTGCTCAAGTTTTAATTGAGCTAAGCTTGCATTCTTCCAAAATCATTCTTTCTTTCCCATCTAGTTCTCAAAGCCACTGAGATATTGACAATGAGTAGGGAGTCAATCGACCCTATCTAGTTGTCGAATGAACACTCTACTTATGTATGGTAGAATTGTGTATGGATTCTACCTTTTGTTGCACTTACAGAACACTAATTAGACAGCCAATCAATCAACCCATTAGCAATTTGGCCCCTATCAACCCATTGGCCCATAGGCATTCCAGCTACTGTAACAGTTATTGTGTCTAATAGAGACTACTGCTGACGAGGGCAGTGATGCCATTGCCAGTACAGTTGAGTTGTTGTTGTTGATATTGTTATTTTTGATGGTCCATCGTCCTTATCCTTTGTTTCTCTAAATCCTCTCAATTAAGCTTCATATGTATCCTCAGAGATTTTTAGGGTGGTTTTTGTCCTGGTTACAGTTGTTTTCTGTACAATGCACCATGGGTATCTGATATTCTCCACGGTGATGCTTATTGCTCACATATATATTCCAATTAGGTCTTGATATATATTTGTGGAATTATATCTGATACTGAAAGCATCTCCTGCTGCTGCTGATGTGATATATTACTATGCTCTGTATATGAATAGTATAGATTACTCTTACTAATAACTATAAGAAGCCTTTGTTGCTGCTAGTTTTTGTGTTTATGTATCAATATATATCTTATTCTGCTCATGCTGTATATTTTTGCTTAAATGGATGAGATTGTGGTGATACTATTTCCTTCGAAAAAATAGTTGGCCGGGCCCCCACACAACTAAACAGAAAGAAAAGGTAAAACACAAATTGTATTAATTCAGGCAATAATAGTAATTTTCTACTAAGTTTCTCCATACCTGTTCCAAGGCAATATCTGCATCGTTTTTTCTCTTGTTGCGTGACATTGTTGATCTCAACCACCATTAAAGCTGATATAACACCTACTGCTCCCCCTGAGAATGATGCCACTATGGGATCAACCTGACTGAATCACCAGCATGCAACAGTTCAATCGGAAATCATATTCAAAAGAGGACACTCAGGAAATGAAATCCTGTACAGACTTGTACAATTGTGAGGTCACACGAGAAGCATCAATACATCTAAATGAAGAATTGATTAGTATGTTAATGGTAAGGTAGAGATTAGCACTCCAAATCTAAGTGTTGTTGGAAGATCAAGAAAGCTTAGATAGCCACTTATTCCATATTTTTGAAAAAGGAATAGTAAAGTTTGAAATGTTAAGTTTGAAAGCAAAGAGAGGCAAAGATGTTTTTACATTCCACTTCAGCATGTCAAATTTCTCATTTCATTGGAGCACACTACTCTAATTTCTGAATTTATTGGTACCATCTTGTGCCATGTTGAGATGGATTCTCACAAGATTTTTTTTCAAAAAATACTTATTATATTATACTAGAAAAAATATAGCTAAAAGAAACAGCGAATCCCCTGCTTTCCCTCTTCAAACTGAGCAAAAAACTCAAAATCTCCTGACTTGGCCAATATTTTCCAATTTATCAACATATTCTGCCAATATATAACAATATTTTCAAAACATTGCAATATTTTCAAAATTTGAAAAAACACAAAATTTTTATGGCTATAATATCACCAAGATGAGAGAATCACAAGATATCATGATGTTGGTGATATTTGCAACACTAATCTTGATAGAGTAGCTCAAGGAGATCTGGCCAATTACATCTAGGTTTCTAATCAGGGACTCGAAAGTGCTTGCAGATTATTCACAGATAAGTTCTTTACAAAAAATCACAAACATCAACAATGCTTGCAGAGTAATTGAAAGTGCCAGCAGATTATTCAGAGATACGTTCTTTACAAAAAATCACAAACATCAACAATGCTTGCAGAGTAAACCAGTCCTCAGTTCTTCAGAAATTCTTTATCTCCATGAAAAGCATTCCCAATCTCATGCAATTCCACGAATCAGTTCTGCAACCATTTCCTATAAACCAAGAAAGCTGATTCTATAAGAGCTGGATATAATGTTTGACTCACAGCCATAAAGACCAATCAGAAAAATTTCTCCAAACTAATTTTTTCCTCAAGAATTGAGTTGACAAAAATAATGGCTTGTTGCCATGACCACCCTTTTCTTTGGGAGATGAGTTTTCCTCTGTCAAACTAGAACAACATTAAAACGTACTTTCTGAATTTTCCCTCCATTACACAGAAAACTTCTTATAATCTGCTTCATAGAATTTACAACTTCTGAGGTCACCATGTAGTTTAAAAAAGAAATAAGGACAGGCTCCCATAACATACAAGGTTAACCCATCTCAAAGCCTACCTATACACCTTGATTTTAATATCTAAGCTTATTCAGAATTCACTCCATTCCGATGCCATTTGGTAATGTTTGGCCAACAATAATGATTTTAACATACATTAGACATCGCAAATTATATGATCCTCTGTCAATGATGGTTTGCTGTGCCGGTGAAAGTGAGACCTGCTATTGCTTCCCCCACCAGGGTTCCAGTATCGCCAATGACACATTCCTATTTCTGCTCGTGTGTGTATGTGCCAGTGCTTGCAAAACGCAGATAGGGCCATGTGCAAGTCCCGGGAGACTTTGGCAGAATATACATCCCCCAGTTGTGGCCTCTTGGGCGAAGAGATGCCAGTGAAAGCGTGACACTGCTATTGCTGCCTCCACCAGGGTTCCAATGTTGCCAATGACACATTCGTACTTCTGCTCGTGTGTGCTTGGTGCCCAATGCTTCATTAGTTGGCCAAGGAGCATCAGTATTCTAGACAACCTGTACTTCAGCCTTCAAGCTCACTAGTAACTTGTAGGTTTAAACAAGTTTAAAGTTTAAACCAGCATGATGGAGCGTTGGTTGTTTTCAGAAATTTTCTGTTCATTTTTTGTTACAGATTTTGTAGTTTCATAGTTTATTTAATATGTGTAGGCTACGAATTCAAGTATTATCTCTGATCATATAAGTAATTTTAAGATGCACTGAAGGCTCTTGTAAACGTGCAGGCTTTCTACCAAGTTACAGTCCTGCTTGTACTTACACTTAATGGGAATGACATTTTAAATCTAAAACATGATAGCAAGGCCCGTGCAAACAAAGTGAAAAACACTGTTATTTTTAATGCCTTTGTCTTTTGCCAAGTAAGTTTGCAGATTCAATTCTTATTCATTTTTTCTTTGCTTCGAGTTATTTCTTTTACTTCAGATCTGTTCCTAAAGTATTATTTCTCTCCTTAAATGCTTTGCCCCCAAAAAACAATCATATTTTTTATTGTTCTGTAACATTAGTCTGTCTGTTTTTAAATGGTCACATTAATAGATCTTCAACGAATTCAATTCAAGGAAACCGGATGAGTTAAAAATCTTTCAAGGACTGATTTCAAGCCATTTGTTCGTTGGAATTATAAGTTTTACACTTGTTCTTCAGGTAATCAGCAGATTAATTTGCAAGGCTATGGTGCTAAGAATTGTTCTTTCCTCGTACTTTGTGTACTAGTGCATGCTAAACATTGGTACGGTAAATGCTTGAACCTAAGGACGGGGCAGGGATTTGACCCAGTCTAAGCAAAACCAAAATCAAATTTAGAATACCTGATTACTATCCAATGAGCAAATACTATTATGCGGATCTTTCATTGAAATTTGCAGATCTTCTAAGCTTTGTCAGTGTTGTATTAATTTGCAGGTTTTGATTGTTGAGTTTGCTGGGAAAATTGCAATAACCACTCCTTTAAATTGGAAAAAATGGATTATTTGCATTGTAATTGGCTTGGTAAGGTTTGAAAAATTAATCCCTTTAATGACTCAATTCATGGGTAGTTCATTATTTAATGTGTTGTCCAATTCCTATAGATTGATTACCTGGAATTGATTTTTAAAAATTTATGTAAATTTGCTGAACAATTGGCAACTAGCAGCCATTGTGAAACTGCGATGGTTCTATAAAAGGGTGCGCAAGCAGGGCTCGACTAAGGGGAGTTGTTGAAGGTGTCACTGTCTTCCTAAGTGTCTTATTTTGATCTTTCTAGATGATCCTAATCTCTCTTCAAAAAATAAATAAATAAGGAAGGAAGGCCGGTCCTACCTTCCCAGCGGTGGGTGTGGTTTAAATGGCTGGTTCAGACAGCCGAGGAGGGATTCCTTTATGGATAAGCCGGATAAAGTAAGGCGTGGTCCAAGAATCAATTATTAAATTAATTTCCAGTATAATAAACATATGCAGCAAAGCAAGCAGCACTAGTTTCAGTAGCTATTTATTTTGCTGAAATAGCATCCTCACCAGTTACAAACCCCGTTGAAGCGGCCTTATAATCTATGCGGGTAGCAGATTCAGTTGCATTTATCGGGTTGTTTTTTATCCAGGTAAAGCACCAGAAGCATCAGCAGAAACAGAATGACTCGCCATATCTACATTGGACTTTTTTAACATATATACGTTCCTTTAAAAAGAGAGAGAGAGAGTAAAGCCATATAGTGTCCAATGGGAAATCAACAAGGGGAATTGCATATTAATGAGACTTCTAATTGAGTTCAACTCTTCCATTGTCAGAAGAAATAAGTTATTGTTTTCTTATTAAGAAAAGAGTAGAAAAAGCCATATTGTAGATGCCCGTTCTATAGTGTGAGGTGCACCAACATTACAAAACTTCTTTCTGCATGCATTACCTGGTGCAACAAACACTCTATTGAGAAGCTGCTCAACCTCTTTAAACTTGTCGCTATGGGCTATGGGGTGCTGCCTATTTTTCCTGGGACTCTGCTAGGGAGGCTCCTCTACAGAAAAAGCATGATATCTATGAATTCAACAACGAACCAACCAATGATGGTATGGTAGGTCTAAACTTGCATGGAGACGTCCTTGCTGGGAAGCCTAGCCATACTTCCTGAACCCACTGAACCCACTCTAAAACCGTTGTGGATGCACTCAATGTAAGGTGCCGCTACAAACAAGTGTTGATACATAGTGACCTTAATTAGTAGGTGCAATCTTAGTTCTAATTAGTTGATGCTGTCGATCCACTCAAGCCAGGTTGTGATGTCAGAAGAAAATAAGAAGAAATAAAGTTAGTATCCATTCTTTTAAAACGAGAATAAGCTAGAATGAAATGATCTTTCAACCAAAAGAGAAATTAGCTTCATTTCAATTTGTATCTAGAGAAATTAATTAGCTTTGTTTCAACAAAGAGAAGTTTAGTGCAGTTCACCTCCACTCTACAGGTCTCCATTCCAGGAACCAGATATGTGTAATTGTAATTTGTAATCTGAAATAAAATGGGACTTTGTTGCACAATCTGCCTCACCTTTCCACCGCAGAAGCTAGTCCCCACATAAAAGAGGAAGGAAGGAGAAGAATGTGCCATTGAAAAAGGAAGAGAGCCTTCTAAATCACCATAGAGACGTTTAACTGTACTAGCGCCGGATGGCTTGGGATTCTGATGGTCTATCAGAGCAACCTCGTGGGGATGGGATGATGGGATGGGGATGGCCCTACCTTACTTTTATAGAAAGCAACCCTAATTTCCTCTCCACTAGTTCCCGTCAACCTTAGCCTTTTCTATCTAACCCTTATCCTGACCTTGACCGTGACCCCGAACCTGATCCGGCGAGCAAAGACCTGATCCAGCAAGCAAAGAACTTTGAAACCTTGAAGTTCTGTTTCCTTTAAAAAAAATCATGACCATGTGTAGAGCTTGATTTTGATTAGAGTTTGATGTAGCTCATATCTCTCAATTTAGTAAGAGAATTACTTCAGGCTGAAGAAATCTAGAAAACGTTCTTCAGGTAATTGGTTATGCTTAGCTCGGATTTCAAGCTGTATCATTATTCGATGATGAAATTCTGTTATTTGCAGTTACTAATCTTGTGTATAGATTGGTTCATTTAAATAAAGTATATTTGAGGCAGGAGCCCTGAATGGCTATTCTATATTTGTTTTTGGCAGAACCCGGGTCAAAATCAGACAGAAAAGCCGAAATGAATGAAGAGAAAAATCATCGGAACGAAGGGAAAAATCATCAGGTCACTGAGCAAAATCATGTGATTGAAATGGCATGAGAAAAGTTTTTTAGTAGTTTGGAGATATGAACTCTAAGGACCGCAGATGGGTCTAATAAGCAAGGACAGGAGAAGGAACTGAAAAACAAGGGCCGGATATGGATCTAATAAGCAAGGACCGGAGATGATGAGCAAAATCATGTGATCGAAATGGCATGAGAATAGTTTTTTAGAAGTTTGGAGATATGAACTCTAAGGACAGGAGAAGGATCTGAAAAACAAGGACCGGAGATGAATCTAATAAGCAAGGACCGGAGAAGGATCTGAAAAACAAGGACCAGAGATGGATCTGAAAAAACAGTTTGTCCTATGAAATGGGCTCCCATAGCTCGCCTTCCTGGGCTCCCTGCTACAATATAAGGGGAGAAAAAGGATTCGCAGCAACAATGCCACCGAATGCCAGCGACAGCCGAACCCATAGAACTGCGTATTGAAGGGATTGGGGAATGAGAGAAAACCCTCTTCAACCAAAAAAATTAAAACTCTAAGAAAACTCTGCAAATGCTGAATTCCATAACCCTGTAAAATACAAACCCTTCTTGAACTAAAAAATGAAAACCTTAAATGTGACATCCCCCAAAGAATAAAATATTATGTTAATTTTTTTTAGTATTTCTGAAATTTATGTTACGGTTAAGTTTATGATTTGATGGAACCATTTATGATTAGAATACATTTGATTCTACAAATTATGTGACCATCCTGATTGTAGGTTAGAGACAGTTAAACTGGGTGATATATATATTTTTTATAAGTGATTGTTAGATGCAGAGTTTATTTTAGAAACCTGTTATCGTAGAAATTTATGCGAATCCGTATAACCCTATTGAATTAATGTGAAATTCTTTCCTGGTCGAATCGTAACTACTCTAGTCATTCTCCAAACTGAGGAAAGAAAAAAATTGGTTAGTTTTCTTTATTTCCATTAAAGATATTTTGATTGAAACCGATATTTTGATTGAAACCGAATCTTGGACCCAGTTTTCTTGTGTATTCTCGTTTTGGGAACAAAATGCTTCTAATGATAGAACTATCCAAGCTAACCTAGAAAGGTTAATTTTTTAAACCACTAATTACCTAAAAATCGAACGTATGCACCGAACAAGAATCTAGTTTTGAATTTCTGTAAATAAATTAACCCAGATTATATTAATAAATTTTAATTTGAAAACGCCAAGATACTAGGTACTAATTTTTTTATTGATGAAAGATCTCAGAAATACATTGACCTTTTAAAAATTAAGAATGGTATTAGGTTAATGGACCAATTCTTAGGTTACCTCGAGAGTCTTTTAAAACACCATTTTTCGGTTACAGAAAACGAATAGTAAAAACGCAAAGGATTCTCTTAAATCTTTTTTTGTTAACATCCAGATCGGGATAGAGTCAGATTTTAAGAAATACATATAAGGATTTCTTATAGGCATAACTGTTTTTTCTGGACGTTACTACGAACTACCAAACCCTATGATAGCAAATCGGGTCTTAGAGATTTAGGTTTCGGATCTAAACTTTTAACTCAGGATTTCTTTATATTTCTCAGGTGAAAGGTTGAACCCTAGTTTTCGTTCTTAAAAATAGTTTTTCAAATAGTTTCGGTGTCAAAGAAATGCTCATAGTAGAAACTAGAGTCTACCCGAATTCACTGGAAAAAGAACGATTCCCAATTTAAAATTTTTAACATTTGCATTCATCATAACAAGTCTAGTGTGAAGTAGAAAGACGCCTTCACCTGCAAAGAAAGTATTCTCGCCATCAAAACTCTTATAACCTAACTCTGAAAGGAGTAACATTTAAAGTCCTACGAAAATCTAAATGCTGTCCCAGAAACAGATTTATCTATTTTTCAATTGGAAAGAAAATGAGTCAAGTTCGAAATTAATCATAATAATAGAATAGTATGCCCTGTTCATAATTTATGGAACCTCTCAACTTTGTTAAATAAGCAGTTACAGGAGATTCATTTCTTACAGCGGTTTTTGCTTCTCATTAAATTAATTTGACAAAGTAAGGCCTCTTCTTCCCTAGGCTGCTGAATACATCAAAAGATTTTCTTTAAAGCAAGTGTATACTCCGGCATAAACGCCAGGGCAAACCGAGTAACTTAACTACCTTTGTGTTGGCCATACTTCTGGGAAGTTTGTTACTTATTACCATTAACCTCAACCGAAGAACCCTGCCTCTCACGCGAGTTCCCTAAACAGCAGTATGAAGAGGCAATAGCTGATCTATTGCTTACCAGAGCATAGGGCATGCTGGCCACGGTTGAAGGATTCCATCGCTAACCTGCAAGAAAAGAAATCATTTTAAAAACCTATGCATAAACTCTGAATTAGAATAATAAAGTACAGTAGACGTTGAAGGTGTCGGGGCTTACCCATAGCAAAGTCGGAAACGCAGTTACAGAGTTTCGAGCCACAGCTATCGTAGTATTTCTCCATGGACGGGGTTACATTTCCAGCTCCCTGTCATTATTGTAATTTACCTTGGAGGCAGCGAGACTTCGAAGCCCACATTCATCATCTTCTGTTTTCTGGATTCTCGAGCTGGTAGGGGAGGGAGGCCAATAAGTGAGCGTTTTTTTCACCCCTTTTTATGCAACTTAATTCTTCATGTTCTCGAGCTTGTGTTTCCTCCAAATTTTTATGGTATATAGTTTGGCATGTTCTCTATCCAACCATATTAGTCTTGAGGTGTGCTGAATCCAAATGGATGCCATGTAAGCCACAGAGTTCCAAGTTGTTTAGTCTTAATGTCACCATAGTGTATTTTTGCTTGGGGCCAATGTGTGAACATTGATGTGACTTAAAGTAGATGGGACTTAAAATAAAATTTCTGATTTCAAATATTCATTTTATTTCAAAATGTAGAAGAAAGTTTTTTTTAAAATAATTTTAAAAACATGAAAATATTGACATTTACTTGTACATAAATTACTTTTATGAATAACAAATGGTACCAAGTATTTCCACTTATATCTTCACTACTGGTACCCCGTACAACTATAGGACTCTCTCCCCTAATCTCTACTTTCTGCTCAGGCGCAAGGCTCAATGAACCACTGTCACTTAATGCCATCTTAATGAAAAACACACCGATGAAACCACTGACTCAGAAAGCAGTGAACCAGAAAATACTGATCTCATGCATGTCCACAAGATGTACAATAATCCTTGCAGATGTGGTGGAAAATGTAATGAATGCCGAGAAGAGCAAGTGACTTATGACTCAGATAGTTCTTTGCAATCTCATGAACATGAGTTGTTTGCTGCTTGGACTAAGCAAAATACTCGAACAGAGTCTTCCTCTTCCTCAAGCGACTCGGAAGCGGCAAACTGTTTTATGGCTGGTACCGATGATGAAGCTGAAGAAGATCCTAAAGAGTTGATAAAGAAAGCTATTTCCAAAATGAGAGAAGGTAGTAAAAAGAATGACTTGGTAAATAGCTTCAACAAGATTTTCTTGGACGACAAGAAAGGCAAAGGGGCACAAAGCTCAAAGCATAAATTCAGGAGAAAATATGTCCAAGAAACAGAATGAGAGAAAGAAAGCTCAGAAGAAGAAAAATTCAAATGGTCTTGGAAAGCTGCTAATCTCCCGAGCATGGAGAAAAATGTATATCCTCTCTTGGCTCAAATGCAACAAGAGCCACAAAAGATTGACTTGGCCACCCTCCATAAAGAACATCTAAAGTTGGTACAGGAGGTTAAAGAGCTTAGGCTCTTGATTGAAGAAATGAAACAACAACCAGAATCTTCACGATCAAAGCCTGAAGAGCCTGGAGAAGATATGCATTTAATGGTCGCAGTACACCAGCAAACTGTGGTCAACTTGCATATCAAAATACATGAAGATGAAGTCAAGGTACTTGCAATTATTGACTCCGGAGCAGACCTATGTTTCCTAAAAAGGAAATATGTTGATCCTCACTATTGGGAACCATGTCGAACTCAAAGAAGTCATTCTCATGACTGCAGAATCCAGTTGGAACTATAATAAGCCGCGCAAATTTGTGCCTCTAGATCTCCACAAAGAAGATTCAGGCTTCCAAGAATCTTTTAACCCAAAGAATTTTTATTCATGGAATTTGGATGATAAGAATGAAGGTGAAATATTAGATATGGTCAATAAAATGATGATATGCTTTCAAGCTTATATGTCTACAGGCAGACATGACCATGCAGAGGCAGTCAATGTTATTGTCTCCGGATTCAATGGCAATTTGGGTGTTTGGTGGAATACCCATCTCCCAAATGTTCAGAAAATGGAAATTCAGACCAGCACTAAAAATGGTGACCCAAATATCATTGGTGCGCTCCTGGCTGCAATCATTGCGGAATTCTGTGGCTATAGTGCTACGATTGCAGAAAAGCATAAACAGATTCTGCTGCAACTCCGAATCAAGACAGTATCCCAGTATCACTGGTATCATAAGCAATGGATCAGGAGAATCTATAAGATTGAGTTAGGTAGAGCAGAAGAAAGGGTTTTCAAAGAAAAGTATTTTGCTGGTCTGCCCTCAGGATTCCGAGAACTCCTGAGAGATAAATTTGAAGAAGATCTCTCTCTCCACACATGGGGACAATTCCGAGCTGCTGCAGAAAAAATCTTCCTGCAATACTGTGAAAATAAAAAGCTCGATAAAGACCTCTCCCACTCGGTCTCTTTTCGTGGCGGTAGGGAAGTCTGCCGGATGTTTGGCATTGAGCCTCCCAAAAAAGCTCACAAACATCACCTCGACCATAAAACAAAAAAGTATAAAAGAAAGTCTGCTAGTAGATGGAAGGAAAAGCATCCTCCAGATTGAAGAAAAGAGCCAGAGAAAAGAAAAATGAAATGTTTCTATTGTGGCAAAGAAGGCCATTCTGCTTCTGAATGCTACAAACGAAACCAAGATTATCAGAGGAAGCAAAAAGGAACAAGGACCTGGTCTAACAGAGAAAAGTTATTTCCCAAGGTGGAACCTTTTGATGATAATCTCAGAGGAATACCCAGAAGAGCCCCTCCAAGAAAACACAACTTGATGCATGTGGCAGCATCAGAAGAAAAACACACCGATGAAACCACTAACTCAGAAAGCAGTGAACCAGAAAATACTGATCTCATGCATGTCCACCAGATGTACAATAATCCTTGCAGATGTGGTGGAAAATGTAATGAATGCCGAGAAGAGCAAGTGACTTATGAATGAGATAGTTCTTTGCAATCTCATGAACAGGAGTTGTTTGCTGCTTGGACTAAGCAAAATACTCGAACAGAGTCTTCCTCTTCCTCAAGCGACTCGGAAGCGGCAAACTGTTTTATGGCTGGTACCGATGATGAAGCTGAAGAAGATCCTAAAGAGTTGATAAAGAAAGCTATTTCCAAAATGAGAGAAGGCAGTAAAAAGAATGACTTGGTAAATAGCTTCAACAAGATTTTCTTGGACGACAAGAAAGGAAAAGGGGCACAAAGCTCAAAGCATAAATTCAGGAGAAAATATGTCCAAGAAACAGAATTAGAGAAAGAAAGCTCAGAAGAAGAAAAATTCAAATGGTCTTGGAAAGCTGCTAATCTCCCGAGCATGGAGAAAAATGTATATCCTCTCTTGGCTCAAATGCAACAAGAACCACAAAAGATTGACTTGGCCACCCTCCATAAAGAACATCTAAAGCTGGTACAGGAGGTTAAAGAGCTTAGGCTCTTGATTGAAGAAATGAAACAGCAACCAGCATCATCACGATCAAAGCTTGAAGAGCCTGGAGAAGATATGCATTTAATGGTCGCAGTACACCAGCAAACTGTGGTCAACTTGCATATCAAAATACATGAAGATGAAGTCAAGGTACTTGCACTTATTGACTCCGGAGCAGACCTATGTTTCCTAAAAAGGAAAAATGTTGATCCTCACTATTGGGAACCATGTCGAACTCCAGTTCGAGGATTTGGAGGAAGAAAAGCAATCGAGTATAAAACCAGCTTTGGAAAGGTATGTCTTGGCAACTTTTATATAAACTGTATCTTTCTACTGGTTGAAGATGACTTTAGTCATGAATGTATTATTGGAACTAGTTTGCTATCTACTACTATTCCCCATGGTGTCAAGTATAATAGTAGAGGCCAAATTGGTTATCATTTTACTGTTAAAAGAAAATAAATATTTCTTCCTCTAGTGTCGTCTGAAGAAAAATCTCACTCTATTTGGACCCTAGAAGTAAATACGGTAAAGGAAAAGATAAAAGAAAAAGGGATCCAGATTAGAGCAATAAAGAAAGTTGAGCACCTATACAAGCTAGAAGAAGAATTAAAGAATCCCGGTGTACAGCAAAAAATTGAAGAAATAAGAAGAGAATTTGCTAACAAGGTTTGCCACACGTCCCCTAATGCATTCTGGCATAGGAAACAGTTTTGGGTAAACTTAAAATACAGAGAAGGATTCCAGGGAAACCCTAGTAGAAGCAGAGCCATCCCAATGAATAAAGAGTACAGACAACTCTGCAAAAAGGAACTTGAAGACTTGCTGAACAAAGGACTCATCCAAAGATCAAGAAGTCCATGGTCATGTGCAGCATTCTATGTCAACAAACATTCGGAGCAGGTTCGAGGAGTTCCTAGAATGGTCATCAACTACAAACCTCTGAATGATGCATTGGAATGGATCCGGTATCCAATTCCCAACAAATCTGATTTGATCAAACGGATAGCAGGAGCCAAAATCTTTTCAAAATTTGATCTCAAGTCTGGCTTTTGGCAAATTGGTATAAAACCAGAAGACCAGTATAAAACAGCCTTCAATGTGCCTCATGGACAATATGAATGGAAGGTAATGCCATTTGGTCTAAAGAATGCCCCTTCAGAGTTCCAGAGAATTATGGAGTCTGTTCTGGAACCATACATGGACTGGTTGATGGTATATATTGATGATATTTTAGTATTTTCAAAGTCCATTGAAGAACATATAAAACATATCAGAACATTGTTGCATGTCATACATAAGAATGGGTTCGTTCTTTCAGAGAAGAAAATTAAATTGTTCCAAACTGATATTGAATTCTTGGGACAAAGAATTAAACATGGAAAGATAGAAGTTCAGAAGCATGCCATTGAGTTTGCAGAAAAAATCCCTGATGTAATCACAGATAAAAGACAATTGCAGAGATTTCTGGGATGCTTGAACTATGTTGCAGCCTACTATGAAAATTGTGCTCAAGATAGAAAGCTGCTTAATAAAAGATTGGGAACAAACCCTCCTCCATGGTCAAAGCAGCACACTGAAGCGGTTCGAAGGATAAAAGCAAAGGTGAGAACTCTTCCTATCCTTCATGTTATTGATGAAGATCTCATGAAGATCCTTGAGACTGATGCTTCAGAAGAAGGCTGGGGAGCAGTACTGAAGCAGTGCAGGAAAGATTGCAATGGAAAAGATGAAGAGATAGTATGGTTCGCTTCAGGAACTTGGAACGATGCACAGAAAAAATATCATACTATTGATAAGGAAATAAAAGCTTGTCTGAATGCAATACAGAAATTTGAAATCCATCTGATGAACAAAAAGTTCTTAATAAGAACAGACATCCAAGCAATGAAGTTTGTATTGGAAAATCCAATACGAAACTCTACTGCTAAAGCAAAGTTTGCCAGATGGCAGGCAATGTTTTCCCAGTATGAGTTTGAAATCAAACACATAAAGGGATCTCAGAATTGTATTGCTGATTTTCTAACCAGAAAACATTTGCAGGAAAAATATGGAATTCAGACCCCAAGTTGCATGGTGATTATAACAGAGTGGCATGAAGGAAGCAACACATGCAGATATTTAGATGAACAAATGAGCTGGAGTGACTACGCTAACCAATGTAAGCCAACCTGGAAGCTTAGGTCTACAGAGGTATTGGATGAAAATCTGCAGCATCCCAACCTACTAATAAACCTGGTCCCAGAACACCGTCGGTATCCAACGTCAACAGTCACCGTCCCAAACATGGTTTACGGCCGACAACTCCGACAAGCAGTAGATGCCTCTCATACTCTCCAGACACATTTCCAGGACTTGCATCTTATTAGTACATAATCTGATTTAGGTCAAGTCCTTGAGCAATATTATTGCATTAGTCAAATGCGTGGTCTGGCAGCCTGGCCAAGAAATGATGGTGCCTTAAAATTCCCCCTCACGGATATCAACTATGACAGCTACCAGAGGATGTGGTGGGATTTCTTAAAAAAGGACAATAGAGACCATGATTACTTTTCCAAAATCAAGTTTGGTCTCCAGCGAGCCCATGTGATCCATGAAATTCCTGACTGGATTCATTGTTGGTGGAATGATTTCTGCCTCAGCAAAAGCGGAGTGGACCCTGCAATAATTCAGCACGAACATAGCCAGTACTGTATCCCGTGCTCCAAGGTGGAAGATATGTATAGAAGTGATGTGTGTGATAATACTCATTTACTACATACTTTTATCTCAAATAAGTTCCAGTGGCTTGTGAAGACCAAAATTCAAGTACAAAACAGAAATGGGCAACGCATCATCATCCGGAGCATCTATACAAAAATGTGGGACCCCACTTATCAGCGTCGGTATGGTCATCCATATGACGATATGATAGAATGGCCCCAGACTCGTACTGCCTACAGTTTTTTGATTGATGACAATTGCTAGTATTCCCATCATGAAAAGTTTTCCGTGGGATTCCTCTCCACTATGTAATGTCACTTCTGTCATAAAGGTTTTCCGTGGGATTCCTTATTAAAAATCTCCACTATGTATTGTCGTCTTGATCATAAGTAATTCCCGTAATCTCTACTTTGTAAAGGTCACGATCATGATTTGTCACATGGAGACTCAGGACACTTTCCTGACTTCTGGTGCGGTTTGACCCACATCTCCGACACAAATATGACCGGCCATCTTTAAGGACGATTTGATCCGATTTCACGGGACCTACATTGGATTCTCCCAAAGGATCCAAGGCTCCTCCATGTTATAAATAGGATCCTGCCCTCTTCATTTGGGATTCGCATTCTTAGAGAGTCTAGAGTTGGAGTCTGCAAGTGTTTCAGTAGTTGAAGCTTGCAAGGTCTGATAGGTGTCTAGTCAAGATTGTATGCTCTGCGAGTTGCCAGCACTGGTATAACATCGCATCAGAATATCTTAGCCTGTGGGTCCAAGTTAGGTGTCATTCTGATCTGTCTGCGCAGTGCTTCCAGAAGCCTTCAAGTAGGTTCGGCGCTTCGGCCCTTACCCAAAGAAAAATGAGCCTGCGTGCATATGACAGAGGAATATTAGAAGTCTGAGAACTATTTGTAATCTGAAAGCTCTGTAATTATTCCGCTGCAATTAATATAAAGTCTGGGTACCATTCCCAGTTTCGAATTTGTGTATTTTTGGTTTGTCTAAGCCGTATCACCCATTAGCCCGGGTCTGAAATTCCTTGCTATCTCGTAAGATTCATCGTTCTGGTCGTGAATAGCAGTAAGTCACAAAGTAAGTCTCGAGGGAGCAGCAGTGCATGTTCGGCAAGTTAAGGAGCGGTCGAAGAAAGATAGCAGGCGTGTGAGTTTCAGTCATTCAAGCCAGGAAAAGCAAGCCCGACGCTGGAAGTTGCTCCAGTCTACCAAGTGTAGAGGCCCCTGCGTGCAATTGTTTACTCCTCGATTTTCCAAAGGCCAAGGCAGTACAGGTCTTTAATTACTTAAGTAGCTTGGTGACTCATCGCCCCCCAAGGCTGTCCTAAGGTTATTATAACCTCGTTACGTATCTTTTTCTGTATGCCTCATACAAGGGAAAAAGCATTTTAGGTTAGTTTAAAGTCGAACCTTAGTAAAGATAGAGAGAGCAGTGTAGCGTGTTTTGTCTTAAAGGTTCCATTAAAGGACTTGTCCATCGGCGAGTTATGGTCTCCCTGCCACGAAGGAGTAATACTTACTTTAGTACCATGGAACTTGATCTAAGTATCTTGTTTACCTTCTAAGAATCTTAGTTATATGCATGGTTTAGAGCTTTACCTTTTCATGCCCTTTTTGGTCCCCGGATACATAGTTTTGGACCTGTCATAAAAGAAAATCGAAGTATTAGCCAAGGCTAAGTAAACAATAGATCTACTATTTGAAATCTTTAGTGCTGCTCAAAGAACCCTGGAACGAGTGCTAACTAATAACCCTGTTTAAAATTGGAGACTTTGTATTAGGGTTTTAAGACTAGATTTTTGTTATGGACACGAATCCAAAAAAAAAAAAAAATTAGCGGTGTATTTTACATTAAAAAACTTTGCTAATGTCGAAAGAAAAAATGGTGGAATTGAGTTAAGAATTGAAAACCTTGATGAGTAGAGATCCATTCTCCAACGCTTTTCTCCGAACAGCTTCAACTCTTTTAGGAGAACCCCAACCAAATTTTTCATTAATATACCTCTCTTAATGTCCATCCATTCCGATTTCATTGCATTCTGATTTCATTGTGTTTGTTTTGCTTTTTATTTTATTTTTATCAATCCATTCCCATTCATGTTTTTGTTTTGCTTTTTTGTTTGTTTGTTTGTTTTTAATATTACATATATTATAATATTTAGTTATAATATGTTATTATTATTTATACATTGTTTTATTATTATATTATATATTGTTATATTATATTGCATATTGTTTGATTTGTATGTTTTGTATTTAAAATGTTTTAATAATATAGTTTTTATGTTTTTATGTTTTTATATATAGGATTATATATTGTAATATAAAAACTATATATATATATATTTTAAGCATTTTATTTTTTATTTTTTGGATAAGTTTATAAAGATATTAGATATAAATATGAAAAGCAATCACAGTCTATAATTTTCATTGAAAAATTACTGCTATGCATGCTTACCATCAACACAAGTTAGGTAAACAAAATGTAGATCCGCACTAACACTAAGATCAAAAGTCGACAAAGTAGTAACAAATTTTAAGTCATTAATCTTGCAAGGTAATGGGAACAAAGGGATTTTTACAAAAATGGAGGAATTATTTTTTCTTCAAAATGGAGGATATTAAGTTATTTCTTATAAGGGAGGGATCTAGGGGGACTTTAAATATTTTCAAACTCAGGTGCAAAGATAACCATGGTGAATGAATGCATATGGAGAATTAATGGAGGTTGTGAAATTGATAATTTTTAGCTAACATGACACAAAATATTACATGAACTTGTCGAAACATTAACAGACCGCCGAGATGGTCAAACGGCGATGGTTTTGTTCAAACAAAATATGAACACAACCAGTACAACAAGCTAAACGAAGTGACACTAACTTTAGGACATGAGAATTCCAAAAGGAAAAGACAACAAATATCTAAGACTCAACTCAACCACATGTAGAAGAACTCATCTATCACTTGATAAACTATATGCAAGACATGATGTATTATCTAGGCACTAATTAGTAGAGAAACCCCTAAATGAGCATCTTAATCATTCTCTAGTCATCTAACAGTACAATAGGTATCGAGATGGCCTCAAAGAAATGATCCCTTAGAGGACATGTATTGAAAAATAATCCAAGTTGTATACTATTAATGTTACAATTTACTAAATTTTAACACTGCAGATAGATTCGGAGACCATCCAGTGTAGGGGGTCTCCGAATCCATCTGCAGTGTAGGGGGTCTCCGAATCTATCTGCAGTGTTAAAATTTAGTAAATTGTACAAATTCATTATCAAAATTATAATTTTCCACTGCTGGAATGACACAACTAAAAATGACCACATAAATGACCAATTGTTATGTGGTCATTTTTAGTTTAGTTCTTATCTTGTGACCAAATTGGTCATTTTTAGTTTAATTCTTATCCCATGACCAAATTGGTCATTTATCTTGGTCATGTTTAGTCAGTTCACTTAAATTTTCTCAATTTTGGTCATTTATCCCTTGAAAAAGCTGTGGTGACCAAATTTTTTTGTCGCCTGGTCACTTATCTCTCATTTTGTACTAGTGATACCTAGAGGTCATTTTGTAAAGCCCTGCAGGCATTTTATGTTGTTTGTTGGCATATCTTCACTGCCTGCGGGCATTCTTAAACTTGCTGCAGGCATTTTAAATGGACCTTTCCACTTGTTGCGGGCATCTTCACCTCTGCAAATGATTTTATTTCATATGAGGGCATTTACTTATGCCTGGAGGGCATTTACTTATGCCTGGTGGGCATTTCTCCTTTTCATGCATCCATTACGGGCATATTTTCTTGATGTGTGGACATAATTCTACGCTGGCCTGCAGACGCTTTTGAGATCTACGTGCATTTATTGATATTACCTTCATACATGCGGGCATATTCTGTGCGAGCATTTCTCCATTATTTCAAGACCCTGCGGGCATCTACCTTCTTCATTGTGTGCATAAACTGAATCTAGTGGGCATTTACACTATATGCTGTGAGCAGTTTCTTCATTTTCTTCACTTCCTTGAAAGCTTGGTGGGAATTCTAGCAAATTTAATGTTGTGGGCACTTGTCAGTGTTTCCCCTTGACATGGTCACATCTCTGGGCATGTTTGCACCCCCTTCACAACCTCTGCGTGCATTTTAACCTTCCATATAAGAGTTGAGGACATGTTCTTTAAGGCCTGTGGGCATTCCTTGCTGGCATGGTTGGACATTTAATCACTTGAGCGAGCATATTACTTCCACTTACAAACTATCTCAGCTTAGTCAGTTCCACCCTTAATGCTACTATAATAGATGTATCTAGTAAATTCATAAAAGGTAAGCATGCATCAATAGCAGTCCTAAACATCATAACGTTGTTTTACTTGATTTTTTTTTCTTTGCTGACCATACTACTCCCCCTATCAACATGCATCCTTTTTTTGAGTCACACAAGCCAAGTTTGTATTACCTCTGATTTTTCTTTTTAAACTTCATCCTAGCCCCCCTCCCATGGCCCGAGCCGCGACTCTCCGCGCCCACCTCGCCATCCCAAATTTGTATTACCTTTGATTTTTCTGTTTAAACTTCATCCTTTTTGCTTGGAGTAGTCATTATTTTCTCTTGAGTCCATTCTCCAAACTCCATGGACTCAAGGTGTATTGAGGTTTTTTGAAATACCTCAGTCTTGGCCTGACATATGGAATCCACCTTTACTGCACTTATCAACTTCATTCATTGGACATTGGAACATCTATCCCTCCTTAATTTGGTTGCTTGCCACTTTGATTTGACTTCTAAATTGATGACATCATGCCTAGCCTAATCGTAAGAGAAACCCTAACATCACTTAGAAGGACCTTCTAGGAGGCCTTTGAGAGGATATAAGAACTATTATAGCCTTTGTTGAGAGCGTTGTCTTTATGGCACTTTGAGCTCTGTTTTGGTACGGTTGATCTAGGGTTTTCAGGCACACTTGTTTATGACGTCAAGGGTTTTTAAGGTTTTCTCTACTTGAGCATTATTTTTTTTTGGGTAAACAAGCAACACCCAACTTGTCCTTACTTAGCACTATCCTTTATGAGGGTTTCTGTAGCAATTTTGGTTCTCACTCCTTCATGCGTGGGTGTCCATACTGCTGCTTGTTGTGGCTTTGTTTTTTGCTGTGTTGACTGTCTTTGACTGTTTTGAGGGATACTATGTGTGCTCGTTGATTTTTTGGGCATGATCTTGACTGTGTTGTACCTCTTTAAGTGGCTGGTTCTTCTGACATACTTGTAGGTCTTTTTTATCAACATGTATGGTCTCCCTCTCTCTCTCAAGTATGTTTATGCCCTTGACTAAGGGCTAGTTTGTTCCAATTGTTGACTTTCCTCTGAGAGGTAAGATTTGGACTGAAAGTTAAAACCTGAGTACATTAAAGAAGGTTATTCCCATCATGTAATTCATCAGATGTGATTTTGTCATCTTTGTTCTGCGATTTTGCTATGTTGACTGTCTTTGTCTGCTTGAGGGATACTTTGGCGTGCTAGTGGAAAGCCACATGCTGCTTCCATGGTCTAGGGTGACCGTGGAAGGTCACAATCTATGCCTCGTTAGGTAAATGTTAAATATAGTAAATAAATATGACTACAATAACAAAATGTTTCGATTTTTTATGTTAACATTTGATTTTCACTGTTACAATTCAATTTTTTCGTGCTTATTGTGAATATTTCCATATGATAACATGCTTATTACACTATGGTAGGGATCTTCTCATTGCCATGGAGTAGAACATGTATCTTATCCTTCAGAGGTAAAAGTAAATATTGTTGCAATGTCTCATTTTTGTTTATGTTACAAGTATTTACTCAACTAAATATAGTAACTAAATATGACTACAATAACTAGAAACTCCAACCCCAGAATATTTCCATGTGACAACATGCTTATTACACTGTGGCAGGGGTCTACCCATGATCGTCATGGAACAAAACGCGTGTCCTCCACTTCTGAGGTAAAAATAAATATTATTGCAATATCTTTTTTTTATTATTATTTTCATAACGTTTATTTATTGATTTATTGTGTCAGGGTGGCACTAGTGGAAAGGCACCTCCTTCTTCCATTGTCCATGGTGATCGTGGAAGGTCACACTCTGTGCCCTGTCAGGTAAGTGTTAAATATAATAACTAAATGTTTCGATTTTTTCTGTTAACATTCGATTTCCACCGTTCACATTTGCTTTTTTCGTGCTTATTATGAATATTTCCATGTGATAACATGCTTATTACACTGTTATGCTTATCTCATTTTTGTTTATGTTACAATTATTGACTCAACTTTTATTGATTGATTTATTTTGTTAAGGTGGCAGCAGTGGAAATCCACATGCTTCTTCCACGGTCCAGGGTGACCGTGGAAGTTCACAAGCTATGCCTTGTCGGGTAAATGTTAAATATAGTAAATAAATATGACTACAATAACTAAATATTTCTATTTTTTCTGTTAACATTCGATTTTCACTGTTACAATTCACTTTTTTCGTGCTTATTATGAATATTTCCATATGATAACATGCTTATTACACCGTGGCAGGGGTCTACTCATCGCCATGGAGCATAACATGTATCTTATCCTTAGGAGGTAAAAGTAAATATTATTGCAATGTCTCATTTTTGTTTATGTTACAATTCTTGTCTCAACTAAATATAGTAACTAAATATGACTACAATAACTAGAAACTCCAACCCCAGAAGATTTCCATGTGACAACATGCTTATTACACTGTGGCAGGGGTCTACCCATGATCGTCATGGAACAGAACGTGTGTCCTCTACTTCTGAGGTAAAAATAAATATTATTGCAATATCTCATTTTTTATTGTGTTACAATTATTTTCATAACATTTATTTATTGATTTATTGTGTCAGGGTGGCGCCGGTGGAAAGGAACCTCCTTCTTCCATGGTCCAGGGTGACTGTGGAAGGTCACACTTTGTGCCCTGTCAGGTAAGTGTTAAATATAATAACTAAATGTTTCGATTTTTTTGTTAACATTCGATTTCCACTGTTGACATTCACATTTTTCTATGCTTATGATGAATTATTGATTGATTTATCGTGTCAGGGTGAGGACCGTGGAAAGGCACCTGCTGCTTCCACGGTCCAGGATGACCGTGGATAGTCACCCACTATAATTAGATCAGTACGGGGTGACTGTGGGAAGTCACCGGCCACAACACCGCATCAAGTAAGTGTTAGTTCTTCACGATAACTAAATTTCATTACAATAACAATGTTTGAATGATGTTAAAATTATTTTGCTTAATTTTATTGTTTGATGAATTTAGTCTAGTGCACTTGATCTGTGTGATGAGGAGATCGAGGATGAAATTTACTATTCCATAGACCCAATAGAAACTATAAAGAAATCCCTGAAAAAGGAAAACATAGAAATGATTGCCTTGCCTTGCACAAGGCCCATGACACAGGAGATCAGGGCAAGGATTGAAGAGCTGAAAGAACAAATAAAATCTTATAGGGTAAGTGGCATCTTCACATATTTTTTTAAGCTATGACAAGATTTAATATCTGATATTATGTTTTTTTATTTTCCAAGTGATCTGATAAAGTAAATTTTTTCGTTTGTAGGATTTTTTACAACCCGTGACTAGAGAAACTGTCGAGACAGGTATAGGTAGCAGTGATGCTCCAATGCAACAACAACGTCAACAAAGCAATGTACCAATGAGGATTTTTGACACTCCTGCGGTTGGCCTCAAATCCATTAATGAGGGCACTGATTTTGATCATCATGACATGTTGAAGCATGATGAGATGGAGTGTGGGACTCCACATGACTCCGGAGATGAACGTACTGTAGATGACCAGGAAAATTTTCCTGGAGCAGCACGAGTTAAAAGCAGCGTATCACTAGATCTCACCTTTCTGGTGGATGATGCTTGTGTTCCGATCAAGATTCAAAATATTGCAGGTATTTATTAATTAATTTATTCATTTTAATCATGAAATTGAAATGGACGTACATTGAAATTATTAAAAATTAATGGATTACACGTTTCTGCAGGAAACGATGTTTTCTACATGAATTTGAATGACAAAGCATCGAAGCTGTTTGTACCCACCATTTGCACACGACGGAATATCCAAGATAGCGCAAAGATAAATGAATGATAGACCACATGGTAAACTTGTTCGGCAATACATTCAACAAGAAAGTGGTTGCAAAGTTAGCATGAGAGAATTTAAAATATACCAGGGCCCAATATAGGGATAAATTGCAACTTGACCTCAAGCATGAGCACCCTCCCATGGTTCCGGAGAAAGAGTGGAAGGAACTCATAGAGGATGCAAAGGAGAACTTGTTAAAAATACAAGGAAAACAACCACGGCCTAGAAAAGCAAGGTACAACACATGGATTTTTTAGTGAAATATGCTCATTTATTTTTTTCTTTTTTGTTTTAAGTAAGAATTCTGATATCTAACGTTCTTCAAAATTTTCATATATAGGCTACCTGACACCTCCAAAGCAACCAAGGATAGAGCGGAAAAGCACGGGTGGCATAGACTGGGCTAGGGTGGCTATAGAAAACTTAGAGCCCAAATCATAAGAATTAAATGATTAATTGTGGGGAATATTTATTTGACAGTAGCGAACAAATATATGTTTTTGATACTGGAAATTTTAAATGTGGTATGCATTGCAGGGAAATACGTTCCAAGATGCTACAACCGAGGAAGACCTAAAGTTTGGTTTCAAGTATGGTTTTAAAAGTGTGATTGAATATCGGATAAGCTTGGGGCAGACTCCAATCTCCCCAATGACGCAGATGCAGGTAAATAAAATGAATAAGGACATCATTGCAGTATACTATTAAAGTATATTCAGTTTTGATTATATCACCCATAACTAAATATTTATGTTTGCTTTTAAGCAACAGTGCAACCGCAGCAGTGAATCTAGCGCTACTCAGCACGTACCAGTTGATGTTGGGGTGTGCATGTCCCATGATAGTGGGGAGTAGAGTATCCATTCTGGTATGTGTGCTTTGGAAATAGAAATATCTATTGTGATTATAGATATTTATTTCCTGACGCATACTTATAAATTTTCTTCTTTCAATGGAAGACCATGTAGCTCAGAAGGGTGAACCGTAAGAGGAATTAGCTAGTAGAGAAACAATTAACACACTAGCTGTCACAGCTACACAGACAGGTAAAGAGCAATATTGTAATTTTAATCAAAATAATGAACTATTAATTTCAATAATATTTCAACATATCGATATGACCATTTTCGTTGTTGCAGTTCACGCCCCTTCAGAGCTGCCTCCATGCCCTACTCAATGACATACAAGAAGTATGATACATGAGGGCATAGAAACACAAACACTAGCAGGACATGGCTCTGTAGATATTCCACCAAATGATGATGATAATACCCTAATCGAATACCCTAATCGTCAATTTTTACAATGCAAAAAAATAGAAATCAAAGAAAACGTAGATGTATAAATTCATGTTTATATGAATTACCTCAATATGCTTCAATGTTTTTATGTTTATATGTTTTGATGACTAGCCTAATTATGCATGAATGTTTATATGTTTTCTATGTAAACAACATCATTTATTGGGTATGGGGGATTGAGAGTGATGTGAGGGGGGCGAGGGGCCAATTAAGCTTCCACCTTCACGTGGTTTGCCTTGTTCAGTAGAGAATATAAAACTATTATCGAAACAAAGAGGAGCTCAATAAGGTATAAATACTCTTTTATTACTATGTATTAAAGATGGTTGTAAATTTTTAAATGCATGTCTTTTCTTAAAATATTGTTAATAAATTTAACATTTCACGGTCCATTGATTTCTACAGGATTTTGTAGTAGGATTTAAATGACTGTTTATTTGCTTATATATTATTTACTCATATACAAATTCCGTCTTTGATGATTTATACGGGTCTTGGTGATGGAAATGCATCTCGTGGAAAACTCTTATCAAGTTGTATGGGCGAATGGATCTGGCAAAAGGACAATGATAAGTTAAGGGTTTTGACATGTTCTTTATCCTTGAATTCTATTTCATTCTATTAAGATACAAGAGATCCAACCAATAGTAAATAACTACTTTTAGACTATCATCCACTAGGAGACAAGCTTCTACATAAAACAAAAATGCTTCTTAGTAACGTAAGAATATGTTTTCTAATGGGAAATCCGGGGTATCTTAGGCCATCTGCCCAGGTTACAAGTCCCTGTAACATCTTAGCCAAAGGAAATTGCTTGCATTATGTGGTTTCTCTTCTTCCTTTAACTTTGATTTAAACTAGAAAAGTATTATATTTACCTTAAGTTCAACACCACAAGAAGCCATCAAATCAACCTACTTCAAAAATTATAAAAAAGGGAATACTAGGAGAGTATCATCAAGTCTTGTGTTTCTATTTCTCTTGTGAAGCTTGTGGAAGCTGGTCAATACTGAGAGAGGGGGGGGGGTGAATCAATATTGTTAACTTTGACCATTTAAACCACTTATTTAAACTTTAATCAAAACATGGAATCAACTCGTACCTCTTCAAACTAGAAAACCACGCCTTTTCAAATAATCATGCTCTTTCAATCTCATGCCCTTTCATGGCCTTTAATTTTATCATTTTTTAATTAATTATTTAATTAAAAACTCCATTGATTTACCCAGTCACTTGGGTTTCCTTTTCCTCTGACCTGTGGGATTCATCCTTTCACACCCACGCCTTTTCACATTTCTGTTTACAACTGATATAATTAATTAAACAATTCTGCTTTTACTGTTTTAATTAATTAATTAATGAAACATTCTTTTGCCTTCCACACACCTCTTCGAATCTTTGTTTGTTATTTATTGTTTTAATTAAATAATCAATTAAAACTTCTTCTAAACATTGCATCTCTCCAAGAGTAAGATGTGTCTCTTCAAAACTCTATCTTAATTCTTTTTATTAAATTTATGTTTATTTTTCTAAATACATTCCTGTAGCTTCTTATTTAATAAACTCTGTTTATTATTTTCACTAACTTTGCAGGTTCATTTTTAACACATATAATCACCATACTGGAAACTAAGACCATGAGTGGATGCCCAGATAACCAAAGAATGGACCCATAACAACTGATGAATTTATCAATTCAAGAACTGACTCTGGCGTGCATTTTCCTGAGGAAACTTAGGCAAATTTGCCAGTGCTGGAACAGTGCAAAACTGCCAGAAGGCACTTTTGGAAAATTAATAACTTCGTCCTCAAAGACCTTTTTGACAAATTGATGATATGGTTAGATGCACCAATCAACAATCTAGAGGAATATACCTTTACAATAATTTAATCCATAAAATAGAAATTATGGCGGGCATTTTGCAAAGGCCACTTAGGTAGTTTTACTAGCAGATTTTACAATTAGACAATTTGTGCCATTTTCAAGGTGGATTTTTTATTTCACCAAAACCATGAACCAATGTTAACAGGTGATGTATAATATCTTACTAATCACAATGTTGACACAAAACCCAGTCGACAGGGGTTCCTCACTCTGTCGACATCAACCCACCACGATCTCCCTGAGCACCGACCCAGACAAGTTTTACCATGTCCAGCAACACCTGCAGAGTAGATGAGGTATTACTTGAGGCATTCAAGGGAGAGCTAACGAAACCACGTTTCCGCCGAAAGAAGGAGGGATTTTGTGCATCCACTTAATTACTTAATGCGACATTAACAGATCTTCGACATTCAACTTATGCATTAACCCAAATCGCATCACTATTCAACATATCTCATCATTGAAGCATAACCATTAATACGCAACAGATATAACAGTAAAACTTTAATTGCAACAAGGAAACATAGCATCATTCATGGATTCATATCGCACATTGCACTCATCACAAGGGAACAGAAAAGACACAATAATTATGCTCAAAACTCTATCATATCATATTTATCTTCGCATAAAGACCACAGATACAACAAGATAGTCCTTTTGTCACATACCCATATCAAAACAGAGTTGGATCAACATCCCAAACATCCCGCAAATACAATTCTCCACATAAGATCGATCAACAGATTACAACAACGATGTTATCGATAATGCTAATGATCCTCTTACTGACTGACTCTCTAACACTTGCAATACTTCATCTATTTATAGGCTTACGCCTTTACATTGTTTGTCCACTTTCTAACTACTTCTTAATAGACATTACAAAACAAATGACCAAAAATCCACATGTTGCGGTCCAAACGACCCAAAACCTGCAAACTGTGGTCCAACTGACCTAAAATACATAACTAGTCGACTTGCGCGCTGCTTTTCCTCCTTTCGCGGTATCTTCGGCCTTGCGCAACATCCACGATGTTGGGATGCTGACTCATCCAACCTACCTTCCAACAGGCCCCCAACACAATCTTGTGGCTTTCCCTTGAGCCATGTCAGCAGGAAATCTTCGTACTACTATCGAATTTCACTAACCTGCTGCATGACTGTCGCAGCGATTTCCTAGCTCTCAGTCAAATCCTGTGCTAATGGGTGGTGAACCAACCGCTCAGCAACTTTCCTCTTTCCCTCATGTACTGCTTGCAATGTAGAACCAGATTTTTCATTAAACTACACTATGATTTCTTGGAACTCATCCAATTGCGCAGTGCGCTTCTTCTGACGCTCTTCGGCCTTGCCGACATGTTGCTGCAACTCCTTCAATTCCGCTGATTTAGTTACCTGAGCCACTGGTGGCATCATTCTCATTGATGCCTTAAGTGTTGCGAGCTTCTCTTCTGCCTCGCATCGTAGCTTGGTCATATTCTCTAGTTTCCCATCCTGGATGATACTTCCCCAAAACAGCGTGGTCTCAGTAGTGATCTTCGTCGCCTCCTGCTACAACTCCCCTAATTGAGTCACCAACTCCTCTATGGTGCTCTTCTGTTTTGTGACTACTTCCTGCGGTGTGTCCGGTTGCAGTGAGTGCGTCAGAACCGCATTTTCTTGCTGTAGTTGGGCGATGACAGCCCCCAGTCTCTGTGCTCGCTCGACAGGATCCAATCCCTCAGTCGGCTCCAATACATGTTGACAGGCTTCTAAGACTGCCTCCTCCAACCGCACATTACTGTCCCAGAGGGTGGCTTTCTCCACCGTCAATCGGTCCTACTCCTTCTTTAGCTCCTCCACTGTGCTAGCGTTCTCTGCCCTTAGCTGCTCTAACTTAAGCTCCAACTCAACTACTACTTTCTCTATTGTTGCTTCCTTAGCCTTGAAAGCATCTACCTCTTGTAGGGCTGCTACCTCAGTGTCCTGCGATCGCAACAACTGATCGCTGACATCCCTCTCTCTGTCTGCCATTTCTTGGTTGGCGACCATCTATAGCCGCACCAACATCTGCGATGGCAACATGTTGATTTTGACAGACAACTCCTATAACCGCTACAATGAATCCTGGAGAGCTTCGTCGTCAGTCACAATCGTAGTCGGGGGAATTTGCACATTCCTGACCCGCGGCTCAGTGCAAATTGCGCCAACTACCTGTACCGGTGCCTCCTTCTGTGCCATATGTGAAACAATATTAGCTAATGAATCAAGGAGAATGTTTACCTCCTTAAAACCTGCTTCCGCTTGCGTCGTCATTGCTCAAGCTTCCACATTTGTTGCATTGTTTACTACCGCGATAAGTCATCCTAACTGCGCCTCCATCGTTGGGGAGGATCCTGTTCGGGTACACAGGGTACTACCAAAGGACCGAACACCAAGAGCAACCACTTCACACAAACAGATCACAGATCAACACACCGATGTTTTGATGTGGTTTAAACCCTCTTGAGGGAAACACTCCACGGCCCCGGCCAAATAGCTTCTACGGGAAAATTTATTATGCAAAGAAAGAATGTTACAAATGAGCTTCTCATAATTGATCAACTAAACAATGACCCTCCATGCTCTTTAAATAGAGATCATGGACCAATCACATGTTAAGCCACGGATCAAGGTTAGGTTTGATCTAAGAGAAGTTGAGCCGTCGGATCACTCTATGTCGGAAACATATCGTGATCGTCGGATTAAGTATTTACAAATGCATACTAATGCATACTAAATAAACACACTATCCATAACGGATATATTACACAAGTTGATCTTAACTAACTCCTAAGTGTCTAAATATCCTAACATCCCCCCTTAAGAACAACTTGGGATAGGATTGAAGGATTTACAAAGTGACACTATTAGGAGAAGGAAGGAGGCATTAGAGCCTATCCCCCCTTAATGACAATTTCCTGAACTCCTAACATAGATCGAAGTTTAGAAAACTTCGCTTCTGTAAGAGACTTGGTGAAGATGTCTGCAACTTGATCATCTGTAGGGCAAAAGAGCACTTCAAGAACACAATCATGAACAATATTTCTGATGAAGTGCATATGTAGCTCAATGTGTTTGCTGCGTTGATGTAGAACTGGATCTTTGGCAAGCTTGATGGCACTTTGATTGTCGCACCAAAGTGGAGTAGGCTGCTGCTGCTCGAATCCAAACTCTGAAAGGATCTGTCGAAGCCATAAAGCTTCCTAACTGGCATTAACTGCTGCTCGATATTCTGCCTCTGCTGAAGAAAGAGAAAGAGCTTGTTGTTTCTTACAAGCCCAAGTAATAGGTCTAGATCCCAGACTGAAAACATAACCTGCAGTAGACTTTCGATCATCAGGATCGCCGCCCCAATCTGAATCAGTGAAACCAACCAACAAAGGTTTCCCCCCTGTACTGTAATGAATCCCAAACTGAACTGTACCTCGAATATATCGAAGTATTCTTTTAGCTGCTTTCCAGTGACTTTCATGAGGTGTCTGCATATAACGGGCAACTCGACCAACGGCAAAGGAAAGGTCAGGACGGGAATGAGTCAAGTATAAAAGACTACCAACAAGCTGACGATACAAGGTGGCATCTACTTCAGGTGAAGTACAAGTGGCAGAAAGTTTGACTCCAGACTGGAAGGGAGAAGGGGTTGGTGTACAATCTTCCATGTGAAAGCGATGAAGAAGGTCACAAGCATAATTAGACTGAGAAAGAAAGATTCCTTCTTTGGTTTGCAGAACTTGGAGACCAAGAAAATAATGCAAATGTCCTAAGTCTGACATTTCAAAGGTTTGTTTAAGACTGGATTTCACATGGGTTATAAGCTTAGGGTCACTACCAGTAAGAATAAGGTCATCAACATATAGAACAAGTATGATGAGATGGTTTCCTACTTTCTTGGTATAGACATTGGGGTCAGAATGGCATCTAGAAAAACCAGTGTCAAGGAGAAAGTTATCCATTTTGGCATACCAAGCTCTAGGAGCTTGCTTAAGGCCATATAAGGATTTCTTAAGGCGGCAGACAAGGCTAGAGTTATTCTGAACATAGCCAGGAGGTTGTTCCATGTAAATTTCCTCCTGTAAATCACCATGTAAGAAGGCAGACTTGACATCCATTTGATGGACTTCCCAGTTGTGTAAGGCTACAAGGGACAAAACAAGGCGGATGGAGTTCATTTTGGCGATGGGAGCAAAGGTTTCATTGTAGTCAATCCCTTCAACTTGGGAAAAACCTTTGGCAACTAACCTTGCCTTAAGTCTTTCAACACTTCCATCTGATGCATACTTAGTTCTGTAGACCCATTTACATCTGACAAGTTTTCTTCCTTTTGGAAGAGGTATAACATCCCAAGTATCATTCGCCATTAAGGAACGATATTCTTCATCCATGGCTGCATCCCAATCTGGATTCCCTGAAGCTTCTGCAAAAGTTTCTGGATCATGATTCTCGGAAACTTGAGCCAAAAGAGAAGAGGCTCGCTGAAACTGAGAATGTGTTCGACGTTGATCTCTAGGATCACCGGCAAGATCACCAGCTGCTTCACATGTTGAACGGACCCATCGAGGAAGCACTTGTGCTGGTGCAACTGGAGGTACATGAGCAGGCGGAGGTGGATTTTCATCCTCACTGTCATCATCAGAAACTGGAGTTGGAAACCTGTCAAGGAAGTTGGAAGAAGAAGAAGAAGGCACAAACGCCGAATCAGGCTCACAGGTCAAAGATGGCACACTCGCCGAGTTAGGCTCGCAGGCCAAGATATTTTCATCAAATTTAACATCTCTTCTAATGATTATAGCATGAGAATGTGGTTGAAGAAGTCTATAACCTTTTACATCTTCAGAATATCCAACAAATATGCACTTTTCACTTTTAGGCTGCAATGCTTTCCGTTTTTCATCCGGAATGTGAGCCCATGCTTCACTACCAAACACACGAAAGTGACTTACATCAGGTTTAATTTTACTCCATGCTTCTTCCAGTGTTATACCTTGTAATGATTTTGTGGGAGTGCGATTAACTATGTAATTTGCACAATTTATGGCTTCAGCCCAAAATTGAAGACTTAGTCCCTTAGATTGGATCATACAATTAGCCATTTCTTTTAAAGTGCGGTTCTTCCGCTCAGCTACACCATTTTGTTGTGGTGTATATGGAACTGTGTGCTGTTGTTGGATGCCTTGTTCAGTGCAGAAAGTAGTGAACTGTTTGTTAACATATTATCCTCCATTGTCAGATCTTAACTTAATAATGTGATGACCAGATTGTTTTTCAACAAGGGCCTTGTAGGCCAAGAACATGTTAAATACTTCGCTCTTAAGTTTTAGGAAATAAACCCAAGTGCGTCTGGAGTAATCATAAATGAAAGTTAAGAAATATTTGAAACCAGAAAAGGAAGCAGATGGAAGAGGACCACATAAGTCACTATGCACAAGCTCCAAGGGAACCGAGGCGTGCCAAGAGGCACGTTTGTCAAAACTGTCCCGACGATGTTTTCCGAGTACACAATCCGAGCAAACACCATCCCTGCAAGATACCATCGGAAGACCTATCACCATATTTTCTTTACATAGTTGTTGCAATGAGCGATAATTTAAGTGACCAAATCGCTCATGCCAAAGTTTGCTCAAGTTATCACTATGAGCAACAAAAACTGAAGGGAAAGGTGATGACCCAAAGTTGTTAAACTTATACAACCTAGTAATATCATCAACAATTTCGGTAGCTAGGACCTGTTGAGGATCTTTAAAATCCTTGATTACAACTTGGTGAGGTGTAAAGGTCACATTTTTACCTTCACCAGAATGAGTGATCTGATACACTGATAACAAATTGCAGGAAATTCTTGGAACACATAGTACATCACTAAAATGACCATTATCTACTGGAACTGTTCCAACTCCTACAACACTTAGAGATCTATCATCACCAACAAATATTTGTTTGGTGTTACATTCATGCATAGTAGAAAAGATGGCTTGATCCTTAGCCATATGATAAGATGCTCCAGAATCAATGAGCCATTCATTTGAAGTAGAAGAAGAATATGCATTATAAGAATAACCAGAAGAACAAAGTGCATGTCCATGAGAGGTAGATTCTGAAGGCGAATCTAGGCTGATGTGGTGCTTCTTCATTGCTGCTTCCAAGGCTGCCATCTTCTTGAAACACTTAGATTCATCATGATTATCTTTCCCACAATAGTTGCAATGACGCTCAGTCTTCTTGCCTTTTGGCTTGGATCCTTTGTCATTTTTTAAAGAAGGAGCTGACAGAGAGGGTTTTAGACCCTTGTTTGACTTATTATTGCGAAAATTTTGTTTCTTGGGAGGCTTGGACTTTTCTTTCTGTTGGGACAATAAGTCTTTCCCAGATGTATCTGCATTGTTGATTATTCCAAGATGAATGAGTTTATCTTGTTCCCTAATCAAGGAATCACAAAAGGATTCAAGACTAGGCTCTTGATAGCTAGTTGCATTCAATGATGCTTTCATGGAGTAAAATGTAGATACAAAAACAGAATATGCAGGTCCAAGTTTGGAAAGAATATGATAAATGCACTGTTTGTCTTCCCTCTCAATCTTACATTCTGCACATAAGAGTTTAAGAGTTTTGTACTTAGATAAATAATCTTGAATGCATGAAAAGTCACTTGTATTTAAAGAAATCAACTCATTTTCGAATTGGTGGCCTCGAATTTCATTGTGTTTACCAAACACAGTTTCCAACTTGTCCCAAACAGTATTAGGTTCATCAATTCCAGATATGTGGAATCGCAAATCAGTAGAGATTGACATCCCAATCAATCCATGAGCTTCATCACATCTATTTGCCCATTTTATTTTCTTATCATCATCAGTGGGTTCTTTTTCTTTCCCTGTTGTAATTCTGAAAAGTCCCCTACTTCGTAGAACATCCTCCATACGAGATTTCCATGAGAAATAGTTGGAACTGTTAAGTAGAATATCACAAGAGGTGGCCATATTTGTAAATTAATGGTTGTAAAAATAGAAACCAATAGTTTGGATGTGAATATCTCGAAAAAATAGGTGGTTTAAAAAAAAACGGCACTGAAAACGGACTCTGTATGATGAAGTTATGCTTGAACAAAGAAACTGTTGAAGATGTCCCCAATAGTGACGTGGCAGCTAGAGAATGTCCAGCAAAAAAAAGAACCCCCCTCTTCCCAAGATGAACCTTTTGACAATCACTTTACAAAAAAGTTGCTTTTAAGTGAATCACTTTTGTAAAATAAGTGATTTCACTTTTACAATGATATTACTTTTAAATAGTGCAACAATAAATAAAAGCTTAAGTGACTCACTTGTATTTTTATTTTTTATTATTTAAGTGAGATGCACTTTTACAATAAAGTAACTTGAAAATAGAAATTGCATGCACTTTTCTTTTTAAAAGTAACTTCCTAAGACTTGAACTCAAGACCTATTAAGGAATAAAGCAACTTTGAACCAAGTGAGCTAGATTAAAAGGTATGTAAAATATGGGAATGAGGAAGGGGGCTTTTTTTTTTTTTTTACTCTTCTTGCTTGGTTTGCGTGCTTGCCCTTTTTCCTACAAAACAGACCACAAAACGAAACAAAAAAAAATTTCCACACTTGTGGAGTTAGATCTTGTTAGCTTGCCCGGAAAGTCTACGTTTTCTCTCTATTTTTGATTTGCCGAGATCGCGCAAAGTGCACGGCAAAGAGCATACGCAGCCGAAAAAACCCTTTCCCTTTCTGTTTCTAATTTGCCGAGATCGCTCAAGGTGCACGGAAAAGAGCATACGCAGACGGGAAAGCAACAATCCAAACAAAAAAAAATCTAACAGTAAAAAAAAAAATGAAATATGAGATTTTTTCTTTTCAAAAAACGAAATAAAAAAATGCGTCACTGTAACATTATACCTTCAAATCTGATGAAATACGCGTTTCTGGAGCAACCGGGAACCGTTTTCGATCAAACGAAAACTATTTCCCAATGGAAACGACGCTCCGGACGCAATGGAACACCTCCCATAGCCCAGAAATGCACATAAATACCAGAACTAGAAACCCTTTCGAGTTTCGGCAACAACAGTTCAAGATCTAGATCATAACCGGAAGCGACACTTCATAAAAGCTCTGGTACCATGTTCGGGTACACAGGGTACTACCAAAGGAACGAACACCAAGAGCAACCACTTCACAAAAACAGATCACAGATCAACACACCGATGTTTTGACGTGGTTTAAACCCTCTTGAGGGAAACACTCCACGGCCCCGGCCAAATAGCTTCTACGGGACAATTTATTATGCAAAGAAAGAATGTTACAAATGAGCTTCTCATAATTGATCAACTAAACAATGACCCTCCATGCTCTTTAAATAGAGATCATGGACCAATCGGGTGTTAAGCCACGGATCAAGGTTAGGTTTGATCTAAGAGAAGTTGAGCCGTCGGATCACTCTATGTCGGAAACATATCGTGACCGTCGAATTAAGTATTTACAAATGCATACTAATGCATACTAAAGAAACACACTATCCCTAACGGATATATTACACAAGTTGATCTTAACTAACTCCTAAGTGTCTAAATATCCTAACAGCTCCAGTGATCGTACCACACTCATATCGCGCCTTCATTCTGCCTTCCTCAAGATTGCGCTCTTCGTTAGTAGGAGTCTGTGATGACTCCTGGTCCGACTCATGGTGATGCTATGGTTCCATTATTGGTGCATCTGATGGTATCCCCGTCGATTCCTCTTCCTGAACAATTGGTTCTCTCCATTCTATCGGCCAATCATCAATAATCGCATCCAAGTCCTGATCTGAAAACTTATAGGGGGTCTGCAACCACTACTTATCCTTATCACGCCGCACTTGCACATGAATGTTGTGTGGTCCAATCACGAACCGGGTGATCCCCTTATGCTTTGCGACAGTTGTCTGAGTCAGTTACGGAACCCGCTCGGCTACCGTCTGCAGCGCTTCCCAGTAAAACCAGAACTGCGTTGCGCAATCCTTGATGCGCTCAGGTTCCTGCACCCACCAAAGGTTCTGGTAGCGTACTCCCTTGCAAAATTGTACTGCGTCTACCTCCATTCCTTGATAATCGTCGAGCTCCATCCAAGCAATAAGCGCAACCAAAATCAGCAACCAGTTGTATGCCAATGCCCGTTGTGCCGCCTGGGCCGTGAGGGCATCCTCCATCAACTAGTTTAGCAGAAACAGTGACCAGTTCATCTGCACGCCTTTCGCATAGAGCTCCGTGCATGCAACAACCCCCAAGTTTCCTTGGTTGGGTCGGTTGTTCTTGAGAATTTTGGTATCCAGGATCCGTGCCCCGATTTTAACCGTGGGCTTGTTGATGCTGGTAAGGCGGTACGCTTGTCTATCACGCTACATTGCGTATTGCTTCCTCAACCTTGCCGCGATATTTTTGTCGTTGTTCTTCCCCTGAAAATACTGTGACAGTTTTATCCCATCCTTCAACAACCCCGTGATGTCAGAAATCAAGTCTACCGTGATGGTGACTGGCTTGTCTAACCATAAAATGCCACCATGAAAGCAGGACAGAAGTTGTTTCACACATGAATTTGCTTTCGTCAACTGCCCAAAGTGTGGCATGTTGATCAAACCCAACAATCCAACTTCCTCCAAGCCACACGCCCAATCATGTGGAAAGCATGGCATCGATCCGCCATCCCTTGCTGCTCTCAGCATGAATGGGTCCGTCGTAACGTCCTCCAGTGCCAACAAATCATGATCATCATATCTTAGCTACATCAATGCCGGCACAATGTCTGTGGTGCAACTCATGCCTAGTGGAAGTGCCGGCATCTTGACTTGGTACCACTGGTTCTTAGTGGGCCTTCTCACCTTCTTACGGGTTCGACATGGAGGTCTATACTCGAGGATATCCATAGCAGATACTCTTGCTCAAACCGTGGGTTCAACAACACCTGAGCTCGATGGGCCCGCCTTAGGTACCCCTTCCGGCACTTGGGAAGATGACCTGGTATGTCGCTTCTCTGCTCATGGGGGAGCTAGGCTGCATCCCCCCTCTTCTATTTCACAATGGACGACGACCCCATCGGCATGCTAGCAACTTCTTCCTCGAGATTGACCTCTTCTTCAACAGTGACGGGGATGACGGGTGACTCTGCTTTGCTTGAAATCTCCACTATATCTGGCTCACCCAACATGCCGTACTCAACTCCTGCAACGCCAACTGATGGCTCAACCTTACTCAACTTGATGATTCACTCACCACACTGCAATTTGCACTCTTCAACACAACCCAACCTTGCACAATTCAACCATTTGGAGCTGAATTCACTCGTTACAAACAGGTGCGTTCCGACTAGCCTCGACACACTTTTATAGCACCCAACTCGATCCCTCCATAATCATGACTAAATCATGCATTAATTTCGACCAAATCATGACTTAATTACCCAAATCCATCGTCGATCCTATCATCCCATCGGTCGGATCCGCCATTAATGCCCATCATTCGAACAAGTGTCGTTAATTAATTGTTTTAACTACCTGCATTTATGACTGATTGGACCAAGTCGTGGCCACGCGGTTGTTGCATCATGGTCGCCTAACTGCGATCCCTTCACTTCTACTTGCGCATCCTATATCCACTAGTGCATCAGCCTGCCACCAACCATCCTGCATTTTTTTTTCACTACGCAATGCCTTCAAGCATCGCGAGGTTCCTTGCCCATCCTGCAGGGCTTCAACCTGCTACCATTTACTAACTTTGGTAGCATCACACCGTCAAGCTGTTGTAG
The DNA here is from genome assembly GCA_027924585.1 of Larix kaempferi. NCBI lineage: Eukaryota > Viridiplantae > Streptophyta > Pinopsida > Pinales > Pinaceae > Larix > Larix kaempferi. The sequence continues at coordinate 5,669,028 of BSBM01001287.1, forward strand.
CTATACCACGCCTCCTGAATTTATGCAACCAACGCGATATGGACCGAGCGAATGCATTTGTAACTTCCCAGGATGCTTCATGAACTTGCTATCATACAACAACACCAAGTCACCCTGCTGAAACTGCTTGTTTTTTATATGGTGATCATGCCAAGCCTTTTGTCGATCCTTTTCCACACCCTGGTGAAACCTGGCGATAAATCGATCTTCCTCCAACTGTGCCAGCTGCTCCAATCACTCTGCCAATGCTGCTTCATCATTCAGGTCTGTCGCTACCACTATGCGCAGACTTGGAGCAATGTACTCCATGGGCATAACTGCCTCCTGCTCGTACACTAGCTTGTATAGTGTGTGTCCTGTCAACCTTTTACAAGTGGTGCGATATGCCCACAAAATAGTTAGAATCTTCAAATCCTAGTCGTCCCGACTTGCATTACATACCTTAGTAAGCGCATGCTCCAACACTTTGTTAAACGCCTCCACTATTCCATTGGCCTGTGAATGATACAAAGTACTCTTCTTATGCTGAATCTAGAGCTCTTATGTCAATGCCTGAACTGTGTGATTGATGAAGTGGCTTCCTTGATTACTCATCAATATATTCGGACAACCAAACTGAGTAACAATGTTGTCAAACAAGAACCGTGTTGTGGTTGCAGCGGTACAATCGACAACAAGTGCGGCCTCCGCCCACCTCGTCAAATAATCTGTCACGGTAATGATGTACCGTGCGATGGTTCTCTTCCTAGGTGGGTTAATTGGTCCCATGAAATCACCATCCCATTTATCAAATGGCTGCAATGTCATCTCTGGTATCAATGGCATCTCGTCCCTCCTTGATGGTTTGCCAGTTCGTTGACAAACATTGCAACTCTGTGCATAATCTATCACATCATTGTGAAGGGTGGCCAAGAAAGTCCTACGCGAAGCACCTTCTTTGTAGTGGCGCGACCTCCGTAATGGCCACCAGTAACACCCCCATGTGCTTCCACAAATACCTACCCTTGTTCGTGTGGGATGACACAACGCCTCAAGATCTCATCTGGCCCTAGTTTATAGAGTTGTCCCGCGATCAATTGAAAATCTACGGCCTTAACCACCAACTGCTTCTTCTGCGTTGTATTCAATTCCTCCGGTGTAGTTCCTATCGCCAAAAACTGAATGATCTCGTCATAGTAATCATCAGCCATCTTCACTCTGAAGAACTATCCATCAGGAAACCCATCGTCGATATTTGGTTGTTCCTCTCTTGACTCTATTCGGGATAGATGATCGGGCCCTGCATTCAAGCAACTCGGCTTCACAATTACCTCAAAATCAAACTCCTGGAAGAGAAGTAGCAAGTGACATATCTTTTCCCCCCAACACAGGCTTATTGACCAGATATTTCAAAGCAGAATGATTTGTGAACATCTTAAAGTGACCGCCCAACAAGTAATGTCGAAACTTCTGCAATGCATACACCATTGCCAACCCTTCCCTCTCTATCGTGGTGTAATTCCTCTCTGCAAAGGATAGTTTTCGACTAGCGAAAGCAATCGGGTGATCAAGATCCCCTCGCCAGGTTGCCGAAGCACTACCCCCAGCGCAATGGATGATGCATCCACATGTACGTGGAACTCCTTGCTCCAATCCGGAAATACCAAGATAGGTGCAGAAGCCATCCTAGCTTTCAATGTCTCAAAGCTTACCTGGCATTCTAGACTCCACACGAATGCCGCATCCTTTTTCAACAAATTTTCCATAGGGGTCATGATCGCAGCATACCCACGGATAAACTTACGACAATACCCTGTGTACCCCAACGTCGCCCTCAATTGCTTGACCGTGGTAGGTGGCGACAAACTCAAAATTAGCGCTATCTTTACTGGATCAACCAACAGTCCTTCTTTGCAAATAATATGCCCCAACAACATCCCAACTGGTGTGCAAAAGATACACTTCTTAAGGTTCAGCGCAATCTGATGCTGTCGACACTGCTCCAACATTAGTTGCAAATTTTCCAAATGGTCACTGATCAGACCATACATTGTCCAATCGTCCATGTAGACCTACAGAAACTTCTGAATGAAATCCCAAAATGTAGCGACAACAACTCGAGAAAATATCGCAGGTGCATTTTTGAGCCCAAATGGCATCACAGTGTACTAAAAACATCCCCACTCAGTCACAAACGTGGTTTTATGGTGATATTCTTTCGCGATCCTAATCTGGTGATAACCAGAGAAGCCATCCGTGAAAGAATACATCTCTTGACCTCCTATGCCTTCTAATACCTCATCAGTGAAAGGCATTGGAAATCGATCATGCATGCATGCATCGTTCAACTTCCTTAGGTCGACACAGATACGCACCTCCCCTGTCTTCTTATCTTGAACTACCATAGGGCTGATCCACTCCGATTCTTCGACCGGTTCAATTATGCCAGCATCCAACATCTTTTCATTTTCTTCTTTAACTCGTTCCTTATGTTGCAGATTCAGGCGGTATGGTCCCTGCCTAATTGGTTTCGCATCGGGCTTCAATGGAATCTTCATCTCGCCTAAATCTCCCAGTATTCCCTTCATCTCATAAAACTTTGTATGAAATAAGTCCTAGAACTCATGCAACAAATCTGTGATCTTTTCCATCATCTCTTCATCCCAGTATTCCCCAATGTTCGCAAACTTTGGTTTCTCCTGCGAACCTATGTTGACCTTTCGAAGCTTCAGTGGCTGGTTTATCATGTCTATTGGTACATCAGGTGCTGCGACACCCTGACTTCCTTCGGTCTCTGGAATATTGACATTCTGTGGATCATCACCATCTGTCAGCCCACCGGTAATGTTGTAGCATTCCATTAGTGACTACATCTGACAATGCACATGCGGATCCGCAGGCTATGCAACTGGGACGACCTTCAACACAACGTTGTGGATAATCTGTAGGGCATTGTTGACATCTGGATTGGTGTTTGCGAAACTGAAGGTCTGAGTAAAACACGCCGTCAACTCCAACCAAGTGGTAATCTCTCCGCACAACTCTACCACAGCATACCAGGATCGCAGCATGTCATCCAACATATGGACGAAAGCATGGACCTATTCATCCCTTGGTGGCAATGCCCACAGAGTCTAACATTCCATCAGATGATCACCCAGGTTATTCCTCCTGTCATATTTTCCAGTGTGATATACTTCTATATCGCCAAAGCGAACTGTCATCAACCTCCGACATTGCGACCATCCCGTGATCATTTTTTGATGGGTCGCCTACCAACGTGCTGGAGCAGCCTTCAACGCTTCCTCCAACGCCAGCAACCGCTGTGGTTCCGACACCTTGTCTTCAAAAGCCACCAAAAATTCAGACAACCCAGGAAGTCCTTCATATATTGGCAATTTAACGATCTCAGTTGCGACACGACACAACAACTGTGTGACTAACTCGCACTTTCTAAACGACACCTCATGCATGCGGTTCTGCGAGTTCTCTAAAGCATCCTCCAAATCAGAAGTCGCAGAGCTAGAGCTATTCCAACCAACTTCACCTTCGGCAGATGGATGAATGTAATCCTCTGAAATGTTATAATCATGATCCCATCCTTGTACAACTTCATCCTTCATTGGTTCAAAATATCGTCTCCCTTCTACTTGATCCAGTGGAGCTATGACTCCGAGATCCTGGTTCTCAAAATTCATCATTCGCTTCTTAAAATTAATGACTGCCATACTATCGTTGGCCCATCCAATTCCCAACAATACGGGATAGGAGCTTCCACCTTCAACAACTTCAATAACATCGAAATCCGCATAAGTTTTCATCCCTTCTATGTCCACTACTAGGTGTGGAACTCTCCCAATCGGTGTTACCTTGGCCTGATTAGCCAATCGTAGCTGCACGGGAGACCAGCTAAGCTGTGGGCTCCCCATCTTCTGCCATGCTTTCTTTGTCAAAATGTTGACATCCGAGCCTAGATCCAGAATAAATGAATCTACCTCGTAATCCCCAATCTAGATATTCATATGCATCTCTTTTCCTGTCTTCTTTCGCTGCAAAGAGTTCACTGTAAACTCTTTTCGGTCCATGCCCAAGCGACGCAACAGACTCTTGATCTCAGCGAGAGCATCCAGATCTTTTTCCAGTGATAAGTAACTCTCAAAGAAGTTCTGCAACGTCCCATACTATTGCGAAGATCCTGCTATCAAAGTCGAATCAAAAGCAGAAGGCATATCACAGGTAATTGACTTACCGTGAGTTCTTCCCATCGCATTGCGTGCTTCTAAAAATGTCTCATGCTCAGTACCCATATCAAACTGTTCCTTTTTCTTCCCCACCAGTCGGATGAGCGGACGTGAACCATCTTCACCTGTTGTCGCACCTCCGCGAGTGATAACAGCGACATCAACATCTTGTTTCCTCGGTCTAGCCAAAATCACCGTGCAAGTGGATCTCTGGTTCTAATTCAATGGTGGATTTGCAAGTTGGTTCTGATTCACGTTCTGATGTTGATTTTGGTTCTACAATGGGTGTTGATTTGGTACTTGGTTATGATTCTGTGGCTGGTTCTGGTTCCACAACTGATTTGGTACCTTATTCTGATTCTACAAGAGCAATTACAAGCACATGCTTTCTGAGCATGATCCACTTCTTCCCAAGAAGAAGATACCTCCAGACATATGACCAAGCATCACACCTACTTGAGTTTGGAGCATTTATTTTTTGTGTGTGCCTTAGAGTCTATTTTGAGGGGGGGTATTTTTCCCATGAGGTTTTCCCCATTTCCTCGGTTTATTGACCGTTATTATTTCATTGTATTGGGTGACTTTTGGTCTTAGTTACCAGGGCCCAAGATGGATTAAGGGGGGTTGTTAGGATATTCGTATACTCCATCCTAGTCCTGGCAGCATTCTCCATTTTTGGATTTTCAGACTTTTAGGGTTTGCATGCATTTTTAGGGTTTGCATGCATTTAGGGTTTGCATGCATCCCAATCATCATCCCCAGCACCTAACCCTGAGCTATCCCCTAGAGCTTCTTTCAGATCAGTTTCAGCCCTCCTAGAGCTTAGTGCACCCTCCTTTCACCCAACAGTTGAGAAAGGCGCCCTTCTTACCTACCACTTCAATTTAGTTCAGTTATCTTCAGTTCCTTCCTTGATTGAAGGATTAACTAACTCTGAACTGACCTTATCACTCCGATGGACCTCCAGTGAGACTAGACTACCCATTCTGACTCCAGTTAGCTCCTCATGCGCCCTCCACTGAGCCTCCTTCATTCAGTTAGTGCCAGTTACACTCAGTTATGCCTACCACACTCAGTTAGACTCAGTTTGACTGATGGTTGACAGTTACTTGTGCATTGATGACTCCCTTGATGATGATGATGACTTCTAGTTGTGCTCTGATGACTCTCTATTGATCTTTTGATCACTCCATGAAGGCTAATTCAAATTTCCACCTTGGCATTCAAATCCTCATGCATTGTACTATTTATTGTTCATACTTTTGATTAATGAATTAGTGTGTGTGAAGTTATTTTGATTCTATCTGAGTTCTACTGTATTATTCTTTTGCTCCTTTACACTGCATTAACCACTCTTCTTCTATTTTCTTGCTTAATCAATTACTTTCTTGTGAGGTATACATCATCTCTTAGATCTGCTGTGAGGATTTTCACAGAATCCTCCATTGAATCCTCGTTGTTGGTATTGCGATTGATTAAACTGCTACTGCAGGGGATTTTATTGATGTTGACCGTACTGCACTGGTTGAACATATTGCGTTGGCTGCTGAAAAATACTGTGGCTGTTGCGGAGCCATCTGCATCGGATTATATTGTGGCTACGGCATGAACTGCTATTGCGGCTGCGATGCGAACTGCATCTGTGGTTTAGGTGGTGGCTGGACCACCTGGGGCTGCGGTTGCTGCGCAGCGTGTTGGTCTTATCCTTTAACATAGTATGCATCATATGTCCTTTCCTACAGTAATCCATATGCACGACAATCTTTTTCATCATGTCCAATAGACTTACAGAATGTGCAGTACAAATTCATGGGCTTCATGACCATCTTCTGCATGTATTGACACTCTTCATGTCGCTGCCCATGGTGTCACATCTACCAAGTATATGGTGAGTCGATGGTGTCACATCTACCAAGTATGTTGTGGCATCCAACGAAACAAGAAATTCAGGACTGGTTCGACCAGAAGTTCCTGAATTTCTGGTTTCGTTGAATGCCACAACATATCCTCCTTTCACTTCACGGTACGTCCCATCAACAGAACCATTTGTTGACATAAAACCCAGTTGACAGGGGTTCCTCACTCTGTCGACATCAACCCACCGCGATCTCCCTGAGCATCGGCCCAGACAGGTTTTATCCTGTCCAACAACACCTATGGAGCATATTTGGTCTCACCCAGGGCATTCAAGGGAGAGCTGACGGAACCACGTTTCCGCTTAAAGAAGGAGGGCTCTTGTTCATCCACTTAATTACTTAATGCGACATTAACAGATCTTCGACATTCAACTTATGCATTAACCCAAATCGCATCACTATTCAACAGATCTCATCATTTAAGCAGAACCATTAATACGCAATAGATATAACAGTAAAACATTAATCGCAACAAGGAAATATAGCATCATTCATAGATTCATATCACACATTGCACTCATCACAAGGGAACATAAAAGACACAATAATTTTTCTCAAAACTCTGTCATATCATATTTATCTTCACATCAAAACCACAAATACAACAAGATAGTCTTTTTTCCACATACCCATATCAAAATAGAGTTGGATCAACATCCCAAACATCCCGCAAATACAATTCTCCGCATAAGATCGATCAACATATTACAACAACGATGCTATCGATAATGCTAATGATCCTCTTACTGACTGACTCCCTAACACTTGCAATACTTCATCTATTTATAGGCTTGCACCTTTACATTGTTTGTCCACTTTCTAACTACTTCTTAACAGAATTTACAAAACAAATGGCGAAAAATTCACATGTTGCAGTCCAAATGACCCAAAACCCGCAAACTGCGGTCCAACTGACCCAACATACATAACTAGTCGACTTGCGTGCTGCTTTTCCTCCTTTCGCGGTATCTTTGGCCTTGCGCAGCATCCACGATGTTGCGTTGTTGACTCATCCAACCCGCCTGCCAACACACAACACAACTCATTTCACCTTCAGACATTTCTTCTTTTGCCCTAGGTGGGCATTTTACTGAAGTAGTGCAAATATGGTAGGGAGGCACTTTTGGCAGGTTAATATCTTTCTCCTCAAAGACCTTTTGGACAAACTGGGACCATGGCTGGATGCTCCAACAAACACTCTAGAGGTCCACACTCGCAAAATATTTTTCACATCATCCTATGAGGCATGGCAAGCATTTCCTTAATCCCACTTAGGAAAATTTACACTTGGACATTTTTTGCTCACTCCAAGACATAGTCCAATTTTACTAAAACATTGATTTGGCAGGTCCATAACTTCTCCCTCAGGCACTTTCAAGATAATCTGAAGACATGGTCAGGTAGAGAAAAAACCAAACTACAGGACCCCCATGTGGTGCCGACATTTTCTTCAACACACAATTTGTGGCAGGCATTTTCCCAAGGCCTCCATAAACTGTTTTCTAACACTTAGTTATTTTCAGGATTTTCAGGATTTTCTCCAAAATTTATTCTGGAACCCCATTTTGGCAGATCCATAACTTTCACCTCAAGAATTATTAGGGCAGACTGAGACCAGGAATAGATAGACAAACCAACTGTCTACAGCGTGGTCATGCGCTGCGGGCATTTACTTCAACCCATAATTTATGGCGGGCATCTTTCTGAGGCTACTAAGTCCTTTTTACAAGCTCTGGTGAAAAACCTTGTTTTGATAGACCTAGAACTTTCTCCTGAGATATGATGAAGTCAAACTGAGACCATGAATGGATAGCCACTATAACAAGCTATAGCCTAGTACCATGGTGCACTCATTTTTCTCAAACCATGAATTATGGAAGGCATTCTCTTAAGGCTACTCAGACCAATTTGACTAATTATTCCATACTTAGTCAATTTCCGGATTTTCACTCTTTTGCTATGTCAATTTTTTGTTTTCACCATTTTGCTATATTTCTCCAAAGTGATGTCATAATGCAATAATGACTTCAACTTGATGCCATATCATTATCTATGCCATGCTATGTCATCATCTATGCCATTCCATGTCCTCATATCTGCCATATCATCATCCATGACATGTCGCCTTATTTGCCATCATATCCCTGGTTATTGCTTTGTCGTTACTGAACTCTTTTGACATCAATGACAACCATATTGCTAACAAAGCTCAGTACATGCCTTAGGAAATTAAAAACAAAATAAGAAAGATATGAGAACTGCAGGTCAGAATCCAAGAGCTCATAACTCATTATCTGATTTTTTGGTCTTCTTGCTAGTTGATACCTCAGCTACCTGAGAATGTCTACCCTTCAACTACCCCCAATTAGGATCCAAGGCTTGGTGATTGTATGTCGCGTTGGTAGCTTGCTACTATGGGCTAGCTGATTCACCTCATCTACAATTGCCTCTCTTATTCACCATAACATTATCCATGGCAACCTGGTATCTGTGTAACTTTAACATCATGTCAAGGATGTCCTTGATTTCCTTCCAACCCTTATTTTCTCCATCCTTCCCACTTTACTCCTACTGAGTTTTATCTCAATCATTTTTAAATGAATGACAACTTGAGGATGAGGATTTGAATTTACCATCTGATTTGAATTTATCATCATAGGAGGGTGGTGAGATAGGTAGGTTACGCATGCCTTCAATATGTTGTCCTTGCATTTAGCATAGTTTCCTAATGATAGATAATTCTTGTTATTTTGTTTCAATGCAGTCGAGTCCTCCCTATTCCTCATCAAGGTGTGATCATTAGCCTTAGCACTTGTGAGTGTGTGGTTTAAAAATATAGTGAGAGAGAAAGAAATATATTTTATATTAAGATCCAAAGATGACCAAATGGGGTCAATGAGAATTCCAATTGCATCATCATCAAGTACAAAGACTAGTCATCAAAGTTCCAATTGGAATGCATGAGAAAGTAGCCCAAAAAAATCACACAAATATGTTTTGCATTTTTATGTTTGTATCGTATGTTATTGTATTTCTTTTGTATTAGCCAAATCAACTTCTATATTTATTTTATATTTTGAAATTTCTTATTTGGATACATAAGCTCTTGGATTGTAGTGATGATTGATTTTTATTATTGTAACGTTTATGTATCTATAAAATTTGAAGGTTTATGGCTCTGGGTTTATCAGAAGCAAAACAATAAGTGAAGAAGGATTCCTCACTCTTGGTCAAGATCGAAATATTCAACTGGGAAATGGAAAATCAACCGTCTAGATGGATGAGACCATAATATTGTTTGTTGAGTTAGGGGAGATGCAATATTCATGCAAGTTTGTTCTCTACAACTTCGACTGAAACATTATTTGGCAAAGTTTTGCATCTACAATGGACACACTACTACTAGGACAAGAATTGACACAATCTTTAAACCTAACCAACTGTAATTCTTCTACAAATGTATATATACGCTGTTAATTTCTCAAAATGATGCAAAAGCTAGAATCTCTAATGATTAAATTGAATTACAATATCCCGTAAGAATATTTCAATTATTCATACTCACTAGGGCCCAAGAAAAGCTATGTGATTGGTTATGTGGTTGCTTTCCTCAATCTGTTTGGAATTTTTATCATTAACTATGGTGAGCCCTTCATAAATTGATATGTCTAGATATTCAAAGGTAGTAGATAAAGTGATGTTATTACATGAGGAGTGTCTCCAAGGAAATTATGATATGGTTTCTAAAATACAAATTGCATGCTCAACTGTGCAACCTACTTCTCAGTGCCAAAAGGTAATTTATGATGAATTTTTTGCTACATGTGATCATTCCTATTAATAGAATAGAAATAAGTTGTCAATTTTGTGTTGATTAACATGTCTCTTTCCCATCATGTGCTCAAGGGACTGTTTTTATCTTATGGGCACATTTGATACTAACTCGACCAATTTTGGCCATGCTTGAGGTGGTTGCATAAGAAGGATCAACTTTTCATATTCACCTCTTCCAATAACCTCTTCCAATAATGAGCAACATCAAAACAACTTACCACCAGTTGGCACTACAAAGATCCTACACAGATTTTCCAGGTGAACAACTACTCTTTTTCCCTAGGGGTTGAGTTATTTTTTTTTATTTTTTTATTTTTCAATAAAGACGAATTTAGTGCACCCTATGTTTTTTGTAGTATGATGAATTCTCACTAGTAGCTCTTCACATGTAGTAGAGCAAGTGATGCTATTTCATGAGGAATGTCTCCAAGGCAATTATGATATGGTTTCTAAACTACAAATTGCATGCTCAACTGTGCAACCTGCTTCTGATCAATGCCAAAAGGTGATCTATGATGATTTTTTTGTTATATGAGATCATGCATAGAAAAATAATAGAAATAAGTTGTCAATTTTTTGTTGATTAACATGTCTCTTTCCTATCATGTGCTCAAGGGAACTTTTTTTCTTTTCTTTCGGGCATATTTGGTACTATGACAAAGGACAATGACATGGCATAAGGTTGAACATGAAGGACAAAGACATGTGGTAAGCATGGTAAGCAAGTATGGAGGACAAGAACAAAGGACATGACATGGAAATGGAAAAATGACAAAGAGAGGACAAGCAATTGACATGGCAACCATGAGATGCTGACAAGGACATCGATGACATGACAGATGATAGGGAGCATTTGATGACAAGGCATTTTGGAGGGCTGCGGGCATCTTAGTGCTCTTGCGGGCATCTAAGCAAATGTCGTTGTGGGCATTTAAAAGACCTTGTTTCGGGAATTATTGAAGCACCTGCGGGCATGTTGATAAGGAGCTGCGGGCATAAATAATAACCTTGCGGTCATATTTGAAAAGGAAGCTGCGGGCATTTTTTAAGAGCCATGCGGGCATCTTGGATGGCCCCATTTCGGGCATTGGTTGGAAGGTATTATTGGCCCATTGTGGGCATCTCCATGGGGGTGTGTGGGAATTGTATTGAAGGCCTATGGGCATTTTTAAATAGCCCATTGCGGGCATTTTCAGAGTGACCATGAAGAGCAGTGCGGGCATAATAGTGGGGTCCATGCATGGTTGTAAATTTTTAAATGCATGTCTATTTCTTAAAATATTGTTAATAAATTTAACATTTCATGGTTCATTGATTTCTACAGCACTTTGTAGCAGGATTTAAATGATTGTTTATTTGCTTATATATTATTTACTCATATAAAAATTCTGTCTTTGATGATTTATGTGGGTCTTGGTGATGGACATGCATCTTGTGGAAAACTCTTATCAAGTTGTATGGGTGAATGGATCTGGTGAAAGGACAATGATAAGGTAAGGGTTTTGACGTGTTTTTTAAAGTGGGTTTTGACATGGTTTTCTCCTTCTTCTTTCCAAGTTCTCCGGTTATTTTTGTGTTTAGAATATCTGTCTTGAAATGCATCAGATATATAATTATTTTATGTTTGGGGATCATAATCAGCATTTTGAATTTTGGTTTCTATTTTTTAATTGATGCTTACTAATGAAGCATAATAGGCATCCATTGTGTTGAAATACAACTCTTAGGTCAAGACAATAGTCATCACACACTAAGACAAAAGTCTTAGTGAAATTTAACATGGTGAAAATTAGTTGTACCACTATCGAGAAAGGGTTCTCTAGGAACCAATATTTTGCTAGTGAAAGGAGTAATCAACTCAATAAGGTGTTATATTAATAAGAATGGCTTAACAATTTCATGGCCTAGCATAGCCAAGGACTCCATACTCTGAATCGTGGAAGCTTCCCTCGGAGAATAATATGAACTAGAATCCCTTGGAAACCCAAGGTTGTTTCCCATAACAATGTTGTAGAAGGGAATTCAAGTACTAAGTAGCAAGGGGAGTGATGAGTCAAAAGATGCAGGTATCTGACAGCACTTTTCCCACATCAAGAGCACAAGAAAAGGGAGGAAACGCATACGTTTTGTGGAAAAATGATTTACCTTAATTATTTAATGAAGTTATTCTTTACGATTATTCTTGTATGTTTGAATGTGCAATCAATAAACTAATTTTGACAAAGTCGAGCGTGATTGAGCAGGTTTAGGGGTATTAAAGAACAAATGTATAGAAGATTGAAGGAACATGCAGCTCGATGCCTTTTTCCTGATCTATAGGGAACGAACTCCTACTCAAAGGAGAATCGTCATTAGACATTTAATTAGGTTTAGCATTAGGAATTTTATAAATATTGACCTCTCGGGTAGCGAGAGGCCCTGCTGCTATTTTGGAGAATTATTGTTTTTCATTTTATGCCATTCAGACGATTGTTTTACAGACTTGGTTTTTAAACTATGAAGTTCCTATTTTAATACAAGACTTGATGTTATTTGCAAATCAGCGTTTATAAGTCTTTTCACTCCTGATTACGAGTTGGAGAGGGCTCCTCAAACAAGTAAGTCAGGAGATCTCATTGTTTCAGGTATTTCTCATGGTGTGTTTACATTGATTTCTTTTATATTGCAGATGAGAAGTATTTTTAACAAGTCTTTAGAATCGCACGATCTGATTTCTGTAGTAGTTTAATACCTTCCAATTCCATAGTTTGGTATAACGTACTATGTAGTTCGGTAATGCTGTGTCTATAGTCCTGTAGTGTCATTCCGCCTAGGCATAGTTTAACACCATTTCTCTATATATTTGCATTTACTTTTGAAGCAGCAATCTAGATCTTAAACATATGCATTCATTTCAATTATTAGAACTGCTCATAGAGGTTGATTCCTTTTGGTATTTATTGGTTTCATGATGATATTCACTCATTGATATTCTGATTAAAATTGCAGCGTTAGGTAATGGCATTCTGAATTTAAGCTTTAGCATTAGATTAAGTTAGATCAGGATTTGAGATTTATGCATTATATTTACGATTAGTGATCAAGCTTTCATTCCATTAGAGTAGATATGTTATGCTTTCAGTATTTCAATTCCATAGTATAATTTTCACTGCTTTCAGCAAAGTTAATTCTTAAAAGATATGTTTACTGCTTTCTACATTTTGATTTCCTAGACATAGATTTCCTGCTTTCAGTACTTAAAAGTTCTTAGTATAGACATTTTACTTCTGTAGATTAAATAATATTTTTTTTCATTCTATTAAATCATTTTTAGACAACTCTTTGAAACTTGGATAAAACCACCCAACTTCGACAAAGACTATCCTAGAAGAGCACATATAGTGCCTGCATCTCTGAAGTTTGTACGTCCCCCGGGTTGATAATTAAAGCAGGCTCTTAGTACAGCTGCCTTTATTAGGCATCCATATTGGGAGCTCACCACTTTTTGGCGCCATTTCCTGAAAAACACGCCGATCATCAATACAGGTACGCAAACATACAAGAATAATCGTAAAGAATAACTTCATTAAATAATTAAGGTAAAACATTTTTCCACAAAATGTATGCATTTCCTCCCTTCTTACGACGAGGACAAAAATGGAGTCAAAAGACTCTCCATGCCAGTGCCATGGGACGAGATGGACGTAATTGTCCAAAGGTACATAACATGCTATGGAAGGTTAAGCTACGTCCCCATTTTCCATTTTCGAATTTTAGACCTCCTCAGGCACAGAAGCCACATCTCATCAAACAACAATATTAGCATTCCATATTATCTGCTCCTGTCATTGGCAGAGATGAGCAAGAAGGTAGTTAGAGGAAAAGAGGATGCTTTGGCCCATCATGGGATGATAAAACTAATAGTTGGTGAGGAATTGAAAACACAGATTCCAGAGCTGTCTTGGGAGGAATTCATAGTGGTATATGCTGAGGATGTTCAGAGAATGAAGACTATGCCCTTGCCACTGGAATCAAAAGGTAAAACCACCTCTGTATCAGTGGAAAAGAGAAAAATTGACTTAGATAGTGCGGTCGACACCCTGATAAAGATAAAACACTCAAAATAGGACTCCCCCAAAACAGTTCCTGGAATTCCTGCCAGTGATCAGGGGCCGAAAAGACGCAGCAAAAGGTTCACGCAGGCATCTAGAATTCGAATCCCCAGAGAGGAGCGAAAGGAACCCAGTCCCATAATTGAAGAATTGTCTGACGATGATGTAGATCAGGAGGATCCTACCACGCCTTCTAACAATGGTATACACCAAGATGACTTTACCACACCTGAAGATGAGAAGGAACCAGAAGAGCAGGATACCTTTCAGTGGAATTCCCCTGACCAAGATAAAGGACCTTTGATCGCAGACCAGCTTGCCGAGGCTCAGGAAGAGTTAGAGAAGCTCAGAAGAGAGCTAGAAGCACTTAAACTCAAAGCAAGAGCGCAGGAGAACCAACCACATTCCCCACTGGTTTGGCACGAAAAAATCCAAATTTTGAAAATGCAACACACGGGAGAATTGAAATTAGCACAACAACAAAATTCATTGTTAGCAGAGAAATTGGCCAAGACACAAGAAGAATTAGCCCAAAAAGATCAGCAAATTCTCCAGCTAGAGGATACCCTAGCTACCACCATAAGGATTTATGAAGGGATATTGGAACTCGGGCCTCCATCAGAAATTTACAGAATTTATTTGAAGGAAAAATGGGGAAGATTCCAACTCCAGATATTAAAACAGGGCATTCCGCTGGAAATAAACACCCACAAGGAATTCATGGACGCATCCCTGAACTCCACAGAATTAGAAAGAGACCAGCTATATGAATTCTTCTTGCACAATTTTATAGCTCCAGGTTCTCCCAACTGGTCGCCCAACCCTTATGTGGGCGATTTCCAATTAAGGGCACTATGTTCATGGATCAGGGCACACTCCACTCTGGATCAGGGCAGAGTCTACTCACCCCGAAAAGTTAATTCAAGACCACAGGAGCATAACCACCGATGAGGAGCTGGTCCCCATTCTCCTTGAGAAGCAGCAGGAAGCAGTGGTACACTTCGATGTCACTCTCCAAGGCACAAACAGGGAGGTTTGTGAATCCATTTCTGAAAGATGGCACAAAATAGCGAATGATCTAAAAAGAAGAGAACTTCACACCTCTCTCAGGCTTGAAGTTGCCCTCATCAGGGCTAACTTATGCAGGGAGTCCTTAATCAGGAATCAACTTAGTTGGATTGGTATGAAATTAAACCCTCCATTCTTTCTTCCTCTGGTTGTTAAGGATCAGGTTAATGAGGAAGAGGAAAGGAGAGCTTGGGCCAACAATGACTAGAACATGGGCAATTATAGGCAAGCAGGGACTCCCAGGGTAGTAGCATGGGACATCAGGGAGACCGTTGAGAAATTGAATAAGTCACCCAAGGATGGGTGAATCCTTCAAGTTTGGGGGAGAATGATGAGTCAAAATATACAGGTATCTGACAGCACTTTTCCCACATCAAGAGCACAAGAAAAGGGAGGAAATGCATACGTTTTGTGGAAAAATGTTTTACCTTAATTATTTAATGAAGTTAATCTTTACGATTATTCTTGTATGTTTGAATGTGCAATCAATAAACTAATTTTGACAAAGTCAAGCGTGATTGAGTAGGTTCAGGGGTATTAAAGAACAAACGTATAGAAGACTGAAGGAACATGCAGCTCGACGCCTTTTTCCTGATCTATAGGGAAAGAACTCATGTTCAAAGGAGAATCGACATTAGACATTTAATTAGGTTCAGCATTACGAATTTTATAAATATGGACCTCTCGGGTAGCGAGAGGCCCTGCTGCTATTTTGGAGAATTATTGTTTTTCATTTTATGCCATTCAGACGATTGTGTTGCAGCTTGGTTTTTAAACTATGAAGTTCCTATTTTAATCCAAGACTTGATGTTATTTGCAAATCAGCGTTTATAAGTCTTTTCACTCTTGACTACGAGTTGGAGAGGGCCCCTCCAACACGTAAGTCAAGAGATCTCATTGTTTCAGGTATTTCTCATGGTGTGTTTACATTGATTTCTTTTATATTGCAGATAAGAAGTATTTTTAACAAGTCTTTAGAATCGCACGATCTGATTTCTGTAGTAGTTTAATAGCTTCCAATTTCGTAGTTTGGTATAACGTACTCTGTAGTTCGGTAATGCTGTGTCTGTAGTCCTATAGCGTCATTCCACCTAGGCATAGTTGAACACCATTTCTCTATATATTTGCATTTACTTCTGAAGAATCAATCTATATCTTAAACATATGCATTCATTTCAATTATTAGAACTGCTCATAGAGGTTGATTCCTTTTGGTATTTATTGGTTTCATGATGATATTCACTCATTGATATTTTGATTAAAATTGCAGTGTTAGGTAATGGCATTCTGAATTTAAGCTTTAGCATTAGATTAAGTTAGATCAGGCTTTGAGATTCATGCATTCTATTTACAGTTAGTGATCAAGATTTCATTCCATTAGAGTAGATCTGTTATGCTTTCAGTATTTCAATTCCATAGTATAATTTTCACTGCTTTCAACAAAGTTAATTCTTAGAAGATAGGTTTACTAATTTCTGCATTTTGATTTCCTAGACATAGATTTCCTGCTTTCAATACTTAAAAGTTCTTATTATAGATTTTTTTTTTTTTAACAGTAACAGAGGAAGAAGATATATTTATAAAAGCTGTGCACAACTATTCATTACATGCATTCAAAATTGCTTTGACAGAGGAGCAAATGTCTGAAAGATTTCCACTATAATTTCTATCAGCATGGCCGAGTAATTTTTGGACCTTGTCTTTCTAAAACTATTCAAAAAAGAGCTGGAATAATCCCTGATAAACTGTTTGTTGAGTATAGTGCAGAAATACATAGGCAAAATATATACAAATTTTGAAACCTGGACTAAAACTGGAAATTATCCATAACTCTTGAACTGAGCAGAGGCTGCATCCACCATTGCCTGATTTATCTCCTGGTTGACCGTTGGATTTTCGTGCACGCAGCTTCCCTAAGTTTTCCCGGTGAGAACGGCCATGTCTTCCTGAAGCATATCTACTTTACCCATCAGCTCAAACAAATTCCTCTCCAAGTCGTCTATCCTCGAGTCCTGGCAAGAGAGCTGGGAGACCGTGTGGTTAAGATCCATAGCCATTTCCTCGTTTTGTTTTACACTGGTACAGACAGCATTGTAAGTGTTGCGAACCGAAAGCTTGATGTCCACCATAGTGTGGTTTAGAGCGGCTATGGCCGCCATAATGTTTTGCATTGTGCCGATATTAAACGATGACAACAGACGAGGATGGGAGGGAGGAGAGTCGAGCTCGCAGAGGGAGAGCCGACTCAAGGCACTGGAAAGAGGAGGGGGAGCCATTGCGGAGAAAGAGGGAAACGGAGTGGGTGAGGGAGTAAATACTGGCTCGTGGGAGCTGACATCACTGCAGAGAGCCATGTGCCAACAACGAGGGAGACCCGGGTGGCGTGTGGCAGAAGCAACGGAGGGAGGAGGCACATTACCGACGTTTGAAGGAGTGGAGAGGGGGACCCTCGTGTAACCAAAGGACCCTTCCTTGATCTTTTCAATGATATAATCATTTGACATCTCGCTTAGGGAATGTATTGAAACCCCATGACACCATTGAGGTCCTCAGCGTGCCTGATGTCTAGCGAAATTCCTTTGTTAGCCGCTAAATCCGCTAACTTGTTGTTCTCTCGGCGAATGTGGAAAAAAGAGGCCTTGGAGAGATGAGTATTGGTTTTAATTCTTTGCATATATTTTATGAGCTTTTGAACCTTGAGGAGCTGTACCCCTTCTCATAATTTGGATGATGTGTCTAGAGTCCCCGTAAATTCTAAGATTGTCAATGCTGAAGGAGGAGGCCAAATTTAATGAGAAGACAAGAGCCAGCCATTGAGCCTCATTATTTGTCTTACTACCTAAGCCCCAAGAGAAGGCTGCAATTTTATTTCCTCCGGGATCAAAGAGAATCCCACCCGCACCTGCCACCCCATTATTATAGACATTTCACTTCCATAGATTAAATAAATTTTTTTCATTCTATTAAATCATTTTTAGACAACTCTTTGAAACTTGGATACAAACACCCAACTTCAAAAAAGACTATCCTAGAAGAGCACATATAGTGCCTGCACCTATGAAGCTTGTATGTCCCCCGGGTTGATAATTAAAGTAGGTTCTTAGTATAGTTGCCCTTATTAGGCATCCATATTGGGAGCTCACCACTTTTTGGCGCCGTTTCCTGAAAAACACGCCGATCATCAATACAGGTACGCAAACATACAAGAATAATCATAAAGAATAACTTCATTAAATAATTAAGGTAAAACAATTTTCCACAAAACGTATGCATTTCCTCCCTTCTTATGACGAGGACAAAAATGGAGTCAAAATATTCTCCATGCCAGCGCCATGGGACGAGATGGCTGCAATTGTCCAAAGGTACATAACATGCTCTAGAAGGTTAAGCTACGTCCCCATTTTCCATTTTTGAATTTTAGACCTCCTCAGGCACAGAAGCCACGTCTCATCAAACAACAATATTAGCATTCCATATTATCTGCTCCTGTCATTGGGAGAGATGAGCAAGAAGGTAGTTAGAGGAAAAGAGTATGCTTTGGCCCATCATGGGTTGATCAAACTAATAGTTGGTGAGGAATTGAAAACACAGATTCCAGAGCTGTCTTGGGAGGAATTCATAGTGGTATCTGCTGAGGATGTTCAGAGAATGAAGACTACGCCCTTGCCACCAGAATCAAAAGGTAAAACCACCTTTGTATTAGGGGCAAAGAGAAAAATTGACTTATATAGTGTGGCCGACACCCTGACAAAGATAAAACACTCAAAAGAGGACTCCCCCAAAATAGTTCCAAGAATTATTGCCAGTGACCAAGTGCCGAAAAGACGTAGCAAAAGGTTCATGCAGGCATCTAGAATCCAAATACCCAGAGAGGAGGGAAAGGAACCTAGTCCCATAATTGAAGAATTATCTGATGATGATGTAGATCAGGAGGATCCTACCACGTCTTCTAACAATGGTATACAACAAGATGACTCTACCACACCTGAAGATGAGAAGGAACCAGAAGAGAAGGATACCTTTCAGTGGAATTCCCCTGACCAAGATAAAGGACCTTTGATCGCAGACTAGCTTGTTGAGGCTCAGGCAGAGTTAGAGAAGCTCAGAAGAGAGCTGGCAGCACTTAAACTTGAAGGAAGAGCGCAGGTGAACCAGCCACATTCCTTACTGGTTTGGCACGAAAAAAGCCAAATTTTGAAAATGCAACACACGGGAGAATTGAAATTAGCACATCAACAAAATTCAGCGTTAGCAAAGAAATTGGCCAAGACATAAGAAGAATTAGCCCAAAAAGATCAGCAAATTCTCCATCTGGAGGATACCCTAGCTACCACCACAAGGATTTATGAAGGGATATTGGAACTCAGGCCTCCATCAGAAATTTACACAATTTATTTGAAGGAAAAATGGGGAAGATTCCAACTCCAGAGATTAAAACAGGGCCTTCCGCTGGAAATAAACACCCACAAGGAATTCATGGATGCATCCCTGAACTCCACGGAATTAGAAAGAGACCAACTATGTGAATTCTTCTTGCACAATTCTATAGTTCCAGGTTCACCTAACTAGTCTCCCAACCCCTATGTGGGCGATTTCCAGTTAAGGGCACTATGTTCATGGATGAATCATGAAATTGGGTGGGCACAAGATGCCCATTTACACACAGCAGAGAAATGGCACACTCCACTCTAGATCAGGGCAAAGTCTACTCACCCCGAAAAGTTAATTCAAGACCACAGGAGCATAACCACCGATGAGGAGCTGGTCCCCATTCGCCTTGAGAAGCAGCAGGAAGCAGTGGTACACTTCAATGTCACTCTCCAAGGCATAAACAGGGAGGTTCGTGAATCCATTTCTAAAAGATGGCACAAAATAGCTAATGATCTAAAAAGAAGAGAACTTCACACCCCTCTCAGGCTTGAAGTTGCTCTCATCAGGGCTAACCTATGAGTCCTTAATCAGGAATCAACTTAGTTGGATTGGTATGAAATTAAACCCTCCATTCTTTCTTCCTCTGGTTGTTAAGGATCGGGTTAATGAGGAAGAAGAAAGGAGAGCTTGGGCCAACAATGACCAGAACATGGGCTATTACAGGCAAGCAGGGACTCCCGGGGCAGTAGCATGGGACATCAGGGAGACCGTTGAGAAATTAAATAAGTCACCCAAGGATGGGTGAATCCTTCAAGTTTGGGGGAGAATGATAAGTCAAAATATACAGGTATCTGACAGCACTTTTCCCACATCAAGAGCACAAGAAAAGGAAGGAAATGCATACGTTTTGTGGAAAAATGTTTTACCTTAATTATTTAATGAAGTTATTCTTTATGATTATTCTTGTAAGTTTGAATGTGTAATCAATAAACTAATTTTGACAAAGTTGAGCGTGATTGAGCAGGTTCAGGGGTATTAAAGAACAAACATATAGAAGACTGAAGGAACATGCAGCTCGGCGCCTTTTTCCTGATCTATAGGGAACGAACTCCTGGTCAAAGGAGAATTGACATTAAACATTTAATTAGGTTTAGCGTTAGGAATTTTATAAATATGGACCTCTCGGGTAGCGAGAGGCCCTGCTGCTATTTTGGAGAATTATTGTTTTTCATTTTATGCCATTCAGACGATTGTTTTACAGACTTGGTTTTTAAACTATAAAGTTCCTATTTTAATACAAGACTTGATGTTATTTGCAAATCAGCGTTTATAAGTCTTTTCACTTTTGAGCACGAGTTGGAGAGGGCCCCTCCAACACGTAAGTCAGGAGATCTCATTGTTTCAGGTATTTCTCATGGTGTGTTTACATTGATTTCTTTTATATTGTAGATGAGAAGTATTTTTAACAAGTCTTTAGAATCGCACGATCTGATTTCTGTAGTAGTTTAATACCTTCCAATTCTGTAGTTTGGTATAATGTATTATGTAGTTCAGTAATGCTGTGTCTGTAGTCCTCTAGCGTCATTCCGCATAGGCATAGTTTAACACCATTTCTCTATATATTTGCATTTACTTCTGAAGCAGCGATCTAGATCTTAAACATATGCATTCATTTCAATTATTAGAACTGCTCATAGAGGTTGATTCCTTTTGGTATTTATTGGTTTCATGATGATATTCACTCATTGATATTCTGATTAAAATTGCAGCGTTAGGTAATGGCATTCTGAATTTAAGCTTTAGCATTAGATTAAGTTAGATCAGGCTTTGAGATTTATGCATTCTATTTACACTTAGTGATCAAGCTTTCATTCCATTAGAGTAGATCTGTTATGCTTTCAGTATTTCAATTCCATAGTATAATTTTCACTGCTTTCAGCGAAGTTAATTCTTAAAAGATATGTTTACTACTTTCTGCATTTTGATTTCCTAGACATAGATTTCCTGCTTTCAGTACTTAAAAGTTCCTAGTATAGACATTTCACTTCCATATATTAAATAATATTTTTTTTAATTCTATTAAATCATTTTTAGACAACTCTTTGAAACTTGGATACAAACACCCAACTTCGACAAAGACTATCCTAGAGGATCACATATAGTGCCTGCACCTCTGAAGTTTGTACGTCCCCTGGGTTGATAATTAAAGTAGGCCCTTAGTACAGCTGCCCTTATTAGGCATCCATATTGGGAGCTCACCAGGGAGGCCTAAAGGGAAGGGAATCCTCCTCATGTCTTTTAGTCTTAGTGTAAACTCATACATCTCTTCCAAAGCTGTGATGATCAAGTATGAATCTGACCACAATGCCCACAATTATCACCCATTTCCCATGGTCTTTTCTCATGCGAAGGATATACATGTAAGGGACCCAGAAGGTCACAAATACTTGGATTTCCTTTCTTCTTACTCAACAGATGGCCATGAGAATATTTTGAATACATTATCCCAACAAGCATAGAAACTGACACTCAGCTCTAGAGATTTCTACAATGACAAATTTCATGTCTTTGCATAGCATCTAACAAGGTTATTTGGCTATGAAATGATGATAGAAACTAGAAGAAAAAACTATAAAGCAAGAACAAAAATAATAATAACAAATAATCCAAATAGATAATGTCGGCTACTAAGTTAGCTAATGGCATTTATCACTCAAATAACCCTAGTACTTTCACTTTCATAAGATATTAAGCATAGAAATCCCAACTATTTATCATATAAACATAGATCATGACTGGTAGTTATCATGTCTACTCATGAACAATATATCATTCACATTTAACTTAACTCATTAATAATACTAAAACACAAGAAGTAGAAAAAAATATTGAAATAAAACCCCAACTCATCACAAAAACAACATGATTTACCATTGAAACATAATATGACTCAGTATAATTTAGTATGACATGTGAAAGCTAATCTAGAATAAACATCCTATCATTAACATTTGGTAAAGTTATCAATATGCTATCAAAGAAATCACACCACAGAAAAAGAAGTACAAGGTTTATAGCGGGAAAACCTCTTATGTGAGGGGAAAAGCCAGTTCCAAAATATAGTACTTGGTTATAAATATAGTATTGCAATCCTCCCATTGTGTTTAGCCAAGAGAAAATTCAAGATACTAATATGGATACAACCATATATCTAAGTCCATCTACTATTTCTATATAAGCAGATCACTTAACCAAGTTAATAAATGACTACGAAAGCGGCCCAACTTTTGTTTATATTAAGAAAAAGTTCAAAGGTGCTCAATGAAATTCACACCCTTGTCACTAGTGATAAACTTGGACAATATATTTTGGAGACATTTCAACTACTTCATCCATTTCTTTAAGGTTGGTTTCCACTTCAAAACCTTGAGTATGCATGGGGTTCCAGATTGCTTATAACTTGTGGCCAAATGCAATTTCTGTGGGATTTTGATAGAAGAGTATTCCTTATTGCAACTTGTAGCTAAACAAAGGTGTTTATGTTCAGTTGTTCATTCCCCAAGGGCATTTCACTCATGCCATCAGGTTGCTTGTGGTGCCTGACCTCTTAGGGCCTGTTGTAATGCTTCTCCGTGAGCTTAAAAGAAGTGCAATTTCAAAAACAACATTTTCTCCAAGTTATTGATGAGTATATTTGAGTTTTAGTCCTATACAGTCAATCTCTTTGTTAACTATTTGTCTCAGTAATTCTTTTAATGTTTTCCATCCAAGATTTGGAGTGTCTTCACCTGCATTTTTAAGAGTACTGAATTCATTTCCCTTTTAATTTCTTGTTTCTATGGTCCACGTTGACCATTATTCATTACAAGCTATAAGGAGTGGTATGCCTTGTTTCTTGTTTTTGTTCCCAGGAGATGAAGGTGTTGATGCTTAACCTATAACCTGATGTATGCCTTCTTATCAGCATGTGGATGAGCACTGATTTTGAGATTAGTTTGTTGTTGTTGTAATACCTTTTTCATGTGTATTTCCTATCGGCATGTGAGTACTTCCATCAATGCTAATTTTAGTATAGGATTAGCATACTTTTATGATTGTTTTTAGTACTTTTCTTGTGGCTTATTTCAGTATATGATGGTTGTGTTTAGTGTTTCTTTTGGAGGGTTCAAATCTATTTTGACATTGGTGCTATTTCTGAAGGTTTTTTGAATATTCTTCAAGCCACAGTTAGCAAGTTATATATCAGCTACAAGGGTTCTAGATTGCTGGTAATAAGCATCGACGGTCATTTTTTTTTTTTTTAACTTCCAGGTATCGTTGATATAGTGTCGAACATTCGTCGCAAGTATAGCAAAACCATCATACGTTCCACCTTTGTTTGGTCTCTTCGAAGTATAGCAAAACCATCAAACGTTCTAGCATTGTTGCGACAGAACATCGTTGCAAGTATAGAAAAATCGTCACAGGGTCTGCCTTCTTTTGGTCTATTCACCGAACATGCGTCGATACTTGCGACCAAACATCGTCGCAAGTATAGCAAAACTCTTTCTCTATTCGACGCAAAACTGTCGCTAGAGAGACGGTTTTTCGTGGAAGCAAATTATTAAAACCATTGGACATTCTACCTCTATTTGTTCTATTCGACGAACATCCATCGCTACTTGTGAAGGAACATTATCGCAAGTATAGCAAAACCCTCTCTCTGCTCGACGCACAACTGTCTATATAGGGACGCATGTTTGTCGATATATGGATGATTTTTAGAAAATGAATAAAAAATATCAATTTCAAAACCACCCTATAGAAGACACGTGGCCAACAGTTTTCATCTCTATTGTGTCAGCTTTCCAAGTGCATCATTAGATCCACGAAACATGTTCCATGAAAAAAGGAGACAATTACCGTCGCAATTGAGACGAAAAAACGTCGAAATAACAACGAAAAACCGTGGAAAATTTCATCATATGTACTAGTTCCTGTAACCCATAAATCCCCTAATCCCTAATCACTTAACCCCCTAACCCCTAATTCGTTAACCCTTTTCCCTTGAACCCTCTAACCCCTAATCCCCTAATACTTGACCTCTTAACCCCTAATCCCTTAACTACTAACCCTTAAGACCTGAACCCATAAACCCCTAGACCCTTAACCCTTTACCAATAACACCTTAAACAATAACCCCATAAGGCCCTAACACCTTAAACGATAACCCCATACGACCCTAACCGCTAGAGGCCCTAAACCATAAACCCCATACACCTAATCCCTTAACCATTAAAGGACTAAACCTCATAAACCATAATCCCTAAGCCCTTAAACAATAATCATTGAGCCCTTACCTTTTAAAGCCCCTAACCCCTAATCCCATAATGCCTAATACCTTGACCTTTAATCCCTCAACCCCTAATCCCTAATTCATACTCCATAATACCTTAACCCTTAATCCCTAAACCCCTAATCCCTATTCCCTTAACCCATAATTCGTGAATCCCCTAACCCCTAATTCCTTGACCCTTAATCCCTAATCCCTAATCCCTTAACCCTTAATCCCTTAACACTTAATCCCCTAAGCCCTTAAACATTAAGCACTTAACCCATAATCCCTAAGTCATTAACCATTAAACTACCAAACCCCTAACCCCTTAGCACTTGACCCTTAATCCCTTAACCCTTAAGCCCTAAATCCATTAATCCCTAAATACCCTATCCCCATAACCCCCAAGACCTAAACAACTTAACTATTTAGGCACATCAGGCATTAAATTGGAAGCTAAATAGGAATCCAAACTATAATCTAAAATGTGAGCTAAATAAGAGGCTAAAATAGGAGGAAATGAGGAAGCTAAAAAGGAAGTTAAAACAAGAGAAAAAAAGGAAGACAAAGAAGAAGCAAAACTAGAAGCTAAACCAGGAGCAAAAAGGATGCTAAAGAATAAGTTAAACTAGAAGATAAATTTAGCATTAAATAGCACTGAATTAAGTGCCAACATGGGAAACTTGGAGCAAAAATTCCATAAATAGCACCATCTCGATGAATAGTGCTGAAGTTTTCAACAAAATGGCGAAAAATACATTGAAACGGTCAGTTGGAGATAAAAAGGAAGCTAATCAAAGGGATTTGTTGTAGTGGATCATTCTCTACATTTCATACCTTTAAAGGAAAATTATAAATGGTGGACCAAGCCACATTCGGTGAAACCCAAATCATTAATGATTACTAAGCTAGAATACTACTAGGTTCCCTATTCCAAATGGATTAAGGTCTAATTGGGAATATTTACTAGGGAGAACCCCTACTGTCAATGATAGGAAATTTCTACACAACAACAATACATTATACTTTTAATGGTCATACTTGATATAGCTTCAATAGCTAGTTTTTTTCCATGATTGCTGCTAGTTACTCATGCATTCTTCTACTCAACTATTTCAAATTATCTCAATCCCCAAATGAAGGTAGATTACAATGTATAGTGACATTATTAGTAGTCTATAAAATGTGATAACATTTATTTAGAGTTGGACATGCATCCTTCTCGAGACCAATGGTGTATTTTCTTGCATTAGTTGTTGACACAGTTCTATCGACAGGGGTTCACTTCGCACTAATGTCAACAAAAAGCAACCAAACACCCTTAAACACTGACCCAGAAAGGTTTTACCCTTTCCAGCAACACTCGCGGAGCGAGTGAAGTCTCACCCGAGATGATTAAGGGGGCTGCAGGAACCATGTTTCCGCAGTGGGGGGAGGACATGGATCACTTCTCACTCTATCACTACAGAAACCAGAGATTGTATCTTCGCATCATACTTAACAATTCATACATTCATTCATCATTCACATGTTCAAAGTATAATTGACATTCGCACTAACATAGTAAAACTAGGAGTCGCATCAATAAAGCTTACTAAACAACAAAACTTTAAACATATCACAAATAACAATCGCATTCATCATTCAACATGAATAGAAACATAAGAAATAGACATAGTCGAACATCTTCATGCATTAACTCATAAAAGACATGTAGTACAACCTTCGCAGGGATAGTTCCAAACCACTTATCGTGGATCCATACAAAACTTGCCCAAAACGAAGCAAAACATTACACAAATCATCCGGTTTTCTTCTGGTTCTAAGATAGGATCAAGGTGCCCATAGGATTACAATCATAGTCCTATTTATAGCCAACTAAGGTGGTTACAAAATGGTCCAAATGACCCATTCTAACTAACTAAACTAATCTTGTGCTTTTGTCGGCTCCTTTTTCTCCACGAATGGTTCTTTCTTCCGTGGATGGTCCTTCTTGTCGCTATCGGCTTTTGCACATCATGCGGTCTAACCCTGTGCCAACATGAACCCAACACAAACTTGTCGCTCACCCTTGAGCCACATCAGCTGGACACCTCTGGTACTGCTCAGGTTTGTTGTTGTGTACTTCTCGAACTCATCCTCCAGTCTCTTGGTCGTTGTCATGTACTTCCCGAACTCATCCTCCAGTCTCTTGGTCGATGTATTGTACATCTCGAACTCATCCTCCAGTCTCTTGAAACCTTCTTCATCTATCCCTTCTGCACCTGTTGTTGCGCTTCATGCTTGCTTCTGTCTGGAGAAAAGTTCATCGACGTCACCAAATTGTGAAATAGGCCAACTGCTCTAGCACATCTGTTTCGCACACTTGACCGTTCGTTGCTATAGTCGGCATGCCTTCTCCCTTGGTGTTCTTGTGGCCGCAGGGACCACGGTTCTTTGAACTACTAAAAATCTCTTAGACATATCGGACGAGTCTTCATCTCTTGGTGTCCTCCCAGTTGTCTGTGCAACTTCCTCTTCTGGTTGTTCATGAACACTCATCATTCTTTCCCTTAGCGCACCTGGAGTGCTTCTGCTCGAAATGAAATGCACCATTGCAACTCTCTTACTTCCTTATTCCACAGCTTCCTTGGAATTTCTCATTCGAATGATTGACTCTCTTCATAATGTGCCTAAGACTTCATCCTCCCAACTCTCTCTACTTGTATTTATGCTTGTTCCTCATGCATGATTATCAATTCATTCGCTAAATTGTTCACGTTTTCCTCGGATTTTGTCCTCAAGTGTGTCATCATAAACTTCCATCGTCTTTTGATGATGCCTCACCGAAATAATCATGCTCTGACTAGACTCCCGCGTGCTAAATGTCAATGAGCATCTGGTCATGCCATGCTCCCACTTTTTGTCATTATTGTTTTTTTTTCACACGTTTCGTAGCTACTATGTGCCTAGTCATGGCGATAGGGTTTCAACCGATTCTCGTTTACTATCTTCGTCAACAATGTCCCATCTAGACTTTGTAACTGCGCCGCACCTCTGTCAGTGATAAAAAACTATTATGTAGGGACCCAACCAATGCATCTGCAGCTTACTTGGATGCTTTTCAAACTTACTGTTGTATAATAGGACCATATCTCTTTGCTAAAAATGCTTTGATTTGACGTGACGATCATGCCAAGCCTTATGTCGATCATTTTCTACCTTTTGATGGAATCCTGCGATGAACTAATCCTCATCAAGCTGTACCAGCTGTGTTAACCGTTCTTCAAGTGCTCCATCATTGCTTATTCCTGTGGCTGCTACGATGTGCATACTTGGGATGATATATTCCATTGGCATTATGAGATGCACCTGCAACAATTAATTAATAAGAATATGCGAAATAGTAGAAATGACAGAACTCAGAATCACTTTTATATTGATCACGGACCACTTCGAGGGGGCAACCTCCTTTGAGCAAGCTCAATACAATTAACTTCACGGTTCCTTCAATGACCTCAACACACACTTATATACTAAGTCTATGCCCAATACTATGAGTCAAAACCATGGGACATATAATACTACAGGACGACTTACAAAGCATATGCGTCCAATACTATGGGTCAATACTATGGGCTAATATAAACTACGGGTCAACAAATACTATGGGATGACTTACAAAGCATATGCGTCCAACAACAATATAGTAACATAGTAAAGAGAAGGGTTGACATAGGTTCCTAACATCCCCTCTCCCTTAGAAAAATCTCTATCCTCAAAGCTTTGGTTGGAGAAAGTGCTGCAGAATCTGAAGGAGTGGTTCCTCGGTAGCATCCTCGGGTTGCATTTCGGGCCACTGACGCCTTTGGAGTGTCAAGGAGGATTGCTTGGAAGGCTGTAGATGAAGAAGAACCCTGTCAGCTACATGGAAAATGTGCTCAGAACGGTGTTGATCAGCTTGTTGTTTCAGGCGAATTTTGGCCACGTGAAGATTGTCCTGCAGAATGAGAAGAATCTAATCGCGGTTTCGAAGAACCGAGTCAATTTCCTAAACTGGGGAGCTGCTAAGGGTGTATGGAAGAAGAACTAGCGGTGTTTTTCCATAGACTGCTTCATATGGTGTCCTTTGAGATGTGGTATTGTACCACCAGAGCGCTGCTAGGAAATCCATAGAAATAGTTGGCCAAAGCTGTGTAGGGATGGGCAAGGGTTTGAGCAATCCCGAAAGGAGTGTCATTTCACCCTTGTTGACTTGGAAAGTATCATCGTCAGCCACCATCTATTGAATTGTCATTTTTAGTCCCTGCCAAAAGAAGTTACATTGTTCTCGGTCATACATTTTGCAGAACCCAGAGTGCCCTATTGATGAAGAAGCATGGAGTTCATAAAAGAGATCGCCCTGTTGAACATATTGCAACCAATTTGGAACAAGCAGAGAAAGAGCTGTAAGAGAAACTAGGTCATCAATTGTGCGAGAAGGAGCATCTTCCACCATATTGTCCTTACCCTTCTTGTAAGTGATCACATAGGGATAACCCATGAGTTGGATAACCCATTTCAAGTGTGTTAGGGAGGAGACCCATTGTTCCAGAAAATTTTCCAGACTCTGGAGATCAGTCTTGATGCAGAAATAATTCCCTAATAGGTATGGCTGCCACTTCTGTACTGCATGCAAAATAGCCATCATTTCCTGCTGAGAAGTAGATGTAGCTAAATTCTTACTGGAAAGGTCTCTTGAAGGCAGCAAGCGCATTGGTTCAGCAAAGATACCTGCATATCTATCCAAGGAAGGAGACTATTGATGGGTGCATCTGAATGGAATTGAGTTGAGCGATGACACCATGTGAATTCTTCTTAAGGATTTTTTCCAGGCGATGTGAACTGATGATGCAGAGAGACCCTGGTTGTAAGCCCATAAATTTGTGTTGTGCCCCATTGACTTTAAACTGGATCCAAAGTTCAGCAAAATCCCATAAGATGGGGCCAAGTGTGTGTAACCATTGAACGCCCAAAACCACATCACATCCACCTAAGGACAAGGCAAACATGTCAGAGTGTAGGTTATAATCTTCCATAGAGATACGCACATTGTGACACTTCCCCTTGCAAGGTAAGGTGCCCCCATTGGCAACCATGACTTCAAAGTTGGAGCAAGGATGGACAAAACAATCATCCTATTTGGCAATCTGAGGGTCAATGAAGTTATGAGTGCTACCAGAATCAATGAGTATGGGAAGAGGGAGCTTCTTGAAGTATCCCCTAACCCGCATTGTTTGTGGGGTGGTGACGCCGGTTACAGCATGGAGAGAGATCTTGGGTGGGTCGTCCTGATATGGGGTGTCAACAGGTGGGTGTTGAATGTCAACCTGATCATCTACTGTATCTATAGCTTCTTCACCAAGTTCTAAGGCAGGCGGAGAATCCACATCCAAGAGATAGATCTTTTGTTGAACACATCGATGTCCCCGAGTGAATTTCTCATCACAATTATAGCGAAGCCCTTTTTCTCGGTGTGCCTACATTTCTATTTCAGACAAATGCTTGATAGGAGTTGGTTGAGGAGCAAGCGTGATGGGAGGTCATTGGGAACCCATATTTCTGAAGGGAACAAAGGTGGGTTTGGAGCATTGTTGAGCTGCGATCTTGTCCTCGGCCAGCTTAGCCAACCCTAGGACTTCCATCATTGTGTTGGGACAAAACATTTTGACCTCTGAGCGGATTGCATCCTTGAGGCCACTGATAAAACAACTCCTGTAGAATTCATTAGACAATCCTTCTGTGTGATTGGCCAATTTCTCAAATTCTGTCTGATACTCTCTCACCGTGCCAATTTGATGAAGTTTAGTGAGTGCTCCTATGAAATCATCAAAAGCACTAGGACCAAATCATGGCAAAATGAGTTGGCAAAAATCTGTCTAGTTTGGCTCGGGATGAGCTTTGATGTACCAATGGTACCATTGAAGGGATTCCTGTTCCAAATGAAAGGATGCAAGTGGAACTTTCTGGGCATCAGAAGTATTATGCACACTGAAATATTGTTCTGCTCGATATATCCATCCAGTCGAATCAGTACCATTGAAGTGAGGAAAATCAAGCTTCAACCCACGAAAATTGCTGGAAGAAGAGAACCCGATGGATGCAAAAGATTCTGGCTGTCTGGTATTGTTCATGGCTGAATGCTGAAGATGGAGGCTAAGAAAGTTTTCATCCAGATCTTGGAGTTTGGTTTGGATGGCTGCAAGTGCTTCCTCCATGGTGTGTGCTCCTGCACGGGTGACAACCATAACCAGGCTTTTTTTTTTGGTGGAATGGGTAGAAAAACACAAATAGAAGCTAATTTAGTAAAGGGAAATTTGGATTGGGGAAACAATCCGATGGGTAATTGGGGTTTGGCTAGATTTTGGACACTATCGAAAGGACAAGTAGGCAAAAAGGGGGATTTCAGAAGCGGGGTGATAGAATGAGAAAATTTCGCAGAGAGGGACAAAGAAGCAGAATTCAGAAAGGAACTCTGTGGTAAAATTTGAAGGTGATTGGGTGAAATTTGAGGAAGTTATGGCAAACCCTAAAAATAGACAAATGTGGGATTTCGGGCTTTGGGAAGGGGAATTGGGGAGAGGGTCCTCAGGAATGAAAGATGCAGAATGGGATGACAGGGGTTCCCCGAAAATTTCAAGGGAAACAGAGTGAAAACAAGGGAGATATGGGGAAAAAATTGAATTTTATACCTTTTTTTTATTTATTATTATTATTATTTTTTTTTCCAGAAATGGATCGGCAACAGCGGCGCGGAAGGAATCCGCAACAGATGGATCTGCAACGGTGCGGAAGGGATCGAAAACGGCTGGATCTGAAACGGTGACTGGATCTGGAACAACTTTCAGAATAGATCTGAAACGGATGGATCTGGAGCGGAAGTGATCAGCAACAGTTCAACTGAAAATAGATATAGACCCCAGGTATGTACGGCTTCTTAACAGTTCAGGTGTTTCACTCGGCCACCAATGCTGTCTGACGACTTGCGTATTGGGGTAGTACCCCTCATTCCATGGCTTAGGTAAAACTGATAACCGCTTTGCCACAAACGACAGCTCTTGGTTTACCTCACGGGTGGGAACTAGTCAATCAGGTAGGGGTCGTTGCCCTTTTCACTGGTAGGTCCTCTCAATGGGCCAGCTACTTTGGGGTTCCTGTGGTAC
This sequence comes from Larix kaempferi, assembly GCA_027924585.1. Classification (NCBI taxonomy): domain Eukaryota; kingdom Viridiplantae; phylum Streptophyta; class Pinopsida; order Pinales; family Pinaceae; genus Larix; species Larix kaempferi. The sequence goes on from BSBM01001287.1 coordinate 5,701,023, forward strand.
TCCTCACAATGAGTTTTAGGGCTTATGCCGAAGTACTTCCCACAGTTAAGCGGATAGGGATTATTCCCAAATCCGAAGCTGCAACAGATGTGAAAAAAAAATTTGGCAGAAATTCCACCCAACGAGCCCAAGAAAGTGCTCTGATACCAGATGAGATGCACCTGCAACAATTAATTAATAAGAATATGCGAAAGAGCAGAAATGAAAGAACTCAGAATCACTTTTATATTGATCACGAGCCACTTCGAGGGGTAAACCTCCTTTGAGTAATCTCAATACAATTAACTTCACGGTGCCTTCAATGACCTCAACACACACTTATATACTAAGTCTATGCCCAATACTATGAGTCAAAACCATGGGACATATAATACTACAGGACGACTTACAAAGCATATGCGTCCAATACTATGGGTCAATACTATGGGCTAATATAAACTATGGGTCAATAAATACTACGGGATGACTTACAAAGCATATGCGTCCAACAACAATATACTAACATAGTAAAGAGATGGGTTGACATAGGTTCCTAACACATTATCGCTTCTTGTCCGTAAACTAGCTTGAACAAGGTCTGTCTGGCCAATCGTTTACAAGTTGTTCTATACACCTAGAGTATCGCTGGAATCTTCAAATCCCAATCGTCACGGTCTATGTTGCACACCTTTGTGAGTGCATGCTCCAATATTTGGTTGAATGCCTCAACTGTCCTATTAGCTTCTGGATGATATGGGGTACTCTTCCTATGTTGAATTTGAAACTCCTCTATCATCGCTGCTATTTTCTTATTAACAAAATGAGTGCCTTGGTCGCTCATCAGAATTTTTGGGAACCCAAACCTAGTGACCACATTATTGAAGAGAAACCTTGTTGCAGTCATGGCCGTGTAGTCCTTCACCGGGGTGACTTCCACTCATCCCGTCAAATAGTCTGTGGCGGTAATTATGTAGCGTGACCCTATTCTTTTTCCTGGAGGGTTGATAGGTCCCACAAAATTGACTTCCCACTTATCGAAATCCTGCAGTGTCACTTGAGGTACTAAGGGCATGTCATCCCTTCGTGATGGTTTCCTTGTTCTTTGACATACATTGCATCTTTTTGCATATTCCTCCACATCTCCATGCATCATCGGCCACCACAGTCCAGCTCGAAGTATCTTTCTAGTAGTGGCACATCCTCCATAGTGCCCTCCTGCGATCCCATAATGAGCTTCTGCTAAAATCCTTTCTTGTTCATGCGGAAGGACATATCGTCGAAGTATCTCGTCGGCTCCCGTCTTATATAGTTTCCCAGTAATTAGTTGGAAATCTGCAGCTCTAACAAATAACTGTTTCTCTTGGTTGGTAGTAAATTCCTCCGGTGCCTTCCCTGTCACCAAAAATTGAATAATTTGCTCGTAATGATCATCGACCATTCCGACCTTGAATAACTAAGCATCGAGCAATCCCTCATCGATTTTCCTTGGTTCTTCTCCTAACTCTATCCTCGATAGATGGTCTGGTCCTGCATTCAGTCGCATCGGATTTACAATTATCTCGAATTCAAATTCTTGGAAGAATAATAGCCATCGACAGATTCCCCCCCCCCCAATATAAGCTTGTTAACTAGGTACTTGAGTGTCGAATGATCATTGAACATTTTAAAATGGCCTCCGATTAGATGATGTCGAAACTTCTGTAGGGTGTAGACCATCACCAAAACTTCCCTTTCCATTGTCGAATAGTTCTTCTCCGCAGTAGACATCTTCCTACTTGTGAATGCGATCGGGTGGTCAATCATTCGTTCTCCTGGCTGGGCTAATATAAATCCTAATGCGACTGATGATGCATCAACATGAACATGGAATTCCTTCGTCCAATCCGAAAATACTAGTATGGGTGCTGCAACCATCTTTGCTTTCAATACATCCGGGCTCTTTTGGCATTCTTCGTTCCATTCAAACTTGGCATCCTTCTTCAAAAAAATTTCCATCAGTGCCGTGATTGTTGGATAACCAATGATAAACTTCCTATAGTATCCCATGTGTCCCAATGTTTCTCTTAATTTCCTTACTGTTTTTGGTGGTGGTAGGTTGACACTAATCGCTATCTTCGCAAGGCCAACCAGCATCCCTTCCTTCATACAATGTGTCCCAGCAAAATCCCAAACCGGGCACAAAAAATGCACTTCTTCAGGTTTAGCGAAATCTGGTGTTGTCGACATCTTTCCAGCATCAACCTCAGATTAGTGATGTGATCCTTGACCAGCCCGTACACTGTCCAATCATCCATGTATAGTGCAAGAAATTTATGGATGTAATCCTTGAATGCAACAACTAACGGTCTCGAGAAGATTGCTGGTGCATTCTTCAGGCCGAATGGCATCACCGTATATTGAAAACATCCCCATTTTGTGACTAACGTTGTTTTGTGTCGATCCTACTTCACAATTTTTATCTGGTGGTAGCTTGAAAAATCGTTTGTGAAAGAGTATATTTTTGACCTCCCACACCTTCCAACACCTCATCCGTGAACGGTGTAGGGAATGGATTGTGTAAGCATGCATCATTCAACTTTCTTAAATCGACACAAATTCTGACTTCGCCAGTTTTCTTATCTTGGACCACCATCGATCTGATCCACTCTGATTCCTCCATTGGTTCTATAATTCCTCTGTCTAGCATTCTCTCGAGTTCATCTTTCACCCACTCCTTATACCTCGAATTCAACCTGTAAGGTCGCTGCTCTACTGGCTTCGCATCAGGTTTTAGTGGGATTTTCATCTCGCCTAAGTCCCCAGAAATCCCTTTCATCTCCGAGAATTTTGTCAGGAACAAGTCTCGAAACTCATGCAATAGTTCAGTCATCTTGGCAATGGTTGATTCAACCCAATAATCCTCGATGCTCATGAACTTGGGATTCTACGCCAACCCAATGTTCACTTTCTTGATTTGCAATGGCTGATGAAACTTGTCAGAAGGCATATCTGGTGCCTCGACACTGCGACTTCCTTATGACTTTGGTATATACGTAGCCCTCGGGTCATCCTCATTGTCTAGTTATCCTGTTATGTTGTAGCATTCCATCAACATTCTCGGTGTCGCAGTCCACCGAAGTCCCATAGCTTTCTATGTCGGAACTAATTTGAATACTTTCTCACGGATCTCCTGTAATGCACTGTGGATGAAGGGGTTTTCGTCGGAGAAACTGAACATTTGGCTAAAGAAAATAGTTATTTGTTCCCATGAGGTTGTTCCACATCATAGTTTTGCTGCGATATACCAACTTCGCGGTACTTTATCCAGCGTGTGAATGAATGCGTGGACCCATTCTTATATTTCCCATGGTTCCCATTGGATTTGACATTCATTCAAATGCTCCTTTGGATCTCCTCTGCCATCATACTTCCTTTCACAATATCTTGCAGTGTTGCCTAACCTAACCTCCATTAGGTGTCTACATAATGGCAAGTTTGTTATACTTGACCTATGCGCCACCCACCATCGCGTTGGTGTAGCCTTTAGGGCTTCCTCCAAGGCCAATAGTTGTTGTGGTTCTGCCACTTTTTCTTCAAACTCGGTGAGAAATGTAGTCAAGTTGGGAAACCCCTCCTACATTGGTAGTGGGAACTCCTCTGTAGCTACCCATCGCAGCGGCTGGGTGATCTGTGCACACCTCCTAAATGATACTTCATGTAGCCGGTTCTACCAATTTTCAAGTGCCTCATCCGAATCTGACGACGCTGAACTGACACTACGCCATCCTAACTCTCCATTTGCAATAGGATTGATGCTGTCTTCTAATATGTTGTAGACACTGTCCCATCCCTCAATGAATTCATCCCTTGTCGACTGAACATATCGTTTCCCTTCTACGGGATCAACAGGTGTGACTACCCTCATTTCGCGGTTTTCGAATGACATAGTTCGTTTCTTGAAATTTATGATGGCTTGATTCTCCATCGCCCAGTCTATCCCTAGAAACACTGGATAGGGGATTTTGTTGTCGACAATCTCTATCACATCAAAATATGCATATGTTTTGAGTCCTTCTATTTCAACTGGGACCTGGCATAATCGACCAATCGAAGTGACCTTACTTTGATTCCCTAGTCGCAGTTGTATAGGGGACCATGCCAATTATGGTTTCCCTATCATTTCCCAGGTTTGTTTTGTCAAGATGTTTACATCTGACCCCAGGTCTAAGATGATGGAATCGACATCAAATGCTCTGACTTGCGCAAACATCCTCATCTCTCTTCCCGTCTTCCTCTTATGTATTCAATTGATCGTGCACTTCTGTCATGCACCCTCCCTTCGATGCAACAAGCTGGATATTTCTTCCAATGCATCCTGATCTTTTGCCAACTCCAAGCAGCTTTCCAAGCCTAGGCTCTTTAGGTGTTATCCTTTCGGTTTGAATTCGTTGTGTCAAATGTCGGTGGCATGTCATAAGTAACTTATTTTTGGTGAAGAGGTGGTTTCCTCATCTGTTTCAATACCTCTTGTGCTTTTAAGAAAATATCCCTCTCTGCTTCTGCATCAAATGTGACCTTCTTTCTTGCTGTTGGTCGGACGCTAGCCTGTGACCCGTTGGCTTCTGTCACAGCTCCTCCTTAGGTCACTGCTCCAACAGTCGCAGTTTGACTTCAGACCTCTATTGATATCTTCTGTACTACTGGTGGCGTATTCTAGTTCTGATTCTGATTCAATGGAGGTGGGGGTAGGTTCTTAGTTTACCACTTCGTGATGAGCTGAGTACAATCTTCGACACCATGGTCCACAGTGCTGCAGTAAGTGCACTGTGGTGTTGGATTCAAGAAATCCCTCTGGTAATTCCCCTGTTGACCACAATTATAACATATGGTTGGTCCTTGACCTCGTCTAGCGGCTCCTCCTCGACTGGAACCGGTACCTCGACCTCCATGGAACTCCCCTCTGAAACCTCCTCACTGTGGCCCATATGGAGGGTACTGTGGTTGTTGATATTGCGGTTGACCATACTACGACGGTTGATATTGCGGTTGTGGATATTGCAGTTGACAATACTGTGACTGACCATACTGCCCTTGATCATACTGTGGTGGCAGGTTATAGTGAGGTTGTTGTTGATTATACTACGGTTGCTGCTGTACCAGCGGTTTTTCTTCTCCCTTAATGAAAAACATATCCGTAGTCTGTTCTTGGACTAGGTCGTAAGCCCTGCACTCTTTTTCATCATGGCCAACCGACCAACAGAATTTGCAATACAAGTTCACTGGCTTTGACACCATCTTTTGTAGGTACACGCACTTGTCTAGTCGATGTCCTCTCGTCTAATAGACGTGACACCAAGGCATCCCTCCCTGATTGAGGGGATTTGTTGCACCTAACTGTAAATACTCTCAAAATTATGGGCATTGATCCTTGTGATGCCCTTCTGTTTTGCACCTACTGCACCATATATCTTCGCGGGCTTATTTTCCCTTCTTCATATCTTCTAGCTAAAGCATCAAATTTTCCAACTGTGCTTGTATATGATCCATGCCTATGCCTGTTTCACCGATTGGTGAAGCCTTGAGCTTCATGTCAATTGCCAGCGCTTCGGCTTGAGTCGCTACCTTCTATTGCATCAAGGGTCCACGAATGTGTGGAACCAACCCTGCGATAAACCACTCTTTATGTTGCATATCACTCATCCCGAAACTCACCTTTGCCATCAACGTTTTATACCACTGTTAAAATTCCCATACCAGCTCATTTGGATACTGCTTGATTTCCTTGAGCTTTGTGATGTACTGTGACTCCGATTTTGGTTTTCTAAATTCATCAATCATTCCCACCTTGATCTGTGTCGGTGTTTTGTCTGGCGTTCCTGTTGGTACCTTAGTCAATTTCGTAAACTAGTCTAGCACACGACCCTTGAGGGTCGTTTCTAGTTGTCCCTTTTTGATATTTTAGTCTTGGACTTGCTTCATAGTCCATACCGCTTCACACAAGAACCAGTACTATTCGGGATACTCGGTCCCGTTACCCTGGAAAGTAGGCATTTTTGCATCATCACCTGCCATTCTTGCACTCCTACTGTTATTATTTACTGATGCACTACTCCTATCATTGCATGTAGGATAATTTTGCGAATAACTTGTATTTCTTCCTGCAAAGTTCTGGGTAGTACATGGAGTTGAAGGTATGTTGTATCTTACCATTCGTCCCTCTTCGGATTCTAGGGTAGCCTGTTCACCTTCTTCTTCGTCGTAATAAGGTCGCTTCGTCCCTTGTGGTCATGTTTCACATTCTTCAGTTTTGGTCTAGTTAGGAGACTCTCTCTCAGTCCTCCTCTTCTTCTTTGGTCACTAGAATATTGCCCCACTTCTCAAGGTACCACAATATTCCTCAGCCTCCCTTAAAAAAATTTCATCACTCATGTCCATCTACCCTACATCTTTCTATCGCACTCGCATTCACGGAGTACCTACAACCTCCACACACTAATCTTCTTCTCGTCGGAATTCATCCTCAGTATGCCCTTTTCGCGGATGAGCATCTTAATCCACAACTTCAGCGATAGTAGGAATCTCCCTCTGGGTCCTTTGAAAATTTTCCTTTCTACGTCGTTGTAGTATTTGATTGTATCAACGAAAAAATCAGTGATGTATCCCTCTAGGATACTGTCTACCCAGAAGTCAATAGCCCTTGATACCCTATTGTCGACTCGTTTTAGCTGTTGGATCAGTTCTGGGGTTCAGTGGTCAGCTTCACCTCCTTGGAAATGGTTCTTCTGAAATGTCAACTACACCAACCACTCGTGTAGCAATATCGGGAATTCGTAGAAAAACACCTCATGGATATCCAAATAGATATGCTTTTGCAACCAACTGCTCACCGTCTTCCCAGGGTTTCGACTTTATCCTTCTGTGAATTCTTTTGTCTTCTTGTCAAACCAATCCTGAGTCTCTGGTTTCGTCGGGTGCCACATCATGTCCTCTTCCTTCTTCTTCAGGGTCCCGACAATAGAACCATTTTTCGACACAATTTTTTCGACAGGGGTTCACTTCACACTGCTGTCAACAAACACCAACCAAACACCCTTAAACACCGGCCCGGAAAGGTTTTACCCTTTCTAGCAACACTCGCAGAGCGAGTGAAGTCTCACCTGAGATGATTAAGGGGGCTGCAGGAACCATTTTTTCGCAGTGGGGGGAGGACATGCATCAATTCTCACTCTATCACTACAGAAACCAAAGATTGTATCTTCGCATCATACTTAACATTTCATACATGCATTCATCATTCGCATGTTCGAAGTATAATCGACATTCGCACTAACATAGTAAAACTAGCAGTCGCATCAGTAGAACTTACTAAACAACAGAACTTTGAAAATATCACAACTAGCAATCGCATTCATCATTCAACATGAACAGAAACATAAGAAATAGACATAGCAATACATCTTCATGCATTAACTCATCAAAAACCTGTAGTACAACCTTTGCAGGGATAGTTCCAAACCACTTATCGCGGATGCATACAAAACTTTCCGAAAATAGAGCAAAACATTACACAAATCATCTGCTTGTCTTCTAGTTCTAATATAGGATCAAGGTGCCCATAGGATTACAATCATAATCTTATTTATAGCCAGCTAAGGTGGTTACAAAACAGTCCAAATGACCCATTCTAACTAACTAAACTAATATTGCACTTCTGTCAGCTCCTTGTTCTCTGCGAATGGTCCTTTCTTCCGTGGATGGTCCTTCTTGTCGCTGTTGGCTTCCGCACTTCATGCAGTCTAACATTGGTTATGGAATTATAATAGTTTTTACCCTCCTATGCACTTATCCTAGGTAGATCCGAAGTCACATCTGTTATTGTTCGCTTCCATTCAATGATTCTATAAAGATATTCTTGAGTGACTTGCAACTTAATTCCTTGATTCCCCACCTTCTCTATTATATCCCTCAACTGCACCACTAAGCTTTGTAAAGTTTGGACCCACTTTTGAAGGTGCAACCATGCACTAGCAAATAACTATGCAAGTTTCATGCACAAGTTTTGAATTACATTGTGCTTCCCTTCTCTGCGTGGCGCTATTCATTCTCCTCTTGTAGAATTGCAGTATTGTTTTGCAAGGTCATCACCTCATCCCCTAAAGATATTATTTTTCTTTTGGACTTGCGATCTCCTTAACCAAATTCACAACATTCAATTTCCTAGCCATAACATTGGCCGCAATCTCTGAGGCTATTTCTACTATGTCTCTTCCTGCTTGAGTAAATATAGGTACTTTTGTTGTGACTTCCATGGATTTTTTTTTCTAATATTTTAAGTATTTTATGACTCCTTTTCACTATTTTCTTCCTTTTTTTTCAAATATGTAGGAGTGTAGTGAGGCCACTGATTCATCCTTAGAAGGTGTGAAGCATCTAATACCAAGCTCAAGAAGTGGGAAGTGTAATCCAATGATTTTGATAGTGGGGGTGCTAGTTCCATCTTTCATGGTCTTGGGATTTTCTATCTCACTTGTGTTTTCTCCTCTTGTAGATTATTCTTCTTTTGTTGAGTTCTCCTCTTGTTCTTGCTTCTCTTTTTAACACTTATTCTCCAATCTTTCCTCCTTTGCAAACCTTGTTGCTTCACTTTCTTCTTCTTGTTTCTTGGTAGCTTATTCATCTTATTTTCTCTTGTCTTCCTCTTATCGAGAGTTCATTTTAGGTTCTTCTTCCTATCTCCTCTTAGCTTCTCACCTTGATATCCATCAATAGAACCTTATCCGTCACATACCTCGGGAGGATATGAGGTGGTTGAAAGCATCCATAGATTCTTATATACAAGTGGTATTTTGTGAGATACCAAACATCTAAATCAATCAAGTCCTTGAATGCAACATCCAACATGAAATTTTCCAACTGTATGTGGATAGGTGTATATAGAGGTATTATAAACTCTTCACAAATCTTTTAATAGTTTCCAATATATTTTTGCTTCCATCACACTTTGCAATATATATGGGTGGGTAGCTCAAGGGGTTACAATGTCTATCTCATCCCCTGAAACGAGTTAGATCACATCCAGTTGATGTGATGACATACAAAATTCTACGACCTTCCTTTGTGGTGGAGTCCTTGCAGATATGAATGGATGTCTTAGATTTGTGGATAATATTTCTCCAGAGTTAAAGGTATTTATGTGGGTGACTATAGTGTGCGTCACAAGTACTCATACCTCATAAATCATGGAGGCATATTCTTCTCCATACAATCTTATATCCAATAACAATGCGACCGTATAGTAAGGAGGGATTAGGATCTTCATAGTCTCGTATATATTGATGATTAGACAATCTTTGACGTTCACCCTAGGCATAATCCAAGAAATTAGCTCAGTGCATGGGAATACGATTCGTCCGTCTATCGCTCTATGTAGCTCCATTTTTTGGATTTTGTGGTAAACTCCCATGTCATCTTTGTTCTCTACAAGAATAGTGGGGTAACTTTCATTTTTAAAGATCCCATATATTTCACCCCATTTGAACAAAGGTTTTGCTTTCATCTCACTACTTATGTCTCCAAAAGCGTCTATTAACTATTCTTTCCTCCAAAAACTCCATCAACAGTATTATTTCCTCTTTTGATAAAAATACTTCCTGTAGTACCCTTCCCTTTTGTCTTGTACAATTGTATCGCATATTACCTTCCTATATCTCAATATTGCCATCATTAGAGTTGATTAGTGTAGTCAGGAAACACAATGAAATCATGATTCAATTTCAAGCAGATAACAAACATACAAATATTTAGTCACGCAACAATGTTTCTAGATTTAAAAAAAAAAATCCCTCAAAACGAAAAGTCAAGAAAAGAACATCCTTGTAGTATCAATGGCTTGCTTATAGAGTTTTGGGGAGAGTTTCTTGTTTGAGTATGGGAATATTGTAGATAGGGTTTTAGTAAAGGTGAGGGAAAATAACATTGCAATTCAAGGGCATCGCATTGAGGATGGCCATTCTCTTTGTGGAATCATTGTTTGGTCATTTCAAGCATAGAAGACAAATTGGGCTGAGGTGAGGATAACCAGGTTTGTGGTTATAATATAATGAGTTTGAGGGGGTCAAGTTTAGTAGGGTGAGAAGGCGACGACATGTAAGAGACACAAATGGGGCATGATGGTTAAGTGAGAAATTTATTTGTTTATTGGGGATTTATTTCCTTTCATAGCACATAAACAAACTTTGAACTATATAAACATTTTTAATAGTATTGTTAACACCTATATATTTTTTTTTACAGTATGAAGTTGAAAGGAAGGGGTGAAGGATCAGCATGTACCTGGTAGAGAGACCGAGACATCCTCCATGCTCCAGAGCTGAGTCCTAATGGAAAGGGATAAGGGACCTAAGGAGGACCAAATGTGCAAATAAAAGGAAAGTGTTAGGCTATGGGTGTTAATAAGAAAAGAAAACCCAAAATGTAGACATAAAACACCTTATAATATATGGTCCATGGGTCAAATAATAAGGAGGATAAACAACACATAGATCTACACCATTGGATAAGTGCGGGGATAGGATCCACGGCCTTATGTGGAATGTTGCATAGCCAAGTTGCAAGGAAGATAGCAGAAAGGTGGATGCGATGAAGCTTTCCCACCAGCCAGGTGTCAACCTGTTAACACCCAAAAAGGGCTCACTAGCTCATTTACCACATTATACGGCTCATTTGTCCATTTTCCTACCATATTTCCATTAAAATCCCAAAAAATCCCATTAAAAAGCCTCCAAAAGGCCTAAAATGCCTCCAAAAGGCCATAAAACCCTCAAAATAGCCTAAAAAAGGCTAAAAAACCCCCCTTTTCCTCTAAAAATAGCAAAAATCCCCTAAAAAAGGAATAAAAATATAAAATAATGAGGAAAAGGAGGAAAAAACCCTATATAGCTGCCCAAAACCATGTGTTTCCTAAAACCATGGGTCAGAACTCCACCACCAAAAAACTATAAATAGGTGATGGAGATCCCTTATTCCATATCCACAATCACAAGCACCCTTACTCTGCCAAAATCTCTCTCGAAACCCTAGTTCACCTTTGAACTATTTTCACCTTGAGAGCCACCTTTGGCCCATTCCCATCATTGGAGAAGGAGAAGGAGCATTCTGAAGCTTGGAGCATCCTCTTGGACACTGCAAAGGGCTTCATCAACCTTGACACTCAAGGTAACATTAATATAAAACCATTTTTTACATCTTTCATTTATGTCTCATGCAATGTTTAAAGTAGTTTGTTAATTGTTGTTTTAGCTTAATTAGTTTAATATACTGAACTGCTACTAAGGAGTCCATTCTCCTTAGTAGGTGCTCATTTGCACAAGCTAGGGGTAAAACCCTAGCTACAGTTTTGGCGACTCAGCTAGTTTTCGAATTTCTGGTTTCCGTTTTTTTTAAAATTTTTCCTTTCGGCTGTCCCTTTCGGCCGCCGCATACCGCGTCTTTTTCCTCTGCAGTCGCGTCCCGACCGCGCCTTTCAGGCCTTTACCCGCGATCCGACCGTGGCTCTCAGACTGCTTCCGACGCTCTGCCGGCGGATTCAAGTCTGTTACCTTCGATCCGACCGTGGCTAATCAACCTGTTTGCCGCGATCTGACTACGCCTGTCGGCCTTTTTCCCGCGTCCCGACTACGGCTTTTTGCCTCTTTCGGGCGTCCCGACTACGCCTGTTAGCCTTTTTGCCGCGACCCGACTGTGTCTTTTTTCCTGTTTCCTGCATCCCGACTGCCTCTGTTGGCCCGTTAGCCGCGACCCGACTGTGTCTTTTTCCCTGTTTCCTGCGTCCCGACTACCTCTGTTGGCCCGATAGCCGCGACCTGACCGCCGCTGTTTCCCTCAAACCCGCGGTCGGCCTGTTCCAAATCGCCACAGACCCGCGGTCTGATTTCTGCTCTTTTCCTGTTTTGAGCCCAGCCCCTTTTGCTGCAATATTTTCTGCATTTGAACAGCCCCCTGTCCTACCTGCAGCCCACTTCCTTACAGCCTTTCTGCAACATAATTTATGTTCCCTTTACAGAATCTTTTTAAAATTTCAGTATTTTTTAATTCAGAAAATTTTGCAAGTTAAAAGAATCAATTTCAGCATTATTGATAGATTGGAAGTTGCCCTCCCTTGTGGCACTTCTATTTTTGGGATCATTACCTCACGAGCACACACTCTGTCATATAAAATCAAGTGAGCCTTAAAAAGTACCTAATTAAACCAACATTCTAACCCCACTTGGGGAACACAAAAGAATCATTGTAGTTAGGTAGGATCAGGGGGATAGGCTTCCAATAACACCCCTTGGTTATTTCACTTGAGACATAGTTGTTGTCCAAATAGGGAACCAAAATCCCCTAGTACTTTTTGGCACGGTCACGACCAGTTTATCAGAGGGCCTCTCCCTTAGGAGGGTTGAAGTCGGGAGACTGGTTCCGGAGGCCTGAGTGGAATACCGCAATCCATTCAGTAACCGAAGGGCTACCTTTCGCGGTTCGCGGGATATCCCTGTATAGGGGTATTGCGGTCAACGAGCTAAACGGCAGATTCACCTTTCTGGACGTGTCATGAACGGGGTATCTTAGTTTCCATTCTTCTAGGATTGACTACCCGGTATCCCTCCCGGTAGGGGGATATCATAGCCACTTGGCTTTCCTACTCATATTGTCTGACTTGGATTTCATCACCTTGCAGAGGATATGTTTAGTTGAGTCAGAATACTTTTAGCTAGGTGTTTGCATGCTCCTTTACCTCCCTTTGGTCTAGTGAGTCCACCATTTTTCTTTTTTAGGAAACCTGCTGCTTGTTGGTATTCTGACCATCTTTGTTGTTACTCCACCTATTGTAGCACAGCTGTTGCAGTGGGTGTTTTGAGTTGGTTGTTGGCCTGAGTGCCTTGCTTTTTAGCTCTCCTCCTACACACTCGGTTGCATTAGGATTTTTTGAGCTGCTTTTATACTCACCTCAACCCACAGAGACTAGACACCATCTGTCACCATTGAGTCCCCGAGACATTCTCGGCGCCTCAGGGGCGAGCCCCCACAGCACGGTTCTCTTGACACCACTCGTCGTAGATTCCGATCATTGTCCGTTGATACCACTCATCACAGATCTAGAGCCTTGTCACTTGACTCCACTCGTCAGCGACGTAGGACTCCGTCACCAGATAGTGACGCTCCTTACTTTACCTCTGATTCTGACGAAGAGTCTGATAACCCTATTTATACTGCCCCTACTAGCCCCATGGCTGGTACGACTTCCACTCCATTTGTCATAGGGACCAGTGGTGGCACATCCACCACTACACCAGTTACTACACCTGTTTTTGGTATGCCCTCCATGGGGCAACCATCTACCGTTCCCCTCACGGTACCTATACCCACGGCGGGAATACCCATCCCCACTACATCAGTGGCTCACACTACCCATGGTGGTGCTGGACCATCCTCCACTACCTCAGTTCCCCCACTTGGGGGCACCACCCTAAATTTTGTCCCTCCACTTGGGGGCACTGGCCCCAACTTGGTCCAAAGCACTACTGTGTCTCATCCTTCTTCCAGTTTGCCATTCATGGCTAGCCTCAACCTACCTGACCTGGCCAGATTGACCAACGATCCTATTCGACACAACCCTACATGGCCTCATATGCCTACCAAACTCCCCTCGGACATCCCTAAGTTCGAGGGCAAGGCCGGTGAGGACCCACAAAACCATATCATGTCTTTCCACCTATGGTGTTCCTCTAACTCCATAGTGGATGACTCTGTTCGCCTCCGTCTCTTACAGCGCACCTTCACTGGCTCTGCAGCCAAGTGGTATATCGAGCAACCTCATGGGACCCATGCCACCTTTGCTTCCCTGGCCTCGACCTTCCTGCAGTTCTTCCAGTTGCCTGTCTGCTATGACGCGGGCGTTGAGATCCTTCTATCTTGTAGACAAAACACAGCTACCCATATCACGGACCACATCCATGAGTGGCGTCGACGCCGTAGCTTATGCAAGATCAAACTTGACGACCGTATCTTCCTAGATTGGTTCCTCAAATCCCTTCTCCCGGTTATCGCTAAGGATGTGGCCTCAGAAAGACCCCAGTCTGAAGAAGAAGCCATCCTTAAGGCCCAACAGTTCGACCTCATTTACGCCCAATCGGGTTACCTTTATACCATTATACCTGACGCCCCTCGCGGCGAGTCCTCCCAGCCTGATGCGTCGGGGGCATCCCACACTGCAGATGGTATCATTGGCCGTGTTTCTTCGCATCCCCAACCATTTTCTATAGCACGTCCTACCCATGGCCCCGACCTGTCGCGGGCTACCTCCCAGTCTGGAGCAACCAACTCGTATGCTCCCCTGACACATCACCATTCCCATGGACCCTCATGTCCACCTCAGTGCTTCGGGTATGCGACTCCTGCTTATGCTCCTCCAGTCGCCCCTCATCCTTACTACCATCAGCAGGATGCCCCCGCTCCTGCGCCTCCACAAGCCCAACCCGCTTATTATACGCCACAGGAAGCCCCTGCGGCAAACCCACAACCTGCTCCGCAGCCATATCAGCAACCTCCTCAAATTGCTGCACCTGCTCAGCCTCAACCTGCATACCACCCTCCGCAGCCCGCTCCCGCACCTGCGCAACCTCAAAATCCACCTGTTGCCCAAAGGCAAGTTTACGCCCAAAAGAACCCGCAGCAAAACCAGAACAACCAACGTAACCAGGGCCAACAGAACCGCGACAAAGGCCGTAATCGTGGGAACAACCAACCTGCCGACCAAGCTGGTCAACCGGCTAATCCCCCTGACAACAACAATGCGGCCCCCGCTAATCAAAACCCTGATCGCCCGCCCAAGCAGGCTACAAACCCTAATTTGCAAACGAACCACCCTTGTTCTATTTGCGGGGTCTATGGACACTACACCCATGCTTGCCCACACTTGGAGCGAGCTCGGCAACTCTGGGTTGACGAGGCCCATCGCCAAGGGCATGGGGCTCCCCAAGCGCCACCCAACCCCCCCCAACCTCAACAACCCCCTTTGGTGCTGCAAAACCCCTTACCGACCCAGGGCGTAGTGAACACTCAGCCGTTGGCTCCCCATCAAGCCAATGCGCCTCAACAACAACAAATCACCTACGCTGCTCCTGATCAACCCATGTTTGACTCAGGTACCCACCACTTACTGATGATGTCATCCGCTGACGTCAACCTCCAGACCCGTCGGAACCAATATGGCTCCACCTCTGAAGCCACTCCTACGGATAAACCTACTAACGCTCATCCCACCGATCAGGCGTTACGTATACCTCCGCCTCCCATAGACGGCGCTGCGAAAGCACCTCGCTTCCCACTTCGCCGAATCAACAATAACCCTAACGCGCGCGCTGCGTCAAACTACAACATCGTAGACGACCTAGCCCAATCTCCCGCAGCCATGTCTGCATTAGAAGTCTTGAAGAACTGCCCGTCCCAGCGCAAGACTTTACTTTCCGCCATTGGGGGCATTGACCCAACTGATTCGCATTTGATGGCGTTTGATTTAGACCAGTCTGAACCACGCCTACCTTCCAGCTTAGCCTTCCAAGTTACTGTCTCCGTTAGAAATCTTGTTATCCATCGGTGCATCATCGATGAGGGTGCCTCCACATGCGTTATGTCTACATTTGTATGGCAGAAGCTAGGATCCCCTCCTCTCCAGCAGTCCACCACTGCGTTACGTGCCTACGACGGTCGTTCGGCTCAACCCCAAGGCCTCCTAGCCAATGTCCCCGTCCAGTTAGGTGGCAAAACTGTCCTTATTGATATAGAGGTAATCAACGCCCAATTGGATTACAACCTTTTACTTGGCCGCAGCTACATGTATGCCATGCGGGCGGTTGCCTCTTCTGTCTTTCGCACCATGATGTTCCCCCATGAAGGACGCGTGGTTAAGATTGACCAGCTCACATACTATGATCCCAGTGCTCCGGCGGCACCAGAAAATGTTCTCCCCATGGTTGAACAACCTGTTTCTCCTGCCACCACCTCGTTTGTTTCCTCTACGGGGCCTGGAGTCTACTCAGACGCGCCGATGACTTCCACCTTTCAATCCATTCCTCCACCGTCATCTACGCCCGAAATGTCTGATTTATGTACCTTGTCCCACGAAATCCTACCACCTAACCATCAACCCTCCTTGTTGCCTAAACCACCATTGGTACCTAGCCACATTGGTGTTACACCGATCCATACGATCCCCTTCCTAGTTCCTCCAGCAGGAGTAGTAAGCGCCCCGGTCATGGCTACCCTCAGCCTCCCTGGGTTAACCTTGGGATTACCTGTATGGTATCTTTCGCCTCCCGTTCGCCCGCCGACACCAGATGTCGTCCTCTAGCCGGTGCAACCCATGACTACTACCACTCAGCCACCTCCCGGGGTCTCTACCCCTTCGTCCTCCACGACACCTCCTCCTACTCCCAAACCCACTGGGGGCAGAGGTCCACAACCTTACACTGCTGTACCACCGCCAAAGACAGTCAAGAACCCTCCAGTGTTTCGTGCTCCTCCCAAATGCTCGCTGTGTGACGAGTTGGGCCATGCGACCCACCAATGCCCACAGTTACCCGCATTACAGAAGCACATGCAAATGCTCGATGATGACCCCAACATCCCAACTGTCGAACTAAACCCCACTCCTAAGCCTAAAGATAAGTCCCTACGTACCAACCACTCCTGCGCCATCTGCGGTATTTACGGGCACTATTCACATCATTGTCCCGATCTCCCGGATTACAGAGCGGCTCTCTATGAGATGAACAATCTGGATCTTGAGACGGCACCACCCACCATTGAGGAGATTTACCCCCCGGTCTCTCCCCCTTCTGAAGCTGTTAATATCATCTATATGATCTCTTCCACCACTACTTCAACCACTACCCCCTCATCAACCGATTTGACGACGCAAATTTTCCGTACTGATGAGGAGATTCTTGAGGGCCTTACTGCCCCGGATTATCCCTGGGATGACATGCACCACCGTTCCTATTTTATCCCAGAAGCGTCTTCCTCTAGCACCGCTACCCAATACGCGGTTGAATCCAAAGACTTCCTCCCCACTAAGGTTGACTGGTTCAAGGACCCTATTCCTGCTCCTGATGCCTTCGAGGAGGGTAACATGGCCAACATCTCACCTGTCATCCAAGTTGATATCGCTTCCCCAGGACGTGCCCCTGAACTCATCACCTTAGGAGTGTTTTGCAGTAAACAAGAGATTGAGGACTACACTCACATTTTCAAAGAATTCCGTGATGTCTTTGCCTGGTCCTCTACCAAAATGCCTGATCTTGACCCTGCCATTATAGAGCGCCGCATTGACACATGGCCTGATGTAACCCCCGTTCGTCAAAAACAACATCCTCTTCCTCCCTCAAAGTTCCCCGGATATGCCCCTGAACTCATCACTTTAGGCACCTCCTGCAGCGAGCGGGAGATTGAGGATTATATACAACTCTTCCAAGAGTTCCGTGATGTCTTTGCTTGGCCTTCTAACAGAATGCCTGGGTTCAACCCCACCATTCTCAAACATCACATAGACACACGGCCAGAGGAACCCCATGTTCTTACTGAAACCAACTCTAAAGGCCTCCCTTTACGCAACCCCCATGATGGGTTGCATCCTAAGGAGTCTCTATCCATAGAATAACTCGCGGCCCCCTTTTGGTCCGCATTGTACAGTTTGCTCTCTTTTTGTTTTTCACTTTTTTACCATCATCTTACATTCATCCTTTCTGCATGATTACAGATGGACCATCTTCCACCTTGTTACACTGGCCTCGCTGACGGCGCAAGCCGCTGGTCTCCCAACCTGGCTTCTGCAGCATGGGTCTTGTACTCCCCTTCCCACGAGATGATTCACCTTGACGGGATATGTATAGGCGCTGCTACCAATAACCAGGCGGAGTATGATGCTGTGACCGGTCTCCTGACTGCCGCCCTCCAAATAGGCATAAGTCACCTTCATGTGTTCCTTGACTCCCAGCTACTTGTCTCCCAGCTCAACAACTGCTACCAGGTGCGTGATCCCTGCCTTTTTAGAAAATTCCTGCGCACAAAACAACTCAGTCGACAATTTGAATCTATAACCTTCACACATGTCCCACGAGCCCAAAATACTGTCGCAGACCAAATGGCAAATAACATACTAGAATGGCATATCAATCACACCATGTAACATCATGCATCATCATCCCATAGCATCTCATCAAAAAATATATAAAAACCCAAAAAGATTGCATAGCATCCACATTTGCATCCATGTACATAAACCACATGCATATCCATAGGGGCATCCACGTGCCTAAACATACATATATCATGTTGCATCACATAAAATACACAAGGGGCATCCACGTGCCTAACATCCTAACCTACCTGCATCCACGTGCAATGTAAACATATCACAACTCATAAAGCGCATCCACGTGCGTACAAATAACACATCATATAAAAGGTGCATCCACGTGCATATATATATATCAAAAAATATACATGTTCAGTGCTATACATGTCCTGAGTACCCCTGTACTCAGCTATACAAAAAATGGATATACATGCCTAAAGCCTCATCTACATACATGCCGTAGCTACAAAACTCGGGGGGAGTCCCCTGCACTCCCTAATGAGAGTCGTATCCCGCATCACTGCCGGCATCGGCTGCCTCTGAGTCCTCCCCTCGCTCCTCCTCCGGCAAGTCCTCCTCTCCTCCGGCCTCCTGTGCCCGGGCCCGGTCCACCAAAATCGCCACCCGGATCGCGATGGATCTAAACTCACGGGGTGCCCCCATGCAATCCCGCACCACATCAGGATCGACATCTCACCATCCCTCGTCGGTCACTCCTATCAATAACCGATCTAGTAGCTCCCGTACAGACTCTAGGGTCACCTCTGGATCCCGGCGTCGCACCTCTCCTCGTCCAGGCAGAGCTGGAACGGCCACAATACCCCGCCGGGCCACATGCCCTGGAGGTGGCCTCGGGCCCACATCTGCACGATCACCCATATGTCAGTCACATCATATCTATCTAATATCATATACATAAAATGGGACATACATAACATGCAATAAAAACACATACGTACCATCGGGACCCCATGCCTGTCCTGGTGCTCAGGGCGCCTCCGGATCTCCTGTGAAGTCCATATCCCGATACGGGAAGTCATCCAGCGTCAATGGTATCTGAAGCCACTGCAGGTACAACTCCTACGTAAAGTACCTTCCCACGTCGCCACCACCACGGCGACGCATCATCTCACCCCAACGGACCATCCTCGGCTCCCTCATCCCTCCTGGCCTAATCGGCACCCGTGGCCGCAGTGTGGGTACCCTCTCCATGAAAAAGGCACATAGGAAGGACCCAAAGCAAAAGCCCTTGCCATCCTCCTTCGCTGCCGTCAGCTGTCGCTGAACGCAGGTCAGGAACATCTGGCCCCACACGTAGTACACCCCATCCAGGACACGCTCCACCATCTGCATCTGCCCCCCAGACATCTTCTCTGGTGACTGGGAACCCAATACCCGCACCACACACGCCGCCATGGCCCGCACTGCCGGCTCCTGTAGGTCCTTCACCAGGAGTGCATTCCTATGCACAACCGCGTCAGGACCACAATACCTCTCTAACATATCCTCCATGTCAACATCCGCGGCAACCCGCGGCTGTGTATCTGCCACCCTGCCCAAGCAGGGCAACCCCGTCAGAAAGTAAACATCCGTCAAGGTGAGATCCACCCTCTCACCCTGTACTCGGAAAGCCTGTATGTCCGGCTCCCAGAAGCTGATCAGACGGTTCAGCAACAATGTTGCTGTCCGTATCATCGGTATCTGTGCGAACTTCAATAGTCCGCACAATCCCAGCACTGTCCGCACATGGCGGTTCCCTCGAATGACACCCATGATCTCATCCGGGATCTCCCGCTCTCTCCAGAGAACCTGGGGCATCCTGCCAATCACACAAAGTGAACTCATTAGACTCATGTCAACTTAAGAAAAATACTTTTCCCTCTTCCAGAAGCCCTACTAGCTCGGCCCAAAATCGCGGCTTTCGGGCTTGCTGCCGCGGTTTCCGACCGCGGCTGACAGGCATATGGCCGCGGTTTCCAACCGCGCCTGTCAACCCAAAACCCGCGGTTGGGAACCGCGTGTTCCTCCTTGGAACTCGCGGTACTCGACTGTGTTTCCATCCAGGAATCACGCGGTCTCCAACCGCGTGGTTCGGCCCAAAACACACGGTCTCCAGCCGCTAGGTTCGGCCCGAAACTCGCGGCCTTCAACCACGGTTTCGACCCCCTAACCCGCGGTCCACCCCACGTGGACCGTACAAGTCAACCCTGGGACCCACTACCCAACCCCCAACCCGAAAAAATATGCAGGTATAAGTTTAATGAAATACCTGTATCTCGCGGATCTGCAAACAGCCAGACGGATCGTCCAGAAATGCCACCTAAGCTCTGGTCCACTCAACTAACAAGTCAAAGTCAACAAGTACAAATGACACATGTCATGTTGGACCCACCACTATTTATAGTCAGTTGACTTTTCCTTGTTTTGATCATTCTGGCCCCATACGGCGTCCGTTTTTCAAACCGTTTCCACCATTGGAATCAGCACGACGCAACCGTCATAATGGTCAACTCGTTGCATTATTTTTACCCTATCATTTTTTACCCATTTTTCAGACGCCACTAGTCGCCTCGGTTTGCGTGCCACATCGGCCGTTCTCCGTTTCTCACATGTTTTATATCATCGGATTCATTTTTCCGCGCTGGTGATGATGCTTGAGATCATTTCTCGCCCTCACCTTCAGATTTTCTGGGCATTTTTCAAAATGCCCCCGTCACCTAAATTTGCGTGCCACATCGGCCGTTACCCATTTTTGACATCCTTTATATCGCCGGATTCATTTTTCCGAGCTCGTGATGATGCTTGAGATCATTTCTCGCTCTCACTTGGTACAATTTCAACACTGTGTCCCAACACCTTGCTGCCTCGGTTTGCGTGCCACATCGGCCGCTGTCGGATTGTTCCACATTTTTACATGAGCCATTCACTCCTGTCATACTGCAAATGTTTCGTTATTTTGCCATCATTTCATCTCCCCCGCAAGGAGGTCTATCAGTGTTCCCACCTACCCTCGTTCTTGGTCATCATTACGAAACCTTGATTGAACACTTCCTCCTTGCCTGGCCATTCCTTTTGTTCGGTATAATTTTATCCCTTTTTCGGGCCGGACAAGTCCTTTACGAAAAAGGCACTTAGGGAGTTTCCGTTAAGCTCTTTTTTGACTCCTAAAAGAATGAAAAGATCGCCGAGAAATCTTGCTTCCTTTCATGCTCGTTAAAGTACCTGAAAGGGCGTCTATCTAGTATAAGTTTAACCCTTTTCCGGACCTGGTAGACTAATTACGAAAAAGGAATACTCTAGTCACACCGGCTAGAAGAGTTCTTCATTGCATCCTTTTATGCTTCTTTGGGCCTTGGAGACTAAATCTACGAAAAATCAACCCCCTGGAGTCTTCTTACTTGCTTTCAGACTCTCTAAAATTGAAAGCAACCACGAGCATACACTGTCCTGGGCTCGTTAAATCCACCCGACAGTACCATTCCATCATTTCAGAGTCTTCTTATCGCTTTCAGACTCCTTAAAATTGAAAGCAACCACGAGCATGAACTGTCCTGGGCTCGTAAAATCCACACGACAGTATCATTTTACACAAACTTCTTCTAGTTCCTTAACCCATGAAGAAGTATCCTCCTGTGCCTCCTGGCACTATGATCGATCATCTCGGCAGCACCCCCAATCCGGTCGCCTTTGTTCAGAGTATTCTGCAGTCTCCTGCCATTGTACACCAGCTTGAGTCTCCCTCAGCCATTTATCCTCCCAGATCCATTACAGCTATGATCCCTTTCCCCTCAGTCAATTTCATATGCTGCCAGATCATGCCCATTATCATACTCTGAACAAAGGAAGTTTGAGTCCACCCACTCTACTTGCCCAGTTTCCCCCCCACAGTTTGTCAGTCCTGCCATCAGTACTATCACATTTCGGTTCTTCACCTCGCGCTCCTGTCAAGGAAACATCATTGCCTTGATAGTTGCAGGTCTCCCTCTGTCGACGACAGCTCCTCTATTCCAGAGGATAGGCCCAGAGGTCCCTACGCCTTGGACTTATCACCATCTGTGGTAAGTGCCTACGGATCATTCTCAGAGGAGTCATCATTGCCTCTCTGAGTGGTTGTTCCTCACATGCTCGACTTCAGCACCTTGATCGCATCGTTGAGGATCGCGTAGGATTATATCCCATCAATTTTTAGTTGAAGACCCCGGATTTCCCCCGACTCTAGCACATTGGTGAGTCACTTCGGAACGCCCAGTTATATGTTCCCATGGATGTCCGGGCTGCGTTGGCGATTGTATTCGGAAGCCATCCAGCTATATGCTTCCTTGAGTACCCAGATCAGTTCCAGTTTCAGTGTACCATTGTGAGTGTACCCCTTGTCACTCTGATCCAGCAGCTCATCAGTTCCTTTGGTACCACACTCAGCAGCACTGTTGATTGTTCCAGTGCACCAGTTCTGCAGTTCACACATGATCCGCTCAGCAGTATGTCCCCGATTTTGAGTCCCCTCTGGACCCTTATGATGTACACAGTGGTTATGTATCTTACAGGTCCCCTTTTTTCGGGCCTCACAGTTATGTTTATGTATCTTGATACGAGCATGGGTATGCCCGCCTCGTCCATATATTGAGATTATTCCTCAGTCAGTATTTGAGGTCATGTATATTTCAGGTCCCCATTTTGTGGACCCCATTGTTATTATGTTATATCCTGATACGAGCATGGGAATGCCCGCCTCGTCTATATGATCAGATGATTCCTCATCCTTTATCGAGGTTCTGTACTTTTATTTCTTGCAGTGGTTCGGGATCGTTGTTCCGGGCTTCAGTTTGTTTCTTCTCTCCTCTCCACACCCAGGAAAACCATTCATGACTTATGATGTCCATCGGCCATACGGTGAGCTCCTGCCCTCGCACACCAGGGGGCAATCTGTTAACACCCAAAAAGGGCTCACTAGCTCATTTACCACATTATACGGCTCATTTGTCCATTTTCCTACCATATTTCCATTAAAATCCCAAAAAATCCCATTAAAAAGCCTCCAAAAGGCCTAAAATGCCTCCAAAAGGCCATAAAACCCTCAAAATAGCCTAAAAAAGGCTAAAAAACCCCCCTTTTCCTCTAAAAATAGCAAAAATCCCCTAAAAAAGGAATAAAAATATAAAATAATGAGGAAAAGGAGGAAAAAACCCTATACAGCTTCCCAAAACCATGTGTTTCCTAAAACCATGGGTCAGCACTCCACCACCAAAAAACTATAAATAGGTGATGGAGATCCCTTATTCCATATCCACAATCACAAGCACCCTTACTCTGCCAAAATCTCTCTCGAAACCCTAGTTCACCTTTGAACTATTTTCACCTTGAGAGCCACCTTTGGCCCATTCCCATCATTGGAGAAGGAGAAGGAGCATTCTGAAGCTTGGAGCATCCTCTTGGACACTGCAAAGGGCTTCATCAACCTTGACACTCAAGGTAACATTAATATAAAACCATTTTTTACATCTTTCATTTATGTCTCATGCAATGTTTAAAGTAGTTTGTTAATTGTTGTTTTAGCTTAATTAGTTTAATATACTGAACTGCTACTAAGGAGTCCATTCTCCTTAGTAGGTGCTCATTTGCACAAGCTAGGGGTAAAACCCTAGCTACACAACCGCAGAAGACATCGCAAGGAGGAAAAGGTAGAAGGCCATATAAGGTTAGGCACATGCGATGGTATGAAAAAGTGGAAAAAGATCTACGGTTTGGATAGCGAAGGGGTTAGATCAACGACTCTCGTAGCTGGTCGTACGAAGGAGTAGCTTGCTGGATAAGGAAAAGAGGGGATGCGATGAGCCTTTCTCGCCTGCTAGGTGTTAGCCCCAAAGCTCGTCGCATGGAGACAAAGATCGTAGTAGGAATCATTTGGGTGCATGCGATGCCGCCTTTTGGAGGGATGTGGATAAGATGAACAGTGTGGATGAGGAGTTAAAGGACAATCGGACGGTAGAAAAGAGTAGGCTGTCAAATCAGAAGCTAAAGAAGTGGTCGATCGGACGGTGAAGAATAGGCACGTGAGAAAACGATGGCAGAGATTAAAGGACAGCCGGAGAAGAAAGGAGGGAGTTATGTTGACACGGTTATATATATAAGAAAAACCCGTGAGGGTTGACATTTGTTCTCGAAGCTCATAGAAATCAGAAGTTTCCTCGGCGAGTGGCAGACGACGAGGGCGACAGAACCATCTGCAACCTGTTCAGAGATTCTAAAACGATAGGTAGGGCCATGTAACCATCCTCTTTCCTTAAAAGTTGTAATCTTTTAGTCTTAATATGATAGAGGAACAGACTTCTGGGCCAGTTATAGGGCTAGGGTTGCCCTGGAAGACAAGGATGCAGATGTGTTCGACCCTTGTATTCGGCTCCCCATCCTTGAAATCAGAATGAGGTTAGATGCTCTACACGAGCAAGGTCTAGATATTCATGGAGTCTTTAGGTCATCTTTTATTTTCTTCTGCTTAGACCAAGTAGCCTCTTTCCTAGAGTTTGTATCGTGGTGTTCTATAAATTATTCTGAGTCTAGAAGGGTAATCATGGATGCCCCCAGGTCTAAAGTTGTC
Organism: Larix kaempferi; assembly: GCA_027924585.1. Lineage (NCBI taxonomy): Eukaryota > Viridiplantae > Streptophyta > Pinopsida > Pinales > Pinaceae > Larix > Larix kaempferi. The sequence goes on from BSBM01001287.1 coordinate 5,725,754, forward strand.
TGTGTTTTAGAAACGCCGGTTGTAAAGAATTCATTTTGTGTTCCCGAGTCACAGTACCAGGAGTCGAAATTTTTTTCAGAAGAGTCTGTGGTTTCCCTATTCCGTCAAATTTCCCCTGAGAGCCGTCAGGCTTTCCTAGCCACATGTTTGAGGCCTGACTCGAAAATCACTGAAAAACCATAACCCTTGGATGTCAACCTTTTTTATGACGATTCCCAGTTGGTCTTCTCACTGTTGGCCCAATTTTTAGGTTTAGATACTGACCAGTGGGTGACGGAGGACTAGCTCAGTTTGATTTTTAGAATTAACATTTGTTTAGCGAGGTCTGAAACTGGCCTCATCCCTCCTCTTAAGTTTGATGAGTTTTTGGCGGAAAAAATGCATGTACAGTTGGGTAGTTTCCCAAATACTAGATTCTTCAGATACCAGACACAACTTCTGAAGATGATCCTGTACAGTAATGTGGAAAGCTCGCATTTTGGCCCTTTACTTGAAACAAATGATTTGTTAGACAGTGTATTTGATTATTTCAATCGTGTTTTACCCCCCGTATACAAAATCATTTTTGGGGAAGAATTGCCTAGAGTACTACCTGAAATGAGGTTAATGATGCAATTGAAGGATGCGATGGCCGTTGGAGATTGGTTCCTTCTGAAAGACGCTACAATCATCTGACTATATGGTTTTGTGAAGGAACCCAATGTTTTACTTACATTTTTGACATTGAGAATTTTTTCCTTGGAAATTATCAGGCAAAATCTAAGTTTGGAAGAGGGCCAGTTCCTACATTTCAAAAAAGGCACCGATATAAAATACCCATGGAGGGTAGGCCCCTTCGTTGTAAAGAGTAAAGAGGATTTTCCCGAAATAGAGGAATTGATGAGACCTCTAGGGTTCAGAAAGGATATAGTCATCGATTACAATCCCCTGCATATCATTCCAAAAGGAGAAAGGAGTGCAACCTAAAAGCTTTCGAGCACAAGGAACCAGAGAGGGCACTCTAGGGGCAAAATTTGATGCAGTGGGATCCCTAATCGGAAGCAGTGGTAGGTCTGTAGGAAGGGAACCCAGGGACGTCTGAAGGTGTGGGGAATATGGAGCAGGTGCCGGACACTGGGGAAGTGGGACGGAAAAGAAATTTGGAGGAAATTCAGGAAATGGACACTGATATGGGGAGTGAAGATAAACAACCCAGGATGGAAGCACAAGTTGAAGTATTTGGCGAAGCTATTCAATCCGAGCCAATTGTATCTATCGTTGAGGAAGGATTGGTTGTTGCGACACCCCAGGAAGAATTGGCTGTATGGAGGGAGGATGAAAAAGAAAAGGAAGAGGGGTCTCCAACCCCCGAGGTTCAAATAAGAGAATATCGATTTCACGATGTTCAAGAAGGCGAGACCAGCAGTAGATTTTGGTCTAAGGCTGATCTGTGTAAACAACACAAGCAAAATAAACAAGTCTCGGCTCATAAACTTTTTGACTTGATGTCGAGAGCTGGTAATTTGTCCCGAACTGGGACTTCCTTACTAGCCAGTAGAGATGAGAGAGATAACATTCCGAATGTAGCAGTATTAACAGAAGCTGAAGTAACAGAAATGAAGGTCAGATGGGCCAAGATACCAGTTCCGGATAAGGTCCATTTTCATAGACAGATTGGTGACCTTATTTATGATGATTTTGTAAAGGCAACGTTAAGAGGTGACGGTCTGGCAGTTACTATAAAGAAATTGGAGAAGCAGCTAATGCAAGAAAAGCTGGAAAACTGAGCCTTTCAACAACAGGTTAAAAAGTTACAAAATGACCTGGTTGGAGTTGATGGGGGAGGGAAGACCACGAAGCAACTACTAGCTGATAAAGGTAAGCTGATTTCCAATTTGAAGAAAAAGGCCAAGGTTTCTAACACCAAGCTGATCCACGCTCTGGAGGAAACTCAATTTGAAATACAATGGGAAGCCTTATCTAAGGAACTGGATGATTGCAAAGTGGAGATACTGAAGCTCACTAGAGAAAGAGATAATTGGAAGAATGAAAAAGAAGGTTTGGAAAAGCAACTTGATGATTTAAAAATTAACTTGTCAAGTCTGGACATGCGGCCCACCCATTTGATCCAAAGTGGTGACGAAGATAGTACTAACAATCTGGCATAGGCTATGTCCCATGTTAGCCTGAGAGACAATGAAATAAAGGAGCTAAGGGAGAGAATGAAGAAGATAGAAGAAGAAAATGAAAAGCAGGAAGAAGAGGCAAACGTCCTCTGGGAAAAGCGTAGGGAACTAATTGAAGTAAATAAAAGACTCACTCGCCAAGTCACAGGACAAGATGCTATGCAAGGGTGCAAACACTTGGTGTGGGATAAGGTGTTCAAGGTAGATGAAGATTTTTGGCCATACTTGGAATACATAAGGATCAAGGAGAAGACCATTTATGATGCTTTGACTGGATGTGCAGTTGCCAGAGAAGCCTTGGCTAGGAAAACCAAAGAAACGACATTGGATTCCATTTCCTTCTTAAATGATTTATCAGAGGAAGAAAGGGTCAAGTTAAACATCAGGAACTGAATCACGACAATCGCTACAGCTCAGAGAGTATTGGGGAAATATGCACAGGTAGAAAGGGTGGAGGCCAGAGTAGAAGAGATGAAGAAACAAGTAGTTGACTTCAGAAGATCATTTAATAGACTACATAAAATGGGATTACCATCCTTTTGGGATGATCACCAAGAACTCATCTCTAAGAGCACATACAAAAAGGAGATCTGGGCCATAAGAACTGATCATACAAAGTTCAAACACATGGAACAGTTGCTCATAGGAAATAATTTAATGGAAAAAATCGAGGACGACTTTGAAGTCTTGAATAGATTAATTGCCATTGGCGAAAGAATCCCTCCTATCTCCTATGCTGACCACATTGAAATCCGAGTAATGGTGAAAGAAATCACCGATTATGACCTCCCTTTGGTTGAGCGCTGGGCTACGGTGGATGGATATGCCAGGATGAATTACTCTCTCCGTCAATAGTTGTTTTATTTTTATAATTTGTTAAGTGTTGTTTGAGAAAGTCCAAGACATATAAGACATTTCCATTTTTGATATAATTTGTAATATTTTTTTAGGTGGCTAAAATGAATAGCCAGCTGGAACTTTTATTTTTACTATTTTTTGCTTTTACTGAAAGATCAATTTCATTCAGTAATAGTACTGGCAAAGTAAAAAACAGTTAAGCCATCTTTGTCTGTCTTTGTTTTGAAGCAGTTATGGCAAACAAATTTTTGATGATGTGTCATTTTATTATGAGATGTTCTGTTTTAGATGAGTCGAGCCAAGGGCTCTTGGCATCTATATATGCGAATGTAATAGAATGATGAAAGGGTTGAAAACTTTTCTAAATATTAAAAATTGTTCTGTAGTACATTTTCTTGAGTTTATTGAATAAAGTTTGCAGAGCCACGCTGGTATGCTTATCAGGGATTCTTGTGTAATGAGTTGTGTAGTTTGTTCCTTCTTTCCCAATGTGCATGTGTTTCTTCATTTGTGATTCCATTCTGTGATATTCTTTCATACTTGGTTTAGGGTACTGGTTAAGTGGAATTCATAGAGATTATGCTCCGCTTACCTTATTCCGAGTGTTTCACCCTTATTTCTGCTAATGTTGATATGGGATTCATCCTGGTTAGATGTCTTATATCAATGGACTGTTCTTTTATCTTTTGTTCCGCCAATTAAATCACTTTGACTACGATCTTTTTGCTACCTTGCCCTTGTGTAAATGTGTTTTGCAAAGCACCCGTAAATGATATTCAAGGTTTACTTAAATGTGACTCCATTACCCAATCATGTTTCATATGTTTCAACTAGACGATGTTTAAATCATTTATAGTTTTCCAGCAGAAATCTGACCTTCTGTATATTTGTTATAATTGAATATCTTGGCCATGAATGCTAGTTATTTCTTCTTCATTATTGACAATCTTGATTATTCCAGTTTTTCGTGAGATATTAGAGAGAGCCCTCTTTGTCTGTGATGGGTCAGTAGCATAGGCCAAATATTGGTTAGTGGTTACCCAGAATTACCCTATTCACAACCTTCGGGGTCAATTTTGGTGTTAACAAATTGGTGCCGCTGCCAGGGAACTCGATTGTTTATCGATCCCTGGGAGAACGATATATGTATGTCCGAATTCAAAGAACAAAAGAAATCCCTGTGGGCAAACAGAGGGTTCCGTATTTTCAAGAAGGTTGAAGAATTTTTCCCTGGCGATTCCACTTACAAAGATCAGAAAATTCAAGAAGACTCCACTGGAGAAAGACCGGTACGCCGAAGCATACTACTGAAGAAAAATTCCAAAAGGCATCCTGGCATCAAGAAAGATCCATATGAGAGGTAATCCTTTCATTGAAATCTTGTTAGGAGTAGATAATCCTGAAAGTATACTCAAACGAAGAATTGTGAAAGATCGGGCTAGTGCTCCTATCCTCGAGACTATTGCCTTTTCAAAAGATGTGTCTGTTTTTCAAGAATTGGATCTAGAGATTGATATTAGCAAACCTTTGTCAAGATCTAAATCTGAGTCATACCTAAGCCTAGGTGAAGAGCCTCTAAATGATCTTGAATCATATAATTTAGACCCTGTGTGGTTTGATTCTAAAAATCTTACCAGAGCTCAAAGCAATAAGCTCAGTTTTCATATCCCTCAAGCCCACATTATTACCCCAGCCAGTTTTCTTGCTTTGAATATCCCTCTACAAGCTTAGAAGCCCCCTAGACCCATGGCTGCCAGATTTGCACCATTGGTCCTACCTGCTGTTTTGCATGACCTCCCTCAGAACTATGCCCAGAGAATTGTATCTTATAATGGAGAGGGAGACGGTTAGCCAAATAGCATGTTGATAGATTTGAAGATTTTGTGGATTTGGAGGAAGTAGACCACGATGATGTTAAAATAAGGTTGTTTACCCAAAGCTTATTTGGGGAACCCAAGAAATGGTTTAGACAGCTACCTAATGCTTCCATAGCAGATTTTGCAGCTTTTAAAGCAATGTTTTTAAAAATATGGGAAACAGTAGGGAGCCCTGCCATATTTCTATCCCAGTATAATCCCTTTAAGAAATGCGGGTTTGAATCGGTCCATGAGTTTTCTTCTAGGTTTATGAGGTCCTATAATTCTATTCCTGATGATCTAAAACCCTCGGTAGGTGCTGCAAAGCTCCATTATGCAGATACCTTTGATGGAGATTTCTCGTGTACATTAAGAGAAAGAAAATCTGCCTCCCTCCCTGCTATGCTGAAAGATGCCATGGAGGTTGAAACCAACATGATGGCTTTTGGGAAAATAAAGAGCAATACTGAAGCAAATAGGAAGAAGCAAGAAACCAAAGCCTCTTCCTCTTCCTCCTCTTCTAGTGATGCTAAATTTGATACCATGATGAAAACCATGGAGAGATTGATAGATCGGTTAGCCATGGAAAATAAGCCTCCTGTTAGGGAGCAGCCTGAAAATTAGATAAGAAACCCTAACTTTAGAAGGCCGCCGCCTCCTCCTCCAAGAAACCCAAGGAATCAAGAAGACTAACATATAAGGCCCCCTTTTGCTGAGAATCTGGTAGATCAAGAAGGACCTGAAGATCCCGTTGAAGACCATATTCACCATTTTGATACTCTTTACCATGAAGTACATTTAACCGAAAGGGAACATGACTTTTTCACCATGGGGAATACTAGCAAGGCTGCTGAATCTGATTCTGAGCAACACCAAATGGGATACGTGAATGTCGTAGATGATATCCAGAGAAAGATGAAGTTGAGGAGCATAGAAGTACCAATAATCGAAGGGAAGTTTTCCCGAGTTCAGTCCCTCAAGACTCAACAGAATGTGGATAAGAAAAAAGAAAAGTAGCAGGAGTTTGATGCACAGAAAACACATGAGGTAGCAAGGGAAAACCCTAAAGAAGTCAGGCAACCAGATTTTGTTGAGATTGCAAAACTAGTTTCCATATTCAGCCTAAAAACTGAGTTATCCAAGGTGAAAATTTATATCCCCTTGAATGAACTGCTGAGAAACAATGAGTACAGGGAGGAGATAGCCAGCATGGTAAAGGGGCAAAGTGAGCATCTGCAAGACATGCTAGAGGTGATGGATGATGCCCCTACTATCATTTTTGGGTCTAAGCTGGAAGAGCCAGACGATGAAGAAGTCCCTCCTTTCTATTTGATTTTGAATATCCATGGTAAGACATTGCACAATGCACTGATAGATTCTGGAGCTTCAAATAATCTAATGCCAAAGTCAGTGGTTGATCAGTTGGGGCTAGAAATCACTAGACCCTACCAAGACCTTTTTTCTTTTGACTCTAGGAAGATACAATGTTTGGGTTTGATTAAAGATGTAGTAGTAACCTTAGCCCAAATCCCTGCTAAAAGCATTGTGATGGATGTAGTAGTAGCTGATGTGCCTGCAAAATTTGGAATATTGTTGTCAAGATCTTGGGTAAAAAAGCTGAAAGGTACCATGCAGATGGATCTGTCCTATGCCACTATACCAGTTTTCGGAACCAACAGAAAGTTGTATAGAGAAAAAAGAATGGCCTTTGTAGTTAGCAGCAATGATAAGCCTGAAAATCACCCCATATATGCTGTAGATACAGACGTAGGTTCCTCCATATTCTTCAATGAAGGTCCTCATACTGATCCTATACCTCCATTTTTTCAAGAAATAAATGAAGACAAAGAGTTCGTAGCAAGGTATGAAGCCTCAGAAAAGCTAAAAAATGAAGAGGGTTTATGGAAAATGTATTTTGATGGGTCCCTGAGTAAAAATGGAGTTGGGGCTAGGGTTTGGATCATACCTCCAGACCAAGAATCTAAAGCCTTATCCTACAAGTTAACCTTTGAATGTACAAACAATGTGGTTGAGTATGAAGCTCTACTTTTGGGACTGAGAGCTCTGAAAGATCTGGGAGCCAAAAGAGTACATGTATTTGGATATTCAGAGCTGGTCGTGAACCAGGTAAATGATAGTTATCAAGAAAAACACCCTAGGATGAGGGCTTATAGCAATGAGGTTTGGGACATGTTTGGAAATTTTTTCCATGAACATAAGATTTGGGCAATTCCAAGATGTGAAAATCAAATAGTAGACTCCTTGGCCACTGCTGCTGGTGGGTTTAAAACTCCAATTTTTTCCCAAGAAAAATATGAGATTGAAGTAGTAAACAGGCCGTCCATCCCTGACAATTCCAAGTACTGGCAAGTGTTTGAGGATGATATGCAAATTAGAAGGTTTTTAGAATTATCTCATGAGTTTTCTAATGTCCAGATTGATACAGAAAATGAGAACATAGAAGGTCTAATGGACCAAGAACAGTTAGAAAGTGGGGAGAATGAAAATAAGGATTAGAAGGATATGGTGGGAGGAAAAGACTTTATCCAATTAAAAATCAACTATATTCCGAAAGGATTAATACCTCTGGAAAAGTTCTTTGATCAAAATGATGTGGCAAAGAATCCAAAATTTGAACCTCCCAAGGATGTTGTAGAAGATCAAAATTTGGGTACCGTTGGGGAACCTTGGATGGTGAAACTGTCTAGAAAATTGAAGGCTAGGAGGAAAGTGCAATATGTTGATTTGATGAAAAAGTATGTTGCTTCCTTTGCTTGGAGCTATGAAGAGTTAAAGGAATATGATACCAGTATAGTCCAACATTCTATCCCAATTTGACATGGAGAAAATCCCTTCAAACAAAAGTTAAGAAGAATGAATCCTAGGTTAGTACCTATAATAGAAAAAGAGATCAAAAGGTTGTTTGATGCAAAGATCATTGTCACTTTTAGATTCTCCCAATGGGTAGCTAACCTAGTTCCTGTAAGAAAAAAGAATGGAGGGATTAGAATCTGTATAGACTTCAGGAATTTGAATAGAGCTTCCTTAAAGGATAATTACCCCCTGCCAAAAATGGAACACATCTTGCAGAAGGTAGTAGGGGCAAAAAGGATCTCCACCATGGATCGTTTCTCTAGGTACAATCAGATCAAAGTCTTCCCAGAAGATCAAGGGAAGATTGCTTTTACCACTCCATGGGGCACTTTCATGTATGCTAAGATGCCTTTTGGGTTGTTGAATGCTGGAGCTACCTTCCAGAGAGTGATGGACATTTCATTTGCTGAAGAAAAAGATAGGTTTGTAGTGGTATACATGGACAATATAATGGTATATTCAAAGTCTGATGATGAGCATCTTAAACATCTGGAATGGGTCTTTAAGAAATGCATAAAATATGGTATTTCCCTCAACCCTAAGAAATCACATTTTGCTTTAGAGGAAGCTAAACTCTTGGGACATATCATATCCAAGGAAGGTATCAAGATTGACCCTGAGAGGGTTAGTGCCATCCAGAAAGTTGGAGAACCAAGGAGCAAAAAAGAGGTGCAATCTTTCATTGGACAAGTGGGTTTTCTGAGAAGATTCATTCCTAGTTTCGTTGAAATTATGATGAGTATTACTAATATGCTAAGAAAGGAAAATCAAATAAAGTGGACGGAGGAAGCTAGAGATTCTTTCAAGGGGATCAAGAATGCTATCACTGAAGCCCCTATGTTAGCTAGCCCTGATTTTTCTAAAGATTTTTTGATTTTTTCTTATGCTTCTGAACATACAGTGGCAGGAGTGCTACTACAGAAGAACAACTAGAATGCAGAACAACCAATTGCTTTTTTCAGTAGGGTGATGAGAGATGCAGAGCTAAAATATAATATCATGGAAAAATAGGCTTATGCCTTGATCAAGTCACTAAAGGATTTCAGGGTTTACATCCTTCACTCACATATAATCGCCCATGTCCCAAGTAGTGCTATGAAAGGTATCCTTACCCAAGCGGATCCTGAAGGAAGAAGGGAAAAATGGATTGTTGTGTTACTAGAATATGACTTAGAGATAAAGCCTACTAAACTGGTGAAAGGACAGGGATTAGAAAAATTGATGGCCAAGGCCGATGATGATCCCTTGCAGATAAATTTCTTAGAAGAATAACCACAACAGCTAGACACTGAAGTACAAGTAACTCTAGAATTTTTTGCATCTCCCTGGTATGCTGACAGTGTTTATGTGCTGCAAAATTTACAGGATCCTGCAGGATTAAGCAAAAGCAGGGCTAGAGCTATAAAATTAAAGGCTACGAAGTACTGCATTATGAATTAGTTCTTGTACTGGAAAGACCCTGGAGGTGTGTTGCTTAGCTGTCTATTGGAGGAAGAAGCTAAACATACTAAGAAAGAATTTCATAAGGGAGATTGTGGTGGACACCATTCTTGGAAAGTAACGGTAAACAAGATCTTGAGGGCCGGTTTCTATTGGCTTACCATGTTCACATATGTGTATAAGGAAACTGTCGCTTGTCATCAACGTCAAACATTTGAAGGAAAGAGGAAAGTTGTCTCATTGCCCCTTCACCTAGTCATAGTAGAAGCTCCTTTTCAACAATGGGGACTAGATTTCATTGGGGAAATAAACCCTAACTCCTCTGGGTAGCATAGGTGGATATTGACAGCCACTGACTATTTCACAAAATGGATAGAAGCTATACCTACCAGGAATGCAACAGAAAATGTTATCATGGACTTTCTGGAAGATAACATTCTATCCAGGTTTGGATGTCCTAAAATAATTGTGACTGATAACGCTCCTGCTTTTTGTTCCAAAAAGATAATTAATTTTTTCCATAAGTACCATATCAGTATGAATCACTCTACAACATATTACCCTCAAGGGAATGGATTGGCAGAGTCCTCCAACAAAAGCTTAGTGAGAATCATAAAGAAATTGTTGGAAGAGAATAAAAGGGCTTGGCATACCAAACTGAGATATGCTCTATGGGCTGATAGAATAAGCACGAAGAGAGCCATTGGGATGTCCCCTTTTCAGTTTGTATATGGAGCCAAAGTGGTTTTTCTAGCATCTCTAGGGTTGCTGGCTATGAAGTTGCTGCAGGGAATAGAAGAAGAGTTGAACCATATGCAAAGGAGAATAAGCCAGATAATTGAGCTAGATGAGCTAAGGGCTAAAGCTTACAACAAAGTGCAGGGACACTAGGAAACGATGAAGGAAGCTTTCGACAAGAGAGCCAAGGAAGATGAGTTCCAGGTGAACGATTTGATCATGAAATGGGATGCCCCCAGAGAAGATAAACACAGAAAATTTGACCATCTGTGGATGGGGCTGTATGTTATTGCAGCGAATCAAGGGTTAAATTCTTTTATCCTGGAAAATCAAGATGGATCCGCCTGGTCTAGGGGACCAGTCAACGAAAGGTTCCTGAAGCACTACCTATCCTAGAGACACCATATAAACCATGTACCATAATCTGTATATAGGTTTTTATTTATAGTTGTTATGAAGTTTTTGTTTTAGGGCGAACCAGAAAGACTTGAAGCCCGAAGAGAAAGCCCTAAGGTCTGGAAGGAGAAGCCTTGGTTTTATTTTTTAGTACTTAGCCTAGATATGTGACACGTATGGTCCTCAATTGCTAAGAAAGAAAATATCAGTCTAGGGTTTCAAAGGGCCGCCCAATGGATCAGGCACTTGGTTTATGGTGTTCTTTGCTACCTTGCAGGGAGGATAGCATCCCCGTTGGAGCCAGTTGTTAACACCTATATTTTTTTTTTACAGTATACAGTTGAAAGGAAGGGGTGAAGGATCAGAATGAACCTGGTAGAGAGACCTAGACATCCTCCATGCTCCAGAGATGAGTCCTAATGGAAAGGGCTAAGGGACCTAAGGAGGACCAAATGTGCAAATAAAGGGAAAGTGTTAGGGTATGGGTGTTAATAAGCAAAGAAAACCCAAAAGGTAGACATAAAACACCTTATAAACTATGGTCTGTGGGTCAAATAATAAGGAGGATAAACATCACACAGATCTACATCGTTAGATAAGTTCGGGGATAGGATCCATGACCTTATGTGGAATGTCGCACAGCCAAGTTGTGAGGAAGATAGCAGAAAGGTGGATGCGATGAAGCTTTCCCGCCATCCAAGTGTTAGCCGCAGAAGACCTCGCAAGGAGGAAAAGGTAGAAGGCCATATAAGGTTAGGTGCATGCGATGGTATGAAAAAGCAGAAAGAGATCTACGGTTCGGATAGCGAAGGGGTCAGATCAACGGCTCTCGTAGCTGGTTGCACGAAGGAGTAGCTCGCTGGATAGGGAAAAGAGTGGATCCAATGAGCCTTTCCCACCTGCCAGGTGTCAGCCCCAGAGCTCGTCGCATGGAGGCAAAGAACGTAGTAGGGACCGTTTGGGTGCATGCGATGTCGCCTTTTGGAGAGATGTGGATAATATCAACAGCGCAGATGAGGAGTTAAAGGACGATCGAATGACAGAAAAGTGTAGGCTATCAAATCAGAAGGTAAAGAAGCGGCCAATCAGACGGTGAAGAATAGGCACGTGAGAAAATGATGGCGGATATTAAAGGACAATCGGAGAAGAAAGGAGGGAGTTATGTTGACACGGTTATATATATAAGAAAAACCCATGACGGTTGACATTTGTTCTCAAAGCTAGTAGAAATCAGAAGTTTCCTCGGCGGGTGGCAGACGATGAGGGTGACAGAACCATCTGCAACCTATTCAGAACTTCTAAAACGACAGGTAGGGCCGTGTAACCATCCTCTTTCCTTAAAAGTTGTAATCTTTCAGTCTTAAGATGGCAGAGGAACATAATTCTACTTGTTATAGGGCTAGGGTTTCTCTGGAAGACAAGGATGCAGATGTGTTCGACCCTTGTATTCTTCTCCCCATCCCTGAGATTAGAATGAGGTTAGATGCTCTACACAAGCAGGGTCTGGATATTCATGGAGTCTTTAGGTCGTCTTTTATTTTCTTCTGCTTAGACCAAGTATCCTCTTTCCCAGAGTTTGTATCGTGGTGTTTTGTAAATTATTCCGAGTTTAGAAGGGTAATCATGGATGCCCCCAGGTCTAAAGTCATCTGTGTTTTAGAAGCGCTGTGAAGCACTTGCAACAATTAATTAATAAGAATATGTGAAATAGCAGAAATGACAGAACTCAAAATCACTTTTATATTGATCACAGGCCACTTCGAGGGGGCAACCTACTTTGAGGAAGCTCAATACAAATAACTTCACGGTGCCTTCATAGGTCTCAACACACACTTATATACTAAGTCGAGGTGCCAATACTATGGGTCAAAATCATGGGCCACTACAAACTATGGATCAACAATACTACGAGCGACTTACAAAGCATATGCGCCAACAACAATAACACAAACTATTGATCAACAAATACTACGGGACGACTTACAAAGCCTATGCGTCCAACAACAATATACTAACAAAGTAAAGACATGGGTTCCTAACATCCCCTCCCCCTTAAAAAAAGATTTGTCCTCAAAGCTTTAGATGTGGAAATTATTGTTGAATTTGAAGGAGTGGTTCCCATGTAGCATCCTCTGGTTGCATGCCGTGCCACTGAATTAAGACCTCTGTGATAGAGCGAGAGCGAAGCTGACGAGTGCACCGATTGAGGATGGCCCCCGGCTCCAAAAGGATGGATCCTTCATTATCCAGTTTGGGTAAAATCGTTTGTCCACTGATGTTGGTGCCAAGAACTTTCTTCAGATAAGAGACATGAAATACTGGATGAATGTGGGAAGAAGGAGGAAGTTCCAATTTATAAGCAACGGACCCAATCTTCTGAAGAATCCGATATGGCCCATAGAACTTTGGAGAGAGCTTATGATGCCTTTTGAGTTTTAGGGAGGATTGATTGTATGGCTGGAGACAAAGAAAAACCATATTGCCTACTTGAAAAGTGCGCTCAGAACGATGTTGATCAGCTTGTTGCTTCATGCGATTTCTTGCCATGTGAAGATTGTCCCGCAAAATGCAAAGAATCTTATCGCGGTTTCGAAGGATCGTGTCAACTTCCTGAACTGGTGATCTGTTGAGGGTGTATGGAAGAAGAACTGGAGGTGCCTGACCATAGACTGCTTCATATGGGGTCATTTTAGAGGTAGTGTGGTAAGAGGTATTGTACCACCATTCAGCGAGAGGGAGCCACTTTGCCCACTGATGTTGTTGTTCAGAGGTGAAGCAACGAAGATAAATTTTCAAGAATTTATTGATAATTTCAGTATGAACATCTATTTGTGGGTTATACCCTGAACTCATCTTCAGTTTGGTGCCAGTGTGGCGAAATAGTTCTGTCCAAAAATGACTGGTGAAAGTCGCAACACGATTCGAGACAATGGAAGAAGGGATGCCATGAAGACGAAAGATCTGGTCCAGGAAAATTTGAGTGACTGAGGAGGCTGTATAGGGATGGCTGAGAGCACAAAAATGACTATATTTGGAGAGGTGATCAACCACAACGAGAATTGTTGTCTTCCCGCTAGATTTAGGGAGCCCTTCAATGAAATCCATAGAAATATCTGTCCAAATCCGTGTAGGTATGGGAAAGGGTTCGAGCAATCCTAGAAGGAGTGTTGTTTCACCCTTATTGCATAGGTAGGTATCACATTCAGCCACCATCTGTTGAATTGTCCTTTTCATGCCCTGCCAAAAGAAGTTACGCCATTCCCGTTCATACGTTTTGAGGAACCCAGAGTGCCCTGCCGATGGAGAAGCATGGAGTTCATAGAAGACAGCCTGTTGAATATCTGTACTCTGGGGAAGCACTAGACGACCCTTGTATCTCAGAGAAGCACCATCCCAAGAGTAATGTGGTACAACAGAAGGGTTGTTGGTCAAGCATTGGATGATTTGAGATAAGGAAGAGTCATTGACATAACCCTGTTGAACAGATTGCAACCAATTTGGAACAGACATAGAAATAGCTGAAAGAGAACCTTGGCAATCAAATGTGCGAGAAAGAGCATCTGCCACAATATTGGTTTTACCCTTCTTGTAAGTGATCTCATAGTCATAACCCATGAGTTGGCTAACCCATTTCTGTTGTGCTGGGGAGGAGACACGCTGTTCCAAAAAATATTTCAGACTCTGGTGATCAGTCTTGATGCAGAAATGATTCCCTAATAGGTATGGTCGCCACTTGTGTACTGCATGCAAAATAGCCATCATTTCCTTCTCATATGTAGAGGCAGCTAAATTCTTACCTGAAAGGGCTTTGCTGGTGAACGCAATGGGGTGTTCATCTTGAAGGAGAATAGCACCAAGTCCATTGCCGCAAGCATCACTCTCAATAGTGAAGGGCTTGGAAAAATCGGGCATAGCTAGAACAGGTGTAGTACACGTAGCTTGTTTTAGTTTGTCAAATGCACACTGAGCACCATGTGTCCATGTAAAAGTATCCTTTTTCAACAGAGCAATTAATGGAGCTGCAATCTTCCCATAATGCTTGACAAACTTGCGGTAGTAGCCAGTCAAACCCAAAAAACCATGAAGGCTCTTGAGTGTCTGAGGATGCGGCCAATTGTTCATGGCATCGATTTTGGAAGGATCCACGCGAACCCCTTGTGCTGAGATAATGTGCCCGAGATACTCAACTTCCTTCTGTCCAAAAACACATTTAGACTGCTTGGCATAGAGATGATGGTCAGAGAAAAGTTGCATGACAAGATCCAGATGCTGGAGATGTTCATCCCATGTTTTACTGTAGATGAGGATATCATCAAAGAATACCAGAATGAATTTCCGCAAGTAGGGTTGAAATATTTTATTCATTAAGGCCTGGAATGTGGAAGGAGCATTAGTGAGGCCAAAGGGCATGACCAAAAAATCTTAATGGCCATCAGGTGTGCGGAAATCTATTTTAGGGATATCATTCTCATGAACCCGAATTTGATGATACCCAGAATGAAGATCCAACTTGGAGAAAAATTGAGCCCCATGAAGCTCATGAACAATAGGAATTGGAAACTTATCCTTGATGGTGAGGTGATTAAGTGCTCGAAAGTCAATGTAGAGGCGCCATGACCCATATTTTTTGCGGACAAGAAGAACTGGAGAAGAAAAGGAACTAGTGCTTGGGCGAATGATACCTTGCTTCAATAAGTCCCAAACGAGCATTTCAATCTCCGTTTTTTGGTGAAATGGGTAGCGATAGGGCCTGATGTTGGGAGGAACGCTGCCAGGAAGGAGCTGAATATGATGGTCTTCTGGCCTTGAAGGTGGCAATCCCACTGGTTCAGCAAAGACACCTATATATCGATCCAGAATTTGTTGTAGATCCAAAGGAGTAGTGGAGACCGCTGATGGTTGCATCTGAATGGAATGGATTTGAGCGATGACACCATGTGAATTCTTCTTGAGGAGTTTTTCCATGCGATGTGAACTGATGATGCTGAGAGACCCTGGTCGTAATCTTGTCAATGTGTGTTTTTGTCCATTGAGGGAAAACTGCATCCAAAGTTCAGCAAAATCCCATAAGATAGGGCCAAGTGTGTGTAGCCATTGAGCGCCCAAAACCATATCACATCCGCCTAAGGTCAAGGCAAACATGTCAGAGTGCAAGGTATAATCTCCCATAGAGATACACACATTTCGACACTTCCCTTCGCAAGGTAAGGTGCCCCCATTGGCAACCATGACTTAAAAGTTGGAGCAAGGATGGATAAAATAATCAGCTTGTTTGGCGATCCGAGGGTCAATGAAATTATGAGTGCTACCGGAATCAATGAGTATTATAAGAGGAAGCTCCTTGACCCACATTGTTTGGGGGGTGGTGATTCCAACTAAAGCATGGAGAGATATCTCTGGTTGGTCATCCTGAGATGGAGGGTCAATAGGTGGTTCCTGAATGTCGACCTGAGCATCTATTATTTCTGGATCTTCGTCACCAATTTCAAAGGCAGGCAAAGAATCTACGTCTAGGAGATAGAGCTTTTACCGAACACATCTATGTCCCCGAGTGAATTTCTCATCACAATTATAGCGAAGCCCCTTTTCTCTGCATGCTTGCATCTCTATTTTAGACAAACGCTTGATAGGAGTTGGTCGAGGAGCCTGCGGTATAGGTGGTCGTTGAGAACCCATATTTCGGAAGGGAACAAAAGTGGACTTGGAGCGTTGTTGGGATGCAATCTTGTCTTCTTCCAACTTAGCCAACCCTAGGGCTTCCATCATTGTGTTGGGACAGAACATTTTGACCTCAGAGCGGATGGCATCCTTTAGACTACTGATAAAACAACTCCGGTAAAAGTCATCAGACAATCCTTCAATGTGGTTGGCTAGTTTCTCAAATTCAGTTTGATACTCTCTCATAGTTCCAATTAGGCGAAGTTTAGTGAGGGCTCCTATGAAGTCATCAAAAGCACTAGGACCAAATCGTTGCAAAAGGAGCTAGCAAACGTCTGGCCATTTTGGCTCTTCATGAGCCTTGATGTACCAACGGTACCATTGAAGAGCTTCCTGATCCAAATGAAAGGATGCAAGCAGAACTTTGTTGACATCAAAAGTATTATGCAGACTGAAATACTATTCTGCATGATAGATCCATCCAGTTGGATCAGTACCATTGAAGCGAGGAAAATCAAGCTTCGGACCACGAAAATTGCTGGAAGAAGAGAACCCATTGTCTGATGAAGACTCGGACTATCGTTTGTTGTTCATAGCTGAATGTTCAAGATGGAGGTCGAGAAATTTTTCATCCAGATCTAGAGTTTGGCTTGGATGGCTGCAAGTGCTTCTTCCATGGTTTTTGCTCCTGCACAGGTGACAACCATAACCAGGAGTTTTTTTTTTTGGTTGACTTGGTAGGAAACAGAAAGCAGAAACTGCTTCAGTAAAGGAAAATCTGGATTTGGGAAAAAATCTGAAGGGTAATTGGGGTTTGACTAGGTTTTGGACACTGTCGAATAGACAGAGTAGCAAAAAATGAGGATTTCAGAAGCGGGGTGAAAGAATGGGAAAATTTGGCAGAGGGGGACAAAGAAGCAGAATTCAGAAAGGAACTCTGTGGTAAAATTTGAAGGTGATTGGGTGAAATCTGAGGAAGTTATGGCAAACCCTAAAAATATACTAGTGTGGGATTTCAGGCTTTGGGAAGTGGAATTGGGGATAGGGTCATCAGGAATGAAATATGCATAATGGGATGACAAGGGCTCCTTTTCTTTTTTCTTTTTTTTCTTTTATTTTTATGTTTTATTTTATTTATTTATTTTATTTATTTTTAATTTATTTTTTATTCTTTATTTTTAATTTATTTTTAATTTTTTTAATTTTTTAATTTTTTAATTTTTAATTTTTTTAATTTTTTAATTTTTAATTTTTATTTATTTATTTATTTATTTTTTTCTAGACTAGAGTGGCTATGGCTCGGAAGGAATCTGAAACAGATAGATCTGTAACGGCCCAGAAGTGAGCTGAAGTAGAGGGATCTGAAACAACGTCGAATGGATTGAAAACGGCTGGATTTGGAACGACTTTCAGAATGGATCTAAAATGGCGCGGTAGTGATCGACAACAGTTCAGCTAAAAATAGATATGGACCCCAAGTATGTGCAGCTTCCTAATAGTTCAGGGATTTCACTCGGCCACCAATGCTGTCTAACAGCTTGCGTATTGGGGCAGTACCCCTCACTCCACGGCTCAGGTAAAACTGATAACCACTTTGCCATAAACGACAGCTCTTGGTTTACCTCATGGGTGAGAACTAGTCAATCAGGTAGGGGTCGTTACCCTTTTTGCTGGCAAGTCCTCTCAATGGGTCAGCTACTTCGGGGTTCCTGTGGTACTCCTCACAATGAGTTTTAGGGCTTATGCCCAAGTACTTCCCACAATTAAGCGAATACAGATTATTCCCAAATCTGAACCTGCAACAGATGCGAAAAAAAATTTTGGCAGAAATTTCACCCAGCGAGCCCAAGAAAGTGCTCTGATACCAGATGTGAAGCACCTGCAACAATTAATTAATAAGAATATGCGAAATAGCAGAAATGACAGAACTCAGAATCACTTTTATATTGATCACAGGCCACTTCGAGGGGGCAACCTCCTTTAAGCAAGCTTAATACAAATAACGTCACGGTGCCTTCATAGGTCTCAACACACACTTATATACTAAGTCTAGGCGCCAATACTATGGGTCAAAACCATGGGCCACGACAAACTATGGATCACAATACTACGAGCGACTTACAAAGCATATGTGCCAACAACAATAACACAAACTATTGATTAACAAATACTACGAGACGACTTACAAAGCATATGCGTCGAACAACAATATACTAAAAAAGTAAAGACATGGGTTCCTAACAAGCGCCGGTTGTAAAGAATTCATTTTGTGTTCTCGAGTCACAGTACCAGGAGTCAGAAAAATTTTCAGAAGAGTCTGTGGTTGCCCTGTTCCATCAAATCGCCTCTGAGAGCCATCAAGTTGTCCTAGCCACATGTTTGAGGCCTGACTCCGAAATCACTGAAAAACCATACCCCTTGGATGTCAACCTTTTTTATGACGATTCCCAGTTGGTCTTCTCACTGCTGGCCCAATTTTTAGGTTTAGATACTGACCAGTGGGTGACAGAGGTCCAGCTCAGCTTGCTTTTTAGAATTAGCATTTGTTTAGCGAGGTCTGAAACTGGTCTCATCCCTCCTCTTAAGTTTGATGAGTTTCTTGCGGAAAAAATGCATGTATAGTTGGGTAGTTTCCCAAATACTAGATTCTTCAGATACCAGACATAGCTTCTGAAGATGATCCTGTACAGTAATGTGGAAAGCCCGCATTTTGGCCCTTTACTTGAAACAAATGATTTGTTAGATGGTGTATTTGATTATTTCAACCTTGTTTTTGACAAAGTGTCCTCAGACACATAACTTTATTAATGAAGAAGGAAAATTACATCACAGAGATGTGAGGGCTAAATCCCGAAAGATTACCTCACATGGAAAACTCGATGGATTTAAATATCCAAAGAGTAACAACTAATTTACCGTTATCAAAACTAACTAAGGGACACCTCACATAATCACGTGAGTGTGTAGATGCCCTTTTACATTTATTAAACTAAACTTCTATTTATTAAATTTTTGGATCATAATTCCTAACAATCCCCCCTTTGATCCAAAAATTCTTTTGAACAAATACCAAGCACTTAACACTTCTAGACTCTAACTTCTTTCGTTTTTCTTTTGGGACAAATGCATAACAAACTGAACCAAAAACTCTCAAATGTTTGACCATAGGTTTGAATCCATACCAAGCCTCAAAAGGAGTTATTCCATCAAGTGATGATGAAGGAGATTTATTCCTCAAATAAACAGCTGTATGAACTGCTTCTGCCCAATAACATGATTTCAACCCTTTGAAAAATAACATTGCTCTAGCCATGCCCAATAAAGTCTGATTCATTCTTTCTGATACTCCATTTTGCTGTGGAGAATAAAAATTGGTCAACTGTCTTTTAATCCCTTTTTCCTGACAATAAGTCAAAAAATGATTTGATGTAAACTCACCACCATTATCAGTTCTCAAAGTAGCAATCTTTTCCTTTGTTGCTGTTTCAACCAAATTTTGAAATGACTGAAACTTTTCAAACACTTCTGATTTTTCCTTCAAAAAATACACCCAAACCATTCTGCTAAAATCATCAATAAACAACAAAAAATATTTACAACCACCAAGTGAAGTTTCCAAAGGACCACAAACATCACTATGAATAAGCTGTAATCTCCTTGTTGCTCTCCAAGTGCTTTTTGAAAAAGCTATCCTTCTCTATTTGCCATAAATGCAAGCTTCACACTTTGCATTTTCCTTCCGAAAAGTAGGCAACCCCTTTACCATTCCTTGTTTTTGAAGCTGTACAAGACTATCAACATTCAAGTGCCCAAAACGAATGTGCCACAAGCGGATAGGTGAAACATCAGTTTCAACTAAACCTGCAAATTCCTTCAAATGTTCCTGTGACCTAGGAATGACTGTTCCCTTCATCCTAAGAAGCTTTCCGTCTTCATAACCTGTCATAACTGTTTTGTATGCATCCTTTGTTGAATTAACAAAAAGGATACCACCTTCCATGACAACTTGATGTCCTAATTGACGAATGACAACTAAAGACAACAAATTTTTCTTAAATGTAGGCACATACCAAACATTAGAAATCAATCTTTCTCCAATTCCAGGCAAATCAACCTTAACTGTTCCTTTTCCTTGTGGTAAATGAATAGAATCATCTGCAAGAAAAATTGAATTTAAATGACAATCTTCATAACTCCAAAAGAAATCTTTCCTATATGTCATATGCTGAGTAGCCCCTGTATCCATAATCCAAGCATCTTCAAAATCATTTTTGAAACAAGAAGAAGACTGAACAAAATTCACTGATTCCAACTGATGAACTTGAACAAAATCCATTGATTCTGATTGTCCAAGTGCTGTAAAGACATATTCACAATTTTCACTATCGTCTGCATGAGCATAATGTGCCGCTGATGAAGATCCTTTAGATTCTCTTTCTTTGAGAATTTTGTCAAATGGAACTCTACAGTCTGAAGCATAATGTCCAACTCTATTACAACGAAAACATGTGACCTGTTTATTAGCTCTTCCTCTTCCAGAGACCTGTTGGTTACCTGAACCTCTTCCTCTTCCAAAAAACTGTGACTGTGTACTTTCAAATTCTTTAGAACCTCTTCCTTGATTTCTTCCTCTTCCTCTTCCGCGTCCTCTTCCTCTTCCAAAACCCTGACCACGACCTCTATTTGAATTTTGAAAAGCTTTCTGATCATGGCCTCTTTGATGATTACCTGGAGATTGTTTGCTAGTACTTGCAACCAAAACATCTTCTCCTGTTTGCTTTGTTTTACCAAAAATCTTTTCATGTGTGGCAAGTAATTCACTTAGTTCATCAAAAGAAACGGTATCCAATTTATTTGTAATTTGTAAAGTTTCCAAAAAATGCTTATATGTCTCAGGCAATCCTGCGATCAAAATGGTCACCATCATGCTGTCTTCAATTTTATCAAAACCAGCTCTTGAAATTTCTTGTTTGATATTTTTTAATCTAGAAATGTACTCCATGACATCACCTCCTGAAGACAATTTTTGTTGAAACAACTTCAATTGAAGATCAATTTTCTTAGCTTCACTTTGAGAATCAAATAAATCTTTCAATGTCTTCCAAGCTGACCATGCATCAGGACTATTTTCAATATGCACATAAATATCATCAGAAACAGTACTGTGAATCAATGCTAAGGCCTTTTCATCTTTTACTTCCCACTTTGCAAGCTGATCATGATTAGTTGGTTTGATAGGTTTAGCATTACAGAAACCCTTCCATAATTCATTGTAAATAAGAGTGCTTTGAATATGACGACTCCAAACTTTATAATTTTTGGATCCTTCCAACTTGTCAGATTCATTAAAAAGACTTATAACTTTAGACATTGTAAAAACACCTTATAACTCCAGAAGATGTGTATTATGCAAATCTTATAACTCCAAGCATTAAAGAAAGCACCTTATATCACCAGAAGAAGTAAACAATCACCTTATATCATCAATGGAAGATTTTATGCAAAAATATCACCACCAATATGAAAAGAAAATTACTCATCAACAAGAGTCACCATGAAAGAAATGCTGCAAGAAACACCACACACCATGCAAAAGAAAGCTATAGGGGCTTGGCCTTGACCCACTTATAGCCTCAAGAAAAGAATTTGATAGAGCTTCACTTTGCTCTAATCAAACCTTGAGTGAAAATACAAATACTCCTTATTACACCAACAATGCTCATTATTACTCCAATGCCCAATAAAAAATTACACCTTATTACTCCAAAAAACAACAAGTCTTTATAAGGGAATTGGAAAGATACAATAGTGTTGAGTGGGAGGTCACAAGATCCAATCCCATCAACTTCAATAACTTCCCTTTTTTTTTTCTTTAAATTGATTTCTCCACCTTTGTTTTTTTTAATATATAAAAATAAACTCCAAAAATAAAAATGAATAGTAATTATTCACTTTTCAAAATAGTACATAAACATTGAATTAAAATGAAAAGTGAAAAAATAACCCCGATTAAAAATATGGACAGAGACAAACAAATGAGTTACAGGGACGAATGGCTGAACTTCTTCTACGCTGGAGTTTTGGATCTTTCCTCCCTTCACGATAGCCTCCCTTATAGCTTCCTGCCTTCAGTTCATGCACATTTTGTTGGATCTTTCCGATCTTTCCTCCCTTCACGATAGCTTCCGGTGCACGGTCCTTCCTCCATGATCAGACTCAGATAACCATGCGCAGGCCTTTCTCCACAACCTGCTCTAGATGGCCTACGGCAAGGCTCCACCAGCTTCACCTCAGACCTCTGCTACACGCATCAGAGTCCACGAACTCTTCCACGACGGTGCCTTCACCTCAGACCTCTGCTACACGCATCAGAGTCCACGAACTCTTCCACGACAGTGCCTTCACCTCACTCAGACCTCTACACGTCTCCTTTTCTGCAGATAGCGATGGGAAATGGTGGCTGGGTGCCTCCACGAGCAACTCGTCTCAGATTTTTTATTGTTTTGATACTGTAAGGACAGAAACACTGGGTGCGTCTCTTGCTTCAACGGACCACTGCTCTTGTCGCATAGCAGGAGGATCAAGTTCTCTCCAGAATTCAACTTGGTACCACCATTGAAGATGATGCTGCTGAGCTCAAATTTCTTCCCAGCAATCTCAGCCGGCCTCTGGCTGTATAAATCGCTCTTTGCAGGTTTAATTGCGAACCAGAAGAATCTTGCTTTGGCCTGTATTTCTTCCTGAAGTTGTTGGATATTTCAAGAATTTGTAGCTGAAGGGTTTCACCGTATTATTTTTCGTAAGTGAAAATGTTTGGAGCTCGCGCCCCTAAGAAGAGTAACAGCACTAGGTATTATGAAATCCTGGGAGTGCCAAAGAATGCATTGGACGATCTTCTATATTCTTTAGACATGATATCTTTACTTAAAAAAAAATATAGTGCAGCAGCAAGGTCGACATGCTATCTCTCTCACCACAAAATTTTTATATAACCTTCCCTTAAAAAATGCTATCTCTCTCACCACAAAATTTTTATATAACCTTGCCTTAAAATATAATATTTTACTCTCTCCAAGTAAAAAATTCTGCAGAGATCCTTTATTTTTTATTTTTAGCCCAAAAGAACTACCCAAAAGAATAGGAAGCATTAACTTACGGTTAAAATTTCGCTATTCCAAAACCTTGAAAGTCACCTTCTTCAAACAAACTTTAGCACCTTCCAACCAGGTTCCAACCAGACCATGCTTCAACCAGACCAAGCTTCAACTGCGTGCTCTGATACCACTTTGACAAAGTGTCCTCAGACACATAACTTTATTAATGAAGAAGGAAAATTACATCACAGAGATGTGAGGGCTAAATCCCGAAAGATTACCTCACATGGAAAACTCGATGGATTTAAATATCCAAAGAGTAACAACTAATTTACCGTTATCAAAACTAACTAAGGGACACCTCACATAATCACGTGAGTGTGTAGATGCCCTTTTACATTTATTAAACTAAACTTCTATTTATTACATTTTTGGATCATAATTCCTAACAGTTTTACCCCCCATATACAAAATCATTTTCGGGGAAGAATTGCCTAGAGTAATACCTGAAATGAGGATAATGATGCAATTGAAGGATGCGGTGGCCGTCGGAGATTGGCTCCTTCTGAAAGACGCTACAATCATCCGACTATATGGCTTTGTGAAGGAATCCTATGTTTTACCTACATTTCTGACATTGAGAATTTTTGCCTTGGAATTTATCAGTCAAAAGCTGAGTTTGGAAGAGGGCCAATTCCTACAGTTCAAAAAAAGCACCAATATCAAATACCCATGGAGGGTAGGACCCTTTGTTGTAAAGAGTAAAGAGGATTTGCTCGAAATAGAGGAATTGATGAGACCTCTAGGGTTCAAAAAGGATATAGTCATCGATTATGACCCCCTGCATATCATTTCCAAAAGGATAAAGGAGTGCAACCTAAAAGCTTTCGAGCACAAGGAACCAGAGAGGGCACTCCAGGGGCGAAATTTGATGCAGTGGGAGCCCGAATCGAAAGCAGTGGTAGGTCTGTAGGAAGGGAACCCAGGGACGTCTGAAGGTGTGGTGAATATGGAGCAGGTGCCAGACACTGGGGAAGTGGGCCGAAAAAGAAATTTGGAGGAAATTGAGGAAATGGACACTGATATGGGGAGTGAAGACAAACGACCTAGGATGGAAGCACAAGTTGAAGTGTTTGGCGAAGCTATTCAAGCCGAGCCAATTATATCTATCGCCGAGGAAGGATTGGTCATTGCGACACCCTAGGAAGAATTGGCTGTATGGGGATGAAAAAGAAAAGGAGGAGAGGTCTCCAACCCCCGAGGTTCAAATAAGAGAATACCGATTTCAGGATGCTCAAGAAGGTGAGACCAGCAGTAGATTTCGGTCTAAGGCTGATCTGTGTAAACAACACAAGCAAAATAAACAAGTCTCGGCTCATAAACCTTTTGAGTTGATGCTGAGAGCTGGTAATTTGTCCCAAACTGGGACTTCCTTACTAGCCAGTAGAGATGAGAGAGATAACATTCTGAATGTAACAGTATTAACAGAAGCTAAAGTAATAGAAATGAAGGTCAGATGGGACAAGATACCAGTTCCGGATAAGGTCCATTTTCATAGACAAATTGGTGACCTTATTTATGATGATTTTGTAAAGGCAGTGTTAAGAGGTGATGATCTGGCAATTACTATAAAGAAATTGGAGAAGCAGCTAATGTAGGAAAAGCTGGAAAATCAAGCCTTTAAACAACAGGTTTAAAAGTTACAAAATGACCTGGTTGGAGTTGATGGGGGAGGGAAGACCACGAAACAACTACTAGCTGATAAAGATAAGTTGATTTCCAATTTGCAGAAAAAGGCCAAGAATTCTAACACCCAGCTGATCCAGGCTCCCAAGGAAACTCAATTTTAAATACAACGGGAAGCCTTATCTAAGGAACTGGATGATTGCAAAGCGGAGATATTGAAGCTCGCTGGAGAAAGATATAATTGAAAGAAAGAAAAAATAGGTTTGGAAAAGCAACTTGATGATTTAAAAATTAACTTGTCTAGACTGGACATGCGGCCCACCCATTTGATCCAAAGCGATGACGAAGATAGTACTAACAATTTGGCACAGTCTATGTCCCATGTTAGCCTGAGACAATGAAATAAAGGAGCTAAGGGAGAGAATGAAGAAGATAGAAGAAGAAAATGAAAAGCAGGAAGAAGAGGCAAACGTCCTCCGGGAAAAGCATAGGGAACTAATTGAAGTAAATAAAAGACTCACTCGCCAAGTCACAGGACAAGCTGCTATGAAAGGGTGCAAAGACTTGGTGTGGGATAAGGTGTTCAAGGTAGCTGAAGATTTTTGGCCATACTTGGAATACATAAGGATCAAGGAGAAGACCATTAATGATACTTTGACCGGATGTGTAGTTTCCAGAGAAACCTTGGCCAGGAAAACCAAAGAAACGACATTGGATGCCATTGCCTTCTTAAATGATTTATCAGAGGAAGAAAGGGTTAAGTTAAACATCGGGAACCGAATCACCATAATCGCTGTAGCTCGGAGAATATTGGGGAAATATGCACAGGTAGAAAGGGTGGAGGCCACACTAGAAGAGATGAAGAAACAAGTAGTTGACTTCAGAAGATCATTTACTAGACTACATGAAATGGGATTACCATCCTTTAGGGATGATAACCAAGAACTCATCTCTAAGAGCACATAGAAAAAGGAGATCTGGGCCATAAGAACTGATCATACAAAGTTCAAACACATGGAACAACTGCTCATAGGAAATACTTTAATGGAAAAAATCGAGGACGACTTTGAAGTCCTGAATGATTAATTACCATTGGAAAAAGACTCCCTCCTGTCTCCTATGCTGACCACATTGAAATCCGAGTAATGGTGAAAGAAATGACCGATTATGACCTCCCTTCGGCTGAGAGCTGGGCTGCGGTGGATGGATATGCCAGGATGAAGTACTCTCTTCGTCAATCGTTGTTTTATTTTTATAATTTGTTTAGTGTTGTTTGAGAAAGTCCAAGACATATAAGATATTTCCATTTTTGATATAATTTGTAATATTTTTTGAGGCGGCTAAAATGAATAGCTAGCTGGAACTTTTATTTTTACTTTTTTTGCTTTTACTGAAAGGTCAATTTCATTCAGTAATAGTACCGGCAAAGTAAAAAACAGTTAAGCCATCTCTGCCTGTCTTTGTTTTGAAGCAGTTATGGCGAACAAATTTTTGATGATGTGTCATTTTATTATGAGATGTTATGTTTTAGATGAGTCGAGCCAAGGGCTCTCGGCATCTATATATGCGAATGTAATAGAATGATGAAAGGGTTGAAAACTTTTCTGAATATGAAAAATTGTTCTGTAGTACATTTTCTTGAGTGTATTGAATAAAGTTTGCAGAGCCAAGCTGGTATGCTTATCAGGGATTCTTGTGTAATGAGTTTTGTAGTATGTTCCTTCTTTCCCAATGTTCATGTGTTTCTTCATTTGTGATTCCATTCTGTGATATTCTTTCATACTTGGTTTAGGGTACTGGTTAAGTGGAATTCATAGAGATTATGCTCTGCTTAGCTTATTCCAAGTGTTTCACCCTTATTTCTGCTAAAGTTGATATGAGATTCATTCTGGTTAGATGTCTTATATCGATGGACTGTTCTTTTATCTTCTGTTCCGCCAATTAAATCACTTTGACTATGATCTTTTTGCTACCTTGCCCCTATGTAAATGTTTTTTGCAAAGCACCCGTAAATGATATTCAAGGTTTACTTAAATGTGACTACATTGCCCGATCATGTTTCATATGTTTCAACCATATGATTTTTAAATCATTTCTAGTTTTCCAGCAGAAATCTGACCTTTTGTATATTTGTTATAATTGAATATCTTAGCCATGAATGTTGGTTATTTATTCTTCATTATTGACAGTATTGATTATTCCAGTTTTTCGTGAGATATTAGAGAGAGCCCTCTTTGTCTGTGTTGGGCCAGTAAGATAGGCCAAAGATTGGTTAGTGGTTACCCAGAATTACCCTATTCACAACCTTCGAGGTCAATTTTGGTGTTAACAAGTATCTTGACTTTTATATTTATAATTTTGTTATTATATTCTTCCCTTAGCAACTTCATTCAATATTTTAGAATGCAATCTAAATTTTTAGATTATTAGTTTTCAAAATTCCAGTAGTGAAAAAATTGTATTATTTATATGATGATGTTATGATTATAGGCTTTACAATTTCCAAATTCTAGGGGTACAAATTATTGATATCAGTAACATAGATTCATTTTAATCTAGGATCGTATATTGGATCAAATTTCTTGACGTTTAAATTTTTCTTTTCATGCGTAAAAACTTTATACTCCAATTTATTCATTCATCTAAATACTTGATAGATCCCACATTAAGATGGATCTATGTCCATTTTAAGTATTTTTAGTGTTTATCTAAAATTTAAAATTAATCTCACTTCTGTTACCTAATAACTTTATCTAAATAATTTAATCAGCTAATACATTAAGTAAATGACAACATCTACCTCATATAAAAGTCTAAAACACTTAATATATTTCTCAAATACTTATAAATTAATATATTTCTCAACCTAACATAATACAAGTAAATATTGAATAACATATGCACAACATAATGCACTAAACATTGGACTATACACAACAATTAAAACATATCATAAAAATTAAAAACTCAACATATTTTTAAGGAGATTGCAAATAAACATAGAATAAGCTATAAAATAATACAAATAAACATTGAATAACCTACACACAACATAATGCAATAATACAAATTAAAAACTCAACATATTTCTAAACATAATGTAAATAAGTATGGGATGACCTATAACATAATACAATGAAACATTGAATAACGATAATACAAGTAAATAGTGGATGACCTTCAAAGCACTAATTTGTAACATAAATTTATTTACCATTTGCAAAATTAATTTAAACCTACGAAATCCCAAATTTGTTCAATAACAAACATATTTGAAAAATGAAATATTTATCACGATGAAATAGTTACTTTGAGGCCATATCAAATGCTTTGATCTTAAGTACGCCATGAAATTGGATTTTTTTATATCTATAGGTTTCCTTTGAGATACGCTCCAAGATTCTTCATGGAAGAAGTATGTTAGATTCGTAAGGTATAGTTTGGAATGTCCCTTAGGAAGGTGAAAGACTCAGCCAGGGTCTCGCCAAGTGTCACAAAGTTTGCTCAGAGTTCCTTCCCTGGTTCTGAGGTGAATGCAGCTTCTGTTCGATCTATTGGCATAGAGGGATTCCTTCCGGCTCTTAGCGTTTTTAATCTAGAGGATAGAACAGGTGGTTCAGGTTTCATAGGAGATTCTCTCTCTTTGGAAGAGCTAAGTGGTGAAGAAGGGATATCCAAGAGGAATTCTGCAAGTTAGACAACTGCTCCCAGGGTTCATAAGAAGTGTATTTAGAAGAAACCAGCTCTGAATCTGGTCTTTGGTGAGGAGATTAGTCTAAACGCAGTGGTTTCTGACTGTGAGTGCACGTTAGTGGGGATATTTGTTGGACAGAAAACTAGATTACAAGGCTTGAGAGATTGGGTTGAACATTGTTGGACAAGAATTCTTGGTTACGAACTTGATTCTTTCGTCTTATCTAAGGTGTTGACACATTATTTTTCAAATTTGAATGGAAATGGATAATGAGAAATTTTTGTGAAGAAAGTACTTAGCCCCAAAGAAAACTCGCCATATGACCAATGGCTAAAGACAAAATAGAGCTAAAAGAGATGATGAAATGAATTTGCGTGTCAAATAAAGAATTGACGGATCATATCAAAGCGGAGGTAGAATCAACGATGGAGATAGCTTTATGAAAATGATCATAGGAAACAATGTTAAAAGGGTAGACAGTCCAACGACCCAGATTATACCATCAGAAATCAATGGAGGTAGTAAAGTTTCTCCACAGAAGAAGCGCGAAAGATATTGCGATGAGACCCCACCAGAGAAATAAAGTAAAGGAATTAAAAAAGGGGCAAGTCTCGCCGTTGATTGACTCGCGATCAACAGATCGATGGCCCACAACCATTTCGCAGTGTTAAGTTGCATGAGGAAATAGAATTGTAGGCGGTTGCGAAATAAAATACCACCATGTACGTGTCAACACCTGATGATTTTGCAAATCAAAAAGATGGTAAGGAAAATGCCAAGACGTTGTGCAAAACCACTTTTGAAGGTTATAAAAAGGGGCGAAATCCACATGAGGGTTGACATTAGACATTTGTCTCATGGAGCTCCAGAAATTTCGAAACATGTGCGGACTAGGAAAGCGACAGAGCACACGCTATTGCAAACTCGTCAGTGTAAGGTAGGTTTCATAACTCGTGATGTCAGTCAAATAAGTTGTTTATATAATGGAAGGAATGGAAGAGACCTTAGTCATCGAGCATGTTAAAATAGATGATGCCCTAGAAGACATGGATAAGGATATTATGAACCCAGGATTAGAATGTCAATTACATAAATAAATCCCAGATTGGATAAGTTGTATAAAGAAGGTACATATATACACAGATTTTTTCAATCTTCTTTCATATATTTCTTCCCAGACCAAATTATAGGGTTTCCCGAATTTTTTCCTAGTGTGTAATGAATTACTCGCAGACTGAGAAAGTAATCATGAATGCCCCAAATTCCAAAATTATTTGTCCTATTGAGTCTACCGTTGTTAGGAGTTCCCTTGAAGTACCTATGTCGCAATCCCATGAACAAGAATATCTTACCGAAGAAGTCGTTGTCACCCAGTACCGTCAGTCGTCTCCGGAAACTAAACAAGATTTTTTAACCAGTTGTCCTAATCCCAACCTTGAAATTCAAGATACTTCTTACTCATTAGATGTGAATTTTTTCAATGAAAATAGACAGTTCGTGTTATCCCTAATTGCTCAGTTTTTAGGGTTAGACAGTTATGCAGTGGTAGTAGAAGTGCAATTGTGTTTTCTTTTTAGAATAAATTTTGGTATACCATGTGTAGAGTACATTCAGGTACCTTGTCTTAAATATGATGAATTCATAGCTGAAAGTGTTCACTCTCAGCTAGCGAATTTCCACAATACCAGGCACTTCAGATTCCAGTCTTATTTAATGAAGATGCTTTTTTTTTCCAGTCAGAAGGATCTACATTTTTCATAAATGGTTTTTTCAAATACTTTGGAGGATAAAATGTTTAATTACATGAACCATATTGTATCATAAATATATAAATTGATTTTTGGGGAAGAATTTCCAAGGGTACTGCCAGAGATAAAGACATTGATGCAGTTGAAACATGACACGGCAGTAGGAGATTGGTTTCTATTAAGAGAACATACAGTATTCAGACTATATGGATTCATCAAACAACCTTATTTCTTACCAGCTTTTCTAACCTCAAGAGTTTTTGCCTTGGATTTTATCAGGAAAAAGTTAATTGTTGAAAATGACCATTTTCTGGCTTTTAAAAAAAGGCATCTGATATAAAGTTTCCTTTGAAAGTGGGACCTTTCATTGTAAAAAACAAGAGTGCATTGTCATTTGTAGAAAAACAGTTAGAAGAATTGGATTTTAAAAAGGCAGATGTTGTCAACTATGATCTCTGCCATATTATTTCTCAAAGGAGACAACAAAATAAGAATAAGGGATTTGACCATCAAGAAGTTGAGGGATTATAAAAAATGGCTAATTATCTATAGTATGAATCAGATAAGGAGGTTTCAACATGTTCACAGTCAAATCTTGATGTTCCAGAAATATCTTCAACATAAGTGATACCTATTCTAGGCAAGGTGGAGATGGTTAGTAAAAGGAGTTTTGAAGAAATTATTGATGCAGAAATTGAAGAAAAGGAAAGAGGAAAGAGACTTAAAGCATATCCCCAAAGTGATTTGGTTATATTTATAGGTGGAAAAGAGAAGAACAAAGAGAAATATCAAGCTCCAAAAGTTCAAGTGCTTGATAATAAATTTCAAGAAGCCAAGGAAGCTGGTGATACCAACAGATTTCAATCAAGGGAAAAGATGTACGTTAAATATGGACAGGATAAGCAAGCAACTTTAGAAAAAACTTATAATTTATTCCCAAAAGTTCAAATCCTGATGAAATCAGAAGTCACCTTGATGGCCAGCAGGGATCCTAAAGAAAACACTTTGAATTTAGTTGTGTCATATGATGAAAAGGTTATAGAAATGAAATTGAATTTGACAAAAATAACAGTCCCAGATAAGATTCATCTGCATAGGTAGATCGGGAAATTTATTTATACAGACTTAATGAAGGCTACTTTGAAAGTTTCAAAGTTGCAAAACACAATTAATAGGTTGGAAATTCAGCTAAGATGGGAGAAAACTGAAAACAAATCCCATCAACAGCAAATCAAAAGGATGCAAGTAGATTTAATTGAAAATAATGATGGGGAAAACAAAGGTGAGTCAAGTAAGAAGATGTTGATGGAAAAAGAAAACACTATTCGCTTTCTCAAGAAGCAGCTTAAAATCCCAACAACGTAGTTAATTTAGGCTTCTGAATTGACTGTGTTGGAACAAGAAAAATAAAGTGTATCTCAGGAA
Source organism: Larix kaempferi (assembly GCA_027924585.1). Taxonomy (NCBI): domain Eukaryota; kingdom Viridiplantae; phylum Streptophyta; class Pinopsida; order Pinales; family Pinaceae; genus Larix; species Larix kaempferi. The sequence continues at coordinate 5,757,386 of BSBM01001287.1, forward strand.
TTAGATGACATTAAAGAAAAATTGTTGAAGTTTACAGAGAAAGAAGTTGAAGGGGAAAAAGATAGAATAAGTCTAAAAAATCAAGTTGAATATCTTAAAGGAAAATTGGCAACCATAGCACAAGAGCAGCAGGGAACCAATCAAATAGGAAGAGAAGCAAATATAGATGACCTCATCCAAGCTATGTATCAGGTTAGCTTGAAAGAGGTGGAGATAACCGAATTAAAGGAAGAAAAACATAAATTAGAAGAAGAAAATTAGAAAAAAAGATAAAGAGATCGAAGAATTAGAAGATAAGAATAAAGACTTGATAGACAGAAACCAAAGATTCATAACCCAAGTAACAGGGTAGATCCCAATGCAAGGTGCAAAGCATTTGATATGGGATTCAATCATAAATGAAGCTACAAAATTTAGACCCTACTTAAATTTCATGAAGGAAAAAGAAAAACTAGCAGATGAAAGTTTACAAAGTTGCACAGCCATGAGAGAAGGTTTGAACAGAAAACCAAAAGACATAGCCCAAAACACTATAGATTTTCTGAATACTCTGACAGAAGATGATATGAAAGCTATGCAAATCAAAAACAGGGTGTCAGTCATAACTTGGCCAAGGAGAGTCATTGGGAAACATGCACACATTGAAAATGTTCAAGCTAGAGATGAACAAATGAAAAAACAGGTTGCAGACTTCAAGAAGGAATTTGACAAGTTAATTGAGAAGGGAATGCCCACATTTGGGAAGAAAACAATGAGTTGATTCCTTAGAATAATTACAAGGAATTACTATTCAAGTTTAGAACAAATCATGAAAAGTTTGAAGGTTTAACTCATGTTTTAATGAGGAAAATTTTATTGGAAAATCTTTCAGATGATTTTGAAATTTTAAATTAGTTGACCATGATTGGTGGAAGAATACCGCAAATTTCCATTGCAGAACACATAGAGATGAAGGTTTTGGTCAAAGAGATGACAAATTATGAAATACCCACTGCAGATCAATGGAAGAGTGTGGAAAAGTATGGAAAGATAACGTATAGCTTGCGCTCCTGAAGACTTATGTTCGAATTTGTCAAACAACCACCAGCTAATAGAAAGACATCAAGAATCTATGTTTTGAGAAATTTTGACATGTGTATAAATTTTGACCAAAGTGAAATGTAATAATTAATTCAATATTTATTGTTTTAGTTATGAGGCGGTTAGGGTTTCCCTTGAGGAGTTTTTGTATAAAATACTATTTTGGAATATTGTAAGGGTTGGAACCCGTGAAGAGACACACTTTGTATAGAGATTGCTTCATTTCTAATAAAGATTACCATGCAGAGTTGAAGCACATTTTTGAGGAGAAATTTTCCTATGTTGTTCATGTTACAGTCTGTATTTTCCTCTCCTTTATGTGATTCATAATTTCCAGTGAAACTCTTTAATTATGTTATTCTTTCATGCTTTATGGTGAAAGTTTTATTTAATTCAGAATTCATGTGACCATGATCTGTTTTAATCGCACCAAATCATTCATATTTTTCCTTTAAAATCAATGTTAAATTCATCCATGGTTGATGCTTAATATTGATAGACTGTCTCTCTTTCTTCAAATACCACCTGCTAAAAGAAACTGACTGTGAAATAACAACTACCTTACATTTGCCAAAATATTTACTGTTGAAATTCTGCTGATCTTTTAATATTTCAGATGTGACTCCATGCCCAATGGTTCTTGAGTGTTTTCAACCACACACCAATTTGAAAAAATATAGTATTTTTCCAATATCTTTAGCCATTTAATAAATGTTTGAGAGATCTGTCTCTGGTAGGAAAAAAGGCTAGGTTTCCTCCTAAAGACTAGTTTGAAAGAGTTACCTTAGGATTATACTTCCACAACCAAAGGGTAAATTCTAAGTGCTAACATTTTGGCATCGTTTCCAGGGAGCGAAGGTTTAGATTTTCCCTGGGAAGAACGACATTGTGATCAGATTTCTGTGGGAAAAGAATTTTGATATCTTCTATTGGTTGTATTTTGCCCTAGCAACTTCAGTTTTAAATTTCCAGTTTTAAAAGGTGACTCCAAGAAATAAATTGTGGATTCCAGAAGGATTCACATGAGGATAAATCCAAGTTCCCAATTATTTCAAGCGGTAGAAAATCCTGAAGATCTTCTGAGAAGGATTAAGGGAAAATATCAAGAAGGTACATCTCAGTCTAAAACTGTGTTCCCTTCTTTTCAAGAAGAACTGTTTAGCTATGAAGATATTGATTTAGGTGAAATATTTGAACAGCCTTTATTTAGATCCAAGTCTGATTCAGATTTAAAACAAACTTTTATTGATTAGAATAGATTTCAGTCATATCTATTACAGACTGTTTGGGAATATTTACAAAAATCTGGAAACGTTGAGTCGAAAAAACCTAAAACTCAGAAACCACCATTACAAACTCATAATATTGTTTAAAACTCTCCAATAGTCATGGATGCTAGATTTGCTCCACTTGATTTTCTTGTTGTTTTGCATGACCTCGCTCAGAATTATGCACAAAGAATCACACTGTTTGATGGAGAGGGGAATTACACAGCCCAACAACATGTTGATAGGTTTAATGATTTCATTGATCTTGAAGAAGTGTATAATGATGATGCAAAAATGAGATTGTTGGCTCAAAGTTGATCAAGAGAGGTTAAGAAATGGTTTAGAACTCTTGCTGCAAGATCTATCCCTTCCTATGATGAGTTTGTAACCCGTTTGCTTGAAAGATGGGAAAATAAGAAAAACCCTTTACAAATTCTAACACAATATAATAATCTGGAAAAAAAAGGGGGTTTTGAATCTGTTCAAGATTTTCTGCAAGTTTTATGAGGGTTTATAATTCAATTCCTACCGATGTTAAACCTCTAGTGGGGGTTTCCAAGTTACATTATGCATATGGTTTTGATGGTGATTTTTCTTGTGTGTTGAGAGAAAGAAAATCAGCTACTTTGCCAGACATGTTAAAATATGCAGTAGAAGTACAGGCAAATCTGATGGCTTATGGAAAGATGAAATAGAAAACTGACATAGATAGAAGAAAAATTAGAGAAGAAAATCAATCTTCAACATCCTCTTCCACTGATGCTAGAATTGATATGATGATGAAAACAATGGAAAGACTAATGGATAGATTAGCCTTGGAAAATAAGCCTCAAAATAGAGATCAACAAGAGCCTCATATTAGAAATCTGAATTTCATAAGACAAATTCCTCCACAGATAAGACAGAGAGATCAAAGAGATAAGAGGAATCAAATAAATGTAGAATATCATCAAGTAAGACCCCCATTTCCTGAGAATTTTGTTGATGAAGAAGATGAAGATTGACTTGTGGAAAGTGAAATGATATTATTTTGATGAGGATGATTCTGAGATCTATTTGACTAAAGAAGAGCATGACATGTTTTCTCAAGAAGGGGATTGAAACAGTTTGGAGTTGGAAACATAACAATATCAAGTTGGATATCAAAATGTTGTAAATGATATTCAAAGAAAAATCAACCTTAGAAACAGAGATGTGGTTGTGAATAAAGGAAAAGGTCCTATTGATTCACCTTCAACTAGTCAACATAAAAAGGAAAAACCAAAAGAAGTTGTATTGAAGAAGGTTCCAAAGATGAAAAGAGATTTAATCAAAGAAAGTGATAAAGTACTCACTCCTTTCAACTTGCAAAGTGAAATTTCAAAAACTAAGATTTCTATCCTATTTAATGAGATATTGAGAAACAATGAATATAAAGAACAAATTTCAAAAATGGTTAGGAGTGAAGGAAAAATACAACCTGATACATTAGAACTAAATGACGATGCCCCAACTATTATTTTGGGTTCTAAAATGGAAGATAACAATTTAGAAGAATTTCCCCCTTTTTATGTGAATCTGAATGTTCGTGATATGATTCTTCATAATTGCATGCTTGACTCCGGAGATTCCCATAATTTTATGTTGAAGGTTGTAGTAGAAAGTTTGGGTTTAGCAGTCACAAGACCGTATAAAGATTTTTTTTCTTTTGATTCAAAAAAGGTCAAATGTTTGGGGTTGATAAAAGACTTGGTAGTTTCTCTCACTAAAATTCCAGTCAAAACTGTGGTTATGGATTTGGTTGTCGCAGATATTCCCCCAAAATTTGGTATGTTATTATCCAGGTATTGGGCTTCAAAACTCAAGGGAAGTTTGCAAATGGATATATCTTTTTCTACAATTTCAGTTCTTGGTGAACACAAAAGATTATATACTGAAAAAATACTTGCATATGTAGTGAGCAGCAAAAATGAACCAAATAGTCACTACATTTATGCAGTGGATACTGATTTAGGATATTCCATTTTCTATAATGATTTTCAGTCTAAAGAAAAAACAGGTTCTAATAAAAATCAAGAAGAAAATAATCTAATTGAAGAAAAGGAAATAATTAGATAAAAACAAAGCATTGAAGGGATTTGGACTATGCATTTTGATGGATCGATGAGTAGAGAAGGTGCTGGTGCACGTGTGTGGATAATATCTCCTGATTGAGAATTTATGATGTATTCTTTCAAGTTGGCCTTTGAATGTACTAACAATGTTGCAGAATATGAAGCTCTGATTTTAGGATTGAATGTGTCAAAAGACCTAAAAGCAAAGAAAATTGAAGAGTTTGGGGATTCAGAGTTGATAATAAATCACGTGAATGGAATATACCAAACAAAACATCCAAAGATGAGAGCATATAGAAATGAAGTTTGGGATTTTCTTGGAAATTTCTTCGATGAACATGACATAGTGGTGATACCCAGGGTTAACAACTCAATAGCAGATTCTTTGGCTACTACTGATGGTACTTTTAGAATACCCAATTTTTCGAATAAAAAATATGAGATTGAAGTTGTAAATACGGCATCCATTCCTGATAATTTGAAACACTGGAAATTTTTTGAAGATGATTTGCAGATTAAGAGGTTTTTAGAAATGACATATGAGTTTGCTAATACAACCATTGATAATGAAGATCAAAGTATAGGAGTTGTTAATAATGAATAATTTCTAGAAGAACAAGAAATAATTCAATTGAAGAACAATGTCATCCCTAAAGGTATTATACCTTTAGAGAAACTACTTGACAGGAATGATGTGGCCAAGAATCCAAAGGTAGAACCTCATGAAGGTTTGATCAAAGACTGTAATATTGGAATAGAAGAAAAATCCAAAATAGTGAAAATTTCAAAAATCTTGTCACCGGAAGAAGAAAGAAAGTATGTTGAACTCATGAAGGAATTTAAAGATGTATTTTCCTAGAGCTATGAAGAATTGAAAGAGTTAACTTAGGATTATCCTTCAACAACCAAAGGGTAAATTCTGAGTGCTAAAATAAGGGCTAGATAGCTTTTCGGTTTCAAAACACCACTCATTCTGTCGATATTTTGAAGGGATTTTGAACTTGGGACTAGGCTTCGTTTCTTACTTTAAAACCTTGGTCACCATTATTTGATGCTTCAAAGGAGCGGTTGGATTGTCAGCAGGTTTGGTTGAAACTCCCTAATCTCCTTTTTGACCTCTGGTCTCCTACAGTTTTTAATGAAATAGGCAATTTTGTGGGCTCTTTCGTAAAGGTTGACCATTCCTATTTAGCGATAGGGATTTATAGGGTGGATAAAATCCTTGTTACACTTGACCTCTGTGAAGGTTTGGCTGAAGAAATTGTCCTGAATTATAATGGTCTAACCCATACCCAAGTGCTCGATTATTTTGGCCTGTCATTTAGGTGCAACCGCTGTCATAGATACGGGCATTTGGCCATAGCTTGTTCATTGTCTTTCCGTCGAAAGGAGTGGATTCCCAAAGTTCCTTCCTCTGTTTTGGTTAGAAACTCTGGAAAACCCTTGTCTTCGGCGTTGTCTCCAGCTGCCTTAGTTTTACCAACATCTTCTCTTTATATGCCTCCTATTGTGAAGGGTTTGGAGCCTTGGGAAAACTCTAATCTCTCTGCTTCCTTTGTTGCGGGTCGATCTTATTTAGAATCTTTACCTCTTTCAAGTCTTCTTTGATCTATAGGTTCACCACCTTTGGCCCTCCTGGACTATGTTTCTCCTTTGAAGAAGGCTTCTACCATTCTTGAAGAGGAATACAAGTTGAAACTGTGACCCAGGTTGGGGGGTTCGAAGTTTGCTGACAGAATAGGTGGCATCGGTTCAAACCATGTTTCTGCTAGTTCCTTGGGGAAAAGGGTAAGGAGGTATAATCTCCAGAAATCTCAGTCTAAATCATTAGTGGAGCAGTCTGAAGGGATTCAAAGGTCTATCCTTAGATCGCTTAGATCTGAGAAATCCCTAGCTAAAGTTATCTAATGAGAATCTGCTCTCTGAATGTTAGAGGGATGGCGAAACCCTTGAAAAAACAATCCATTCTCAGACTGATTTCCTCAAATCATCCGGAGATTTTGAAGTTTCAAGAAACTATGATGTAAGGTACGAAGTTAGTAAAGGATCTGCATCTTCTTTTTCCTGATTGGCTTTTTCGGTTCACTAGATGCAAAATTTCTTTCGGGTGGGCTCATCACTGGATGGAAAGTTCGTCATTGGTCTTTAAACAACTCCTGGGCTATGGATTCGGTACTGTGCACGGAACTGGTCTCCTTAATCACAAGGAAGGTTTTTTTGCTAGTTAATGTGTACGTGCCTTATGCCAATCGGGTTCCATTCTGGGATGGTTTGCTCTCAAAGAAACTCTTAGAACCTAATTCCTTGATCCTTGGTGGGGAATTAAACTTTTCTCTAGGTCACACAGAGGTTTTGGGTCCTTAGGCCTCTTCAGATACTCTTGCAATCTTTTTTCTGCAAATTCTGGATAAGGTAGGGTTACTTGATATTGGTATGGTAAAGGAAACTCCTACTTGAAGTAATATACGTGTAGGTGATGACAAAATCTCCAAGCGCCTTGAAAGGTTTCTCTTGACCGGAAATATTATTGATTCAGCAAGCCGGTTTAGACAGTGGGTTGGGAATGGAGGTGATTCTGATCACCGTCCTATCTTTCTCAATCCAAATGTTCTTGGCTTTACACTGCTAGCTCCTTTTAAACTCAATCCGGTTTGGCTAGAAAATCTCGAACTCTTACTTCTTCTCAAGTTGGTTTGGGTTCCTTTCAACTCCAGTGCCAGAGAATCAGCTCCTCTTCAATTTCTTTCAAATCTTAAATTAGTCAAATCATCCATTCTATCCTGGTCAGCAAAGATGAGATCTGATAATGATAAGGAATTGAAATTATTGGAATCTAATTTGTAGGAGTGGAATGAGAAAGACCACATGAGTTTTTCTTCAGTTACTTGCAAAGAAGTTGTCCTTTGTTGGGAAAGAAGGAAAAGTGATCTAATTGAAATCAAAGAAGCCGAATGGAAGATTAAGAGTAGGGAATTATGGATGGCTAAAGGTGATGATAATACACGCTTTTTCAATCATTATTCCTCCCACGGGAAAAATATCAATTCCATTTGTAGTATCTCTACTAAAGCAGGGGATTTAAGCAGCTTCGATGATCTAGCTTGGGAAGGCAACTAATTCTTCGACTCATTGTTTAAAGCGCCAACGGAGATCAATATAGAGGAATGTGTAAAAGTGGCAAGTTACTTTCCGGATGTGGTTTCAAAGGAAGACAATGTTAACCTGATGCAACCTATTTCCAGGTTTGAATTAGAGGCTATGCTCAAAAGTCTAAGGAAGGAAAAAATCCCAGGGCTGGATGGAATTAGAGGTGTTATTAAAGAGTAGGTTTGTTTGGGAGGGCTCTTCAATTCAGGTTTGTTTACAGAATTGGCTCTCCGATCAAAGAAATGATCATTACAAAATCTTGCCTCTTATTGTTCTGTGGAAGAGAGCTGGACTACTAGAAACTCTTATTTTTTTGAAGATGTGAACCCGGGTCCTTTACGCACATCCAGATCAGCCACGGCCACCCTTTCACATTTTTCTCAAGATGGAAAATTAAAATTTAACATACCTTCTCCGTCACTTTTAATCAATCTTGAGGAGCCTTGGTATTTCTTCGATGGTTCCTCGAATCAAAATAGAGCTGGGGCAAGGGGCCTTCTTTTTATAAATCAACAGTTATCTTTTAAGTTCCAAGCAAGTTTAGGGGTGGGTTCGAATAACTTTTATGAGCTTAACACGTTACTTCTTTTGCTAATTCTATAAAAAAAGGAAGATGTAAAGTGCCTGCAAGTCTTTGGTGATTCACAGCTTGTTATTGACTGGGAAAACAACCTAAAGGAGTGTCACAATATGGGGTTAAGCCCAATTTTAGCCGAGATAAAGACCCTCAAAGAAGGCATGGAAACGATCTCCTTTCATCATACTCCTCGGGTAAAGAACGCAAAAGTAGATACACAATCCAAAGCGGGTTTATACTTGAGAAGTGGTCAATGGATCATCCAAAAGGTGATCGATGGAAGCCTTTCTGGAAGCCAACAATTTACTCTATGGGAATCAGTCGTTTAGAGATTTTGATCCTTTTAGTTCTACAGGGTCCTAATTTTTTGATACCAGAGTTCTGATCATCTTTTGATTACGTCAAAGAAGCAGCTGGATGTTTTTACTTTTGCTCGAAGTGCCGAGATAGGCAGATTAGTTGTACTGATTAAATGAACCTAAGCAAGCTTGCAGGCTTTGTGTTTATTGACTTACTTTGTGGACAGTAGACCAGAATCAGTTTGAACATTTCTTTGTATTTTTTTTGTGTGGCTATGGTTTAGCTAGCCTTTGCAGAATGTAACCTTCTTTTTTTATTAATAAAGGTTACTAGTTTTTTTCCAGGGAAAAAAAAGTGCGCCATGAAATTAAGCAGTGATCTGATTAAAAGATTTAAAAACACACTTACTTAAACACATTATAATATTTATAATCAAAGCATCAAATAAAAACATAATTGAAGTATGTACTTTAAGTTCATTATAATACTTATAATCAAAGCATCATTCAAAACATAGTTAAAGTATGCAAACTTTTTTTTTCATAAGAATATAATGATATCGTTGTATTAAAAAATAGAATAAGGTGATTTTACAAGAAGTTCACACAACAGTCCATAACCAATGCCCACATATCGGGCTAGAAATAGCAAGAAAAAAATGACACATAACTGCCAAGTACCAAATCCCCCATATGGGATAAGGGCCACAACGAACCATCAGGACACATCAAAAACAAAGAGCCACCAAATCCTAGACATGGGCCAATACCAAACCCAAAAAGAGTGATAACACAAAAAAGTAAGAACCACTAAGTTCAACTTTGTAGCCCAGCATCTGATGAGAAGATAAACAAAAATATGCCACCACCAAGGATGCCAAAGGGAAACATGCCCAGAAGATAGAACACAAAGTTCAAGAAGTTGCAGAACTTTCGACAGAAAGAGATGACCGTGAAGGAATACACTGAAGAGTTCTATAGACTCTCGATTCGGTCGGCACAAATCGACGAAGGAGAAGAAACTATTGCGAGATATGTGAATGGCTTGAAGTATGCCATACATGACGAGTTGAGCCTGTCAAGGTTTAGAGCGGTCAGTGAATCCTACCAGTTATCTATGAAGGCAGAATAGAAACTGTCAAGGAAAGTCGCATCGACCAGAGGTGGGATGACTGGTCGAGGTGCGAAGACTGTTTCCGCGAAGGGCCAAAGTAGCAAAACCAGAAAAGAAGCCATCAAAGATAACCGACGTGCGGAAGGGACATCGACTAAGGAGAAATCACAGGAAAACCGATGAGAAAGTCGAGAGGCTCGCAGTCGGGGTGCGTATGGTCGAAGTGGTCCAGCCAACAGAAAAGGAGTTGAAAGACCAACTGTAGTCTGTTATAATTGTTGAGGAGTCAGACACAAGGCATATGTTGGGCCCCTAAATTGTCTCTTTCTTTCACTATATTTCACTATTATGTCATCACATTTAAACCTAAATCATTACAATCACTCTCAAAAGCTTATCTTTTATTTTCAATCTATTAATTAAAAGCAATGAAATTGAATGGCATGATTTATTACATTTAATGCAGTATATATCATTTTATTGGTGATAAATTGATTCTCACACTTGGTGATGCATTCCCACACTTTGTATTAAGATCAAATGGCCCTCATTCTGGTACTCTATTCGGTACTTCTTCCGGTCCTAAGTTTCACACTGGGTTTGATTGCATGTTTCTTGTTGGTTCATTAAGTTGTCTTGTCTTTGTCTTACGGCTTTTGTTGATCCTGTAATACCTTTATCTTTTGATTTGTGCTAGTCCTATTGATCCTGCAAATGAAAATGAAAAGCATGAGTTAATGATAAACGTTTTTTAAATTTTTAATAAAATAAACAAATACTGAAATGTTATTAAAGAATTTGTTTAAATCATTAAACAAACCCATTTGAATTAAAGATTAAAATATATAAAAGAAAATTCATTTGAATTAAATTAAAGGATTTGTTTAAATCATTAAACAAAACCATTAGAATTAAATATTAAAATATTCATTTGAATTAAAAGTCCATTTTTTTTTTAATAACCAAGGAACTAGCCTCATCCTCCCTCCGAGCATCGTCGATTGGGCAGGGTGGGGTACAAACCGCGGGCCGGGGTCAGCCTTAATTTGGAACCAGTTCACCAGCGAGTGGAAAGGCAGGGACGAATTCAGAGATAACACGAACGAGTCCTGCGATTGAACCATTGAGGGAGCAGGAGTAGAACCCTGGTCTCTGTCGTAATAACCATCGGGACCAGCCACTGGGTCCGGAGCCTTAGCCCCTGATTAAAAGTACATTTAAGCATTGAAAGGAAGTAACATTAATATATCACTTCCCCACCATTTAATATATAACATGCCTTTTCATACTATGATGTTTGTTAACTTTTTATTATTATTAATGATTCTTTGTTTTAATGTGCAGGATGCAATGCGTTAAAGGAGGATGCTTCAAATTTGGAAATCACGCACCATGAGGAGAAGGAGGGCGCACATCATGAGGATGAAGAAGAAAAGGTTCACGTGATAAAGCAAATGGAACCCAGCCACAGTGGAACCTAGCACCCAAAAATCAATTTGGCAAACAACCCAGCACCAATTCAGCCAGGAATCTAAATTTATGAATTAAATTGCAGTTACAGGTCATTCAGACCTTATTCGCATTCGGATGGTCATTCACACCTCTGAAATCAATGGTTCGGGTACTTAGAGGCATTCATGGCAAAACTGGAAACATGGGTTTTGTTCGTGGTGGTCCTCTCATGCTTCTCCACCTCCAAGATTCCACCCAGGTCGTTGTTGGCGGAAATACTACCCTATAATGAGGAAATAGACATTATCAACTTAAGGGGGTGACAGGTAAGCATACTAGTTGTATCATGGAGACGTTTATGAATGGAAAAAGATTATAGATCTTGAGGACATACCTTATGAGCGAAGTTTGATCCTAGCTCTTGTCCAATCTTGCGCTCGGTCCTCAACTCGATCTCCTGTTCGATAAACCTGCAACACAAAGACCTTTCTCAACGTATATTGGCTAAGATAATAATGATGAAATTGATGAATAATTTAAACATAAAGCATTAACCAACATTAATCCAAACAAATACATAATCCAGTAAGCAATTGATTTGGGACAAGAAAGATGCTTCAACCTTTATTGTAAAAAACACATGACTAATACAATGTATACCTGACTTTACAGCATGCTCATGTAACCTGATCTTAGGCTCTTGCTCCTCTCTGACTTCAGGATTCTTCCAGCATAACCTTCCTTCAATAGAAGAGTCTCTCTATGGTTTAGGGCTTTCAATGGCTCACCATCTCTAACCCCTCTCTTAAATCCTCCTTGTATTTATAGAACAAGGAAAGCAGTTCAATTCGAGAGGTGGTTGTAGGGGAAGTTGGGAAACCAACTGCAACTAATCCCCATTCATGAAATTAATATTTTTTTAATCATATTTTAATGTGTGCGCTACTATTTCATAGTGGAGTAGCGCCCAGGGCGTGACTACAGTGATTTACAACTAGCGTTCATCATTTTTAAGTTGTTGTGCGCTAGTCTACTGAAGAGGAGTACCGCCCATCAGGAGGTGTGCACTACTATTGCACACTGGAGGAGAGCATATGCGCTAGTCTATTCACAAGGAGTAGTGCCCATCTCAAAGTATAGTGTTTTTTAGGGTTTTTCCAGCTTGTAGGGAGGTGAAACAGGCCAAGGTGTCATCTAAGGTCATCATGCTCTTCCATCCAAGTTGTCCTTTTGTGTGATCGACAGCTCAAGGTGATCACGGATGGAGAAGTGCAGATTTGACCTATAACAAATGCCCCCTAATGTGTGAGGTCAAAGAGAAACGATGGCCGAAATACATTATAGTCGAAAGTCAGAGGAGGCGCACGGAACCGCAGAAACAAGTCACAAGAACTCCTGAAACAAAGATCAAGTTCAGCGAACAATTACAATCTTGACATCATAAAGATGTGCAGTGTGATACAACATGATCTCCGATACATAACAAGGAGATGTATATAAAGCATGGCCACTGGAAATACAAACATGGATCCATGTCAACTGAGAGATCATAGCCATAACAACAAACTGGATCTATGTCTCATGGAGAGCCGAATATAAGTGAGACTCAGGCTTGCGCAACTTGGGTGATAACATAATGAAGTAGCGTCATAAAAAATCCCAAGGCTTCATCCAAACCAACCCAAGGTACAAACCCAAACCATGTGAATAGATGAGCTGACAGTTGAACATGGGGGGTATCGTTTGATTACCGGTCATTGATATATACCGTTAACCAATGCGAGGGCTTCCACCGATAATGATGATGGGGCCCAAGGTACCTAGTATGATCCTACAAGTGTGAATAAGTGGACTTGGAGTCGAACACTTGAGGATCCTATCGAATAAGAGACATTGATGTATTCCCTTGATTCAACAATGAGGAAAATTGCCACTGGTGACTACAATCTCCAAGGTACTAACCGAAACTCTAAACTTCGTTCCCAGAGTAAAATGAGTTCACTACTACATTTTGACCCAAAATCCGACGGAAAAATCCGACGGCACATGGATTTATCTTTATAAACTTACCAAAAAACACAAGTGTACAAATTTTTTTTTAAATGTGGCAACAAGCGTCGGATATGCGACGGCGCATTTAGTAAACGTCGGTTAAACGACATCTCTTTTAGTACACGTCGGTTAAGCGACGATTAAGAGAGCACGTTTAATAGGTCATATATATGAAATATGTATAGCCGTCGCATAGCCGACGCTTACTAAATGAGACGCCGTTTAAATCCACGCGTCCTAAACGCGCCGTCGCATATTCGACGCTTGTGGCCATTATTTGCAAACACTCATATAAATAGAGATGTAGGCCTAGGTTCATAATCTCACACACTCACTCTCGCACAAATCTCTTGGACAAGAAATGCGAAATTCCTAAGGAGTATTAGGGTTTGGTTTTTGGCCTTGTGCTTTTGTGGGGATCTTCCCACTTGGTCTTGGAATTTGGTCTTGCTCTTTGGTGACTTCTCTCTTGAAGTATCTCTTGGTTAATTTCTTGGTTTAGGGTTTGGTTTTTGGCCTTGTGCCTTTGTGGGGATCTTCCCACTTGGTCTTGGAATTTGGTCTTTATCTTTTTGTGACTTCTCTCTTGAAGTATCTCTTCGTTAATTTCCTGGTTTAGGGTTTGGTTTTTGTCCTTGTGCCTTTGTGGGGATATTCCCACTTGGTCTCGGATTTTGGTCTTGCTCTTTGGTGACTTCTCTCTTGAAGTATCTCTTGGTTAATTTCTAATTGGTTTATCATTGGTAAATCTTTCTTGGAGAAAGTTTGTCCTCTTGTGTTAGGGTTTACCCTCACTAGTTAGGGTTTTCTCTTGTGGATTTGTCTTTGACTCTTGTGGAAAAGAAGATTCATCATATACTTGGTTTTGTTTTGAGTTAGAGTTTACCCTCACTTAGGGTTTGCTCTTGTGGATTTGGCTTTGACTCTTATGGAAAAGAAGATTCATCATATACTTGGTCTTGTCTTGAGTACTTAGGGTTTACTCATGTGGATTTGGTTTTAACCATTTTGGAAAAGAGGACTCATCATATACTTGGTCTTGTCTTGAGTTAGGGTTTACTCATGTGGATTTGGTTTTAACCATTGTGGAAAAGAAGACTCATTATATACTTGGTCTTGTCTTGAGTTAGGGTTGACTCATATATTGTGGATTTGGTTCTAACCCTTGTGGAAAAGAAGACTCATCATATACTTGGGTTTGCTCGTACTTTGTTCTTAGGGTTTGAGTAATAAAATGCCACATAACAATAATGTTACAGGTCATCAAGATCATCCAGAACAAAATCGAGAATTGCTTGCTAGGTTGTGGGATGGAGTGGAAAGAAGGGGTGATGGAAAATGTTATTGTCCTTGCAATCAATGCAGGGGATTTAATAAGAGAAGGTTACTGATCTCAACAGCTAAAAAACATTGTAGGGAACATGGACATGTTGAGGGGGGGCATGAATATCATCCATTGGTAAGTCATAATTCATTATATATCATGCGGTCTTTATATTGAGAGTTTTTGTAATTGTATATTGTATCATTTTTATTTTTGTTACTTATTAATCGACATGACTAACGTTCTTTGTTTGATGTTTTAATTGTAATTATAAAGCAAGGGCCTCCTAGGGCTGTTCCGAACATGAAGAATGTGGTAATTGCGGAACAACTAGCGTAGGAAGAACAATATGCAAGTCCTTCGAATACTGATCATGATCAAGTTAATGATGATCATATGGAATTAAATGATGACCATGATGATAACATAATTGAGGATGATGGTGCAAATACATTAATCAATGATGCATTTAATGTTAGAATGGACGATGATCAACATCATGCACCGCCAATTGATGACTTTGAAGATATTAATGATTTACCTACACTTGAGAAGGCGACGGAACCACTTTTTGAAGGCTCCCGCATAAGTGTTCTCTCTACTGTGTTGTTGATAATGAACTTGAAGGTTATGAATGGTTTTTCAAACACATCCATCACGCTGGTGTTAAGGTACGCATGTGATTATATGTGATCCGTCGGATCTCAACTTTAGTGCATATACTCCAAAACTATGTCACACCTTTCAATCAAAACCACTTTGATCTTATAATATACTCCAAAAAATAAGGATGTATTTGTTGTTGTTAATATTATGATCTTCAAATATTTATACTAACCATTTTTTTTAAATTTGTTGTAACAGCTTGATAGGTGAATATTTGTTACCGGCATCAAATAAATTACCTCGCACATATCGAGATTTAACTTCCATCATGAAATATGTTGGAATGGAGTATCAAGCAATTGATGCATGTCCTAATGATCATATTTTATATTATAATCAGTATGAGCTTGCAACAGACTGCCCTATATGTCATAGCAGTAGATACTGAACAGATCAAGTAACCAAAAAGGTGTCTCGTAAGGTTCTTCGTTATATTCCCATTATTCCACGCTTGCAACGACTGTTTAGGTGCAAAAACATAGCACAATTTATGGATTACCACGCACGGAATAGAAGTGGAGATGATATTCTTCGAATGCCTGCAGATGGTTCTGCATTTACAGACATGGAGGAAAAATGGCCACACTTTAAAGAAGAACCTCGCAATTCTAGACTTTCTTTGGTAGCGGATGGTGTCAATCCATTTGCAGAGATGAGATCTACTTACTCGGTCTGGCCTGTTTTTGTTATCAACAATAACATTCCTCCATGGATGTCAATAAAGAGGGAGCATATAATGTTGGCAATGATTGTTCCAGGTATAATTTGTACTTTATAACAATGTTTTTTTAATGCATTAGTATTTAATTTGTCATGAAGATCAATATTGTTGCATATTCATGTCATATATATTTTTCATTTACTTATATGTATTGTATTTGTTGTTTTCTTTTAGGTAAGTACCAAGTTAAAGATATGAATGTATATATCGAGCTTCTTGTTGATGAACTACTTAAGCTATGGAATGGTGTCACTATGTATGATGTCTCTAGACCAGTAGGGCAAAGGGAATTTCAATTCCATGCAATGCTTGCCTGGACAATTCACGATGCTCCAGGGCTAACACATTTTTGTGGTCTTCAAACAAAGGGAAAATTTGCATGTCCAGTTTGTGGTCCCAAGATGAAATCTCGTCATTCAAAGAGTTTGTCAAAGGAAGTGTTTGATGAGTATAGGCACTTCCTCTCTAAGAATCATAGGTATCGAACTACCGAAAAACATCTTTTTAATGGGAAAGAGGAGACAGCATTAAAACCACAGAGAATGACACCTCACATATGGAAGTTGCAATATAATAGAAATCGTCAAGGTATGATTCAATTTGTCTATCTTATATATTCGTATTGATCATCTCTTATATGTTTTTAATGTTTTATTTTGGATTGTATTAATTTTTTTTACTGTAATATACTACATTTTAATTTCTTTAACTTATATATTGATTACTAATGGTCTGCATGAACATCATGAAGGTGTAAATGGGCTTCCACGAGGAATGAAAAGTTATCCAAAACAATTTAGTAGGTTGCCTTACTATGAGCACTTACTAGTTGTTCATTTGTTTGATACAATGCATATCGGAAAGAATGTAACTGAAACACTATGGCGAATATTAGACGGAAGGAGTGACAAAGAAAAAATTGTCAAAATTTGCAGTGACATTCATGAATCCAATCATGCAATGAAAGATAACATTGAAAATTTAAACAACGATGGAGACCAAATTAATATAAGGTCACTTCCATGGTTATTGACTGAGCAACAAAGCAATGCAGTAAAAGAAGTGATACAAAAAATGAAATTTCCCACAGGATTTTGTTCGAATATAAAGAATATCTTAACAAGGAAAGGTGATTTTGGTGGGGTAAAAACGCATGATTGGCATATCTTCATTAAGGTAATTATATTTTTGGTATATATATTGGTATATTACAATACTGCATGTCTTTTGTTTACTTCTTTTCTTAATTTTGAAAAATATATTGATGAGACGTGTTCATTGTTACAGTATGTTCTACCTGTATCTCTCCCAGAAAACTTTGACAATAATGTCAAACAGGTCATATATGATCTTGGAAAATACATGAGGTAATTAGAAACAATATTTTTCACGCATCATCATGTAAATTGTTTAATTCGTTGTATAACTTATATGAATTGACATTTGTTTTAGTCAATCATGTAGATTTGTACTACAATCTTAAATTTTCGTCGTTAAATGATATCATTATTTTCTTGCTTTACATGTAGATGGTTGTCATCGAAAGAAATCCACAAAGAAGATATAAAGTATTGGAAGAGAGAAATTCCTCGTTTAATGTGTCAAATGCAGAAATTCTACCTTCGGCATTTTTCAATGCACAAGAACACTACCTCATACACCAAGTTGAGGAGATTGAATTGTGTGGACCTATACATGCAAGGTCCATGTGGATGGTTGAGACGCACTTGAAATTTATGAAGGCTTTAGTTAGACAAAGAGCACATCCAGAGGGTTCTATGGTGGAGGGATATATGGTATTTTAGGCCATGGTGTATATTGTTGAATATCTTCTAGGGTTGGGTTCTATTAAGACTGAATTAGATCGATGCATTAGTGATCCAAAGTCCACTAAGAAATTAGAAGGAGAGTACCTGATGGGGAAAGGTAAATCGAGGAAGGTCAAAGGTAATTATTAAATGGTGTTATAGATTAATAATGTTAATACATTTTAATAGTATCCTACATAATTATTTCATTTTTAATATTCATTAATGATATGCATCATTAATATTTATAATGTTACACTGCGTTAAGTAATTATAAATTTTTGAGTTGATTTATGTAATTTTATTTTCATGCAGTTGGTCGCGAGTGGGATGCACTACATTTGTACGCCGCAAACAATATTGATTGGATAAAGGTATGGATTGAACGATGTAATCAATCTGGTCGAGGACTATCATGGGAAGGTGTGGCTTCATTGGTTAAAGAAGCACATCGCAATGGAGATGTCAATCTAATAGAAAGGGAAATCAATTTAGCATATGGTTTAAAAGATAAATAGGTAAGCATGATATTATAAATATATAAGCCATAATATTTTCAATTACGTCGATATTCATGTTCATCTTGATTAATTTCATTTTATTTGCATACTTTAAGAACATAAAATACTTACTAGTTCATTATCAATTGCAAGTAAAACACCACAAGGCTATGTGGTGCAATGGTCGTAAATATCACATTAAAAAGTTGGATGACACAAGCAAAACATGTGATTCTGGGATAAGTGCAGTCTTTGAGGTCACTAATGTTTCATCTAGAAGCGACAGACATCCAGAATTGTCAAAAAATCGATATTATGGATATTTGGAAGATATCATTGACTATGACTTTAAATCATTCAAAATAATTCTTTTTGTTGTGAAATGGTACAGGCTACTAATGAATCAATTTGATCCCGATAGAACTGTTATTGAACATGCTAATGGATTTACCATGGTCAATACAAGGTCGCTTGAGTCACGAACGTCAGAGCCCTATGTTCTTCCAAGTCAATGTGAACAGGTATTTTACTTAGAAGTTCCTGGTAGACAGGGTTGGTCGTTTGTTATTAGACATGATCCAAGAGGAAGGCCGGTAAAGTATAATATTGTAGAGGAAGCTGAAGAGGGTGTTGAAGAAGAAGGTGATCATGTAGAGGATCAACATGAGTTGGATGTTGATGATCATAATGTTACGCAGGAAGATGTTGAAGAGTTAGTTGAAGCAGATGATGTTAGAGACAATGTTCATGATGAAGACGATATTGACGATCATGATCAATTTATTGAAACTAACAGCGACGACGATGATGATATAGCTGCCTCTAATACTTATAATGTTGAATCTGGATCAGATGATACAGATGCAGACTTGGATGGAGAAGATGATCATGAAGTGCATTGAACATCATTCCAAGTGATGTGAGTGGGGGGGGGGGGGGGCAGATGAGCTTCCACCTTCATGTGGTTGTCCCTGTTGAGTAGAGAATATTAAGATATTCTTGAAACAAAGAGAAGCTCGTTAAGGTATTTTACTCAGAAGTTCCTCGTAGACAGGGTTGGTCGTTTGTTATTAGACATGATCTAAGAACTGGAAGGCAGGTAAAGTATAATATTGTAGAGTAATACTTTTACTAGTTTGCTTAAATACATGAAATAGCATTGATATTCATAGTTCTAAACAAAATAACAACGTTCAAAGTTTTAAACAAGGCTGAGCTCCCGGATTTATTGGCTAGTATCATGCAGATAAGACTTAGTGGGAGGATAGGTCACGGGTTCGACTCGTCCACCTTATTCATTTTGGCATAACAAATGTTGTTTTTAAATTATGGTTACAACCATATGCTACCCGCCAAAATGTTACTCTTTTACATATTTTAATACATAAAAGTTTTTAAACCCACGCCAATAGTAGCATAGCTATAAGGTTTAAACCCACGCCAACAGTAGTAGAGCTATAGGGTTTAAACAGTCCCATGCCAACAGTAGCAGAGCTATAGGTTTTAAACCCACGTAGCATTCGTTCCTTTTCCTCCCTTGTTTACGCATAAGTAGTACCAGATGCGATGCAATATGTTGAGCTTTAATAGGTAGAATAGAGGTGGCTAGAGCTTGGGTAGGGGTTTAAGAAGCAAAGTAGGTAGCAGGAGCAGTCCGCCGTTTCGATTTGGAGCAGTCCGCCATTTTGATTTGGAGAAGATTCAGTCCACCATTTCGATTTGAAGCTCAGTCCATTCAGCCCCGCCATTTCGATTTGAAGCTCAGTCTGCCATTTTGATTTGAAGCTCAGTCAATTCAGCCATTTCGATTTGAAGCTCAGTCCATTCAGCCATTTTGATTTGGAGCTACCATTCCATTCCAAATGTCTTCAGTAAGTGGCATTCTCATCCATAGCTTCATTTGCCTGATATGCACACTGTGTGGGACATTACATCTATAAATGTTCATTCTGTAGTCGATCCAAGTCCTCCAACTAGAAACTTGGCTTATTGATGCAGGCACCACTTGCAATACCTAAGCAGACCCTTGATTCCCAAATTTTATGTACTGGAATCTTCACTTAATACATCCCTTTACCATTCTTCTCTTAGTTTTTCTTAGTTTCCAATTAACTCTGTGACATAACTAAAAATAGATAACTGTCACTATACTTGGCAATTCTATCAAAATTGAGCAAGACTTCTCTATTAGCGAATTAAACACTTTACCTTTTGCTTAGCCCTCAACGGAATTTACTTTACATTCAAAGGTTAAACGCCACATGACCATTCGTCATGACCTAAGCCCCAACGGAAAATCACTTATCGTACCAATTGTACCTTCTTTTCATTTTCCGCTTCCACCCAATGCATGACACGTATCTCTCAGCAGAAAAATCCACTTTGCCTCGAGCTTTGAACCATCACTTTCCGCTGTGATCGTGATCGTTGATTTCTGACTTCACAACTCCGCTCTCATCCTGATCATTAATGTCCTATGTGATCAGAACCATCCATTACTTAGCTCATCAATCTCCACTCTATTCTCGATCGTTGATCCCCAAATGTTATACATATGAGTGCCACTTATAGACTGTACATGTAAGCTAGGGCTTATGCACTGTGACAATTATGATGACTCACAAGCCATTACAATATTCCATGGAATCGTTGTTTCCCTTAACTAATCAGATGTATACTCAAAATAGAAGGCTAATCAAATACCACATGGCTGAACAGAATGTTAACATATATATAGACTGTATTTTACCCTAGGATATACACTGTAACGTTTCCAATAATTCACACTTCATTTCACTATTCCTTAAACTCGATGCTTTCAGATGAAATTGATGAATCATATGTATCCAACCAATGATAACAGAAATATCACAACATATACAGATGAGATGAATCATATATATTGAGATTTTACACAGTAGAGAGGAAATTTAATGATTCTCCATCATTTTATTACATTTCACTGTATGTAATCAATCACACTCTACACCCTGCTCTCTCTTCTCGAGCTCTGTGAGCTAACCTTCATCTAGGCTAAGTTACCTATTCAAAATACTAAAGACTGCATTTATTTACAATGGATTTCTGTTTCCAGATCCTATGATTAAGGAACAGAGTCCTTAATAACCTCAACTGACCCCTACGAGTCATCATTGACTCACTAACAATTAAAAAACCCTATCTTATCTTTTACAAGTGGAAAGGATCTAGAATCCTTGACCATTATTCAAATTTTTCACAAAAATAACAATTTACACAAATGTGAGACCCTAGGTCTCTTTGAATTCTCTTGACCTTGATGAAGTCATGGGTGACTTCTTTTTCATGAGCCTATGCTCCTGCATCACTTATGTCACCCTATACCGATGCCATCACATCCTTCCAAAATGATCTCTAAGGACTTTGTGACTAGTGCAGCAAAGTTGTGTTAGAAATCATGAGATAGAGGATCTGTGATTAATTCAATAAATACCCTATCCCAATAAGATAAACACAAGATAGATGTATCGCATACCATAAACACATATAAAGACTTCAAGAGAGTGTGCAATAGATAGGATGCCCTTGGGCTGATGAATAATTCAATTGAATGAGATGATTACAATCCACAACCACCCACAGGTCCACACATTAAGAGCCTCAATTACCCACCTAGTGGTTTGGCACATGGCCACAAGTGAATATTAGCCAAGATATCTCAACACCCCCCGCCCCTGATTTTCCCCGTGTATTGGTTTCAGTTCGAAATTAATGTATTTAATTACTTTTTTGCAGTCAGCTGATCGAGGCAAGTCCCTAATGGAGACTGAGAGGCGAACACCCCCCTACAGGCGATAGGTATATATACCACATTTTTACTTACCTGCTTCTTTAGAAAGTACATTTGTTTAATTATGATATCAACGTGGTCAATATTTAAATATGTTTTTAAATAAGATTTTCCCCGTGTATTGGTTTCAGTGCGAAATTAATGTTTTTAATTACTTTGTTGCAGTCAGCTGATCGGGGCAAGTCCCCAATTGAGCCTGGGAGGCCGACACCCCCCTACAGGCAACAGGTATATATACCACATTTTTACTTACTTGCTTCTTTAGAAAGTACATTTGTTTAATTATGATATCAACGTGGCCAATATTTTGTTTGTAGGATGAGGGTCGAGGTAGGAGCCCCATGACAGATGATATGTCGACAGATATTAGCACGCCACGCTCATCAGGTCATGAGCAGGTATATAGCATGTTGTGAATTTCAGAAACTGTATTTATACATATTTATGTTATCTAATTATATTAATGATTTCAAATTGATATTAATGTTTTATATTTTTATGTCGGATGATACTTATCTATAGATGGATCCAAAGGATATGGATTTGGGGCACATTCTTGATCTTGTTGACCTCAAGAATTCAAAGAATATCCGGGATGCAGTTCAAAAAGCAAAAACAAAATTAAATCAGGAGGTCGTCAATCTGCTTATATCGAATACGCAAATGATGCAGGATGAGACTCAAGCAAAGATAGATCATGTGTTGTTTAAAGTAAAGTGCTTGGATGTAAGCTGCAAACTCTTTCATTATAAGTCTATTCCAAATGCAATTTTTTTTCCTATTTGTATATGAGTAACTAAAATATTATTTGTTTCTACAGGAATATTTTTTCCTCGATGAGAGGCATGTTGGTACCATTGAGCATGACACCCCCTTCGCCACTGATCATGTATCGTTGCTGTCTGGCCAGTCGGAAACACAAAATGAGACACCCCAGACGGAACATGAGAGTGCCGATGAGGATCAGGGGCCAGTACATGGAGAAGAGCATGACTTTGATGCTGCCGTCCCAACATTTCCTGGATCTTTCCGTGTCACTAGGACGGGAACATTTGAGACTACTTTTTTGGTGGACAAAGATCTCATTCCCTACAATATGGAGAAGATTCCAGGTACTATTTACAAAATGTTTTAACTATATATTATAATTTTATTGGAATGTAATTATGCATCATTCTTTTTACACTAATTAACACATACTTGTTTTTGTAGGAAATGATGTCTTTTATAAACATCTTAATGATTGGTATTTAGAGCTGTTTGGGCCCACTATCCGCACATGGTCGAACCGGCAGAGTAAATTTTTGAAAGATGAGCTTATTGCTTGCTTGGTTGGGTTTTTTGGTGCCGAAACCTTCAATCGAAAAAAGGTTCTTGAAAAAGCTGGCCAACATTTACATTATGTACGGGAGAAATATTGGAACAACTTAGCAGATAATCCAAAGTATGAGCACCCTCCGAAATTCCAACAATGAAGTGGAAAGGCTTGCTGGATGATGCAAGGGAGAAAGCTGCGAAAATAGCGGGCAAGCCAGTACCCGAGTCAGCTAGAAGGTATGCAATACTTTCAGCAATGCAATTATATGTTTATTACACTTTATTTTCCATTTTTTTGCAATGTCTAATGTATTTAAAAATACTTTTATAGGCTACCATATACATCGAAGGCCACCCAGGCAAGAATAGAAAAACATGGGCAACACAAGCTTGGCCCTGGTGGATATTCCAACCTACAAGCACGAATCATAAGTATGATCAATAATTATTTTATTGTATAGAAATTATAGATTGCATTTAAAATTGTTTTCATGATGATATAACAACAACAATGATGATCTAATTGAAAATTACAGGCTCAAAGATTCCACGATTTGCCAATGGAGGAAGACATGAAAATCGGCTACCAACGCGGGTTTGCAGGTGTTGTTGAACATCGAACAAGCAGCCGTGGTAGCCAAGAAAATTCTTCCAATGATCCATCCTGCGAACAGGTAACTACAATAAACAAATTCTATTTAAGATTGATTCATTGTGTTCTATATTCATTAATAAACTAGTACATAAAATATTGAGTCTCTTTGTGTTAAGCTGCACAACGAAAGTAGAGAAAATGCAGAGGATGGAGGAGAAAGAGATATTGAAGTTCATGTTGATCGAAATCCAGGTAATAAATATTCTTGTGTTAAAAAAAAACTAGCATGGATTAAAGTCTCAAATATTAAATTGCAAATACTATATTGTGTAAGTGTTGATGCTTTAATGCAGAGGGTCTTCATGTGCAACTTGAGGCAGCAACAGAAGATCAAATGCAGGAAATTCATGTCACCCATGAGTTGCCAGGTACAAAGCACCGCTCTAATGTTTTTTTCTTAATGAAGGACTTACAATGATTATAATAGTAAAAACACATCAAGTAATTAATATTTCTTCATTTTTCCAGTACATCCTGGCACCTTACAGCAGCCGCATACACGTCGTGAGCACATGACCCGTCGACAAACACGATCACAGGCAGCTACAGAGGGCATAGGAAACAAAAAGCAATTGGTAGAAGAGGATGTCACACTTAGAGAATTTGTGGAGAGAAAAAAGTGTAAAAAAAGTAGTGATTGTAATAAGTACACTATTACATTATTTTTTTATGCATTGTCCTCGGATATTATTTTTGATATTATGGAGTAATGTCTTCAACTATTTATTTTTTTCTATGTACGAATGAATGAATGAGTTAATTAATGACTGCTATAAACTAATTAATGATCGAATGCACGTAATTCCTTTAAGACAAGAAACTCACGATGTTCGCACAAAAGATCATTTATTTCCAAGCACGTGCATTGGGTATGGGGAATTGAGAGTGATGTGAGGGGGGGGAGGGGCCATATGAGCTTCCACCTTCACGTGGTTGGCCCTGTTTAGTAGAGAATATTAAACTATTCTCGAAATAGAGAGGAGCTCAATAAGGTAAAATGCATGCATTATTACAATGTTTCTTTCTTATGACCAGATACGTTGTTTCTTTCTTCTAGCTAACTATAGACATGCATTTTCTTTATACTGCAGAGTGAGAATCTTGATGGGCTAGAGATTTTTGGTTTGGAAGATCTTCAAAGTCTCAGGATGAGTATCGTTGGAATCCATTCTGTGCATCAATACCTCAACATCTTTTGCAAACTCTACATCCAGCTCCAAATCCACAAATATGAAGAGGTACCCATCCTTCAATTTAATTTAGGTTTTCTATTGATTTTTCAATGTGAAGTAGAAAAGAAGGGTTCAGTAAATCATTCCCAAGAAATAGATGAAAGCCAGTGGATGAACAGCAGGCCTGTAGCAGAGGTATTGAGGTTTTATATAGTCTTAGTGTGTTGCAACTAACGAAGTTCTTAAGGTAAATTTCATGGTAGTTCTCACATTGATAATCTGGAATTGGTTTGCTAATATGATTAGTGGGTTGTCATTAGACGTTCATAAGGTGGAGCTTCCAAATCTCAATAATGGTGATTTGTCAATCAGGGGATTGATCTGATCGACTCTCAGTGAGGGCAAGGTTGCAAGGACTTGAGGCCTTTAGAAATACTGTACAAAATGATTAAACTTTGCTGCAGTTTACATTAAATGAATGGCCTGTTCAAAATGTCTTTTAGGGAGTGTGTTATAGAAGTTAATATTTGGTAAATAGCTAACAAGAGTCACGATTTTTTATGTAGCTAGTTAAGATGGAATTACTATAATAGTACCTAGGTCGACTTACTGTTGGTTAGATTCAAATATCATGGAGTCAATTTTATGGCTGATGATTCTGTTATCACTCCGTAATTTCTTGAGGCTGTGTTCAAGAAACCCAAAGGTAACCTACAACCAATCTTTAGGTTAGCTGTCTGACTCAGCTAACCAGAGAGGGCGATAACATCCTTTGATGCTCCCTGACTTTTAATTCCCATCGGGCCCACTCTGTCTTCTAGCGGAGATTTGGTCATTCTGCTATCTTTTAATGTTCTTTGTATTCTCCGCCAAGCCTCGGCCAAGTTAAGAGCTCCTCTAATCGTTAAAAACCCCCGCCAAGTACAGCAAAGCAATTTTTACACAAAAAATTCCCGAAAAAGAGACTTTTTAAAGAACAGGCACTATTCTTCCATGCACCTTTACAAAATTTTTATACTGTGATAACACCACCTTCAACAAATCATCCTTCAGTAAATCATAAAACCCCAAGTAGAATTCAACTGACAGCCCATCCAGTCCTGGGACTTTCCCTTTCTTAAATGGGTTTAATACATTTAGTATTTCTTTATCTGATATTTCTGAAGTTTTAAGTCCTTATTCATATCATCATTAATTAGACTACGAACTAGACCTATGATTCTCATAATTTCCTCTTAAAAAGAGACTTAAAGTGTAACCTTCCTGCCTTCGCTTTTTCCTTGAAAGATCTAACCAGTGAGCCTTCTGGGTGTCTTATTTCCCAAATAGTATTCACTTGCTTTCTATAATTGGCATATTTATGAATTTCTCTATGTGTTATTGTCCCCTTCCTCCCAAATCGCCCTGCTCTTCAATCTCCAGCCTGTTTCTTCATTGTCCAAAAGTTCTTTCTTCCTCTCCATCTATTTTAAAGACTTCTCCTCTTCTTTGAAAGAAACACCTGAGTCATTATGATCAAATAATTCCTTTATTCCTTACTCAACTTCTGTTAACTCCTTTCTTGAATTTAAAGCAAGAAACTTTACCCAGCCCTTTATGACTCTGATTATATGGAGGTTATATGCGAATTGTTTCGTAGCTTCAGATCCTCTGTCATTATAAACCTATCCAGCCTTTTAGATATGCCATCCCTTCCCCTTCTTGCATTCCTCTAAGTTGGCATTAATTTGACAGGTTTAATCATTAATGCCAAGGGAAAAGTCATACTCAAAAGCATCAGCATAATGAAGCTGTGCTGTCCCCAAAGGTGGCCTGAATAGTTCAGGGATTGCATTGTATGTTTTCATAAATCTATTGGAAAATTCCTGAACTGTTTCGTTGGGATTCTTCTTTAAATTTTTGTACTGAGTCAGAAAATGTTGTGGATTTTTCTTTGCTTCCCACTTATCCAAAAAGGCTGTCTCACAAGCTGCATAATCCCGTATAGAGCCTCCTGCTAAGCCTCTATACCAAACTTTAACTTCATTTGTAAATCTCTGTGCTAAAAACCTCATTTTAACATCATCATGATCTATCTCCTTTAAATCCAGGATATCATTAATCTTGGTCAGATGTTGTTTTGCAGTGATTTCACCCTCTGCCCCATAAGTTGTTATGATTTGATCATAATTTTGTGGCATATCATGTAGGACAGCTGGCAAGACAAGAGGTGCATATCTGACCATGTTTGTATTTATAATAGGAGTGGAAGACACAATCTGGATATGCCTGTATACAAAGGATAAATCTATCATTCTTTAAACCATTTCATCTGTCCCAGGGTATAGAAGACCCTAGAATATCCTGTTAACCAACACAAGGTCATGTTGTCAACAAACCCAGTGAGGACTTGTGATGATCGAGAAATATAATACGATAAGTCTTGTATTTTTGTCCTATTTTTAAATTAATAATTTAATATATGTGGTGGCTTTGATTGAAATTGCCCATAACACTGACTTATGCATAGATGAGACTTGCTTTTGAATATTCTGTCATATGTAGTTATGTATGTAAGGGCTTGGTATGAATGGATGACATGTGTACTATATGTGTAGTATGCTTCCTCTTGCAATTGCTATGCGTGTAGAACTCTGTTGTTCCTGACCTCTGCTGTTGATAGTCTCCTAGTTATAGTTGTAACAAAAGTGTATTTTCAAGGTATTTGAGGGAAGTTCCAATAGCTTCTCATGTTTGCAATTGGGATTATACCATCTGGACATCCAATTGGAATGGGATCAAAGAAAGAATTTCTTATTCTTCATATTTGTTTGAATATCATTCTTAATTTGTCCCACAAAGTTTAAAGGGATTGAAATGAGATGCCCCCCCCTTCCTCTTCTCAAATTCATGGGTGTTGTTATCACTCCGTAATTTCTTGAGGCTATGTTCAAGAAACCCAAAGGTAACCTACAACCAATCTGTAGGATGACTGTCTGACTTAGCCAACCAGAGAGGGCTCTCTCTTTGTCACTGTATGATAAATGTATCAAGGAATAGGAGAAACAAGGCCAGATTCTCAAGGTAACAAGTGTTTTCAATGGTTATCAAGGTGTTGGGAAATTTCAAGAGTAAAGAACATTAGGCATTGGAGTCAAGGATTGAGGCTTAAATCAAATGAAAGAGTAAATCAGGTCACAGAGGTTTAAGGCCTTTTGCATGCATTTGGCACAGATCATTAAACTTTAAAGGTGATAGTAGAAGGTAGAGAAGTGATTGTTTATTTTCAGGAGCATGTGACTATGAATTCCTTAAATAAACAGGAAAGACTTATGAAAGACAGGGAAAAGTAAATTATAATAGAGCACCAGAACACCAACGATGAATTCTATTACAGTTTATCTTTCAATGGTATTTAATATAAATACTGTGGAGCATGGAAACATGAATTCCAAAGATTTAAATTAACAGTAAAGAAGAGGAAATAACACAGATGAATGAATTTCACATAGAAGGCATTCTGCAACAAAACATGGAAGGAATCTTAAACATGAGAAAACCTGTATGTCTGTTCTTTCATTGAAGTTCACAAAATCCCAGATACATGAGTCTTTTCTTCTTTACAATATGAATTTCTTCAACCAAAGACCAACCCTCTCCCTATCGAAGTAGGGTCTATTTGTAGTTAATCTATTCAAAGGAGAGATGCAAAAAACTAGGAAACAGTTACATACATGGGGATCATGTCCCAGAAAAATAGCTTAAATCCTATCTTCTAAAATAGATGGAATAGTGACCATTTATTACATAACCAACTCTAAAAATAGAAATGATAGCTGTATGAATATTTATGAGGTCGATAATCCTTTTAGGATCAATAATATCCTATTCATTTCCAGGATGGAAAGAGATATCATTGATGTTTTCTGATAATTTTAGCCTTCAAAGGCGCATATTGTCTGAACAGGCTCGCTTGATTAACTTGTCATCTGCCTCTGAATATTTCCAAAACAACTATAAATAAAGTATCTGTGTGACTGTTTCTTACTGTAGTAACTGCAGACAGCAAGCTAGCATCATGGACTCCCTAAAACTTCTTCTGCAGGATCTAAACTTTATAGTTCTTAGCAACAGTATCAAATATCTGACAACCTTGACTTACTTATGCTTCACGGACATCTCACTGGCACTTCCTGGACTTGAACTTGGTATAAGAACTCATGCTCCCACCCTGAATACTTCTTTCCAAGCATCATCCTTTGGAACAGAAGCATCAGATAATTCTTCCATCAGCACATCAAGCTCTATTAAAAGACCTTCTGTAAAGACATGCAATTTAGATTTAACCTCCCTGAAAAGTAATGGAAGTTCGAAGTCCTGCCTCATCTTGCTTACTACCACCATGCCTTGAAGTCCTTTTACCATATCATTAAATTTGCTATGGTCTGATCTAGATTTAATCAACATTTCTTTATATTCAGGCCATGCTATTAGCATATTCTCATCATCCCAAAAGGATGGTAAACCATAACCAATCAATGGTAAAAAGGCTTGCTTGAACTCCTGCACTTGCTTTTTAATCTGGGACATCTTTCCTCTGACTGAATTCAACAGAGTATATTTCTGCAAAACCCTCCTAGCATCTACTAACAGAACAGTTCTGTTACTCACCTTTAAAACCTGTAACTCAAAAGCAGGAGCTTTACTGAGGAAAATAATTGTGTTTTGAGCTACCTCTTGAGTTCTGTTAATTAACTTTTTCTCAACTAATTTACATTTGTTGGATGCCACTCCCAATGCCTTCTCATGCTCCTCCACAATCATCAATTGAGGCCTAAAAGCATTGATATTTGCTATCAATTCATCCCATAGCAAATGCTTTGCACCTTCCAATGGAAGAACTCCCTTGGTTTTCTCTTTCAAATTATAAATCTTATCTTTCAATTTATCATTTTCTTCTTTGAGCTTGATGATTTCCTGCTCTCTAGGATC
Source organism: Larix kaempferi (assembly GCA_027924585.1). Lineage (NCBI taxonomy): Eukaryota > Viridiplantae > Streptophyta > Pinopsida > Pinales > Pinaceae > Larix > Larix kaempferi. Next base: position 5,787,431 of record BSBM01001287.1, read on the forward strand.
CAGAGCTTTAATCTCTTCAATCTGCAGTTTAAGTTCATAAATTGTGTCCTCTAAGTCTGAAACCTTCTCCTTGAAATTCTCAATTTCAGCTTCATGTACAGACATATCTGCAATGTCATGTATGATCTGGTCAATTGGTGACAAAGGACTAGTTCCCCTATTTGATTTCAATTGTTCAATTTCTTGAAGCAATTTACCTTTTTCTTTCTCTAATGCCTCTTTCTGCTCCTGAAGGACTAGAATTTTGGCATTATCTTCCACAACCTTTGCATTCAAACCAGCTATATCTTCATGCAACTTAACCAAATTAGGTGAAGGTGTAGTATCAACATTAACATTTACAGCTTTACCCCTCCTTCTAACTGTCTTAACAGTTTTGACTTTGACCGTTGGTTGGGTTTCTGCCCCTTGTGCAGGTGGAAACTCTTTATATGAAGCCAGCTCAGTTTGTAAATAAGCCACCGGTGTAGACCATGCTTTGTTTGCAGCTTTCTCCTGCTTCAGGTGAGCTTCCAATTTTTCTATTTTCTGCACTGCATTCTTATGTGCCAAGGTCTCCCTAGTCAAGTCAGCATAAAGGAATTCACTGGCTTGTTTGTGGAACCAAATCTTGTCAGGAGCTGGTAATTGATCCATTTCTAAACGAATCTCAGAAGCCTTTTCATCATCAGTGATGGCCAAACTTAAAGATCCAGTTGCTGAATCCCTCACTGTCATCAATGTTGTCTTCATATCAGATTTTTCTTTGAGTTCATTCAATTGTTTTTCCTCTTGCATCACGGACTCATTTCTATGATCAATGTAATGTTTGAGGAGACTCTACTTGTTTTGAAATTGACCTTCAGCAGCTGCAGCATAGCTATATTTCTTGTATTGCAGGACCGGTACAGGGGGTAGTTTACTGCTTTCTTCAGGGTTTGCAGTAGTATTTTCAACTCTGGTCTGTGATACTTCTTCTTGAATAATAGTACGGGTGATAACTAGCTCCCTTATCATATCAACATCAATGATCTATGTATCCATGGCAGTTTTCTGCTTTTTAGATGTCTCAAGTTCCTTTGTATCCATCTCTGTGGCCTCTGGTTCTGACCTTTTCTTGGTAGATATCTGCTCCACTTTTCCCTGTGCAGTATTTGACTGTGAAAAATCTATATGATCTCTAGCCTCTACAATCTCCTTTAAAGGCTCACTGATCCAGATCTGATCATATATAAGAGAATTGGCGTCTCCCATCCAAGTTTCATCCTGACTGTGCTGAAATATACCTCTGCCATACTCCTGTCTCCTTTGTGAAATAACATGTTTAGGGTCATATTTTACAGGTGGTACTTGAGGGAAATCAAGCTGCTTCAGAACTTCTTCAATAATGGGCAATGCTACTTCCTTCTTTAAAATGAAATTTCCCACAGTGATAGGATATTTTATCCATGAACTCCTTTTCAATGATGGGGCAGTGAAATGTTCTTTATCTGCAGAGATCCTTTGCCTCATTACCTCTAAAGCAAATACACTGGTAGTTAAAAATATAGGCAACACATATGGTGATCCAGTGAATCCAAAGACTCTGACAAGGGAGAAGTTTTTGCTAGGAACCAATCTCCAATCAAATCAGGGTTTAGGATTTCTTTCAAGTCATTTGAAATTCTGCTGATCTCTGGATTAAACACTCTGAACAGATTAAGTACGATCAAATCCATGAATTTGGCATAAGACCAGGCATGGTAAAATGGTGAAGAAGGAGGCCATTTCTTAAAGGTTTCTAAGTCTGTAATGGCTAGTGCTCCTAACTTAGCATGAATTATCAAAGCATATAAGTATGCCTGATACCTGAAATGATAGATTTTGGAGAAATTGGACAACTGAAAACACATTTCTTTGGCAAAATATTCATCAAACCTAAGGGGTGCTGTTCCAGGTCTATCTAGGTATAGGAAAATTCCTAACATTGCTTCAGTTACCTCCAAACTAGTGTCTGACCCTAAAATTTGACTTAATAGGGTTACAGCAGCAGCAATAACTGGTAAACAAAGTTTAGATGAAAAAGGAACAGACAGGTTCTCCACTGGTTTCAACAAAACCTTCTGATACATTCGTTCTTTATCCTCACTAGAAACTTTCTTGTAAATCTGGGATATTTCAGCTTCATTAAAAGAGATAGAAGTGTAGCTAGGGTTTTACCCCTAGCTTGTGCAAATGAGCACCTACTAAGGAGAATGGACTCCCTAGCAGCAGTTCAGTAATTGGAAATTAAAATGCTAAAACATAAATGTAAACTACTCTAAAACATGTGCATGAAACATAAACAACAAAATGTAAATAATGGTTTTTGTATTAATTTTACCTTGATTACAACCTCTTACTCAGTCGTAGCTACATGTATGCTATGCGGGCGGTAGCTTCCTCTGTCTTTCATACCATGATGTTCCCCCATGACGGACGTGTGGTCAAGATCGACCAACTTACTTACTATGATCCAAATGCCCCTGCTGCACCCGAAAATGTTCTCCCCATGGTTGAACAACCTGTTAATGGTGCCGCTACCTCGTTTGTTTCCTCCTTGGGACCTGGAGTTTACTCAGACCCGCCGATGACATCCACCTTCCAATCCATTCTTCCCCCGTCATCTACGCCCGAAGTGTCTGACTTATCTACCCTGTCCCACGATAACCAAACACCTAACAATCAACCACCCTTGTTGCCTAAACCACCATTGGTACCTAGCCACATTGGTGTTACACCTATCAACACAATCCCCTTCCTAGTCCCTCCATCGGGAGTAGTAAGCGCCCCGATTATGGCTACCCTTAGCCTCCCTGGGTTAACCTTGGGTTACCCGTCTGGTATCGTTCGCCTCCCGTTCCCCCGCCGACACCAAGCGTCCTCCTCTAACCGGTGCAACCCATGGCTACTACCACTCAGCCACCCCCCGGTGTCGCTAACCCTTCGTCATCCATAATCCTCCTCCTCCTCCCAAACCCATTGGGGGCAGAGGCCCCCAACCTTACACTGCTGTACCACCTCCCAAGACAGTCAAAACCCCCCCCGTGTTTCGTGCTCCTCCCAAATGCTCATTGTGCGATGAGTTAGGCCATGCGACTCATCAATGTCCACAGTTACCTGCATTACAGGAACACATGCAGATGCTTGATGATGACCCCAATATCCCGGTTGTCAAACTAGATCCAACCCCTAAGCCTCGCGATAAATCCCTGCGCACTAACCACCCCTGTGCCATATGCGGTGTTTACGGGCATTACTCACATCACTGTCCCGATCTCCCCGATTACAGAGCAGCTCTCTATGAGATGAACAATCTGGATCTTGAGACGGCACCACCCACCATTGAAGAGATTCACCCTCCGATCCCACCCCCATCCGGGGAGATCAACACCATTTACATGATCTCTTCAACTACCATTCCCTCGTCAACCATTTTGATGGCCCACACTTTCCGTACTGATGAGGAGATTCTTGAGGCACTCACTGCCCCGGAGTATCCCTGGGATGACATGCACCATCGTTTGTATTTCCTCCCAGAAGCATCTTCCTCTAGCACCGCTACTCAATTTGCGGTTGCATCCAAAGATTTCCTTCCTACCAAGGTCAACTGGTTTAAGGACCCTATTCCTGCTCCAGATGCCTTTGAGGAAGGTAACATGGCCAATATTTCACCTGTCATCCAAATTGATATCGTTGCCCCAGGAAGTACACCTGAACTCATAACTTTAGGAGCCTCCTGCAGTGAGCATGAGATTGAGGAGTACAAAAAACTCTTCCAGGAATTCCGTGATGTCTTTGCCTGGTCCTATACCGAAGTGCTTGGTCTTGACCCCGCCATCATAGAGCACCACCTTGACACCTCTGAGTCAAGGGGCATAATAGATTCCCTCGAACCTGGGATAGGGGGCATGATCAATCATTTTGAACCTTCCCCATCACATCTATCTCAGCATGTCAATGAACCCATTGTTCAAACCCACACATATGTGATCCATAATCACAAACCCCATGCACATAGCATGGGGGCAAGTCATTAACCCTGCTCACTTTTTCACACTTTTGATCTCAACCATTTTTGAGGTCACATATCACTTGTAGATTTGATTTTTTTTGATACACCTAGTATTCTTCCCCCACGGGTCATCATTTCTCCCCACCACTACATCCTTGGCTTGGTGGGATCACCTTTATTTGCAACCATTTTTTAACCTAGTTAGTTCCTTTGACCATTCCGGAGTCCTTATGACCTCCGTTTTTCGCACCATTTGCACCGCCGGATTCATATTTCCATGCTCGTGATGATGCTTGAGATCATTTCTCACTCTCACAAGGACCAATATCAACATTGTGTCCCGACACCTTGTCGCTCGGTTTGCGTGCCACATCGACCGTAGCCCGTTTTTGATATACCTTATATCATCAGATTCATTTTTTCGAGCCGATGATGATGCTTGAGATCAGTTCTCGCTCTCACCCCCATATTTTTTGGGTATTTTTTCCAAAACGCCCCCCGTCGCCTCGGTTTGCGTGCCACATTGGCCATTATCCATTTTTGACACTCTTTATATCGTCGAATTCATTTTTTCGAGCTCGTGATGATGCTTGAGACCATTTCTCGCTCTCACCTAGTACAATTTCAACATTGTGTCCCGACACCTTGCTGCCTCGGTTTGCGTGCCACATCGACCGCCATCAGATTGTTCCACATTTTTACATGAGCCCTCCACTCCTGTCATACTGCAAATATTTCGTTATTTTGCCACCATTCATTCACCCCGCAAGGAGGCCCACCAGTGTTCCCCCCTACCCTCGTTCTTGGTCATCATCACTGTTCCTTGATTGAACACTTCCTCCTTACCTGGCCATTCCTTTTGTTCGGTATAATTTTATCCCTTTTTCGGGCCAGACAAGTCCTTTACGAAAAAGGCACTTAGGGAGTTTCTGTTAAGCTCTTTTCTGACTCCTAAAACAATGAAAAGATCGCCGAGCAATCTTGCTTCCTTTCATGCTCGTTAAAGTACCTGAAAGGGCGTCTATCTGGTATAAGTTTAACCCCTTTCCGGACCTAGTAGACTAATTACGAAAAAGGAATACTCTAGTCACACCGACTAGAAGAGTTCTTCATTGCATCCTTTTATGCTTCTTCGAGCCTTGGAGACTAACACACGAAAAAGCAACCCCCTGGAGTCTTCTTATTTGCTTTCAGACTCTCTAAAATTGAAAGCAACCACGAGCATGAACTGTCCTGGGCTCGTATAAATCCACACGACAGTACCATTCCATCCTTTCAGAGTCTTCTTATCGCTTTCAGACTCCTTAAAATTGAAAGCAACCATGAGCATGAACTGTCTTGGGCTCGCATAAATCCACACGACAGTACCATTTTATACACACTTCTTCTAGTTCCCTAACCCATAAAGAATTACCCCCCCCCGTGCCTCCTGGCACTATGATCGATCACCTCGGCAGCACCCCCAATCAGGTCGCCTTTGTTCAGAGTATTTTGCAATCTCCTACCACTTTACACCAGCTTGAGTCTCCCTCAGCCCAGTCCCCATCCTTGATCCATTACAGCTATGATCCCTTTCCCCTCAGTCAGTTTCATATGCTTCCCGATCGTCCCCATTATCATACTCTGAACAAAGGAAGTTTGAGTCCACCCACTCTACTTGCCCAGTTATTCCCCCCCAGTTTGTCAGTCCTGTCATCAGTAGCAGTTCAGTAAATGGAAATTAAAATGCTAAAACATAAATGTAAACTACTCTAAAACATGTGCATGAAACATAAACAACTAAATGTAAATAATGGTTTTTGTATTAATTTTACCTCCAATGTGAAGGTTGGTGAAGCTCTTGCAATGTCCAAGAGGGTTGCTCCAAGCTCCAACTGGCTCCTTCTCTTTCTCCAATGGTGGGAATGGGCCAAAAGGGGCTCTCAAGGTGAAAGTGGCTCAATGGTGAGCTTGGGTTTCAAGAGAGATTTTGGCAGAGTAAGGGTATACTTGATTGTGGATATGGAATAAGGTGTCTCCATCACCTATTTATAGTTTTTTGGTGGTGGAGTGCTGACCCATGGTTTTGCGAACCATATGGTTTAGGGTAGCTGTATAGGGTTTTTTCCTCATTTTCCTCATTATTTTATATTTTTTATTCCCTTTTTAGAGGTATTTTGCTATTTTAGAGGAATTTTGGATATTTTTGGAGGAAAAATGGGTTTTTTAGCCTTTTTGAGGCTTTTTAGATGGTTTTGTGGCCTTTTGAAGGCATTTTAGGCCTTTTGGAGGCTTTTACTGGGATTTTTAGGGTTTTTAAGGGAAATATGGTAGGAAAATGGACAAATGAGCCATGAAATGGGGTAGATGAGGTAGTGAACACTTTTTGGGTGTTAACAAGAAGTTGAAACGAAATCAGCAGAATATTTCAGGGTTTCCCTAAGGGTTTGAGGGTCTACTTTGCAGATAATTCGATCACCCTGGTAATTCATAATTACTCCCTCTGAGGTTGAAAAATGTTCAGCACATAAGGATACAAATTCCGGGCAACTAGGTAAAGGATACAATGTAGAAGGGATCAAAGTACTGTACAATTTGGTATGGAACTCGAAATTGTCAAGGGAAGCAGTACTGAGGTCATTGTGACTGGTAATGATATCAAAGGGTTTTGAAATTGGGTTATATACATCCCAAAAACGGTCAGAAATCAGGTCTTTGGAGGAATCTAAGGTTTTTACAGTGGTAAACATGGTGAAAGCAGGTAATTCAACAGAGGAATACTCAGAAATTGTGTACCTGAGGGTAAGGGCTGACTGTAGTTACTCACAGTTGAAATGTTGATAGTATATCTGGTATCTGTAGCAGCCAAACCAATCGAACCTTGATCTCCGAGCAGAAATGGCAGAAACAGTCTTTCAGCAGTCTTTGACGGTAAAATAACCATAAAATGGCTAGACCGCAACGGAAAATAGGATATCGTACATTTATGTACGGGTATCCATTTTCTGCTTCCACTCAGCGACAACCACCTAGAACCCATCACATCTCAGCGGAAAATGAACTTTCTTTAACCTTCATGATAGATGTATTATCCTTTGAGATCTGAGCCATCAGATCTTGGCAGAAATTAGCGCTGCATCTACAGCCCTTGATCTGTTCTGGCACTTAACCTCCATCGGGCCCACTGTACTTTATAGCGGAGATTTGACCGCTCCGCTATTTTACTTCATTCTTTGGGTTTTTCGACAATTCTCTTGCCAAACTAACAGCTCCTCCAATGTTTTAAGACCTCCGCTAAGCACAGAAAAGCATTTCTTCACAGAAATTTTCCAAATGAGAGTCTTTTTTTAATGAACAACACTATTTTTTCCATCGACCTTTGCCAGAAATTTATACTGTGATAACAGGTGCCTTGTGTTATCACTCCGTAATTTCTTTGTGGAGTAGGAGGAGATGGAAGAGGCTCCTGTACCTTGCCTAGATGTAGCAACTATTCAACTTGGCAACCTTTTTTATGTTTTTGCTGGATACAAAACTATTGATATTGTAAGTTAACAAGCCCATTATCTGAATAGACTGGTTAATAATCTATTTAGACTCTTAGATGTCATATGCGTGTGCATTAGCTTTATGAGTTGGGAATATGATTTTTTTTAATGTTTTTCTGTACATGGCACAATTGACTTTGAAGGTGAGCATTGCAACAAACTAAGTAAACTGAGTAGGCTGGGAAATAATTTGGCATTTTAAAACAAGTGAGAAGGATGCTAAACAGATTTCTGACCATACTTTTTTGAATTAAACAACTTGTTTGCATTTTTATAAACAGAAACTGTAAAATTTTAGTACTAATATAAGAGGTACTTTTTGAGAATAGAGGACGTATACTGACACTGGTTGTAAGCACGCCCAGTAGGCACATTCTGCAAGGCTGATGTTCACTATCATGCTTGTGGTGAAACTTTTTTGTTCCGTACAGTACTGATTATCAATCCTTTTTAGCTAATTTAGTGAGATAATAATATTTTGGAAGATCATTTGAAGGAGATATGGGGCTATCAAATATTTTTATAGAATTCCCTCTCTTCTAGCTTTTCTTCTCTATTTCAAACACCTTTACTACTTCATGTCCAATCTCACTGTGTTTGAAATTGGGTTACAAAAGTTGTTTGTGCCAATTGTTTGAATGTTTACATCTTGAAATTTAATACATCATCATGTGATTTTAGTTGTAATATATCCAATAATACTTTCTCTTGAATCTGATCTACAGAAGTTTCAACCAATAGTTTTATTTTGGCAACCTTGAATTTGTATTCCACCATGTGATTCTTGATGTCTAATATGAATATATTCTTGAGAATAGGTTAGAGAAGTTATTTGAGCCAATATTTTCCTTTTTCACACCTTGAACTATCATAGATCACCATGCACTTCTTGTTTTACAATAATTAATGTTGGGAATCCTCCAATGTTGAAGAAGAGCATACCAAATCTAGAAGAGGAGTCAGTATTGAAAATTGCACTCTCAAAATTCAATTTCATTGATGGCTTATCAAGAAAACTAAAAAAACATTCTGAAAGGAAGTAATGAAGTGATCATCCATAACTTTAGTCGGAACCAATTTGTTAAAAACAAGTGATAGATCATCCATCATACAATAAAAGATATGAAATCTTCATTGGGTTATTTCACCTAAAAGATATTCCAATGGCAAGAAAAGAAGATTGATTAAATTTGTAGACTGCCCGCCATTTACACAACTTTCAGTGAGGACATCCAAAGAAAAATATTTAGGGTTTGGAGTTAATGGGGACTTGAAAACACAAAGTAGCCTCGACATAGCTAATTCATTGGAGCACATAGCTCTAACCATTCCAAAAATGGGTTTGCACCTCGAGAAATTTGATCTAGAGCAAATATTAGGTCTACAGCAAAATTATATGTGTTTCATAGTTCTGTTTTTCTGCTTTGAAGATTTCTCCTTTTTAGTGATGGTACACATGTTTAAACTTTAAGCATTTACCTGCAGGTGATTGAACATATGGAGGTATCATATCATCATTCGGCTGTTCTCATTCTGTGTAGGTTTGTGTTGCCTCATCTTTGTATATCTCTGTAATTATCATGCCTCACCTTTGTGTTGCCTCATCTTTGTAATCATGTTGTTGTTCTCATCTCTTGGTCTGGTACAGGTACTCTGTATCTCTTCTCTGGTCTGATCTTCATTGTAATACTGTACAACTCTGTCCAGATGATAGGGCCATCAATGACAACATACAGATCTGTCATCAACAATATCTTTCTATGGTTGGCTTTGTATTGTAGTATATTGTTAAATTTCTCACTCCTTAAATTATGATTGTATCTGTAATATGTACATTTGTCCTGTCCTGAGAACATAGAAGATAATTGCTTTTGAGAGTGGAATATATGGACTGCAGGATACTAAGTGAAATCTTTGTGGTGTGTAGAGTTAGGAATTCAGTTGACATTTCTGCAAAAGATACAGAAACAACAAAAGGCAGAGTGTCTCCTAGGTCAAAAAACATATCAAATGGGTCTCCTTTGGAAAGAGACTCACGAATCATTGACAAGATCACAAAAGTTGATATAACAAGCAAACAATCAAGGGTACAAATTTGCACAGAGAAAGATGAAAGTAGCAGCAGGAGTGAGAGTGATGATCATTCCTCTGACATGGATATTGAACCCAGCTTTCAGAAGGTGAAGAGAAACAAAAGAGAGCGTGAGCCTACTGTAGATGAAAATTCTTTACATCAAACATAATCTGAGGTAGTGCAAATTTATCTATTTCATGAGTATTATTGCTTCTCCTAATCTCTGGAATTGTAGCACTATCTTTAGACAAATATTTTAGAAGTTCCATGGTTTGTCTTCATAGAAATGTTGACTTGCTGCTTTTATACTTTCAGGTGGACTTTCCTATTCAATATGAAAAATTTTCTATTGAATGTCTTGGTACCATTGATCCTCGGCCTACAAATCTGTGCATATATTTATTAAATTTAAAAAAAAAAATGTTTACAGCCTGTCGGTTAACCGACACCTAGAACATTTATAGACTTTCAGTTAACCGACACCTAGAACATCTACAGACTGTCGGTTAACCGACCCCTAGAACATCTACAGACTGTCGGTTAATCGACACCTAGAACATCTACAGACTGACGGTTAACCGACACCTAGAACATCTACAGATTGTCGGTTAACCGACACCTAGAACATCTACAGGCCATCGGTTAACCGACGCCTAACCGACGCCTTGGAGCATTTGATCGATGGTAAGAAGCCGTCGGTTTGTTTTTTTAAATTGTTCTAAGCGTCGCTGGATTTGCGTCGGTTAACCGACACTTAGACAAGGCGTCGGTTAACCGACGGTATGATGAACCGTTGCTTAACTGACGGCTTGTCTAGGTGTCGGACAACCGACGAAAATCCAGCGACGCCTAAAAAAAACATAGTGTCGTACATGCGACAGGGAAATGTCGAAAATCCGACAATACAGCCGTCGGATTTTGGGTCAAAATGTTGTAGTGGGTGATGTCGATGGGAAGAAGTCCGTTGGAAGGGAGGTCTTAAGGCATCCTCCATCATCCAACTCGAGGGACACTCAACTGGTATGAGTTGATATGGAGTAATATATAACAAGACTAACACTAGGATGGCCAACACATGAGGCCAAGGTAAACTGCAGAATGGCCGACGCAGGGTATATCCTTGAACAGTGAGCACGACACAAAGTGACTTAGGCAGTTTTCAACATAATGGGGAAAATGATAAGCCTAAAAATGTAGGAGACAATATCATACCCTCCATATGGTTGGAATAATAACCAACCGGGGGAGTAAACAACTCGAATATCAAGTTCACCCTAAGGTCGAAAACTAAACCCAAAGAACATGATAGATTCAAGTAGGTGCTGTGTTCAAGGATAGAACTGACTGAACTGCCTTTGACACTGAAGATATGACACATCTTTCCCATCCCTTATTCTTTTTAGATAAAAGAATACCTTTATTGTTGTTTTAATGAGTCCAAGAAAGAATGAAAACTCAATAGATCCAACCATGTAAAATGTTTAACGATCCCATGGGAGGAAGACTCAGGACCTTCTTCATTGTTTACAGAGTTCGAAGAAGGGATAGAATATTACTCTATATTACTGATCTCTGGATTTTAATATCGAGCCGAGATCTGTTCTTGCTCACCGGTGTTTTCAATTTTAAGGAGTCTGAAAAACTTAAACAATAACTCCATATGCCTGCTCATGGATTTTAATATCGATCCCAAGCAGGTTAATGCTCGTCAGGGTTTTCCTGTTTATAGAGTCTGAAAAACTTAAACAATCCTCTATTTACCCTCTCATGGATTTCACATCGAGCCCGAGTAGGTGAATGCTCGCTTGGTGTTTTCACATTTCGAGAGTCTGAAAACCCTAAAGATGACTCCAAAAGGTCATTTTTCGTAAAATTAGACTCCTCCCCCAAAAAAGTATAAAACAATGGAAGAAGAACTCTTCTAGTGCATACAAAAGTATACCTAGAGTATACCTTTTCCGTAAGTTGTCCACCAAGGCCCGGAAAAGGGGTAATCCTATACCTGAGTGGATGGGCCTTCAATTACTTTAACAAGCTTGAAGAGGACAAGTTTGCTCGGCGATATTGTTTAGGTTTAAATAGTCCAAACAAGAGCTTAAAATGACTTAAAGGGCAGCTTCTAGGATCACCGGTCATAATCTGCCAAAACTAGGACTTCAACAATAATATTAGTAAACGCGACAAAAATCTCAAATGATACATAAATTTGAACTACGAGCTAGTTAACAAGGTCTATCATCAAGAAATTAAGTCTTAAAGGATTGATACTACAAAATTTTGGTGAAAAAATGAGGACCATTGGTTGAAATTACCATAAATACTATATGTACCTATTCATTGATTAAATAGAATTAATTGATAGAATTTTGAAACTATAGAGATTTTACCAAAGTGGGTAAAAATTTAAAATCAAATTCATATATGTAATTTCAAATTTAAAACTCAAATTTCATTTTTATTTTGTAGGGCAAGAATTGGGAGCAAACCCTTGGATTTTCAAACCTTCGTGGCAATCAATTCTAGCAACCAATCGACATTTTGCCTCCGCCAAGTAAGTTCAATTCATCCTAACTTGCATTTCCATAGTTTATTTGTCAATTTTTGAGCCTAAAATCATTTATAAGGCAATGTTCACAACGTTCAATGCACGTGCGCTACTCTGTAATGGCAAAGTAGAGCATACATGGAGGTGTGTGCTATTGTATCTACACACTGTAGCGCCTATTAGTGACTGTGTGGTATATGCAGTAGCGCCCATCTTGTGAAATGAAGGAAAAGTGCTGAGAAGCTAAAAATTTGACATTCTTGTGGCAGGATGGTGCTCATTTGGAGGGAGAGAGAACACGAGGAGATGGATAGGCTGGTAATGCAAGACCCGGCCTCTCTTCATGCTCTCCGAAGATGTGGTATGTTGAAGTTTTAACGAACCGTGAACATGAGGGCAGTAAATAGATTTCTTCAAAGACTCGTTCAGTATTGGGATGTGGATACCAATACCTTTGTCATCCATGAGAAAACCTTGGAGATTACCGTTGATGACATTTATTTCATCACTAGACTCTCTAGGAGAGGAGATGCAGTGAGTTTGAAGGGATCTTCACGCAATGTGGGTGCATCATCGGTGCAAGGGTACTTGAATACATATTGTGTGCATCATCGGTGCAAGAGTACTTGAATACATATTGTGTGGCTAGAGATAAGAAATCGAGAAGCCAAATACTTATTTCCACCATTGATGGCCTTCCTTTGAAGGTGATTGTGAGTATGATAAACCGGATGCCGGGTAGTGCCACAAAACACCTAGCTTATAGGCACTCCATGCATATTCGTGTACGAAGCTTGCAGGGTCATGTATACGATTGGTGCACTAGCTTATTGACAAACATGAGACTTCAACTGATGGGTTGCAAATCCGGGAGTATGAAGAATTTTGGATACGGCAGCATTTATGTACCTTTTTTTTTGAGAGGATGCCTACTCTCAGTTTGGGTATGCCTCTACCATGGGTCAACCCCCGTGAGCCAAGATTGGGTTGGTGGGGTGACACTTTTCTCCGCCAGGGTGGTGGTGAAAGCCACCTTTGTTATCATACTGATGATTTCCGGGGGTGGTGGGAGAGGCAGGTGCCGACCTTCGAGCAGTTTCCGTATGCTGGAATGGACTTCCGCCATGATCCAGAGGTGGTGCTTCCTCCAGGTGGAGCTTGGGGAGCTATTGGTATGTTTTTGTTTTTTGAGAATTATTTAATTTTTCAATTTTTCAATTATATGATTTTTATGAATGAGTTTTGAAGTACTAAAAAAGTGTCAAATGCAGATATTGGACCTGTTCATCCTGAGGGACATCCTACTATCTTCGTGATGCCAACCGATATTGTTGCAGCTGATACTATGTTGGGGACCATAGAGAGGAAAGTGAGTCAGTTGACTCATGATATTCCTGCATGCCATATGGATCAGATACCTATTGATATGCAGGAAGATGTAGTTGGGGTGCCCCCAGCATGGCTTAGGGTGCTGCGGAAGATAGCTAGGCTGGTTATATGTTATCGGGATGTCGTAGACCATGAGGAGGCCTCTCCTTCTCCATAGGATATGGATACATTCTATGTATATTTTTGAGGCCACAGAGCCCAATTTTGTACTTTTATGACATGACTTGTGATAGACTTGTGATCCAAAACTCATATATTTTTTGATACAGTATCAGTTATTTACATGTGTATGTGTTTAAATTTTAAGTGTGAAATGTTGTTTATGTAAGTGTATGATGCAAATGCCAATCTAGAACATAATTTGCAAATCAGTTAGATAATGCATTTAAATTTTTTGGAATGTGTTGATATATAATGGAATCAAACTGTCTTTCCAATAATCTAACTCGCAGAAATTGACGTAGCAACAAAGGATCTCTAATCTGGTAAACACCCGTTAACTGAAATACAACTAACTGTGAGTCAATTCTTACCTCCAAACATGAAATGCCATGAATGAGAGCATCTCAGAGAAGTTCTATAACTGCACTGTATTCAGCTACATTGTTTGTAGTGGGACCCAAACAAACCCCCCTAAAGAGACCAGTTGGCTAGCGAGTGAGTAAATAACCCAGGCTGCTGAAGCCAACTGTCGGGTGTGACGACTGGAGCCGTCAGCAAATCCTAAGAAAAGTTCGGTCGACATCTGATACATGAAATGAAAATACACATAATATTAACTAACAAGCACAAGCAAAAACTAACTCTACAAAATATATAACTATGTTACAAGAAAAAGAACAACCGTCTATGCGTAGTACTTCTTCAGATAGAGCCCATTTCTAGGCTTAGGTAGCTTATTACCCTCGTAGTCTTCTAGCTCGTAGGCGCCCTTCTTCAGTACTTTGGAAATTATGTAGGGTCCGAGCCACCTAGACTTAAACTTGCCAGGTCCCAGAGGTTCCTTGTCCTGATCCCAAAGTAGAACAAAATCTCCTTCATGGAACACCCTAGGTCTAACAGACTTGTCATATTGTCCTTTGACTCGTTTTTTGTGAACCTCATTTGTCGTGAGTGCATTGCGACACTGCTCATCTAGATGTTCTAAATGTAACAAACGTTCTTCTAATACTGAAGTATCTGGTAGTAATTGAACAACCAGTTTTAACGAAGGAATCTCGCATTCAATCGGAACGACTGCCTTTATCCCATGCACAAGCTGGAAGGGAGAGAACCCGGTAGCAGTCTTGACATTCGCTCAGTAATCCCAAAGAGGAGGGTATAGCATGATGTGCCAGTTGTTTCGACTGGCATTAAAAATTCTTTGCACTATGACCTTTAAATTTTTGTTAACTGCTTCGACTTGTCCATTCGCCTGTGGATAATATGAAGACGAATGTTCTTGTCGAAAACCAAGCATTGTACATAACTCGGTCATCATACTATTCTGGAAATGACTGCCATGGTCAGTCACAATCTCTTTGGGTATGCCAAACCTAGCAATAATCTGATTAAACACGAAATAAGCGACAGTTTCTCCATCTGCCTTGACAGTAGGCATTGCCTCCCCCCACTTGGTAAAGTAGTTGACGGCAACAATGATGTAGTGAGGTCCTCCATCCGAAGCTGGATTGTGAAGCAGAATAATCTGACTTTTAAATAAACGATTTCAATTAAAGATTGAAAGATCAAGATATAAATAAAGAAATAAATGATTACAAAGCAGAGATTGAGACACAGAAGTTCTTAAAGGAGCGGAGAAACGATGAGTGTCATCACTTATGGAATGAAAATCGACAACTAGAACGAACCATAAGAGATAACAAGAAAATGTTATCTGATCATGATCAAGAAATATCATGTTTAAAAATCCATAATCAAAACCTAGAAGACCAGATTAGAAAGTCAAAAAATGACAACAAGTCACTCGATGGAAGCGATAATGATTTAGAAGAAGAAATAAAGCATTTAAACCATTTTGTCAGGGACAAAGATTATGAACTGACTCAAGTTCAGGGGAAGCTACAAAGTCAAGAATCAGACATAGGTCAACAATAGCAAAAGAATAAAGAACTCCAACAGACATACGATGCTACTAAAAAGACGCACAAGCTGGAAATTAAGAAAATCAAGGACGAATTAGAAGGCAATACCGAAGAACTATTTCGACTAAGAATTCATAACAAGACATTACTTTCGAAAATCAAGAAGTTGAAACTAGTCGGAAGATGGAACATTCAAATGAAGACCTTGAAGGAAGAATGCTAGAAAATCAAGAAGAAAACCAAAACCTCAGAAAGTTTAATCAAGAATTAGAGGAACAAGTCAATAAGTTAAAAGAGGACAAGAAGTCGCAAGACGAAAGGTTCGAGAAAATTCAGAGTAATAACAATCTATTAGAGAACAAATTAGCACAAATCCAGGAGGAAGCATCCAAACCCTTTGGAAAACAAGTCAAGTAGAGGAAACAAATTCAGTCCACGTCACAGTTCAGAAAGAAGACAATCTTGTAAAAAAAAAACAACAATAACTCCCTATCGACACCCCAACCATATAAACCAGTATCCTAAAAAGTGGGAATTGTCGAAAGATAATGGTACTAATGTTCTCAAAGCTCCTGACAATAGATCCATAGAGAATCCCAATAGTTGGAAACAAATCAATTTTGGCTGGATTGATCCATCAACATATTGGAAGTTATGTTCTACACTTAGAAGTTCATACCGACATGTTTCGTCAGCTACGACATCACAAGGAACAGTGCGACAACGTTATAAGGCTTTGAGGACAAAGCCTTTCCAAGAGAGAGGCAATGTTATGAATAAAATAATAATAATAATAAACATCAATATATAATAATAATAATAATAATGATAATTAATAATGTCTTTCCGAAAAGACATGACTATGAGTGAAAGGGTATTTCGCCAAAGTATAAATAAACGGGCCCTCAATTGTAATACATCATCTTATCTTATTAATTTATATATCATTTTTATATCTACGGATATGTGGGTTATTTCAGGAAACATGGGTTCAACCCTAACTAATTGAGAATATCCAACTATGGATATTATAGATTGCAAGTCATATAATCAACCCCCCATTTTGTGAAGGGACCTGCTGTAATCACAAGATGAAGTGGAGTTGGATGTGCTCTCATTTTCTTAGTGAAAAACTGACACAGACGACAATGTTTCACAACTTCTACACAATCTTTGAAGATCGTGGGCCAAAAATATCTAGCACGCAGTATCTTCTGAGCCATTGCCAGTCCAAAAAGATGACCCCCACACGCTCCATTGTGAGCGTCATTTAATACTATTTCGGCTTCTTCTCGAGTTAAGAAACGTCACAAGATGGAATCTACCCCACGTCGATACAAGGTATCAGAGATGATGAGATAGTTCTTCGCATGACTTTTTAGTTTGCATCGTTCTTCTCGAGAAAAAGTAGTAGGACACCTCAAAGTATGGAGATACACTAAGATATCCCCGTACCATGGGTTAGAGGAAGCAATGAAGAAGATATGTTCATTCGGGAATGATGATTCTTCTTCAAGATGCTCTACGTCACTCGAAAACTCTGAGATTAACTCAGCGAACACTAGTGATTTCTTCGACTTGGCTGATTGGAAGACCAAATCGAATTCTTGTAAGATTACAATCCATTTATTATACGTCCCACCGATGATTCGTTGAGTGAGAAAAAACTGAAAAGGATTGATTTCTGCTATCATAGTAGTGGTTCATAAAAGTATGTAATTACAAAGCCATTGTACTGCATAGACCACGATGAGTGCTAACTTCTCAACATGCGAATATCTAACCTTAGGGGCTACCAATACGTGAGAAAGATAGTAGACAACGTGCCCTTGGAGCGTGTCGTCCTCATGAACCAATACTATACCAATTGTATTAAGAGACGTTGCTAGATATAAAAGGAAATTTTTGTGTAGTCTAGCAGGCTCAACAAGGGGGCTGAAAGTAATGCCTTTTTCAAGGCCTCAAAGGATGCTTGAGCAACCTCATCCCACACAAAATAGGTATCCTGTTTGAGCAGTCTCATAAAGCCTTTTGTGATCTTAGCATAGTTTATGATGAAACGACGCAAGAAGTTGGACATGCCTTGCAGACTTTGGAGTTGTCGCAAGGTGCGAGGAGGAGGCAGATTTACAATCGCCTCAACTTTTAATGGCTTGACCATTATACCACGACTGGATACGATATGACCCAGTAAACATCCTGATTCGTGCAGAATACACACTTATTAGGGTTCAGTCGGATCTTGTATTATCTGCATCTTTTGAACACCAGTCTCAGATGGGTTGGATGATCCTGTCTCTTACGAGATTGCGCTGGGAGGTCATCCAAATAAGGTTCGACGATGTGTTTGATATCATGAAAAGCGAAATTCATTGCTCGCTGGAATGTGGCTCCAGCATTCTTTAAACCGAATGGTATCTTCCGATAAGCGAAGGTTCCCCACAGGTAGATAAAGGCTGTTTTGTGTTGATCTTCAGGTTTTATTTGAATCTGATTATATCCTGAAAATCTGTCCATGAAAGAGAACATTTCATGTCCAGCACACGCATCTATGATCTGATCGATAAATGGTGTGGGATAGTTGTCTTTCGGACAAGCCTTATTCAAATCCCAGAAATCGGTACAAACACGAATGGTACCTTGCTTCTTATCAACCGGAACGGGGTTTGAAACCCATTCCGTCATATCAATTGAATAGATAAATCCAACTTTTAGCAGTTTCTCTACCTCCGCCTTGATGGCAGCTGCTTTTCGAGGATTTACATGATGGAGCTTTTGTCTCACAGGTTTCGCACTAGGGTAAGTTGTGATGACATGCTATACAATGGCTGGATCGATGCTTGGCATCTCCTTGTATGACCAGGCAAAAATGTCGCGGAATTCCTTAAAAAGTTTGGTGTACAGAGTGATCTCTTCTGGAGAACAGTCTACTCCAATATAGACATTTTCCACAACCCCGAGCTTGGTATAAATGTTAATCGGGATGGTTCTCGATATGTTAGCCATATTCCCTTCAACATAAACAACATTTGAAGTAGAAGGGATAGAGGACAAATCAACATTTCCACCAGGTCTCACTAAGAACTCTCCTCTTTCAATTCTGTCTAGATTTGGAAGTAGATAGGACCGATGGTGCATGTGTTCCCAAGGCTAGTCCGAGCCCATCATGGCCTCCAAAATGGATTCATCGGATGGAAAAACCATGTCTAAACAGTAGAAAGAATGGGAAGAGTCTACTGACCATGCAGGCGCATAGTCAATATCTAACTCGGCTGAGACTGGCAGAGTCACGACACGTTCTGCTGCAGCATGTTGTGTTTTTACCTATGTTATTTCCATAGCAGTTAAGGGCACTAATGGTTCTGATGCAGTGGGGAGGATCCATGGGTCAGTCCTTAAACCAACCGTGAAAGTTTCGGTAGATGTTCCTTCATCAGAACACATGAAAAAAACGGGAGCGGGTAGGTCAAAAGTGCCCATTAATGACCCGTAGAGTCCTGCTCCTAAAATCTCATGTGCTGGGGCAGTTTGATCAACCAAAGGGATATTAGATTCTGACGAAGCCTGGTTAGTTCTCTAAGAGAATGAAAGTTGATCGATTGTAATGATCTTGCCTTCGTGGGGGAACATCACTACTCAGAAAACGGCCGATGCGATGACTCGCATGGCATAGGTCCAGCTCCTGCCTAATAACATGCTATAATCAAGTGGAGCATCCAGGACTTCGACCTCTACGGCTACCAACTTATCGAAAAGTGATATTTCGAAAGATGGTAAGACCCCATGTGGCCAGAAATTTTGGCCATCCAAGGCGGTAAGCAGAGTGTTAGAGGGAGCTAACTCGGGAGAGCCTAGGGCTTTCCAACAAGAAATTGACATTACGCATGTCGACGCGCCTTCATCTACGACAGCTCGTCCGATAGTCATAGGACCATGGACTACCTCTATCTGAAGAGCAACGTGGTATGGAAACCCGTACTTGATGTCATTCATATCAAAATGTGCAGTTAGGTTAGATGATTCCATACTTCCAATTACTGCGAGAAGTGCATTTTGTTGTAATAGACAACTTTGCAGAACTTCTAAGGTGGACATAGCACAAGGGGTTTGAGCCAGGTCTTCGACCACATTGTAGTTGGCCGCGGCTCGTGTGTTGGGATTGTGCGAAGCCCATTTCAAGACACCTTTTGGGATCTTGGGCAATGGATCCACTGGAATGTGGAGAGGAAGATTCAGGAACATATTTGTCCTTCTGCTGTGCATCCGGGGTATAATTTCTTGCTTGTGTTTACAAAAGTGCACCTGAGCTAACCATGTTAATAAATGTTTGATCAACTGTAGCATGGGTAGTGCCCCCAGCATTTGAGGTGCCAGAAGCTGAGCCCTACCCTTTGGGAAATGGATCCTTCAAGACGGCAGGTTTCTTTTCTTGCAACAGCTTCTGGGCTTCTTCCATTAGAGGGCAGTGGTGAGTAAGATGGTCTTGCTTGCAAAGTTTACAAGGAAATTTGACCTTCTTCTTTTCTTTGTTACCCTCCTCGGCATTATCTTTTTTTGGGGGATTTTGTTGGTTCCCCTCTCCTTTCTTGCCCTTCTTTTTGTTATTGGGCTACAGAGGGCCCTTTTGATTGTTCTGAACTTGGTTCACAGATTCAGAAGTAGAAGGAGAGGTTGTGATGGAAGTAACATCTGCAGTCGAATGCTTGACAGATAAGGCCTGAACCTGCTTGGTCAATGCATTGAAAGCAGCGGAATCAACTGAACCCACTATGCCGTCAGCATGTGGTCCAGGTTTAGGTCTGCCTAGATCAGTGTTTGATCGTGGTGCATCCGGTATGATCTCATAAAGGAGCCCAGACTGAGCATATACCAAGTCTAACTGCTGGGTCCTTAAAATGGCTTGAAGTGGCTACTTCTTTGGAAATGTAAGGAAGTAAAGATTTTAGTTACCACTCTAAAAGAAACTCCGGAGGTATGTTGGATTTAATAAGCATCTTCCTTCTTTGCCACTCCTGAATGTGATCAGATAAGTGGGTAGCCTTGTTTTTTCTAAACGTAGACAACAAGTCTATTCCGGCATCGTACCGGACAGGAAGTTGGAAGTGATTTAGAAAAACCATCGCAAGATCCCTACAATTAAAGAAAGTGGCTGCAGGTAATTCGATGTACCACATTGCCGCAGCACCGGTCAAGGTCCTTTGAAAAAGTATTAACCTAATGGAATCTTCGTTGAGAGAGTTTGAAGAACACCAGAGATGGAAAGTTGTGACATGATCACCTGGATCTTCACCGGTTTTGCCTTCGAATTTCAGAATGTCCGAAGGCAGCTTGGTGGGAACAGGTGGCCATGTGTAATCATGACACACTGGATCATTGGTTAACTTGCAAAGATATGGAAAATTCAATGTTGCCAGAAATGGTAGGCGTGGTCAGGAAGATGGTATTTGATAGGCATGAGCCATGAAGCGGGAACCTCCCATAGCTTTGCTCATGAAATGCTGGTTAGGGTTTCCCCCAGCCATCTGCTGGTAGGGATTGCCCCCAACCATTTGTTCGTAGGGGTTTCTCCCCGCCATTTGTTGGTAGGGGTTACCCCCAACCATTTGTTGTTGCATGAAAGTATTATGGAAATTTCCCCACCCAAA
Source organism: Larix kaempferi (assembly GCA_027924585.1). Taxonomy (NCBI): domain Eukaryota; kingdom Viridiplantae; phylum Streptophyta; class Pinopsida; order Pinales; family Pinaceae; genus Larix; species Larix kaempferi. The sequence goes on from BSBM01001287.1 coordinate 5,808,707, forward strand.
AGAAAGAGGATTATTTCCTTGCGTATTTGTCCACTGTGCCTGGGTGTTAGTCCTACCATATTGCTGGTTGAATATATTACCTCCCCCCAGAGAAAAATGAAAAAGGGATAGCCCCTGTGGGCATACTAACTGTATTCGTGTTGTAACTGGTGAAGGGATTAGGACCAGGGGTAGTGGTTATGGATGGCGCAGTCATGGTACCCATGACAGGCATAGTTGCGGAGGGAATTATCCCAACATTAGGTGTGGAAATCCAAGTGTTTGGTATATGAAATGGTTGTGATGTCACAAAGGGTTGAGTAAAGTTTGCTGCACTGCTAGGTCCAAAAGTAGGGGTAGATATCGAGGGAGATGTCGAAACAAAAGAATTTGGCATGCCGAGGGTATCAATGTTGAAACTGAAGGATGGAGTTGTAGCAGAAATGGTCTGTGACGAACTTAGTGTAGCAGTGTTTGTGAAAGATGGATTTACAATCCTTGCATTCATGGCTATGGTGGGAGTTTGAGAGACTCCCTGCTTATCCCCTGGATTTGTCATCGGGATACTAGGCATAAAAAGGTAAGCACTATATTTAGGCTGCTTAAAACCTATAGGTACCAGGAATGGATCTGTTGGTCTTGTAAGAGGAGGGTTAAAAGGAGTGTTATACTCAGCAGAAGTGATATCCTCAACCTCGACAATGTTAAAGACTTGTTGATCTGGTGTTCTGGGCTGTGCTTCACCAGGAACCTCTGTTTCACCTGTCGGTTCAAACAAACCTAAGGAGTCGATTCTCCTGCGTCATGACGGCGGTGTTGGCTCCACTATGAGAGGAGGAAGGTTTTGCAACCTTCGATACCTACGAAACTGTTGGTCTTCCACGATTGTGTAAAAATAATCTAAGTAAAAACTTAATGGCCACTACAACTAAGGGGCAAACAGCACACCACTAAAAATCCTAGGTATACCAACCAAGCAAACAAGATGCCTTCTGGAGAAGAGTCTGGGATGATGAGGGCTCAGAATAGATCAACGAAGGATGAAGAACAGTTACCCGGGGTCCACAATACAATGACTAAGGGTGCAAGCGCTGGAATCACCCAACCGCCCTCCCAAAGACCTGCAAGGGATTTCCTCCCACGTTTGTCCTAGGTACAGCAGATATACCCTCCACTGTCACCTGTGTATGATCCTATGGTCAGATACTAAGGCTACCATACATGCGAAATATCCTGGGGGGACAGTCGTCGGCCTGATAAAAACGCATGGGCAGGGTAATTAAGCCCGAAGTCCAAATGGACCCTCGTACGCAAATCAACCCTGGGTTATGGTCCAAAGGAACGCGAGGGAGGTATCCTCAATGATTCCGATCTTCCACGGCCTTGTATTTAGCTCTGGTTTAAGTAGAGTTTCCCAGGAATATTTGACATATATGGATTTACCTAAATGATAATCTTACTACGATTGTTGGGTAATGAAACAAGTTCTGAGTAGTTTAAGGTGATTTAAACTCAGAACTCTAGCCTAAGCTAGTTGGTGTTGTGTATCCCTAGAAAAGAAAATCATTGCTATTTGATTTTATTAAAGATTTTTAGGGTTGCTTTTTTACTCAACAGATCGTGCGTTGTGTGATGTGGTTGCAACAGAAAATAAAGTGCTTGAAATGAGACTTTCGACAACAAAAATTTTTACTTTTTCAATCAATGTTCTTTCCAACTTGAAAAACTAAGCAAACCTAAGCAAAATTTTCTTTTTGTTTTCTTTTGAAATTTTGAACAAAAGTAGACTATGCTAGTTTGCAAAAATGTAAGCCCTACTGCTCTTACGCTACCAAATTTGTTTGCTTTTTCTGTTATATTTAAATGAAGAAGAACTTTAAAGTGGAATGCAAGTAAGACCGACAAAAGGTGTGCAAGTATGGCAAAATGATTCTTTAAGTTCAAAACTGTCAAAACAATGGTTCGACAAAGACTTGTACTACGAGTTTTTTTCAAAATAAAAATCTTCTCGAACTTGGAAACAAAGTGGGAAGAAAACAAAGAGGAAAAATGATTATGAACTGGAAATCAAACTAGGAAGAATGCTCCAAAGCATCAAACCCTAACAAGACCACTAAGCCAAGTACTAGGTAGACAAGCGAACTAACAACCACCTTACTAACACAATGACTGAAAGATGAAGCAAACCAAACACTTCAAACTCACTTGATACTGGAAAAAAAAACGAAGTCAAGGAATGTTGGGACTCAACAAGTTTTGGAAGACCACCCTAAAGGCTCCAAAAAATGGATCAAACCCTAAGACAAAGAATGAGATACCCAAAGAGCAAGCACATGTTGCAACAAACAACAAATGTTAAGCACAAAGGTTTGTACGTCAACAGCACACTATCAGGGTATAGATGAACAACTGGGTTCACTACGGAACAAAGCCTAACCTCCAAGAAGAGCCACAAATGAACCAAACACTCCAACAGTAAGCAAGTGACCAAAAGGTGACCAAAATACTTGAAGAAGGGTACCGAGACTCAAGGGAGAGTAACAGACCTCAAAGACTAGTCAAGAAGACTAAAACAAAGTCAGAAAACTACCCAAAAAGGCATAAAAACTCAACTCAACCTCAGACAGTAAGCTACAGGAATGTTCCCTACTGTGTAGTATGGAAACTGGCGCACAAGCAGAGGTGTGCGCTACTGTATAGGGACCAAACAGTGCCCAGGCACTACTGTATTTAAAACAGGGTAGCGCACAGGTCTTAAAGAGTCAGAAACTAACTTTGAAATGGTAAAACCAGACTAAGTCAAGCAAAGGGAAGCAAGCAGGGGATGCCTACAGGGCTTCTCAAAAGATCAAAAAGGTTAAGAAGTACTGGAAAAAACAAACAAGAAGGATTTCCTAGAGTATAAAAAGACAAGCTCCCCAACGGAGTCGCCAGTCTGTTGGCAGGAAATACTACCCTATAATGAGGAAATAGACATTATCAACTTAAGGGGGTGACAGGTAAGCATACTAGTTATATCACGGAGACGTTTATGAATGGAAAAAGATTATAGATCTTGAGGACATACCTTATGAACGAATTTTGATCCTAGCTCTTGTCCAATCTTGCGCTCGGTCCTCAACTCGATCTCCCGTTCGATAAACCTGCAACACAAAGACCTTTCTCAACGTATCTTGGCTAATATAATAATGATGAAATTGATGAATAATTTAAACATCAAGCATTAACCAACATTAATCCAAACAAATACATAATCCAGTAAGCAATTGATTTGGGGCGAGAAAGATGCTTCAACCTTTATTGTCAAAAACACATGAATAATACAATGTATACCTAAGTTTGCAGCATGCTCATGTAACCTGATCTTAGGCTCTTGCTCCTCTTTGACTTCAGGATTCTTCCAGCATAACCTTCCTTCAATACAAGAGTCTCTCTATGACTTAGGGCTTTCAATGGCTCACCATCTCTAACCCCTCTCTTTAATCCTCCTTGTATTTATAGAACAAGGAAAGCAGTTCAGATCTAGAGGTGGTTGTAGGGGAAGTTGGGAAACCAACTGTAACTAGTCCCCATTCGTGAAATTAATATTTTTTTAATCATATTTTAATGTGTGCGCTACTATTTCACAGTGGAGTAGCGCCCAGGGCATGACTACAGTGATTTACAACCAGCGTTCATCATTTTTAAGTTGCTTTGCGCTAGTCTATTGAAGAGGAGTAGCGCCCATCAGGAGGTGTGCGCTACTATTGCACACTGGAGTAGAGAATATGCGCTAGTCTATTCACAAGGAATAGCGCCCATCCCAAAGTATAGTGTTTTTTAGGGTTTTTCCAGCTTGTAGGGAGGTGAAACAGGCCAAGGTGTCATCTAAGGTCATCATGCTCTTCCATCCAAGTTGTCCTTTTGTGTGATCGACAGCTCAAGGTGATCACGGACGAAGAAGTGCAGATTTGACCTATAACAGTCGTTTATTCATCTACAGAAATCTCGAGGCCCAATTATTTGAATGTAGGAATTTTTTTTTGCCCCAATTGATGCAAAATGCATCTCTTCAGTTTTCTCTTTAATGGACTCAGTTCCAGGCATTAATCCATGATGTATAAACTCCTATATATACAGGCTCTTAGCCTTGCTCAAAAAAAGAGACACTGTAATGTACAAATTCTGAATTGATAATATGGAATTGCTCTGTTTCTGGTTCAATTTCGCTTTTATGCTCTGGTGACTGAGTAGTTCATGAAGAAGTGACCACTGTTCCTGGGAGGGCTACTCAGCAACAGTTGGTTTCCTTGTGCTTTATTTTTGTTGTCAACATTCAGCTAAGTTCTTGTGTTTTCCTTGTTCATTACTGCATAAACGTTTTCTCTATTAAATAGTGTGACTGTAATATTCCTCCTTCATTTCTCTATATGAAACATAAATGCTCTTGCTCTTATTCCATGTGTTTTGTGTCCATATGAGCTCATCGTACACAGATAGGAAGAGATCTTTGTTTTAATTTGCGTTGTGTGATTGCATTAATATTCTTAGTGTAGAATAGGGTTTGAAATTAGGTTTGATTTCTATGTATTTGAATTCATTACCTATAGATAGAAAGAGCTCCCCGTTTTAGTTTGCTTTGTGTGATTACATTAATTCTCTTAGTGTAGATTAGGATTTGAACTTGAGTTTGCTTTTCATGCATTCGAATTCATTTCTATTTAATTGCACCTTGGATCCAATAGATAGTTTCATTGCTGTAGCTTTCATTGATTAGATATAATTGTACTTTCGATTTCTCTTAGTTACTCTGTCATAGGAATTAGCCTTTAAGTTAAATGCAATTAGTTAGCTTCCTTTTGCATAAAATAGTAAGCTTTAGTTTGTTTCCATAGACTTAGTTTCGAATATAATCAGTTAGTTTCTCTTCATAAACTAGTGAGCTTTGCGTTGCTAAATAGTCTGCAATTTGAATTCACATAGTATAGTTGTATTTCAACTCTCAATACGATAATCTTTGATTTAATTAGATCATAGAGTAACCTTCAATAGTTGTGATTCGAAAACAAGTAGTATAGCTTCTTTTCTTAGTATAGTAGCCTTTGATTAGATAGAAAGTTTTCTTAGAACAAATAGAATGGCAATAAGATTTAATTTTATTTAGATATAAGTCTTTAGCTTCACTCAGAATAGTGATTAGGTAGAGTCTGAATGAAGTATCGTATGAAGTGTCATTTGATAGCAGATAGGTTAGACTTTAGTTCTGTACATATAGTGTTTTCATCTCACAAGCTACCTTCTCGGGTTGACAATTTAAGTTGGAATTAATTAGAATATATTTTCACCCACAGCATATGAATGTCGAGAGAACCTACATGCTACAGAGGAGTCGAAACCCAGACGTTGAAGAGATGAGCAAGTCGACGAGAGGGAGGAGTCGACATCCGACAGCAGTGAGGATGGTAGAAGAAAAGGTCAAACCTTGACGTCCAAGAGAAATTTGGTTCAGGACGACCAACACAACGAGAAGGAGTCGGCATAGAAAAAGGATATCTTTCAAACTAGAGTGCTCATCGACGAAAGGTATTGCAAGACCATAGTCAATGGTGGCAGTACATAGAATCTTTTGTCGAAGAAAGTCATCGACAAGTTGGGTTTGAGATGTTGAGAACACCCACACCCATACAAGATATCATGGTTGCGGAAAGGACATCATGTCAAGGTAACCAGACAGTGCCTGATAAACTTTAAGGTTGGGAAGCTTAAAGACAGTGTACTATGCTATGTAATCTCAATGGATGCATGTCATCTATTGTTAGGGATACCATGGCAATATGATCAGAATATTATCTATGATGGTCGATCCAACATAGTAACGGTGTGGAAAAATGGCACACGGAGGACGCTAAAGCCGAAGCAAGAGGACCAAGACGACTGCAAGTAGGGCGAAAGAAACTATTGTGAGAAGCAAGTGTTGATGTGTTCAGCGAAGGAATTCCTCGTAGAAGAGGAGAAAAAATCAGGATGCTTTTCCATCATTTTGAAGGGACCATGTGTTGAGAGGTCGACAATGGAGAAGATTCTGATCGAAGTTGAAGAGATGCTCAATGATTTCAAGAGCATAGTAGTCGATGACGTGCCGATGGGATTGCCACCGACAAGAAGCATATCCCATCAGATTGACTTGATTCTAGGATCAATTTTTCCAAACAAGGCACTGCATAGAATGACTCCGATAGAGGGTCAGGAACTCAATCGACAAGTCCAGAAGTTGTTGGATAGAGGAATGATCAGAGAGAGTTTGATCCCGTGCGTGGTGCCAACAATATTAGTGTTGAAGAAGGGTGGAGAATGGAGTATGTGTATAGACTCCAAAGCTATCAATAAGATCACGATCAAGTACATATTTCCATTGCCTAGGATGGATGATGTAGGAGCATCCTGCTCTCTATTCAAGTTTAATGTTGGTTCAGGACCTTAGGGTTTTGACATCTACCTAGTGGAGGTCTCTAGTGGAACTTTGTAAATAATCATGTGTTTGTGTGCTTCTAGATGGTTAATAAGTCATTGGGTGAGTCATTGGTGTGATGAGTCATTTTGATGAGTCATGTAACCAAGCACTCGAATAGTGGAAGCATTTGCTGAAGCATTCAATGGTGCTAGATGAGTCGTAGAGATAGAATAGGGAAGTTGATGGATTATAGCAAGTTGTTGAGTGGATATTGGATCTGAACCTGAATTGGTTTCATAATTCTGGTTGTATAAATGTTGTAAGCCTATGAGGCATAGAAAGGGGGCCAAGTAGGGAGCCAAGTAGGAGAGACAAGTAGCGGTGTGGCCAGGGAGAGTCAAATAATGTATATCTAGCTATGGCATGGCCAACCAGTGTGTAAATCCTTGCGTTGAATAATGAAAATCCTGTTGGCATAATTAATGTGTAATTCCAATTCTGTGTGAATGTGTGAATGATTGATAAGCCTGTGTGTGAATTTAGGCTTCTAAGAGGAAGGGACGACAGAGGTCAATTGATCGATCGAAGGAAGAGTTGCGGACCAATTGGAGGTCTCATGATTAAACCACGCACAGAGAAATCTTGTTGCAGGTTTTTGGTTCGGCGATTGATCACTGCAAAGAATCAATTACATAAAGGAGGTTAAGCTGGTATATGGGCTTATGAGGAAGGTCGAGATCGTGGTAGAATCAGATCTTGAGTCGAGGTGGAATTGATTGATCCTCTGATCAATTCACAGAAGTTGTAGACTGAAGAATCCACAGAATGGAAAGTGAATAGTCGAGATCAAGTTGGGGGAAGAAGATCAATGGTTCCGTAGTGTTTCCAAAACCGGAAATTGAAGTGGAGATCAGATGGCTAGGAAAGACCTCGAAACAGATCGACGGTCCTGCAGCGTTTCCGGAATCCGGAATATGAAGTGCAGATCGGATGGTCGAGAGCGATCCCGAAAAGAATCGATGGTGTGGACAGAAAGTTTCACAAAGCGGATTGCGGGAGTGATAATTTCGGACGCTAGAGGTTGAGGACAAAACCCGCAACCTGAAAGTTTTGGGAAGATGGCGTCGGGAGAACATTTTTGGAATGAAATTGCGAAGATTGGCAAATTGCACGACTGAAACCCGAAAGTGCAGGATCGGTGTTTCAAGAACAGAGTTTTGGGAATTCTGTTTCGGAAAGGGAGTTTTCGGGTTTGATCTTGTGGGATTGATGTTACGGGAAGATTTGCCTGCGACAGAGAATTTAGTGGCACCCGAACCTGATCTTTGGCAAAACTTCCAAATTTAGAGGGTTTCCATCTTTAGAACCGCTACTAAAATCCTGGGGAGCGAATTTGGACCAAATCTCTGGTTCGAATTTGCATCATTTGGTATCAGAGCCTATCAGAGCTCATAGCTTATCAGAAAATATTCTAAGTGTATGAAAAGGGGTTAGAGCAACCATTGTGGTCAGGTTTATGAAGAATATGAGCCGGAAGAGAATTGAAGTTGTCGCAAAGGAAACAGAGGTAAATTGAATTCTGGTTTTCAATTTATGTTGAGAGTTGAAGACTAACAATTGTGTTGAGGAGATTGGTCAAGTGGACGTATTCAGGATTGAATTAAATCAAAAATTGCGAACAGAGATATGTTTCAGCCAACTGTACGAGTGGAAGATATCTTATAAGGTATGGATCGATTCATGTTTCGTTTAACTCTGGTTGTAAGAATTTGTTGAAGTAAACAGGAAAGGTTGGATAACAGTAGTGATAAACTAGGGGAGTATATCAAGGACATGTGTGTTCTTGAAGAGGAGAGTTTGTAAGCTCTTAGAGGAAAGAGGAAGCAGTGGCAGAACCGAAAGATCCAACAGATATTGGACAAGAAGGGGACAAGGTGAATGTTCTCAGAGGAAAGAAGTGGATTTGTAGTAGCCAAAAAGAGCAATGGTGTTTCTCAAGAGGTTCTGGAGGAGAAGAACCAAGAATACTAACAGGACAAACTCAAGGAGAGATAGTTTGTTGAGGTATTGTGGCAGGTATGAAGCCTTGCTAGGAGAAGGCTTGGGAGCAGTCCATAGGTGAACAAGATGGAGTTCACAAAGAAAAGAAAAGAAGAGATGGAGATAATGACTACTGGAGGTCATTGCATAGGTTCGGAGAGAAGCCACATCAGAGGAAGAGATGCCAAAGTTGAAGGTATCAAGAGAATGACTCAAAAAGAATATGATAGAGAGTTGCTAGATTTAGAAAGAGATATTTTATGCTTTGAGAAGCGTAAACAAACAGTTGCTACCATAGACGAGAATCAGAGGTATGGTTGGGTCATGAAGAGGGAAATAAGATGGCATTCACGACAGGTGAAGCTAAAGAGAGAGATGTCTGCTAGATTGAAGAAGGAACTCAGAGGAGCTGGGTCTAAGGTGGAGGTTTCATATTGTGAACCTAAACAGGGTCCTTTGCTAGAGGAGGATGATGAAGCAGAAAAATAGAGACCAATTGAGAGTTTCCTGAATTTTGTAAGGAGTACGGATCTGATGTGTGAAGATAGACAATTTTCTGATATTGTCTTAAAGAGAGATGAAGACAGACAAAATTCAAATTCTGTTTTGAAAGAAGACGAGACAACTAGGTTTCATATGAGGGAAAGTAATGTTTTTCAGCCTGTTGAAGGGTTTGAAAACAGAGAAAGTTTGGTGGAGGATGTCAAGCATTCAAATGTTATGTGTGAAGGAGTTGAGGAAAGGAACTTTGAGAATTTTCTGAGTCATGTGGAAGACTTGGAGCAACAAGGAGATTTGATGACTACCATCATTTCTTATGGTTTTAAAACTAATGATTTGTTTATGATTTCAGGTTTTATTGTAGATTACGGACAGCCTTGTGAAACTGTCTTAAGCTTTGGTGAAGTCAGATATGATGAGGAAATACTCTCAAGTGAAGAAGTGATTGAAGTATTGCTACAAAAAGAACTCATTGATGAGTTACTTGATGAAGGAACGCAGTCAATTGAGGCTGTTATGAAGATGAAGGGGGAAAGAGAAATGTGTACAGACATTTTCATTGAACAAGATCAAAATTCCATTCTGGTGAAGGAAAAGGTTGAACAGTCATCTTGGACTGTCGTGGAGTCTGAAGAAATTACAGCAGAGCATCACTCTGTTGTAGCAGTAAATGAGTTAGTATCCTGTGAAGATTGTACACAGCCTGTAGCTCAGGTTATTGAAGAAATTGATGGAGATGGAAGCTTGATGTTGTGCTCAAACCAACACAACAAGAGGGTACCAGAGGAAATATCAACTGGGACTTCAGAGTCTCATGTTTTTGAAACTTACTTTTGGTGTGTCTTTGCAGGTATTGAAGGAAGTAAAGGTCGACAGAAAAAGAAGTATGTTATGATGGAAGAGGAGGCTATATTGTCTTGGAAAAGTGATCAGTACCTAGGAGGACTTGCTATTGCAGAGTTGACCGAAGAAGAACTTTCTAACTCAGAAAGTACAATGAAGAGTTGCAGATGTTAGAAGATTGGTTGATCAATCCAAGGGTTGATAAAGATGATTGTTTAGTGCTTGATGATAGCATTGGAAAGGATCATAGAGAAGATCAAAGCATTAAAATGTTTTGTGAATCAAGGGAACAACAACAGTTTCGGAACGAGAAGATACAAGTGTACCAGCCAAGGGATAGAATGGACATGGAGATTGAAGAACTAAGAATGTTGATGGTGAAGGTGTCTCAAAGAAGGCATGAAGAAAGGATGAAGATTTACATCAGCAGAGCAAGGAAGCAAAGAAGAAGTAGGAGGCATATGATAGAGGGAGATTGCAAAAGCGAGGATAGTGGGGCATTGCAACAGAAGATATGGAAGCTAGGAAGGTTACAGTCAGTAAAAGGATAGAAAGACAACCATGAAGCAGTTGGACAACTTCAACACAAAGTTTGGGATCCAGGTATACTGAAGATTGAAGCCTATGACTAGGAGGTCATATTTCTTTCTTCTTGGGGATTCTGATGCAGGAGCATCCTACTCTCTATTCAAGTTTAATGTTGGTTCAGGACCTTAGGGTTTTGACATCTACCTAGTGGAGGTCTCTAGTGGAACTTTGTAAATAATCATGTGTTTGTGTGCTTCTAGATGGTTAATGAGTCATTGGGTGAGTCATTGGTGTGATGAGTCGTTTTGATGAGTCATGTAATCAAGCACTCGAATAGTGGAAGCATTTGCTGAAGCATTCAATGGTGTTAGATGAGTCGTAGAGATAGAATAGGGAAGTTGATGGATTATAGCAAGTTGTTGAGTGGATATTGGATCTGAACCTGAATTGGTTTCATAATTCTGGTTGTATAAATGTTGTAAGCCTATGAGGCATAGACAGGGGGCCAAGTAGGAGAGCCAAGTAGCGGTGTGGCCAGGGAGAGTCAAATAATGTATATCTGGCTATGGCGTGGCCAACCAGTGTGTAAATCCTTGCGTTGAATATGTTAGGAACCCATGTCTTTACTTTGTTGGACGCATATGCTTTGTAAGTCGTCCCATAGTATTTGTTGATCCATAGTTTGTGTTATTGTTGTTGGCGCATATGCTTTGTAAGTCGCCCATAGTTTTGTTGATCCATAGTTTGTATTGGCCCATGGTTTTGACCCGTAATAATTGTTGATCTATATTTTGTATTGGCCCATGGTTTGTATTGACACATGGTATTGACCCATGGTATTGGCACCTAGACTTAGTATATAAGTGTGTGTTGAGTCCTATGAAGGCATCGTGAAGTTAATTGTATTGAGATTTCTCAAAGGAGTTTTCCCCCTCGAAGTGGCCTGTGATCAATATAAAAGTGATTCTGAGTTCTATTATTTCTGATGTCTCATGTATTTGCATTAATTAATTATTGCAGGTTCATCACATCTAGAATCAGAGCACTTTCTTGGGCTAGTTGGGTGGGATTTCTGCCAATTTTTTTTTTTTTCGCATCTGTTGCAGCTTCGGATTTGGGAATAATCCCTATCTGCTTAACTGTGGGAAGTACTTGGGAATAAGCCCTAAAAATCATTGTGAGGAGTACCACAGGAACCCCAAAGAAGCTGGCCCATTGTGAGGACCTGCCAGTGAAAAGGGCAACGACCCCTACTTGATTGACTAGTTCCCACCCATGAGGTAAACCAAGAGATGTCTTTTGTGGCAAAGCGGTTATCAGTTTTACCTAAGCCGTGGAGTGAGGGGTACTGCCCCAATACGCAAGCCGTCATATAGCATTGGTGGCCGAGTGAAACACCTGAACTGTTAGGAAGTCGTACATACCTGGGGTCCATATCTATTTTCAGCTGAAATGTTGTCGATCACTTCCGCTCCAGATCCAGCCGTTTCAGATCTATTCTGAAAGTCGTTCCAGATCCATTCGTCGTTTCAGATACAACCATTTTTTATCCCTTCCGTGCCATTGCAGATCCATCTGTTGCGGATCCCTTTCGCGCCGATGTTGCCGATCCATTTGTGGAAAAAAAGAAAAAGAAAAAAAGGAGTATAAAATTATGTTTTTCGGCCATATCTCCCTTGTTTCAACTCTGTTTTCCCTGAAACTTCACTGACATCCCTGCAATCCCATTCTACATATTTCATTCCTGAAGACCCTATCCCAAATTCCACTTCCCAAGACCATAAATCTCACATTTGTCTATTTTTAGGGTTTGCCATAACTTCTTCAATTTTCACCCGATTACCTTCAAATTTTAACATAGAGTTCCCGCTTCTAAAATCCCCATTTTTTGCTTCCCTGTCCCTCAGAAAGTGTCGAAAACCTAGTCAAACCCCAATCAACCCTCCGAGTTTTTCCCAAATCCAAATTTCCCCTTACTAAATAAGCTTGTGTTTGTGTTTTTCTATCCATCGCCCCCCCCACAAAAAAAAAAAAAATTCCTGGTTATGGTTGTCACTTGCACAGGAGCAAAAACCATGGAGGAAGCACTTGCAGCCATCCAAACCAAACTCCAATATATGGATGAAAAATTTCTTAGCCTCCATCTTCAGCATTCAGCCATGAATAATAACCGACAACCAGAATCTTCTACAGCCACTGGGTTCTCTTCTTCCAGTAATTTTCGTGGGCCGAAGCTTGATTTTCCTCGCTTCAATGGTACTGATCCGACTGGATGGATATACCGAGAAGAACAATATTTCAGTCTGCATAATACTTTTGATGTCCAGAAATTTCCACTTGCATCCTTTCATTTGGAACAGGAAGCCCTTCAATGGTACCGTTGGTACATCAAAGCTCATCCCGAGCCAAACTGGACAGATTTTTTCCAACTCCTTTTGCCACGATTTGGTCCTAGTGCTTTTGATGACTTCACAGGAGCACTCACTAAACTTCACCAAATTGGCATAGTGAGAGAGTATCAGACAGAATTTGAGAAACTAGCCAATCACATAGAAGGATTGTCTGATGAATTCTACAGGAGTTGTTTTATCAGTGGTCTCAAGGATGAAATCTGCTCAGAAGTCAAAATGTTCTGTCCCAACACAATGATGGAAGTCCTAGGGTTGGCTAAGTTGGCAGAGGACAAGATCGCAGCTCAACAACGCTCCAAACCCACCTTTGTTCCCTTCAGAAATATGGGTTCCGAACGACCTCCCATCACACCTGCTTGTCGAACAACTCCTATCAAGCATTTGTCTAAAATAGAGATGCAGTCACGCCGAGAAAAAGGGCTTTGTTATAATTGTGATGAGAAATTCACTCGGGGACATAGATGTGTTCAACAAAAGCTCTATCTCTTAGATGTGGATTCTTCGCCTGCCTCATAACTTCGTGAAGAGGATCCAGATACAGTAGATGTTCAGGTTGACATTCAGCACCCGCCTATTAACACCCCATCTCAAGATGACCCACCCGAGATCTCTCTCCATGCTGTAACTGGCGTCACCACCCCACAAACAATGCGGGTCAGGGGATACTTCAAGAAGCTCCCTCTTACCACACTCATTGATTCTGGTAGCACCCATAACTTCATTGACCCTCGGATTGACAAACAGGCTGATTGTTTTGTCCATCCTTGTTCCAACTTTGAAGTCATGGTTGCCAATGGGGGCACCTTACCTTGCAAGGGGAAGTGTCATAATGTGCGTATCTCTATGGAAGATTATAACCTGCACTCTAACATGTTTTCCTTGTCCTTAGGTGGATGTGATGTAATTTTGGGCGTTCAATGGTTACGCACACTTGGCCCCATCTTATGGGATTTTGATGAACTTTGGATGCAGTTCTCAGTCAATGGGACACAACACAAATTTAAGGGCTTACAACCAAGGTCTCTCTGCATCATCAGCTCAAATCGCTTGGAAATGATCCTTAAGAAGAATTCACATGGTGTCATTGCTCAGCTCCATTCCCTTCAGATGCACCAACGGTCTCCACTACTTCCTTGGATAGATATGCAGGTGTCTTTATTGCACCAGTAGGCTTGCTGCCTTCATGAGACCTTTTCGGTAAGCATTTTGCCGCATCTACATCTCAGCGGGACATTATGGCTATTTTGCATGCAGTACATAAGTGGCAGCCATCCCTATTGGGGAATTATTTCTGCATCAAGATTGATCTCCAGAGTCTGGAAACTTTCTTGGAACAACGGGTCTCCTCCCCAACACACCTGAAATGGGTTCTCCAACTCATGGGTTATGACTATGCGACCACTTACCAGAAGGGTAAGGACAATATGGTGGCAGATGCTCCTTCTCGCACATTTGATGACCCAGTTTCTCTTACAGCTATTTCTCTACTTGTTCCAAATTGGTTGCATTCTGTTCAACGGGGCTATCTCTTCTATGAACTCCATGCTTCTTCATCAGCAGGGCACTCTGGGTTCCTCAAAACGTATGACCAAGAACAATGTAACTTCTTTTGGCAGGAATTGAAAATGACAATTCAACGGATGGTGGTTGACTGTGATACTTTCTAGGTCAACAAGGTTGAAACGACCCTCCTTTCAGGACTGCTCGAACCCTTTCCCATCCATACATAGATTTGGACAACTATTTCTATGGATTTTCGGGAAGCGCTCCAGTGGTATATTACCACATCTAAAAGGACACCATATGAAGCAGTCTCTGGATAGGCACTACCAGTTCTTCTTCCATACACATTCAGCAGCTCCCCAGTTCAGGCAATTGACTCAATTCTTCGAAACCGCGATCAGCTTCTTCTCATTCTGCAGGACAATCTTCACATGGCAAGAATTCGACTGAAACAACAAGCCGATCAACACCGTTCTGCGTGCACTTTTCACGTCGCTGATATGGTTCTTCTTCGTCTATAACCTTCCATGCAATCCTCCCTGAAACTCAAAAGGCACCAGTGGCCCAGAATGCAACCCGAGGATGCTACAGGGGACCCACTCCTTCAGATTCTGCATCAATTTCCACATCTAAAGCTTTGAGGACAAAGCTTTTTCTAAGGGAGAGGGGATGTTAGGAACCCATGTCTTTACTTTGTTGGACGAATATGCTTTGTAAGTCGTCCCGTAGTATTTGTTGATCCATAGTTTGTGTTATTGTTGTTGGCGCATATGCTTTGTAAGTCACCCATAGTTTTGTTGATCCATAGTTTGTATTGGCCCATGGTTTTGACCCGTAATAATTGTTGATCTATATTTTGTATTGGCCCATGGTTTGTATTGACACATGGTATTGACCCATGGTATTGGCATCTAGAATTAGTATATAAGTGTGTGTTGAGGCCTATGAAGGCAACGTGAAGTTAATTGTATTGAGCTTGCTCAAAGGAGGTTGCCCCCTCGAAGTGGCATGTGATCAATATAAAAGTGATTCTGAGGTCTATTATTTGTGATATCTCGTGTATTTGCATTAATTAATTATTGCAGGTTCATCATAGAATAATGAAAATCTTATTGGCATAATTAATGTGTAATTCCAATTCTATGTGAATGTGTGAATGATTGATAAGCCTTTGTGTGAATTCAGGCTTCTAAGAGGAAGGGATGACAGAGGTCGACTGATCGATCGAAGGAAGAGTTGCGGACCAATTGGCGGTCTCATGATTAAACCGCACACAGAGAAATCTTGTTGCAGGTTTCTAGTTCGGCGATTGATCATTGCAAAGAATCAATTGCATAAAGGAGGTTAAACCGGTATATGGGATTATGAGGAAGGTTGAGATCGTGGTAGAATCAGATCTTGAGTCGAGGCGGAATTGATCAATCCTTTGATCAATTCACAGAAGTTGCAGACTGAAGAATCCACAGAATGGCAAGCGAACGGTCGAGATCAAGTCGGGGGAAGAAGATCAACGGTTCTGTAGTGTTTCTGAAACCGGAAAGTGAGGTGGAGATCGGACGACTAGGAATGACCCCGAAATAGATCGATGGTCCTGCAGCGTTTCCAGAATCCGGAACATGAAGTACAGATGGGACGAATGAGAGTGATCCTGAAAAGAATCGACGGTGAGGACAGAAAGTTTCGGAAAGTGGATTGCAGGAGTGATAATTTTGGATTCCAGAGGTTGAGGCCGAAACCCGCAACCCAAAATTTTTGGGAAGATAGTGTCAAGAGGACATTTTCGGGACGACGTCGCGAAGATTGGCAAATTGCACGACCGAAACCCGAAAGTGTGGGATCGGTGTTTCGAGAATAGAGTTTCGGGAATTCTATTTCGGAAATGGAGTTTTCGGGTTTTATCTTGTGGGATTGAAGTTGCAGGAAGATTTGCTTGTGACAGAGAATTTAGCGGCACCCCAACCTGATATTTGGTAGAACCGCCAAATTTAGAGGGTTGCCATCTTTAGAGCCGCTGCTAAAATCCTGGGGAGCGAATTTGGACCAGTTCTCTGGTTCGGATTTGCATCAATGGATGACTTGATGGATTCCTTGAGTGGAGCGAGATACTTCACCAAGATCGACCTAAAAAGTGGTTATCAGCATATCAGGGTCAGAGAAGGAGATGAATGGAAAACAACCTTCAAGACGAAGGAAGGATTGTATGAGTGGTTAGTCATGCCATTCAGATTGACTAATGCACCTAGTACATTCATGTGGCTGATGAATGATGTACTAGAACCATTCTTGGGAAATTTTATCGTAGTGTACCTCAACGACATCTTGATATTCAGTCGAACATGTAGAGCTGTTGGCTGCTTTTTGGATAGACCCGGGTTTTAATGAAGCGCAGCAACAAAACCCATTGGCGCACTGGCCCTCTCGGCAACGAGCTGCGCGGAAGCTCGAGGTCTCACCCGAAGTGGCTATGGGGGGGGCTAAGGAATCAGATTTCCTTAACCCGGACGACGCGGAGACTGTTCTTTCCTCCTTGGCGATTCCTCTAAGGTGAATGTCTGACCCTTCCAGACTTAAGAGCGCAATGGCGCTCAAGCTCCTACTCAGCCGCTGAACTGCGCGGTACTTTCACTCCTTCGCTAGGACCAATTATCCTCTGCACCGATATTCTAAGCGTCGCTTTGCTAGCGCGCCTGTCGCAGCAACACGTTCTCCCGTCGCTGCGGCGACGTGTCTTACCGATTCCTTCGACCCTTAACAATTATAATGCCCAAGAAAGCTTTAAGAACTTACTCAACACACTCATAAAGATAATGCAATATTCCTGCAGTTTCTGTTAGTAAACTAAAATAGGCAATTACTTCAATCACAACATCACACAACAAGAAATATGAAGTCCACCTCCACGGGGAAATCCACGCCCACGGGAGTATCTTATATTAACCAGAAAATGATATACTTATACAATATGTTGCGCACACATCTGCAGCCTTAGATCTTTCTAGGAAACTCCACGCACACAGCTGGGAGCCCTTCTCTCGATCTAGTCTCTTCCTCTTCAGAGATTACAATAGTTCAGACATCGACTCTGACTGTCTGCAACTCAAAGATTAGCTTCACTGCTAACCAGCTCTAACTCCTGTTTTCTAGCAACATGGTAGAAAACAATCAACAAGATCGTAACAGAGGATGATCCACTCGATCAATCCTTCTTACATCTAGTATCCACTATCTTAGCTAGCTCACTATCTAGCTGACTACTGACTAACCATCTAACTGACTAGCTAGCTAACATCTACCCATTACAATTATACATATATATAGGTGGCCATGGCGGTCGCACCTTTACAAAACTGTGGGCCTTTCCCAGCAGTAATCCCCAAAAACCCTAACCACGCACATGGCTAGGTGTACTGTAGGCGCCGCTTGCAGTCATGTCGCCGCTTCCTGCAAGCTCCATGAATTCCGGTGCAGCTTACGGGTATGGGCGCCTCGTCCTTTGCCTTCAATGCTTTGGTCCGTTGCTCCTCCTTGATCCGAGCAACCATAACGTCTCTACTTAGCCTTAAATGAGGGTAGTTGAGCCCTCTATTCAGCCATATTCATCCTTCTATGACGTGCGCGTGAGCTCCGCGATTTCCGGTCCGTAATCTGCGCTGAGATTATCCATCTGGCACCGTACTGCGCACCATCTTCTTCTGTCCCAAAATTGGCGCTTATTCAAAACTTAGCACTTTCTCTTCCATACTTGTGCTTTTTCCTCAAAATTCGCAGCTTTTACCATAGTTGCAGCCTTGGCTCCAACAGGCCCCTAACACTTACTTGTGGCTCGCCCTCGAGCCACTCGCACTAGCGTGTGGTCGCCTTACTTGCGCATCTGCTCTTGCTTGGGTCTCCGTGAATGTTTTCTTCCACTGCGCAATAGCGGAGTCCAATTCATCGACACACTCCACAGCTGTCTGCACCGTTTCTGCGGTGGCTTCTTCTTTAGTTATGGCATCAATCACCTCTTGAGATTCAGCAACTTCTTTGATTTTTGCCTCGACTTGGCCAACGATATCAGCATACTCATCCATAAATGGCTGAATGCTGTTGGTGAGCTTCTCATCTTCAGTTCTGAGCTTGTGTAGTTGCTGTTGCATTCTGCGCACTTCACTCATTTTCTTCATTTTTGGTAAGCCTGTTAGGGCCTTAGCTTCTTCAGTCAGAACAGTTAGGGACTTTTCTGCGGCTTGCACCTGTTCCAAAAGACCAACTTTAAAAGGGAGCTTCTCAAGCTCCGTCCAAGCTTCCATAGCTTGACTCATCAGGTTCTCAGCTTCCTGTATTCTGTCTTTCATCTGTGTGGAAGCTCTGCTCAGCGCTTCAAATTGTTCCTGCGCATCATCTGTAAGCTGCGCGGCAACACGAGCTTCCAGCTCGGTGATTTGGGTTCTATGGCCCTCATCCATAGCAACTATTTCATGCTCCAGGGTTTTCACCCTTCCTCCAATAATTTGAACTTTCGCAACTAGAGGGAGGTCTGGTTGAATCTCGCAAGCCGGCAGTTCCTGGGCAATCTCATCCACTGCGTTTCTTATGCCAATGTCTTGTGCCTCATAAAGTGCAAGTTTCTCGGAGATATTCTTATGGCTTGCCTTCAGCTCGATCTCCTGCGATTGCAGTCTTTGATTTTCCTGGAATGTAGAGAGCTCTCTAGCTCTCAACTCAAGAAAAACTTTCTCATGTACTAGCTGTAGAGTCTCTATAGGAATTAAAGACAAATTTATTTCGACGGGCCCAACTGCGCTTACCTGTAGTGAAGCTAGCGGATCTGGAAGTGTCATGCTTGTAGGTGGAATGTGCACGACAGTATGCCTTTCTACGAGTTCTTCAACTCGCTCGGTACTTGGAATTTCTTGTGGCACCTGCGAAGTAGATGCTGGCGCATGAGTCTGCGCAATCCTTCCTGCGAGACCCTTTATTTCCACAAACTGCAGGTCTAGGGCACTTCTGATGTGAGCGTGCGTGTTTCGCAGCTCGCGAAATTGCTCTTTCAGATACTGGGCGATCCCTGAGGGAATGGCCTCAGAGGGATGCGACACCTTTTGTTTCTTGGGTGCTGGCTCTGTCGAGCCTTCATCACTTCTTTGCTCGGGGGCTTCCTTGCCCTTATCCTTCTCTTGCGCACCGGCGGGTGGCATCGCGGATGCGATGTCGGCGGCTTCTCTCCATTCGTCCGACCAAGACTTGATTGTTTCTTCGATATCTTCGGTGGTCATCCTGTAAAGGCCTACGGCCCATTCCTCTTGAATGCCGCAGGGACGGAGGTAAAGTTGATGTAAGTCGGCAGTAAAGGCCAACTTTCCGTCATACATTTTCGCTGTCTCCTCACTTAGCCTTGGCATTTCCTGAATGGTATCTCTGAGGAGATAGTAGTATTCACAAAATACAGCGCGGTTCATCTTGCGCTTTGTGGGATTAGGAGATTCCCAAAGGTTAACATAGCGAATTCGGGCAGGTTCTCCTGCATGGCGCAGAAGGAACTGAGTGTTCGGGGGCTCCTTCCACCCGACGAGAGCACATAAAATTAAAAGCCAAGAAAAATGGAACAACTGACTGGGGTTATCTTGAACGTTTCGGCAGTCTTCCAAGAAAGAATTGAGGAGGAAGAGGGACCAGTTGTACTGTTCTCCCTCCGCAGCTGCGATGGCAAGTTCCACGACAGCTCCAGTAACTTCCTTCAGTCTGCACTTTGTGAGAAGTCTGCCTGCGAGCAGACTTCCTGTAAATCTGAGTGTTTCGTCTTCTACTATGGTGAGGTCATAAGCCCGACCTCCTCTTGTAAGGTTGTATTTCTGCACCAGCCATGCAACCAATTTTCTATCCTTCTCTTTTCCCATAAAATGGATATTGGGATCCTTACCAACCTTAGATAGGCCGGTAATATGGTGAATCAAATCGACATTTAAATCGATTGGCCTCCCCAGCCAAAGGTAACCTCCATGAACGCAGGATAGCAGTGTCTTAACGACTGCGTTCACTTCATTGCTATGCCCGAAATGCGGTAGCTTTAACAGGTTCAGGAGTCCAGGGCGCTCAAGATTTGCTGCAAATCCCTTCGGGATGAATTCGTCAACTTGTCTGGTGGGATTATGCACTACCGTCAGATATCGGTCTAGCTAGAACTGAGGATATGTTTTATAGTCTCCCAGGTTGAAATCAGAGAACTTGACCAGTGGAAGGTGTCCGAGCAGGGACCCTTCTATTTGCATGCCAGTCGGTAGTGGAGGTAACGGAAGTGGATACTTTGCATTCTTCGGAATATGAATCTCTGGTGCATCGTTTGGACGCGGCGGAATATAATTCACCATAGTGGCCAACGGCTCTGGAATGGGCTCTTCTGGCTGTGGCTGGGACGCTCTCATGGCCGGAGATTGTCTGGGATCCTGATAACCAGGGTGTACATAAGTCGAAGCGGTCACGGGGGTAGTCATGCCGAAATATAGGCCTCGGCGCAGGAATTGACGAACAACTTCTTCAGTCGACAGGTTCTCTGTCGTGAACGGGTATTGGTAACAAGAACTCGGATAGAAACAGCGGAACAGCGTGGGATATGGATGCTAACAACAAGGGAAGCACTCTGCACAACTCGGCTCTGAAAACAATGGCTTAGATTCTCAAACAAGACTCTGCAGCTCGAGAAAAGTAACCCGAAATTATACAAGTGTTGGGTATTTATAGCCAAAGGTGATAGTAAATGCGGGCAAGTGGGGCTACTAGCTATAGGCGGCTATGCATGAGTTGACAACCCTTCTATCCCCCTCGCGTCTGCGGTGCATTTATTGTGATGGACGGGCTCTGACAGCCTTGTGGGAGAAGCTAAAGCTTTCGGCACATGGGTTAAATGCAAATCTTACGGAGATCAAGTCGAATCTGTCAGAGCGGATACACTTAAATGGCGGGTTTATCCTTCATTTATTTCTCGGACGCGGCTACATAACTGCTGTAATTCAAAATTTTCGGCGGGTCATTTCAACTTAGGTAACTGTGCCTATAGGGGTCCACAACAGGAATTCTTCAAGCGGCAAATTGATACAGGGAACTTCGCAAGAGCGATGGTTAGACTATCCGGAAAACTTCGCAAGAGCGCAATTAGGTTCGCTCCAACCAAACTTTATAGGCATGCGCGGATGATTCAAAGAACTGCGCGGGAAGCCAGAGACTAAGGGTCTCGCGACTTCCGTGTAGACTGAATGCGATGCCTCTTTCAACTACACTGGGCATCTGCATCTCTGACCAGCTATTTAAGTCAACAGGGCGGAGTGGCCGTCGCGGTAAAGCTTAAGCCGACTCCCGTTGATCTTTGTAGGCAGTACTTCTCCATTCAGCTTCGCAAGATGAACTGCTCCTCCTTCTGTTATCTTTATTACCTGAAAAGGGCCTAACCAGTGTACACGAAACTTGCCTGGAAACTTGGTGAATTTACTATCATAGAGGAGTACCAAGTCTCGTTCCTGAAAGACTTTATTCTTAATATGCCTGTCATGCCAAGCTTTCTGTCTTGCCTTCTGTACCTGTTGATGGAATCCAGCTAAGAGTCTGTCTTCCTCTAAGGCAAGCAATTGTGAAAGTCTTTCACTCATGGTATCTGTATCTGTCATTTCTGTAATTTGCGCAATTCTGAGACTGGGAATAATGTATTCCATAAGCATAATTGCTTCTTGTCCATATACCAAACTGAAAGGTTTGTGGCTTGTTAATTTCTTGCAGGTGGTTCTATATGCCCATAATACAGCTGTGACCCTAAGGTCCCAATCATCTCTTTGTTGATTACAGATCTTCGTCAGGGCATTCTCAAGAATTTTATTGAATGCCTCCACCGTGCCATTAGCTTGAGGGTGGTAGGGTGTACTCTTATGGTGACTAAATTGGAATTCTTCAGTAAGGGCTTCTATAGTCTCATTGAGGAAATGTGTACCCTGATCACTCATTAGAATCAGTGGACATCCAAATCTAGTGATAATATTCTCAAAAATGAACTGCACGGCCGTAGCAGCGTCGCAGTTCTTTACTGGCTTAGCCTCAGCCCATCTGGTGAGGTATTCAGTTGCTGTGATGATGTATCTTGCGCCGGTTCTCTTTCCTGGTGGGTTGATAGGACCTACAAAATCAATGGCCCATTTATCAAAAGCACGCATTGTTATCTGAGGTCTTAGCGGCATCTCATCTCTTCTTGAAGGTTTTCCTGTTCGCTGGCACACATCGCAACATTTGCAGAATTCCTTAGTATCCTTATGCAATGTCGGCCACCAAAGACCTGCGGCTAAGATCTTCTGAGCAGTCGGCTTTCCTGCGAAATGGCCTCCTGCGGTACCTGAGTGCGCTTCTGCGATGATAGAGTTCTTTTCATGCGGTAGAATACATCTGTGCAAGACTTCATCGGGGCCCAACTTATAAAGCTGGCCTGCTATCAAAGTGAAGTCTGCGGATTTGACGACAAGTTGTTTCTTCTGCTGGATTATAAACTCAACTGGTGCTTGTCCGGTAGTGAGAAACTCAAGGATATCAGAATAATATTCATCTGCTGCTTGAACAAAAAATAGTTGTGCATCAGGCAGATTGTCCTCTAGATTTGTAGGTTTTTCTCCTGACTCGATCCTAGATAAGTGGTCAGGTCCTGCATTCAATCTACCTGGTTTTACAATAACCTGAAAATCATATTCTTGAAAGAGTAGTAGCCAGCTGCAAATTCTTCCCCCTAACACTGGCTTATTGACCAAGTATTTCAAAGCAGAATGGTCAGTATACATTTTAAAATGTGCGCCCAGTAAGTAGTGTCTGAACTTCTGTAGGGCATACACCATAGCTAGTCCTTCTCTCTCTGTAGTAGTGTAGTTCTTCTCGGCTGTGGACAGCTTCCGGCTAGAGTAAGCAATGGGGTGATCGATACCTCCTTCTCCCGGTTGTGTAAGTATGACCCCCAATGCTATGGAAGAAGCATCGACATGAACATGAAAGGGTTTATTCCAGTCTGGGAAAACTAGAATTGGCGCACTGATCATCTTGTCTTTAAGTGTGTCCAAGCTCTGTTGGCATTCTTCTGTCCATTGGAATTTCGAATCCTTTTTCAGCAATCTTTCCATAGGTGCTGTGATCTTTGCATAACCTTTGATAAATTTTCTGTAGTATCCAGTATGTCCCAATGTAGTGTGCAATTGTTTGACTGAGTTGGGCGCAGGTAAGTTAGCAATGATGGCAACCTTCGTAGGATCCATCAGGAGTCCTTGTCTGCATACAATATGACCCAACAAAATACCAAAAGGAGCACAGAAGATACATTTTTTCAAGTTAAGGGAAATCTGATGCTGTCTACATTTTTCTAACATCATTCGCAGGTTCGCTAGATGGTTCTTTAGTAAACCGAACACAGTCCAGTCATCAAAATAGACTTCTAGGAACTTGTGAATAAATTCTTTAAAAACGGCAACAACGACTCTAGAGAAGATAGCAGGTGCGTTTTTAAGACCAAAGGGCATTATCGTATACTGGAATGATCACCATTCAGTTGCAAAAGTAGTCTTATGGCGGTCGTCTGGATGGATTCTGATCTGATGGTATCCCGAAAATCCATCAGTGAAGGAATAAGCCTCTTGTCCTCCAACATTATCAAGGACTTCATCTGTAAAGGGCGTAGGAAATGGATCATGCGTTGATGCGTCATTGAGTTTGCGCAAGTCCACGCAAATTCTTATTTCACCTTTTGTCTTCTTCTCTTGTACAACCATAGGGCTAATCCAATCGCTTTCTTCGACTGGCTTAATAATACCTGCTGCTAGCATCTTGTCAATTTCTTCTTTGACTTTTTCTTTATAGCGCGGGTTCAACCTATATGGGCGATGCTTTACTGGCTTGGCATCTGGTTTCAGAGGTATGCGCATCACTCCTAAGTCTCCTAGGATGCCTTTCATTTCTGTGAACTTGGTAGGAAAGATATCCTGGTAATCACGTAATAAATCTGAAATATGCCCAACAGTTTCATCATCCCAATAGTCTCCTATAGAAGCAAACTTGGGTTCGGCTTCTGTACCAATGTTAACCTTTTTGAGCTTGATATGTTCTGTAATGGCAGGGATATCAAGCTGAGGACCTTCAACATTGCGTGTCCCTTCTGATTCTGGGATGTTGATGTTGCGAGGATCATCCTCCTCTTCTCCAGTGGTGAAATTATAGCATTCCAGGGCATGTTCTATCTGAACAGCCCAATCTGGTTGGGAATATTCTGGTAACAGACATGGTTCAAATACCTTGTTTTTAATACACTTCAGAGCCTGATCAATACTTGGATGCTCTGACTCAAAGCTGAAGGTAAGTTGAAAACTTTCTATCATAAGAGGCCAAGTAAGAGTGCCTCTGCGCAATTCTGTTTCAGTGTACCAGTTCCTTGGAACTGTGTCCAATGTGTGGATGAATAGGTGAACCCACTCATCTTCTGGAATATCTGACCATTGCTGAATGCATGCTTCAATGTGTGACCTGGGGTCACTCTGTCCCTCATATTTGCGCGACATTTCTGCTGTAGTGTCCTGGAATCTGCGCAGTATCAATCTGCGACAGTCTTGCCATGTGTGAATATTCTCTTTATGCGCACCCCACCATCTTGCGGGTGTAGCGCGCAGTGATACATCTAATGCCTGTATGCGCTGCTGTTCTGGAAGCTGTTGTTCATATGCCTGTATGAATTCGCTTACTTCAGTTAAACCATCAAAAATTGGAGTGTCAGTCAATTCTGTGCCAATCCATCGAATGGATTTAGTCATCATGGCGCAACGTCTTGTAGAAACCTCATGTAAGCGATTCTGCTAGTTTTCCAATCCTGCATCTGAGTCTGATGTGCAGGAGCTATCACATCGCCAGCTGATATGGCCATCTGCTGTAGGATTAACATAGTCACTCTGACTAGCAGTCATCTGATACAAACTTTCCATTTGGCATGCTTCTTCTTCTGCCCGAATGGGTTCTATATACCTTGGTCCTTGAATAGGATCAAGCGGTGCAATGACCCTAATCTGGTCGTCCTCGAAGGTCATCTGTCTTTTCTTCAAATTGATGACAGCCAAATTATCAAATGCCCAGTCTATACCTAAAAGTGCTGGGTAAGGTCTACTATCATCCAGAATTTTGATTACTTCAAATTCTGCAGAACTTCTTACTCCCTCAATATCAATAGGTACATTGGGTAATTTGCCCAATGGAGAGACTCGTTGCTGGTTCGCGAGTCTTAGCTGGATGGGGGATCTGGTAAGTTGAGGACTTCCCATCTGTTCCCATGTCTGCATGGTGAGAACATTAACTTCTGAGCCCAAATCTAAAATGACTTCGTCCATCTCAAATGCTCCAATCTGCGCTGTGAGCCTCATCTCTTTTCCAGTTCTAGTGTGACTCCCAATCTGGTGAATAGCACGCTGCGGCGTGTTCGTCGAAGCAGATTGTTGAAATTTATCCAATAGGTGTTGAAGTTCCATAGTTGCTGTTTGATTGCGCAACAACTTTAAGCAGTTCCTTAGAAAATTATGGACAGTACCTAGTGCATCTTGTTCATTGGGCCTTCCGGATGTAGTGGCCTGTTCTTGTACGAGGTTGTCTTGTCTTAGCACTTGCGATCTAATATCATTATGCGGAGTTGCGACAGAACTTGAAGCTCTGGGATCTGAGAAATACTCTTGGGCTTGCTTGAATGCTTCTTTTTGCTTCTGCAGATTAAGTGGGGCTGGTTTAATATTAGCGCGGCGCACCCATTGCGTTGCTTGCTTTCCAGTTCCCGACTCTGGCGCACCAGTGGTTGTTCCACTGCGCGTCACGATATTAACTGTACGGTCTGGTTCCATTTTTTCTGCTCCAATCAATTGGATATTCTGGTTGGCCTGTGGCGTCTTTGCTTGTATCTTAGCCATCAACTGAGGGTATTCTTCAATGATATGATCATAAGATTTACAATATCTG
Source organism: Larix kaempferi (assembly GCA_027924585.1). NCBI lineage: Eukaryota > Viridiplantae > Streptophyta > Pinopsida > Pinales > Pinaceae > Larix > Larix kaempferi. The sequence goes on from BSBM01001287.1 coordinate 5,834,918, forward strand.
CAAAGGGTTGTAGGGTTTTGGCAATCTCTTGCAAAATGACCTTGCGCTCCACAATTATAACAAGTGATCTGGCCTCTTCCGCGGCCAAAATTTGTTGCACGTCCACGGCCTCTATAATTTCCTGTTCGGCCGTCGCGAGTTTGGTCATACTGTGGACCTGCTACGGGTCCTTGTGCTTCTCATTTTACTCTATAAACATCGTGTTTCCTTTCCATCATAATGTCATATGCTCTGCAATTATTCTCATCATGGCCTACTGATTTACAGAAATTACAATATAGATTCTTTGGAGTTTGTACATATTTCTGAAGTAAGTGACATTCTTGTGGTCTATGACCTCTAGTTCTACAGATTTCACACCAAGGCCCCTGTGGCTGTGGTAAAGGGTTAGGTGCTCCAGTTGCAATATACTCTATGAAAATGGGACAGTGGTCCTTTGAATGACCTTGTGCTTTACATTTTGTACACCATATTTCTTCCTTAACATCCTTGCCTTTCTTAATATCATGCACTTGCAGGGTTAAGTTTTCTAATTGGTTCTGCAACTGCGCAACATCGTTGCTTGTTCCAGCAATTGGTGAAGCTTCTAGTTTCATAGCCATCTCTAGAGCTTGTTCCTGAGTAGTGAGATTCTGTTGCATAAGAGGAATTCTAATGTGTGGAAGCAGCGCAGCAATGAACCATTCCTTATGCTGTTGTGGTGCAAACTCAAAGCTTACTTGATCTATCAAGGCTTTGAACTTTTGGTCAAAGTCCCATACTGACTCTGTAGGTAACTGCTTGATGTCTTTGAGCTCTGTTATACACTGTGATTCTGATTTAGGTTTCTTGATTTCTCTAATCATAGCATTTCTTACATCAACAAGCGTTCTATTCTGTGCTGCTGAGTATTTCATGAACCAGGTTAAGGCTCTTTCTCTTAATGTGGTTGCTAGCTGAACCAGTTTAACAGCATCATCATTAATTTGCTTAATTGTCCAAATGGCTTCACATAGGAACCAGTGTTGCTCAGGGTCTTCTATCCCTGTTCCTCTAAAACTTGGTAGTTTCATGTCATCACCCATCTTTCTTGCGCTAGGTTGAGGTGGAGGTGCTGTAGCAGTTCTTCTGGGCTGGTTGAACAAAGGTGGTATAGAGGTACTAGAAGTATCGTGTGGGCTACTAGAAGGTGTTACTGCGGGATTATACTGAGCTTTGTCTGGCTTTTGCGGTGTAAAAGGGTGGTAAGGGATATGAACACTCCCTTGTCTTTCTATGTGGCTTGCTCTAGGAACTTGAGTGTCTTCTGAGCTCGACTCAAAAGAATGTTGGTCAAGGCCTACTTTATAGCGTTTTCCACTACGAGTGCAACCAATAACTTCAGGGTCACTATCAGAATCTACGGACATTACTTGTCTATGCTATTCATCTGAAGCTATACATAATTTTGCTTTTTCATACAGAAGCATTTTAATCCATAAGTTCAAAGAATTCAAGAACTTACCTCTAGGTGCTTGAAAGAAACTCCTCTCAGCTTCACTGAAACTTTTTCTTTTATCCACTGCAAACTCAGTAATGAAACCTTCCAGCAGACTATTCAACCAAAAGTCTACTGCGCAGGACACAGAATTATCTACCCGCTTCAAAATACGGACTAGCTCAGGGGTCCAAGCGACTGGTCGATCAATATGCACAGTGGGTCTAGTAGCTGCTAACTTGGCTATCCAAGCATGTAACTCAAGTGCAAATGTGACAAAGAAAATTTCGTGAAGGTCAGTATAGATATACTTCTGCAACCATTCTTCTGGCTGGAGCCTAGAGCTTCTATTTTCTTGTTCAGCGAACTCTTTAGCCTTTAAATCGAACCACTCCTGAATTTCTGTAGCTGTAGGTTTCCAGTAACACATTTGTTAACTGAGCAAGTCTCAAGGCAACAGAACCATTTGTTGGCTTCAGCAACAGGGTTCAAAGCAACGGAACCATTTGTTGGCTCCTTCTTTCTGGGTTTCGCCTCAATCTCGTGTGTCGCTGAAATAACAAGTCTCATTCACGCGGCAATGGAACCATTTGTTGGCTACTTTTTGGACAGACCCGGGTTTTAATGAAGCGCAGCAACAAAACCCCTTGGCGCACTGGCCCTCTCGGCAACGAGCTGCGCGGCAGCTTGAGGTCTCACCCGAAGTGGCTATGGGGGGGGCTAAGGAATCAGATTTCCTTAACCTGGGTGACGCGGAGACTGTTCTTTCCTCCTTGGCGATTCCTCTAAGGTGAATGTATGACCCTTCCAGACTTAAGAGCGCAATGGCGCTCAAGCTCCTGCTCAGCCGCTGAACTGCGCGGTACTTTCACTCCTTCGCTAAGACCAATTATCCTCTGCGCCGATATTCTAAGCGTCACTTTGCTAGCGCGCCTGTCGCAGCAACACGTTCTCCCGTCGCTGCGGTGACGTGTCTTACCGATTCCTTCGACCCTTAACAATTATAATGCCCAAGAAAGCTTTAAGAACTTACTCAACACACTCGTAAAGATAATGCAATATTCCTGCAGTTGCTGTTAGTAAACTAAAACAGGCAATTACTTCAATCACAACATCACACAACGATAAATATGAAGTCCACCTCCATGGGGAAATCCACGCCCACGGGAGTATCTTATATTAACCAGAAAATGATATACTTATACAATATGCTGCGCACACAGCTGCAGCCTTAGATCTTTCCAGGAAACTCCACGCACACAGCTGGGAGCCCTTCTCTCGATCTAGTCTCTTCCTCTTCAGAGATTACAATAGTTCAGACGTCGACTCTGACTGTCTGCAACTCAAAGATTAGCTTCACTGCTAACCAGCTCTAACTCCTGTTTTCTAGCAACATGGTAGAAAACAATCAACAAGATCGTAACAGAGGATGATCCACTCGATCAATCCTTCTTACATCTAGTATCCACTATCTTAGCTAGCTCACTATCTAGTTGACTACTGACTAACCAACTAACTGACTAGCTAGCTAACATCTACCCATTACAATTATACATATATATAGGTGGCCATGGTGGTCGCACCTTTACAAAACTGTGGGCCTTTCCCAGCAGTAATCCCCAAAAACCCTAACCATGCACATGGCTAAGTGTACTGTAGGCGCCGCTTGCAGTCATGTCGCCGCTTCCTGCAGGCTCCATGAATTCCGATGCAGCTTACGGGTATGGGCGCCTCGTCCTTCGCCTTCAATGCTTTGGTCCTTTGCTCCTCCTTGATCCGAGCAACCATAACTTCTGTACTTAGCCTTAAATGAGGGTAGCTAAGCCCTCTATTCAGCCACATTCATCCTTCTATGACGTGCACGCGAGCTCCGCGATTTCCGGTCCGTAATCTGCGCTGAGATTATCCATCTGGCACCGTACTGCGCACCGTCTTCTTCTGTCCCAAAATTGGCGCTTATTCAAAACTTAGCACTTTCTCTTCCATACTTGTGCTTTTTCCTCAAAATTCGTAGCTTTTACCATAGCTGCGGCCTTGGCTCCAACAGGAGCACATTCGACAAGTGTTGCGGAAGCTACAGGAAGAGAAGCTGATGGTGAACCTGCAGAAATGCTTCTTCATGAAGGAAGAGATGGTGTTCTTCGGATTTGTAATCTTAGGTAAAGGGTTAGTGATGGAACCAGAGAAGGTGAAGGCCATATTGGAGTGGCCAGAACCGACAAGCACGACAGGAGTGCAAAGTTTCCATGGACTGGCTAGTTTCTACAGGAATTTCATCAGGGGATTCACTCGGATATGTGCACCGTTGACAGAGTGCATGAAGAAAGGGGAGTTTAAGTGGAAAAAAGATGCCCATAAAGCTTTTGACAAATTGAAGCAGAAAGTGACGGAGAGCTCAGTGTTAGTGCTCCTAGATTTTGACAAAGTTTTCCAAGTCGATTGCGATGCGAGTGAAATGGAAATTGGAGAAGTGTTGATCCAAGAGGGCCAACCAATTGCATTCTTCATCGAGAAGTTGGATGAAGCGAAGTGGAGATATCCGGTCTATGACCAGGAGTTCTATGCTTTTGTCCAAGCATTGAAGAAGTGGAGGCATTATTTATTTCTCAAGGAATTTGTGTTGCACACAGATCACCAAGCATTGAAGTGCTTGAATACTCAGTCGAAGTTGAATCAGCAGCACATGAAGTGGGTCAAATTATTGCAATGATATACCTTCATGTTGCAACATAAGTTGGGAAAGTCGAACAAGGTTGCCGACGCGTTGAGTCGCGGAGTTGCAGTGTTGAACACGACAACAGTTCAGGCAACGGGAATAGAGTCGGTAAAGACAGATTATGAGACCGACGAGGATTTTTCGAAAGCATGGAAGGATAGTCACGAACCATGGAGTGTCGATAGAACACCATACTTGGATTATTTTTTCTAAGAGGGATACCTATGCAAGGGACAATAGTTGTGTATTCCCAGAGGATTCGTAAGAGAGAATCTAATCCGAGAGATGCATAGTGGCGGGTTATCAGGTCATTTTGGAATCGACAAGAGCAAGGCGTTGGTCGAGGAGAAGTATTATTGGCCATGAATGACGACATATGTCAGTAAGTGGATACGACAGTGTCGAGTTTGTCAGTTGAAAAAAGGAAGAAGTCAAAATATGGGGTTGTATACACCATTACCAGTTCTGAATACCCCATGGGAGCACCTGAGCATGGATTTTGTGCTAGGATTTTTGAAGACACAACTGGGAAGCGACTCGATCTTTGTTTTAGTCAACAAAATTTTGAACATGGCACACTTTATTCCGTGTCGGAAGACAAGTGACGCCACAAGCATTGTTGTACTATTCTTCAAGGAGATAGTCATATGGCATGGGTTGCTGAAGAGTATAATGTCAGACAGAGATACCAAGTTTATGGGTCATTTCTGGAGAACCCTATGGAAGAAACTGGACACGAAGTTGCAGTTTAGCTCGGCATACCATCCGCAGACAAATGGACAGACCAAGGTGGTGAATAGAATTTTGGGAAACCTTCTGAGGTGTTTGAAGGAAACAAACCCAAGCATTGGGAGAACGTGTTGGCGCAAGAAGAATTCACATATAACAACTCTGTGAGTCGGTCAACAGGTTTGATTCCATTCCAAATTGTTCAAGGATGAAGCCCACATGGAGTGGTATATTTGGTAGAGTTATCAACAGAAATCAGGAAAAACACGGATGCAGAATCATTCAGAGAGCATATGAAGGAAGTGCATGAAGATGTGCTCAAGCACATTGAGAAGAGAAATGCAGCCTACAAGTTGAGAGTCAACAAGAAGAAGAGGCTACAGTCATTCAACAAAGGAGACTTAGTCTATGCACACTTGAGGAAAGAGAGATTTTCGACAGGAACATACAACAAGATGAAGCTGAAGAAGATTGGACCATGTAAGATTTTGAAGAAGATTTCAGACAATTCTTATGTGTTGGAGCTGCCGAAAGAATTGAACATATCTCCTACTTTCAATGTCTCATATCTATACAAGTTTGAAGAAGGTTCAACTAGTAGCAGTGCAGAAGTGTCAAACATCGACTGGACAGGGCAGATTTCATATCGACACAAGGAGGAAATCATCGAAGTACTGGAGGAACGCGAAGTCGGACGCATGCAAAGTTCACGAAAGAAAGAATATTTGGCTCGTTGGAGAGGTGATGAGTTGCAGGAGACGAAATGGATTTTCAAGGAAGAATACAGGAGACTGACAGAGTAGTCAATTTCTTTTTTACCTAGGGATTCTGATGTAGGAGCATCGGGACCTAGGCGAAACAGTCGATGTTGATTGACATGATAAGTCAACCAGGGGGATTGTCGATGACCACTGGTACGAAAGGGAGATTGGATGTCCAGGCCAAGCAGTCAAGCAGAAGCTGCTGATAGGCGGTCGACAGGAGAAATGTCGAAAGTCGACATGTCTAAGGTCGAGAGACGACAAGAAAGTAGCAAAGGGGTCGAAGGTCGACATGTTGTTGAACAATGACACCGATGAGTTGTGGCGAAATCCAAGCATCGAGGACAGGGAAGACTGGCAGTCATAGAAGCTAAGTAAATTCTACAAGTGAAGTCGAGGGATGACAGAGTGCAGTATGGTCCATGCTGGAGATGGGGCTGACTACTGTAGCAGAGTCAAGGAAGTGCAGAAGTCAAGGCGATGTACTTAGTAGTCGTTTGTGGCTGCTAAGGAAGTTATGAGCAGTTATGAAGGTGGTTGGGATCACGTCAGGTGTCACCACGGGAAGAGGTTGTACAGCACGGCCATAGGGTACTAACAACTGCAGTTCTACAGGATCAGATAGGATTCGACGGACAGAGGAAGAGTATCTCGGGGAACGGACTGAGCCTCGGGAAGAGCAACAGCAGTAGAGAAGGGTAGAAGAGTAGTGCAAAGGAACAGAGGGAGGGATCCGATCCATTGCTCATTGTTCAACAGAGAACAAGGAGAGGGAGGAGATCGCACATAATCGAGAAACACATTGAGAGACATATTTTCATTTATGTATATTTTAATAGGCTAAGGACGACTAGTTCATTTTCTTTGTATTTAAACATTGTAATTTGATTCAGTTTAATAGAAGTCAACTTCTGGAATCCAGTTCACATCCAATCTGTGTGAGCATTTGTGTGTTTTCGTGTGTATTTTTAAGCATGAGGCCCCTTGTCGGGACCTCCCTTGCACCGGTTTATAATAATGATCCTCATTTACCCACAATAAAGCACCCACTCCAATAATACTAGCCCCTCTCTAGGATAAGTTTAACTGGGATAAGTGGATTCGAGGGCCTTTCCTTCTTGAATCCACTGCACCAGTTATAGGCTTCAATCTCATTGAAATGATTTTCGAAATAAATTTATGTATGAGATTGCATAACAAGATCAGACAAATGTCATTAAAAACCTGAACGATGTGAGCATTTAGGAATGAGCGTGAGGAATGTAGATTTTAAAGCACCAAAAACCTTACCATTTATTTTGGATTCTTCCACTGCAGCAAGGATGTCTGACCCCATAATATCAAAGAAGAAAAGAAACAGTTCCACTGACCAAACATCTAAGCCCATACTTTTGGATTTCGCAAACCCTTTACATATCCCACTTCCATGAGAGAAACAAGTGCAAATATATTGTTTCCTTCCTCTTCCGAAAAGAAGCAAGGATATTCTTTAATGAATTTGAATTGTTCGATCAGTGAGGAAGACTTCAGATCTTGATATAGGAGGTGAAAAAAGTATATAGCCTCCTTGTGCAAATCATCAGTCGAATAAATTTGGTTCGCATCCCTGTCTTGAAGTTCCCAACTGGCATTTTGATTCTGCTTGTTCTCTGCAAATTTATGAAAGAATTTGGTATTCAAATTGTCAGCATTTATCCATATTGCACGACTTTTCAATCACTGGGTCTCCTCTTCCATTTTTAGAATGGAAAATTTTATTTTTCCAAGTCAATTAAGGAGGAATGATCCTTGGGAGACAATGGACCATATAAATTTGCAGAGGATAGTACCCCAATTTTTGCTTCCAACTTCAATAAATCTTGACTCGGGCATCTTTTCCCTTCCCATTCCCACTTTACTATAAAGTGCTTTAGTAATTTAAGTTTCATAACTAGTTTATCCATTGCAGAGGCCTCTACTGACACATCCATTTTCCCTCATTTCTCTTTTACCTTTTTTGCGAAATCCTGGTCCACTACCCATGTATGATTAAACTTAAAGGGGACTTTATTCTGAATTCCCTCCACATCAAATTGAAATAAAACAGGATAGTGATCATAAATTTTGGACTGATCCACCCAAGTACGATACTTGAAGAAGCTTTCCAATAGATATTATGGTACCAAGAAGCGATCCAGACATTTTAATATAAAATCCACACTCTTTATACAATTACACTAGATTGGGACTAGTGGAAGGGGCTCCATATCAATAAAATAGGCATAATAAATTAGATCATTTAAGTAAGAACCCACAGGGCATGGCTTGAAATGTTTCTCCCAAACCTCTGAAGCATCCCATGTAAAGTTTATATCCCCTGCCAATATCATATTTGGAAGGCCCAACTTGCTGGTCTAATTTTACCTGATCCCGAAAAGACCGGCGATCTAGGTAAGGGTTGTAGCAGTTTATGATGTTTAAATCCTTATCTAAACCAATAAAGTTCCCTGAAAGAATAATGCCAATTGATGTCTTAAAAGGTTGTATAAAAACTTTATGAGGATCCCATGCAGCCAAAAGACCTCCCAAGAGGCCATCGACATCAATGGATCATATTTCCCAATCAGGTTTATTTTGGCAAAAACAATCTTGCTTTCTCCCCACTTACCATTGTCTCTTGTAACAAAACTAAGTCTGGTAGGGTATTCTATTGGGATCTTTTTAGGGAAAGAAATTTTGGGAATCCCCCTACTCCCCTTACATTCAAAGAGAAACATATTATTTCTACACCCTCACAAGGGCTTTAACTTATTTAAAGGCCCTAGTTTCAGAAGATGGAGAGGTAAATTGCTTATCCTGGAGCACCTCATATGAAGATTTCCTTGTGTGATTCTAAGCCATATTCTTCCTTACACATTTGGTATTGAGGGGAGAGAAATACTGTTCCAATCCCCCCTGACGAGCACCCTTCAATGTCTTGCTAGTAAGAGGAGTTCATGTCTCCCCCAGTCGAGATTCAACATTTTCTAAAGGAGGTTCATCAAGTTCCACCACTATGTTCCTTATAAAAGATGGTATGGAGAGTTTCTTAACAACTTCACTATAGGAAGGGACATGTACCAAAGTTTGAGTAACCCCCATCTTCTCTAGTTCCAACACCCTAAATCTAGTAGACCTAGTAGCTTCCATTGGACCACAGCCATTTGAATCAAGTCCAAGAGAATTTAATAAAAGAATTATATAATCTGATGGGGGAGATGACTCAACACTAGGCACAAAGCCATCCAAACCATCACCACTGTTCAGGTAAGTGAGGGGAACAGAAGAAAGAATCTCATTTTTTGAACCAACTTGGCTTGAGTTTTTCTTCAAACTATCAATAGGAGAGGATTCCGATGAGGAAGAACTAAATCGATCAATAGAGGACCCCCCACAATAATCCCCTTTTAATTCTAGAGATTTTATAAAATCTTTTTCCAAATCATTTAAAGACTAGAAAAAAATCGAGTCATTTGCTTTCAACTTACCAAAGATACTAGTGTCTACAGATGAGGAGCCCAGAGAAAGTATCAGTTTGAAAAACCATCCAGAGTGCCCTTCAAATCCATCTCTCGATCGCTATTATCATTTGAGGACCAAAATAAATCTTCCTCACCTGCATCATCTCAATCCATAGTAGTGGGGATGCCTTTGCACTACTTCCACAGATGCTCTACCTCCTTTCATCTAGAACAATGAAAGGGGACCCCAATAGTCTATAACTTAGGAGTAAACCCTCCCCCTCCATTCTATCACCAATTTTTCAATCAGGCCCAGTGAAATGTACACCTCCAAAAGCAACCAGCCAACTCTTTTGTCCACACCCTTAAGAACCTCATCGTCGACATGAAGGAAATGACCCAACCTATTACCCACCACTTGAAAAGTTTTCCTATTCTACATTCCCAAAGGGAAACCCAGCAACAACACCCAGAGATGATGACGGAAACGAATTCATTCCATCTCTGAGTTGAAATATGTATGCCACCTTTTGAGCATGAGGCTACCAGAAATCTTGATCCAAAGCTTATGGAGATTGAATGTGGCATATTCTTCTTTTTGAAATTTGAATCCATACCAACCCTTAGGAAGAATGGATACTACAGGACAATAATCCAGAAGGGGGCCCCAAACCCTATCAACCTAGCGAGAGATCTCCATCTTATTCATCGCTCTATAGCTAAATTTCCCCACTGGGGTATTCATATTATATTCCACCAGTTCTTCTAGCCCAATATCCCTACCCAGGGTCATTCTTTGTTCTTGGGGCTGCTTCTTTCACCTCCTTAAGTAATTATGAGTCCCCTACTTTGAAACACTTCCATTTAAATCCTTCACACCCTGACCATAGTGATAATCCCAACCCCTTCTATCACCTAGTAGTTCTAGACCCGTCCCGTCTATAGCATAAGTGGTGTTAGAAGGTTCCCCTGTAACCTTTGAGCATGTTAAAAAATTGTTTTGAAGGTTCGAAAGATCTGTATCTGAAAAATGGTTTACCGAAGAAATCCCCTTTTAAGTGAAAATGACACTTGTTGACAGAGCTACCTCCTTTTCCCATAACATAGGTCGATATTCCTTGTATGGCTTTAAGAGCCCATTGTCCTCGAACCATTTGTCCATCTCAGTTGGCTCCACATGTCCCAACACATGAATCTTGAGACTCTTATCGATGTTGATTTTTCAGGATATGTAACAAGTGTTGGAAATATTTTGTCACTGCCACTACAAACATCCTGCTTTGACTGCAATAGCACTGGGATAAATGTAGGAAGCAATTAATTATTTCACTGCCTTAAAGAGTGAAAGGGAAACACCGCCCTGATTTTTAGTTTATTTTATTTTTGAAAAGTCGTCACCAAATCCAGAATTTAAAGAAGACATGAACCGAAACATATTTTTAATTGTTCAAATGTTTGAAGAGGCTTCCACTGTCACACCGAATTAAACATCAAAATTTGAAGGGACATTCATCAACTCTTTTGCAACCTGTCGAATTTCAATTAGGAAAAGTATTTAATTTTGAAGAGTTAATTTTAGTTTTGAAATAGTGAAGGGTCAATATGAATTTAATGACTGATTAAATTCATGCACTATTACCCATGTAATCTTGATTTTGAAAGACACAGTGAATAATACGAATTGTTAAGTTGAAGTTAAGAAACAGAGTTTTCAGTCTGTATTTTATGTTATGCTCTGTTTTTTATGAGTTTGTAAACTCATTGTGAAATGTTTAGTTTTGTTGTAGCATTTTTGAAATTTCAGAGTGTGGATGATTGAGCGTAGATGTGCTAAATAAGTTCAAATGTTGAAACAGAGTATCAATTTAAGTTTATGAATGTAGGGCTTATCATGATCATCAACAGTTTCACTTCTTCAACACTCCACAACAATTTTCGGGATCAACCACTCTAACATGGATTAAATCCGCCTTCATACATGTCCCAGTAGTATAGTAGCGTTGACCCCTTGGTCTTCTCTCATTGTAATCACTCTAACAACATTTCACGAGCATGGGTATGACTTCCTCATTTGTATAAAACCCTATTCTTTACTACAACTCCAACAGTCGTCACAACTATATTCCCCCATGGGAGGACCCTATTTTTCCATATATGCTTCGTCCTACAGAACATGAGAGAAACAGAATAAAACATGATGCATTATCCGCTCTACAGTACCTTTTGAATCTCATACATCAAGGGGCATCTATTAATACCTAAATCTTGAACACGTGTGACATTTCGGTGAATCTTGCAGTGAGGAATCATCAACATAAAGAATGAAATTCACCAAAGGCATCAACAACAAATCCAAAAGACAGCATGAGTCCAAAACTACCAAAAAACCAGTCAAAATAAGGGGTCGTGTGGCTAAAACACTGTTAAATTGCGCTATAGTGCAGGTTACCAAAAAAATGGTTGCGTGATACCCGCGCGGCTATTCCTTTGATAGTTTTGTTACTTTCAAAACAGCGGGACCACCTACTTCCCGAGGAGCATTGAAGGTTCCATCATCTCCAAGGATTTGAATTTGGCTCCTCTCACACTTGGTGGCATTAACTATCCCCCTTAGTGTACCTTGGAACTAGTTCATGGAGAAAATGAGTTCACATTTAGATCTAGTTGTTTGTTGGCCACCTCTTGGCCTATAAAAGGAAGCCATTGGCATGCATTCTATAGAAAGAAGTCATGAGCAAGGTTATGTTGTTGGATTTGTGTGGGAGCTTCCTCATAGCACACCTCTTCCTATCATTGTAAGCATTCCCAAACACCATTGCCACCTTCCAAAGGGGCAAGAGTTCCTCTCCATTGTTCTATCATCTACTTACCATGAATTTTTAATGGATTTACAAGTTTATTAAATTTTTTATTTAATAATTCTAAATTCATAACAAACTATTTCTCTATTGAGTTTGAGAAAAAATGTTTTATAAATTTACACTATGGTGGTTACCACAAATAACAAATCTAATTCTCCATTGAATGCCAAAAACATATTTTTATAAGAGTTATGATAAAAAATAAAATAAAAACATTTTGTATTATATATTTTATTTATTTAAGTTTGTAAGTGATTTTCAAATTTACTATCATGAATTTGTAGTTGATTTCCAAGTTTATTAATTTTTTTATTTAATAATTATGAATTCATAACAAACTATTTCTCTATTAAGTTTGAGAAAAATTATTTACTACTATCTCCAAAACTCTAAACACTGCATTCAATGTTGCTTAGTGTTGCTTAGTGGTTCCCTTATTCAAAAATCCAATGGACCAACACAGAAAAGAACATACAAACTTTAATAATAAAAAAATTAACAGAGAATGCACATAAAACCATTACAAAATTGGATGTAATAAATCCAAAATACTATAATCCTTTAAGAAAAAACATAATATAGAGCTTTCTAACACCAAAATTTTGACAACAAAGAATAACAAAAAAAACATTTACGAGTATTAAGTTATTTTGTAATTCTAGTAAAACTCCACCGGTAAATCAACAAAGTTGTAGTCCATGTAAAGTTAGCACCACATATTTGTGGTAAACAAGTGCACCACATGGAAAGCCAAGCACCCAAAACAAAATATTCCAAAGAAAAACTTCTAAAATCACAACTACTAGAAAGAGAGTAATTGAAGGGTAGGAAGAATTATGCAAATAAGAAGATATGTTTTTTAAAAATCTTTAAGAGCTTTTGGCCACAGAATTCAGAGCACCTTTTCTATGGATGGTTGAGTTGGGATTAAGAAGAGCCTTAACTAAAGCTAGAGATTATGGGTTAATCACAAGCTTAAAACCATTTTGTTGAAGACTCAAATTAGACCCAGGAAGACAACTATGGAAAGCTATATAATTGTGAGAAAAAATATTTCAATGAACAAATATTAGTCGAATCTATGAACTAAGAAAACGGGTATGTTTATTAAATAGCTTTTGTTTTTATGTTTATATTAATTACTTTAATGTTTAGCATTTGTTTAACAACCAGTTATCTCCACAAAATTAAATGGTTGGCTACACCTACGGATATTCACCGATCACTTTACTTGTAGCCAATTTAGAACACATACTAACGCATCTTTGTACTACCAAAAAATTATTCAAAACAAAGAAAAATCTCAATTAATAATTTATGAAATACTTTAATTTTATTCACAGGAAATTGGTTGAATAAATTCATTGCTATGTCCACCGAGTGCACAGCTTTCAAATTATGATAGCCAATAGAGATATGATTAAATGTGGACATCAATGTGAAAATGTGTGACTCTTGGGTGGAAAGGCATCGGTAAATTTGTTCCGTGCCAAGAGAATTCTTTCTAAGTCAATCTCTGTACTACCCAAAAATATTCCTTATCTCAATCAACAATTTATCACATACTCGGCAAACCTTTGCACTATCTGCTCCAAACATAAAAAGGAATTGAGCATAAAAAAAATCAATTACCAATTTATCACATACTATCTGCTCCAAACATAAAAAAGGAATTGAGCATCAAAAAAATCAATTACCAATTTATCACATACTAGCTGCACTCCCAAAAATACTATTCAGCAACTAAGATCTCAATAACCGAATTAGAACATACCCAAAAATATTCCTTATCTCAATCAACAATTTATCACATACTCGGCAAACCTTTGCACTATCTGCTCCAAACATAAAAAGGAATTGAGCATAAAAAAAATCAATTACCAATTTATCACATACTATCTGCTCCAAACATTAAAAAGGAATTGAGCATCAAAAAAATCAATTACCAATTTATCACATACTAGCTGCACTCCCAAAAATACTATTCAGCAACTAAGATCTCAATAACCGAATTAGAACATGATTGGCCAATCTCTAGACTACGAACATATACTATCCGACAACAAAGAAAGATCTTGATTAATAGTTTATCACATACTTGGCCAATCCCATCACTAACCAAAATAATTCCTTCAGCAACAAAAATCTCAATCACAAATTTATAACATACTTGGCCAATCTCTAACAGGCTTGAAACTTTTAGAATGACTTACCTCCAACGACAACAAGAATGACCAAATTTGAATGCAAGAAATTCAAGTTGGCACTCTCATTGCTTATTGTATTTGAGAGCATTATGATCCCTTCTACATAAAACACCAACTAAACGCCATGAACCCTGATTTGGTCTCTGCTATAGCTTCACTATCACTAGTGGATCGAAAACCGTAAAAATCGCTCATGCAAATGCGCTTCATTGCCCACCTTACTGCTATCTCGAAAACGTTGCTTATAGCCTAGAATGCATCAGTATTATGAAGTAGAATGAACAAAACCGTCATATTAAACCATTGTTGTGGACGGCAGATCAATTCGGAAAAAAAAAATTGTAATTGAGAATATCGTTACTCGTACCATTAAAAGTATTTGATAACTAAGAATTAAAACATGAACTGAAACATTATCAACGGTAATAAAATTAGCTATAAAAATGTCCAAATGAATAAAAAAATTCAGGAGTTCACTAGAGTTCCATTCAATGCAAATATTTTATTTTTTTAGTATGGAAGGGAGGATATTGAAGAAACAAATACCTCCATACAAATTCTAGTCTAAAAGAGAATAGTAAGCATATTAGAGATAGATGAGACGTATTAGACTCACTATATTTGTATGTGTGAGAGTGATTGCCGTTGTTGACCACTTTGCTAGGCCGTAGAGATTGATAAGTATAAAAATAAATAATACTAGCAAGCTATATTAATATTAATAATATGGTTTATATATTTCGATCGATGTATATCAACCATAGGCAACACATTTAAATGTAGTTGATATCCCTCGTAAGCCATATTATTAATATTAATATGGCTTGCTAGTTGAAGGTCGGTGTGCATAGAAGGATTGTTGAGTTTTAATTATTATTTATTATAATAATAATTGTTATTATCTAAAATCATTATTATTATTTATAAATGAAAATAAAAATAAAGAAAATATTAATTAAAATTAAATAATAATAAATAAAATGGTTAATAATAATAATAATAATAATTATTAAATATAATGGTTAATCATGGTCGATCATGTTTGGTTGACCACGATTGACAATTGTTATGCATGGTTGACTATGGTTGGTTGACCATTGTTAAGTATGTTTGACTTTGCTTGACCATGGTCAACCACTAATCAACTTTGGTTGATCATGGTCGATCATCGCTGACTCTTGTTAACTGTGGTTATCTTTGGTTGTCCATCACTGAACATGGTTGACATTGCTTGAACATACTTGACTTTGGTTGACTATGATTAGCCCTAGTTCACCTTGGTACTGGATGATTTTGGTCGACCATGGTTGATGATGGTTGACCATAGTTGACTTTGGTTGACCATTATTTAACATGGTTGACCATGGTTGACTTTGGGTAAACATGGTTGAAGATGATTAACCATGGGTGACTATGGTTGACTATAGTTGACTTTTGTTGACCATGTTAGAATTTTGATGACTATGGTTAACCATATCTAACTTTGGTCAACCATGGTTGACTTTGGTTGATGTGGTTCACCATGGTTGACTCTCATTGACCATCGTTGACTTTGGTTGACGTTGGTTAACCATGGTTGATTATAGTTAACCATGCTTGACCATGGTTGACTATGATTGACACTAGTTTCCATTGGCTCACTATGGTTGACCATTGTTGACCATGGTTGATTTTGGTTGTTCATGGTTTAACATGGTTAACCATGGTTGAATTTGGTCGACCATGATTCCCTATGATTTACCATGGTTAAATTTGGTCGACCATGATTCCCTATGATTTACAATGGTTTTTCCTAGTAGTCTTTAGTTGACTATGGATGATTATGGTTGACCATAGTTAACTTTTGTTGACCATTGTTTACCATGATAGACCATGTTTGACTTTTGTTGAACATGGGTGAACATAGTTGACCATGGACAATTATGGTTGACTATAGTTGACTTTAATTGACAATGATTGACTTTCGCTAACCATGGTTTACCATGGCTAACTGTGGTAGACCATGGTTGACTCCAGTTGACTATTGTTGACTTTTGTTGACCATGGTTAACCACGGTTGATTATGGTTGACAATGGTCGATAATGCTTGACCATGGTTGATTATCATTCTTGGGCAGTTCCGATTGCTTCGCAAATTAGCCTACCTTCCTAAATCCAAACTCGTGCCTTTACTATTAGTTTGCCAGGTTCCTATAAGACTCATACAGGTTTAAATTTAAGCTTCCAGCAAAACAAATTGGGCAAGGTTGAGATGATGACCGGCCAAATAATAGCACTGGGTCTGGTTCATAATCATCCCAGGAACTATATGTAAAATTAGTCATAGCAAATCTAATGAACAAGTAAATCAATCACAATAGATGAAACTCAGAAAATATGGTGCAAAAACGTGCATAAACTTACATCAGTGCTTAATATCCCAATAAGGGTGAAAATACAACACAATACTGTTACAATGAGTGAGCAATTCGAATTGCTTAAGGAGGTCATTCGAATTAACTGAATGGGTAGCTTGGCTCCAACTAGGAGTCCTCATCATCAATCAATGGTGGTCATCAATGCACAAGAACCAGTCATCCAGGTGTCAATCTGAGTCTAACTGAGTGTAACTGAAGTGAGTAGCATTGAAATAGGGAATAAGGCTCAGTGGAGGGCGCATGGGAGGCTAACTGAAGTAAGAATCAAGTCATCTAGTCAATCTGGAGGTCCAATGGAGTAAAACAATCCGTTAGAAGTGAAACTGGCCTAAAATCAGGGAGAATCAGAGTTAACTGACAGTAAACTGAGTGAAGGGCGCCTTTGTTCCATGAAACATGGAGTAAGGGCGCACTAGGCTGTAGGAGGGCTAGAAAAGATCTGAAAGAATCTCTCGGGTGCTAGAAAGAGGGGGATGGAGTGCTAGAGGCATCAACCTGGTGACTGGGATGCACGCAAACCCTAGAAATTGCATGCAAAACCCTAAAAATGATGATGTGGATATTCGAACACCCCCCCTCAAGCTAGACTATGATGTAAAAAATAATAATGTAGGGCCCTGGTTACTAAGACCAAAGGTCACCCCAATACAAAACTAACTGAATAGGGCCCTGGTTATTGAGACCAAAGGTCACCCCAATATAATAATCCAAAAATGCTGAAAATAAGCTAAGTGAGGAAAGAAGGAAAACCCAGTGGGAAGAAAGCCCCCCCTCAAGCTAAAACATAATAATGGATCAATATGTCTCCACCATGATGGAACTCACCCCCAACGGTGAACGTAGGTAAGAGAACTTCTTCTCAGTGAAGCTCTTGGTGAAGATGTCTGCAATTTGCTCGTCGGTAGGGCAATATTGCAGAATGATAGTGCGATCATGCACAAGCTCTCGGATGTAGTGCATATGAATCTCAATGTGTTTGGTCCTCTGCCGCTGAACTGGATCTGTAGATATCTTGATAGCACTTTGATTGTCACAAAAGAGGACAGTCGAAGTGGTGCTACCAAAACCAAACTCGAAAAGAATACCCTACAACCAAACTACTTGTATGCAGGCATTGACTGCCCCTCAATACCCTGCCTCTACTGAAGAAAGTGCAATGGCTGCCTGCTTTTTGCTTGACCAATAAATAGGGCCATGGCCAATCATGAAAACATATCTGGAAGTGGACTTCCGATCAATGCTATCACCTGCCCAATCTGAATCAGTATAACCAGTGAAATCTAGCTCAGAATCTACAGCATAATGGATACCAAAATGCTTTGTACCTTGCACATATTGCAAGATCCGCTTGGCTGCTTGCTAGTGAAGCTCATGGGGCTCCTGCATGTACCTTGATTCAACACTCATGGCATAATAAATATCAGGCCTAGAGTGTGTCAAGTAAAGTAGTGAACCGATCAACTGTCAATACATAGTGCAATCTGCAAGCGGTGTAGAATTTCCCTCCTCAAGACTGATTCCTGAGAGGAATGGGAATGGAGATGCCTTACATTCAGCCATATTAAACTTCAATAATAGGTCAGAAGCATATTTTTGCTGAGATATAGTGATCCCATCAAAATTTTGAGCTATCTTCAAGCCCAAAAAGTGACTCAGCAAGCCCAAATCGCTCATGTCAAAAGCTAGATTTAAGGCAGTTTTAGCTTGTTTATTGAAGTAAGAGTGCTATCAGTAATAAGAAGATAATCAACATAAAGTACAATAACGAACAAATTACCTTTAACTTGCTGTAGGTACACATTTGGATTTGATTTGCATCTTTGGAAATTCTGATAAAGAGGAAGGAGTCCATCTTTGCATACCAAGCTCTTGGGGCATGTTTTAAACCACACAAAGATTTCTTCAATCTGCAAAATAATGATGGATCTGATATGTAACCTTCTAGCTGCCTCATATATACCTCTTCAGCAAGATCTCCATGTAGAAAAGCACTCTTCACATCCATGTGGTGCACTTCCTAGTGCTTGGATGCAGAAATTACCAAAACTAGGTGAATGGAATCCATCTTTGCAACCGGTGCAAAGGTCTCAGTGTAGTCCACTCCTTGGACTTGGGAGAAGCCTTTTGCCACCAACCTAGCTTTGTATTTGCTGATAAAGCCATTAGCAGCAACTTTCATGTGGTGAACCCATTTACATTGGACTAATTTTCTTCCAGGTGGAAGAGAAACTAGCTCCCATGTATTGTTCTTTTGAAGAGAACTGCACTCTTCATCCATGGCTCTTTTCCATCTCGGATCTCGATGGGCATGGTAGCATGTTTTGGGATCTAAACCAATCATTAAATAAAAAATCTCAGATAATAATGGATCGGAAATAGAAAGAGCCATACTTGCTCTTTGAAATTCTGCTCTTGTTCTCCTTGGATCAGCAGGATTTCCAATGTTTGGAGTAGCAAATTGAAGAGTGTTTTGGGCCCACTTTGGTAACGGAGGAGGATCATCATGATCGGATTTTAAACATGATATGTCATTACCATCACATATTGATAAAATATCAGAAATATTAGAACCAATACTTTCAATATTGCTTCTCAAATCATCTTCTGGTGGAGGTGGTGAATCGGCAGTTTCTTCCTCAACTAGTCTCAAATCTGGCAGCGGTTCTTCGAAGTGCACACTTCACTCTATGAAAATATTTTTGGATCTGATATCCATAAGTTTGTATGCTTTTGATTCTTCTCCATATCCTATCAGGATACATTCGATACTTTGTGGATCCAAAGCTCGTCTCTTCTTGGAAGGAATTCTAGCCCATGTAGTGGAGCCAAAAACCGTCAAATTTGACACATTCGGTTTGCGATTAAAGAAAGCTTTGAAAGGAGTTTTACCTTTCATGGGTGAGTGTGGAACTCGGTTCTAAATATATGCAGCAACATTAATGGCTTCATCCCAAAGATTTGCAGCCAAACCTTTTAACTCAAGCATGCAGGTAGCCATCTCTTTCAGTGACCAATTCTTCCTTTCCGCTACACCGTTTTGCTGGGGTGTGTAGGGAACTGTATGTTGGATCTGAATTCCGCTTTCGGCATAAAGTTGCAGCAACTCCGTCTTGATATATTCTCCACCATTATCAGATCTAAGAGCTTTTATCTTGCTCTTAGTGGCGGTCTCAACAGAAGCCTTAAAATCCTTGAATTTTCCAAGCACTTCTGACTTGTTTTTGAGAAAAAATACCCAAGTAAAGCGGGAGAAGTCATCGATGAATGTCAAAACATACCTTGATCCATTCATGGACATATTTGGCAGCGGACCACTGATATCAGAATGTATGAGGCCCAAAATAATAGAAGCTCTGCTAGCTTTGCCACGGTCGAACCTATGCTTAGGGTGCTTCCCAATAATGCAACTGGGGCATATTCCCTTCGAGGAACGGAGTTGCGGAAGTCCATCAACCATGGATTTCTGTTGTAACAGTAGCAAATACGTATAGTTAAGGTGTCCAAACCTTTCATGCCAAATCCTACTAACCTCGTTGCCATGAGTGAGGAGAGAAGTGGGCTTTTCAAGCAGTATAAAGTGAGAAAACTCATAGTATTTTGCAGTGTGGTTTGCCTTTCCGACTGCAACAAGTATTCCACTTTTGATATCAGAATTTCAACTTTGTTAGGGTTGAATGTCACTTTCTTTGGTTCACCGGTGTGAGTCATTTGATACACAGAAAGTAGATCTGAAGCTAAGGAAGGTACATAGAGAACATTTTTGAAACTTCCATGCTCTAAATGCATGATACCTTTTCCCTTTGAAGAAATTCTGGAGTCATCTCCCAAATGGATGGGAATGGAGCTGTTCAGATCGAATGATGAAAGAGAGTCAAGATTTGTAGTCATATGATTTGAAGCACTTGAATCTATCAAAAGAGTGGTGGGTTTCGAAACTGTAGCCATGAGTGCTTAACCTTGTTCATGATCATCATTCCTATCCTTCTTCCGTGCACCGTCGTGAAGACATATGTTGTTCTTTTCCAGAAGGAGGGCCATTTGATCTATTGTTTTTTTCATGCATGAGCTTTCAGTATGAAAGCCACAATTGCAATAAGTACATTTAGATTTCTCCTTGCCCTCTTTGCTCTTCTGCTTGTTCCTTGAACCGGATGGTGCATCCGTCGATTTGCCTTTCTCTTTTTGCTTGGACAGATCAAATTTGGGCTTCTCTTTCTTTTGCTTTCCTTTGTCATTCGACTTCTTGGGTCCTTGAACAAATAGGGATGAATCTTTTGAGGTAATGG
Source organism: Larix kaempferi (assembly GCA_027924585.1). NCBI lineage: Eukaryota > Viridiplantae > Streptophyta > Pinopsida > Pinales > Pinaceae > Larix > Larix kaempferi. The sequence continues at coordinate 5,855,830 of BSBM01001287.1, forward strand.
ACCCCATTGAAATCAACTTGTCATGCTCTTTGGTCACGGATTCGATGAATGCATTCAAGGTAGGCATCTTCCAATTCGGGGTAGTTAGCCGACCAGAATTGAAAGTAGAGACAAATACTAAATAGTGTTTACCAAGCTTGGTAAGAATGGAGAGGATCAATTGCTTGTCCTCTTTGATAACCCCACTGTTCCTCAACTGCAATTCCAAGTGCTTGAACTTGGTGAAGAACTCATTGATGGTCTTGAAATTCTTAGGATGAAGGGCAATTAAATCATTTTCCAATTGAAAAGATCTTAGCTCGTCCTGCTTGCCAAAAAGTGTGTCAAGATGCTCCCATATAGCTTTTGGAGTGTTCAATCCACCGAGATGGAAGTGAAGATCTTTTGAGATGGAGAGGCATAGAAGACCATAAGCTTCATCAAGCTTATTGAAGTAATTTGTTCTATCTACTAATGAGCTAGGCTGCAATTCGAGACCAACTGTAACTCTGTAGTATCCTTTTGAACGTAACACGATCTCCATATCTTCTTTCCAATCAAAATAATTGAAAGGAGTGAGGATAGGCTTTGAAGAAGAGTATTCCATTGATAGGGTGAGTGCACTTTTGATGTAGAAAAGCTAGCAAATTGAAGATAGCGAATGCAATTGATGTGGAGATAAACCTGCAAATCACAATGAAAACAATCACTGTAAGGTCGAACAATTCACCCGTTTAGAGTTGCATCACACCCAGGATTGGAGACCAAGAGTTCTTGAATGATCCAATGTATCAAATCTTGGAATTATGTGGAAAACTCAAGCTGCTGGAGTGAATTGGAGAGTATTTTTGAGTTTTGCATGCACATGAGTGAATGCACATGAGATCTTTCATGCCAAAACTTCGGTAATTTTTGAGCAAAATCACTCAAATCTTCATGTAGACACCTGTAGAAAAGAATTCTTGTCCCTGCAATGGATCTGATACCATGTAAAATTAGTCACAGCAGATCTGATGGACAAGTAAATCAATCACAATAGATGAAACTCAAAAAATATGGTGCAAAAATGTGCATAAACTTGCATCAGTGCTCAATATCCCAATAAGGTGAAAATACAATACAATACTGTCACAATGAGTGAGCAATTCGAATTGCCTAAGGAGGTCATTCGAATTAACTGAATGGGTAGCTTGGCTCCAACTAGGAGTCCTCATCATCAATCAATGGTGGTCATCAATGCACAAGAACTAGTCATCCAGGTGTCAATCTGAGTCTAACTGAGTGTAACTAGTGTAACTGAAGTGTGTAGCACTGAAATAGGGAATAAGGCTCAGTGGAGGGTGCATGGGAGGCTAACTGAAGTCAGAATCAAGTCATATAGTCAATCTGGAGGTCCAACAGAGTAAAACAATCAGTTAGAAGTGAAACTGGCCTAAAATCAGGGAGAATCGGAGTTAACTGACAGTAAACTGAGTGAAGGGCACCTTTGTTCCATGAAACATGGAGGAAGGGCGCACTAGGTTGTAGGAGCGCTAGAAAAGATCTGAAAGAAGCTCCTGGGTGCTAGAAAGTGGGGTATGAGGTGCTGGAGGCATCAACCTAGTGACTGGGATGCATGCAAAAATGCATGCAAACTCTAGAAATTGCATGCAAACCCTAATTGCATGCAAAACCCTAAAAATGATGATGTGGATATCCGAACACTATAGCTAGGGATTATAGGATGAGATAGGGATGCTTACCGAGCGAACGTGTGAAACCGGCGGGCATAATTGATAAAAGAGTCATGCTTCTTGATCGATAGTCCTGTGATAAACTAGTACGGAACCACCTGCAATAAGATGCTAATGTATGCCTTTGCCGCTTGGAGTAACTGATGCTTGTCCGGTCTCAAATAAAGCAGGCCTCGCTGCACAAACATATATGCCATGCCAAATACAGTGATCCCCAGGCCCTGAAAAACAAATAATCCACACATTCCCTTCATCTGCTCATTTGCTCGTCTGCTGTGATAACTGGTCTCATACTAGAGCTTGTAGGAGATAATGGAACAGTTACAAATTGAGTGGATTGACAACTGTACAGAAAACCTTTGTGTCATATTGGAGCATAGATTGTAGAGGTAGTGGAGCATTAGAGGATGAGAGTGGAGTTTAATTTTTTGATTTTTTAGAATTTTTGATAATAAATATTACATGTAATTGAAAAAAAAATGCATCTAAGTGAATTTGTTAAATTTAAAAGATTGATTTATGTGTACAACTAAAAATATTCAATAATCAACAAAATTTAGCCGTCCAATTTTTGAAAAATAAAAATTCATCAACCTCACCTCCACCCGAAAAGTTGAAATAAAACGCCTATCAACGTAAAAATGAGCTACAACTAGAACGTGGAAAACAAACAATTCAACGATAAAAAAACATGAAAAGAATCCTTCTTCCTTTATTGACAAGTTTGCTCATGTCAGGGTAGCTAAGGTGACAGACAACATTGATGATTCACTCTCTTTTGGAGAGGGTTTTTTGCTTAGTTATTTTCTTCTTTTCTTCACTTAAGAGCCTTTTTCTAAGATACATAAAATATGGTTGATCCACTCTCTTTTGGAGAGGGTTTTTTTGTTTAGTTGTTTTTTCCTTTTCTTTCACTTAAGAACCTTTTTCTAAGATACATAAAATATCCCCATTGTCTAAACCGAATTTTTTCTTATTTATACTCCCTGCATTTCTTTTTAAAAAAGATACTTCTATACATACTATTGATTAAACTTATATAGTATATACCAGGTTGCTATGCTTATCTACTAACCTACTAAACCGGCAAATTTCATTACTCTCCAAATTTCTTATAAATAAATCTAACTTAATAAACACGATATTAATAAAAAAAATGGTTATCATCTATGATGCGATAATCCCAAATTTATTCACGTAACAATAAACATATTATATTAACATAGTGGATAAGTTAATTTACAAAATGTGTCAAATGTAGAAGATACTTAATAATAAAATAAAATGTTAATTTATTTCATAAAATTCAAATGTGTAGGACAAAAAAATCTCAAAAATTATTTGAATGATTTAAAAAAAATAAAAGTAAAAATCTTGAAATTTTTCCTATTTGTATACGCAGTGGAGCTAGTGCCAGAGCTAGAATTGGAGTAAAACATTGAGTAGATTTTTTTTTTAAAAAGCATTCATGGTAGTAAAATCCAGAATGGACACGGGCCAATTGATAGCAGTAAACCTCATTCAATGGAAAACTAACATCTGTACATACGATTTAAGAAAAAAAAAGCATCCATCGTAGGAAAACCAGAATGGAAAGCTAGCTTTGCACACAACAAATTCAATGGAAAGCTAGCTGTGAAGAGTCGTGATACCATTGATCACTTAGTCGACCTTTTAGGATAACTTTTTAGCTTTACAGTTATTCTGCTATACCAGAGATCAATATCAAAATTTTATATTTATATAAAATATAATAAAAATTAATTATTTTTTTATTAATTTAATAATATTATTATAACTAAAACACATATTTTACTTATTTATATATATAATAAACTATTTTATTCTTCAAAGTAAACACACATAAAAATACTAAAAACCCACATCCAAATACTAAAAGATGGAGACAATATTATAACTACAACATACATATATATAAACTATTTTACTCTTCCCAATAAAATAAAAATATAATTATTAACTAATTGGATATAAAGTGCTTAAAACAATCATTAGTACATTTAATCATCCATAAAAAAATTCTCAACATCATTCAACAATGAGATTCTCCACATTCTTGGAGAACTCATGTTTCTCAACACTACCAACAACATTCAACAATAAGCTTCTCCACCTTCGTGGAGAACTCCCACATGAGCTTTATTAAGAAAATTAGTTTAACCTTTGACCATTACTTTAAAAAACTCATGAGACTCCCAAAATAGTTCATTATACTTGGAGGCACATTGTAGTAGTATTTCTAAATTGGAACATTAATACCTACCAAATGCATGCACAACTCCTTCATAACCATATTACCACGCTTACAGAACAAGATGATATCTTGATTGTGCATCAAAACAACATACAACAAGCATAAGGAAGCATGCGAGTGCTACTGCATCAAATAGCATAAGAATGCATGCTACTGCTACAAATGATTGTCAGTGTCTTATATACACAGTAACAACAACATATTCTTCACGTACATGCTTATATGCCTAACAACAGGTATAAGGAAGCCTGTCACTGATGTTGCATCAAATAGCATAAGGATGCATGCTACTGCTACTTCATCAAATGTTTGTCAGTGTCTTATATACACAATATCAATAACATCTTCTTCACCTACATGCTTATATGCATAACAACAATTTACTTCAAGAACGTGCTTCGTTCATGGCTTAGATTAAAATTTGCCTATGTACATTAGGGTGATATAATGTAAAAATAGTAGGATACTATTAAAACCACAACACACAAAGAAAAAATTGCAATGTTGGAAACTATTAGAACCACAACACAAAATAAAATAAAATAAAGAAAAAAATTGCAACTTATTGCTTTATTGAAATAAGGATAAAATTGAAATGATGGAATTATATGATAGATTTGTTATTTCAATCAATATATAAGACAAAAGTAATGAGAAATATGTCCATGATTGGATTTAGAAAATATTTATGAAAAATGGTATGGCCCTACCCAATCAGGTAGTTGGTGTGTGGTTACACAATTTAAAATGATCATTTCCAATAACTAAGGTCCACTAGTTGGTTGGTCTTGATTAATGATGGGACCACAAAATAGTTATCAACATAAGGATTTACATGTTGTAAGTTTAATACTCTTGTTTCTCCTATTTTTCTTTATGTAGTTTATATTTCTTTAATATTTATTTTAATATTAATCATAATTGATCCTAGCAGATATTAGTGGCCACCCACCTTATCCACTCATTTAGACTAGTTCCATTGACTACAATTGTTAAGGTCTTGAAATTTTGATGAGTTTTTCAAGCATTCCCCTTACATTTTTAGTAGTTGATGTAGGCCACAAAATCTTTGATCATGTTTCCTACCAAACTCATAGAGCATAAATTAATATTTGTAGTAGTAAAAAAAAATTCTTTTAGGGTCAGTGTAAGCTAATGAGGGTCACTTTTGGCTCGTTAGATGCAATAGAAAACTGAAAAATTAAGCATCCCTCAACTTACTTGGATTTCTTGAGATACTTACGCAAATATCTTGCATTGAGTAAAAAAGATGAAATGTAGGAAATTGAATCACGTTTCCGAATATATAACTTTTATGTATTGAAAATTTGCATAGCTATTCAAGTTTCATTTTTCCTAGCACACACTTTTTATTTTTCAGGAAAATGATAAGGTATATGTTTTTGTGGGTGTAGCCTTTGAGGGCCTAAATGATGGAATCAAGCTACAAAAATGGGCATGCATTTAGAGAACATATAGCACTAGTGCGTCATTATTTTTCGAAAATTAAATTAGTAATTTTATAATTTTTTTATAATTGTCTAAGTGATCAAACCTCGAAAATAGTGCGTCTTTTGTGGGTGCAGTCTTTGAAGGTCTTAATGCAAAAATCATGAAATGGGGTTTTGACAGAACCTGGAGGTTAGTGTCTACTTCTACACCATACAATTTTTTTAAATGATCAAGAATTGAAAAAGTTATGGAAGAAACACTAACAGTGTGTTTCACGAGTTAAGGAGGTAGGACACAAAAGAAATTGAAAAAAAATAGGAAAAAATAATATTTTTAAATAAAAGTTACATATTTGGAATCTGCAGAAAAAATGCTATTTGTGTTTAAGATTTCGTCAAAAATGACTGTGTGTAGCATACTGTAATGAGTGTCTAAGCACGGGCTTCTCCAGAAACTGGAAGAAATACCCAATTAGATTTGTTTTTTCATTACCATAGCACAGGTTTGGTATTACCGAAACAAACTCCGAAGCATACACATAGGATTATGGTTGACATGCGAGCAAGTGAGTTGGCTTGGTTTAGGCTCTAACAAACATGAGTGTGTTTTTTTTAAATTCAAAAAATATTCCCGCACTTTTAGAATTTCATAACGCGAATGTGCTATATAACTACATAACGCGTGTGCGTTATGTAGTGCAAAAATGCACTAGCGTTATGTATATCATAAAATCTATGTTTAATACTTGAGAGGGGATGGGGAAGATTGGAGGGATTTTTTGGTTAATATTTGAGAAGGGGTTGAGAAGGGTCAAGGGAATCTATGGTTAATATTTAATAGGGGTGGGAAAGGGTCAAGGGATTAAAAGGATGTTGGAAGCTTGAGTGGGGAGAGATGAAGGGAATGGGAACATGATGGGCTACAGGGATGAAGGGCAGTGGAGCTTGACAACACTATTAGGAGTAGAAGAGGTTTTGAAGAGGTATAGGGTTAGAAGTTGAAAGTGAGACTTGAGTGACAAGGGGGGATGGATGGAGGCAAGGGGGATGTGAGAGAGAAAGAAATAATACAAGGGGGGGTGAGACATAGAGAGAGTGAGGGAGAGGGACAATGGGGAGGAATGGATTTAGAGGGAATAAGAGGTAGATGGGGATAGAATGCAATAAAGAGATCGGAAGGGAGGGGCAGAAAGTGTTGGTGGGAGACATGCAGGGAGTAGTGGCGATGGAGAG